>OZ014472.1:8055912-10455912 GCA_963965965.1 Trididemnum nubilum
GCCGAAATAAATGTGCAAAATTTTGTGATGCAAAAAAAGTTGATGCAAATTAAATTTTATGTCGCAAAGAAAACGTGTGCAAAAATAAATCGTCAAAAATATTTGACGATTTAGTTTGTGTCCATAATGATCAAGGGTTGAAATTATGCGAGTGGTAAGGTACGGGTGAATGAACCATCATTTCCTAGCCCAACGAGAGGTCTCATAAGCAGGCTAACACCTTACTATAGCTGCCGTACAGCTTGAAGCTTTCGTCCTGATTTTCCAGTTTTATACCTTGCTGGTACCTTCCCGCCAGCATAATTTCAACCCTTGATCATTATGGACACAAACTAAATCGTCAAATATTTTTGACGATTTATTTTTGCACGCGTTTTCTTTGCGACATAAAATTTTGCATCAACATTTTTTGCATCACAAAATTTTGCACATTTATTTCGGCGTGTGTTGTTTCTTTGCTATCAAAAATAAATGTACAAATATTTGTGACACAAACAATTGTAATGCAAAAAATTTTGAAGCAAAAATGATGTTGCAAAAATAAATCCACCAAAATTTGTGTGGATTTATTTTTGCAACAATTTTTGTGTCAGAAATTTTTGCGCAAAAAATTTTTGTGTAACAGTTTTTTGTCTATTTATTTTTGCAACGTTTTATTCTGCGGCATATATTTTTGTATATTTGATTAAAATGACTATTTAATTGAATATGCAAAAAACGTTGCGCAAATTATGGTGTAATAATATTAAAAAAATTTTGAATATTTATTTTTGCACATGTTTTTTTGTAAATTTATTTTTGTACATTTAATTAAAATGACTATTTAATTAAATATCCAAAAAAACATTGCTCTAATTGGGGTACACAAACGGCGCCCCATACAAATGTAAATTTTGGCAGGTGTAAATTCTGAAAAATAAGTTATCGCGAAAATTTTTTTCTGGCTAATGATTTTGTGGGTGGTGTTTTTCTGCGAGGTGTAAGGATGCCTTTGAATATATTAGCCCCTGAAGATATTGCTAAGGGTGAAACAAACTGCTGGGTTTTTAATGTTTTTATTAGTGGTGCACTAGCCTGTCTTCCCACCAACGTAATTATCGTGTATAGCGAAATAAGAATTAAATTTTGCAGTATGCGTAATCTCACCAATTTAGGATTGTGGAATGTGGATGCCATTCAAACTTTATTCGGTATAAAACAGTCATAACAATCAACATTTTTAAACATTTTCGGGTTCGACACAGCTCGCGCGTAACTACAGTATAAAGTATATAGCATGAATCCGATTGCAACGGCAATAGAAGAGCAAGAAACAATTTATTCTTGACTGAATCTAAGACACTTAAAACTGAACCTGAGTTGGAATCACATCAATTGCCGCTTAACCCACTTTTACACGGGGTGTTTGACCAATGCATTTTACACCGGGGGGAGAGGGCAAAAATGCCGCCTTAAATCTAACTTCTAAACCAAAAATCATGGGAGACCCAAAATTGATATGCAAGCTGGTGTTCACCAAAAGCTTTTAGAAAAAATGGTTTGGAGTTGATGACGTCAGGCTATATTGTCCAAAAATGACATCATTTTTGCGATGATGTCACAGGCAATGCAAATTTTGTGCATAGGTTTGCTTTTTTGATACTAAATCATAAAATGCCCTAGTCAAGTTAGTTACGTTATCAAAAGGTCTTTTGACGTCTTTTATTAAGTTAAATTTTGATCTAAAAATGCTCAGATTTCAGAAAGTAACTTTGGTCAACATCAAATTGGGAAGCTTTCTGTTACTTTAGCAAATCGAAAATTTCAATTGTTATTTGTATATAAATTTGGCTTAGAGTCAAGTTGATATGAAATTACAATCTTTTTTTCTGAAGGAATTTATCTCGAAAAAACTAGAGGGTGGAGCAAAAAAAACATGTAAAATGAGGTTCAATGAATACTGAAGGCAAAATCAATTGGGATATCTAAAGATACGCTAGTCACACTAAATTAGATTGACGTTGACTCCATCCTTCTTGACCTAGCAATTCCAGAGGTATTCTACTTCAAACTCGACGTCGAAGCCTCTAGTTATAATTTTTGTAGGCGACCTTGACTTTGATAACATTGGCCACGTCATCTTGTTTCTACCCTTAGGCAACGCCGCAATTACGTTAAGCCACGGAGACTTTTTAACCTATTGGGTTAACATAGGCCACTTCGGGCTTAGCTATACTGCATTGAAATGCCTGCAAAATTTAAAACTAGGAAGGCCCCTACTTTGTGTATGAAGTAGAATATCTCTAGAACGGCTGGCTCAGAAGGATAACGTCAATGTGCTGTAAATCTGATTTAATACAATTTCCTAAGTTTATATATCCCACTGGTTTTGCTTTCAGGTCTGGTTTAACTGAAAAAAAAACTCAAACTTAATTTACAGAATTATTTTTTACAACTGATTTTTTAAACCCCTGCTTCAATGTCATAGTAAGTATCAAATTTGGCGTGTCATCACGTAACAATTTATTTTTCAACGACGTTTTAAAGCGAGTCTATGGGGCGCCGTTTGTCCAAAATATTTTTTTCATTTTATAAGGACAAATATTACTACGATTTGACATATCTACAGCATTATGACATATTGCAACAATATGTAACATATCTACTACAATATAACATATTGCAACAATATGTAACATATCTACCGCAATATGATATATTGCAACAATATGTAACATATCTACTGCAACATGACATATTGCAACAATATATACCATATTGCAGCAATATGTAACATGCCTACTACGATATGACATATTCAGCAATATGTGACATATCTACCGCACGTCGGAACAGTTGGCGCCTTTAGGGTGCTTTTTGTTTGCTGATTTATCTCGCTACCATAACGACGTCAAGTGCTTTGAATCACTTGAGCGCGAACACATTTTCGCGCCATTTCTGCTGGCAATTAGGATCTTTTCACAGCATTTTAACTACTGGAATCAATGCAAAATGAAATCAAGCACTGCAACTTGTAGTTGGTGCATGTCTGACAGTCTGAAGCCTTGGGAACATACCGTAAGTTACCACTCATAAGGATTTCACCCGAGTAGGGAATTTTTATCAGGCGTTCGGTAGGAATTTTAGAATGTTAGTGCAAAGACTGAATTTGATTTGAATCAATGTCGTAATTACGATTACATATTTACTCTATTTATTTCATTTATCGCGCTACACTTAATTGCTGAGCGTTTAGCAAGCTCAGCAGCAGATACTATTTTTGACCAGGCCACAGTCCAGACTGACAGAGATACTTACCTCTCGTAGCGGCACTATCGCAGCTCCTACCTACCATATCCGCACACCCTAGACTGGCTAGGCTATATTGTCGGCCATTATTTATGCTGATTCTTTTTTCTTTTTTTTTGTGTGTTTGTTGTGTACTATGGACCTTGCTTCATGCTGTTTATGCTTGCCGCTGGTGTCTGAAATAAACAAGTAATAATAATAATATACCAGCAGAAATGGCGCGAAAATGTCTTTGCACTTAAGTGATTCAACGCACATGACGTCATTATGGTAGCGAAATAAATCAGCAAACAAAAAGCATCCCAAAGCCACCAATTGTTCCCATGTGCGGTAGATGAGTCACATATTGCTACAATTTGTCATATCTCAGTAAATATGTCACATACTGCTGCAATATGTCATATCGCAGAAGATATGTCACATGTTACTGCAATATGTGACATATCGTTGCAATATGTCACATATCGTCGCAATATGTCACATATCGTTGCAGTATGTCAATTCGCAGTAGATATGTCAAATCGGGGCAAAATTTGTCCTTGTAAAAACAAAAAAATGTTTTAGACAAACGGAGCCCCATACGAGTCCGCTCATTTTTGTAAATATGAAGTCAAAGCGACAATGTTGCTAGAATCTCCGATAATTTTATTCAAATTGCTTTTTCAACCAAAAGTTCTTGATTTTGAAGAAATACGACACTTCCTCTTCCCGCAGTTGATAATAGTAATCAATCTAAAAAATTATTAAATTCATTTTTTCTTGTAGGAATTTTTCACAACAAATGAAAGAAAATTTTGGCTCACATCTGGTTAAAATGGAGTTAGCACACAAAAATGCTGGACAATTTGGGGTTAAAACAAGATCAAACTCTCTATAATTAATTACCAGAGGTGGAGTCCTCGAGGACGTCCTTGGCCTCGAAGGTCAAGCCCTTGGCCTCGAGGCCTCAAGTTCTCGAAAATTGGCCTGTCCTCGGCTCGAGGACAGCACTATTTTTTGAATTGTTAAAATTTTGTAAAGCGCTTGAAAAATTTTTTGGAAAACGTTTTTTTGTGGAGATCTCTTGAAAAATTTTTGTGAAGACCTTTTTTTTTTGGAGAGCACTTGTGCTTGTGTCCATGGCCTTGGCCTCGAGCATTCCTGTCCTTGGCCTCGAGAGTGTCTGTCCTTGGAAAGGCTGTCCTTGGCCTTGGCCTCGGATTTTTTTGTTCTTGGCCTTGGCCTCGAGCCTTGTGTCCTCGACTCCGCCTCTGTTAATTACATTCATTGACTGTCGTATTATATCAATACTTTTATATATGCAATATGGTTTATGCAACTTTACCTATCAAAGCTATCAAAGAAAAAGATTTGATAGAGTACGCGCACTTAACAGCATAAACCACCGAAATAGTTAATTTTTCCTTTTGAATCAATATATTTTTGAGCGTAGATTAAATTATTTACCGAGCATCAAATTTCTGTAATTTTATAGAATACTTATATTTGCTTGGTAGGCTACGGTAACTTTCTTGCTTCGTTGAACATGCCTAATATGCGTTTCAAGCCAAAGCTAATTATCTACTTTCCGTGCCTTAGTAGGGCTGCATTTTTATTAAAAATATGTCCATGTTGCGGCGCGACTCCTGATTCAGGTGAGCCAACTTATTGATTGATTACTTTTATGTGAATTTTACATCACTTCATTGATTCTGTTACTGCTCAAGAAGGCATGTGTCATCACATTAGCTAATACTCTGCATAACAACTTAATAACATTTAGCATGATGCTGTATGGCGAAAGCTGTGCTGCAGGTGGCTGACAAAGCTCGTTTAAAACTGTGAACTGACAAAGCTCGTTTAAAATCACTGTTGCAAATTTGATGTTGTTATATTGCCACAACCGAATTTTTTACGTAAAGACAAAATCTTTTTCCTTAAAGCTATTTAACGTCAAACAATGAAAAAACGGGACAAAATACTTGGTTATCAATTATATTTTTAACATATCTAGAGTTAGAATTTAAAAATTAGACCTCAATGCCCCTTTAAGTTGCAAACATGACTTTACTACTCTATTAGCTCTAATAGCCTTATTTTTGCTTGTTCTTAAATGTTTGTTACCGAGGTTACCGTACCGTCTACTTTTTTTTCCAACTGGGATCTGTTATAATGACAAGATAAAACTGATCAGAGCGCAACGAAACAAATCAATGCAGTAGCCTAGCAGCGGCGTTGCTATCAACGGCAGGGTTGCCAATAAAAATCATTGAAATTTATAACATTGGAAGCCCCTACTTTGCGTTTGAAATAGAATATTTTTCAAAAAGCTGTGTCAAAAAGGATGCAGACAATGCCAATTTAGTCTGCATCCTCAATTGCTCGAACGGAACTCAATTTGACTCTTCACGTTTCTTTCCTAACTCAAAGTACACAAAATTCAGCAAAGACACAGTTCTATTTCTGCTTCTTGTTAAAACGATATCACATCCGAAAAGAGAAAGGGAAATTCGTAACCAAACAATTTTATCACGTTTTTAATTTTACGCATGACTGGGCCACATAATCTCAATAAGAAAAAAGAGCGAGTACTGACTGCCACATTACTGCGCCCCAGATGAAGAGCTGCTGCAAGCAGTGGTTCATCGGCAAAACAAATCACAGGAGAAGATGGCCAAACATTTTGAACAAAGTTTCAAATGGCGTAGTTAATACGGAAGCAAAAGCAAAGTAACGCAGCACTATCTCAAAAAACAGAATGCAATCTTTTGAATCAAAAGACATGAAACGACAAAGATTACAGCGAGAGAAAATAGTTGCAAAAAGTCGGCAGTGGATACAAACAGGGTTGCTTTCTGATCCAAGTGTCAGGATGAAGCAGCTTTAAATTGCGAAAGCAAACATTGCCTAGCGGCAGCATAAAGAACCAACCACTACAGGAATGTGACTTGGAGCACCAAATACTTCCATAGACTACAGCATAAACAAAAGCAGATTCAATTGGGGCTCGTGGAATAACGGCGTTGCATAAAAAAAAAAATTTTTTTGCTATCTTACGCAAAATATTGAGGATACTTTGCAAAAATCAGACTACAGTATTGTCACAACGAAAAGGCATTAAACAACGAAAATCAACTCTATGTACATAAAATCAACTACACACACAGTCCAACGCAAAATCATGCAAACGAGAAGGAACGTTTATTTTACGTCCTCTCAATGTATATCGTCCTGTGATGGTTTCTGACGAGAGCACACCATCACTATTGTCAGTTGAAGAAACAACATTCGCGTTAACATCAGCGTCATTGTCATAGGAAGGCAAATAAGCAACCTTAAGACGGTCAACAGAAACAGTTTTAAGACTGTCTTTAATGTCCAACGTAAAAAATTTAGCATTTCTCTTTATCACACGATAAGGGCCAGAGTAGCGAGACTGAAAAGGCATGTTGGGGGCCCATTTAAATTGGTTGCCTTTAAATATTATTGTAGGGGGCTCATTTCAATTGGTTGGCAGTTTTCTGCCATCACAACGTACCCACACATGCGAACATGTCTGCAAATTGCTATCAACGTACGAAGAGACATCATGGGGGCGGGTTGGACCAACATAAATATTGCTAAAATGCTCTTTTAAGTGTTTCACTAAATCATGCTGAAACATTGCTGGTGTACTGTCAGCAATACTAAAATCCCCTGGGAGGACCATATTTTTCCCAAAAGTTAGCTCTGCAGGTGAATAATTTATCTCCTGCTTTATGGTATTGCGAATCGTTAGCAGAACCAAAGGTAAATTGTAATACCAACAATTAGGGTACTGCTGCAGTCGCAAAGCATCTTTTAAACGACGATGAAAATTCTCAATTAACCCATTACATTGCGGGTGAAAGCTAGTAGTCCGTTTTCGTAAACAACCCAAAAAAGACAAAAGTTGAGAACACATTCCAGACTCAAATTGTGAGCCTCGATCAGTAGTTACAAGACCCAGGAACGCCAAAATGAGATACATATCCATGTAAAAACGCATACACTACAGACTCAGTAGTGGCATATTTCATAGGCACAACCGTAACATATCTGGTATAACGATCAATAGCACTCAATAAATAACAAAAACCATTAGGTTCAGGTAAAGGCCCAACAATATCGAGATTAATATCACGAAATCGACTTTCAGGTAAACGATATGATTGTAGTGGTGCAATATTATGCCGAGTAATTTTGCTTTTTTGGCAAAAAAGACATTCCTTCACCCACAGCTTGACATCCTTTTTAATCCCGGGCCAAACAAAACGACGTAAAAGCAAATCTAACGAGGGTTTAACCCCAGGATGGCTTAGATTATGCAATTTTTCAAAAACTACACGGCGAAACCTCAAAGGAACCACTGGTCTTACAGTAGACCTTGAGTCATCACACCACAGCAAAACTTTTGGCTGGTCAGGCAAAGCATATTGACATAAATAAAGACTTGTCAAAGAAGGAGAACGAAGTAAATCATTGATGTCATTGTCATGCTGCTGCTCTTTTGACATTTTTGCATAATCTATGCCAGGCTGAAACGAAATGACACTATTAATTTCCAGTGCTGGGAACCGCAAGTTTTTTTTTAAGTCCGCAGTCCGCAAATCCGCAACCGAATTTCAATTTTCTTAATCCGCAATGGCAAGTCCTCAATTGGACGTTTAAAAGGTTAGTCCGCAACAACTTTTCGAGATTCTTGAATCCGCAACCGCAAGTCCGCAACTGCGTAATTCTTGAAGTCCACAACCGCAAGTCCGCAACTTCGTAATTCTTGAAGTCCGCAACCGCAAGTCCGCAACTTCGTAATATTTGAAGTCCGCAACGCAAGTCCACAACTTTTTATGAACCGAGTAGAAGAGTTTTGCAATCAGCCACGTCCCGAAGTGATCTGCTCAAAGTTGATTAGCAAAAATAAGTTAAAAGTTGTGACTTGTGGGAAGTATAACAAGCGTATGGTGGATACATTTCACGCAATAGAAGGAATTACTCACAATCGTTGATTGTAGTAAATGTACCACAGCTAAACTTATTATTGAGCTACTTTTTTGAGTGGCAAACTTACGAATTGCCTAGCCCCTCTTACTTTCAGGTCCAACTCAAAACAGATTTAAACGCTTGTAATTTTGCTTAAAGTTATTAAGTGACTTGGCTAAGGGTTTGTAACCCCCAGCCCTCCTGGTTGTGCTACTGCTTATATAGTACGTGCCTAAACTGCATGGAAGCATAGTGCACAACCCACCGACGAACCCTTAAAAATGCTACAATGAAGCTAGGGATTCGGAGATTAAAAGCCATTGGGATTACAGTGAGAAACCATCAAATAGTAAAGCACAATCCGCATTTCCGCTTGCAATAACATATTCTAAGAAAACAATATTTTTTGAGGCAGGAAACGGTAAAGGCAGTAGAAGGCAAAAAAACATTCATATTACTAACCGTATTACCAAATTTTTAGCCCCTAGTTTCAATAAATACTATAGGAACGAGATAACCACACGCTACCAGCAGTGCCGTCGCCAGACCAAACGAAGGGAGAAGAGGGCCCTAGCCGAAAATGGGGGACACTATAAAATGGACTAAGCTTTTGCACGTAAAAACTGATATTTTACAGCTACAATTTTGTATTCATCTTTGAAAAAAGATACATATAAGCCCGGCATATAAGGCTGCAGCTCTCCCACCATAGTATCAGTCACTCTACTATGGTGATCTAAAAGTTTTACTGCTGCCATGTACAAGGATAAATGCACTTTCTTGCACGTTATCCAAACCTGTTGTGGTAGAAACACAATCTTTTGTTACCTTTGTCTTGATCATGCGGGCGACTTGAATCATCTCGTGCTCGTCGGTATGATAGAGGATTGTAGCCACTAGTACGCTTAGTAGATTCGAAAGGAGCAAGCCATGGAAATGAATCAAACTGTGGCTTATTGCCATAAGAATTAGGAACAGCTGATGTTTGTTGTTGATATGACGCACCAGCAGTACCCGGAGACGAAACCAGCTGATTCATGGCAATCATCATTTGACTCATTTGCTGTTTTAGTTGGGCAATTTCCAACGACATTGTGGTAGGGTTTCTAAAGCTACTTGGTTCAGCATTACTGGATGATGGCTGACTAACAGAACTGATGAAGGAAGTAGGAGGTAACCTTCGTACAGCAGCATCTGCGGCAGCTGCAAAGTCTTTCAGAGGCATCCCAACTGCCGTTGCCACTGCTTTCTGTGCTTCATAAGGTAATTTTGCAACTAAAATCTCAATCAATACAGAATCTAACATGTCATCTTTTGAAATTCTTGCTCTGGCTCTAGCAAGAAATTGAGATGGCTTCAACTCACCCAAACTTGAAACATTAAGTATATCTTGCATCAAGTGGGGCTGTATACGTATCCAATAATAACTGCTTCACTTGTGCATATGGAACGTTTGGTCCTAAAATAGGCTGGACCACAGCTGAGAAATCTGCATCTAGGCAGGAAATTAAGGCATGAATTTTATCATCATCACTCAAAATGTTGTAGCGAAGGCAAATTTGATCGAAATAATTACACCATGCAGCTGGGTTATCTTTTGTAAATTTTTGAGTAATCCTTTCTCCTGGTCTGAATGTAGTTTGCACAGGTAGGCCTATGCCCACGCCTGCATAGGCCTAGCATCACTGCCAGTATTCACCGTGTTGTTAAATTCTGATGCAGTGGTAGTCGTTCCGGTACTCATTATGGTAACACTTGGTCTTTGTCGCAGTGGACTATCAGAAGTGGACTATCAGTTAATATTACTATCAGCAGACCCAGCAGAGAAATTGCAACTGAGTCGGTGTTGAGTTGATTTTAATCTAGTATTGTATGGGTGCTGAGGCGTTTCAAATGAATCCACCATGCTAAGCACAAGCGGCGCAAGCAGCCAGCATGCTAACCAGTTGAAATGCATGAAAGTGAAACCACCAGCCAATATTTAATATCGGTAGACTATCTGATATCTTGCACTCAGTAACAGTAGCCTAGCCTAGTAGCCTACTTACTAGTTTTATAATGTTCAGTTGTCGGGGTCACCAATGCAGCCTCAATTGCTCGAACAGAACTCAATCTGACTCTTCACGTTTCTTTCCTAACTCAAAGTACACAAAATTCAGCAAAGACACAGTTCTATTTCTGCTTCTTGTTAAAACGATATCACATCCGAAAAGAGAAAGGGAAATTCGTAACCAAACAATTTTATCACGTTTTTAATTTTACGCATGACTGGGCCACATAATTTTAATAAGGAAAAAAAAAAGGGAGTAGCGCCACAAGTCTTATAAGATTGGCCTAACTTTAGATATCACCATTGATTTTGCATTTCATAGTCCTCGTTTAAATAAAGTCTAAATTAAATGTTTTTTTGCAGAACAATTTTGTTGAAGTTTTTGTATTTATCAAAGCAATATTTTTTTTGCGTTTTGAGTTATTTTTTGAAAATTTAAACAGTCTGAATGCATTTCAATTTTATGACAACATTTTCCTCAAAGATAGATAAATTTTGTTGGTTTTCGAAATATATTACTAGATCAAAGTTCTCCCCAACGCTGTAGAACCAGGTGAATACATTATAACACAATGGTGCTAAAATGAATTAGCGATATTATTATATAGGGTCGCAAGTTTCGATTGGCAAAATGTGACTTTGACATTGCTTGCGATGAGAACTAGTCAATGTTAGGAAAGTGTAAGCCCCATGTTTATGCAGGAAAACCTTGTTCAAATTTGATAAAATTTTCACAAGAATGATTTTAAAGCATAAATGCGCCATGAAACCGAATTTGAAGTTTCTATGGCAATAATTGACGTAGTTATGAGCAGTTGTATTTACCAATATCATTAAAATAACACGTTTGAATTTGAGCTTGCTATTCCATTGGTACCTTATCGCATTATGCCATTGATAATATGTCAAAATGTTTGGCCAAGCTCACTTAATCGATTACGGATAATTTACATATAAATGCTTTTTGTTTACTACGCTTTCGAATGCAATATAGAATTCATAATGGTTGCAGTTTGCTTTAATCCCAAATTTCAAAATTCAAATTTACCGGCTTAATTTGCAAATTATAACTATGACGAATATGATGGTTATGCTTGAGTCGATGACACTGGGGTCCCTTCGCAACTTCCCTGGTGCATGCAGGGCCTCAGAGAGAATTTTTCCAGGGGGACGAGGACTGATATCGGGGCCCTTTTTTGTGGTCGAGATTAATCGCTATCCACATTTAATGATGTAGATTTCCATTTGAAAGCAAGAGAATGACAACATTTGTATGATTTGAATTCAGCTATGGGGCTTGGGAGGAACGTTGTAAGCTCCTCCTGCTGGATCCGAGGCGGAGCCCCAGAAGCTTTAGCCCTTTTGATGTGTTGTCAAGGATGATGTACAGCATTTGATTAACATTATAGCACCAAAATTGGCAAGCAGAAAGTGCAATACATGAAAAAACCTATTTAGAAGCGGAGAAATGATAACTTTTAAAGCCATATAATACATTGGAGAAAATGCAGTGTTTAATGGCAAAGGTTTAAAATTGAGTTAGAAAGCTTATCAACATACTAGGGTACCAGTAGGTATACAGCTATTGGCTAGTCAGATAAAATATTCCCTGCTCAAATACTTGATAACTGGTATTTAAGCAATGACAGATACGGCACGTACCGCTACGAGACCCGCTAACAAGCCGTTAACGGATCTTTTTACCAGTCCATTAGCGGCTTGGTTCTACTTTCTTTTATTACTGAGCCGCTAAACAATTTTTGAAATCTCTTTAGATTTTTTTTTAATGATAAATAATTAATAATACATAATTTTATAAATGTTTTTGAACACACATATTACCACCTTCTTTTATGATTGATTTCATTTATCACGATCGGAGTTTGATATTGTCTTTTTTATTGTTTCTCTTTCTTCATTCGCTATCTGCTTTTACACCACGAAACACAGTCCAAACTTTGATCGATTGATTGTAGATATTAAAAAGGACTGGTGTCTACTTGAAATCGGAGGTGCAACGTTGGGGGTTCCACCCAAGCGGCTCCTCAAAAATTTTGAAACTTTTGAACCATTGAAGTTATATGTATCAAACTATTAGAATAGTTAGATATTACAATAATACAAATTTGGGATATCACATTAGAGAGTTACCCTCAAACGGGTTCTTTAAAATTCAAAATTTTATCTTTTAACCAAAAAAATAAAATTTTCAGGATAAATAGATATAAAGATAAAGTATGGGATCTTTCAATCATGGGTTAAAAGTGAATAAAGGTTACTTAATACAGTAGAATGGGCTTTGGGCGGTAGGGCTTTACTTTCAGGATAAGCAGCCAGGCTAGGGACAGAGCACGAGCAGTTCGATTTGTAAAAATGCTTGCCCAAGCATTCTCTAGACCAGGGGTTCTTAACCTTTTTCTCCATTTCCCCAATTTTTAGTTTGCCAACTCTCCCTTTCCCACCACCATAAGCGTTGCTTTTTGTGGGACAAAAATATCGTAGAATGGAAGATCAGAAGTCGTAGCGTGGTTCGGCATGTAACCAGGATTTTGCTACACACAGAGGGAAAATGTTAAAATTGGGAGACGTGTTGAGTAAACTAGTGTAAGTCAAACGAATCACAGACGGGGGACTGGGGGGCGGAGCCTCCAGCCGCCGGAGGCTGTGGATGTCTGGGGGGTGAAGCCCTCCAGCCGCTGGGCAATTTTTGAAAAAAACAGCTATTTTAATGTCATTGAATCACATTTTGCACATGTTTAGAGCCATTTGAAACAACCAGATTTTTAACGTTTGAAAGCTAATTGAAAAAAATTGAATTGTTCAATTCTTCTTTTGCTAACAATTTAACGCAAAACATGTTTAAAATTGTGCATTTTTGTGTTAAATTTTGTAAGTAATTTGGCCCAGGTAGGGAAAAGTAAGGTAGATTGCCTTCAGCAATATTTTAGCAGTAAATAATAATTCTTTCGAAAATTTGCCTTTGAGATTTTTGTTTGTCATGAAAATAACCGGTTTTAAGAGTACATATGCACTCAAGGGCCCAGATTCTTTCTATTCAAGTTTGATAATTTGTTCAATGAGCACTTCCCCTAGCTATTTTTCAAAGGTATTTTGTGGCGTCAAAACTGAAGAGGTGGGGTGAACTATAATTGAAAAATGGTGCGATAGATGGTTACGCCTATATTAACCATGTTGTTGTTCTGGCCGGTTAATTGAAAGTGCACGGGACCTCTGGGACTTTGGGGATTTTCGCAAAATCTTCCTGCCAAATATAGGCATAGGTGGGCAAGTTAACGCAAAACGTTAGCTTCGTTAACCACTAGTCCGTTAACAAACTTCACATCTCCGTTAACGTTAATCCATTATTTTCAGCTTTAATTAACGGAAGTTAATAAAGTCCGTTAATCCGTTAACATTTTGCGTGCAACTTACATTTCGTTTTATTCACTTGCTTCTAGAACACGTATTGACGCCGTAGAGCTGATTTTAAGGAAATATTTATTTCTATGATGGTCTTTTTGTATTTTGAAAGTTACATTTTACAGTCTAATCTAATTTCAAGATAAAAACAAGTTCAAATGCACAACGAAGCTGCATGATATTAACGATAAAAATCTTAACGGAAGTTAACAGAACTTAACGGAAGTTACTTTAGTCCGTCAACAGAACTTAACGGAAGTTAATTTAGTCCGTTAAGATGAAAAAACTTTTTAACGGATTAACGAGTTAATGAAAAAGTTAGCTTCGTTATTAACGGATTAACGATTAACGGTCTTGTGCCCACCTATGAATATAGGTAAAGATCAAACAAAAGTCTTACTATCTGAGCGCGTAGCCCCTGGGACAGTGCCATATGGTAAATCCGGCCCTGGTTATTGCATTACGTTCATAAAAAGCTTAGATATGGCCTGAAGTAGCAACTTCTACAACAAAAACTCTTAATTTCTTCCAGGTTATACATTTAGATTGGTAGGCAAAATTTGAATTGAAGGGGCCCGTGCCCCCTGGTGGTCAATATCATTGTTGATTACTGTTGTCCGCGAAAAACCGGGCCTCTTCCCCCCTGGTTAAGTCTATACCTACCACAGCATTGGTTTCTTTGACAAATTTTAAAACAGTGTTTGTCACTTTTGCCCAAATATAACTTGCAAAACCTCATATTTTGGTTGTTTTGTTATTAAAACAGTCTTTAAAAGGTTATGACTTGTAAAGTAAGTCAACATGTGATGACTTAAATTTCGAAGCAGCGTTCTTCTGTCCGACCGGTCATTCCCCACTTGGCAACTCCGCCATTCCCCACCAGTGGGGAAAACCCCACAGGTTAAGAACTATTCTTCTAGGCAATAGTTTTTATGATAATATAATATACTAGAGCCTTTGGGAATCCCCAGACAAGGTTAACATTTATTCTATTTGGTTTACTTAAACAAATACCTTTTATAGTGGTATGTTATCAGGCAGCATCGATATTTTCCCTTGGCTATGCAGTATACACCCCTCACTTCCTTTACAAGAAGTTTTACGGAAACCATAACGCGTGAAATATTAGAATTCTTCGGCCCTATAGGTCTGGGACCGGGTACAATCTACCCCCTTTACCTTCTTTCGTAGACCCTGGTCGCAAACTAAACAAATTTGAAGTAAAACTGCCATTGTTATCTCACCAACACTATCTTTTGGTTACCGCATTTATGATTATGACTGTTATTTAGCGACTAAATGCAGTCGTCTTGTCTTCATTTTTTGTTTTCATGAAAAAGTCTGCTCTTTTTCGTTCGCATTTTCACGTGTCCAATTGTCCGTATTCAGCCGTGCACCCAGAAATCTGCAATGGGAAGGCTGTTTTGGTGGTCTAGGGGCTAAGCTCCAACGCTCAAAACTTTTGTCTTTTATTGCAAAAATTAAATTTTAGGCCTGTTTTTAAAACGTGACTTAGAAATCAGCAGTGCAAAAACATGATCAAACTGGTTGCATAAATGGGTAGTAAACTAATACTGAATAGTTTCTCCCTATTCCGGAGCTTATATGTATTTCTTTGATGAAATTTTTGTTCAGTTTTCAAAAAGCGACAAAATTTAATTTGATTGCTTATTTCTGGCCATTTTTCAAAGTTTTTACCAGGGTGTCGAACCGAACCTGAACCCGAACCGTAAACCCGAATGAACTGCTTCATTTTAGTGAACCCGAACCGAACCTGAACCGGCAAAATTTTACTTTAGTGAACCTGAACCAAACCTGAACCCTCAAAATTGCGCTCAAGTAAACCCAAACCGAACCTGAACCCCTAACAAAAGTAAGAATATATTTTTCCATATCTGGATGCCGCTGGCGCTGATACACGCACATAAAGAGCAGTGGTGATCATCTACAGGATCAGCAATTTCTCCTTTTTTTTTTCTGGACGAAACGAGTAAAAACAGTTGAATTTTAAGTCAATGAACCCGAACCGAACCTGAACCAGCAATATTTTACTTGAGTGAACCTGAACCAAACCTGAACCTCGAAAATGGTGCTCGAGTGAACCCGAACCAAACCTGAACCGCTAAAATATTTTGAGCAGGAGCTAAACCTGAACCCGAACCGTTATTTGAAACGATTCGACACCCTGGTTTTTACTGCTTTGCGAGTTTTGTTGTTGACAAATTAGCCATCCTTTCCCTTCCCTCTAAATAAATATTTCAAAAGATGCGTAAAATCATTTTTTAGTCCATTGCAGTGCAAAAAACGGTCTCAGAAGTGCTAAAAACATGTCATTTTTCTTATTCTGCATTTTGGTCGACATGCCAGGGGGGCTGCGCCCCCCCCCCAAATAGCATCCCACCCTGGCTACGCTACGGTATACAAATAGCATTCGGAGAAACTAGACTAGAACATATCAATAAAACTTATTGTTTAATTCGTACAAGAATGATGAAAGCGATACTTCAAAATAAAGCCGTACTCTTTTACAAAACATAACTCTGAAAAAATCCGTCTATAATACAGTATGAGACTAATTTGTTTGTCTGGATTAAATAGAAAACGGAAATATAAAAGTTCACCCAACAAAGCGCATACTAAGAACAAAAAGAACTGCCAAAATAGAACTAAGGATATTAGTATTTTTTAGACGCTTTTCGCTTTAACTTAAAGCATCATCTGTGGAATGAATAGCAAAATTTACTACATGAATTTATATACAGTGCAATAGCCACCCGTTGAGAGAGACCAGGTGGCCACGTGTCACAAAATAATAATTTGAATGTTTTTGTTATGATTATTTGCAGAGGTGGGTAGTAAGTAGTTAATAACCTATAGTAAATAATTACTGCAACTTAGTTACTTTTTCAAAAAAGTAGCGAAAGTGGAAACTAGTTACTATTCGAAGACATTAAGAAGTTACTAGTTATAGTTACTTTTAGTTCTGGTTCTGTTAAAAATGATTCTTTAATCGTTAGATTTTGGTTAAATAAAACACTTTTATGTAATCCGTGCTGGCGCTACGGATTACGGATTTTTTATTGTGTTCTTACGTGCTAGCAGGAGCTATTGTGAGACGTGCTAACAAGTGCTATTGTGCACTAACTGGGCTAACAGTCGTAGCAGTGAAAGCGACAATGATGTTGAGTCCGTTAATAACGATGATTTTTTGGGTTATTTGTTCAATCAATCTGAACCAAAAAAAAATGATGCTGTAAAACGGATAGAAGGGTTTCTATCAACAATACCAGCGAAAAAGATAGATGCTAATTCTTTTGCTGATGCAGCGCTAAAGAAACTGTTTGTCCAGTACAATACTTCTTTGCCCTCGAACACTGCAGTTTAAAGGCTTTTCAGCAGTGCTGGGCATCGCAAATTTAAACTCTATTTCGCAACTGCAAATTTCACAAAATAGCAATAGGTGGTTCGCAACCGCAAATCCGCAAGTTTGCGGTACGTTTGCGGTAATTTTTTGCACTTCCGCAACCGCAAATGATTTTTACTTCCGCAAACTTTGCTGTTTTTTTCCTGGTTTGATAAATAGAGGAGACCCATAGCAATATAACAATGCTTGTTATTTTTCCATATTGGCTGCAGACCTGTGATAAACATCAGTAAGTTTTCTTCGGTTTATTTAATGCTCTGTTTTTGTAGGTTATAATATACATGTCAGCAGCAGGGCCAAGTGGAAATGTGCTCAGGTTTGTTTAAACAAAACTGCGATCGCAGTAGGATAAAGGCTGTGACTCTGGCAGCTGGAGTTGACACTTAGAAAAGAGTAACCTCACCTGCCAGTCAATTTTGTCTCTCGTTCTAGCTTCTAACTATGTACAGTATGTTCGATGAGTTGAAAATCCTAATTTGATTTACGTACTTTTACAGTAAATGTACTTGTCATATAGGACAAACAGAGATGCACAAATCTTTATTGGAGTCGCGGAAAAGTAAAAACTCGCGACGCACGAACTTGCGTTTTTGCGTTCTTGAAAATGATACTTTACAGGCATATAAACTACTATTTACTGCTTGAGTGATGGAATGGATGGGGGTGGGGGGGGGGGGGGTTGTTGTTGATGTAACTTCCTGCTCCCTTCTCCCTTCATCTCTCATGGTTATTTGCAGATCACGATTAAAATAACTTAGTTTTAAACAAGATAATTGCACTTGGCGTTTATGTTCTTTTTTGCTCCAGTGCTGGTGCAAAAAATGTTCTAAATTGTTTTGAAGGTGTTCATATAAGGGCAAACTTTTGCCAAGATGAAAATGCGCTAGATGCAAGAACAAGCCAAAAGTTCGGTTTCTTTGTTTATTGTATTTGAGTTGCACTACAGTCCTGATTAAAGGTTACATGAAATTCTAACGCTTGAACTTCTAGTCGAGCTTTGGATAAGAGCAGTCTTGTAAAAGTTTTCAAATTGCATGCAATATAATTACGGTGCAGATTCTAGCGTACCTAAGAGGAAGGCCACTGTGCCATGGCCTTCCCCTCAGACCGTAAAAATGAAGCACGATAAAGCAAAACCATGCAGTTTTAAGAGGATGTACGTTATTACTGCGTAAATGCAAAAACAAATCGATCTTTATTTTGGTTTGTTTTCTTCCTTCACAAATCAACGAAACAAAAGGACTAAAAAAATAAAACTGAGATTGAAAATGTTGGCAGGCCTGCAGCCTATTTATGCTGGGCATGTCATCAAAGTCGTCACATGCAACCTTTTGCCACTTCAAAAAGTATAAGTTTTGTTACACAAAAACAAGCCGTTGGAAGTTTCTTGACCTTTAAGCCAACTCATTTTGCTGTAAGAATAGCAGCACCTCTGGGAAATAATTGTTCCACAGCAGAGGAACTTGGTGATGTGGTGCTGTGCTTTAGAAATACATCCACCCAAATCTGTCGATACACTGAATCGTAAAAACGTATTTTTTTAGAAATTGCAAAAACGATCCCAGTGATGTTGTTGATTTGCGGATTTGCAGTAGATTTCAGTTTTTTACCGCAAATCCACAAATGTTTGCAATTAGAAAGCGGTACGCAAATCCGCAAACCTAAACCTTGAGTCCGCAATATGCGGACTTGCGGACCGATTTGCGGAAGTGCCCAGCACTGCTTTTCAGCATGGGCAAAAACGTTTTGAAACCCAAACGTTCTGGTCTCAGCGATGAACATTTTTAGATACTTGCTTTCTTGAAAGGCTATTAAACAAAGTCCATCAATGTGTTACGTTGTGTACTTCTGTTATAACAACAGCAGCCATAAGTAGCCTGTGCAGAGGTACCACATGATAATTAGAAAAATAATAGAGAAAGAAATTAGTTACTATCGGTGCCAAACAACAAAATTAAGATTTTTGATACTTAATTCATACTGGAAATTAGGTTTATTAAAAGTAACTGTAACTCTAACTAGTTACTTTTTCAAAATGGTAACTGTAACTTGGTTACTTTTTTGCCATGTAACTGTAACTCAGTTACTTTTACAAAGTAACTTGCCCACCACTGATTATTTGCATGGCTTAGCTTAATTGTGACTGCTTTACTATAGTAGTTTGGCCGCTTTTTTGATTTGGATTGTTCGAGATAATTCTTTTCCAATATGTTCTACAATTTTCTGCATTACTGTGTTACTTGGCTGTTACGACTTTTTACTTGCTTTATTTGGACTTGAAGTTTGTAACGTCATAATTATGTTGCAATCTATTACCGTAGGCTTGTATACTTTTTCTGTAGTAACGATTTTTCTGGGGTATTCGAGAGCTTTTCCGTAGTATAAATAGACGGGTTTTTCTATTCCACTATTCTAAAAATTCTAAGTGTTACTGTTCTAAATATTAATTTAGTTGAGAGTTTAGCCGAGATTGTGTATATGTGATTGGCTTGAGTAGCCGTAGTGTGATCTGAGTTTGTCGATCTCTGGTTTTAGTCGACGTGAACTATTTTCAAGATTAAAGGTTGTGCTCTAGCCAAGTATTCAATATAGCGACAACACGGCTTGGCTTAAGATTTGTAACAGCAGTTACCGAATCAAAAAACGATAAGTAAGTAGGTTATTATCAATGCATATACTGTAACTAGGTAAGAAAGGTTGCCTTCACAAATATTTATTGTGACAACTCTAGTGAGTTTTTTTGCCTTTTTGTCCAACGTTTAGCTACACCATTCGAGATAGCATGTGTTGACATCAGGGCCGGATTTGGGCCATGAGAGGCCCTAGGCTATTCCATTTGTGAGGCCCCTCCCTATTTTTGAGCTCAGAATTTCTCTCTAAACAACATCACATGTCATTGCTTAATGCTAAAAATATGATAGCATTAAACTCTTCGTTTTTTTCATTCTCCACACTCATGGGTGCAAATTGTTAATTAAAAGAATAAAAATTTAGTTAAGGCAGTTTTGCTTTTAATTTTAATTTCTTTGATCAAACAACCTTTATAATAATTGTAAAGTTTATTTACGAGAACATAAGAAATAGTTACAGCCATAAAATAGAGTAAGACTAGGCAACAAATTTTTTTTCTAGCTTTCGTCAAAGCAAAATCAAGCAAAAGTTCATCAAAAGTTATCTGTTGAAGTTTGTCACTCTCAATGCACAGAATGCTCAGTGCGGACAATCCTTCTTGAGACATTGTCGATCTCAGTTTATTTTTGATGCTTTTGAGCCTTGAGAAAGATCTCTTCCCTGAGTATTAAGTGACCATTAAGCTTAGAAACAGTCTTAATATTGCTTCCACACTAGGAACGGCAGTGTTAATTTTTTCCTTGCACATGATTTCATAAAGGTATCTATGAGACAAGGAAATAGATTGCTCTTCTGTACCGGTAAGCCCTTGATTTTGTGTTTGTCTCTCGTACAAATGAAAATGTAGAAGTTTATCAGTAAGTTTCGGGTCAACATCTTCCGAATACGCTTCCTTTAAAAGTTCTACGCCTCGTACAATTTCTACCTTAGTTGCTTTCAGATTAGCAAGAAAGAGGACCATTTCTGCTATGTCATTGTACACATTAGCTCTTCTTCTTAAACTGGCTTCAAGTGCCTCGAGCATAGGGATAAATGAATTTATTTTAAACCTTTTCTTTGAAGAGAGGTCACTTAAAGCGTCAGGTGCATTTCTTTGACTCCTAGTGACAGCTCTGAAGTTAATATTCGACAAGGTTGCTTTTGCTTGCTGATCAAACTCGTCAAACTCATCTCTAATTTCGCTTAAAAAGTTTACAAGTGAACTGTACAATTCGGCACAAGTACTTAATGACAATTTATATTTCTGAAGGGCTTTGCTAACCCTGTAAAAATGACCTTGCACTCTCTGGATCAAAAATGCAACATAAAAACAAGGTCCAATTTTTTCATTTTTTGCAAAAGGTTGTTAGCATGAAGTCTGGTATCACCCTTCTCACTTACATCGGAGTGCAAATGACTGAGAGCATTAGCGATGGCACTGTAACTTTACAAAGTAGCTTCCGTGGCTTTTGCATGTGCATCTCACTTAGTATCTGACAAATGTTTTGGCACTTTTGATTGAAGATGCAAAAATGATTTTAGAACTGCCCACCTATTTGTGGAAGCTGGAAAAAGGTGTAAATTTCATTGATAATGCCAAAACAGTTCACTGCATCAAGACAGCAATCAACAGCAGAGCGGCCTACCTAATTTAAGGAGTGACCTGCGCGTGGAATAAATTTTGCAAGTTTATTTCTTTCTAGAATTTTTGCTGCATACCGTTGTACCTACCAGCCATGTTTGCAGCATTGTTATAAGACTGCCCTCGGCATTTGTTAAAATCAAGCTATAGGTCAGTAGTGAGACATTTATGCACTAAATCTGCCATGCCCACCCCAGAATGGTCTTTCAGCTCAAGGAAAGTTATAAATCTCTCACTTGGTAAACCGTTTACAGGAGACACGTATCTGATAAACAAAGTTAACTACAGTCAACCCTCGATTTAACGGACCTCGATTTAACGGACTTCGGATTTAACGGACTTCGGATTTTACCGTTCCGTAAGCATAGACTGCTGTACATGTAATTGCATGGCCGTAGGAGCTCAAAATGATTTGGGGGGGCAACAAATTTCTGCCCGAAAAATTACTTGCCTTTCTCTGTCAAAATTGAGACGGTTTTCCTGTCAAAATTGAGGTGTTCTCCTAAAAAAAAAAACAAAAAAAAACAAGGTCATTCCTGAAACTGAGACGGTTTTTTGCCAATCATGTGCCCAAATAAACAGGATAGCTGCCCAAATAAATAGACTATTTGCCCAAATTTTCGACGTTTCGAACCGAATGGGGGGGCGACCGCCTCCTACGGCTATGTGTAATTGTTACAAGCGAAAATCAATAGCCGACGAAACGAGAAATCGTGCTACGTTGTCGCAGAGACATAATGATTCCCCGTTTACTTGCATTGTGACATCATAAGACGTATCAGTCAGCTTGTTCAGCTTGTTTTGCTCATTGAGTTTTAGTGCTGTTATAATAATTTACTGCGTTTTCGTTTAACGGACTTTTTCCAACAACGGACTGTCGTTGGTCCGCATTTGTCCGTTAAACCGAGGTTTGACTGTAATCAGCATATGAAATATCGGGAGTAGAATCCACAGAAAAGCTGAATTATCCCGATTTTTTCACGTCAACCAGAATTGACTCTTTAACTTTTTTGGCCATGAGCTGAATCATCTCTATGCAAATAGTTTTAGACAAATAAGAAGGATTTCCTGATCCTGAATTTCAATAGCGATTAATATGAGCAAGTAAAAATGGATCAAATTCGGCCACTAGGTCTACAAGACCAAGATAATTGCCGTTATTGGGAGATCCAAATTGTGTATTGTCCCCTCTAAAAGGTAAGCCTCGTTCTGCAAGAGTACAAGTTACAGCGGTGATTCTTTTCATTACATGCCACCAATACTGCTGTTCTGCCTTTATTTGCTCTTCCAGCTTTGAAGTAAGCGTATATCCTCGCTTCCTTGTTAGGTAGGTTAACATGGCATTTGTGTGTTTTTCTGAGTTTTCATGAACTTGGATAAGATAAGAATTGTGCTAATCATCAAAACCATTAGAAGCTGAAGCCGAAGAAGATGCATGATTTGGAAAGAGTTTACAAACAAAGCAATATACGCGTTCTTTTACGTGGGAATATACAAGTCACTCTCAGCTATATGTTTCACCATTGACTTTCGTTTCATAAAACAGAGTTTTTGTGCAAAACTTGGATTGCTTTCTGTACACTCGTTTGGAACTAGAAAATGGACCACAACTATGCTGAACTTCAGTAGGGCCTCTCTCTATCCAGTAGGCTATTTCTTCATTTGATAATTTTTTTCCACAAACCAACGTCCTTTAAACTCAGTGTATGTGTAGATTTACGTCCGGCATCATCTACATAAGTATCAGTAATACCTAGGGATTGATCTACTTCACCCGGTGTGGATTGAAAATTTTGACTATCTCCACAACTTTGATGTGTTTCTTTTTCCCCTACCTTTGCAGCAACTGAGTTCTGAAATATACTTGTATTTTCATTTTCACTGAGCATGGGTCCTTCCTCATTACCAGGTTGCTGTTTAACGTCCTGCATTGGATTTCTGTGAGACTTTCTTCTGGTTGAATGCTAGTAGTTGGCTGATGAACTTCGTCACACTGATTTTCTTGTGCTAGCGTCAAGGTACCTACTTCTTTGCCAGCACCTGTTGCTTCTGGCAGAGGTTGATGCAAGAAAGCGGTGATTGGTTTTATCTTCTTTAGCATATCATTTTCAAATTTCTTTCTCTTGCGCTTGCTAGCTCCACTTTCAAATCTTTTACTCATAATAAATTTAAGGTTCAAAAAATTACGAAATATGATTATTGTTTGATCTAAACGCAGGTTAGCAATGCCAAGACGTCTAATAATAAGATAAGTCGACAACATTAGTAAATTTCAATTGATAAAAGATAGATATAATTACCACATTAACAGTATGCAACACAATGTCTATTAGGTATTTCAGCAACATGTCAACTACTGATACTGTTTTTTGCAGAGTAGACTACGGTACTTTAACATAAAAGCTTCCAGCAGAGTGCGCATACTACTTGCCTTTATTATGATCAAATCTGGGCACCCGCTACTTGAAAAGCTATTTGGCAAAAAAAGCAGCGGCGCTGCCGCTTATCGCTACTCAAATAAAAAAGTAGCGCCGCTGCCGCTACTTGCATGCAAAACAGCGGCCGCTGCCGCTTGTCGCTGCCGCCACTTTAAAAAAATAAATAGTAAGAAGAACGATGGCATTTAAATACGGTATCTAATGGTGAAATTTTAACTTTATTTACAAAAGTTAATTTTTCAAGCTTTTGAGATATCGATTCAGGTTACAGTCGGCAGTAGCAGGCTTAAATGGTAGACAAGTAAGCAAATCATCATTCAATTAGTTGTTGGCATGCTCCTTTCAAAAAAACAAGCATTGCAAAATGCGGATTGGTCAAATCAGCGCTTTGGAAATCACTTAGGAAGTTATCCTTGGAAGTTACACTAGGAAGCAAAATTCCTTATCGGATTTTCTACACAAACAAAAGGCAATAAGAAATATCAACTCAAATAAGCTAAGGTTTTGCCATTAAAGCACGATGACATACACTATTCAGCTTATGTACAATTCTATCCGGTTCTTATAGCTGTAAAGTAGTCGATCTGTTTATCACACTCTCGGCCCTCAATTACTAAAATAATTCCTCGCGTAGAGATCCGATATTTGATGCGCAATTTGGTAACTAGATTACTTTTGCCCAATATTTTACGTGAGTCAAAATTAATTTCGTGTTTAGGATTATTTAGCAAATGTTTGCAAACTTCAGAATCTTCACAGACTGTATGTTTATTGGGGCAATGAGGAGGTTACGTTTTGTTTGCCCAATATAGTTTTAACCAAAACTACTCGTTAACTGATATAGAACACCTCACAAATGTTACAAGAATTGACGATCTATATAATAAAGTAGTTTGAACACCAAGATCAAAAATATTATTGGCAACCACGTGCAATCATGTTACATGGCCACCTGGTCTCAAATGGTGGCTATTGCATACAAATTCGTGCTGTAAATTGTGTAATTCATTCTACTGATGATGCTTTAAGTTAAAGCGAAACGCCTCTAATAAATTGCTATGCTTAGTTGTACATTCTGGCAATCGTGTTTGTTCTTAGATTAAGCTGAAACTCCGACCGTTATCATCTAAAAGCGCATACCGTACTTTCTCATGAGGAAAAATCGCAACAAAACGGATGAAAAACAGATATCGGTACCAATGCGTAAATTCGCTGTTAGATGAAAAGAAAATTTTGACCAACGCATTTCGCAGAGGGAGGGACAAAAATGCCCCCTACTTCTAAAGCAAAAGTCATGAAAAGACAAATTTTGGCATGCGGGCTGGTGTTCAGCAAATTTTTTCAAAAAACTAGTTTAAAATGATGACGTCATAGCCATGTTTTTAAAAAATAATGCTTTTTTATGACGTCATAATTGGTAAAGTTTGTACATATAAATTAGTCTTTTGAAACTGAACCTAAAATGTTAGAGTTAAAGTAGTTCTAACACAAAAACGTCTCATAGCGTTATTTAAGTTACCAAATATTTGCCAAAAAAGGCTTAGATTTTGGAAAGCGTTATCGACAAATCTCGAAATTGGTAAATTGCTATTTGGGTTTAGCAACTTCAAATTTTCGGGAGTTATTGTGAATAAATTTGACTCTAAATAGTTAAGTTGAATTAAATCTTTTTTTTCTGAGGCATTTATCACGAAAAAAACGAATGGGGAGCATATTTGCCTTCTCCCCCGTGTAAAATAGAGTTAAATAGACCAGGGGCTTAGCCAGAAATTTGCAATGGGGGGCTGTGTTGAGGGTGTAAAACCAAACAAAAGCGGTTTTCACTTGGAATTGGAACGGTTTTATGTTATAAAAAAGCTCTTCTCTCACATTTGTACCGGTTTTGTACTTAAAATTGGATGAAAACCAAACCAAAAAAAAAGATCTTCACTCAGATTTGAATCGGTTTTGTACCTGATATTAAGTGAAACCCGAAATAAAAAAAAGGTCTTCGCCCAGATTGGGTTCGATTTTTGTTACCAAATTCTCTTCAAGTCCAGAGTCAAAGTTGACACATTTTCATTGCCAATGCCAATAGAGAGGGGGCTACTTTCTTTTTTAAGGCAAAAATAGGTCTCAAATGTTCCAAAAACGTTGTAGTTTGCATACTCTGCATGCCAATGGGGGAGGGGGGCTATATCTCCCCTGCCCCCTCTGGCTACGCCACTGAGATAAACTAACAAAAAATATTTATCATGATATCTAGGCCTTGTTTTTAATGCTCATTTTGTTTTGAAAACGTGATGGCGAAAAGCGACTCGTCGCTCTTTCAAATCGAGGAAACATAACCAGAACAGAACCAAAACCTTTTAAAAATAATTGTTTGAAGTATTCAGTTTGATCCTAAACGGAATCGAATTTGGGTCTACCGTTCAGAACTATAAACTCTATCTACGTGAGCTACGTAGTGATTGATTTGTTCATGATTTTTAGACGAATTAATCGCATTCAAAGCCGACGATGATGATAAATTAAAGCCTTTGTACGAATTGCTCAGAAAAGTGAAACCTCAAGAAACTAGTCACGCAAATGAGAGGTATTGGAGTGAAATAACGAACAAACTGATTTTGAATCTCTTAAAGCTGTTTCCTACTCTGAAAAAATTAGCTATTTTGAAAAAATTAAAGACTTAGCAAAAGAATTCTTGTCTTCTGGAAAAACTGAAATGGCATGCAAAATCGTTCATTACAAGTTTTCCCTAATTAAGTCGTTTTTTCCTCATTGCAAAAAAGGCATGGAAGAGTTTGAATGTCTTGGTCAATCAATGCTTGGCATACTAAAACATGATAAGAATGCTGATTTTCCTGCGGAATCTAAGTTTTGAAAGGAATTTTAAAGGAAATGCTTGAAACTGGAAACGTACCAGATGAAATCAGATGTGAGTTAATTACTCGCTTTTGCATTTCTTACGGAATTTACTGCATGAACACAAAATACTACCAGAAAGCAATTGATATTTTCAAAAAAGCAATATTGGTAAACAAAGTTGTACATAAAAAACACTATGGCAAGCAAAAATATTTGAATCGCTGTTACTATAACATTGGTAGTTGTTATAATTATCTTCACAATCCCGAAAAAGAAAGAAGGCAAATGAAAAAGGCAAAAAGTTTGAAAAAGAATATAAAGCTATAAAATTTACACGCGAAAACTCTAGAAGAGAACCACTATATGTTTCTCCTGATTTTTAGAATAAACGAATAAACTAAAAATTCTGGATTTTTTCGTTGAAACGAAAAAGTGATGCTCCAGAATTTAGAAGGACTTAATAGTAAAACGACTGAAAGCCGTCTGTAATATGTCTTATGCAGAGTTGTAAGTCGGGCGGGGCTTTTCGGATCGGGTTCAGGCCTAAAGTTGAAAAAAATTTCGGGCTTAATTTGGGTCTGAGACGTGCTTTTTGTCTCAGGACAAAAATATAATCAAAATAACTTAGCAACAATGCTAAATTTTTTAAACTTAACTTACATTTCGTTTTTTTTTTTCGGGCATGATATGTGCTTCAAGTTAGTTTTCAGGTTCGGGCTTATATTTTCGGGTTCAGGCCGGGTTCAGGCCTGAACTAGTCAACCCGTTTACAACTCTGATTTTGTGCGCCTGATAGTGCGATATTTTAGCCATTTTTTGTTTTTGAACAATGTTGAGATTTTATTTATCGAGCAACTAGTTTATTGTGTTTTATGTTCGAAGCATTGCCACAACACCTCAAGCTGGTAATTGCAAAAATTTTTTTTTGCATGAACTTTTTGTAGTGAATTGTGAAAGAGTATTGAAGAGTATTTTGGGTGAAGAGTGAAAGAGTATTTGGAAGTATTGAGTATTTGGCAAAGCACCCGCGTGTCAGTAGGATTCTGCTTTTTAACAACGTTCTTTCCTCATATCTGTATTTTTACAGTACATAAAATTAACTCAAAAACGGCTGAACGTAGAAAGCCCTCTCCATCCAAAATAAAAATAAAATTTTGAAAAACTTGAGCTAAAAAAGATAAAATTATACGAAAGAAAATTTTTTAGAGTAGGCAAACGCGAAAGAACAATGAAATATCACGAAATTACAGAGTCTTATTTTGATAGGTTTTTTCTCTCAAAATGGACTCCCAAATTGATAATTTTTTTACCTCTTGAAGTAGCTGGAAAGCTGATACGTTATACTTACAGCATATTCAGCATAAATTTAAGATTTTAATCCAGAAAACTCGCAATCGTAAGATGACTTTAATAATAAACGATTAATTGCTAATAAACTGCACTTACACATCACACAAAAAGCTCCAAACGTTATAGAAAAAATACTAAACTGTCGTATAAATAGTTTTCTAGCACAGTTAAAACATGCACATGATTTAAGCCAGGAGTGTACATTGTACAATAGAGGTACAACTTTTTTGGAACACTATATTATTGTATCATAAATCGATAAGCTTTTATGAAAGATCAAATGAAATCCAATTTTTAAGCTGATTTTATGTAAAAACTTCACGCACAAAAAGATTTTAAATAATTTTATCTTTAACTTTTTGACCAGTTCTTGAGGTCACACTAAGTCTTTTCAGGTTTTAAACAAATACTACAGGAGTCACGTATGGAGAAGTCTTGATGTTTATAAAACAAACAATGAATTCAATTGGTTAAATTCATGCCATTTGATAAGATAAATCTGAGAGTGGGAGGGAAGGGATTGTCCTTGTTTCTCGGGTCGCCTGCAACTCCTGCGTTACCTTTATTGAATCCTCGTAGCATTGATTTTATCTGGCTAGAATGATGGTTAATCTCTTTTCCAGTGCTTGTTATTCATTTGGAAACGGTTGCATAGACCGGATTTTGTGGTGGATTGGAGGGGAGGGTTGCTTTCTTTTGAAATCAATCTGAAGACCAACGAAAAAAGATATTCGCTTCAGAAACCACGCAATTTTTACCGGATTAAGGGTGAAGAGTAACAACTAAAAGCAATAAAAAGGTCTTGACCTTAAGGATCTGCAACTGTCATCGGTTTAGCACTGTATTTGGATTCCGTACTTTGGCACCGCATGCATTGTTTGCCGGTCTACTTCCAAAAGGGACAAGGGCATCGCTGATTTTTTTGCGACAAAAGGTTTGAGGCTTTCACTAAGCAAAAGCCATGTCACAATGCTCCCCCAGCATGTCTACGCCATTAATTTGAGACCTTTTGGCATCCCTGCCTTTTGGGTATCCATCCAGAGTTCATCAAAATCCTTATCGCGAAAAAATTGGTGCTAAACCAGTATAATCAACAGACTTTATGAAATTTCATTCAATTTTCGACCAACAAGATTTGGTTGATCTCCAAATGGTCTTTTTAGAATAGGTCATGTTTGTTTTTAACAAGCTAACTTGCAGCATTAAATTTATTTGCTCGTAACTTTGCTTACAACAAAATGTTAAAAATTGCAAAAGTGTTGAGCATTGTAAAAATGCTGTGGATAGCTTGTATTTTTTTTCCGTTTGTTTTTTGCTGTTTTTTGTTTTTTTGTTGTTTTCTTTTCCGTATTAAATTCATGTTGCAAATTTTCGCAATGCTGTTAATATAATTCTTTTTTTCATTTTACCTATGCTATCAATAAATTATTATTGTTTTTATGATGTTAAATGTCACGGTGTCAACGATGCAGCCATGAAGCATCTTGACAGACTTAAGAAATTGTGCTTGCCTTACTTCTATCATGACTTTCTCAGCGTGGCTGCAGACTATGGATAACCTTTCCGTTCTTTCGCAGTCACTTAATTTAGTGTAATTTTTCTTAGAGTTCCGGTAACACTTTGTATTCTGTTCATCTGTGCTTTGGTAATAACAGTACATTTTTATTCATCAAGTTGCCTTGGCTAGAAACAGCAAAGGGACGACAATATTCGGTTTTTGAGTTAAGCTGCCCCCTGACCACTTGTCTACCACAAACGCCGGAATGCTTTACACTATTCCTTTCTATTGCTGAACGTCAGCAGCTGTTAATAGCAATTTTATGGTCTTTGGCTTGGCCCGACCGGAAGTAGAACTCGAGTCTACAGTTTCAGTTGCAGACTTTTAATTCACTCGATTACTGATCGGTAATTGTAATTGTAATTACATTTATTCACCAAGTTGCCTTGGCCAGGAGACAGCGAAGGGACCTTTCGGTCTTCGAGTCAAGCTGCCCCTGCCCACCTGTCTACCACACACGGTGGAGGCTTCACACTGTCCCTTTAATTGCTGAACGTCAAGCAGGGAAGCTGTGAATACCGTTTTTTATACTCTTTGGTTTGACCCGACTGGGAATCGAACCCAAGTCTACCGTTTCAGTAGCAGACGCTCTATCCACTCGACCACTGATCGGTTAAATTCTGTACCGTCAATAATACAAACTTGAACTTAAACATCAGATTTTTTTCATCACAAATGTTACAGGATCCTGTTTGAAACTATTATTATTGTGTAAGTGAAAAGAACTGAGGCATATGTAAAAATTATATTCCTCTATACTGCTGCTATCTTTGAGCACAAAATACTATCATACCTTTTTTTAAAGATCTATATGGCAAACTACGAGCTAAAATGAAGCAATCTCAAGAAAAGTAAGGTTTTGAAAACAACAGCCATGGAAAACATACAGCATTAAACAATTTAGCATGCTGGTATTGCTACAGAATAGCCAAGCCAGACCAATTAAAAAAGTTTTTTTTATAAATTCATGTTTTTTCCACAGTACCGGCACATATTTTTTGATGTCTTGACATTTTTTGTCATCAAATCTATCATATAGAGTGGGCAAATAATTTACTGGGTTTATATCGCAAAAAGCTGCTATATTCCACACTTTGTCATTACGCTGTGGAACTGTTGCATTGAAGCAACTTTTCTTTAGTGCAAGAGTTCAGCAAATTTTATCTGCAGTAAGAAACCATAAAGATAAAATTCTCGATGATCTATTAAATTCCAAGTGTTTGAAACGTCGGTTTTGAATGAATTGTATCTAAACCGGACAGTCTCAAACTTAATAATTTGTTCAATAAGCATTTCCCCTAGTTATTTTTTGAAAGTATTTTTTCGAGTAAAAGCTAGCGAGGTGGAAGAAATTGTTATTGAAAAATGGTGTAATAGATGGATAGACCTACTTACCAGCATGTTATTGTTCAGGCCCAATTTACATTGCGTGAAGCCTCTAGTACTATGGGGTTTTCGCAACATCTTCCAGCCAAATATTGGTGAAGACGAAATAAATGTTTTGCCATCTGAGCGCAAGGTGCCTGGCAATGTGCCAGGTGAAAAATCCGGCCCTGGTTATTGCATTATGCTCATAAAAAAGGTTAAATAAGGGTCTGAGGTTGCAACGTTAGGACAAAAACCCTTACTTTCATCCAGGTTATGCATGTAAATTACAGAGGTGTAGTCTAGTACACAAGGCTCGAGGCCAAGGCCAAGAACAAAAAAAATCCGAGGCCAAGGCCAAGGACAGCCTTTCTGAGGACAGACACTTTCGAGACCAAGGACAGGAATGCTCGAGGCCAAGGCCCAGGACAAAGGACACTGCCGCAAGTGTTTTCCAAAAAAAAAGGTTTTCAAAAAAGTTTTTCAGGCAATCTCCAATTCATAGGCGTTGCCAGAATTTTTGATTGGAGGGAGGCCCAAACCACAAATCACATGCAATGACGTCATCAAACATTTTCGAAAGAGGAAGTTTTTGTAAGACAAATATATTGTAGGATGAAAGATCTGAAATCATTGGCTATTGGTATTAACCAGGATTTTGCAAAGGGAGAGGGCTTAAACTAATAGTTGAAAAGTGCAAAGATCTAACTTTGGAGACGTGTTGAGAAAGCTAGAGTTACTCAAACGTATCACATACGAGGGTCTGGGGGCGAAACTCCTAGCCGCTTGGTAATTTTTTGAAAAAAAAAAAGCTATTTTAATGCCATTGAATCAAATTTCGCACACATTCAGAGCCATTTCAAAGCACTAGATTTTTGAAAATTGAAAGCCAATTGAAAAAAATTGTTTAATGCTCCCTTTACTTGCACTTTAAGTCCAAAACACTTTTACCATTTTGCATTTCTGAGATAAATTTTCATTGTAAGTGATTTGGTCCATGTAGGGGGAAGTAAGGTGCTTTGTCTCTGTTTACATTTTAGCAGTAAATAATAATCCACTCGAAAATTTTCCTTAGAGATTTTTGTTTTGTTATGAAAATAACCAGTTACAGGAGTGTAAGTTCGGCTAGAGAGCCCAGGCCCCTCAATTGAAGTTTAATGATTTGTTCAATCAGCATTTTTCGTGGCTAATTTTTTTAAAGTATTTTGTGCGTAAAAACTGGGGAGTTGGAGGTGAATTACTGAATTATTATTAAAAAATGGTACGATAGATTTTTACGCCTACTAACCATGTTATTGCCGGGCCGGATTTGACTCGCGCTGGGCCCCTGGCACTTTGGGGATTTTTGCAAGATCTTTCTGCCAATATAGGGGAAAACTTACGATATAGGGAAAGTCTTACGATTTGAGCGCAGGGCCCCTAGCTGGTACTGCGCCATATTATGGTAAATCCCTGGTTAATGCGTTACGTTCATAAAAAGGCTATATTAGGGTCTGAGATAGCAACTTTTAGGACAAAAACTCTTTATTTACTTCGGGTTATACGTTTAAATTGGAATTAACATTACATAACATTACAAAAACCTCTGAAAAATAGAGCAATTAAATTACTTTCTGAAGCATCATGGTTCAGATTGCGCGACCTCAGTCCGTATAAGCCACTTAATGTTTTTAGTTTAAAAATAATTTATGATGTCGAAAAACAGCAAAAGGTTATGTACAAATACAATCACTAACAACTTACGGTTCAATTCGATAACTATTTTGACAGTTACCTTGCAGTTTACAAAAGAATTACGAGAGCTTCACCGAAGAAATATCAACTTTATATTGCTAGGTTTCGTTCAAACAGATTACAAAGATCCATTAAATATAAAAGAGTTAAAATATTGAACGACATATCTAACGAAATTAAAAATAACAACATTAAATTTTCAACTTTTCAAAGAGTTCATAAAAAACATATTTTAATCATACAATTAAGTGATATAAATTTTGTAAAAAATTCTTTTTTTAAATTTTTTTACTAGTATTAAAGGTGATATAAACTTGCTGTAAAAATTCAATTTCGTTGAATTGAACGTAACTTTCAAGTTAAAGCACAAGCTTATAGTAATTTAGCCATAACTATTCACCAAATACACGTAACTGTTAGTGGCTGCTTGACTCCAAGACCGGCAGTTCATTTCGCAGTCCTCCTTGTTTATACCCAGTGGCATAATCACTGACCTTCTCGTGTAAATGTTCTTTGCTTTTAGGCAAAAATAAAATATGATTGACTGATTATCCAAGGATCTAACAACGTGGCCAGGGTGTGAGTCGAATCCTGGTTTTCAGAATCATCACCTGAGAGTTTTTCTTAACTGACCTCAAATTTCTACTTATCATTTGCTTTTATAAAAAAATAAATAAGTAAAAAATATGATGTAAAGTTACGAACCGATTGGTCTCGGGCTATTATAAGAAATGATTACTGATGGGATTGAAAGACTACGAAAAGAAGTATCAGAAAAAATGACGATGGAAGGAATAATATTGTAGTTACATTTTATTTAACAAGTTGCCTTGGACAGCTAGGAGACAGCGAAGGAACCTTTTGGTCTTCGAGTCAAGCTGCCACCTGTCTACCAGTACCACACACAGTGGAGGCTTTCCATTGTTCGTTTTAATTCCTGAACGTCAAGCAGAAAAGCTGTGAATACCAACCATTCGACCAGAAATCGCACCCAGGTCTCCCGCTCCAGTAGCAGACGCTGTATTCGCTTGACCGGTATGATCGGTTGATTATGAGACTGATCCAGCTTGAGACAATATGCCTTTTATTGTCTGAATGATTTATGAAAGTTGAGATCGCTTAATTCATTGCGTGGCTGCTTGTTTGATTGAATGCACTGAGATTTGTGCTGTCACACTCCGGTTTTCAAGATCACTTTGCAAGTGACAAGCACGTAAGCTTGTTGACCCGGAACGAAAAATAAAATGTTACGCAACTTGGATGCTACAGTTTGGGAAAAGTCTAAAACACCAAAAGAAAAGCAGTCAGAGGCAACACGCTTAAGTGATTTTTCTTTTTTTGAGTGTGTTTCAAAGTTTTCGGAAAACGTAACAAAATTAAAACCGTCTTTTCTATGGCGTAGTCTGTTTCTATGTTACGTTTTCCAAACAAAATAGAACACACAAAAAAATTTAAATCGGGAATCACTCAAGCATGTTGATTCTGACTTTTTTGGGATTCTAGACTCTTCCTTCAGTTTGAGACTAATTAATTTTTGTCCTGCATTTCCTCACATTTTTGCTTGTTTTTGAAGGTTAATGATTTTACTTGAATTTGCAACAAAAGGCGATTCATAAATTACAGTTCTTTACTTGAATGACCATATTTGACTACTGTACTACAGCAATATTTCGCGTTGCAAACAAAACTGATGTGAATGGCGAGAAAAACAAACTGTTTTTTTAAATAACTAATGAAGCAAATATATTACTTGAAACAGGAACCAAGTTATTAATAATCCAGAACCACAATAAGCCGCGTTGGGCAAATATACCGAAAAATGTTTTTGGAAAAGCTTCCTAGTAAAGCTATATACAGGGTGTCCATAAAGTCTGCGTGCACTTTCACTGAAAAAAGTGAAAAAAGTGCACACGGACTTTATGGACACCCTGTATATCATCAAGTATTGCAAAGATCTCAATAACCATGATGTAGCAAAATAAAGACGCGTATTTTGAGAAAAAGTTTGCTCTCAAATTTTTAGCGCTTCCTGTTTTTGATTTATAGATCAAGTGCCAAGATAAATTTGCTACTTTGGCTTAAATTGTTACGACAAAAAAAGTTATTCAGCAACAACATTTAGAGCTTTATTGATGTTAAAAAGTTGTTTTGCCTTGGAAAACACTCAAAATTGTAATTTAGCTCCATTGTCTGATGACTTCATTTTTGAACAACAGTCGCGCAGAGAACATGTGAGGTTTCAGCCAGCTTTTGTTCTTTGTACTACTGTCAACTATTTGACTTCTAGCTGTTAAATGTTACAATATAAAGCAAGAAATCTTCTTGCCTTGAGTGGTATCGGTGAAGAAATTGTAAACTCGTAACTAAGACGATAACTTTTATCAAAGCAGCTAATAAAAGTATTAACTGGTAATTGCTTTTATTATTGAATAGTACTACTGTAAGAGTAGGAAAACGCCAATTTCTAAATTCAAACATTCTGTAAGACAAGTCTAGTATTAGCGATATTTGTGTGTACTGTATCTAGGTCGTTTGTTGATACGCTAGTTGGGACTTCGCGTGTGCGCGGAATAATTTTGTTTTCATTCGCGAGTTTTGACAGATGAGGATTAATTTTGCTCATAACTAGCAAACGAAAAACCTAAAAAGTGTAAATTTGGACTCCACATAAGAATTAATTAAAGCGTTATGTGTAGCATTTTGGAGACCCAAGGTCACGTAATCGTAAATTGAAACGTCAAAAAACAAAAAAAACGACGATTTTTGACTTGAAAATTTATGATTTCACCTATAATTCAAAAACCACTTGACGTGCAAAGCTGAAATTTATTAACTTTGTGCGTACTTTGCGCAAACTTAGTTTGGGGGCGCTCCCCGTTTCTTTACCAAAATTTTACATGCCGAAAATGGGCAAAAGGTTGACGAATTTGAACTGATATATCTCAGTAATTACCCATATTGATCAAAATTAGTTTACACTTTTTGAGCACACTATCAACCACCTTTCTTTTGGTTATGTTTGTTTATCCCAACTTTAAAACTATTTTTCTTCTTTGGAATCGTTTTTTTACTTTTTTTTCTTCTGCCGCAATCTGCTTTTAAACCGTTAAACGTACTGTATTCAAAGTTTGGGTAATTGAATATATCAGGAAGGACTAGTGTGCGACGGAAATTGGGGTGCCAGGTTGGGGAATTTCCCTCAATCGGGTCCTCTAAAATCTTGAATTTTTAAACCGTTAGAGCTAGATGAATCAAATTTTCGAAATGGGTAGATGTTAAAAATAAACTAAACCTAACAAAAATAGAGGGTTCCACGAAGGGAGTTTTTCCCAAACGCGCCCTCCGAAATTCAAACTTTTTAACCTTTTAGGCTAGATACATGAAATTTTTAATATAATTAAACATAAAGGAAAGTTTGGTTGATAACAAATTTGGTTGGCCACATTAAGGAGACCATACCAAATAGCCCTTTAAAATTTTTAAATCTTTATTACGAAGTACTCCAGCTAGACATAATCAAATTTTTGGAGTACCGGTAGGCTAATGTGAAAAAGACAAAACATGTCAAACTTGGCAATGCCTTGTTGGATAATTAGCCTTTAAATCAGTGGTTCTCAAACTTTGTACGACCTCGTACCTCTTAAACAATCCCAATTATCAACACGTACCACTTCTTCCAAAACATCTTATTGATTGCTGGTGAGCAGCGATATCGAATTCCACAAATTTGAAGTTACTTGCCTAATCCAAAGTTTGAACTTTTAGTTCTACAATTACTCGTACTTAATCGCGATGCTGTTCGTCACAGTTTCGTTAAACATAAACTTCAAATAGGGGAAAACTCTCCTGAACTTTGCAGTTTTATGGGCGTGCATATTATTTGCCAATAGGTAGCGACTTTATGATACTGTAGTAAAAGGTTCAAATTCCGAAAAACTTGAGATTAATTTTAATCAGTTCATAAACTGTAAAAATTTGCGTGGGGGGACGCTTTTGCAGCCTTGACCAAACGCATTCGGAATGCAAACGAAATTTAGTGGAATTTATGATTCAAGTTATACTTTTTTCCTCTGAATCGAGTGAATACAAAAAAAAGGTCTTCACCGAAACTTGGCACTATATGCAGCCGGAACTGTTGAGATTTATTCTTGCTAACATGCAGGCGCGTAGCCAGGATTTGGAAAAGGGGGGGTCTTTTTTGAAAGAGTGAGAAAAGTGCAAACGACCTTGATCCGAATTTTCAATGATCTTGAATCAGTTTCACACGGTTTGTCCAAAAATTGAGACGAAATTTCTCGGAAAGCTCAGAAATTCAAACGTCTTTCCCGCCCAAAATCAGGTGGTCTCCAAAAAAAAAAAAAGGTCTTCACCGAAATTGAGACTGATTTTTCGGCCACATTCGGAAACTCAATCGTTTGAGGGGGCTGTTTTCCTATGGGGGGAGGGGGGGCTATTTTCAATTTTTCACAAAAAATCGGCCTCAAAAGCACCAAAAACGTGTGATTTTGCATACTTCACAAGCCAATGGGGGAGGCTCGAGCCCCCCCGCCCCCCCTGGCTACGCTACTGCTAACAGGCACTTTTTCGTGTGATTATCCAGCGCTTAAATCTCAATCGGGAACGCGTCCCCCGCGTTTCCCCTAAAATTTAACTACTGATCTTAATGTAGAATTACATCATCTCTATTTGTGGTGCTGTGTGAATAAGCTCTCCGTCAATCCAACTAAAACCAATATCGTATCATTCCACCTAAACAAACTAAAGCGCCATGCTCCTATTTAAACCTATCAAGTAAAGGAACTCCAGCAAATATAGTTAGTATGGCGCCAAATACTTTGGAGTTATCATTGATAACGAACTTAACTTTCATGAGCAAATTAAAGTAATGGAGGGTGAAGTGGGTGCTCAGTTGGAACACTAAATAAACTTAAACAAACTCTTCCTCTAACTGCATGTTATGCTACAACTCTACTATGCATTAGTACATCCGTTACTATTGCATGGTATAATTATATAAGGAGCCACATCCTACTTTTTTCAAAAATTAAAATCCTTACAAAATCGAACGATTTAAGAGCCGTTGTTGGTGCTCATTTTGGAGATTCAGTAAACCCACATGACTCTCAATTGAAAATTTTTCAAATCGATGACTTGTTCAAATTCGAAGTCGCCAAATTTGTTTGTGATTCCTTACAAAACAAAATTCCAACTACATTTCGTAAATATTTCTGTAAAACTAGTGACCGCTCCAGTGGAGCTACGAGGCAGTCGACTGATTGTAAAATTTAACGCGTTCGCTGCCATGTGACCCTGCGGTGGGTCACGCCGTCATTTTAGTTAGACGCCGCGAGACCCACCGGTGGGTCACGCATCAATTATTTTTCAAATGCTTCTTCTACTCTGGCATCTTAAGGTAGGACTTGGCTTTGCTGCATTAGCACCTCAGTTACATAAAACACACTGCTGACACATTTTGTTTGAAAATTTAATTTTTTTACTGAAAGAAAACTAATGTTGAAAAGCGATGTTGCGTAACATGCGCAACAACAAAAAAATCAAATGCTTTACTCAGCAAATGCAAAAAAAGTAAAATTTTTGCTGCAGTTACAACGCCAATACATGTCAGCGTCAATGCACACGTCAATGCAGTTACAACGTTAATGCAAATTACTGCGGAGTGCAGGGCGCGGAGACAGAGAAAACGAACCGTTGGTTATAACAACTGATTTATGATGTAATAAATGTTTCTTTCAATTGAACAACAAACGCAGTACAGCACTGCTATCCAACACCAAGCAAAAAGCAACTCAAACTTTAAGTTTTATAATGTGCGCTAGCTGCCTCTTTGTAAATTATTTTCTTGCTTTACTTTTTTTTATTTCTGCTTGTTGTGTGCACTGCGAAGTCTCATTTTGCCGCCCCCTTGCGCCTTCCGCCCCTGGCGCAGAGCCAGAACCGCCAAGTGGGCTGCTACGCCACTGGTTTTTATTATGAATTGTTTAAGAATATTTGGGACTAAGCACGCGCGCGTACGTAGTACTCTGCTTTTAATCAATGTTATAAGATATATTTGTATTTTAAAGTTTATAAAATCGCTTATAACTCAAAAACGGCTGAACTGAGAAAGTCTCTCCTCCGCCAAAAAAAAATTAGCATCTTAAGCTAAAAAAGATAAAATAAGACAAATAAAACTTTTTTAAGGATAGACAAACGTGAAAGAACAATGAAATATCCCAAAATTAGAGAGAGTCACTTAGTTGGGTTGTTCCTCTGAAAATGGACATCCAAATCAATATTTTTCTTACCGCTTGAAGTAGCTGGAAAGCTGATATGACATACTAACAGACAGCATAGTCAGAAAAAATTCAAAATTTCAATGTAGGCTATTTGCAATCGCGTAATGACTTTTATAATAGATGATTAATTGCTAACAAACGGAAGTCATAAATCACACAAAAATCCTAAGCTTCAAGACCGAACACTGAATTGCCGTATAAATAGTTTTCTAGCCTATAGCTACATGTACATAATTTAGACCAGTAGTGTACACTGTACAACCATTCCTGTAACTGCCGGCCGAATTACGTTTTAAGTTATATCAAGCAGAGGTGGGCAGCGCAAGTCATAAAAGTTGCAGCGCAAGCGCACGCGCAACTACTCTGAAAATCATACGCCGCAAGCGTTTCCGCAAGCCCCCCAAAAATAATTGCTCCGCAAGTGCACGCGCTAGTGTGACGTTTTGAAAAGTATAATTCTAGTTGACTCACTGTTCAAACCTCGCTAGGTTTTGGTACCAAACCAATATTTGAAGCGAATTATGCACGCTACCAAATTAGTGAACAACAAATTATTGATTTTGTTTAAAAAATACAAGCGTATTTTGAAAATGCGCATCGCTTAACTTCTTTGGGCAAAAAACATCTTTATACCTAACGAAAAAATACTCTCAACAACCACACATAAGGAACCGAGATGTCAAAAAATTCCACAAATAAAGTCTGCAGTTGTTGGTAAGCGAACGATGGTAAGCAATCGACCTCGCAGTTACTGCTTTTTTCTGATGGCTTTCAAGGAAATCCTTTACAAGCTTCGATACATATTTCGAGCTTCTAGAGCAATTAGTGTCACTCTCCAACAAATGGAGCACGCTAAAAAAATCATCCTGTTTTTTGTTTAAAGAACTTGAACAATCTAAGTGTATTGCTTATAAGAGCTATATCAATGCTGTCGCTCCTGTTTGTAATATCTTTCAATTTTCCCGGACTACCAAAAACGTTGCAATTGTAAGTATTTCTTATTTCTTATTACGGTAAAAAAGGACGTTACGAGCAGGCTAATGCGCTTAATGTCCAAAACAAGTTTAAGATTTTTTTAAAACGAATAGCATGTTTCTAGAAAGACAATTACAAAAATAAATTTTCTAGTTAAAACTTGATTTTACTACTTACTCAATTGGATTTTTTTTGAATCGGCAAAAAATGTTGTAGAGAAAAACGTTTCAGCGAAAGAACACCCCTGCTGTAAATCCAACAGAATTGTTGCAAGCAGTAGACGAATAGAATTTCCCATGACGCGGCTTTTATGAACCAACCTCGTCATAGGCATAGCAAAGCGTTGTTTTTTCAATTTCAGTTTCTTTAAGCATCTTCGCGTACAACAGTATTCTTGAAGAACAGACTAATATTAATATTGACGACCAGGTGGTCTAAGCCTCCTCATATCAAATTTTTGGGATCCAATTTAAATGTATGGAAACCGCATTCATGACAAAACATAAATCTCCAAAGCAAATACTAAAGTGATCACTTACTGCTAAAAATATTGCAGTTGGCATAGTACTTTGCTAATCCATCTGGGCCAAGTCACCTACAAAATTTAACCACCAAATTCAAGATTTTAGACGTGCTTTGGACTTAACCTGTGCGTAAATGGAAGATTCGCCAATTTGATTTTTTTACTTGGCTTTCAAATTTTAAAAATTTAGTTATTTCAAATGGCTTTAAAAGCGTGCAAAAGGTTATCCAAACGGCATTAAAATAGCTATTTTATTCCAAAAAATTAACTAAAAATTGCCCAGCGGTGGCCCCCAGACACCCCTCTGTGATACGTTTGAGTAAAACTAATTGCTCACCATGTTTCTTCTTTTATACAATTTTGGAGTCTTTTCAACTTTAGGTTCAAGTCCTTTCTCCTGAGCAAAGTCCAGGTTACATACCAACCCAGGTCCCGGGTTCTGATCCTCCATTCTACGGTATCTTTGTCCCATAAAAAGTTCCTCTTTTCGAAAAATTTTAATTAAGTCAATGCGTGAATTTGGGGTTTTGGTCTTCCCCCAATCAAAAATTCTGGCCACCCATAAGTACCTCGTCAATGTTTTTCCTTGACTTTAATCACATTTGATTGAAAAACAATCAAAAATCGTATTTGAACTGCGCTTGCGCGATTGCGCTCAAAATTGCTAAAATACTTGCGGCGCTAGCGTCAGCGCAAACATTTAAAAATAATTGCAACGCCAGCGCTATCGCAAGTACAGCAGTTGCGCCGCAATTATTGCGGCGCAAGTGCCCACCTCTGCTATTAAGTACGACCGCAAAATGAGTAAAATAACCTTGGGGGTATATTTTTTATTTTATTAATTTTTTTATTTGCGCCAACATACAATTTCAATCAAATGAGACATAATTAAGTCAAAAGTAACAATACAATTGTAGCCAATTTAACAGAAAAAACAAAACGAAACAATGTTTTGGCACGAATACGAGAAGCAGCAAAACGAATAACGTTATATCATGCAGCAAATCAAGATATAGTAAGGCTGGAATTATCAATATTATGTATGGCTGCTACACCTCAAAAAAAACACAAAAAATAAAAAAACAACTCAATTTGCGATATTTACAGAGCAAAAATATCGCATCTTTTTAGATTTTATGCTATTTGAACGCTATTCAAATCAAATTTCGCATCTTTTTAGAGCCATTTAGAAAACGAAATTGATACAATCTAAAAGCCTTTAAAAGAATTTAATAGCTAAGCCTCTGCAAACCTTCACGTTTCTCACAGATCATGTCCAAAACTCGTTGTATTTAAATAAATTAAATGCTGAATATCCCCTAGGGTGTCCCTTATTTGGGGTCAAATTTTAAATACTTATTTTTGTGAGTCTGACCTTCTCAAAAGTTTCCATTGCACCAAAAACTGCCTCATACAAAGTTTTGTTGCCAAGTTTTGATGTTTAGATGTGACGCAGTGGTCTCAAAGTCTCAACAAACACAAAATTAACCATATAGGAAGTTTTTTAATCAGTACAATAGTTATGTTTACAAAAAGTTATTGCTGCATAAGGGAAGATTTTTTCATATTCGAAACAATTGCCAGCTTATTTCCAACAATCTGTAAAGCATACTGCATTGTTTATATTTTTAAAGCGGCTTCATTGAGGGTGGTACCACCCAACCCCTTCCGAGGGATGAAGAAGCAACGGAACTTCGCATAGACCCAACATTTGAGCCACACGCCAGGGTGCAGACTGCTGAGCCAAAGATAGATTTGCATTGAGGCCCAAAGGCAAGACAGTCAAGAAAAAGATGATTAAGGTCCTGTAGAAGATGTCCGCAGGCGCTGCAGGAAGAGTTTTCCTTAAGACTGACTTACGGCAATTGTACGAGGCTTTGACCATGGAAGCAAAGGCGGAAAGCTAAAAGCATATGGGGCATGAGAGAACCAATTCCAACGGAGAAACTGTAGAAGTGGGACAGTTGAGACGAGATGGGGAATAGGGAAATGTGACGCTCCATTTGTAACACTGGATGTAACGAGTTTTGGCAATAGCTGGGGAAAGGAACATGAGACCATCGCAGTAGCCAGGGAGGTTCAGCTTTGGGAAGAGAATTAGCATGCTTATTTCCAGGGATACCAGCATGACTTGGGGCTCATTGGAAGATCAAAATGGCACTGTTAGAAATTGAGAAGACGTGAAACCAGACAGTTTAGAGGGGTCTTGGCCAGAGATATAAAGGGATTGTTGAAAGTTGGGAAAGAGCCGTTCGTCTGGTGGTTGTTACACCAGACAAGCCCATGCTCCGTGGGATGGGTTTCAGCTGTGAAACTGGAGACAATTGGTCCAGCAGAGAAAACGAGTCGAAGGTATTGCATTTGGATAGTATGGCATACACTCCAGTGCCACCCGTCTAATGAGGGAAGAGACAGATTTATCGGCCCATGAATACGCGCCTGAAGAGGGGAGAGGAATCGATTCTTGGCGTATTCATGGTGCTGGGATGAGCTAGGGCAACTGCAGTTAGGTATGAAAGATGATACTGTAAACTTGACTGGAGTCCAGAGGGAATTCGGAAGCATATATTTAATGGTTCGCGCAAGGATAGAAGGGTTTCGTTTGTGGATACGCAAAATGATCTCCGGGAGGGTTTCTTCTTTAACGGACTGATTACTGATTTTGAGCCAATGGCGCTGAGGTAAAATGATTCTGGGGGAGGTGCAGAGTACGTACAAAGCATGAAAGTGCTTGGAACTCAAAGTTAAAAAAATTGATATTCAAAAAAATTTGAAGCAATTTTCAACAGGAAAAGTTGGCGCTCAATAAGAAGCAAAGGGATAGGGGTGGAAGAGAGGCATCAACTAAAGACCTTGCTTGCAGCTCTTTGCTAATTTGTAATTGGTTGGTCAGACATATTAACCTTCTACTGTTTTTGTTGACACACTGAACAAGTACTTTGTTTTTTTGTGTTGGTCATATCCACTCTAGTTTGTGACAGCAGTTTTTCTTCTACGACATTTTAAGAACCTTTCACCAAGGCATATTTTGTAGTCAAATTTACGTTACGATCAAACAGGCCAGGCAAAATTAAATGCTCTCTAAGACACCACAGCCGACTAGCCAATAGCCATCTCAGGTAAAGAAGCTGCTTTTTTTGAAAAACTGGTGGATGATGCAAGCAGTGAAAACTGCACATAATTACTGCATGTCGTAACCGATACATCACTGCAGTTCCCACGTTAACTCTCAGAAAATGTTAATAAACGCTATTGTTATGCGTGTTAAGGTCACAATAAAATATTAAAACTCCGCTGTTCATAATGATGGTATTCCTGCATAGGAATTAAAAATACCCATCCAAACTTGACTGGCTTTGTGCCACCTCTAAACCTCATTTCAAAAGTTTAAAATTTCATAGATATCAGTTTTTCATGAAATGCAACCATTTGCAAGGTTCAGAGGTGAAGCTTTTAGAATTGTCAAAATAATGGACACACTAATGTCCCCCTTATACTCTTTTTCTTTGTAAAGATTGCGTTAAGCATTTTGCATTAAGCGATCAATTTTGACTGCATATTTTTAGCCATGTTTTGAAGTTTTTTACGAATTAATTAGTAGGCTGTATCTTTGACAAGCACCCCCCCAAAAAAAAGAAAATACTACGAATAATAAATGTTTTAAAAGTGGCTTTGAACCACTTTAGAGGCCATATCACTGCAAGCGACTGCCTCAGAAGGGCAAAATATGTGGCTTTTTTCTAATCATTCACTTTGGTCTACAGGTCAATGCAGGTAGGTACAGCTCTCCTGGCTACGCTGTTGATTACAAGTCTGGTTTTAATTTCGGTTTCTGATCGAAATTAATTTAATGGTGGAGTGATTATTATTTTAGTGTTTATACAAGCACAGCGTAAATTTGAAGTATTTAACGCTGTGCGGTAAGAGCTCAATGACAGATGTTGAAACGTTTGATTTTAAATATTTAGTCACACAATTTAATGCTTAATTCTAGTGTCTTGCTTACGCTCGCTTTTAGGAAAATGCTGTTTGATAATTCACGTAAAATTGGCAATCCTATTTCTCTTGTACCCGCCCTCTGCACCAAAGCAAAAAAGTTTAAAAAGGTCCACAAAGGGTAGTGTTCTTAGTTTAGATAGATATATTTAAACTTACGGTATACTTCGCAAATTTAAGCATAAAATATACTTGACATCTTGATTTCCAGGGAGAGGGCAAATGCTCCCTTGCAGGCGCTTCTGGCCACCAGCCCCTCTATTCCTGAGTTTATACCTTTTTTCATGAAACTAATATTTAGCATGTTTCAAGAAGCGATCAAATTTGATTGCTTAATGTTGACCATTTTTTAAGATTTTTAATGATTAGTGAATTATATTTTTGGCTAATTGACGTCCTCTTGGTAAATAAAAGTTTAAAAAGATGCTTTAAATCATTTTTAGTCCAATCAAGTGCGCTAAACTTAAATGATGTTAAGCATATTGGTATTTTCGATTGGCATCATAAAAGTAGTAACATAAAACTTTTTTGTTCTATTGGTACCATAAAATAGTGTCACCCCAAAGTGGTGACATCCAGCGGGCCGCTCCTACTCCTCACCTTAGCGACGCCACTGATCCAGAGTCTTAGAGGCACAATCAAACTTTAGATTAACAGATTAAAACAGTATCACTGTTTCGGAATCGACAATCATCTTTCATTTCTCTTCACAGTATATATGCTAGGACTACAGGTATGAACATGAACGTAGAAAGGCAAAGAATCGCAAATTAAGCAGACCACACCGACATTTTTTTTCGAAAATATTAAGCAATCACAATATTACAAGAAATAATCATAATATTTCAATTCAAAATAATTTTCAATGGCATGCCTTCGACAACGGTTTCGCTCTATTTCAGGGCTCTTCAGTAACGCTAGCAAACCGAAAATGGCAAATATCGCCAATGACAAAAATCTTCAAAGCATACATCTTTACCAATGTATCAACAAATGAATGAATCTTTACCGATAATTTCGGAGCAGAGAATATGGGTTTAGCACTTAGTTTGATCAGAAAAATTAGAGCCAAAAATATATGAAACATATTTGAATTAGAAACGTTTCGGTTTATTCTAAAACCATTATCAATCTAAAAACATAGAAAGATCACTCAAATAGCTACATGTAACGTAATACTTAATGCAAGCGTGAAAGTTAATGCCTATTATCAGATGGATGCGGTAGCTGGGAAGGAAATCTGGAACGGTACATATAAGAAATGGAAAAGCTAAACCAAAGGGCAACTAAATAGATGAAACTTACCGAAAAACGTAGCAATCGAGGAAGAAGGCTTACCACTGACATAACAGAGTAATGAAAACTAACTAAAACTGACTTAAATTCACATTGACAGATAATTTTCACCAAAATTTAGCAGAAAAAAACTAGACTAGCTAATGCTGTTGCCTCAAACTTTCATTTAAAAAATTAAAACCAAAAACACAGAAATTTAAAATGCTACTATGATATCATAAGGTGAAAACAACTTACATCAAAGGTCACATTGAGTTTGGAATAGCACCAAGAAAAAAAAAAAAAGGTGTTGTAATTCAAAACTTGAAATATATTAAAAAAAAAAAAAAAAAAAAACATTAAGCTTAAGTATTAAACAAGTACAGTGGAGTAGAGGATTCATCTGAATTTATGGAAGGATTGTGTTCGTGGATTAGTAACGTTTCTTTTAGTTTTCATTACTCTGTTATGTCAGTGGTAAGTCTTCTTCCTCGATTGCTACGTTTTTCGGTAAGTTTCATCCATTTAGTTGCCCCTTGGTTTAGCTTTTCCATTTCTTATATAAACCGTTCCAGATTTCCTTCCCAGCTACCGCGTCCGTCTGATAATAGGCATTAACTTTCACGCTTGCATTAAGTATTACGTTACATGTAGCTATTTGAGTGATCTTTCTATGTTTTTAGATTGATAATGGTTTTAGAATAAACCGAAACGTTTCTAATTCAAATATGTTTCATATATTTTTGGCTCGAATTTTTCTGATTTACCGATAATGTTTATATTACATAAATCTTTGCTCATCAATTTTAGCCAAACTAAGTATATCTGAACTGGAAAATATTTACACTATGAAACAAAAGCTCATGATTAACTATTTACCGAATGAAACTTTAAGCTGTAAATCAAATCTTTACCGATTAATGTACAAATCTTACCTTACACTTCTCAGAAGAACGATAGGCTAGCTAACTCTCTACTCTCTTCATAGCTCGCCTTGAATGGCTACGTCTTCAGGAGGCTGAAAGGCTCAAAGCAAGCGCCGAAATTCAGACTAGAGCTAAACTAGGCTAACATTCTTTAGAAATGAAACGCTATTAATACCCTCTGCTCTCCTCGTAGCTCGCCTAAAATGGCTACGTCTTCAATAGTTCCGAGACGGCTCAAATCTAGAACCAGTGACTCACAGTAGTATGTACAGAGATTCAACAATAACAACTTATTAAAAACAATGTACAGAGAAAATTAATGATAAGCTATAGACAGCATTCAGAGTCTGATAAGCACAATTTAACTTAATATAAACATAATCGGCATATAATAATGAAACATATGTTTTGATGATTGGTTTGAAGATGTATGTTTTGAAGATTTTTATCACTGGTGATATTTGTGACTTTGGCCTTGCTAGCGTTACTGACGAGCCCTAAGGTTGGGATAAACAACTGTCTATAAGGCATGCTATTGGAAATTATTTTGGATTGAACTATTGCAATAATCTCTGGTAATATTGTGATTACTTAATATTTTCGGGAAAAAAATTGTTATGATGTGGTCAATTTGTGATTTCTCGATTTTCTAAGCTCATGTTCATACCTGCAGTCGTACCTATAAAGACGAGGGATAAAAGACGAATGTTGATTCCGAAACAGTGCCGTATGTCTTGGGCTGTTAGTCAAAGGTTAGATTGTACCTCCAAGACCAGGTGCGTAGCCAGAAATTTGCAATTGGGGGGCTGTTTTGGGGGTCTGGGGGCGGAGCCCCCAGCGCTCGAACATTTTGCATTTTTTGGCAAAAATAACTTCATTTTAGGGTTATTTTGATTAAAAAATAATGCTTTTAAAACGTGGCTTAGAAATTGGCAATGCAAACAAGATTAAACTGGTGGTAAATGGGCTATTTTGGAGATGGCTATTGGTAGAATGTTAGTTCTCTTGTTTAGATGCTGGTAAATTATAAAATCGAATAGTTCAATAAAACTCTCACAGAGTAATCTATTTCGTATACAGTTTACAGAGAAAAATAATTTTTTTGGGGGGGTTAATGAAAAGAGATTTGAGAGAAATGATTGGTAATGAACTAATACTGAATAGTCCCCCCCCCTCTATTACTTAGTATATAGTAGATTTGTTGATGACACCTGTGTTTAGCAATTTTACACTTGCGATCAAATTTGATTGCGCATTTTTGACCATTTTTTAAAGTTTTCATTTATTTGTTAGTTTTATTTTCAACATATGAACCCTCCCCTTCCTGAATATATGTTTCAAAAGATGTTTTAAATCACTATTTAGTCCACTTTAGTGCATTTAACGGTCTCAAAAGTGCTAAAAACGTAGTGTTTTTCTCATTCTGCATTTTGGTCGACATGCCAATGCGGAAGGCTATAGCCTCCCACACCCTTGGCTACGCTACTGTCCAAGACTTTGAATACTGTCTATAGCTTATCATTAATTTTCGAGGTAGATTGTTCTTAATAAGTAGTAATAAAGGAGTTGTTTAAAATATTTTTAATGATTAACACCTAATAGATGCTTAGTTAGTTGTTTTTGAAACGTTTTTAATGTTTTTCAATCTTTATTAATTTCGAGAGATTGGTCCAGATTTTCGGACCTAAGTATTGCGTAGACTGCTGACCAATATTTGTTGAACAACTAATTGGAATAATCTGGTTATTACTTCTTGCAGCTCTGTTGTTACAGTGATTAAGTCGGAAAAAATTATTAAAAATTTTTAGTGGTATTTTATGGTTGAATTTATGCATGAAAGTAGCTATTCTGTGCTTAGAAGTTGTTCAATTGAAAGAAAGGGAAACGATTTAATTGGACCATTTACTTTTGTTTGTTTTTGTATTTATTAATTTGATATATTTATCGCAAGTATTTTATAACAAGAATTTGATTGATCGTACCAAATTTTATGCAATATTGTATCTTACTCTGAATCAAGGTGTAGTATAGTAATTTCAGTGAATGGGAATTTAAATATCCTTTAGATATTCTGACAAGGCCAAAACTTGAACGAACTTGTTTTAACGAATTTCGCATGTGCATTTCCAAGATAGCGTTTCATCAAAAGTAAGACTTAAAAACTTATCAAATCCTTGTTTGATATACTTGTCTCCAAGAGTTAGTTTGATTTGCTTTGATTAACATGAACTTGGTTTTGTCTTATTCAAAGATAGTTTATTAGATGCAAGCCATGTTTCAATGTTTAATAGTTCAGCATTAACCTTTGCCTTAAATTTGCATTATCTTTTTCGCTGAGAAAAACACTGTATCGTCTGCAAACATTACGTAGGAGCAATGCCATAAGCAGTTATGAAAGTCATTCACATACACAGAAAAACGTAGTCGCCCTAGAAAAGACCCTTGTGGGACTCCTCTGGTGTTGAACTATCATTTGTTAAAGAAACAAATTGATAACATACTTTTTGGGACCTACCAGTATGATAAAAATCTCTTATTTGCATTACATCTGATACTGAATTTCTATAGTTTAGACAGAGGTATGTTGTGATCTACAGGGTCAAAGGCTTTACGAAGGACTAAAAAAGTTCCAAAACCATTTTTTTGTAAAGGGAACTTGAAATAATATTTTACGATATATGCGGCAGCATGACTTGTAAAGAATAATTTTCTGAATCCAAACTGACTTAGAGATGACAAGTTGTTTGAAGTTAGAAATGAATAAAATGTTTTGTTTACAATTGTTTCCAAAATTTTGGAGAAGATTGATAACAGATTTATTGGTCGATACTGCTTCAAAGTTTTAAGGTTTCGTACTTTTGAAATAGAAATTATCTTGGCCCTCTTAAAAAGGTTTGGAAAGATACCAGTGTTGAGTGACTGATTGAATATATGTGATAGCGCAACAAGTATGTAATCTGGAGATTTTTTAACAACAACTGATGCTATATCTTCCCATTGATTTTCGTGGTATATCAGCATTTGAGCAATATTCATTGAATTGGTTAGCACTGAGTTGGTGATCAGTAACTTCATTATCAGAGGTAAAGTAGAGGGCACATAGCTCGAGGCCAAGGCCAAGGACACAAAAAAAGCCAAGGTTAAGACCAAGGACAGCCCTTCCAAGGACATACCCTCTCGAGCCAAGGACAGGAATGCTCGAGGCCAAGGCCCAGAACCAAGGACACCGGCGTAAATGTTCTCCAAAAAAAAAGGTTTCCTAAAATTTTTTTCAGGCGAAAAAGGTCTTCAAAAATTTTTTTCTAGGCAATCTTCAATTGAGGAAAACATAAAAAGGTCTTCGAAAATTTTCCGCTAGGTTTCTGGCGTTTTCCAACAAAAATTTAACGGTTCAAAAGATAGTGCTGTCCTTGAGCCGAGGACAGGGCAATTTTCGAAGACTTGAGGCTTCGAGGCCAAAACCAAGGACTTGACCTTTGAGGCCAAGGCCAAGGACTTCAAAATGTGTCCTCGAGAACTCCACCTCTGTTCATTATTGTTTATTATTACAGAAACTATTATTATAATTTTGTTTGTTTGTTTCGCCCTATAAAAAATAAATACAATAAATAAACAATAACATATAGTAGAAATGAATATCATCGAATTACTCATTGTACATATGTAAACATTATAAAATCATTTTCTCATGATTGACAAGCCTTCAACCCTGCCATGTGATAACGGAAAAACTTCTTAAAAAAAAAGTCAAAAAATAAAATCATAAAGTATCCCATACGTTACATCACATGTCTGTTATCAGAGGTGGAGTCCTCGAGGACGTCCTTGGCCTCGAGGACGTCCTCAAGAACACAATTTGAAGTTCTTGGCCTTGACCTGGAAGTGTCAAGTCCTCGAAAATTGTCCTGTCCTCTGCTCGAGGACAGCACTACTTTTTAAACCGTTAAAATTTTGTTGGAAAACGCCAAAAAACTCGCGTAAAATTTTCGAAGACCTTTTTATGTTTTCCTCTTTTGGAGATCGCCTGAAAAATGTTTTGAAGACCCCTTTTTTGTTGGAGAACACTTGCGCCTGAGTCCTTGGGCTCAAGCATTCCTGTCCTTGGCCTCGAGAGGTTCTGTCCTCGGAAGGGCTGTCCTTGGCTTTGGCCTCGGATTTCTTTTGTGTCCTTGGCCACGAGCCTTGTGTCCTCTACTCAACCTCAGTCTGCCATGATAGCCTACCCAAAAAATATAGCAGCCTAGTACAGCTGCTGTTTCAAGAAATATTACCTCTCGTCAGCTAGTTAGGCCTAGGCTTATTAACTCTCAAATGGCTTCTGTGCTAATACATGTGTTTATTATTCAACGTTATAATTTAACGTTGTAATTTGAATTATTATAAAATATGTTATAATTCAATGGTTTGGCATTATAATCTATAGCGGATGTGCTTCCTTGTCGATTTTGTACCCTACTACAATAGTTAATTAACTTCAGGAATTCCCTCATGGGCATCATCTTTTCTAGTTTCGGCTGTTAAAGGCCACCTAGTGTCCACAAAGCAACGCCCTCAACATGTTACAAAAAGATATTACTAATCGAATGCTGCAAATCTGGTTGAGATACACTTTTTCAGTTTTAAGAAAATGAATAGTAGGGTGTTCCTTATTTTGACATTTCTAAAAGTTTCACCTTTGAACCTCTCAAATGATTCCATTTCATGAAAAATTGATATCTATGAAATTTTAAACTTTTGAAATGAAGTTTAGAGGTGGCGCAAAGCCAGTCAAGTTTGGATGGGTATTTTTAATTCCTATGCAGGAATACCACCATTATGAACAGCGGAGTTTTAATATTTCATTGTGATCTTAACACTCATAAACAAGGATGGCAGTACGGTAAGGTACATTCAGAATTTGCGTACTACGTACCTCGCACCCTGAACCGTACCGTACCAGCGTACCGTACTTCAGTTCAATTTTTGAAGCGTACCGTACCAACGTACCGTACCCGTACCATAACAAAAAAGGCGTACCGTACCAACGTATACCGTACTTTTTTGAAAAAATTGAGGCGTACCGTACCGTACTGTCATCCTTGCTTTTTACTACTGGCAACTTTAACTGACTTTGAAATCACTAGCCTATAAATCAGCTATCTCAATTCACACATTTAGCGTCGGTTTCAGCTGTTTTTTGCGTCTGTATACGAAAAACCGGCGCAATGTGCGAAAATCTGGGGGTTTTAATTCAAAGAGCCTACCAACTTATCGTATCTGTACCATTACAAAAAAACGTATCGTACCAACGTACCGTACTTCTTGGCAAAAGTTGAGGCGTACCGTACCGTACCTACGTACCGTACAGTACAAAGACGAAGCCAGAGGGGGGCCCAGGGGGCCCGCCCCCCCCCCCCAATCAAAATATCACTAACGACAAAAAATTATGACAACATAGCCTAGCGATGTTTAGTTGCAGTTTTTTTTCAGTAATTACGCTCATAACAGTAATTAACAATAATATTAATGACAACAAGGGAGTCCTGGGGCCCCTAACTAACAACCAGGGGGGCCCTTACTAACAACTAAGGGGCCCTGGGGCCCTTAACCGACAACCAGAGGGCCTCGGGACCCCTAACTGGAAACCAGGGGGCCAATAACTGACAACCAGGGGGCCCCAGGGCCCCTAACTAACAACCAAGGGGCCCCGGGGCCTCTAACTGGCAACCAGGGAGCCCCAAGTCCCTTGACTGACGACCAAGGTTCCCGGGCCAGGGGCCCCTTAATTCAAATTTTTAAACAATTTGAATGCAAAACCTAGCTGTGAGAAGTCTAAGAGTTTTGACCTAAAAGTTGCCAACCCAGGCCCTCATTTAACGTTATTATACACTTAATGCTATAACACAGGCGGTAATGCAAACCCCCCAATTGAAATACTACCAATCATAAATATAAACAGAGCATAGTCAGTTTGTTGTCCCCGTCCGGAATTGCAGTTTTTTTAATTTAGGATTTAAGCATACAAAAGTAAGCAATATTAATAAGAACCATATGTTCACGTCATAATAATGTCATGCAATTCTTGGACGTTTCAAAAAACTGTCAAGTGACTTGACTCGAGTTCTCCACGTTTTGGAAAAAAAGTTATTTTAATTTTGATTTAAATGTTTTTTTTTATGAAAGGACTTATTAGGGGATCGGTCTTGTCTCAAAATCATTGGCGTAGCCAGGGGGTTGCCGAGAGGACCCGATCGTCCTTAATCAAAATGCCACCAATGACAAAAATTTGTCAAAAAAGCCTTGTTTCTTCATTTTCAGTTTCTCTTAGTATCTTTGCTTACGTCAGTACACGCGTACAACAGTAATTAACAATAAATAATATTGACCATCAGGGGGCCTGGCGCACCCCCTTAATTCAATTTTTTCCTACCAATTTAAACGTATAATCAGGGTGAAATCAAGAGTTTTTGTCCTAAAACTTGCAACCTCAGGCCCTCATCAGTGGCGGATCCAGAAAATTTTGGTGGGGGAATATGATAAAAATTTTAAGCACAAAACCTCAAAAATTCGGATGTGTTGTAACCAGGCGCATAGCCGGAAATTCGCAATAGAGCGGCTGTTTTAGGGGTCTGGGGGTGGAGCCCCCAGCGCTCAAGAATTTTGCATTTTTTTGCAAAAATAATTTAATTTCAGAGCTAGTTTGATAAAATAATGCTTTTAAAATGCGGCATAGAAATTGGCAGTGCAAACATGATTCAACTGGTTGCATAAATGGCCTTTGTGAGAGGTAGTTTATGGTAAAACAATCATAAGTATAAAATCTTATAGTTCAATACAGAGTTGTAAACAGGCCAACTAGTTCAGGCCCGAAACTGGCCCCAACCCGAAAATTAATTTGAAACCTAAATCATGCCCAAAATAATCCGAAACTTAATTTAGGTTTTAAAAATTTAGCAATATTGCCAAGTAATTTTGATTAGTTTTTGTGCACCTAAGACAAAAAGTACGTCTCAGGCCCGAATTAAGCCTGACATTTTTGTCAATTTTAGGCCCGAACCCGACCCGAAAAGCCCGGCCGGACTTACAACTCTGGTTCAATAAAACTCACACGGAATAATTTGTTTCATCTATATTTTATAGAGAAAAATAATTGGAGAGGGGCTAATGGAAAGAGAATTGAGACAAGTGCTTGTAATTAACCAATACTGAATAGTTTCTCCACCCCATTTCTGAGTTTAAGCCTATAATATATTTGCTGATAAAACCCGTGTTCAAGTTTTTTACGCTAGCGATCAAATTTTATTGCTTATTTTTGGTCATTTTTTAAAGTTTTTTTTTTTTTGATTAGTGACTTTTATTTTTGACATATTAGCCCCTCTTAAGCATATGTTTCAAAAAAATGCTTTAAATCACTTTTTGGTCAATTTTAGTGTGAAAAATAGTCTCAGAAGTGCTAAAAACGTGATATTTTTTATTATGCGTTTTGGTTGACTGGCCAATGGAGGAACTATAGTACCACCCCCCCCTGGCTACACTACTGCTTAGGATTAATGTTCTTGACCTCGCTTAATGCTCACCTTTTATAAGCCTAATATGTCAATTAAGAAATGATTTGCATTGTGTAGGTTTAATCGCTGAAAAGTGCAAGTTGTAAATTTTGCTAACTCGGTGCTTTCAAATCAATCGGACCCGTAAAAGACTAATTTCTGTTTTGTAAAAACTTCGCTGTGAAAATTACATTTTTAGGTCCCTCCCCTCACAGGGCTTTAGAAATTATATCACAGTCACACGGCCTATCGAAAATTCACTGGTTGCTTTTTTTCAAATAAGTTTAATATTCATATGCACGATATGTTTACGCTAATGGCGGATAACTATCCGCCCCCATAACTCCGCCATTGGTTGTGCTCCTATGCCTTTATCGCTGAAAAGTGCAAGTTGTGAGTTTTGCTGATTTGGCGCCTTCAAATCAATCGGACCTGTAAAAGACTAATTTCTGTTTTGTAAAAACTTCGCTGCACAAATACTATATTCTTGCAACCCCCTCCCCTTAGGTTTAAATCATATCACAGTCACACGGCCTAACGACTATTCACTGATTGCTTTTTTTAAATAAGTTAAGTATTATTCATATGCACGTTGTGTTTAGGCTGGTGGGGGGGACGCATCCCCCCATCTCCCTCCCTAAATCCGCCAGTGGCCCTCATCTAAACTTTTTATGAACTTAATACAATAACCAGCGCCGTATTTCCCATATGACTCAGTGCCAGGGCTCTGCCCTCAGATAATAGGACTTTTATTGGTCTTCATTTATACTTGGCAGGAAGATGTTGCAAAAATCCCCAAAGTGCAAGGGGCCCTGCGCAATGTAAATCCGGCCAGAGAATAACATGTTTAGTAAGCGTAACCATCTATTGTACCATTTTTCAATAACAATTCACCTCCACCTTGCCAATTTTTACGCACAAAATACTTTTAAAAAAATAGCTAGGGAAAATGCTCATTGAGCAAACTACTGAATTTCAATTGAAGGGGCCTGGGCCCTTTGGCCGCACATGTACTCCTGTAACTGGTAAACTTCATGACTAAACAAAAATCTCCAAGGAAAATCTACGAGCGGATTATTATTTACTGCAAAAGTATTGCAGGAGGCAATGTGCCTTACTTCCCCCAAGGACCAAATCACTTACAATTAAAATTTTACACCATAATGCAAGATTCTAAATGTGTTTTAGGATTTAATTGCAAAGGAGGATTGAACAACTAAATTTTTTCGATTGGCTTTGAAATGTTAAATCTAGTTCTTTGAAATGGCTCTGAACTCATGCGAAATGTGATGCAATGAAATTTAAATAGATATTTTTTCCAAAAACTTACCAAAGTCTGGGAGCTTTGCCCCCAGACCCCCATAGCCACCGGCGGCTGGGGACTCCGCTCCCAGACCCCCGGCCGGGATACGTTTGAGTACACAAGACTAGCTTACTCAACACGTATCCTAAGTTAGACATTTACACTTTTTGACTATTACTTTTCGCCGTCTCCCTTTATCAAAATCCTGGTTAAGTGCCATCAGGCTACAGCTTCAGATCTTCCATTCTACGATATCTTTCCCCCCACAAAAAGTTCCTTTTTTGAAAATTTCTGATGACGTCATTGCACGTGATTTGTGGTTTGGCCCCCCTCCCCCAATCAAAAATCCTGGCTACGCCTATGGTACCGTACCGTACTGCCATCCTTGCTCATAACAATAGCGTTTGTTAAAATCTTTTGAGAGTTAACTTGGGATCTGAAGTGACGAATCAGTTATGATATGCAGTAATTATGAGCTGTTTTCACTGCTTGTATCATCCACCAGTTTTTCAAAAAAAGCAGCTTCTTTACCTGAGATGGCTATTGGCTAGTCGTCTGTGGTTTCTTACAGAGGATTTAAATTTGCTTGCTGGCCTTTTTGATCGTAACGTAGATTTGACTACAAAATGCGCCATGGTAAAAGTTTTAGAGAATGTCGTACAAGAAGAACCACTGTCACAAACTCGAGTGGATGTGACCAACACTAAAAACAAAGCACTCGTTTAGTGTGTCAGCAAAAACAGTAGAAGGTTGATATGTCTGACCATCCAATTAGAAATTCTCCACCGTGCTGCAAGCAAGGTCTTTAGTTGATGCAGTAGCGTAGCCAGGGGGGGAGGGGTGCGGGGGGGGCTATAGCCCCCATCATTGGCAGTTCGACCAAAATGCAGAATGGGAAAAACACTACTTTTTTAGCACTTTTGAGACTGTTTATGCACTGGAGTGGATTAGCCCATTTATGCCTAGCGTCCTATATGTAGGACACCTACTCAAACTGAAATTGCGCTTCGCACATCCTATTTATGGAGGTAGATGAACTTGTAATGCAACTATGAGTATTTTTTGCGCAAACTTCATTTTCATTTTTGAAAAAATTATTTCTGGTTAGAATATGGCGTGCTTTTGAAAACGCGCAATTTTGCTTCGGCCAAAAAAATGAAGGTGCACTTGGAATTCTTTAAATTATCGCATTATTGCAAATAAGTTTGGAAAAATTTTTGTTGTATTTATTCTATGTATAACAGCCATTTCTAAAATAGCTTTTGCTGTTTTATTTTCTCTACCGTTTTCGGTATATTTTGTTTCAAGTATCGGTGTCCTATAGGTCGCTAGGCACAAGCGATAGCAAAATGGCGGTCCCTGCAGCGGCAATGATTCTCACGCTGTACAAAAGCAAGCGTTAGATTCCAACCGCGATTCTTACGCTTACACTCTGATAAGTGGTAATTATCTGAACAATTACATCATTTGACATCAATAAAATTATTTTACATCAATTGTCAAGCATTTTTATTGATCTTACAATAAAGCTGCGTGGAATTTGAAAATATTTCAAAGTATTACAGCTTTGACGAATCAATGTGCGAGTATTATGGGCGCCATGGATGCAAGCAGTTTTTGAGAGGTAAACCTGTACGGTTTGGTTTCAAGATTTGGTGTGATACCACTCCGCTGGGGTACTTGGTTTGATCCTTATCAAGGCAAAGTTGATTCATCTCGGACACAAGAAAATAACTTAGGGCTCGGAGGAACTCTTGTCACCAAGTTTGCGGATGTTTTAGCTAGCCTTGGCAGAAAATTTTTCCACTTATGCTACGATAACTTCTTCAATAGCGTAAAACTGGTAACGACGTTGAAAGCCAAATTTGTGAAAGCAACAGGAACAATTCGTGAAAATAGAAACGAAAAATGCCCGCTGATTTCTAACGATGCTTTGAAAAAACAAGGAAGAGGCAACTACGATTTCAAAACCGATGCGAACCACGGTGTAATTGTTTGCAAATGGAATGACAATAGTGTGGTAAATTTGTGCTCAAATGCGGCGGGAGTTCACCCCATTTCTAACGCTTCTCGGTATTCATCCTCTGAAAAGAAGCGTGTGCAAATTGAACAGCCATACTTGGTCAATCTCTATAACGAAATTATGGGAGGCGTTGACAGAATGGACCAGAATATTTCAAACTATCGAATTGCAATGCGAGGTAAAAAGTGGTATTTTTGCGTGGTTTCCTATATGTTTGATATTTCCATCAACAATGCATGGCGATTGCAAAAAAATTGTGATGAAAATCCGATGGATTTACTACACTTTCGAAGATATATTGCCAGGACTTACTTGTCTCAATATGCCAAGCCGCCTCATGAAGGACTGCGAGGGAGACCTCAAAAAACTCTATCTGATATTCGTTATGATGGTAATAACCACTGGGTTGCACCTCAAGTCAAGCAAACCCGCTGCGCTCATTGCCATGCAAAAACCTCTACAAGATGTGAAAAATGTGATATCGGACTTCATATAAAATGCTTCAAAGAATATCACATTCGGTAAAGACTGTAGGTTATTTTAGTCATGCTGTTGCTTAGGATTTTGTCGTTTAGTGCAATCAAAACTTCAATAAAACAAAATATTACGTACTTGTTTTGTAATTCTATGCTATCAGCATACTTATTATACCTTGAAAGAAACGACTAATGGAAATGCCGCAATTGTATCGCATCGCAGTCAAGCGCTTTGTGCGCACGCGCAATTTACGAATTTTTGATAACGGATTTGCCTAGCGTCCTATATGTAGACGGCATTTATCTCAAAAAGTAGACACCCAATTTCAAAAAAATAAATTTTAATGAGATATTTAGGTCTAAATTAGGCCGCATATAAGTTTTAAGATTAAAGCTGAAAGTATTTCTACTTTCGGCTCAAATGGGTTAAATAGTGATTTAAAACATCTTTTGAAACATATGTTCAGGGGGGGGGCTAATTTGTCAAAAATAAAACCAACAAATAAATGAAAACTTTGAAAAATGATGAGAAATAAGCAATCAAATTTCATCGCAAGTGTAAAAATGCTAAACATAGGTGTCATCAACAAATATACTATAAACTAAGGAATAAGGGGGGGGGGGGGGGCTATTCAGTATTAGTTAATTACCAATCATTTCCTTCAAATCTCTTTTCATTAGCCCCCCCCCAATTATTTTTTTCTCTATAAACTATACGAAATAGATTACTCCGAGTGAGTTTCAGTGAACTATTCGATTTTATAATTTACCAGTATCTAAACAAGAGAACTAACATTTTACCATTAGCCACCTCCCAAATAGCCCATTTATCCCACCAGTTTGATCTTGTTTGCACTGCCAATTTCTAAGCCACGTTTTAAAAGCATTATTTTTTAATCAAAATAATCCTAAAATGAAGTTATTTTTGCAAAAAAATGCAAAATTTGCAAGCGCTGGAGGCTTCGTCCCCAGACCCCCAACACAGCCCCCCCATTGCGAATTTCTGGCTACGCGCCTGAGTTGATGCCTCTCTTCCACCCCTTTCCCATTACTTCTCATTGAGACCCAACTTTTTCTGTTGAAAATTGCTTTGAATTTTTTTGAATACCAAGCACTTTTATGCTTTGGACGAGTTCTGCACCTCCCCAAAAATCATTTAACCTCAGCGCCATTGGCTCAAAATCAGTGATCAGCCAGTTAAAGAACAAACCCTCCTGGTGATCATATAGCTTGTCTGGTCTTAGAAGGATAAAATATTTTTACATAATTATAAGCTTTCAATAGTTTCTTGTTGTGTCTGAAATTTTTTTTGTATTCTATGGTAGCCTACCGATATTGGGTACGGATATGCCACATAGATATATGATAACTTTTGTACAGTTGGAATTTTTGAATAATAGAGTCATTACTGGTAGTAAAACTGCAGTTCAATACTAGTAGTAAAAGCTGATTGCGAAGGGTAATTCACTTCTAAACTTAGCAATGAAACTACGTTGAGCTAATTACGCCTTGTTTGTGCAACACTTTTTGACTAGTAAGCTGCTATCACATGCCTTTGCAAAATCGCCTATCTTCTTCAATGATAAACAACCCAAAGGCATCAAACTGCTGCGTCTGATGATGTCAGGTCATTTTTTAAGAACGCAAAAGGTAATTCCGAGTAAATTATGGCTATTCATTTTCTTGAAACTGAGAACCTGTATCTAAACCGGGTTTTCAGCATTCGATCACTAATATTTTTTTACTACATTTTAAAAGCGTTGCTTTGCGAACATTAGGTGGGCTTTAAGTAAGTTGCCACGACCCAATGATAGTTACAACCTGCTCAATGTAGCACAGCAGTCATTTGAGAGTTGATAAGGCTACCTATATAGCAAGCCTTACTAATGAAAGGTGATATTCCTTATAGCCGCAGCTGTACGACGCGGCTATATTTTGTGGGTAGGCTATCATAATATACATAATATGTTTTAACTAATGGGATGGTTCCCATTTTTTAGCCTTCTTTTTAATATAAAATCAGTTAAACAAGGCGTTCAACCGGGGTCTTGCTGAATAGTCGAGTGCGTTTAAGAAAAAAACAAACAAACAGGCCTTATCCCTAAAAAATTGCAACGAAAGATTTTTTAAATAGCATACTAAAAGTCTACAAAAATGTGGGCCTGCAAAATGTAATAATTTTGCAATCAAATTTTGGCTTGAAATAGCATTTTTTTATTTTTATTTTAATGTTTTAGATTACTTTTTAATTCTACCACAGGAACATAATAGAAGTATATTGGTTGTAGAACTGTGATGTAATAAGATCTGCAGCAAAGATAATAGGGTAATTGAAGTATTAATTTTTAAGTCCACTATCAAAAAAAATTATTATTCATTGCATTTTTAAAAATATTTGTGTCAAGCATAAGAATTTGATTGTATCGAGAGACTAAGTTTTGAAGAATATTATAGATAAAAGTAACCATGAAATATCTAAGCCTTTTAATGCTTACAAAATGCTTGCTCTATATAATTTCTTACTGACTTTGTTATTTAGATAAACGTTGTTTTTCGGTAGAGAAAGTTAAAAATTAAAAACAATTAAAATTCAAAAACTTAAAAACCCCATTACAGGGTGTTTACCCCAAATGGGTTTATCAGACAGGGTGGAAACTACACAAAAAACAGCAAAACTCCTCAATAACCGGCCACGTCTCCCCTCCTCTGCACCGGATGCTCTTTGATGCGAGCGGGTCCAAGAGCTTCTGGTGCGGAGGAGGGAGACGTAGCTGGTGTATTGAGGTGCTTTAGTGTTTTTTGCATAGGTGGGCAAGTTAATCGAAACGTTAGCTTCGTTAACCACTATTCCGTTAACAAACTTCACACCTCAGTTAACGTTAATCCGTTATTTTTAGCTTTAATTAACGGAAGTTAATAAAGTCCGTTAATCCGTTAACCTTTTGCGTGTAATTTACATTTCGTTTTATTCACTCGCTTCTAGAACACGTATTGACGCTGTTGAGCTGATTGTAAGGAAATATTTATTGCTATGGTGGTCTTTTTGTGTTTTGAAAGTTACATTTTACAGTCTAATCTAATTTCAAGATAAAAACAAGTTCAAATGCACAGCGAAGCTGCAAGATATTATCGATAAAAACCTTAACGGAAGTTAACAGAACTTAACGGAAGTTACTTTAGTCCGTTAACAGCACTTAACGGAAGTTAATTTAGTCCGTTAACATGAAAAAACTTTTTAACGGATTAACGAGTTAGTGAAAAAGTTAGCTTAGTTATTAACGGTTTAACGATTAACGGACTTGTGCCCACCAATGGTTTTTTGTTATTTTCTACTCCATCTGATGAACCCATTAGGGGAAAACAGTCTGTAGAAAAGTTTTTAAATTTTAACTATTTTAAACTTTTAACTGAACTTTCGGTAACGTTAACTGGCTTTAGCCCATGTCCCTTGAGCGTTTTGGAAACTGGAAAAAAAGTGCACAAGTTTAACCTTGTTTTTCGGTATAGGCCATTTCGAACCTTTGAAAGTTTGTTTTCTCGAACTATACTATAATTACATAAATTCATCAATTAAAGAAGAACGTTAAGCTATAATGGCTGTATAATTCAGCATCTTATTTTGTGTTGCGATTTAAGGTCATAAGTGTAGCTATAATGGAGGAGGGGGGTTGGAGAACCCCCAAATGATTTGCAACCAATGATAAAAATGATGACAACGAAGCCTATTGTTCTTTAGTTCTATTTTTTTTAGCATTTTCGTGTACGCAAGTGTACAAGCGTACAATAGAAATTAACTATAATAATATTAACTACGAGCAGGGGACCCGGGCCTGTCAATTCAATTTTTTGCCAAGTAATTTAAATGTAGGCCTACAACCCGCAAGAAATTCAGGGTTTTGTGCAAAAGTTGCAACCTCAAGCCCTTATCTAACCTGTTTATGAACCGCAATAACATTATTAAAAACCCGTTGCTGAACTAACATTACATCGCAATCTACCTCGTGCACCTCGCCAGTTTTTACGCGATAAAATTCTTTGAAAAAAAGGTAGGAAAAAATGTTTATTGAACACACACACTTAGAAAAGAGTGAATTTTTGAGGAGCATTATACCATGTCATATTCTCTTTTCGGCCGTGGCAAAATCAAAAAAACAAAACAAACGCACAATCAAAATCCGTTCAAGCTAATTTACAGCAAGTAATTGGGTCAGATTTTTTACTATTTTTTGCTTAGCAAGACAAAATTTTTGCTGCCTTAAAACCTTCCAACTCGAGATCACAAATTTAAAACACCACAAAAAAATGAAGCAGCTATATATTTGTATATTTTATGTTCAATAACGTTTAGAGGATGTCAAGCCTATTTCAATTTGTTCATGTCAAACAAAACTAAAAACTTCTGCAACACCCTTTTAAAATACAGCATAGCTTTAGCCCAGCTGCTGTTTCAGGCATTTTTTTTATTTGCGTTTCTAAATACCATGTCTATTAAATACAAGCTAAACAAAAATAGTCTCAGAATTGATGATCAAGTTTATTTTTGTTAAAATATCTAAAACATTTTAAGTTTTGGGGCCCCATGCAATCCCCCGGATTTCCTTTATTGCTTCAAGAGGCTAATTACCCCCAGTAATCGAGACGGTTGAGAGCACTGCTCCCAAATTATGATCCGTTTTTTCTGCATGTCCCTTTCTGAAATTCCTGCCAAAACCATGACTGGACGTACGTGTGCTCCTAAAACTACTTTTTTTTTTGTTTAAACAAAAATTTCCAGGGCAACTCTTCAACATATTAACCTATTATTTACTGCTAAAGATATTGCAGAAGACAGTGTACCTTTTCTTCCTCCTACGTGAAATGTTTTAAATATGTTTTCGTTCTGACTTAAGCCAAAAATGAAATGTTTTAAATATGTTTTCGTCTTGACTTGGAAGTATGCGGTGGTTTGAACAATGTAATTTTTTGCTATTGAGTTTTAAATCTTAGGAATTTAGTTCTTTCAGATGGCTCTAAAATCATGCGAAATGTGATCCAAATGGCATTAATATAGCTATTTTTCCAAAAAATAACAAAAAATTGCCGAGATTGCATTATGTGATACGTATGAGTTACTCTTGTTTGCTCATTAGTCACTCAATTTAAACATTTTTGTTTAATGTAAACAAAAATTAACCTAAGTTTTAATTAAGTCCTTTCACTTGGCTTGCTTGCAATAAACTGCTAACGATTGCAAAAGCGAGTAGTAGGCTGTCGCTCGTGTTTCTTTTCCTGATTGACTTCATATGCAGGTTTTCTTAATGCTGTTTACATAATTTTTTTTGTGTTTCACGTGTGTTACAAATAAATTGTTATTATTTTTTTATGATATTAAATGTAACGGTGTCAACAACGCAGCCGTCAGGCATCTTGACATACAGTACTTGAGAAATTATACTTCTCATACTTTTATTATGACTTTCTCAGCGTGGGTGTAGACTATCTGAATGACCTCACCGTCCCTTCACAGTTGCTCTAGCTTTAGAGTACCGACAACATTTTATATTACAATAATAAGTCAAACCCATATCACGCCTGCGTCAGTTTAAACTGACGCTAGAAAAAATTGATTTTCGATAGGTTGACAACATCAAATTGAGTAATGTTTAATTTTGTCATTTCATGACATCCTAGACTTTTAATTCCAAACATTTTTTTATTTAATTTTTGCGTAAAAAAAAAATTATAATAAACATAACAAGAAAATGCATAATTTTTGTTTTTTGCTGCATGTCATTTATTGATGACGTCACTGCAACTTACCGTGAGAGAGCAAAATTTTCTAACCTTGAAAAACAAAGAATAAATTTATACCTAAAGATGACAATAGCTGAAAACTTGCGAAAAAACGTTTTTGACTTGCTTTATGTGGGAATTTTCCTGCGTCAGTTTAAACTGACGCTGGTGGTAAATGGGTACGTGTGAAATTTTTTCGCTAATTAGATTTTGAGATTAAGCAATCTGTAATAGTTTGTTTTATTGTACCTAAATCGTTTCGATGAAAGATAATCCGCATTTTGTAACAATAAATTAGAACTTTTGTGGTTATTTTATTGCACGGAAATCTTTTTATAAAAGGTAATCCTCATTTTGTAAAAGTAATTGGAACTTTGTGGTTGTTTTATTGCACCTTAATCCTTTTCTGGAACAATAACTGGTTAATCCGCAATTTTGTTTTAGCTTCAACTTTTCTCTAATTCTCACCACGGACAATTAATGAAGTGATCTAATTTCTAGTACAAAACAATATTTGTCAAATAACAGTTGTGGGTCTTGCATTTTTCGAGAAAATTTTGTTACGAGTAAAATGAGTGTAGCCGCTTACCGAGTGTGACAAATTGCAATTGCAAGCGAAGTTGCGTTGTGAATCAAAAGTTAAGATAAAGTAAATTTAAATGGTTTCATTGTTGAAGTTGAGATATTTTGATTAAATTTTGCGCAAGTATTTCTTCAGGTAATTTTACAGTGTTACCGTGGTAATATATACTAGATTATGAATGTTTATGAAGCCTTAGAAGCATTGGAAGAGCTAAAAAATAACGGATCTACAGCTGAATTGGTAACTGATCCAAGTCTTATTTTATTTCCTCCGGAAGATGATGGAAATGAAACTGAAGAAGATGATGGAGGTGACATGACCGGAGTGCCTGATAACCTCAGTCCCCACCAACTTCTATCAAGAGCTGAAGTAGAGTTGGGCGAAATTGGAAGTAGTGAGCAGGTACGTCTAGAGATTTTAGATTGCAGCGTTTGGAACAATATTTCAAAAATTTATAGAAAAAAAGCTTCAACATGTGTATAAAGTAGTGCTACAACTTTCTTTCTGCAGTATTGTCATAACTTCAAATAAGCAAAATCGTACAAGGTATTTTTCTCTTTTTATTAAACTGCAGTAACTAAGAATTATAGTTAGCTTTGATATGTTACTAATAATTAGCTATATTTTGCAGTTGGAATCAACAAACCAGACGAGCAGAGAATCCACCACTGATCCGCCAAAATCCAAAAAAGTTAGTTTTACATTTGACTATACTATAATTATTACTCAGTGGCCTGATTATTTTTGCAAAAACAGCTGTTGCTAAAGTTGAGCTCTCGTCCTGTTATGTTTCATTTGTCAGGGTGTTTGGGCCTACGTAAGTACTTTGCCGACGAGCACGCAGACCTCGCATCTTTTAGACGGCTGTTCCATACCGATAGAAGAACTATGTTCGTTGCCTTTTAACAATAAAAGTTATTGTTGAAGTAATCATGTCTGTTGTTTTAGAGAAAAAAGACATCCAAGTCTACAAAAAACAAAAATGCATCTAGCAAAGACAAACCAAAATGGCAACACAAAGATGTTAATTCGGACTCTCTGTTGAACAAATGGGATTTACCTCCTCCAACGTTTGATGAAAATTTGTTGCCACATCAATTATTTGAAAGATTTATTAGTAATGAGGAGCTGGAACGGATATGTGATGAATCTACAAGATATGCACGACAAAAAGGCAATCACAATTTTATTATGACCAAAAGAAAATTAAAAGCGTTCTTGGCGATTATTATTGTCAGTGGCTATGCCAGTCTACCCCGGCAAGATATGTATTGGCAAACGCGCGATGATACGAACAATCGTCTGGTGTCATCCATGATGTCTAGAGGAGAATTTGAAGAATGCAAAAGATATCTGCATTTATGTGATAACGATCATCTGGATAAAAATGATAAATTTTCCAAAGTCAGACCTTTGTTCGATTCTCTTAACAAACAATGTTTGGAAAACTACATACCAGAGCAACACGTCAGCGTCGATGAGTCCATGGTTCCATATTTTGGAAAACATGGAGCCAAGCAGTATATTCATGGCAAGCCCATCAAATTTGGCTATAAAATGTGGGTTATGGCCAAGCCATTGGGATACTGCATCCAATTTCGTCCACATGCTGGAAAAGACGCGGCTTTTACGGAGTATGGTGATATTGGTCTTGGGCTGGGTGCCGCAGTTGTGGCTCACTTGCTAAAAATGTTACCACCTCACCCGGGATCGAATTATCACGCCGTAATGGATAATTTTTTTACTAGCACAAAGCTAATTCGGTACCTTCAACTGAAATCGATTGCAGCTACAGGAACTGTACGGTTGTGTAGGATGGAAAATCCACCACTAAAAGACGTCAAAATGATGGAAAAAGAAGCTCGAGGTGCTAGCGATGTTGCAGTTGATGCTAATATCAACATGGCAGCTGTTCGTTGGAAGGACAATAAAGTTGTTAACGTTCTGTCTACATTTGCAGGCAAGGATCCTGTACAAAAGGTCAAGCGATACAGCCAGGAAGCGAAAAAAAGAATCGATATTCCCCAACCAAAAGTTGTGCATGTATACAACCGCTACATGGGTGGTGTAGATCGACTGGATCAAAATCTTGCGGCGTACATGATCAACTTGCGAAGCAAAAAATGGTGGTGGCCTTTATTTCGATTTTGCATAGATGTGGCTATTAACAACGCTTATCAGCTTTACCGCATAACACAATTGAATGAAGGCGAAAGCAGAATGGATGCTTTGGAGTTTCGCCGGGTAATTGTGGAAACTTATTACAAAAACTACAAAACAAAAAATGATTCGGTTGCATTATACCCAAAATCGGCAACCAAGAATCATGTGCGAATGGCCGAAGAAAATCACCACTGGATTAGGAAAGGAACGCAAAGACGCTGCGCTAAAAATGGATGTAAAGGAACTTCCAAATTTTTCTGCATTAAATGTAATGTTGGATTGCACCCTGAGTGTTTTGAAAGTTTTCATTTTGAATAAATGACTGAATTTTCTTCAATTCCTTTGTGTTGTATACTAATATCTACGTCAATATATTGCAGTAATAATTTGCATGAATGCATATTATCGGCGACAATTAATATAATTTAACATAATTTACTTACACTAGTCATTAAACAAAGCGCAAAACAAATAATCAGAATCGTACGCGCAAAAAAAAACGGACGCATCATGTGCTCGTAGTTGAGCGCTATAACATTCTACACGTACCCGCCTACCGCCAGCGTCAGTTTAAACTGACAAAAATTGTTTTCTTTATAAAATCTTTAAAAAAACTTTTTTTCAAAAAATTTTTTCAGTTATGATCTATTTGTGACCTAAAGAACCTGCAATATCAAAATCATCAATTTTTTCGGGGTTGGGGTGATATGGGTTAATGTTTTTGACGTTTACTGGCCAGAGTTTTAGTGTTTTGATCGTTTTGCGTGCTTCTGGCCTAAAGGCTACCAGCGCGGAAGCCTAGGGAAGAGCCACCAGAACGGCAACTACTTAAAACAAGAAATGCGAAAAAATTGTCTTCCCACAGGATTAGAACAATTTCATAAGACAATTTTTTCGCATTGCTTGTTTTAAGTAGTCGCCGTTCTGATGGCTCTTCCTTAGGCTTCCGCGCTGGTAGCCTGTAGGCCAGAAGCACGCAAAACGATAAAACATTTTCTATTCCGTTTATTAGCGCTTTTATACTTATTCTGTATATATCATTATGCAACAAGTTGCCTTGGCCAGAAACAGGGAAGAGACATTTCGATCTTTGAGTTAAGATGCCTCCTACTCACCTGTCTAAACTTCACACTGTTACTCTTTATTGCTGAACGTCAAGCAGCAGCTGTAAAATGCCAATTTTTGTGGTTTTTGGTTTGGCCCGACTGGAATCGAACCCGAGTATACCGTTTTAGTAGCAGACGTTTACTCGATCACTGATTGGTTAAGTTCTGCGGCGTCAATAAAGCAAACTTGAACTTGAACGTCAAGATTTTTTCATTTACAAATACTGCTTGAAACTTTTTGTTCAGAAGCGAAAAGTTAGAGTGTACCAGAGATGGAACCGGTCAGGATTTTCTCGACCCGACCCGACCGATAAATTTCAAAATCATCGCCGGTTGACCGGCCGGTCGACCGGTTTTTGACCGGCCCGGTCAACCGGTATTTTGCAGAAGGTTTTTGTTCATTGTTCAATGTATTAATGAAAAATTTTCAAAATGGGGGGCATGGGTCAGGTGTAAAAATTTGTGACTTTGGACGGAGGTTTCAGAAAAGAAATGCAAAACAATTTTTGCGTTTTTTGCAAAAATAATTCAATTTTGAGACCTTTTTGGGAAAATTTTTGTTTGAATGACCTGTTTTGAGCAGCGCAAAACGTGAACAAAATAAGCATAAAAAGAACTGGAGGGCACTTGCTAAATTATGAGACGTTTTTTTCTAATGATATTATGCGAAAGGCCAAAAAATAAAGTTACAGTTTTTTAGCTATTGGTGACAGATTATTTGCAATTTGCGGAGCAGCAAAAACTAAACTATTATGACATTGGCTACAAAATATTCGAAATATAATCTGCCCCAGCAGTTAGTAGAAATGCTGATACTTCAGAAGAAGCCATGGATAGTTAGATATAAAAAAAAGAGCTAGGTCTTTTTTTGCCCAGGGTAGAGTGTAGTAAATTCAAGGTGAAAAAAGCTTTTCAAAAAGGTAAGATTTTAGCGAGTATTAAAAATCTTAATCTGCGCCACTTCTGCTCTTCAGCTGATTAAAATGATGCTAAAATGCCAGATAGCGCAACATAGGCGTTGCCAGGATTTTCGATTGGAGGGGGGAAAACTACAAATCACATGCACTGACGTCATCAGAAATTTTCGTAAGAGGAATTTTTGTGTGGACAAAGATATCGTAAAATGGAAGATTAGAAGTCGTGGCCTGGTGTTGGCTTAGGAACTCGTTCAAGGAGAGGGCTTAAACAAATACCTAAGGTGCGAAAATGTCTAAATTGGGAGACATGTTTGAGTAAAGACGTGTACTGTAATTCAAACGTATCACAGACGGTGGTCTGGAGAGGAAGCCCCCAGCCGCTGGGCGGTTTTTTGTAATTTTTTGGAAAAAATAGCTATTTTAATACCATTGGATCACATTTCGCACGTATTAAAAGCTATTTCAAAGTCGTAGATTTTTTACATTTGAAAGCGAATTGAAAAATCCAAGTTGTTCAGTCCTCCTTTTGCTTGCAATTTAAGTCCAAAACACATTTGAAATCTTGCATTTTGGGGTTAAATTTTGTAAGTGATTTGGCCCAGCTAAGGGGGAAGTAAAGTACATCGCCTCCTGCAATATTTTAGCAGTAAATAGCAATTCAGTCGAATATTTTCCTTAGAGATTATTGTTTTGTCATGAAAACAACCAGTTATAGAAGTACATATACGGCCAGGTGGCCCAGGCCCTCTCAACTCAAAAATTTGTTTAATGAGCATTCCCTTTACTGTAGCTAATTTCTTTTTAAAGTATTTTGTTGCATAAAACCTGGCGAGGTGGAGGTGAATTGATATTGAAAAAGTACGGTAGATAGTTACGCCTACAAACTATGTTATTGCTCGGGCCGGATTTACATTGAGTTGAGCTCTTGGCACTTTGGAATTTTCGCAATATTTTCCTGCCAAACACAGGTGAAGACCAAAAAAAAATCTTACCGTTTGAGCGCGGGGCCCCTGGCACTATTCCATATGTCAAATCCGTCCCTGGTTATTGCATTACGTTCATAAAAAGATTAAATGAGTGCCTCAGTTAGTAACTTTTAAGATAAAACCCCTTAATTTCACTTGGGTTATACGTTTAAATTGGTTGGCAAACATTAACTTGAAGGAGCCCGGGCCCCCGGAACAATATTATTGTTGGGGGCCCATTTAAATTGGGGGCCATTTAAATAATATTGTCGGGAGATTTTTAAATTGGTTGACAAAAATTAAATTGAGGGGGACGGGCCCCCTGGATCAAAATTATTGTTGGGCGCCCATTTAAATTGGTTGGCAAAAATTAAATTGAGGAAGCCCGGGCACCCTGGATCAAAATTATTGTTGGGGGCCCATTCAAATTGGGGGCCATTTAAATATTTTTGTAGGGGGATTTTTAAATTGGTTGGCAAAAATTAAATTGAGGAAGCCCGGGCCCACTCGATCAATATTATTGTTAATTACTTTTGTACGCGTGTACTGTTGTACGCGAAGATGCTGAAAGAAACTCAAACTGAAGACACAATAGTCTTTTTTGAGATATTTTTATTATTGGGAGCATTTCAATTGGGGGGCGGGCCCCCTGCCCCCCTTTGGCTACGCTTATTTAGCGCAAACCTCTTCCACATGCATGCTTTATTATAATCTGATTACGCGATTTTAACTTAATTATATTTTGTACTTGTTTGCTTTGTGCCGTGGCCCAAAAGAGGGGGGCATGACACAATGCTCTCACCCCAAATACGCCCCTAGATGTGCATGTCTTAATGGTCACAGCATATTAGTCACAGCTTGAAACCATTCAACAAGTGTTTTCAAAAGATGTGGTTTGTTAATACTGTTTTTTGATCAAAAGTTTTAGCTATGAGAAAATATATAAGTATATTTTGGTTGGAGCTTTGATGTCTTTTAGTAGCCAGAATGGAGAATTCGACCGGTTTTTCAACCGGCTTGACCGGCCGGTCGAAGAATCTCGACCCGACCGGTGCCGGTCGACCCGACCGGTGCCGGTCGACCCAACCGGTTTCCATCTCTGGAGTGTACTCGAAACCATTTTACTGCTACTGTTTTATTTGCACAAAATTATATCATTCCGCTTTCTGAAAAAGTTTTCATGACAAACCCTGCCTGCAAAAACTAAGTGGCCTCAAGGAGAGTTTGAATTTGAAAACGACAGCCATGTAAAACATACTGTCGCAGTTCCTGCTTCATCCAGTGGCGATGTGGAAACTAGCATGGAAATAACCACAAACGAAAGATAATTCTAACCGATAGCGTTATAAGTCAACAGATCATAGCAACTCATAGGTTGTACAACCGAGCCGGTTAACCGCAATCGGAGCGCGTTCCTTTTCACACGCCACAAGACAGTATCAAAGAATATAGCACGCTATGGGCATGGAATAGCAAAGCAACGCCAATTCGAAAAGTCTTTCGTAAATTTTTAAGCTTACCCTCACTACAATCTTTTCAATGTCATGTATTTCTTGACTTCATGAAATCTATCATGGAGGGTAACCAACTATTCATAAACTTTATGTTGTACAGCTATATTCACTCACATCAATACCGTTTGTCATCACCCTATGGGGCTGTTGCGTCAAAACGATTTCTCTGTAGCAGCGGTAGGGAATCTGACTCAAACTCGCAAGTGTAATGGTTCAATTCCCTGCCATTGCAAATACCGCAAGTTTGTGTAAATATCTGCGTTGGAAAATTGTCTTTTGTTACCTATAAGTTTATGTTCGTCCTGTTGAAAAAAGCAAGTGTTCAGCAATTTTATTTACGGTAAGAAACCATAAAGATAAAATTCGTTATGCTGTATGAAAATCAAGTGACTGGAATACTCGGCTTGGAGCTGTTTCTACAACTTGTGTGGATAAGATCATCTCAGCTAACATCAGTTGTGCGGACAAATTTCTGTCTTTAGGCCATTTAAAATGGGCTGTTAAAACAGCAAAAAAAATATAGAGTTAAACAAATTGTAGACTATTAAGCTAGCAGTTGTACATTTTCCGAAACATAGGCCTAAACTGTGAATTCATTGCACAAGATTTTAAAAGCAAAAATCACAAACATATAAAAATTTCTGTTTGGTGCGCGACAAAAAAAATATTGCAATTTGCGAATCGTATTTACTCAAAGCATGCAAAATGTATCAAAATTGATGAAACTACTGTGATGAGTGTCTGTTCTGCGAAAATACGCTGGGCTGACGAGGTTGCTGAAAAACAAGCCAAGTTTCATTGAATATGAAAAAAATAAGAGCTAATAAGCCATGAATTCATTTGATAAAGCTTGAAAATACGTTGCATCAGATTTTTCGTGTTTTTTCCCAATTACTCTCATCTTCTTGCAAAATTCTACTTAATGCAAGCCGAAGCGAACACTAATCACTTTTAATTTATGTATAATTGATATCTAAACTTAACTCAAAAAAATATAGCTAAATTAATTTAAGATTTTAAATGAAGGCGTAAGCGGCTTATTCATTCCAAAGTAAAGGTGTAGAGTAACTTGAAACTTTAAAAAAGCAAAATTCTGGCACTGATATTTTTATGCAAAAACATCAAAAGTAACTGTATTCCAACAATCGATTCCCAAAATTTCTTCCGAAACTTCGGCAATATAAGACAATAGGCAGTAAATCGCAGTTTTTCTTGAACGTTTGACGAAATAATGAAGAAAATTTGATTTTGTCACGTTTTTTCTGCGAATCTCTCAATGGTTCTTAATTGCAATAATAATAATGGTGCTTTTCCAGTTCGTGCGTTTTAGATAAGTAGCCAACTTGAAAAAATAAGAGCTCTGAGAAACAGAGAATAAGTAAAATAATAAAAAAAACTTATAACTGAATAGATGGAATCTTGTTTGACTCATTCCTACCTTTAATTGAAGCAGACACTCCATAACTCAAGTTTGTTGAAGGTGACGATGGTAAGTTGAAGTTAAAAAGAGATCCTAACTCAAATTCAGGCTGATTATTAATATCGATATCATCTTGATTAAATAACTTTGGATCTATCATTATTCGCACAGTGGCGGAGCTTGTTTTAGAAATATAAGGTTCAATTGCGACATTTCCCTTTCCCAATCTGCTGGTTTGGAATTGATTGTTTTCGAATATCTGCAAAAAATAGATATATTTCGTTCCACACGTATTTTTGTACAGTATTGTCATTACTTCGTTTACAGTTTAAGACAGCATTAAATCTATGGTTAGTTATTTCCATATTTTATATGCAATTGAATGCTATCGATTCAAAAAAAAAATAGCGGTTTGATTCGGAGAAATTTTCGGGTGCACCTTGGCAAATAGCGTAATGCTGTCCATGTTTAATTTCAAACACTTGATTTCAGATCGTTGCAAGCTTTAAAAATTAACTTTAAATATTGTAAAGCTTTTCATTTCTATAATACTCTTACGTCAGAAATCTACCATTTGGTACTCACATCCACAATGGTTCCATTTCTAAATGGTTCAAACACAATCTCAATTTTACCATCAGGAGAACTCGCATTGATATTCCATCGACAAATACCTTGTCTTCGAAGGTCAGGAGAGGAAATGTTCATAGAATGACTTGAAACAACCTGGTCAATTTTACACGAGTCAAGTTCGGGACGCATATCTGCAAAACAGCTTCACACGTCAGCTACAACACACTATTTACGCACAATACAATGCAATTGCATCAAATACAAGAAAACTATCTCCACAACATCCTAATGAGCGAATAGAACTAGTTCCTTATAACCTCATAAAGGACAATTAATGGACTATACAGCTTGCCTAACAGAAATTCTTTTCAACTAGTATGCCTAGTCTCGTTAGTTGAACTATAGCCGGAATGGTACTTAATTATCGACTATTCAACAGGCCAGCAGCTGATAAGGATGCATGCATCCTTTACAAAGCAATGAAAGCAGTGGCAACATCCCACCACTACCAAGCACTGAGCCCTGAAAGTTTCCCTTCTCGGATTCAAGTGGCAAACAAAAATGTTTATATTCCGCGTTTTGGATGGGTTTTTCTTTTGATGTTGTTTTTAAATCAAATTATACGTATATGTTCCTGTCCGAGATGCAATGCATGGCATTTTTGCAGAAAGAATAATTGAATGCAATGTAGACTGTGGTTCAATAAAGCGCTCAGTAACGAAAAAATCGAGCGAATATCCCCGCAGATTACCAGAGAACTATATGAAATATTAAAACAAAAAATCAAATGAAACTCAAAGTTTGTTTCACGTAATCACTTTAGGAGTATTCCCTAACAATCCCATGGTGAAACAGCTATATTGTTGGATTTCATTCAGATTTTATCTTTTAACGTTTTAGTATTAATTTGGTAATCTGCTGAGAGACATGCAATAATATTTCGAAAAAAATTCAATTCAATTACATAAAAATATTTAAGATAACGTTGGTCAATTGAACTATAGGGACCTTCATTGGTTATCGAGTCGAACAGCCAGGCGCGTAGCCAGGAATTTGTAATGGGGGGCTGTTTTGGTAGCTAGAAAGAACATCAATCGATCTTGACCCAGATTTTGATCGGTCTTGAGTCAGATTTTGTGTCCAAATTTAAGTGATCTCCAGAAAAAAAAAAAAAAAAAAAAGAATAAATAATAGGTCTTCAGCCAGGCTGAATCTCAGTTTTTCTGGTCGATGTCCTTGACCAATTCTCATCGCCAATACCAATGGGGGGGCTATTTTCGTTTTTACTTCAAAAATTGGCCCTAAAAGTGCTAAAAACGGGGTATTTTGCATACTCCTCAGGTTAATGGGGAGGGCTATGCCCCCCTCCCTCGCCACTTTGGCTACACTACTGCAAACAGCATCTAATTTTATTTCACCAATCAGGGCCACTTGATGCACATTGCATTTTTTTTATCAGGCAGCATCCATTTAGTTTTTTTAATTTTAATTTATAAGTTCAATATTTTTTGGAAATTAAATAGATGATAGAAATCTTTGATATTTTATTGTTTAAAACGGTAGCACTTAACAAATGCAAAAAACAAGGCTGAGTGTTGTACTGTACCTGTTGGTGGAGAGCCGGAAACGGTTGTACAAGTGACATTATCCGTGCAGCACGTGTAATCACAAATGTTGCCATTTACAATATCGACGATTTCATACGCATTGTATAATCGAGCGTAGTAGAAAGTCTTCAGCACCATCTTCCGACAATTTGCAGGAGAACATCCAGAACTGCTGACGCATCTCGCCAAAGTTAGTCTGCCTAAATAATAATACAAAAAACAATGATTCATATGTTCTTGTTTTTGTTTATTTACTATGGTAAAAATTGTTCATATTGCCTTAAAAGAGTGATAACCAGCGTTAAATTTTGACTTCTTTAGTGACATTTACGGCATATACTCATACTGTATTCGTAATTTGCTAAAATTAGCGATATTGCTCAATAATTTCACAGAATGTAAATTTCACATCATACTTTTTACTTGTAGGGGTCTTTTCAATTTCACGTCACTTTGGTCGCAAAGTATGGGCACCGGAAGTTAAAAAAAAAACTATACATATTTGCAGGTGAAGAAGCTTTGAAACCTTAAGCACAAATATTAAAAAGAAAAATCAAGTACATTAGGTAAGACAGGTATAGATGTAATTAAAGCAACCATCACTTTTGTGACTTTATTTAAAGTAGATACTGCCCATGTCTATCTCCCTGGCCCAATCAATGAGATTGCTTGAATCAAACAATAATTTTCTGCGCTGTATCATTTTCACCGTTGATTAATAAGATCATAAGTCTCACCCTAGCCAATTAATGAAAATTATATACCCTTACCAAAAATACTTAAAAAAAGGAAAGAGCATTAAAATCCAAAAAATGGATTTTTCTTTAGTATTGACCACGCCAAAAAACCAGTTGCCCATTAATTCACAATAAAACTATTAGCGGCCATCGCCATTCTAGATTTGATTCATGCGACCCAAACCAACTTTTACAAATAAAAGTTGAAGCAGTAAATTTTAGGAAAAGTCAAGAAATTTGATTTTTGCAACTTGACTGCTTCATAACAAAATTTCAAAATAAACGAAGGGGGGAGCTAATCGATCCCCCTGGGCCGAATGGGGTTAAAAGAGCCCGGTCTACACCAAGCGTAAAATCGTAAACGTCTAAACGCGCTTTTCAGTTTATTTTAAACAGAAATTTGGTAAGCCAGGCGTACCGCCTTACCAATGTACAAGCTGCCAGTTGGTTAAAATAAAGTAAGGGTACGCTGGTACGCTCACGTATTTTACAAATAGTGTTGACTGATGGGCCTTAACAAGATACTGCTCGAAATCGATTTTATTGAAGAAATCAAAATCTTTTTCCACCCTTACCCTTATCCGCGAAATGCATTTTAATCCGTGTGACTCTATACCACTGGCAACCCTGCATTTCACAATTTTGTGACATCACAAAACAGTACAGTAGATCAGTACTGGTAGCCTAGCTCTGCAGGTACCAGGAGCAGTGATCAAGTTTTCAGATTTGGTTATAGGCTACCCACTTCTACCAGTTGGTAATCGCGTTTCTTAGTCTTCGAAAATTTTAGCAAAATTATGCATTTGTGATGTCACAAAATTGCGGAATACAGGGTTGCCAATGGTACGAAGTCATACGGAATAAATCCTGTTTTCACGAATAAAGGGAATTTTGGAATAAGATTTGGGGCACCTCTTTATTATCTCAAGTAGTTCTCATTTCTTCAATAAAACCGATTTCGAGTATAGTATTGATATCTCTTTAAGTCAATTCACTCAAACGATATGCACCTTCTTGAACCGTGCCTTCTCCAGTGCTCACCACAACAGGGATATTGTTTTCAGCACACTCCTCAGCAAGATAAGAGCCGTAACAAGTGTTGGCTACCGGCCCCAGTTTCCACAATGACCGAACTTGATCTTCCACATCCAGCTCTAACCTTTGGTCGCAGTTAAATGCTAAAAATAAACATCCTTTTTCTTTGAACCAAGTAGTATACATTTGTAAAGAAAAAGACTGAAAATAAACAAACTTTGCTTCGTACAAAAATAATCTCTTTTTATCAAGTTTGCGGCTATGTATTATGATATTCAGAGAATTCAATTTGGAGAAATGAATTTATTATTTGGAGAAACTATTCAGAGAAACGAATATCGAATAGCTGTTTTTTAAGTTATTGTATGACGCAAGTTTTGGAAAGAAAACAATGAGCATTTATTGTGAGCGCGTCTTTTCCAGCTAAGCTACAACAGTAAGAGCGTTCTTCTACTTTAAAAAACTGCTGCAAACAAGCTTTTTAGTTTCTTTTTGCAAAGCCAATAAGCATCTGACTGAAACTAAACAACTACAACCAAAATAAGAGTTGAAATCAGAGTCAATTGGTAAAGAAGATTCAAAGAGCCAATAAAATACTGCTACTGGTAATTAAAATGCGAGGTTGATTTAATTTCGTTGCAATGAAAATTAATGATTGACGTAACGTTATAAGGAAATGGCATTCTTGCGTACAAGTTTCAAAACAATATAGTGCAAGGAATCCTTAACAACAAAGATCTTATAACCTTAAACGTATTTTACGTATGTTCAATTGTTCATACCATTTTTTATTTTAACCTTGACAGAAAAATTGAAATTTTGTTTCATTTTGGTTTTCTAATCATACCTGAACTTGATTGTCCAAAGAAATCAAAACCGTCGTAATTCCCAAAAGTGCCAAAGTAATTACTTAAATTAAAAGTAGTAAAATCATCTTCGTCGTTGTCTCCGGAAAATTCATGATAAAATCCATAAAAAAAATTATTCAAATCAAAAAAAGAAGTTTCTGGTGTGGTTGAATTTTCTGAGCTTTGGCAATTTCCTAATCTATTTTCATTCATAAGTGCGACAAGCATCAATGACACCACGCTACAAATTAGGTTAGTTTTCATTACGCTATGTTCGTTGCCTATACAATATCGGGAAAATATTGTTCTATTACTTGGAAAAAATAATGCTTCAAAACCGGTAAATGTTTACTGATGACTTTACTCAATACATTTTTTCTCCTACTCTTGACCTTTAATTGGTAAAAGTTGTAAACATTATCTCAAAAAATGTTTAGGATAGAGTTCTAAACATAATACAATTTCTATTATCCTTCTCAAGAATAGTCGTTATATTGCATATTTATCCTTCCGTCACCGCACAGCGTCAGACGTTAACTAGCTATTCGACAATCCACACACTTTTCATTGCATTGGCTGTACTTCTTGCTTGGAGGGATCCGCAGCTGCTTAGGAGTTTCTAGTGAATCAATGCTCCAGTGGATTTCTTCGAATTCTTGTCTAGTGAATTTGCTGCTGGTTTGAAGCCTCCAAGCAGGGATAATTATGGTAAAACCTCTTATACAATGTGATTAGGGTGATTAGCGTTGTCGTAAAAACGACGCCTTTACCCTTTTGGCCACACTGCAGACTCGACGCCTTTTCCCAATCGCACTCACTTTTTTCGATTACCCTTTGCGATAATTCATCATCTCGCAGTCACTCGGCGAAACAGAGTTTTCAACTGCTGTACAAAAAAGGTTCTTAAAAGATATTGGATGTAAGTGAAGCCCCCAACTTTGTTAATCATGACAGGTACTACAAGCAAAATTTATAAAAATGATCTCAGAGGCAATGCGAAACATGCTAGCTTTTTAACTATTCCTTGCTGAACAAATACAACCAGCAGTTGAAGTTAAACGCTTCTGACCGAAAAACCAGGCTTGTTTTCGTTGCTTCATTGGTGCTTTGCTATTCGTTTTTGATATATGGTTGAACATATCAGAACAATGAACTCTTATTTCTCTAATAACAAGCTATTTAATTATACTACCTTTATCTATCAATCCAGAACTGCTTAATCCTTCACAAAAAAATCTAAAAAATGACATTTTGATCTACATCTCAACGTTAAAAACCTTATTTTGACGTGAAGCTTTGGCTACAAAATAAAAAATCTGATTTTGGGCACGTTGTTCTGGTTTTACGCTAATGACGTCATATCAATGCGGTCCTCAAGAACTTATAGGCTATTAAATAAAACGACTGTAGCAAAACTGGTATTTTTTGCAATTATTCAACATTAAAATTGACATTTAGCCAAGCTATGTTTAATTGAAAATTAATGTGTTGTCACTAGCTGAGAATACGATTTAACATTGGAAAAATCTAAACAGCATATCTTTACCATTTTTGAGATTTTTATAAGCTCCTATTTTTGAGATAGTTTTTTTTATTTAAAGATTGATTAATGATTATCGAGCAGGTATACCATTTAAAATCTAGCTAAAAATTTTTCAATTGTAACTTTCAGATGTAATTTGATGCAAAACATATTGCAACTTTTAGGATTGCGTTTATGTTTACTAATACTTTTAAGGTTATGTTAGTTTATTCACTTAAATCTTCGTCTCGCTGCGGCGCGGTAACGTAGCCAGATAAGAGGAAAACATTATGACTTTACTTAAATCATTTTTATCACAGGATGATGAACTCAAAGGACAGCGGATTAGGATCTGCAGCTGCTTTGTTTAAATGGCTTTTATTGGTGATATGTGCGGTTGAAAACTGAAAATAAAGTTTTAACCCTATGTCTACCAGGCTATTTTCGCACCCTATTTGTACCGGAGGGGGAACAAATTTGCCCCCCTATCTAAAAGCTGTTTGGTAGGGGATAGAAGTAAGATTTTTTCTTGTTGAAGCTACTTTTTGTTAAATTTATAAAATAAAATATTTTGAGCTTGTGACGGCACGAAAACGATGATGACGTCATCAAAACCAGTAAATCCTTATAATAGCATGCAAATTTGTCTAAACGATGCTAAATATTATTTTCAGCCTGATCTTTTATTATTTCGAAGACATCTTTGACAAAGTCACCGCAGATGATGACGTCACATGCATGATGACGTCATCTTTAATATATTGCATTGATTATTATTATTTGAAATTTTTCGTGGCTGAAATATAGCATCATGCTCAAAATTTTAGAATATTGCAGTATTATTTTCATTATATCATTCAACAGCTGATGAGAATGCATATTTTTCATGCCAACGCAATTTCTTTTGAGAAACAGCACAAAAAGCATTAATTTTGAATTATGACGTCATCAATGACGTAATGATGATGCAATACATTTATCAGTAAATGAAATATTTTATTCCAGCTAAAGGTTAGCTTCGATAATAAAGACGCAATAGAATGAATAGAATAAGGGCGTTGATAAGCAAACATTGTGCTCAAAATTGAATAAAACTTCTTACGTGCTCCTGACAAAGGCAAAAATGACGTCATTTCCGGTTGTCCGGCTGACACCAAAGTTTTTGAAAATGTGTGCTATTAAATTTGATTCAAAGTTAGGTTGTATCAAAGCAACAGTTTTTTTTTTATTTTAGGAGCTATATTAAAATAACCCAAAGGGGGAAAAGCCCCCCTGTACAAATAGGAATAACCTGCAACACTTTAAAAAAATTGAACTTCTACTTTTAATTTAATCTAAAGTGATATGAAAACTGTAGGCCTAAAGGCATAAGCAGAAATTTTGTGATGATCAATAAACTGTAACTTATACTGTAGATCGTTTTAGTTTGATACCGAAGGATTGAATGACATTATTTAGTAAACCTCATATTTGAGTCATTACTATATAAAAAAGTCGATCTTGACATCGATATTTTATTACAGTATGCTGAATTCTAAGTACTTTATTTCTTTTTCAATATATTACAGCAATTTTTCCTACACAATCTAGTAGAATTTCTCTTTTCTTATTAGGTGTTTGAGCAAAATCAAGTACAGTCTAATTCTGCAAGCGAAATCCAAAAGTGGAAAACCACCAAAACGGAGTTTTAATGAAAAAGGACCGTGGTTATTCTAAATTTTTAATAAAGTGTTTTTGGAATTATTGTACAGCGCATTTTTATTCCTTTTTTCGTGCATTGAAATTGTCTTTGATTGAAAGTAACACTAAAACACTGTCTTGCTCAATATTTCTAAATTTTATCGATAATAAACTACAGTGACGGAGCAATAAACTTTAACAACTCCCCTGCGGTCAAACAAGCCTCAAATATTCCTTTTAATTTTCAGTCATTTTTCGGTAATATTTTGCACCTGACAACAAAGCCAAATGGAAATCTTAAACTTTAAACGCGATTTTTTTTGAAGAAGCCAAATGCGATTTATCAACTTTTGCCAAAACGTGCTTCAATTACGCTTATGCCGGCGGCGACAATAATTAAGTAGCAGCGGTTATAAACCGCTGTTGTGGAGCTGATGGCATAGCAGTGATCCGACAACAAGCTGGACTGTAATGAATCAACATTTTAAGTACAGAAAAAGAATTTATATTAAATACAATTAAACCTAGCCACGCTACGCGTTTGACCGCATTTTATTGCAAATTTCCACACAAATTAGTGTATTTTTAATTTATTAAAATATCCATAGATGAATATCACAGCTGCATAAATACCATTTAAAATATTGCAAGTTTCATCTTTGTTCGCCAAGTTGTTTTGACCAAATATAACCAGGTAGGAGATTTTTCGGTTTGCAGTCACGTTGTCACATTTCATTTGCCTCGTTAACAATGGAGGCTCCGGATCATTCCGTTTTATAAGGATACCAACTGTAAATCTCTTGATTTCAGCCGAATTGAAATCGAACCAAACTTGTAATATGACTGTGGCATATTTACTTGACAAATGAGCAAATGGTGCTGAGAGGGTAAAGATGTCGTTTTTACGACGACCCTGATTGCATGATCTTGGGTTCAATCCAAACCCTGATCGCGTTGTTGCGTCCTTGGATAAGACGCTTTACAATGTTTCTTTCTGCTTGGTGGTTTCGTACTACAGTAGCAACAAATTTACATGGGAAGAAGTCAAAGGTCAACGGGAAAGCTTGGAAAATGGTCAACACTTAAGCGGGTGAGAATACGTTCCAAGAATGGCTTAACCGTCGCTTTCTCGTTACAGGATCAATCAATCAATGCGGATTGGAGAAGGAATAAAACGCAATAAAGGTTTATGAGGTTGTAAAACCAATTCAACAAAATTTTTGTTAGTAAGGCGGAAAAGACATCATCCAACTGGACCGTCATTTTTTTTTTCCTTGTATCTTTTTATTGCAATGGCTTAAAATAAACAATAATTTAAACACTTGTAAAATTTAATGTCGAGAATAAACAAGGACAGCAAGACTGCAGCAAGTTCTTACATATAGTGTAATTTTACATCCAACAATTTTATTTACAATATTCATTACTAATACAGTCAGTTTATGCCATCCAGAGTAATAATGGTCTTATGGACCTTTGATGAATAAAGTCCATAACAACAACTACTGGTAAAAAGAGAGATGTTACTGTATTTCACTTTTTATCGAAACAGCATTTTTGCAATTTAATTGTGCATGACATCGTTGGCAGTTGTTATTTTGCTTCATTATTGCTTCATGAAGTTTTTTACGTGTAATATGATTTGACACAAGCCCTAACTAAAATCATTGCATTACAAAAAAGACTAAAATGGATGCATAGATTGCGGAAATAAATCGATCAACAAAGATGCGATGAGAAGAAGATGTTGCTGAAATCACAAAAAGTTTATTTTCTACTAGGCAAAAAAATAAAAAATTTCAAAGCAGCGTATGAGAATTTTTAGAAATTTAATAAAAACAATGAACCCTCTAGCAGTTATTGTGTGTTTGACCTTTGCTTAATGAAGGTTGCTAAAGACTATTTTGACATTGCCAGCACATAAAATACCAAAAAAAAAAAAAATTCCTGATCCACTTTAGATTTTCATAAATTGCGCAACTCCAAAAAAAGTAAACTCGCATAGTCGCACTCCGGTCATTCGTAAGCGAGGAAAGCTTTATTCTCATCAACAATGACTGCCAGGGAAATGATCCGGGTATACTTATTCCCAAAGCTGGATTTACTATATGGCACAAGGGTACAATGCCAGGGGCCCCGCGATTGGATGGTAAGACAGTCTTTTCTTCTTTTTTGTTTTTATCTTAGTTTATCAGGAATACTCCTGCAAATCCTGGCAAAGACCTTTTTTCGGGTCTTCAACTTATTTAGGCAGTATAGTTCCTCTCAGGAGCCAAAAGTGCTAAAGGAACTGCGCTCTGTAAATCTGGTCCTGCCCATTACTTGTGTGCGCTGAAATTACTATACTAAATTTTTAGAACTTTAGCAAATCATTGGGGTGCCTGATGTGCCACTTCAATGCACCATGTTTTCAATTAAAAAAAAAAAGGTTGGAAAAGCAAACTGCACACTTTACGCAGTATGAAATCATTTACATACCCTGAGTAGTTGCGGAAACTATAAAATCCGCATCTGTTTTTGCTGGAGGGGGAGTTATTGTAGTCGCGGGTGGATGGTAAATAAAAGATGTTTCATTATAATTCCAATAATTAGTAAAATCATAAACATCCATCGCAGCTAATATAACTTCTTGTTGGTAATACAATGGATTCATCATAATTCGAACAGTAACTGCATTTAATTTGGAAAAATACGGCGGCACTGTGGTGTCGTTAAGATGAAGAGTTTCATTTCTGTATGTTTGAGACTGCCTTTCTTCGAATATCTAAAAATATGTCCCAAATATTTATATAATTTTCGTGCAGGCTTTAAGGCTCTGTCTTTCAGCCAACCAGACTCTCTGTTCGCTGCTGATGAAGGGCAAACCCCGAAACGGCAGGCCGTACAGGGATTGAGAATATAGAAAAGATTATTACACCATTGTTAATAGTAACATTCATTTCTCAAAAATAAGGTGATTACTCAAAAATTAATCATTCATTACTCACTATCGGTTCTCAAAAGCACGTCCTTTCTGATCCGTACACTACTGACAAAGCACCCTTAATATATTTTTTGGGTGAGGGTAGTAGCGTAACTATAAAGGTTTGACGTAACTAGGGAGGGGAGTTTTAATAAGACCGAATATTCGACCGCACAAATTAAGTTGGAACCAAAAAAGAATAAGCCTCCATCAAGTTTTTTCTTTCAAAATTACGTAAAGACCGATTGAAAAAGTCTTCGATCAGAATTCGGTGTTTTTTGTCGAAATTACGTATGTAAAAACAAAAAAAATTATATGCACCTAGAATTTGGTGTTTTTTACGTCGTAATTGGGTGTGCTTCAACAAGAACAAGACGTAGTCTTCAACAACATTTGGGACTTAGATCAAGACCTTGTTTCTCCCAGAGGGGGGCATTTCTAGGTAATGGGCCCATTTTTGAGAGGAAAGCGACATTTGGGAAACCAATGGCAGTATGTCCCCCTGCCCCTTCCTGTCAGTTACGCTGGTGAATGAAAGTGTAAGGATTATTTTGATACACCGTTTATGCATATTTTGTCAGCTTGGCTTCTCGCTATTTAGAAGGCTTTTATCGATCACGCGTATTTGCGCTGCAGAAATATGCTATCATTTGACTGCATGCATTTTGGGTTTTTTTTTTTTTTTGGCATTTACATTGAAAAAGATATCGTGCGTATTCCCGCTTAAAAATACGCGTGATCGGTAAAAGCCGCTTAATAATGCATATATAACATTAAGTAGCCTATAATGATTTGGATGTTGATGTTTGTGAAGTCAACCGCCAATCGCTATGGAGCTTTTGTTGTCTCAAAGGCGCCAGGCGGGTGATCTACGTAATAAGCGTATTTTTAATGATAAAGTGCAATTACTGAAAAAAATATTTCTCAGTCAAATCTTGCTGATTGAAATGATTTTATTAGTCGGAGGTGTATCGCGTTCGTCTCTGGAGTTCAAATCTTGGGCCGGTCAAATCGGACGTAGTTTTGCCAACTGCTCGCCACCGCCGCGACATTTCTTCAAAGGGGCTGTGTTGCCCGCAGACGCAATGACGCTGAAATGGGCTTCGACTACTCGTTACACACTTCGGCGTAATACAGCGCGTTTTATAAAAATTTTGATTTGATAAATAGAGCCATAAATGCAACCACATGATTTTATTAAAAGGGAGTCATAAATTGTCTTTTTTTGCTTGATAGTTTGTTAATCTACTTACATCAACAACCGTTCCGAAAGCGTGAAATGGTTGAAACTTTATTTCAATTCTCGTTTCCGGAGAGCTTGCTGTGATATTCCAGCGACAAATTCCTACCCTTCGAAGGGAGGTGGAGGAAATGTTTATAGGAGTTGTTGTCACAGCCAGATCGATATCGCAAGAGTCAATTGGTGGACTCAAATCTGCAATTACAATTGCTAACCATTTATATCAAGTAAGTAATAATAAAAGCAAATTAAATTATTATATTACAGTTGAGTAAGAAATCATTGCATTTATCTTTGAAGCAAAAAAATGGAAGGTTCAAAATTCAAATCCTTGGTCAGCTAATTAAATTTGACACTGTGTTTGGATTGCGTCCGTATTATAGCATATGCAAGTTTTTCTAGTAATTTTGCGGCCCAGACCGACTAAGTAATGCAGAAATGAGCTCCGCTAATTCGATGCAGAATTCTCTTATTGCAAATACTATCATTAAAAACGCTATAAACTGTATGTCCTATATTGGATTAATCAAACCAGAAATATTTTTTTATTACCTGCTTGCTGCAAACTAGAAATTACTTGACATTCGTCGTATGATGCGCAGCATCTATAATCACAACTATTGATGTCGACAAAGTCAATAATTTCAGTAGCATCCGCCAGTCGAGCGCGGTAGAGAGACTCAAGATTGAACTTCCGACAATCAGAACAACTAGAGCCGCTTCTATCACACCTTGTAGATCTCAGTTGTCCTGAAATACATTGCAGCAGTAAAACGGATAGTTATACGAGTTTATAGTAGGGTTGAGTGAAAAAAATTTTTGTTCTTCTTTTGGAACACAATAGTAATAAAAAGTTGCTCCGCCGCAATACTTTTAAAATGGTACAAAAATTAATCAAAAATTTCAAACTCTTCAGGTGCCCCAGTGCTGTAAAAAAATTGATTTTTTGCTGATCTTTTTAAAAATTTTCGCATTAACGGAAACCTTAACAAACGCACTTGCCTCGCGCAGTTTTTGCAAGCAATCACCTTAAAAAGCTGTTTTGCGATGTTTATTTGCAATCACAAATTTCATTCGTGAATTGAAAACTTTCAGGTGTCCAAAAAAACATCGAAAATTGGTCATTTTTTCTATGTTTTGCATCAGTTTTAGTTAAGATTTAACAATGAAATAAAATAAGAATTTTTTTGCTATAGGAGTGTTTAAATACTAAGCTTTAAAATGGAGCTTTGGAAAACCTTACTGCTTTTAATCTACCTAAACACTGATGTCCGGTCTACTACACCGGACATAAAAATGTGATCGAATAAAAGGATATTTTTAGTTGATTTTAAGCAATACGTCGGTACGCCAGGCGCACTGCCTTCCCATCGCGCAAGCTGTCGATTGGTTATAATAAGCAAAAGATAAGCTCGGTTAAAATAAAGTTTATACATATTAAGGTCTATCTGTCGCTCGTCAACATATAGAAAAAGATAAAACAAGAGCTGTTTACGAGTATTTGTTAGCACATGATGCGCTAGCCAACGACCAAGAGCTGGTTTCTAATGTTTGGATTACTCCTTCTTTACTTCAGTGTTTACTGCTGGTCCATTGCATCCTAGTACTTGATTATGATGCAGTTCAATCGATTTAGATTTCAGTTCTTTGAGTAATTCTTTTCTTGCCCTTTTACTTGAATCATTTTTGGGAGCAACGTGAGTAAAACAAGTAGAGTGTGGCTCAAAAAGAAATGAAATGTATTTTTTTATAGTAATTGCTGGTCTAACTTGCCAGCGGTTTAATCTTTTTTCACACTGTGGTGAAATATTTCCTGCCATCAAATTAATATTTTCCTGCAGAAAATGTTGGAAGCTGTCTCTGTAACTTGTAAAGTCTGCACTGCATTTTTAACAGAACGTCACAAAATACTGTACATGAAAAATTTTAAAGTTTTTTGTGACGTTCTCGTAAAAATTTATTTCGACCAATTGGCAGCTTGCACAATGGGAAGGCGGTGTGGCTGACTTACCAACGTATTGTTTAAAACAGAGATCGTCAAACCTTATTTTCTGAGGGGTGGATAGCGGCGAGATTAACGGCTGTTCGCTGGGTGCGAAATGCAATCAAATAAACAAGAATATAGATTTTCCATTGATTTGAATTGAGCGCAGTACTGTAAAATGTAAATAACAAAGCCAGAGGTGGTATAGCAACTTTGTGATGGAAATGGCTTTTAAGTTGATGGAATAGCTTTCCTCCAGCTGTAAAGCACTACAAGGCGTAGTGTTCTTCGAAAAAACATTTTACATCTTTTTCAAATTGGTTCATGCTGCCCCTCTTTGTGGTGGCTTAATGCTATGAAAACAGCATTTGACAAACTACCCCTGATATATGACAAACACAAAACTTGTAGGCTTCCTTTCGAAAAAGAAATGTACAAATTCAACAAGCAACAAATCACCAACTAACTAAGACCGAACGATTTTAAGAAAGGAGTTTCTATTTCACAAAAAACAAAGCCAAAGACACACCACGTCGTGCGATTTGAATATTTCAACAGACGTTTTCCAAGCACGTCTTTGGGGAAGTGAGGCTTGAACCAAAAAACAACATAGTTTGTTCAAAAATTGTATCAGGCACAGCGCTGAACAAACTGGTGCAACTAAACCATATCACGCAAAGGGGACTGGGGGCGTATCCTCTTCCGCTTGGCAATTTTTATAATTTATTGGGAAAAAATAGTCAATTTAGCGCCAATTCGAACACATTTCACACGTTTTTAGAGCCATTTGAAAAACTAAATTACTAAAATTTAAAAGTTATTTCAAAGGATTAAATTTTCTCAGCTCCCTCCAACACTTACTTCAGGTCAAGTCTAAATGTAAGCCAAGTATAAAATACGTTTGAATGCCTGATTTTAGGGTAAATGTTCTACGTGGTTTGGCCAGCGCCCCCGTGATTGCGTCACTGTAATGCGTTGACAAATATTATTCTATTTTAAAACAGCAACGCTTTAGTCGCATATCACACAACTAGCTGTACCCTTATTGGCTTCCACAAAAACACTAGTTTTCCCTTTTTAATTAAACACCTTACTTACAATCAGTGTCTATACTATTCTTTTTTAGTAGTCATTTAAAGAGTACAATATTACAACACAGCCTGAAAGTTAATCATTTAGTGCTAGTACTGTCCCAATTATCCTGCTTATGCTTTGAAGTCTGCTTAAAACCAGAGATATTGTACTTATGAAACAATGGTGTTTTAAACAACAAAGTTTGTAGTGTCACAAAAGGAGGTGCAATCAAAAAATTATTAATAGATTGCAGGTGGCTTAAAAACGTCAATTTTTTTTTTTAAAGTTGGTAAACTTTTCCTATTTTTTTAATTCAGCTTTTCTTTCGGCTACAAGTGGCAAGCCGGATGAAGTCAGCTTGCTGGTCGTGTCCGTAGTTTGGTGAGCTCTGATCTAAAATCAACTAAAAATATCCTTTTATTCGATCACATTTTTATGTCCAGTGTAGTAGACCGGACATCAGTGTTTAGGTAGATTAAAAGCAGTAAGGTTTTTCACAGCAACATTTTAAAGCTTAGTATTTAAACACTCCTATAGCAAAAAAATTCTTATTTTATTGCATTGTTAAATCTTAACTAAAACTGATGCAAAACATAGAAAAAATGACCAATTTTCGATGTTTTTTTGGACACCTGAAAGTTTTCAATTCACGAATGAAATTTGTGATTGCAAATAAACATCGCAAAACAGCTTTTTAAGGTGATTGCTTGCAAAAACTGCGCGAGGCAAGTGCGTTTGTTAAGGTTTCCGTTAATGCGAAAATTTTTAAAAAGATCAGCAAAAAATCAATTTTTTTACAGCACTGGGGCACCTGAAGAGTTTGAAATTTTTGATTAATTTTTGTACCATTTTAAAAGTATTGCGGCGGAGCAACTTTTTATTACTATTGTGTTCCAAAAGAAGAACAAAAATTTTTTTCACTCCACCCTAGTGTATAGTCGTTGTAAATGTTCATCATTTTATTCAGCAAGTTACTGTACCGTGGTCAGAAGACAACTAAGGGATCTTGCGGTCTCCAAGTCTAGCTGCCACCTGCCTTTCGGTCTACCACACTCGGTGGAGACTTCACAACGTCTCTTTAAATGTTAAACGTCAAGCAATGAATATCAATTATTCTTGTCTTTGGTTTGAGCATAGTTTGAGCGATCTGAAATCTAATCCCAGTCTATCTTTTCAGTAGCAGATGCTCGATTTGAACACTTTTCGGTAGTGGGTAGTTTAAATAATACGGAATACGAAAGCACAGCCAACAATTCCTAAGTCATATATTGTACCTTGTTGGGTAATACCTTCCACGCTGATGCTCAACACAACCGGGATATTATTTTCTATCCACAGAAGAGGATCGAAGCAAGTCTGAAATTCTGGTCCAAGTCTTCTGTCCAACCAATATGACTTCACTTGACAATTTACTTCCACAGAAATACTTTCAGCGCAGATTAGCACTAAAACAGCAGTTTCACTTTTTACTGTAGGTATTGGGTCGGCGCGAGTTTCTCCTTAGCAGTGGCCTTTGATTTTTTTTTTTGGGCCCACGCTATTTTGTAGCCAGCAGGAAGATACCAACGTTATAATTTCAAAATTACGTGTTACAATACGCGTAACTAAGCTATAAATAATACTAGTCAAACTTGGTGGTTTTGTTGTTGTAACATTTATAACTGTTTTTATTTACTTATTTACAAATAGTCAAAATGGATATCCGCCCCGGTTAGATCATATGTTTAGCGCTTATAAATTGTATGGTATTTATTTCTTTAAACAGCCATACCTCCAAAATCGTAATCATTTTCCGCGCCGTTTCCAAAGATTTCTTGAAGATAAAATTCAAAATAACTGGGGGTGGTAGGTGGGGTTGGTGTAGTAATTGGACAATTTTTGCATCCATTTTCATTTATCATTATTGCAGTATGTAGAAATACCAGTAAAAAAGCTTTGTGTTTCTGATCGTTTAGCATTTTGAATAAAATTTTTACAGAACAAGCTCGCTAAAATCATGTAAGTTACAAACAGCAGAATAGTTATGTGTCAAGCACATCGGTTTGTGTTGAGTGTATTTTCGCATTTAATGGATAGTGTGTGCTTTAGATTAAAAGATAGACATCGTTGGTGAATTCTGAAAGTGCTGCCATGACGAAGGAGAATTACATCGTAATTTTGGCGGTACGTAGATCAATTGTTAAAACGTCGGGTTTGTAATCGAAAGGTTGCTGACTCCCTATTCGATTCTCTAACTGGCAATGCGTCGTCGGGAAAGACACTTATGGCTTCTTCTTTCTTTCCTTGACTGGAAGCAAATACTCAACCAACTGTGGTGGCCAGCTTGACGAAAGATTTGCAAGTAGAATCCAAAACGGATGTTTGCGTTAATGCGATAACACCAGACGCAAAGTGGGCATTAATTTTGCTCTTTTTCTCCCTGGTAAAAAAGCGTTAAAAATTAAAAACAGTTTTTTTTAGCTTTTTTGTTTTTCGAATAAAAAGAAAGTCAATTTAAATTTTTCGAATAATATGTTTTCTTTTTTTGTAAGTTAAATTTTTTCCTTTACCCTATTTTATACAAAAGGGGCATTTTTGATTCTTGTTTGTTTTTTTTGGATAAATCCCTTCAAAAAATTATTTTTATTGCAAACAGCTTAATTGACTTTCAGTAAAATTTCATCATTAGTAACTCCTGAAAATTTGAAGTTGCTATGGTAATGGGAAGGTTTCCAATTTTGAGGTTTTCCAAAATCACTTTCCGAAATATGAGCATTTTTGACCAAAATTTAAATTACCTTACGTCGTAAAACATTTTCATGACGTAACTTTATTAACTTAAGCATTTCATGATTAAGTCGGTATCAAAAACACTTAAGTACAAAATTTGAGCCGTCTGTGACATCAATGCCAAAATGACGTCATTTTTTGAAAATATGGCCATGGCGTCACTATTATGTCATCCTAAAATCAAAAGCAATTTTTCAAAAAAAATTTAGTGAACACCAACCCGAATGCCAAATTTGGTGTGCTCATGACTTCTGGTTTAAGAGTTAGATAGAGGGAGCATTTTAGCCTTCCCTTGTAAAAATGCGTTGGTCAAATTACTTGTGTCAAATCAAATCAAAATCAAATCTTTCATTAGACTCGCTGTAATACGCCAAAGCGTGTAACGAGTTGGCCGGGTCCATCTCCGCATCATTGCGCCCGGGCAACACAGCTCCTTTCGAAGAAATGTCGCAGCGGTGGCGAGCCATTGGCAACACTGTTTCCGATTTGACCGACCCGAGATTTGAACCTCAGACCTCCCGCTCCAGAGACGAACGCGTTACCGCTCGACCAACTGGCCAGTTGTAAAATAGGATGAAAATAGAAAGTGTTTGTTAAAGAATTTTTCCATAAATTTCAAATACACGTATATTTAATCATTTTAGTAAAAATGGAATTTGAGGAGGATTTTTACCTTTTGGAATAAAATTTAGAGTAACTGATCTGAGTTGAATTTTATTTTATTTTTTTAACCATAATCTGTAATTAATGACGCTTGTGACGTAATCAAGTTACTGATCAACTAATTTTGAGCCGTTTTAATCGTTTGCGTGCTTTGTGATCTAAAATCTACCGGCGCGAAAGCCTAAGAAAGAGTCACCAAAACGGCGACCTCCCACAACAAAATATTAAAAACTCTGGCCAGCAATGTCAAAACTTCACCATGGGTTAATATTAACATGATTTTGAGACGTAATTTTAAAACTATCTTTGGTTTTGTTTTGTGTTGTTTTTTTACTTTAAATTTTACTCAATAAAAATAAAAAAAAGAACTTTTCGAAATATCTCTACTGATTGAAGGCTTGTATATTGTTTTTCAATTAAGATTACTTAGTGTATTTTTTTTTTTTTTGATTAATTTATGTTTTTACTTACGCTTTTGAATCAAATAATTTTTTTGCTTACTTACATGCAATATAGTGTTGCACTATACTGGACGCATATTTGTAGTCTTGAAAACGATTATATTGTTTTAATTAAAACCTTAAGCAATTCCGTCGGGCTATTGTTATTTCTTAATTGTATACTTTTGTAGTTAAACAATTTTCGTAACTTGTCTATACTTTTAACTAGTGTAGTATGCATGTGGTTGTAACTCACTGTAGTTGTAATGTGCCAATGAATGAGGCTGTTGCAATATTACTTGCGTAATTATCATATCAACGATAAAGAAGTACATTTAGCCGCGGATGAAAGGTAATTATTTACCAAAATCATATCAATAAGCTTTCGGAAAGTGCGTCGTATGATTTATTTCACTCGTACCTAATGAAAGAAGTTTCCCAATTTATAAGTAATAGGTGTAAGATGATACAGGCATAATTTTGCTGAAAAAGTTAGTTTACGGTGAAAAAAAAACATAAAATGTGATTCAAAAATCATTAAATTTTGATAAAATGTGATTCGGATTGTGGCCGAGTCATTTTTAAAACAACGAAAATAAAGCGAGTTTAGTCCCAACAGTCAAAATGCGCTACTCGAGTTGAGACACTGATTCAATTCGTGCCATCCCTGCTGCAAACTTAACTTTTTTCCCTTCAAAACTTATTCAGATCAATTTTGACAATTGGAGGAATAAATTTGTGAAAGGTTAATTATGAACAATAATTTGAAATACTTTTGGCTTTTTCAGAACCATTCTCTGTTTCGAAAATTTACTTTTACTACCGCAAGCTGCATTATTTTTACAAAAGCATTACTCTGTCAAATTTACAATAGTACAGTGATATTGTATGCTCTTAAACTTCAAAATTTCTGGAGGCTCTTTGACTTGAAATTGCACTGGTTAAATTAAAACTTTTTTTCAGTATTCGAACGATGAATAAAAGGCCACAATTTTCACTCTTTTGGATAACATGGAGTTAAATTATCGTTGATTTGCTATTACATAGTGTTAGTACTTTAGTGGCTTAAGCACCAACCGCTTATATAATATAACGCAGAATTAAGCAGTTCTTAATTAAACTAAGAATATTTTATTGCAGAGCTTCTATGCTAGTAATTGTCATATTATGATAACTGGAAAAATCAGTTTCATTAACTTGAATTGATCAATTGGTCCATATTTTTTTCGATTTAACGAAAAACGACGGTGACAATTTTATTTTTAACAAATCGCCCTTACCCACTTGGAAGTTGACCCTACTCCAAGCTTTCCGCTCGACGTTTTGGTTCTTCCCATGTAAATTTGCTGCTAGATTGAAGCCACCTAACAGAGATGATCTTTGAAAATTATTTTATCCAAGGTTGCAACGCCACAGCTGAGGTGCGCGGTAGGATGTGTCAAAAAACTTTTTTTTTGATTTTTTAAAGTCTCAGGTGTTTAAAGAGTGCCTTTTGGAGTAAAACCACCTCAAGTAAATTTCATTAAATTTTATTGATGTTTAATGGGTGCTCAAACCCCCAATTTTGACGCTACCCCCCGAAATCAAAACAATGCTATGTCTTGTGAACCGGTTGAGCTAGAAACTTTATTCAACGACTAAAAGATGCAGAAACAATCATGGTTTCCTATCTCTGTTTAATACATTTTGTTACCGTATCTAGTCAAATTTTTGATGTATATTGCACAAAAACATTTTTCGATCAAAAATGATACAATAATCACCAAGTTACAATACTTAAAATACTTCACACAGCATGTTTCAGAAAACTTGATGTTATGTTTTTGAGTAGAAACATGAAGATTTAACAAGTTAGCTAGTAACTTAGGTGAACTGAAGGCATGAAAATGGTACTCGCTTATATAGGAAAATATACGGCAAAAATACTGCAGGGCAAACGGAAAAGCAGTTGAAGCAAAAAAGCAATAATTATTTTTTGCAAACAGCGCACTAGTACAGGAAACACAGGTTTAAAGTTTACGCAAAAGTTCACGAGGTCACAATAGCAAGAAATGAAATACACGCAAAACTCAGGTTCGAATCCCTAGTGCGCAATACAAAATGAAACAACACAACATTTGATGTTTCAGAAATGCATTCAGCGCATTAGAACTAATCTTGAAATACACCATCAACCATTGTAATCGTAAAGTACGTCATGTGTATGCACTATAGGCAAACAAAGAAAAGTTCATAAAGTTTTTGATTGTGGTATATTTTAATGTCACAACATTTTTTGTTCAAAGTAGATTTCGCAATGTAATGTCATCTACTAAGTTTGTTTTTAGTATAGTGTAGATTTCCGCTCCTCTGGAATTTTTCTTTGCAGCATGGGTACCACTTGGTACAAATGAGATCTTTCATTTGGGTTTGTGGTCAATTTATTGTGATTGGTTTTAGCCAGCAATATTGCGCTTTCTGCAAAATCATTAACAGCCTGCATTTTACTCAGAGTTTTCTTTAAAAAGGTGTAATTGAAATCGTTTTCCCATTGCAAAGCTTGTACTTCCAAAAAAGTTGATGCTGTTTCCATTTTTGCGGGAATCAGAAACGAATTTGATCCAAATAGGTTTGTTTTTATTTTTGTACATTTTTTGAGCTCTGGTGTCACCACTTTGTCTAATTTTTGAAGAGCAAGACTGGATTTCAGTTTATATTACATTTCTAAATTAATCTTTTTTGTTGGCAGTCAACTGCTTTGAAAAAAACGCCAAAAATGTCATTTCTTCGCTGAGATACCACAGATAAGCATCACGACGATTCAGAGCTGCTGTTATACAACCATCACAAAAGGGGGTAGCCTTCTGAGCAGTAGCGTATCCAGGGGGGGCGGGGGGGGGGCTATAGGCCCCCCATTGGCCTGCCGACCAAAATGCAGAATAAGGAAAATACCACGTTTTTAGCACTTCTAAGACTCTCTTTTGCCCTGGATAACTAAAAAATGATTTAAAGCATAGTTTGAAACGTTTATTTAGGGGGGGCTAATGGACTGCCGACCAAAATGCAGAATAAGGAAAATACCACGTTTTTAGCATTTCTAAGACTGTCTTTTGCTCTGGATTAAATTATTTTGAAACTTTTATTTAAGGGGGGGGAGGCTTGATTTGATTTGATTTGATTTGTAACTTGGTGATTATTGTATCATTTTTGATCGAAAAATGTTTTTGTTCAATATACATCAAAAATTTGACTAGATACGGTAACAAAATGTATTAAACAGAGATAGGAAACCATGATTGTTTCTGCATCTTTTAGTCGTTGAATAAAGTTTCTAGCTCAACTGGTTCACAAGACATAGCATTGTTTTGATTTCGGGGGGTAGCGTCAAAATTGGGGGTTTGAGCACCCATTAAACATCAATAAAATTTAATGAAATTTACTTGAGGTGGTTTTACTCCAAAAGGCACTCTTTAAACACCTGAGACTTTAAAAAATCAAAAAAAAGTTTTTTGACACATCCAAGTGCGCGGCGCGTGGAACAGAGATCATCCAATTAGGGTCGGCCTAAGACATTTTTATTTTTCCCTTTTGACCGCGCTGCCGACATTCATAGATCGGCGATAACTTAGAATATTGACTGTTAGTGCTGAGTTTATACTTTTATTTTGCGTAGGCCGATATCGCGTGCATAGGCCGATTCGAAGAAATATTGCAGAGATGGCGAGCCGTTGACTGCACTGTGTCCGACTAGACCGGTCCGAGATTTGAACCTCAGACCTCCCACTCCAGAGACGATTGCAGAGGTGAACACAAATAATATTTTTTACCAAAAGCATAGCGAAACAAATTGCAACAATTTTTCAACGACAAAAAACGCAGCACAAAACGCACAGTTTAAATTTTTGAGCTTCTGAAGTGCAGCGCTAACTACCGCAACAAACTTTTGGATTCAGTTGCAGCGCAACGCAACTTCCGCAAATGTGGAACGGAATTTTGGTACCAAGTCAAAACGCAATCAAATTTCTGCAATTAAATTTACAAAATGCAATGCAAATGTATTTTGCTAAAGAAGGCTGACATTTGCCAATTGTACCATTGAAATGAGACAAACTATAAAATAACCACTTAAATTAAATAACCACTATAAAAATAACCACTATAAAATATCCCGAGTTCCTCGGGATAAACTTTGGAAGGTTTTGCAGGAGTATGGCGTTAATGGTCAATTGCTACGCGCTATTAAGTCATTCTACTGCAGACCGGAGGTTTGTGTTCGGGTAAATGGCAAGCAATCAAAGCCGTTCCATGTGGGCGTTGGACTCCGGCAAGGGTGCGTTTTGTCACCTCTCCTTTTCATTGTTTACATGAATTGGATCGACAAATACAGCCAAGCTGATGAGTGTGCCACAATTGGAAATTGCAAAATTAGTCATCTGCTATTCGCAGATGATTTGGTTCTGCTTTCTTCCAAAGAATATGGCCTCCAGCGCGCATTAAATAGCTTTGCAGATGCATGCAACACCGCCGGAATGAAAATAAGCACGGCCAAAACTGAGGTACTTCATCTTTCAAGAAACCCTGATCAGTGCGTATTACAAGTGAACGGAGCGACACTGAAGAAGGTGGAGAAGTTGAAGTATCTTGGGGTTGCATTTACGAGTGACGGAAGGCAAGACGAAGAACTGGTTACCCGAATAGGCAAGGCTAGTGCAGTAATGCGAGCTTTGCACTACTCGGTTGTCATGAAACGAGAATTGTCGAAAAAGGCAAAGCTCTCAATTTTCAAAGCAGTTTTTGTCCCCATTCTCACTTATGGTCATGAATCTTGGGTAATGACCGAAAGAATGCGATCACAAGTGCAAGCGTCCGAAATGAGGTTTTTACGAAGCATCGAAGGAGTTACACTGCTTGACAAGGTGCGTAGCTCTGAGATTCGAAAATCTCTTAACATCGAGCCGTTACTTCTCCGAATTGAAAGATCTCAGCTTAGATGGTTTGGCCATGTAAGCAGAATGCCTCAGGAAAGACTCCCCAAACAAGCTTTACATGCTAAAGCAAGTGGGAGAAGACCAGTCGGACGACCTAAAACTAGATGGACCGATTACATTGAGGATCTTGGATGGAATCGCTTGGGACTTCGCCCAAGCGAAATGATGGAGGTGATGGAAGACCGTGAGGTGTGGCGGCTCAGTCTTGAGCTACTGCCCCCGCAACCCTCACGGAAAAGCGGGCAATGAAGAAAGAAGAAGTATAACAATGCTCTTTTACAGTAACTAAAAAAGAAAAAAATTGAAAGCGCAGTGCAATTAATCGGGGACAATTTCAAAGACACTAATCCGCAAAGCAACTTCTGCAATGTCTCAGACAAAAAATTAAGCGTGGTTTGCGATAGTTGCGCTTTGCGCTAACAAATTGCGCTTTGACTATCTCCGACACATTCTACAAAAAGAGCTATGGTAAAAAAATAATATTCTCAGTTATACGACTAAAAACCCATATATCTAAAACTTAAGTTTTGCGCACCGTAAAGTAGGAGGTGTAATGAATATTGTCTTAAATTAAAAAGAAGCAAATCAAAATCAAATCTTTTATTATACTCGCTGTGTTATGCCGAAGCGTTTAAGAAGTTTGCGGGGCCTATCTCCCCGTCATTGCGCGCGGGAATCACGGTTTCTTTCGAAAAAATGCTCAGCGGTGACGAGCCGTTGGCTACACTCTGTCCGATTTGACCGGTCCGAGATATGAACCTTAGAACTCCAGCTCCAACGACGAACGCGTTACCGCTCGACCACAATGAAGCTAAAAACCTTAATCAAAGTCATGGATGGTTCTGCAGTCTGAAACAGAGGGTTTCCGTCATATTTTTGCATCAACGCTCGCTCACAAACAAGCAAGAAAGACACCTCATAATCTTAATTCAATGTCAAAAACTGCCTCTATTTTTGAGCAAATGAAGTAATTTTTGCTTTCGTGCAAACAAAACTTTACTCATAATTTTCTATTAATAGACCCACGGCAGCTCCATTACAAAAATTTAAAAATAAAATTCCGTCTCAATTTGGTAACAATTTTAGCAGTGATACAATTTTTGACATTAAAAGCCTCAATTAATATCAATTTCGGTTACATGGTACGTGCAAAACTGTCAGTAAAAGTTTATGATAAAATACGAAAAATTCCATTCTATTTTCAAAAATTATTGTCGCGGCTTCACTAAAAATTAACACAATTTACAAAATGATAGGCTATTAAATTTTCCGTCACGTTTCAGAGAAATATCCAAAACTTATCGCATATTTTTGATGGAAAATTTTGCTCATTTTTAGTCCAGTGTTCCCATCAGCGTTGATAATTAATGTGTTCCCAGCGGAAGTGGATTAAAAATCTGATGTTTTTCAAGATGCTTTCGATGGGAACACACATTTTTCCTATTAACGTTTTACTTTGCGGCTTAACTTAAAATAGTTGTTTCTTCGAACAAGCAGCAAATTCATGGACGAGATTTCGAAGAAATCCATAGAAACTTTGGAGCGCTGGAATCTTCTAAGCAGGTGCGGATTTATTCAAACGTTTAGTATTATTTCAATTATTGCGGTTCACTCAATAGTTAGGATCTGGCGCGCTGTCCTCCTGTGACAGAAGTAATCAAGAATATGAAACAACAACAACAATTTGCAGAAAATTTTCTGCTTTTTTTCAAAAAGTTCTAAAGGAGGCCCAACTAAAATAATTAATCATTCATTTTAATTATCGTACGAAAGCTAAAAAATCATTGGTTGTTTTTGCATCATAATCTTTTTAATTTTCATGTGAGGACAAATTTGTCTAAGGGAATTTTACTATAACTTCATGATTATGTTTTTATGTTGCAGTCTTACTGTCTAGAAAGGCATTATAATAAATAAACTGAAAGTTGCTGCTAAAACAAATTTTCTTTTTAGTCCTTTCGAAACATCCAAATATCAACCACATAAGGTAACAGCGCAAGCAGCAAGCAAAACTTTAGCAAATCTTAGAGGAATTGGACTAGGACTAAAATTCCAATTATTAGTTTTACAAATCTCTCGACATAGCCACCTAAAAAAACCGTGATTTGATGGAAGCTGACACAATAATAGGCCGCAGAATCGCCCGAAAATTGCCATAACATACTCTCCACCGGAATTGCAGTTGTTATTGCCGCTGGCCACGAGTTTTGCGAAATGGCTGAATGCGATAGCAACATGAATAATCGAGAAAATGTGATTTTCTTTGTGGTATGAAACAACACGGTGTGCTGCAGAAAAAAAAACAGCAATGACAGCTAATATTTCCGCTAAAGAAGGCACCAACAATCTCTTCTTCTCTGCAACGTATGAAACATGAAAAATGAATTACCATCACAGACATTAGAAATTATTGAAATATGGTATAATTTAGACGCAGTATGTTCAATACGTTGAGGAGCTAGATTTCTGCCACCCTTTCCACTTGCTGAATTACCTTTGGGAGTAGAGCCATACGTTCGATTCCCTAAATTGGGCAGACCACCATAAATTTAAGGGTTTGGTACTCCTTGCCAGATTCTAATTCAAATCAAATCAAATATTTCATTATACTCGCTGTAATACGCCGAAGGTGTAACGAGTTTGCTTGGCCCATTCACGTATCGTTGCGCCAGGGCAACACAGCTCCTGTCGCAGCGGTGGCGAGCCATTGGCAACACTGTGTCCGATACGACCGGCCCGAGATATGAACCTCAGACCTCCCGCTCCAGAGACGAACGCGTTACCGCTCGACCAACTGGTCGGTTATTCTAATTTACCCATATTCTTTTGCATTTGCATTTCAACGTCGCATTGTTGGCCGCAAAATCTTTATTTACAGTATAATGGTAAATCTGTTTTACTCTAATTACAAGAAACAACTGGGTTGGCTTGTACGAGACAAGCCAAAATTATGGATGTTTTCCGATCTGCCTAGGCCTATTTTTCAAGTGTTTTTAAGTGCACTAAATTAAATATCTTTACGTTAAAAAAAGAAAACTCAAACCAATAGGCCTAATTGGGACTTCGCGAGAGCGCGTATAGTACCTTAATTTGTTGTTGTTCGCGACTTTTGGCAGATGAGGATTGGTTTGCTTACCAGCAAACAGTAAAACCTAGAAATTTGAAATACGGTCAATACATAAAAATTAATGAAAGTGCAATGTGTGCCAATTTTGGAGATTGTAGGTCACGTGATTGAGAATTGATACGCAATAAAAACATAAAAACCGGCGATTTTTGGCTTCGAAGTTTAATAATTTTCCCATTACTCAAAAACCATTTGACAGGCAAATTTAAAATTTGTACACAATGCGAGTGCTTGTGAAAGGTTAAACCGAACCGAGTTTGGGGGCGCCCGGTCACGTGACCAAAACTTTACAGGCCGAAAATGGGCAAAAAGTTGAGGAGTTTGAACCGATAGATCTGAGTAATTACCGATAATGATGAAAAATGGCTTGTGATTTTAGAGCACACTATCAACCGCCTTTCTTTTGGTTATGTTCGTTTACCCCAACTGGAAAACTATTTTTCTTGTTTTGTTTCTTATTTCTTACTTTTGTTTTTTGTTTTTTCTTTTTCTTTCCATGGTAGCTACTTTTAAATTGTTAAACACACTGTGTTCAAAGTTTGACCGATTGACAATATCAGGGAGGATTTTTGTGCGATTGAAATTGGGGGTGCCTGATTGGAGGTATCCCCCCTCAATTGGGTCTTCCAAATTTTTGAATTTTTAAACCGTTAGAGGTAGCTGGATCAAATTTTCGGAATGGGTAGATATTAAAAATAAACTAAACCTAGCAGAAATTAGGAGGGCCACAATGAGAGTTTCCCCCATAAGGGGCCATCCAAAATTCAATCTTTTTACTCTTTTAACCTGGACATATGAAATTTTTAAGGTAAGTAAATATAAACGAGCGATAACTTCAAACAATCTAAGGCTACCAAAATGGGATGCACCCCTTAAACGGGGCCACCAAAACTCAAACTTTGTGACCATACACACCGGCGCAGTCAGAAATAAAAAAAGGGGGGGACTAAATTTTTTTGTTATGATTAAAGCATATGAAAATTGGAAAGTTTTCATTTAGGCAAATTGTAACAAATTACCAGGTTTATCGATAACAGGCAGGAGTCCTGCCGTCGTTCATGCAGCAGATGCATAAAAAAAAATTAAAAAGAATAAAAGTGGTTTCACCTAGTTTTACAATTTTATTTATTTGATGATGTAACAGCGAACGCAAAAAAACGCGTTTTCTTAACGTAGGCCATACAAGAAAGTCGCAGATTGCCGTTATTATTCAGGCTAGCTGGCATAATAATATTTCAACTTTCAAAAATAGTATTGTAACAAATTAAGAACTAATGAGATGTGCAATTTGCAAAAACATGCTAACAACCCCCACCTACACCCGAATATGATTAGTTTTTGAAAAAATAAGTGCTCCCTATTAATGTTAATGTTTATTGCCACCACGTACCGCGTGCTATCTTCAAACAGAAAAAAATGCCCTATATTGTGGTTTGCCAATACAAAGTTTTGTGAATCGGTTACTGCACTGTTATTATTATCGTTGGTAAGAAATAGGGGTCTAAGTAAAGAATAATGCGATAGCGATCGACCATTCTTTACGTGCGGTTAATTGTCTCAATCAAATAATGCGAACCTGAACTCGGCGTTCGCAGAAAAATGGTCATAACGAAGCACAACGGGTTTATTTATACGGCACGCCCGTGAACGAAATTTGATTGGCACTAAAAACTGTAAAAATGTTTCTATAGCAAATTTTTAGGCCTGGCCTACTCTGTGCTTAAAATCGCGAACAAACGGCTGAGTTGTTAGTTTGTTTGAAACTACTGACTGCTTGTACGCTGATAAGACGATACGCTAGGCGTACCAAATTCTGGTTTAAAATCAACTAAACACGAACTTTTGCGTTCACGATTTTCGCACAGTGTAGATCTGGAATAGGCGGACTCCGTCTGCGCGACTTTTTGCTCGCAACGAGCGTACTCAGTTTAGACTTCGACACAATTTGAACAACGTCGGCGGACTCGCTGTTCTGATAGAGTACGAGAACACTGTTACAAATCAACACAGCTATACGATGTAATATGCCGACATAGAAATTGATCGAAAAAGATTTCCTAAAAATAAATTAGTGTACTATTTACTGTAATGAACATTTGACATTGTGCAGTTTGAAGTTGTAAGATTAATTCAAACCTGCCAATCCCCCGTTCACCCAACCCCAGCTGAAAATAAAATGAAAGGGTCAAAGTGACATCGTAGCTACGCTTTTGCGAAACTACAAAAACTTTTTGAACCTTACTATATTGGTTCTGCCGTTTTTCAGGCAAACGGGTTCTCTATGCCATAGGTTCTCAAAGTGCTCCGCTAGAGTAACCTAATGGCTCCGCTAGGTATTCGTTTTTATTGTTTTTTTTTTGAAATTTATTGCGGGGCTCCGTAAATATTGGGCAACCCTTGCTCTAGGCAGTTGGTCGAAAAGTAGGCCTTCATAAGGCGGTTTATTCCAATTAAGTCGAATATCTTTTTTAGTGTAAACGCAAAAAAAAAAAAAAGAAAAACCGGCAAAATGCATTCAATCAAATGACATGCTCATATTTATGCACATAAATACGCGTGATCAGTAAAACGGACCCATAACAGTATAAAAAATCAATTTCGACGTTAGAGATATATGAAGATGTATGGAAAGTCATTCTCTTAAAAGATATTTGCTTTTCCTCAGCAATTAGTTTTTTTCCGAATGTTTTCAATTAAAATATTCTCGAAATTTATTAAGGTCGAAATACGATTTGACTATGACATTTTGTTCGTGGGCCGATCGTTAGATCTCGGCCGCCCTCAAATTCTCACCGGTATCTGATTCTACTTTTTGGAAAGTGATAAGTTTTGAAACAAAATGGATTGCGTTTTTTGGTGCTAAATCGCGCTGCTTTCTTGCCTCGTTCTCGTTCTCCTGCAAAAGCAATGCGGTGTGCTGACAAGACATTATCATTCCAAGACAGCGCGATACGGGCTACGCAATGATCGAACATTTTCAATAAATATCAACACTGACTATACAAGCGTTCCGACTCTCCGGGTTTTGTTTCTATCCTGTGCTGCAAAAAGGCAACGTGGCTAAATTCTTGTTTCAATAAAATCAAGTTTTTATGCGCGATTATAATGTGACGTATCAGATAACTTTTTCAATCATATTTACCAAAATTGATTTTATGATTGTAAGTAACTTATATTTCATTGTTACGTTAACTATGATTCACTTTTCCTTTTTGCTGCAAACGTTTTTTCAGCCCAAATATCTTGGAAACAATACAATCTGGGCTGCTGAAATTTTTTTAAAGATAGAGAAGCTAACGACCGTGGAAAAAATTTTCAAAAAATGCTAAAGTTTTGAAGTTTTTAAATTAGTTTTTTAACACTTTATCGTTTTTGAATAATTTTTGTGAAATTTTGCACTTTCAAAAGGGAAGGGACTGGTCCCCCTATCCCCCCCCCCCCCCTTGGCTGCGCCGGTGACCATACAGTACATGCTGGACTCATGAAATTTTCAGGGTTGCCAAATACGAAGAAAAGATAAAATATCACAAAATTTGGAGGTACCAAACTAGAGGAATCCCCCTTAAACGGGGCAACCAAACTTCAAACTTTTTAACCTCTCTCGTAAAACACATAAAATTTTCAAGATAGGAAGATATAACAAAAACATGAATTGGACAAAATTTAGGGATGCCAAAATGAAGGAATCTCCCTCTAACAAGAATGCCAAAATTCAAACTTTAACCATTTACGCTGAACTGAAAAAAATTTCAGAATAGGTAAATATAAAGAAAAGATAAAATTTGACAAAATTTAGGGATACCACAATTGGGTGCACTCCTCAAACGAGGACGCTAAAATTTAAACTCTATGTTATTTCACATTTAAATGAAAAACTGTTTAGAACCGCTAATAGGTTTTTGATTTACGTTAGTTGATTATTTTGATAACTTTTTGAGACCTTTAAACTTCGAGAACGATGAACGAATAACCTCAAAGCTGTTAAAATGAACTACAAAGAGCGTAATTATAACACTGGTTTACAAAAAAAATCAAGTTGAAAGTTGTCTGTAATTTTTTAACTGAACTAGGGGTATTTTACACCACTGAATCCAAAAATGACACTCATTTTTCTCCATCAGGTCAGGTTTTTTTTCTAAATTGTTTTTTATAAATCGTATTTTTTCATTATTGATCATATTACAGTCAACCCTCGATTTAACGGACCTCGATTTAACGGACTTCGGATTTAACGGACTTCGGATTTTACCGTTCCGTAAGCATAGACTGCTGTACATGTAATTGTTACAAGCGAAAATCAATAGCCGACGAAACGAGAAATCGTGCTACGTTGTCGCAGAGATATAATGATTCCCCGTTTACTTGCATTGTGACATCACAAGACGTATCAGTCAGCTTGTTCAGCTTGTTTTGCTCATTGAGTTTTAGTGCTGTTATACAGTAATAACAAACATGCCTAAACAAGCCGAAAAACGTAAACGTGTAAACTTGTCTGTGACGCGTAAACTTGTCTGTTTTCCAAGTAAAAGCTAAGATTTGCTGTTACAGATAAGCTATGTTAGCAGTTGAGGTGCACACAATTGTAACAGAGTGAGGAACACTGCGTTTTCGTTTAACGGACTTTTTCCAACAACGGACTGTCGTTGGTCCGCATTTGTCCGTTAAACCGAGGTTTGACTGTATGATTATTGATCATATTATTGTAGCCTTCTATCTACAAATGAACTTTGAGGATATTTGTAGTAGATTTATGTAAAATATTTCTCATGCAGTATGTATCTGATAGGATGTATATACAAATCTTTAAAACATGGAATGAAGAGCATACATTAAAAAAGCAAGAACGTGTAAGTTATATCATTGTTGAACAAATTTCAAGGAAGAAACTTTCGTTTCTTCGATATTCTTGAGTGCTCAGCCGAGGGAATATCTCTCTTCCGAGACCAACAATAATCAGCCATCATGGCCGCATCCCAACGTCCTTGGTACCTGGTTTTTTCCATTTCTTTTATATCCTGATGAAACCTATCCCCCTGCTCGTCACTCATATCGCCAAGGTTTTCAGGTAATCGATCAATATGTGAGAATAGATAGTGCATCTTAATGCTCATGTTGCATCCAAGGTTTTTGAAAGCATAAATCATGTTATTGATAAGTTCTTCATAATTACTGGTTTTGTTGTTACCCAAAAAATTCTTCACGACCAGAACAAAGGCTTTCCATGCTTCCGATTCCAATTCCATCATTGACTTCTCAAACTCGAGATCTCTGAAGAGCTGACGAACTTGCGGGCCATCAAAAATGCCACCTTTCAATTTCTCAATGAATAATCCTGGAAAAACATGGCACAAGTAAGAGAAGCAGCAACTATCCTTGTCCAGGGCTTTGATGAACTGTTTAATCATGCCAAACTTGATGTACAGCGGTGGAAAGAGTATTTTGTTTCTGTCCACCAGAGAATTATTGATGATGTTATTGGATCTACCCGGCACAATTTCATCTCGTGCTGGCCAGTCCTTCCTGGAATAGTGCTGAGATCTGTCCCTACTATCCCACATGCACAAAAAGCAAGGGTACTTGGTAAATCCAGACTGTTGTCCAATAGAAAATTCACCATTTTAAGGTCAACACATATATCCCATTCTTGCTGACAGTAAGAGATTTTCTCCAGCACATATTTCACCGAATCATACTTCCCCTTCAGTGAAGTCAAGTGAGCAAGAAGTATCGAAGCAAACTGATTGAGATTATGAAGCAGAACACATTTAAATGATCTTTTGCAGCTGTCGATAAATAGTCTCCAATCTCTGGGTTCATAATGTGGCACTTTAAGCTTTTGCAGATGATAAACAATATTTGTGCAGTAATCCAAATTTTTTTCTTTGAAGAAAAAATGAAGGAACTCTTGATGCCTGTTGCGATAAAACGTGATGCGTGTGCCATTAGACAAAAGTTTTTTTTTCCTTTAATCTGGATGTCAAGAGCTCAGATGAGGAATTTGACAAATTAAGATCACAAACAAGATCATTAAGCTCATTTTGGGAAAAAGGATGTGGACGATCATCGCTAAAATCCGTTTCTTTATCCTCTTGGCTCTCTTGAGCTGGAGTAGAACCATTATCACTATCGGCAGAAAGCATTACATAGACGGGTACTGGGCATTCATCAGAGTGAGCAAAAGGTTGACGTGCTGATTCAAGATCAGGATACTTGAGAACTTTACGGTTCTTTCTCTTAATCCCAGTCCATCAATAGCGCAAAAATAGCAGTCCGAGACATGGTTTTTAGGCTCTCTCCATACCAAGAGTATTCCAAATTTGGGACTAGTCTTCTTACCTTTATTCCACTGACGCAGGCATTCAGCGCATGACTTGCACACCATGTGAGGAGCCCAAGCTTTGTCTTGGTCACCAAGTTTCATACCAAAATAGGCATGGAAAGTTTGCTTTACGAAAGTTGTGACTCTATTCCTATAAGCAACAGGTGTGTATTCATCGCAGATAGAGCAGAATATGTCAGGCCTATTTCGACAAGATCTCCTACTTGACATCCTTCTTTGAAGGAAATTTTAATCACTTATAACCTTCTTTCAAGGAAAAAATGCAGTAATGCAACCAAATTAAAACGTATGAAATCTTCAGAATCTAAAATAGATTAAAAAACCAAAGTCATTTTTATTTTTTAATTCAGTACATTAAAATCATCCTAAATTGATTAAAAAATGCTAAACAATAAATTGCGGGTCAACCAGTCCTGTCTTATAAAGAGTTCCTTACATTAACAGAATAAATCTTACTTTGACCCAGAAATCAACAAAAACTTGCTACAACTGGTAGGCCTACTTACTACTCAGTGTTCACTTCTTTTCACTTCTTATTAAGTGCACATCTTCTTGTACTGCAAACTTGAGTTTTACTTTAAGGTTTGTGATGTCATAATCATTAAACATACATAACAATTGGAGTCTACAATTGTAATTACAACGCAACAATGTATATAGAAACACTTGTAATTTTAAAAGAAAAAAGGTATAAAATAGCGAATGTCTCAAAAACTTGACCTGATGAGAAAAAATTAGTATGATTTTCGGAATCAGCACCCCCAAATTAGTCTAAATCAGCTTAGAAACTTTGGACCAAAAAAAATGTATTGGCCAGTGTAATTTATTCATTAAGTTGCCTTGGCTAGGAGACAGCGAAGGTACTTTTCGGTCTTTGAGTTGAGCTGCAACCTACCCACCTGTCTACCACACAAAAGAAGATAATTTTTGGCAAAATGCATTAGTTTTTTTAACTTCAAACATTACACCTAGGGTTCTGCATTAAAGTTCTGCATCTGCATTCTGCATTAACATTCTGTAGTTCTGTATCTGCATTCTGCATTAACTCTGAAGCATAGAGTAGAGTAAACTACTATGTGAAATTATCGTAAAGTTAAAATCTGCAGTATCACTTAAAATTCGTAAGAATTTGATTGCTTGTTGCTAAATTTTGTTTGCATGCCTATCGTTATGTATGCTAATTGCTAAGGCAGGCATTGTTTTGATTTAGTTTTTCATTTTTTTTTTAAATCAATGGAACAGCTCATACATGTGCTTATATAAAATTCTTCTGCGCTGTAGTGGGCTAGTAGGAAATGTAGATTTGATATTTAGGATAGAGTGTGAAATTTTTGGTCAAGATAATGTAAGTTTACATTCGAAAATCATATTGACAATACGTTACTGTCAAAATGTTTGTTTTGAATAGGGTTTTGTTTGTAACTGCACTTTTAACAGTTGCGCTGCAATACTATGTGAAAATTCAACAAAATCCTGAAAACTGGAACCGAGAACCATGTAGAGTTGTGAAATTTTGATTGTCATTTTATCGATACCTTTTTTAGACATTTAAATTTTGAAAACCGTTAACCACAAACCTGATCAAGTTAATGGAACATTATGAAATTCCAAAGCGATGTTAATTTGAGATCTGACTCTTAACAACCATAAACACGCTCAATGCAATAGTGAAGTTGTTTGATTCAGTATAGTCAGATACTGTCGAGAAGTCCCCGGATATCGCTTGCGACGTCTTATTCTAGTTTCACAATTACTATCATTATTGCGTCACAATTTATCAGCAATGGGTAGTTTCATTACGAGCAATAACCGTACACATTTTTAAATCTAACTTAAATTGTTACGGCTTCAAATCACTTTTCGGATTTGGGCTGGGTTCTGGTTAGTACTTGTCAGCCCGTTTACAACTCTGGTTTACACGTACTTGTCGAATTTGAAAGGGCAAGAAACTGAACTCTCGCCGTTGCGAGTTTACGTCCGATTCTTTATCGCTACCGTTACGCTTGCAAAAGTGCGTTCTTTCTTTATTTAGTAAATTTTGAAGTGAAAAATAGCACTATCAACACAAGACGAACATAAAGATAATTCTGAAAAAAGTGCAATATTTTTTTGTTTATTGAGTAAATTTCAACGTAAAAAAACACAACTAAGACAAAAATAAACGGAAGTCACTTTAATGCAGCAAACAACTCCAGTAGGGTGGTGGCAACGGTGTATCCACATGAGATAACATAACACTGCTTATCATTGTGACTAGTTCTCATCCAGGCTTGAATAATAAGAACAAGGAGATGGGAAATTAACTCGCAAACACTTTGATTAATATATTGTATTGCATAAATTGCGTGTCGGTGCCTTGATGCTGAAATTACGAGTAAATAGCTGATTGCATGATATCAGCGCAAAGTTGCAGAAAAATGTAGGTTAAACATTTTAGAAAGGTTTATTTCGATGTTTGGGATCTCAAACTACAGATACTAACTTGTTTCGACACAGTTTTATGTCATCTTCACGGCGTTACGTTCAAAAACGTATTAGCAATACATTGAAAACAATTTAATGCAATATGCGTTGAGCTATAGCGACGCGTTTCGACCTTCCTCAAGGGTCTCATCAGTCGACAATAACACAATATATACATCACTTAAACAAAACATACACATTGTGCGATTGAGTTAAAATTCAGGTAAAAAATTATTTTAACTCAATCGCACAATGTGTGTATTTTGTTTAAGTGATGTATATATTGTGTTATTGTTGCCTGATGAGACCCTTGAGGAAGGTCGAATCGCATTGCGATAGCTCAGCGCATATTGCATTAAATTGTTTTCAGTGTATTGCTTATGTTTTTGAATGTAACGCCGTGAAGATGACATAAAACTGTGTCGAATTACGTTAGTATCTCTAGTTTGAGATTCCAAACATCGAAGTAAACCTTTCTAAAATCTTTAACTTTGTAACCGTTTTGCTAAAATTGATTGTTGATCCAAATTTATCCTCACACACGAGGAAACGACGGTGGCATTTTTATTTCGGACGAATCCACACCCGCTTAGGAGTTGACCATTTCCCAAGTGCTCCGGTTGACGTTTGACTTCTTCCCACGTAAATTTGCTGCTTGTTCGAAGCCACCAAGCAGAGATAATCATCGTAAAAAGCCTTATTCCAGAACGCAGCAACGTGGCCGAGGTGCGGTTGAACCCAGATCATGCAATCGGGGTTGTCGTAAAAATGACGCCATTACCCTTTCGGCCACGCTACCGATAAATGCAGGTTAAAATGTAGGTAAGTTAAAATTTACTTCGACGGTGTTTATTTGCTGATACACCATAACTAGGATGCTACTAATTCATTTTGTTGCCAGATCTTTTTTTCTCGCTAAAATTTGCCCACTGCTATACGCGTTATCTCCTCCGGTGGTAGAGGCGGATTGAGTAAAGGGGTTCAGGTGGTCCGAACCTTCCCTACCTAAGCCGGAAAATACAAGAAAAACTTGAACCGCATAAAATTTTTAAACTGGAGCAAGATCCATTTCTTGTCTAGACTTAACAATAAAAACTTCGGTGGGGTAGAGATAAGTATGGGCCGGGGGGGGGGGGAGGGGGAGGAGAATGAACATCTTTAACATTATATTTTTTAAACTCCAGACTATTTAGGTTAAAACTTGTGACTTTTTTATTATTTTATGATTTACCGGTGTGATATAAAAGGCTGAAATTTTATTATTGTAGTTACCACACTCATAGCCCATTTACGCAGCCATTGTATGTTTATATGCCCATTTACGCAGCCATTATATATTATTATTGCTTCAGCAACTAACAATCCCAATTGTTTTTCATCCACCTTCACACCAAACACATTTAAAGTGTCGCGAGTCCTTCTGTAACTAAACTACGGAACGAAAAAAGCAAATTACGTGATATTAAGATTACTAAAATGCAAAAATATATCATATTAGCATATCACAGATAAACACATTAACAACTCTGGAGTGTGTTGCATCCTTAACGAGATTTTCTAGGGTTAACTGGAACACAAAACATTATAACAAAATGGAAGGGGAAACATGCTATGAGCTTTTAATGTTTTTATCTTGGTCGTACTAAGAAAGATGTAGGCTTGGCTCTCACTAATTAAAGATTTGATTTGGTTTTTGCAAATGAATTAAATGTTACGAGTTCACCAAAAACACACTTTTCAGTAAAATGTGACTATTTCTTTACCGGAATTGCGCAAATTATCGATTTTAATTTTGTCCTAAGATGCAAAGGCTTAATATTCCAATAAAATTTCAAAATAAGTTAAGAACAGTTAAAGAGCTCATTTCCAAAACGCCTTATATCCACTTCTGATGTTTTTGACAAAACCTCAAAAACCGTTATAGAAGTTTTTTTCTGCAAATATTTTGTAATTTCACTTTCTGGGGATTGCAGACTTATACCTCTTCAAAAACCGAAAGGTCGAAAAATTTAGTATATTTAGCTAAGGTATTATTTCGGTCTAATTAAATTTAGAAAAGTGGATATTGAACTAAACTTTCAATTAAACTTAGGCGTTTTGAAGCTAAACTTTATAAAATTCTAGAAAATGTTGTTCCATCTTGAATTACGGTTTGTTGAAAGATTTGTTGTAGTACCGATAAAACCTAATTGGTTGCTGCTTTTACCCAAAATTGCACAAAAAAGTGCTTTGGTGACATTACAGATGGTTGCTGTCATCTCTAAGCTTAAAGGTGCGTACAACCATAACATATTCTTCTTCTTCTTTCTTCATTGCCCGCTTTTCCGAGAGGGTTGCGGAGGCAACAGCTCGAGATTAAGCCGCCATACTTCACGGTCTTCGATCACATCCATCATTTCGCTTGGTTGAAGTCCATGGGGTAAAAATTCGATTGAGATCGGCAAGCATCGAGCAGCCCCATATATTACGAAAGTAATTCATAGAGTAGGCTATCCGCTGCCGAGACCACCCTAAACTCTTTTTCAGAGCAGGGCACTTCCACAATTCGGTCCACAAATCCGTAATTGCAGACCACGTTTTTTTGCAGACTTACGGACCTAAAAAGCAACCGCAAAATTTTGCGGATTTGCGAAAAAAATTTTAATTTGACGCTAATCCGCAATCTGAGTTTATAAATGGGTAAATCCAAGTTTTCCTGCGCTTTTTTGAAAGAGTAACAGGTTTCTAAATACATAGGTTTTTGATTGTTTCTTGTCAGATCGGCCTACAAGGCATGGTATTGCATTAAAACTTGGCTATGTAGTTTCACGCATTAAAGAACAAAATGACAACTTTTGATATGCAAATTATTGTTAACACAGACCCGCAACTAATCATTATAGCAACCACTTTATTTACATTATTAAAAAGAATTACACTTTGCGTTTACGGCAAAACACTATATGCTCTTGTCAAAACATCTAAACCAATTACTATAGTTTTCACAAAGAATAAAATTAATTTACGCTTTCGTTAACTTTTGCTGTCGGTATAACTGAACCGCGAAGAAAAAAGTCATGCTGATTGAATGAATCGGCATATTCTAGTCTAAACAAATGAACCGTGAAGAAAAGAAGACAAAACTGTCAGTTTCCAGTCTACTGATAAAAACTACATGCTGGCATTACAGTTTATCACCGCTTTAATTTTTGCAGGCGTTGTACTTATCAGAGGTGGAGTCCTCGAGGACATCCTTGGCCTCGAGGACGTCCTCGAGGACACATTTTGAAGTCCTTGGCCTTGGCCTCGAAGGTCAAGTCCTTGGCCTCGAGGCCTCAAGTCCTTGAAAATTGGCTTGTCCTCGGCTCGAGGACAGCACTATTTTTTGAATGGTTAAAATTTTGTTTGAAAACGCCAGAAACCTCGCAAAAAATTTGCAAAGAATTTTTTGTTTATCTCTTTTGAAGATCGCCTGAAAAAATTTTTGGAGACTTTTTTTTGTTAAAGTCGCTTGAAAAAAATTTTTGAAGACCTTTCTGTTTTTTCGGAGATCGTTGAAAAAAATTTTTTTGAGAACACTTGCGCCTGTGTCCTTGGTCCTTGGCCACGAGCATTCCTGCTCTTGGCCTCGAAAGGGTCTGTCCTCGGAAGGGCTGTACTTGGCTTTGGCCTCGGATTTTTTTTGTGTCCTTGGCCTTGGCCTCGAGCCATGTGTACTCGACTCCACCTCTGCTTTTTATTTTGCAGAAAATTTTAATTTCATACTTTGCTTAAAAACTCGGAAAGTTTGGAGATTGATTGGCGTATCTTTATCCTTCTGTCGCGAGAAAGCTGCGTTGCACTACTTTTTGGATGAATCCGCTCGCTGAGAAATTGACCATTTTCCAAGTTTTCCGGCTGACCTTTGTCTTCTTGACTTAAATGGGCTGCTTGATCAAAGCCACCCTAGTACAGATTGTCATCGTACAGCATCTTGTCCAACCAAGAAAGCAACAAGACCAGGACGCAAGTTGAACTCGGATCGTACGATCAGGGTCGTCGTAAAAACAATGCCTCCATTATTACCTGTTTGGTCACGTTGGTCTAACAATTTGAAACGTAGCAAAAGTTTGGAGATTATAAAACCTTTTCTTTTTTGCTAAATTTCAAAGCAATAGATTATACTGTGCTGTTGCTGCGAAATTGTTCTGATAAAAAGTGCTGCTATGTAGAACATTAGCTCTGCAAAGTCACTCTCGGCTTTCATTAAAGGCGGTGAATCATCCAGCCAATTCCGGTGGATTACAATAGCTAAATTTGAACTTTAATTTTTGATATTTTTTGCTTCGGTTTTGGGGCTGCGTTTGCAAAGATATTCAACAAATACAAAAAGATGTCCCGCGATAAAAAGTTTTTGGAAACTCTGAGTTTTGTTCTTCCAGCCAAAGCCACAGTTCTCTAAACAATTAGGCCTACTGTAATCTTGTTAAACTATTAGGCCTAACTATCTCTAAACTATTAGGCCTAATAGTTTGGAGATAGTTAGGCCTAAACTATTAAGAAATGAACTATTTAAAAATAAACTATCTCCAAACTATTAGGCCTACCACAGTTCTCTAAACTATTAGGCCTACTGTGGTTTTGGCGGGAAGAACAAAACTCAGAGTTTCCAAAAACTTTTTGTCGGGGAACATCTTTTTGTATTAGTTGAATATCGTTGCAACCGCAGTCCCAAAATTAAAGCAAAAAATATCAAAAATTATTGTTCAATTTTAGCTATTGTAAACCACCGGAATTGGCTGGATGATTCACCGCCTTTAAGGGCTCTACCACAGGAACAAAAAGTTCTCGACTGCACAGATACACACACACTATAACATAAAAGAAACTAAAATACAGACTAGCATAATTACAACTTTTACGCGGATAATGAACAACTAATAATACGTTTGGCAAACTTGTCCAATGTCCATGTCCATTGAGGTGTCTGTCGTTGCCCACGCACAGCGCAATTGAACGGCACTGATTCGCGATACTGACTCCCAACTCGCGTTTTTCCATGGCACTGACGTCAGAGTCCAAACCCCAAAACTGTACTCCCGCAATTCAAAGAATGTGCAAAGTTGGAGGACTGTGTCCATGCGTAAAAAGTAAATGAACTAAAAATATGCGCAGTATACACAAAGTTGTTAACGTTCAATCCGAAACCGCCGTGTTGCTTGTGAAACCTCATTTTCCAGCGAACTTTAATGACGTTGTGATTGAAACGCGATACTCTGATTTAATGAGCTTTTTGTGATGAATTAGTAGATTTTGGTCTTATTTTTGTATTCATTAAGCTTGTTTTGAATTTTTTTTTTATAAATTGCAGCACCATCCACGCTTTTTTCGATTTTTATTCGCAAAACTTACTACAGCAATACGTAAAAACAGAAATTTAAACGAGAACTAAAGATAAAATCAATGGGGTATCTAATGTTAGGCCAGTCGCATAAGATAGATTGGGGTTGACTCCATCCTTTTTAACCTAGCCGCTCCAGCGATATTCTATTTTAAACACGACGTAGAGGCCTCTAATCAGAGGTGGAGTCGAAGACACAAGGCTCGAGGCCAAGGCCACAAAAAAAATCCGAGGCCAAGGACAGGAATGCTCGAGGCCAAGGCCAAGGACCAAGAACACAAACGCAAGTGCTTTTCGAAAAAAAAGGTCTTCAAAATTTTTTTTCGACGATCTCCAAAAAAAAAACGGTCTACAAAAACATTTTTTAGCCGATCTACAAAATTTTAATAATTCAAAAAATCGTGCTGTCCTCGAGCCGAGAACAGGGCAATTTTCCAGAACCTGAGGCTTCGAGGCCAAGGCCAAGGACTTCAAAATCTGTCCTCGAGCCCAAGGACGTCCTTGAGGACTCCACCTCTGCCTCTAATGTTATGAATTTTAATAATCTTTATTGGCAACCCTGACCGTAAACAAGCTCGATCAATTCAATATTTTTTCTCTTTATTTTTTAGAAAAGTACCGCAAAAGTACTGCGGTACTTCTAATTTGAAAGTACCGGAACCGCGGTACTAATTTTAGCAAAGTACCGAGTACTGGTACCGCGGTACTTTTGCAAAGTACCGTGCCCACCTATGGGTTGAACCCTGATGATGCGATCAGGGTCGTCGTAAAAACGACGTCTTTACCCTTTCAGTCACGCTGTTATTTGGCTAGCTCAATAACTTCTCATTGTAAGAGTCTCAAATTTAAAAGTATGAGCAACACACATCTAGTATCAAGCGCGGAACTAGAAATCTGCAAGGGGGAGGGGTTGTGTGTCGGGGCAGAGCACCCAGCACTCGAAACATTTTACTTTTTTGCAAAAATGACTTAATTTTGGGCTTATTTTGATAAACATTAATTGTGTTTAAACGTGGCATCCGGTAGAACGCTTGTGCCATAGAAATTAGCTGTGCTAAAACATGATTAGACTTAGGAGCGTTGCCAGAAATCTGCATTGGGGAACTGCTTTGGAGGTGTGGGGGCGGAGCCCCCAGCGCTCGAAAATATTTATATTATAACTTAAAGGCGGTGAATTATCCAGCCAATTACGGTGGTTTATAATAGCTACAATTGAACTATAATTTTTGATATTTTTTTGTTTTACTTTTGAGGCTGCGATTGCAAAGATATTCAACAAATGCAAAAAGATATCCCCCGTAAAAAGTTTTTAGAAACTCTGAGATTTGTTCTTCCCGCCAAAACCACAGTATGCCTAATAGTTTAGAGAATAGTTTAGAGAACTGTGGTTATGGCGGGAAGAACAAAACTCAGAGTTTCCAAAAACTTTTTACGGGGGATATCTTTTTGCATTTTTTGAATATCTCAGCAACCGCAGCCCTAAAATTAAAACAAAAAATATCGAAAATCATAGTTCAATTTTAACTATTGTAAATCACTAGAATCGGCTGGATGATTCACCGCCTTTAATTTTAGGCTCATTTTGATAGAAATTAATGCTCTTGAAAAGTGGCATGGAATTTAGCATTGCAAAAACATGATTAAACTGGTTGCAGAAATGGGCTATGTCTGCGTGGTAGGTGGCTAATGGTAAATTTCAGTTCTCTTATTTACGGGCTGGTACCATAAATCATAAAGTCTTGTAGTTCAATGAAACTCAAAAGGAGTAAACCATTTCGTCTAAATTTAATGGAAAAAAATAATTGGTGGGGGAAAACGGAACGGTGATTGGTAATTAACTAATACTGTATAGCCGTCCCCCCATATCTGAGTTTAAATATATATTTTCTATGAAACCTACATTCAGCATGTTTCAACAAGCGATCAAATTTGATTGCTTAGTGTTGGCGCTTTTTCAAGTTTTACTGATTTGTGATGTAAATTTTTGGCAAATTAGCGCCCCTCTTCTAAATAAATGTTTCAAAAGATGCTTCAAATCATTGTTAGTATTCCAGTGCTAAACATTTCCAATGCTGTTAAACATATTGTTGTTTTCTTTTTTGTTCGGTTTATATCATAAAATGGTATCACCCTAAAATGGGGACACCTGGGGAGGGCCACCCCCTCTGCCCCCCCTTAGCGACGCAACGTAGTCCATTTATGCAACTAATATAATCATGTTTTTGCACTGCTAACTTTTATGCCCGTTTTAATAGCATTAATTTTTATCAAGATGAGCCTAAAATTAAGTTTTTTGCCAAAAAAATACAAAATTTTCGAGCTCTGGAGGCTCCGCCCCAAAACCCCTCATTGCAGAATTCTGTCTACCCTCCAGGCTGTAATACAGCTAGTTTAATAGAGGAGAAGGAGCGTATAATATCTAATATAGTTGAGTAGAAGTATAACCACCATACAACTACTACCAAGTTAGTTACATTCTAATCAATGGATAGCTGGTTAAAAAAAGTCGCACGATAATGGTAATAAGCGTACTTGCAGATGATGCTGAAGCAGCGGTGTAGCCAAATGCAAACAGGGTGTTTGCAAATGTGTTTGCGTTTTGAAAACATTAAGTATACTAGTGCCTTGTTAGTATTTTTTCCATTGAATAATTACCATAAACACACAACTTAGAGTGTTTATTTTAACGGTGCAGGGTCGCGGAAATTTTTAGAAGATTAAAGGGGCTCGCGAGCAAAAAAGTGTGGGGAGCCCTGCAGTAGCGTAATAGCGGAGTTGTTTAGGTTAGAACTGGGACGGCGTCGCTAACGACGCTAAGCCTATTAACGTCAGGTTTGCCAATAAACATTATTAAAATTTTTAGCATTAAAGGCCCCGACGTCTGGTTTGGTCTCTGCAACGGCTGGGTCAAAAAGGATGAAGTCAACACCGATCTAATCTACTGTAAAACGATTCGCCTTCCTGTGAATACCTCCATTGATTTTGCCTTTATTCCTCGTTTAAGTTTGACAAATTACGCACAGCAAGCAATATCAATTGTAGACGTGTGTACTGCACAGCAGCATCAACTATATGAACATTTTGGGTTATTTTTTGTACGGTTATTCCCCGGAAGAAAAAGAATATTCATCAACACACTGACTTGCTGTTCATGTAACGCAAATCCGCAACTGTCACCTTGCGTCATCAGCCTGAATTAAATAAACCACAAATTGCAGAGGTGAACACAAATAACATTTTTTACCAAAAGCATAGTGAAACAAAGCGCAACAATTTTTTAAACCACTAAAAGTGCAGCACAAAACGCGCAATCTCAATTTTTTTAATTTCTGAAGCGCAGCGCTAACTACCGCAACAAACTTTTTGATTCAGTTGTAGCGCAGTGCAACTTCTGTACTAACGGAAAGGTATTTTAGTACCAAGTCAATGCGCAACGTAATTTCCTCAATTAAATTTACAAAACACAATGTGAATTTAATTTGCTAAAAAAGGCTGACATTCGCCAATTGTATCATTGAAATGAATTAAATTAAAATACACTTTAGTTCAAAGCACTAAAAAAAAATTGAAAGCGCAGTGCAATTAATCCGCGACAATTTCAAAGACATTAATCCGCAAGGCAACTTCCGCAATGTCTCAAAATAAAAAATTAAGCGGAGGTTGCGATAGTTGCGCTAATAAATTGCGCTTTGACCATCTCCAACAAATTCTTCAAAAAAAGCTATGGTAAAAATTAATATTTTCAGTTATACGACTAAAAAAACCATGAACCTAAAAACAAAGTTTTGCGCGCCATAAAGTAGGTGGTGTTTTGATATAGTGTTAAATTACAATAAAGTCAAAAACCTTAATCAGAGTAATGAATGGTTCTGCGATCTGAAACTGATGGGTGCCGTCATATATTTTTACAATAACGCTCGCTCACAAACACGAAAGGAAATAGCTTTAAAATCTTAATTTCATGTCAAAAACTGCCTCAATTTTATGCTAGTGAAATAATTTACTTTTGTGCAAACAAAACTTTACCTATTAATTTCTATGGGTGTGCTTGCCGCGGCTTTACTACAAAAACATAATTCGGCCTTAATTTGGAAGCAATTTTAGTGGTGGCGCAATTTTTGACACTAACAAACTCAAATGATACCATTTTCCGTCCCATTATACATGCAAAACTATTAGAAGTGTATGATGAAACGTCCTCAGCTCATTTTGGTCTTTTTTTTCTTTACATTTTTTGCTAAAAATGGTGTTGTTTTTTTCTGAACGAATAGGTAAACGCTTCGTTTTGATGTTTTTTGGTTTTGGTGGTTATTTTCTAAAAATCTCATGTTTTTTTAGACATTCTCGCTGGGTACACATATTTTTACTAGAAGTTTTACTTTGCAGCTTTACTTGAAATATTCTCTTCTTTGAACAAGTAACAAAATTATGGACAAGAATTCGAAGAAATCCACAGAAACATTAAAAAACTGGGATCTTTTTAGCAGGGGCGGATTCATTCAAGCGCTTAATATTATTGCAATGATAGTGCACGGATTATCCAATAGTTAGAATCTGAGGCACTGCCCTGTGACAGCAGGAAAAATGTGAAACAACAACAATAACCATTCGCAGACAATTTTTTGGTTTCTTTTCAAAACTTAAATATAAAAGGATCATTCATTTTCAAAAAAAGTGCGAAAGCTAATAAGTCATTGGTTGTTTTTTCATCATAATCTTTTTTATTTTCATGTGAGAACAAATCCGTCAAAGAAAAACTTACAAACTTTATTATGTTTTTATGTTGCAGTCTCACTAACTTGGAAGGCACCCAACAGAAATATTGTTGCAAAAGCAAATTTTTTTTTTCAATCCTTTTAAAAGGTTCAATCATCAACCCAGGTAAGATGTCAGCGTAAACAAAACTTCAATAATTTTGAGAGGAATTGGGCTAAAATTCAAATGATTAGCTTTGCAAAATTTGCGGCATATCCAGCCGAGGAGACCATAGTTTGATAGAAGCTGGCACAACAATAGGCAGTAGAATTGCCCGAAAATTGCCATTACAAACTCTTCCCCAAAATCGATGTTTTTATCGCGATTGGCCTTGGATTTCGCCAAAAGACTGAATGCGATAGCAACGTGAATAACAGAGTAAATGTGATTTTCCTTGTGATATAAAAGTAACACGGTGTGCTGCAGACCAAAACCAACGATGACCGCTAAAACTTCCGCAAAAGAAGGCGGCAACCATCTCTTCATCTCTGTAATATATTGTAAATGAAAACGGAATCGCAATCGCAGACATTAGAAGTTATTGAAATATCTAATTTAAACGTTGCATTAGTGTTCAATACGTTAAGAAGCTAAATTTCTGCCACTCGTTTCACTTGTTGGGTTACCTTTGGGTGTATAGCCATGTGCTCGATCCTCTAAATTGGGCAGATCGTCATAAATTTGAGGGTTTTGTGTCCCTTACCAGTATCCAATTTAGCTGTATTATTTGGATTTAAACGTCGCATTGAGGGCTGCAAAAATTTGATTTATTGTTAATGGTAAATTTGATTTGCTCTGATTACAGTGATTCCTCGCTATATCGCGCTTCACCTATCGCGGCTTCGCAGTTTTGCGGAATTTTGTACTGTGCTATTTTTTCAGTGAATTGTAATTGGCTTAGGGGCGTTACTGTTGTTTAGAGGTTCATTACACTAAAAAAATATTGTTTTAGGAAACCGTTCTTTAAGCAATTCTAGTTATTTGTAAGAAAACGTTAATATTTCTATTTCTTAAACACAATTTGGGCCTGAGAAGAGGTTATATTTTTTGTTTCATTCTGCAGTACAGTATTGCATTGTAAAATAACAGTAAAAAATAAACCTGACTACTTCGCGGATTTCACCTATCGCGGGTTATTTTTGGAACGTATCCTCCGCGATAAACGATGGTTCACTGTATTACAAAACACCAAGGTAAGCCAAATTTATGAGTGTTATTTGATGGGCCCAGGCCTATTTTTCAAGTTTCTTTCTATCAGTGCAGTAAATCGAATATCTTTGTGCTGCAAGAAAAAAATTCAAACCAATAGGCCTAATTTTACTTTAAAAAATACATTTTTGCCAAAGCCACAGCAAAAACCTGGCAAAAACGACCCCGGAACCTGTCAGCTAACTAATTCGGTATACTACGTATGCAAATTTGATGTTGCCATGTTGCCAAAGCAGAATTTTTGTCCTGTAAAGTCAAAATCTTTCCCGGTAAAGCTATTTAACGTCAAACAATGAAAGAACGGGACAGAAATGTTGGTAATCAGTATTTTTTATATGTTTAGTGTCAAAATTCAAAAATTAGGGTGCAGTGCCTCTCTAAATAGTTTGGTGTGTGTATGCTTTTTTTTGACAAATTTTGTGAAAGAAGGTAAAATTTTTAACCACCAAACCAGCAAACGAATAGAAAATATCGTGGCGGCTGCGTAGCCGAAAGGGCAAAGATGTCGTTTTTACGACGACCCTGATCGCGTGATCTTGGGTTCAACCCGAATTCTGGTCACGTTGTTGCGTTTTTGGACAAGACGCTTTACGATGATCATCTCTGCTAGGTGGCTTCGAACATGCAGCAAATGTACGTGCGAAGAAGTCAAGTGTCAACGGAAAACTTGGAAAATGGTCGACTACTAAGTGGATGCTGATTCATCCAAAGAATAAAGCCGCCGTAGCTTTCTCGTGATACGCGGATAAAAATGGATTATGCATCAAATTTTTGCTATGCTTCAAATTTTCATATTTTTGGTTTAGTTGTCATCACAGAGTGATTTAATTATAATATTATCAATTGCGACAAATTATGATTAAGGATTACTAATTGAGAGAGAACTGTAGCGAAATATAAGCGCAAGTACAAAGTCCACACAGTTGGACAGCACAGTGTAGAACTGCGAATTCTCTCCAGCAAATCTCAGAGCTGTCAGCTGAGATGATGTAATCTATACAAGTGCTACATTAAATTCGATTCAAATTGGTTGAGCGATAACACGTTCGTCTCTAGAGTGGGAGATCCAAGGTTCAAATCTCGGCCGGTCAAATTGACACAGTGTTTTTAACGGCTCGTCCCCGCTGCAATTTTTCTTTGAAAGAAGTTGTGTTGCCTGAGCGTAACAACGCGGAGATGGGCTCCGCAAACTCGTTCACGTTTCAGTGTATTGCAGCAAGTATAATAAATAATTTGATTTTGATTTGAGTATTTTGAACACTTGGGCATTAATAGATCATCAAATCAATCAAATCTTTTATTTTACTCGCTGTAATACGCCGAAGCGTGTAACAAGTTGGCGGGGCCCAACTCCACGTCATTGCGCCCGGGCAACACAGCTTCTTCCGAAGAAATGTCTCAGCCGGTGGCAAGCCGTTGGCAACACTCTGTCCGACCGGTTCGAGATTTGAACCTCAGACCTCCCGCTCCAGAGACGAACGCATTCCCGGGCGACCAAGTTATAAGATCATCAAAAATTTAATTTTGTGTTTTTTCACCAACAACAAATTCGCTGGATTAAAAAAAACACGGCAAACATAAATTCCCAAAGAACACAAAAACAATTTTTTCAACACAAGTGTTTAACTGTTAATATCAAAATTGCGAGTCGGGCCGGGCTTTTCGGGTCGGGTTCGGGCTTAAGATTGACGAAATGTTGGGCTTAAATTGGGCTTGCTAAACGTATTTGACTTTTGCTTTCGATTTTTAGATGCCCTAAAAGCGTAATTGTAATAACTTTGCAACACCGAATAACGACTTGTTTTAAGCATCAGTGCGATTATTATTGCACAATTACTGTTATGCGTCACAATTTATCAGTAATGAGTATTTTTATTACGAGCAATAACAGAACATATTTTTAGACCTAACCTAATTTTCGGGCTTTTTTGGGTCTGATTGGGGCTTCAAATCACTTTTCGGGTTCAGGCTTGTACTTTTCGGCCAGTTTACAACTCTGGTTTACATGCACTTGTGGAATTTGAAACGCCAAGGAACCGACTTGTTGCTGCTGCGAATTTGAGTCCAATTCTTTACCGCTACGCTATCCAAAAGTGCATTTTTATTTAGTGAATTTAAAGTAAAAAAAGCACAGCCAACACAAAACCAAATTGAAGAAATAATTTGAAAAAAATGCAACATTTTTTTGTTTAAGTAAATTTTATCGTAAAAAATTACGAAACAAGACAAAATAAAGGGAAGTCACTCTAATGCAACGGCTTCATAGCGTGGTGACAACGGTGTATCCACATGAACTGAAAAGTGCTTATTATTGGAATAGTGCTTATCCCGGTATGAATAGTAAGGATAACGACATTGGAAATCAACTCGCTGACACCTTGATTATATTGCATAGCATAAATTGCGTGTCTGTGTTTTGATGCTGAAATTATTCGTAAACAGCTGATAGCAAGATATCAGAGCTAAGTTGCAGACAAATGTACGTTAAAACTTGCTTTGACGGTGTTTATTTGCTGATACGTTACTAGCATGCTATTAGTTGATTTTGTTACAAGATCTTTTTTTTCGCAAAAATTTGCCTTATGGCTTATGACTTATCTCCTACGGTGAAAGTATCAACCCCCCAATAGCATGCAGGGATGCAAAATACCACGTTTTTAGCACTTTTGAGACCGATTTTTGCACTAAAAGCAAAAATAGCAACCCCTCATCGGCGTTGGCAATGAGAACGATAAATCCCTTCACAAACGAGCTTTTACTTTAAATTAACTTGATTTGAGTCAAATTTTTTCACACATAACTCCTGAAAATTTGAAGGTGGTAAGGTAAGGAGAAGCCACCTGATTTTAAGAGTTTGAAAACATTTTCCAAAATATAATCGTTTTTTGCCAATTTTAAACTTAAATGACTTCACAAAACGTTAAATTGACATCACTATTTTGACCTAGGCATTTTACAATGCAGTATTAAAAAACACATTTATGTAATTACACAGACGTTTTATTCGCCAATAAGTTTATATTGGCCTGAAAAGAGCGAAGGGATCTTTCGATCTTCGAGAAACTGCCACCCGCCCTGGGCCCACCTGCCTATCACATACGGTAGAGGCTTATGTGTAAAATTTGAGCGGCCTATAACGTATTTTTTCAAAATTATTGTCATGACATCACTATGATTACGTCATTGACTCAAAATTAGGTTTTGTAGAAAAATTTTGGCGAACTTCAACTCGCATGCCAAATTTGGTGTTTCCATAAAGTTAAGTTTAGGTGTTAGTAATAAAGGGCATTTTTGTCCTGCCTACCCAGCGTAAAAAGCGTTAGTGATGTAGTATAATAGCCTGTATAAATTTACTACTTAACTTAACTGAAGTTTTAAACTAGTCTTAATTTTTTTACAAAACTATCACCTTCAAGTTTTAGCTCCGTGGTTCCTAACCCGATTGCGCAAAGGCTCTGTGAGAGTCCGTAAATACATCAGCCCAGACAATACATTTAAAAAGATACTGCTAAAAATAGGTTTCATTGAGGAAATGAGAACTACTTGAGGTAATTAAAAGGTGCACTAAACCAAACTTTTTGACACAATTCCCTTTATTCAAAAAATCGGTTTAATCCGTTTAATTCCGCACCTATGGCAAACCTGCGTTTTGATTTTTTACGACATCAAAAAAAGAATGACTTTGCAAAGTTTCTTGAAGAGTGAGCAGAGTTATGTTCGGTAATTTAACATCGCCTTTCTTATTCTGCAAAAGATTTTGCACAGTCATATCCCTTTTTGATGTCACAAACATTCGAAACGCAGGGTTGCCATTGGTTCGGAATTAAACGGATTAAATCGATTTTCGAGGACAAGGAGAATAGTGGAGCAAGGTTTGGGGCACCTCAATAGTTTAAAACCTCAAGTAGTTCTTATTTTTTCAACAAAGCCGAACTCGAACAGTTGGATCTCTTTAAACAATACGTTCATCGGTGTTAATAAATGCAATTAAGTCTTTGAATAATATATGGCATACAAACATTCTTACTTTTGATTTTGTAATTAATAACTGTCAAAGTAAACATCAACATTTCAAATGCATTGATGTAACTTAAAATAAACTTTTAAATTGTCGACTAACCTTTCGATCCGCATTCATATGCCGCAACTCTCGCAACAAGGCACATAATAAAAATTATTAGTTCTTCAAAGACTAATGAGTCATACTGTGTTTGATCCATCCACACACCAAGTACATTTAAAGTGTCTCGAGTCATTCTGCAAACAATGAAACAGCAAAATTAATGATATATGGTCACTGAAATGCAAAAGTATTTAGTATATTTAGCATAACCCTGATAAAAACATGAAAAATCCTATAGCCTGTTTCACCCTTAACAAAATTTTTAAGGGTTAACTGAAGCACAAAAAATATCAATAAAATGGAAGGCAAAACAGACTATGGGGTTTTTAATGTTTTTATCTGTGTTGTGCTAAGAATATAGCACTGCTATGTAAATTCAGATATTATTGAGCACTTTTCCAAAACATTGAGGGCACGAAAGAGTATAATATTGAAAAATATATACTGATAGTACGTCAAATATACAGTATGTACTACAATCAAGCTCCGCCGGAGGCCATTGGGATTTTAGAGGCAGACTAAAAAAAAATTTTTTTTTTTGAAATGAACTTAATTTGCGGCCTACTTTGATAAAAATTAATGCTTTTGATATGTGGCATCAGGGAGAACTCTGGTGGCATAGAAATTAGCAGTGCAAAAACATTATTAGACTCAGGTGCGTTGCCAGAAATCTGCAATGGGGGGGGGGTGTGTCACGGTTGTGGGGTCGGAGCCCCCAGCGCTCTGATAAAAATTAATGCTTTAGAAATTTGATGGCATAGAAATTCGCACAGCAAAAGCATGGTTAAAGTGGCTGCATAAATGGGCAATGGTTATGTGGGAGGTGGCTAATGGTAAAATTTCAGTTCCCGTATTTGCAAGCTGGTACCGTAAATCATAAAATCTTACACTTCAATGAAACTCACAAAAAGCAAACCATTTCGTCTACATTAATAGAGAAAAATAACTGGTTGGCGGGGGATGGCTAACGGAACGATACTTCAGTGGAAGTGATTAGTATTTAACATTAACTAATACTAAATAGCAATCCCCCTCCTCCTATTCTTAAACTTATATTTTTTTATGAAATCTATATTTAGCACGTTTTAGCAAGCGATCAACTTTGATTGCTTAGTGTTGGCGATTTTCAAAGTTTTTACTGATTTGTGATTGATATTTTAGGCAAATTAGCGCCCCCTTCTAAACAAATGTTTCAAAAGATGCTTTAAATCATTTTTTTAGTCCATTCCAGTTGCTAAACATTTCCAATGCTGTTAAACATATTGCTATTTTTCTTGTTCGATTGGTTTCATAAAATGGTGTCTCCCCAAAATGGTGACACCCGGGGCTGGCCGCACCCTCCCCCCCTTTAGTGACGCCACTGATACTAAGACTACATCAAATCCAAAAATATGTTCTAAAACTATGTTATCAAATACATAATATCCAAAAAAAATTTGTGGTTGCAAAAAATTGACTTTTGATGATTTAAATTTAATGCTGTATAGAAGTATAGTTTGGTACTACAGTATATAGAAGTATTATGCTTGTTGCTTGAACAAACAGCACAAATGATTAGAAAGAGAAAAAAAACATTTCACTTCGCACAAGAGTTCAGGCCCGGCGTCAGGATAGCGTGACTAGGGGGGGGGGGGGGCAGAAATAAAATTTGGGGGGGCACGAGAAGTTTATTTATCTGAATTCGAGAGGGGCACGGGGCCACGAGTAATTTATCCTAGACTGGATCAAATGAACAAGGTGAAGACCAAAAATTTAGAGGGATTTTATGGCTGAAATCAGAAATTCAAACAGTTTTTCCGACCGAAAACAGGTGATCTCAAAAAAAAAAAAAAAAAAAAAGAAAAAAGGTCTTTCCTGAAATTCAGAGGGATTTTCCGAAAACAGGTGATCTCCAAAAAAAAGAAAAGAAAAGGTCTTCACTGAAATTCAGAGGGGTTTTTCAGGCCAAAATCAGAAATTCAAACAGTTTTCCCGGCCGAAAACGGGTGATCTCCAAAAAGAAAAAGGTCTTCTTCCTCAAAGAGTCATGAAATCCGGTGTCAGTCCACAAAAATTACAAAAAAACCGCTGGCAAACACCAATTTGGGCCTCGATTTACACTCCAGTAGCCCCGAGCTTGTTAATTTCTTCGGGGCACAGTCCTCGCTTGGGGGGGCACAATTTTCGTTTGGGGAGGCACAAGAAGTCATTTGGAGGGTCACGGCCCCGAAATGCCCCCCGTGGGGCCCGGCATGCAAGAGTTGTAAATCAGACCGGGCTTTTCGGGTCAAAATTCGGGCTTAAAATACGCATTTGACTTTTGTTTTTTTCTTTAGGAATTTAGATGCCGTAAAAGAGCAATAAAAAATGCTTTTGAACGACGACTTCGTTTCAGCATCATGCGATTATTATTACACAATTATTATTACGTCACAATGTAGTAGTAACGATTAGCATGTATTTTAATCTTAAATCAGCTATAACCGCATCCTTTTTTTATATCTAACCTAATTCTCGTTTTTTTTCGGGTCTGGCTTTGACTCCCAGTCACTTTTCGGATTCGGGCCAGGTTCGGGCCTATATGTCGGCCGTTTACAACTCTGCTGTTTTGTACAAACAAGTATACCGGAAAATGAAACTGCAGTAATGAAAATATTTCATTATAGCGCACGAAGCCGCGAAGTGCTTGGTCTTGCAGCTAAGTGACCTTTATGCCGATCAGCTGCCATGTCAGAAGAAAACAAGGACTATTGCAAATGATTTTAATATTACTTACGATTTCACCAAAAACTAATCAATTACCAAAGGTTGTTTTTCCTCGGAATCGTCCAAATTATCACTTTCAATTTTTCATAAATGCAGCGATTTAAGATTGCAATACAATATTAAAAATTGCGGCTGAAAATTCGTGAAATTTTAAGAACAGCTACAGTCTCAACCCAATATTTACTAGCTCTTATAAAAAAATAAGTCAGTGGATACTGTATACAAACGTCGTTTTATAAGTTTTTTTTAGGTCGTCTGAATCTTAACTTAATTTAGATTAACTTTGATCCTCCTATTATGAATTTTCTGTCTTCTATGAGCTGATAAACTTATCTGTTAGACTAAATTAAACTAAAGTTGCAAGTTCAGAGACCCTATTATTCTTGAATTACTTTATGACTATATCCATTTGCCAGGCCATTTTTAAAAATATTTCCCTGAAGTTTTTTTGATCCTCCGATTTGTCAGCTCCAAATATCAACTTCAACTGGGCTGCCCAGCTTGATAAAATAACTTATATTAGCGAAACGGCTACAAAATTCAGCATTTTAGAAAAGTTTACTTCATTATTTGGAATCACAAACTAGAGATACTAACGTGTTTCGGCACAGTCTTATGTCATCTTTACGGCGTTACATTCAAAAACATAAGCAATACACTGAAAACAATCAATGCAATATGCGCTGAGCCATCGCAACGCGTTTCGACCTTGCCCAAGGGTCTCATTAGGCGACAATGAGACAATATATACATCACTTAAAAAGAATATACACATTGTGCGCTTGAGTTAAAATTCAGGTAGAAAATTATTATAATATACGCCTCTGTTCAATCTATGTCCAATTTCGTGACGACAAACACTTTATGACATTTATTTTTTACCAGAATTTTAACTCAATCGCACCACGTGTATATTTTGTTTAAGCGATGTATATGTATACAGTACTTCCTCGATTATCCGGTCTAGTCGGGACAGCATTTCTTCAAAACCTGAACGGATAAGTAAAAAAACCGCATAATTGAATTTCTTTATTTAAACCAAAACAACGCAGCAAGAAGCAGATTCGAATGCACCAAAACTTAAACGAGGTTCAACATCAAATAATGTACCGCATTGAGGGATCTCAGTACTTTTTTATTGAAAGCAATGTTCAATCGACAAAACAATTCTTTTGCGTTTAGCCATTTCAAAATCTAGGATTAAATTTTTTTTGACTACAGACACTGTACACTAATAACTTGCAAAAAGTTATTCCACCTCTCTCATTGAAATAGTTCTGAATCTGTCTTGGTACATAAGAGCTTTGTGAGGTTACAATGACAATTAACAAGTCTTGAGCAAAATTGTATGAAAATAACACTTCATTGTTATATCATAAATTATTATCTGACCCAATGGACGGATAATCGAATGCCGGATAGCATATTTCCAATTCGTTCCACATTTCAGTGCATAAGGCTATTTTAACCTCAGTTTAGCGCTATGTCACAATGCAAAAACTGCTCTTACTAATAAAATTTGTCGTTAATAGTGTAATACAAGGTTCCGAGAATGTTTTCACCTACTCTGCTTTGAATATTAAGCCTATTTCCTTCAATAAATAGCCTACTCTCAGCCACTGCTCTCACGCCTGCAAAGGGTGAGAGTAGGCTATTCATTGAATGTCATAGGCCTAATATTCAAAGCAGAGTAGGTGAAAACATTCTCGGAACCTTGTATTACACTATTAACGACAAATTTTATTAGTAAGAGCAGTTTTTGTATTGTGACATAGCGCTAAACTGAGGTTAAAATAGCCTTATGCACTGAACTGTGGAACAAATTGGAAATATGCTGCCGGATAAACGAGGTACGGATAATCGAGGAAGTACTGTATTGTGCTATTGTCTCCTGATAAGACCCTTGAGGAAGGTTGAAACGCGTTGCGATAGCTCAACGCATATTGCATTAAATTGTTTTCAACGCCGTAAAGATGATATAAGACTCCGCGAAACACGTTACTATCTCTAGTTTGAAATCCCAAATATCGAAGTAAATCTTTCTAAAATGTTTAACTTATATTGATTATGCTAACACAACTAAAAACTACAGTGATTTAGCTTTTATTTAATCTAAGTAACATGAGTGAATGCATACACAGACTGATTACACTAAAACTGGACATGAAATTTGTTCTGCTTGCGTATATTACAATAATATTTTACTTTGTGTAGGCTGTATCTGTAATTCTGTATAGGCATATTATCGCAAAATTGTTCTTGTGAAAAGCCTAGCCTCTCGGACCATTATTTCTGCAAACTTCCTTTTATCATAGAATATACCACAGCTATTTATTCATGCAGTACTTCCAAGTTCATGGCAGGGCAGATACACAAGCTGCATACTACTCATACAAACAAGCAAACCACTTCAAACAGCATTGACGTCAGACACAAAGCTACAAATGCTTTTTTTAACCCGATTCAAACAAACACCCTAATCTTTTTTCTCCTCTTCCTAAATAGTTTTCTTATTGAAATACCCGATTACTTGCTATTGAAAGATTCCTTTCCCTAAACAATTCCTTTTAAAAATTTTACATTGTCAAATGTGTTGGCTTTCATTTTGATCTCACGTTAAATTTTACTGGTCATAATTCAAATGATTACGGAACGACTATCTGCTGCCATTGAGCGTAAATTAATAACATTTGGCATGTGATAAAATCATGATTGCGTACATCACAAATGCTTGTCTAAAAATATTTTACATGGTCTGCAAGAGTGCAGCAAATGCTACAAAATTTTAAATATCAAATATCAATCAACAACTACATTTCAATATCGCTAAATTTGTGTTTTGATCTCAAAAGAATAAATCATCGCAAACATTTAGCTTTTTGATATTGCACTAAAGGCATCTCTTCTTGTCCTTCCAGGAAACAAAGCAAAAATGTTCTCTGCTGCTACTAACCTAGCGTTTTAATTGCAATTATAATTATATTTTATTTACTGAGTTTGCTTGGCCATGAGAAAACGAAAGGACCTTCCGGTCTTCGAATCACGCTGCCACCTGTCTTCTACGCTCGGTGGAGGTTTCCACTTCCCTTTAATTGCTGAACGTCAAGAAGAAAAGTTGCTGTGAACACCATTGTTTGTATTTGATTTGACCCGACCAAGATTCGAACCCGAGTCTACCGTTCAATAGCTAAAGCTCTGTCCACTCGACCACTGATCGGTTTAACAGACTTTCAAATTTATTTTTCGTAAGGAAGAACAATGTTGCTTTACAAATCTCAAAATTGGGAAATTTTGCTTTACCCCCAGCAAATTCAAATTTTTTGTAGTTATTTGGTAAAAAAGTTGATTCAAATCAAACTGGGTTCAAACAAGAGATCTTGTTTCAGGAAGGATTTACCACCAAAAACCGAAAGGAGCGTTTTTGTCCTGTTCCCCAGCGTAAAAAATTGGTTAAATATTCCATATCTTAAATTCTATTTGCCTACAATGAGGCCTTTGAAAAAGGTTGAGAAACAGTTACTGTAATAATTTTTAGTAATTCGAAAAATGTTCTCTTTCAACCCACACAGAAAAGCGGACAATGAAGAAAGAAGAAAAGAAAACGAAACAATCTTCAAATGCCCCCCACTGGCCTACTAATCAAAATGCATGATAAGGAAAGTACCACGTTTTTTTTGCTTCTGAGACAATCTTTTGCAGTCATATGGACTCTAAAGTGATTTAAAGGCACTTTTGAGGCACTCACTAAGGCGAGGGGGCTAATATTTGTTAAAAATAAAGCTTGAAAATTATTAAAAAATTGAAAAACGGCTGAAAATACGCAATCAAATACGATCGCTTAATGAAAAAACTTCAAAAATTGTTGTGTGAAGAGAGAGGAGTAAGCTGTTAAGTATTTAATTTGGCTGAATACCAATCACTTCGCTCAAATCTCATTCCATTAGCCCCTTTTCCAAAATTACCTTCTTTTTTTAAATTCAGACGAATTAAGTTAAAACTTGTGAGATTTTTAAAATTTATGATGATACTAGATTGCAATAAAAAAACTGAAATTTTACCATTAGCCACCGCCTTCATAGCCCATTTACGTAGCTTATTGTTTAATCAAGTTTCTGCAATGCTATTTTCTGCACCGCTTTTTAAAAGCATTACTTTTTACCAAACTAGGCCTAAAATTAAGCTACTTTTGCAAAAAAGTTGAAAAGTTTTGAGCGCTGGAGGCCGAGCCTTGCCTCCGGCAGCTGGGGGTTCCGTCCCCCAGACCCCCAAAATAGATATCAGACCGTTGCAGATGTCTAACTGAGCGGATGGTCAAGCTTACGTTGACGTTTATGATCAATACAAATTCCCTACTGTATGAAAACAAGCAGGCATGCAAAATTTATAGAAAATAAGTTTTTAATAAAGATTTTTAATAAATAATAAGTTTTTAATAAATAATAGGCGGCAGAGTTGACGGTGTTGGCTTGTTTTTATGTCTTCCTTATGGCTGAGCCTTATTAATTTAAAATGCAGTGTAATTTCTAACTTTTAAAAAGCCTAGCCAAACTTGTAGGTGATGGAACATAAAAACGGGGTAATTGACATTGATGAGTCAATTACCCCGTTTTTATATAATATTGGAAAATTTTTGGAAAAATGACGTCATCAATGGTTCTTTCGATTTTTTGGAAGAATATTTTGGGGCTCAAATTTGCTCACAAGTTGGTTTTATAAGTATATAAATTGAGTCAGATGACAAATTCCTTTAGTCGAAGTGATTACGTCACTAAAACATCTCAACGACGTCATATGCAGATTTTCATATGCAGATATACAAACATATGCAGATTTAAAAACATATGCAGATTTTCACTGATTATTTTTGAAGAGTACTTTCGACTAAACTTAGTACTCTTACTCGAAGATCGGAGCATGATCACTAGGGCAAGTTTTTTCAATAAAGTCAATTTTTTAGTAGTTTGTTGGAATGATGTGATTTTTCGCAAGAACTCTAGTTAGAAAGAGTCAGTTCCATATTCCGAGTTTCATTGGTCAATAAAAAGTCAATTTTATACAATTAGGTTAATATTCTTTTTATTGGGCAAAAAAGTCAGTTTTGTATAATTATCACTCATTTTTGAGTTTATCATCCTAATTAGCAACAGCCAAGCGCAGAGCCAGAAATCTGCAATTGGGAATGTTTGAGGATGTATGGGAGCGGAGCCCTCAGATTTCATGGATTTCGCAAGAATAATTTAATTTTAAGCCTATTTTGATAAAATTAATGTTTTTAAAACGTGGCATAAATTAACTCTGCCTGCAAAAACATGATTTAACTGGCTGCGTGAATATAGGCTACGTGGGCTGGGCTAACTTAATTTCAAATTTCAGTTTTTTTTTTTGCAAGCCAGTGACATCATTGAATTCTATAACTCAAAAAAGATCACAGTTTTCTAAGTGATGTGGCTAAGAGGAGTGGAGATAAAGCCCTCTTTGACCTTCTGTTTGGGTCACTGGCCATTTTACATTTTTATACATCATGATCAAACAAAATTTACCAATTTTAAAGTAGTTGGTTTGTTTGCTGTCGAGAAAGAGACAAAATATGTAGATTATTATCATTGTTATCGACCACCGACAATAAAATAAAATGCATATATTTTCCTTCTTTTTTTATAAGAATCAATAAGTTTTGGCTTGTGACTGGGTGTTCTTAATTTTTTCCAATTTTCAGCATCGATCATTTGTTTTTTTTGTTGTTAAATTTTGAGAGTATCGACGTCAATTTTAACGACCATGTTTGTAAAACTTTTTATTTCCCAATGCTCTGACTGCTTGAGTAAAGGCTCAAGTAAAGTAAAGGCCATTGACGTCAATGCTCTCAAAATTTGCTGCTTTTTTAGCGTCGTAAAATTGCAAAGACGAAAAGGCGAGCTGTTTTCAACTGTCTTGAAAGACTGCCAAAGAATTTCTCAGTTACCTGCGCAGCGCTCTTTAATCTCAAAATAGTAGTATAGTGTAAACGCTTTAACACAAAAATTTCGATTACATGATGTCTAATGCGTAAGATTTAGTTAAGTTGCGAAGACAACTGCAACGCTCGAATTGGGCTAGATCTTTTTCGTTTTGTCTGGACTTTGGTTACGATCCTCGCAATCAAAAGCTCTAGGTGTAAACGACCCGTTTTCTCATGTGCAAACGCAGCAATTTCAATCATCAGGTGCAAAATCTAGCTATCAAAGCAATAATGTAAATGCGGCCTTAGTTTTTACAAAACTATTTTATTTTATTTACAAAAATAACCTGGTCTCGAGACCAATATTTTAAGCTACGACACCGAGACCACGATGGTTCGAGACCAAAACCGAGACTGGCGCGAAAAAGCCGAGACCGAGACCACAAAAAAGCGGTCCTGAGACCGAGAATGATCTCGAGACCTACAGCCTGCTTATAAGCACTAAATATGAATCTACTTAATACTTGTAAGGTTTCAAACTGTTACGCGCTGCAACAACATTTTTCCAAGAAAGTTGCATGTTGTTCATAAGGGCTTCGTGCTAGCGCGTAGTACCTTTGCTTTTATTGGCGAATTTCGGCAGATGAATATTGACTTGCCTATACCTACCAAACGGTAAAACCTAGAAAGTTGAAATATGGACTCAACATACGAATCAATGAAAACGTCCTGTGTGCCAATTTTGGGGATCCTAGGTCACGTAATCGTGAATTGAGACACAAAAAACACATAAAAACGGCAATTTTTGGCTTGCAACTTTATTAATTCGCCTATTACTCAAAAACCACTTGATGTGCCAGGCTGAAATTTGGACACAATGTGGGTGCATAGGCGTAGCCAGGGAGCCCGCCCTCTTCCCCAAATTAAAATGCCACCAATGGCAAAAATGTGACAAAAAAGCTTATTGTTTCTTCTGTTTCAGTTTCTTGTAGCATTTTTTGGGTACAACATAAAAGTGTACGACCGTAATTAACAACAATATTGACAACCAGGTATAGCCGAGCCCCTTCAATTCAATTTTTGCCATATAATTTATATGTGTAGTGGTGAAATTAAGGTTGGTGAAATTAAGGTTTTTTCCTAAACGTTGCTATCTCAGACCCTAATCTAACCTTTTTATGAATGTAATGCAATAACTAGAAGTAGATTTGCAATATGGCACAGTGCCAAAGGCCCACTCTCAGATGATAAGACTTTTTTTGTCTTCACCTACATTTGAAAGAAAATTTTGCAAAAATCTCCAAAGTGCCAGGGGCTCCACGCAATGTAAATCTGGCGCGGTCAATAACATGGTTAGAAAGCGTAACCATCTTTTGTACCATTTTTCAATATCGATTCAACTCCTCCTTGCCAGTTTTTACGCGATAATATGCTTTCGAATAAAAATTAGCTGAGGAAACTGCTCATTGAACAAATTATTGAATTTGAATTGAGGGGGCCTGGGTCCCCTGGCCGTAGATGTACTCCAACAGCTGGTTATTTTCATGGAAAAACAAAAATCTCTAAGGAATATCTTCTAATGAATTATTTAATTATTTACTTCTAAAATATTGCAGAAGGCAATGTACCTTACTTTCCCCTACCTGGGCCAAATCACTTACAAAATTTAATTCCAAATACAAGATTTTAAACATGTTTTGAACTTAAGTTGTAAGTAAAAGGAGGATTGAACAATTTAATTTTTTCAATTGGGTTTCATATTTTATAAATCTAGTTCTTTCAAATGGTTGTGAACACGTGCAGAATGTTATCTAGTGGCATTAAAATAGCTTTTTAAAAAAAAAAAAAATAGCCTGGCTCCATTCCAAATCTCCCGTCTGTGATCTGTTTGAGTTACACTAGTTTACTCGACATGTCTTCCGATTTAGACATTTTCACTTTTTAACTTCGGTAAACCAGGTCATGGCTTCTAGTCTTCCGTTCTACAATATCTTTGCCCCATAAAAAGTTCCTCTTTCAAAAATTTCTGATGACGTCATTGCATGTGATTTGTAGTTTGGGTCCTCCCAATCAAAAATCCTGGCTACACCTATTGTGGGTGCTCATGAATGTTTGATGCAAACCGAGTTTGGGCGCGCCCGGTTAAGTGACCAAAATTTTACACGCCAAAAATGGGTAAAAGTTGACGAGTTTGAGCCAATATATCTTGGAAATTACCAAAATTAATCAAATAAAGACCATAAAATGTAAAAACTAAAAGTAATCTAAAACTTCTACAGCCTGTTTCGTCTTTCGACTCGTCAGGAGGGTATCTGCGTAGTAAACAAAAACAAAATAAACTTTTAAAAACTTTAGGCTGCGATCCTGCTCTGCCTGGTCCTGTCTACCGCTAGCTACACGCTTGCTACCAGAGGCTTGCTGCACCACGAACTGGAAGACGTGCATCACTAACGACACCCAGCGGCTAAACAGGATCGTCAGGCGAAACGGTTATGCAACAATGCGGACAAAAATGCACACAAACACTGAAAAAAACTACAGTGAAAAAGTACCAGGCAGTGTGGGCTTCAAGATTAACAGATAAGAGTATAGATTATGTAACGTTACTGAGTTTGAATTTTCTTCTGTGCCTGCATTTGTTGGACATTTTAGAGCGCTTGTTAATGTTTGTGCGTAAATCTGCTTTCAAGACAGCCAATTCTCTTCTAAACACAGGTTGATTTATGGTCTTTATTTGATTAATTTTGTTAATTTCTCTGAGATATCATCGAGCACTTTCTGAAAGCACCGACCTATTTTACACATAGAAAATTACCAATATTGATGAAAAATGGTTTGTGGTTTTTGAGCACACTATCAACCAGTTTTCTTTTGGTTGTATTCGTTTACCCCATCTTGAATACTATTTTTCTCGTTTTGTTTCTTTTTTCTTACTTTTTTTTCTTTTTTCTTTTTCTTCCCATGCTATCTTTGTTTAAACCGCTAAACGCACTGTTTTTAAAACTTGAGCGATTGAGGATATCAGAGAGGACTTTTGTACCATTGGAATCGGGTGTTGCAGGTTGGGGGATCCCCTCAATCGAGTCCGCCCAAATTTTAAACTTTTAAACCGTTGAAGCTCGATGGATCAAAATCTCAGAATGGGTAGATATCAAAAATAAACTAAACCTAACAAAAATTGAAAGTGCTACAATCAGGGTGTCGAACCATTTCAAATAACGGTTCGGGTTCAGGTTTAGCTCCTGCTCAAAATATTTTAGCGGTTTAGGTTTGGTTCGGGTTCACTTGAGCACCATTTTGGAGGTTCAGGTTTGGTTCAGGTTCACTCAAGTAAAACATTACTGGTTCAGATTCGGTTCGGGTTCGTTGACTTAAAATTTAACTGTCGTTACTCGTTTCGTCCACAAAAAAAAAATAGAACTTGCTGATCCTGTTGATGATCACCCCTGCTCTTATTGTGCGTGTACTAGCGCTAAGAATGGTGACACCCGGGGCGGAGTTTTGTGATGTCACCCTTCATAATGTATAGTAAGCTGCAAAAGCTTATATTTGAAAACTAGAGGTACTATTTTATTACTGAACATAGCGGCTGTTATTTGGCTAGCTCAACAACTTTTCATCGTAAGATTTTAAAACTTGGAAGTATGAGCAGCAAACGTCTAAAATCAGGCGTGTAATCAGAAATCGGCAGTGGGGAGAGGGGCTGTGTTTGGGGGTCTAGGAGCCATTTGGAGGTCCACAGGCCATTTGGGTGTGGAGGCATAGCCCCAGCACTTAAAAAATTTTATTTTTTTGCAAAACTAACTTAATTTTAGGCTTATTTTGATAGAAAATAATGCTTTTTAAACGTAGCATCAGGGAGAACTTTGGTGGCATAGACTTTTGCAGCAAAAAAATGATTAGACTCAGACGTATAGCCAGAAGTCTGCAGTAGGATCTGTTTCGGGGGTTTGAGGGCGGAGCCCCCAGCTCCCGAAAAAAAAAATGTTTTTTTCCAAAAATAACTTAATTTTAGGCTTATTTTGATAAAAATTATTGGTTTTAAAAGGTTGCAGAAATTAGCTGTGCAAAAACATGATTAAACTGGTTGCATAAATGTGTAATGGCTGTGTGGAAAGTGGCTAGAGGTAAAATTTCCGTTGTCTTATTTACAAGGTGGTACCGTAAATAATAAAATTTTATAGTTCAATGAAACTTACAGAAATTGAACACATTTCGTCTGTTTATCAGAGAAAAATAATTGGTGGTGGGGGGCGAATAAAACGATATGTGAGTCGAAGTGATTGGTAATCAACTAATACTGAATTGCCACTCCCCCTTTTTTTGGGGTTATATTTTTTTAAGAAAACGTATATTGAGCATGTTTTAACTAGCGATCAGATTTCATTGCATAGTGTTGACGGTTTTTCAAAGTTTTTGCTGATTTGTGATCTATATTTTTGGCAAATTAGCGCCCCCCTCCTTATAAATAAATGCTTCAACACATACTTTAAGTCATTTTTAAGTCCATTCCAGTGTGCTGAACATTTCCAATTATGTTAAACATATTGTTGTTTTCTTTTTTGTTCGATTGGTATCATTAAATGGTGTCACCCCAAAATGGTGACACCCGGGGCGGGCCGCCCCCCTTAGCGACGCCACTGTACCAGCGCCAGCGGCATCCGGATATGGAAAAACATATTCTTACTTTTGTTATGGGTTCAGGTTCGGTTTGGGTTCACTTGAGCACAATTTTGGGGGTTCAGGTTTTGTTCAGGTTCACTGAAGTAAAATTTTGCTGATTCAGGTTCGGTTCGGGTTCACCAAAATGAAACGGTTCATTCGGGTTTACGGTTCGGGTTCAGGTTCGGTTCGACACCCTGGCTACAATGGGGTTCTCTCTCAAATTTTTGCCCTTCAAAATTTAAATTTTTTTAACCTTTTAAGTTAGACACGTGAAATTTTTACGGTGAGTTAAAGCTAAAGGAAGCATAAAATTTGGCAAAATTTGGGGGTACCAAAATGAAGGGATCCCCCTGAAACAAGGATAAAAAAATTCAAATCTTAACCACTCACGCTAGACTAATGAAATTTCAGAATTGGTAAAATGAAAAAAAGATAAGATTTGACAAAATATGAGCGTACTACAACGGGGGGTCCCACTCAAACGACGACGCCAAAATTCAAACTTTTTAATTGTTTAAGCGAGACAAATCAAAATTTCAGGATGGACAAGCAAATATGAAGGAAAGATAAAACTTGACAAACTTTGGGGGCACCAAAATGGGGGTTCTTCAAAATTCAAACTTTTCAACCGCTCAAGCTACCCACATGAAACTTTTAGAACAGGTAAATACATCGTACATAAGAAAGGTAAAATCAAAATAGGTAAATAAAACAAGTTATGACTACTGTAATTTCACGTGCCACAATTGGGAGTCCTTCTCAAGCGGGTCCTTCAAATTTTTTAACCATCCATGCTAGACACATGAAATTTTCAAGATAGGTGAAAATCTAATATGAAAAAATTTGAGAATCTCATATTATGTAGGGGTCCTCCAATTATGTTGACACCTCCCTCCATTAACTACAAAAGCTAAACAAATTAAATCTTTTGGATAGGATAATATGAATTGTAGATAACCTAACATTAAAGATAACAAAATTTGGTCGGCCGCATTGAGGAGACCATGTCAAATGGACCCCTTAAAATTTTTAAGTCCTTATTACGAAGTACTCCAGCTAGACGTATCAAAATTTAAAAGCACCGGTAAGCTAATACAAGAAAAAAAAAAAAAAAAAACTTGCCAAATTTGGCAATGCCATGTTGGACAATTAGCCTTTAAATTGACCCTCAAACCGCATGATAAATTCTCACAATGAAATGGTTTCACAGAAAAATAGAAAAGTCAAACTTATGGGATTACTCCAACATTTAAGAAACAAAAGTCAACTAGCGTGCTAGACATTAAAGTTAATAGGGAGCCGGGGTCACGCAGGCAGTACACTAACTTTTGCTTTCCAGTAGCGGGATTAAAAATTCTCGCAGCCGTAACCCGATTATACGCTTCTTTAACACTAGAACGCATAACAGAGGTCAAAATGACCCGGAAGGTGGTTCTAAGATGGATTTCTCCAAGCATAGTGGAGATATCTTCCTGGTTTTCCTTGAGTTTGTCAGCAATTTATGCCCACATATGATGGTGGTACGGCTTTTACGATAATTTTTACTTTCGCCAAGAAAAATCCAATTTTTGGTAAATACCCCGAGAACGCATAACAGGGGTCATTTCGACCCGTAGCAATTTTACATAAAAATGCATTGATTTGGGTCCTTTAATGCAAGTGCATGGATTTCAAATCGACCTGCAAGCCGACGTGGCTTTACCTGATTGGCGAATAGTTTGTTAGACAATCTGTCTGAAGCAATAAAATAATAAATTTCCGTACTTTGGTGACAAGTTTTTGTACATAAAGCAAGGCAATGATAGTATACTACCGCGGCTATAGAGAGTAGACTTTCATCTTGGACTTAGCCGTTTCAGCACTTTTACGTCACAAAGTGTCTTGCTTAGCATTATCGTCTTATCTCAATGATTATCTCTTAGAGGCCACGAGTTGTGTGAAAACGCAACGGAATCAGTTAAATTCCTAGTTTATGTAAAACTCGATAAAACCTTTAACATTTCAATGAACCAGAAGGGTATAGTTAAAAAGTGGGAAGCAATGGGTCTTTACTGCAAGAAGTGAAGCATATTGAATGGTAGCCTATATATAATAGAGCTGAAGTTTATTCTCCCATAAAACCCGATGCATAGAGCAGACTTAGGTAATAGATTTATTACTGAAAGAACTGTGTGCTGAGAGTAGCGTATTAGGAATAATTATTGTTTGAAAGAATGAACATCTAGAGCTGACGTCAGTTTCTCCAGGCTGCTCAACACTATTTGTGTTTGTGACGGGCAATTTGTAGCAAATACTACCCTAAATTCGTGCCAAATTTATTTGTTTGTGAATGGCGGGCTTCAATGTTATTCATGAGCGCAATTTCATGTCTCTAAAATTTAAGCCCACCACATGACTTTGCATTACTTCCGGCTATGATGCTTATCCGGCTCTGGTCGTAAAAAGTTTAGAACCCCCTACTTTAAAGTGATCCAGCAACTTGCTAAAGTTGCATGTTTGATTAATTGTTTAGTGTTTGCTATCCTTAGTTGCAACAGGCTTGATGAGTGCAAATAATAGTCGTAATGGCTGAGTCTACTAGGATCCGTGGTATGAAAGTTGAAAGAACTGTAAAGCAAATACGAAATGCAATGGAGGATGACGATGAAGAAATATACAGAGAGACTATGAATAGCGACTCCGATTTTTCAGATGAAGATTGTCAGATTGATACGTCTCCTTCTCTTGGAAGTCATTATTCTGATACTGAAGCAGTGATTCCATGTTTGATCGATTCTAAATCAGAGAGTGAGAATGAAGATGAGGATTCTTTCAACGCATTGCCGACAACTTCTACTGATTCATCTGCAGCATCTGGTTTTTCGTTAACACCTTCTGACTTAAATACTCGAATAGGAAAAGATGGAACTGTCTGAAGTTCGTTTTCGTCTCCGCAGGGTAGAATTAGATCGCACAACATTATCAACACAAGGTTACACGGAGTTCGTGCATCAGACATTTACACTCCATAAGATGCTTTTCAGATCTTTTTTAGTGAAAACATCGTTGAAGAAATTATGTTGTGTACAAATTTGCAGGGTCGACGGGTCGCTACGAAATGGAATGCTGTCCAAAAATACGAACTCTTAGCTTTCATTGGTATTCTGCTCCTGGCATGAGCAGAAAAAAACTGGGATGTAGACGTACGACAACTGTTTTTAAACCACAAATTAAATCCCACCTACAAAGCAAGCTTTGGCGTCATCAGGTTTGAAAACATACGACGCAACCTGCGATTTGATGATAAAAGAACACGGGTTGAAAGACTAAAGCAGGATAAATTAGCTGCATTCAGCTATATTTGAGGCTTATTCATCGAAAATTGAAAGACTCAATTTTCTCTCGGTGCGTGTACTACAATAGACGTACAACTTGTGCCATTCAGAGGGCATTGTCCCTTTCTGCAATACATGCCAAGCAAACCTGCCAAGTACGGCATCAAAATCTTCTGGCTGTGTGATGCTTCTTTAATTTATGCCTCTAATGCAAGGATTTACGTGGGAAAACAAACAGGATCAGACCTGAGAAAAATCTGGGTCAAAATGTAGTTATTCAACTAACATCCCCTTTACTAGGCTCTGGACAGAATGTGACAACGGATAACTATTTTACTGGTGTTCCGCTGGCAAAAACAATGCTCCAACGTAAGTTGACAACCGTTGGGACCATGAAGAAGTGCAAAAAAGAAATTCCCGAGTGTATAAAACCAGCAAAGTCTCGAGAAACGAAGACATTGGTTTTTGGTTTCAACGACCAACTGACAATGGTCAGTTACGTCCCCCAAAAAAACGAAGCAGCGATACTGTTAAGCACGATGCACCACGAAATAAGCATTGACGAAAAAGACCACAAAAAGAGACCAGAGATTATCAAGTTTTACAACAAGATGAAGATCGGTGTTGACCTAGTTGATCAAATGGTTAGAACGTAGTACTTGCAGAAGACAAACTCGACAATGGCCGCTGAAACTCTTCTTTAACCTGCTGGATGTCGCAGCGCTAAATGCTTGTACAGGCAAGTGCATCCTGATCAGCAGAGTATTGGCGGTTCAAGACGCCGTTTTCTAACAGATCTTGCAGACAGCCTCATTTTGCCCCACGTGAATACAAGACAGAAAATTCCCCAGCTCCAGAAAGCCACAAAAGAAGCCATGATGAGATATGGCTTATCTTTCTCCAATACATCTCCGCCTGAGAACATATTGTAGAAGAGGAAGCGTTGTTCGTTATGTTCGCACACAAAGGATAGGAAGGTGGCAAAATGTTGCTCACGATGTTCCCTACCTGTGTGCCCACAGCACAGCATCACCACCATCACATGCAATGAATGCTATGAATGAACGGAGAATTTAAAATTGCAAACTTTGCAGCTACCTTTCAAAAACGTTTTTTCCGTTTCATCTGCTATTCTGTTCGTTTCTTTCGTTCAAATTCTTGCGAATAAAATATCGAAAGCACTTTAGACATGCAAACATAAAGCAACTATCAAACAACAAGGAAAGAAAAAGAAAAATATGCAAAGAAATTGTCTTTAGAGTGAAAATTATATGTAAAAGCTCTAGGGGTCAAAATGACCCCTGTTATGCATTAACGTAAGTTTTTTCATGTATGCGTTCTAGGGTTAACCTTTTCGGTTCGCGAATTGCGAGACGCAATGACAGAATTTTTATTGTTAGCAAAAGGTTTCGAAATAAAAGCATCATGCAAAAGATAATACTGCATCTTACCAAAATCCGGTGAGCATTTACGACAATTATTCGGTCTAGGACATTGTCTAACCAAACGAAGTCCCAGCCAATTTAGGTAACTACCTGATTTTACGACAGCTTCTTTGCGAGCATTTGCATGTAAGATAGAAAAGGCATTACATTTGCGGAGAAAATGTCGCTCGCTACGACTCTGTAACAAACAGTAAAAGCAAGAACGTTTATCCTCAAAATTTTTTTCGCTATCAGGACAACGATTATGAGGTCCATTTTTATTTTCAATTCTATAATGGACCCTTTTTCTGAAGTGGGAAACTTATGAGATGCGCTCGCCTTAGTGTCAACTTGTCTTACTCTGAAAGATGGGGTTTCATCCCTATTAGGCAACTTCTTAGTTTCTTCCACGTCACCCAAAAGCATGAATCCAAAATCCGTTCCTTTTAACATTTCCTGTCTGCTGGTAAAATCGATCAAACTCTGAAAACTTGGCTAGTTCGTGCTCTCAAATTTCATCAACAAAAAATCAAACTACCTCTTAACGATTCTAAGAATAAAAAGTACAGCCAAAATGCAGGAATACATTTTAATAACTGACGTTTCGCTAAGCACTTATAGCATCTTCAGAATAATGTTTAGTGTCTTTTTAGCTCTGAAGATGCTATAAGTGTTTAGCGAAACGTCAGTTATTAAAATGTATTCCTGCATTTTGGCTGTACTTTTTATTCTTACAAACTACCTCTGTTTTTCTTCAGTCGGCAACCTTTTTCGCCAAATCCAGAACAAAGCGACCCTCCAGTTTATCTGTTTTGCGGTAAGCCTTAGCGTAAATCAAACGAGTAGAAATTTCACTGTTAAACTCTCTCAAAAGATTAGCAGAACCGGAGGACAATCTACTACCACAGCAGATTTTCCTAACTTCTGGCTCCGCCAGAAATCCGCCTCTAATGCCAAATTTCTGCTCCAACCTGTCCAAACACATTTTAATCCTGTCCTCCTCCGACATTCCGGGAAAACCAGCGACAATATTCATGATCACTTGAAGAGCCAAATTAATGCAAGACGATTCTAAAACTGTCAATCTCATTTCTTTAAACGGGCATGAAGCCATTAGCGCTTTCACTCTATTCTTAAAAAAGATGAATGGTGTTTTATCTTCATACTTTATCAGAGCAGCTTTATATAAAAAAATTTTGCTATTGTGATACTGAAAAAAGTTTTCCTACTGCTCTGCGTAATTCATTTTATCCATAGGAATTGAATAACCACAATCGTTAACTTCAACTTTACCTTTACCAGGGAAAACTCGAGCTTCTGAGCAACATCATCTTCAGAATACGGTTTGTGCTTAATAAAACTCTCCTCCACCCTTAGGGGCTTAGAATCAAAACCTGGTGGCGGCAGAACGCCTCGTGTATCCGGGGCAGATTCAGGGACAGGCGCTTCCTTACTGGGCCGCGATAACTGATCAACTTTAACACTATTTTTCAAGCGAGCCTCGGCGGCAAACTCGACTTTTGCTGCTCTGTAGCACCTTGTTTCTCTGCTTGAGAAAATGACTTAGTAGCGGCCCCACAATCTACAACGGGCGGCACAGCCTTATGTGCCAGATTTGAGCTATAAACCGCGGCCCCGTGATTTGTCTCGGGTACAACTTTCGATTAAAAGGTAAAATTACTTTTTTCAGCCTTTTCAAACAAAGAGGACAGTCTCTTGTGGGATCCCAAAAATGACCCATGGCTACCAAGGAAGGATGAGACCCTGGATCCCACCATGAAGTTGCCTCAGGAAGCCAATTTCGAACGGTTTAAAACATCTAACTGCTCTTGCTCAGCATCCAAACAAACTTTTTTCATGCCAAGCTCTAGAGCCAACTGAGCGTGTTTTTGTTAGTTTCGTACTCTTACTCCTTCTTTTTAAGGTCTAAATCAATTTGGGCAAGAGCGCGGAAAAAGGCATTGGACGTTTTGCAGGCAGCGGACACGCTGTCGCAGGGTAAAATGGGCTGGACTTTCAGCTCCTTAATTTTATTTTTGAAGTAGCCGAATTCTTTAGAAATTTGTTGACCAAGTTCCGAAAATAGTAGTTCTTTTTTGCTTATTAAATCAAAGAATTGGTCTACCTCAGGTTTCAAAATGCCAATTTTAGCCCTCAGTTCCGAAACGTCATCGGAAACGGAAAAACCTGATAGTTCCCTCGAAATTTCAAAAATTTTGCCGAGAAGTTCTCGTTTTGTATGACGAGCGTCTCTCGAAAGCTTGTCAGCAACGTCATTAGGGGCAATACTTGTAGGAGCTTTCGGGCCCCCACCCTCGGTGTGTCCAGTAGGTTGAGAAAGTGGAGCATTGCTGCCCTCACACTCAGACTTCTCAGCCGCGGTACCGGTAGGGACACGCGGCTGAGAGGTTAACTCTGGACATAATGCAGTTAATACAAACAAAATATTATACAGAAAGGGAGGTGGTTTAAATTTTAAATCACGAAAATTCACTGAAGGTCGAATAATTCAGTCAATAGGCTGCACTTTAACCCATATCACCCCAACCCCGAAAAGATTGATGATTTTGATATTGCAGGTTCTTTAGGTCACAAATAGATCATAACTGAAAAAATTTTTTGAAAAAAAGTTTTTTTAAAGATTTTATAAAGAAAACAATTTTTGTCAGTTTAAACTGACGCTGGCGGTAGGCGGGTACGTGTAGAATGTTATAGCGCTCAACTACGAGCACATGATGCGTCCGTTTTTTTTTGCGCGTACGATTCTGATTATTTGTTTTGCGCTTTGTTTAATGACTAGTGTAAGTAAATTATGTTAAATTATATTAATTGTCGCCGATAATATGCATTCATGCAAATTATTACTGCAATATATTGACGTAGATATTAGTATACAACACAAAGGAATTGAAGAAAATTCAGTCATTTATTCAAAATGAAAACTTTCAAAACACTCAGGGTGCAATCCAACATTACATTTAATGCAGAAAAATTTGGAAGTTCCTTTACATCCATTTTTAGCGCAGCATCTTTGCGTTCCTTTCCTAATTCAGTGGTGATTTTCTTCGGCCATTCGCACATGATTCTTGGTTGCCGATTTTGGGTATAATGCAACCGAATCATTTTTTGTTTTATAGTTTTTGTAATAAGTTTCCACAATTACCCGGCGAAACTCCAAAACATCCATTCTGCTTTCGCCTTCATTCAATTGTTTTATGCGGTAAAGCTGATAAGCGTTGTTAATAGCCACATCTATGCAAAATCGAAATAAAGGCCACCACCATTTTTTGCTTCGCAAGTTGATCATGTACGCCGCAAGATTTTGATCCAGTCGATCTACACCACCCATGTAGCGGTTGTATACATGCACAACTTTTGGTTGGGGAATATCGATTCTTTTTTTCGCTTCCTGGCTGTATCGCTTGACCTTTTGTACAGGATCCTTGCCTGCAAATGTAGACAGAACGTTAACAACTTTATTGTCCTTCCAACGAACAGCTGCCATGTTGATATTAGCATCAACTGCAACATCGCTAGCACCTCGAGCTTCTTTTTCCATCATTTTGACGTCTTTTAGTGGTGGATTTTCCATCCTACACAACCGTACAGTTCCTGTAGCTGCAATCGATTTCAGTTGAAGGTACCGAATTAGCTTTGTGCTAGTAAAAAAATTATCCATTACGGCGTGATAATTCGATCCCGGGTGAGGTGGTAACATTTTTAGCAAGTGAGCCACAACTGCGGCACCCAGCCCAAGACCAATATCACCATACTCCGTAAAAGCCGCGTCTTTTCCAGCATGTGGACGAAATTGGATGCAGTATCCCAATGGCTTGGCCATAACCCACATTTTATAGCCAAATTTGATGGGCTTGCCATGAATATACTGCTTGGCTCCATGTTTTCCAAAATATGGAACCATGGACTCATCGACGCTGACGTGTTGCTCTGGTATGTAGTTTTCCAAACATTGTTTGTTAAGAGAATCGAACAAAGGTCTGACTTTGGAAAATTTATCATTTTTATCCAGATGATCGTTATCACATAAATGCAGATATCTTTTGCATTCTTCAAACTCTCCTCTAGACATCATGGATGACACCAGACGATTGTTCGTATCATCGCGCGTTTGCCAATACATATCTTGCCGGGGTAGACTGGCGTAGCCACTGACAATAATAATCGCCAAGAACGCTTTTAATTTTCTTTTGGTCATAATAAAATTGTGATTGCCTTTTTGTCGTGCATATCTTGTAGATTCATCACATATCCGTTCCAGCTCCTCATTACTAATAAATCTTTCAAATAATTGATGTGGCAACAAATTTTCATCAAACGTTGGAGGAGGTAAATCCCATTTGTTCAACAGAGAGTCCGAATTAACATCTTTGTGTTGCCATTTTGGTTTGTCTTTGCTAGATGCATTTTTGTTTTTTGTAGACTTGGATGTCTTTTTTCTCTAAAACAACAGACATGATTACTTCAACAATAACTTTTATTGTTAAAAGGCAACGAACATAGTTCTTCTATCGGTATGGAACAGCCGTCTAAAAGATGCGAGGTCTGCGTGCCCGTCGGCAAAGTACTTACGTAGGCCCAAACACCCTGACAAATGAAACATAACAGGACGAGAGCTCAACTTTAGCAACAGCTGTTTTTGCAAAAATAATCAGGCCACTGAGTAATAATTATAGTATAGTCAAATGTAAAACTAACTTTTTTGGATTTTGGCGGATCAGTGGTGGATTCTCTGCTCGTCTGGTTTGTTGATTCCAACTGCAAAATATAGCTAATTATTAGTAACATATCAAAGCTAACTATAATTCTTAGTTACTGCAGTTTAATAAAAAGAGAAAAATACCTTGTACGATTTTGCTTATTTGAAGTTATGACAATACTGCAGAAAGAAAGTTGTAGCACTACTTTATACACATGTTGAAGCTTTTTTTCTATAAATTTTTGAAATATTGTTCCAAACGCTGCAATCTAAAATCTCTAGACGTACCTGCTCACTACTTCCAATTTCGCCCAACTCTACTTCAGCTCTTGATAGAAGTTGGTGGGGACTGAGGTTATCAGGCACTCCGGTCATGTCACCTCCATCATCTTCTTCAGTTTCATTTCCATCATCTTCCGGAGGAAATAAAATAAGACTTGGATCAGTTACCAATTCAGCTGTAGATCCGTTATTTTTTAGCTCTTCCAATGCTTCTAAGGCTTCATAAACATTCATAATCTAGTAAATATTACCACGGTAACACTGTAAAATTACCTGAAGAAATACTTGCGCAAAATTTAATCAAAATATCTCAACTTCAACAATGAAACCATTTAAATTTACTTTATCTTAACTTTTGATTCACAACGCAACTTCGCTTGCAATTGCAATTTGTCACACTCGGTAAGCGGCTACACTCATTTTACTCGTAACAAAATTTTCTCGAAAAATGCAAGACCCACAACTGTTATTTGACAAATATTGTTTTGTACTAGAAATTAGATCACTTCATTAATTGTCCGTGGTGAGAATTAGAGAAAAGTTGAAGCTAAAACAAAATTGCGGATTAACCAGTCATTGTTCCAGAAAAGGATTAAGGTGCAATAAAACAACCACAAAGTTCCAATTACTTTTACAAAATGAGGATTACCTTTTATAAAAAGATTTCCGTGCAATAAAATAACCACAAAAGTTCTAATTTATTGTTACAAAATGCGGATTATCTTTCATCGAAACGATTTAGGTACAATAAAACAAACTATTACAGATTGCTTAATCTCAAAATCTAATTAGCGAAAAAATTTCACACGTACCCATTTACCACCAGCGTCAGTTTAAACTGACGCAGGAAAATTCCCACATAAAGCAAGTCAAAAACGTTTTTTCGCAAGTTTTCAGCTATTGTCATCTTTAGGTATAAATTTATTCTTTGTTTTTCAAGGTTAGAAAATTTTGCTCTCTCACGGTAAGTTGCAGTGACGTCATCAATAAATGACATGCAGCAAAAAACAAAAATTATGCATTTTCTTGTTATGTTTATTATAATTTTTTTTTTACGCAAAAATTAAATAAAAAAATGTTTGGAATTAAAAGTCTAGGATGTCATGAAATGACAAAATTAAACATTACTCAATTTGATGTTGTCAACCTATCGAAAATCAATTTTTTCTAGCGTCAGTTTAAACTGACGCAGGCGTGATATGGGTTAACAATCGTTAACGTCAACAATTAAAAATAAGTACAGTACCGTTGTCATTGCTTGTATTTTTTCGTTCGTTATTTCAGGCAGGAAGTTCAATCAGCGGAGTCTTCTGTGGGACGTCCGATTTTCGATGTAGAAAGATTGGTCTCGAACGCGATGATGTAGAGAGAGATTGATCTTGATCTCGATGTAGGAAAATTGGTCTCGATATAGAAAGACTGATCTCGGTATAAACCATCTTCAATTTGCTTTTGTCGACCAAAAGCAAATCTAAACGCAAGACTTCGCTGAAGCTGATTCTACAGCAAGTATGCCAACTCTGCCAGACCAGAGTAACTGAGAAAAATAATTTCCAAAAGTACTGACAACTTCTATTGAAAAATTTTCTGGATAACTCAGACCCTCAGGGCTCAGATCTTGGAAATTGATTAGTGGATCAATTTCCCAACCCGCCTATTTCCTCGACAGTCAAACCAAGAAGTTGTAGTCTCAAAGAACAACTTTATTGCAAGTAAAGAAAACAGTCAATCAAAAGCATTTCGCAAGACGGGCAAAGACGTGATAGACGGGGGCAGACGGGGTTTTTTAATAGATGCGTTGCCAGCGCTACCAAATGCATCAACAAGTTAAACGTATTTCAAAATTTCACTGAGATGAATAAAAACAAAAAAAATTGTGATTTTTAAAGCAAGCACAGAAAAAAGGTATATTTTTTGTTATCTTATTAAAGCTTAAAACTGGCCGCACCCTAATGGCATTACAGAGACAATAATTTCAGATATCGATTTCTAAAGCAGCGTGGTGTGGTAGAAAACTAAATTATTTGTTGACATAAGCTTACTGCATGCTGAGTAAATTTTCTTTATGACTACGTGGGTCTTAAGTGCATGCCCTGTGTAGTCTCCAGGCTCCTGCTAGGTACCCTTTATGAGTAAATGCAGCAATAACTATCCAACTTTCGAAAAGGTAACTTGATACGCTTTAGGTAACACATTTTCAAAAGTAGGTTTACATACGTAAGACGAACTTTCGACCTTATATGCTGGCGACGGCAGGAAATTCTCCAATTTTAAAGCCGCTAAATCGCACGTACCAGAGATCTTTCAGCAAAACAAAGTTGCTTATCATTGCAGCTGACTTTTGATGACCCTGTGGTCTTATCGCTCTGTCCTGCCTGATGTATATATGATGTCCTAAGCATAACTTGATTTGACTCAAAGCTCTGCATCTGTAAGCGGCAAAATACAGTTACGCTAAGTTAGGAAAAAACCTAAAAATTTGGGCTGCAGCGGAAGAAAGTTTTTTTTTTTTGGCCGATTTGGGGAGGATAATTTACAAACGACCTTTTATTTGTTGTCGAGCACCTTTGACCTTTTATTTATCTTTGAACTCTGGCTCAGGTCTTGAAATGTGGCCCAGCCTGTTGAGCCTCCGCGGAGTTCCCCAGCCTTAGAAAGAGGCAAGGTAACAGCAGAGATAGAACCAATTAGGATTTTCTCGACCCGACCGGTAAATTTCAAAATCATCGCTGGTTGACAGGCCGGCCGACCGGTTTTTGACCGGCCCGCTCGACCAATTTTTTTACAGGTTTTTGTTCACTGCTCAATGCATCTAACGAAAAATTTTTAAAAGGGGGGGCATGGATGAGATGTTAAAATTTGTGACTCCAGACAGGGGACTCGGAAAATAAAACGCAAAAAATTTTGCGTTTTTTGCAAAAATAACTCAAGTTTGAGACCTTTTCAGGTTAAATTTCGGTTTGAAAGACTTGTTTTGAGCAGTGCAAAAGGTGCACAAAATATGCATAAAAAGAACTGGAGAGCACAAGCTAAATTATCAGTCGTTTTTTTTAATGATGTTATGCGTAACGCCAAGAAAAAAAGTTGAGATTTTTTTAGCTTTTGGTGACAGATTATTTGCAATTTACCGAGTAGCAAAAGCTAACCTGTTAGGACATTGGCGAGAAAATATTTTTGCCCCAGCAGTTTGTAGAAATGCTACTTCAGAACAAGCCATGACTAGTGAGATATAAAAAAATAAGAGCTATGTCTTTCTAGCCCGGTGTAGAGTGTGGTAAATTTAAGTAGAAAAAAGCGTTTCAAAGCGGCAAGATTATAGCATGTACTAAAAAATCTGAAAAATCCCTCCACTTCTACTCTCAAGCTGATTAAAACGATGCTAAAATGCCAGGTAGCATAAGCCTCTTCCACATACATGCTTTATTATAATCTGATTACGCGATTTTGACATACATTTTGCACTTTTTTTGCTTTGTACCATGGCCCAAGGGAGGGGGCATGGCAGAATACCCCCCCTAAATACGCCCTTGGATGTGCATATCTTATTATAGTCACAGCATATCAGTCACAGCTTAAAATCATTCAACATTTGTCTTCAAAAGATGTGGTTTGTTAATATAGTGTTGTTTTTTTTAAGTTTTATTCATGATAAAATATATGTATGTATATTTCGATTGGTCCTTAGATGTCTTTTAGTAGCAAGAAAGACGAATTTGACCGGTGTTTCAACTGGCTTGACCGGCAGGTCGAAGAATGTCGACCCGACCAGTAACCCGACCGCCCGGTCAACCCAACCGGTTTCCATCTCCGCTAGGTTGCATGAGAACCAACACCATCTCTAAGCTAAATATCCGACAGTTGTTTGAGTTTTGTACAGAGCTGCGGGAAACGAAATCTTGGGCTGCTAGTGGTTTTTGGGAATTATATGTGCTGCGAAGCACGTAACCACTAACTGATTTTTGAGATTTTTGCAAAAAATAGCTATTTTCAACAACATTTGGATAAAATGTCACGCAGTTTTTTGTTTTGTTTTCTCTTGAACAAGTAAATAATCCAAAATCTATACACGTTATTTTAAAGAGCAATATGAAGGATTCCGAAAATTATTACTTGCGAACCCTCATTTGCCAGCAAATTTTAATTAAGCTGTGGGTGAAATACAATATATCAATTCAGTGAGTTTTTTTGGGATGTAATCATAGGTATTGGTCTTATTTTTGAAATCATTGAATATGTTTTAAATCTTTTTTTTGTAAATTACAACACCATGTGCGCTTTTTTCGATTTTTATTAGCAAAACTTATTACTTCAACACGTAAAAACACAAATTTAAGTTTTATAAAGCATTCACAGGTACACTTGTGTACTGTACAGCAGCATTAACCATAAGCACATATTAGATTATTTTTACGCGGTTATTCCCCGGAAGAAAAAGAAAATTCATCTACATACTAACTAGCTGCTGTTCATGTAACGCAAATCCGCAACTATCATCTTACGTCATCAGGCCTGAATTAAATAAACCGCTTCCTTCGGGCAGCTCAGCTTTGTTCGAAGAAATGTTGTAGCGGTGGTGAGCCGTTGGCTATACTGTGTTCGATTAGACCGGTCCGAGATTTGACCCCCAGACCTCCCGCACCAGAAACGATTGCAGAGGTGAACACAGATAACACTGTTTACCAAAAGCATTGTGAAACAAAGGCCAATTATTTTTTAAATCACTAAAAGCGCACTAAAAACGAGCAATTTAATTTTTTTTAGTTTTTGAAGAGCAGCGCGAACTACGGCAACGAACTTTTTAATTCAGTTGCAGCGCAACGCAACTTCCGCAAATGCGGAACGGTATTTTGGTACCAAGTCAAGACGCAACGTAATTTTTGCAATTACAATTAAAAAACACAATGCAAATTTAATTTGCTAAAGATGGCTGACATTTGCCAATTGTACCATTGAAATGAATTAGATTAAAATACGCTAATTAAGTTCCGAGTATAGTAGTGCGATTTTAACAAAAAAAAAAAAAAAAAACGAAAGCGCAGTGCAATTAATCCGCGACAATTTCAAAGACATTGATTTGCAACGAAACTTCCGCTATGCCCAGGTCCGCAACTAGGGGGGGGGGCAAAAGGGGGCGGCGCCCCCCTCAAACAAAAATTCCGCCCCCCAAACTGCTCAGCCCCAAACTCCCCTTTCCCTTGCGGCAGTTTCAAGATGATGTCTTTTTTTTTTTTTAAACCAACAGAGAACTCGGAGAAAGTAGACCAATTTGGCGCGATGATCTTTTTTTTTTTTTTTTGAGATCAGCAGAAAACTTGGAAAAAAGTGGACCAATTTGGCCCAATCATCTTCTTTTTTTTTTTGAGATCAACAGAGAACTCGGCAAAAAGTAGACCAGCCCAAAAATTTTGGCCCCCTTAGAAAGAAATTCTGCCCCCTCTAGAACAACGCTCTAGTTGCGGCACTGGCTATGTCTCAAAATAAAAAAATTAAGCGAAGGTTGCGGTAGTTGCGTTTTGTGCTAATAAATTGCGCTTTGAATATCTTTAACGAATTCTATGAAGCAAAAAAGCTATAGTAAAACAATAATATTCTCGGTTATACGACTAAAAAACCACGAATCTAAATAAAGTTTTGCGCACCATATGGCAGGTCCCTAGGAGGTCTTATGATATTAAAATCCTTAATCTAAGTACAATGGATGGTTCTGCGGTCTGAAACTAATGGGTTCCATCATATTTTTGCAACAACGCTCGCTCACAACCAGGAAAGGAACCCATCTTATAATCTTAATTCCATGTCAAAAGCTGTCTCTATTTTTGTGGGAATGAAATAATTTGCTTTCGTGCAAACAAAACTTGACCAATAATTTCTATTAGTGAGCCCGCGGCTGCTCCATTACAAAAATTTAAAAAATATAATTCCGTCTCAATTTGGTTACTAATTTGGTGGTGACACAAGACACAAATAACCTCAAATGATAACATTTTCCGTCGCATTATACGCGCAAAACTACCAATAGAAGTTTATGATAAATTCAAAATCTTCCATCTTATTTTCGAAAAATTATTGTCGTGGCTTCACTAAAAATCAAAATACATAATAGCCTACCAAATTTTCCGTCACGTTTCAGATAATTACCCAAAAACTTGTGGCATAATTTTGAAGTGAAATTTAACTCATTGGTAATTACTGATTAGCGTGTTCGCAGCGAAAGCATCATAAAAATTTGAAGTATTTTAAAACCCCATCGCTGGGAGCTTACATTTTACTAAAAGCTTTGCTTTGCGGCTTTACTTGAAATATTCTTTTCTCCGAACAAGCAACAGATTCATGGATGAAAATTTGAAGAAATCCACAAAAAACATTGGATCACTGGAATTTCCTTAGGCAGGTGAGGGTTCGTTCAAGCGCTTAATATTATCACAATGAAAAGTGCACGTATCATTCAATAGTTAGAATTTGTCGCGCTGTCCTGTGACAGGAGGAAAAAGACGAAACAACAACAACAATTTGCAGAAATTTTTCTGGTTTCTTTTAAAACTTCTACATGAGCTAAAACTGAAAATTCCTTTGCTTTTCATCGTACCAAAGCTTAAAAGTCGTTGGTTCTTTTATGATTATAATCTTTTTTATTTTCATGTAATGACATATTTGTAAAAAAAAAAATTTACTAACTTTACGTATTTTCATGTTGCAGTCCTACTGTCTTGGAAGGCATCAAAATAAATAAACTGAAAATTGTTACATAAGGAAATTTTCTTTTTAATCCTCTCGAAAGATCCCAATACCAACCAAGTAAGATAACAGCGCAAGCGAAACTTCAATAAATTTAAGAGGAATGGGACTGAAATTCCAATCATTAGCTTTACAAATCTTTCGGCATATCTCCCCAAAGAAACCATGGTTTGATAGAAGCTGACACAATAATAGGCCGAAGAATTGCACGATAACTGCCAAAGCAAACTCTCCACAAAAATTGCAGTTTTTATCGCAGATGGCCTTAACTTTTGCCAAATGGCTGAATGCGATAGCAACATGAAAAACAGAGTAAATGTGATTTTCTTTGTGATATAAAAGTAACACGGCGTGCTGCAGAAAAAACCCAGCAATGACAGCAAAAGTTTCCGCTAAAGAAGGCCACAACAATCTTCTCATACCTGTAACATATAAAACATGAAAACAGTATCACTATCACAGACATTAGGAATTATAGGAATAAATATAATTTAAATGTCGCGTTAACGCGCAATACAATGAGGTGCTAGATTTCTGCCGCCCATTTCATTTTTTGGATTTCAGTACCTTTGGGGTAGCCACTAACTAGGGTAGATCAACATAAATATGAGGGTTTGGTGCCGTGGAAAAAAATTATTTCTAATGGTAGATCCGGTTTGGCGCAGCAGAATGTCAATAAAAACAATATTAAATACTTTGGTGTGTGTGTGTGTTTTTTAGCTATTTGCTGAAGAAAGAAAGTTTTAAAAACTGCCAAACTTAGCAAACGAAAAGAAAGCATTAAAAACATTCTAAAGCATCAAATTTTTTTCTTAGTTTAGTTGTCATTACGTAAGTTTGGTAGACACGGGTTTGATTCCCGGTCGGGTCAAACCAAAGACAATAAAAATTGGTATTCACAGCTTCCCTGCTTGACATTCATCAATTAAAGGGACGGTGTGAAGCCTCCGCCGAGTGTGGCAGACAAATGGGAAGTTGGCAGGTTTACAGGAAAACCGAAAGGTCCCTTTGCTGTCGTCTTGCCAATTAAGGCAAGTTGGTGAATAAAGCGTAATTTTAATTGCAATGACTTTGAATTATTATGCTGTCAATCGCGAAAAATTATTATTGTTGTAGTGCAACAACACCATCAATAATTTGTCGTAATTCATAACATTATTATTATGGATTAACTAAATGAGCGAGAACAGCTGTCGCGATATATAAGAGTAAATATAAAGTTCACCAAGTTGGACAGCGCTGTCTCGGACTGCTAGTCCTTACCAGCAATACCCAGAACTCTTAGCTGAGATGATCTAATAACCTACACAAGTGCTAAGTAGATTGAATTTAACTTGATCGAGCGGTAACGCGTTTGTCTCTGGAGCGGGAGGTCTGTGGTTCAAATCTCGGACCGATCAAATTGGACGCAAAGTTCCCAACGACTCGTCACCGCTGTGATACTTTTTCTAAAGTAGCTGTGTTGCTCAAGCAAAATGACGCAGAGATGGGCCCCGCACACTCGTTAGACGCTTCAACGCAATACAGAGTGTATAATGAATGCTTTGATTTTAATTTGCAGTATTTCCAACACTTGGGCTTTAACAGATTATCACGAATTTATTTTTGTGTCCTTTACCAGCAAGTTTTGTGATGTTTTGACGTTTGTAGACCAGAGTTTAAATACGGAATCGTTTTGCGTACTTCTGGCTTAAAGGTTTATCGCGGTAGGCGGTAGGTGGTAGCTCTTCTGGTGGCTCTTCCCAAGGCTACCCCGCGCAGGCAGTCTTTAGGCCAGAAGCAAGTAAAACGATTAAAGATAAAATTCGCTGGATTCTTTAAAAAAACACGTCAAACAAAAATTTATAAAGAATACAATTTTTTCAAAACAGTTGTTTACATAAACTTGAAACAGAATTTGCAACAGCAATGAACCGAACTATCAATCTAGCGAGTTTGAGTCCAACTTTTTACCGCTATGTTATTGAAAAGTACAGTTACTTTTATTGAGTAAATTTAAAAGTAAAAAAAATTACAACACTAGAGAAAAATAAAGATAATTTCAAAAAAAGTGCTATATTGCTACAAACAAGTCACTCAAATGCAACAGTTCCAGTGTGTTGTGACAACGGTATATCCATGAGTATGTAGTATTCATCAAGGAGATTGAAAATCCAAAGTGATAAACAGGCCAACAAGTTCTGGCCGAACCCGGAAAACGGTTTGAAACTCAAACCATAGGTCCAAAAAGCTGAACGTTGATAAGTTTAAAAAACGGATGCGAATTTTTTTTCCTTTTTGACTTCAGTCTGCTGCGACTGAATAAATAATAGAGCAACTTATTGATAGATTGTGACTCAATAATAATAATTATGTGCTAATCATTGAACTAATACTTAAATGAAGTCTTGATTCAGTTATGGTCCAAAGTTATTTTGATTATGTTTTTATAGCTACCTCAAGCACAAAGCAGATATCAGGCCTGATTTGAGCTTGCATTTTGTCAATCTTAAGCCCGAACCCCACCAAACCCGACCCGAATTAAAACTCTGTGGAAATCAACTCGTTCACACCTTGATTTTATTGCATTGCATAAATTACGTGTCTGTGTTTTAATGACAAAATTACTCGTAAACAGCTGATTGCAAGATATCACTGCAAAGTTGCAGAAAAATGTAGGTTGAAACTTGCATCGGTGGTGTTTATTTGCTGATACACCAGAGATGGAACCGGTCAGGATTTTCTCGACCCGACCGGTAAATTTCAAAATCATCGCCGGTTGACTGGCCGGTCGACCGGTTTCTTGCCGGCCCGGTCGACCGGTTTTTCTACAGAAGGTTTTTGTTCACTGTACAATGTATCTAATAAAAAATTTTCAAAAGAGGGGGGGGACATGGGTGAGGTGTTAAAATTTGTGACTTTGGACGGGGGTTTCAGAAAAAAACACAAAAAAAGCTTGCGCGTTTTTTGCAAAAATGTCTCAATTTTAAGACCTTTTTTGGTTAAATTTCGGTTTGAATGACCTGTTTTGAGCAGCGCAAAACGTGCACAAAATAAGCATAAAAAGCACTGGCGGGCACAAGCTAAATTATTAGACGTTCTTTCTAATGATATTTTGCAAAAGGCCAAAAAATGAAGTGACAATTTTTTAGCTATAGGTGACAGATTATTTGCAATTTGCGGAGCCGCAAACACTAAACTTTTTTTCGGCAGTGCTGCCTTTGCAGTAACAAAAAGATAAATGAGAAAAAAAATAACAGCAAAAGATAGGTAACAGTAAAAACATTTGAACATCACAATACTTATACTATTGCACTCAAAAACATTAAAATGATGGAGCAATAACAGTATATGATGTTGAAAATTACGTCACTAACAGCGTAAAAAAAAGGAATATTGAAAAATTATGTCACTAACAGCGTGAAAAAAGGAATACTGAAAAATTATGTCACTAACCGCGTGAAAAAAATTAATAATATTCATAACAACTAGGCTGCTTCACTAACAGTTTGAGAAAGTAAGAAAAGGATCTATTGCAAAACATTATGTACTGGAAAAGCTTTTTAGCTCCACTCGTATATACGGACGGAACAATTAATATAAATCTCTGGGGAGCTAAAAAGCTTTTCCAGCTCATAATGTTTTGCAATAGATCCTTTTCATACTTTCTCAAACTGTTAGTGAAGCAGCTAGTTGTTACGAATATTATTAATTTTTTTTACGCGGTTAGTGACATAATTTTTCAATAGTCCTTTTTTTTCACGCTCTTAGTGACATAATTTTCAATATTGTATAATGTTATTGTTCCATTATTTTAATGTTTTTGGGTGCAATAGTGTAAGTATTGTGCAGAGGTGGAGTCCTCGAGGACACATTTTCAAGTCCTTGGCCTTGGCCTCAAAGCCTCAAGTCCTCGAAAATTGCCCTGTCCTTGGCTCGAGGACAGCACTATTTTTGAATGGTTAAAATTTTGTAGATCGGCTGAAAAATGTTTTTCTAGGCCGTTTTTTTTGGAGATCAACGGAAAAAAAATTGTTAAGACCTTTTTTCGTAGGAAAACACTTGCATTTGTGTCCTTGGTCCTTGGCCTCGAGCATTCCTGTCCTTATTCTTGGCCTCGAATTTTTTTTTTGTGTCCTTGGCCTTGGCCTCGAGCCTTGTGTCCTCGACTCCACCTCTGGTATTGTGATGTTTGAATGTTTTTACTGTTACCTATCTTCTGCTGTTATTTTTTTTTCTCATTTATCTTTTTGTAACTGCAAAGGCAGCACTGCCGAAAATTGTTCTGAAGAAGCTTCCCGGTTTAGGAAGGGAAACGTCAAACCAATAAATAAACTCATCGGTAGTACGAAGTCGTTATGAATAAGTACAGTATACCGATGAACGCAACGCGTCCGTTATTTTTATTCAAAACACTAAACTGTTATGACATTGGCTAAAAAACATTCGAAATATAATGTGCCCCAGCAGTTTGTAGAAATGCTGCTACTTCAGAACAAGCCATGGTTGGTTAGATAAACTTAACCGATATTTAACCGATCAGAGGTCGAGTGGATAGAGCGTCTGCTACTGAAACGGTAGACTAGGGTTCGATTCCCGGTCGGGTCATACCAAAGACTATAAAAACTGGTATTCACATCTTCCCTGCTTGACGTTCAGCAATTAAAGGGAAAGTATGAAGCCTCCGCCGTGTGTGGTAGACAGGTGGGCAGGTGGCAGCTTGACTCGAAGACCGAAAGGTCCTTTCGCTGTCTCCTGGCCAAGGCAACTTGGTGAATAAAATGTAATTACAATTACAAAACTACAAAAGATAGATATAAAAAAAGAGCAATATCTTTTTTGCCCAGTGTAGAGTGTGGTGAATTTAAGTTGAAACAAGCTTTTCAAAGCGGCAACATTTTAGCATGTATAAAAAATCTGAAATCTGCGCCACTTCTTCTCTTAAGCTGATTAAAATGATGCAAAAATGCCATATAGCGCAAGCCTCTTCCACACGCATGCTTTATTAGAATCTGGTTACGCGATTTTAACGTATATTTTGCACTTTTTTGCTTTGTGCCGTGGCCCAAAGTTGGGAGGTAGGGCACAATACTCCTACCCAAAATGCGTCCCTAAATGTGCATGTCTTAATGGTCACAGCATATTAGTCACAGCTTGAAACCATTTAACAGTAATTTTGAAAGGTGTGGTTTGTTGATACTGAATTTTTATAAAAAGTTTTATTTATGATAAAATATATAAGCATATTTCGGTTGGTGCTTAGGTGTCTTTTAGTTGCCAGAAAGGAGAATTCGACCGGTTTTTCAACCGGCTTGATCGGCCGGTCGAAGAATCTCGACCCGACCGGCAAACCGACCGGCCGGTCGACCCGACCGGTGCCGGTCAACCCGACCGGTTTCCATCTCTGTAATGCACTGCTATCAGGCTACTATAATTCATTTTGTCGCCAAATCTTTTCTAGCTGAAATTTGCCCAATTGCTGCGCCTTATCTCCTCCGGTGGGTATAGGAATTAATTCAGGATATGGATTAATCACGTGGATTAATCAATTCATGAAAAATAAAATCATTGAAAAATGACCTCTTTTATCCAAAATTTGACCGCGACGTCATTATGATGACCTTATCAACTCAAATCCAGTTTTTAACCAAAATGATGGTGATCAACCATCCGCGTGCCAAAATTGGTGTTCCGAGGGCAAAATTGATTTTAGTTGACAATCAATCTAGTTAGACTTACTCGCATTATATACTGTACACACAAACTTACTTGCAAGGTGTTTGGTTTTTGAGTTAGATAGGGAAGCAATTATACCCTCCCTCGTGTAAAATACGTAGGTTAAATAAGTCCGTATAAAATTATGTTAAACAAGCTGCAATTTGTGCAATCACTTTCTGCCAGCATAATTTACTAAGATTTAGCCGGTGCAACAACTTTTTACGTGATCAACAACTTAAAAGAGATGCCCAAAAGCGAAGAGGGGTCGTTTTGCACATTCTAAGAACACTATTGAGTTAACTGTGATTACATTATATTCACCAAGTTGCCTTGGTCAGAAGACAGCAAAAGGACCTTTCCGTCTTCCAGTCAAGCTGCCTCCTGCCCACCTGTTTACCACGCACAGCGGAGCAGAGTTGTAAACGGGCCAACTAGTTCAGGCCCGAACCCGAAAATATAAGCCCGAACCCGGCCCACACCCGAAAACTAATTTGAAACCCAAATCATGCTCGAAAAAACCGAACGTTAAGTTAGGTCTGAAAAATTTAGCAATGTTGCCAAGTTGTTTTGATTATATTTTTGTGCACTCAAGACAAAAAGCACGTCTCAGGTCCGAAATAAGCCCAAAATTTTTGTCAACTTTAGGCTCGAACCCGGCCCGAACCCGACCCGACTTACAACTCAGCGGCGGAGGCTCATACTGTCCCTTTAATTGCTGAACGTCAAGCAGGGAAGCTGTGAATGCCAATTTTTATAGTCTTTGGTTTGACCCGATCGGGAATCAAACCCGTGTTTACTGTTTCAATAGCTGACTCTCTTTCCACTCGACCACTGATCTTTTCAAACTTTTACAATACAAATAATCGTTTGTCTATTAACCGCACACTTTCACAGTATTCTATGAACGACAAAGTTTCAAATGCTCTGTAACTTTAAAGAAAATTTAAAAATTGGTTACTAACCTCTCGATCCGTATTCATGAGCTACAATTCTCACACCAACGCATATAAACACAATTATGAAATCTTCAGCAACCAAAGATTTGAATTGTTGTAGATCCATTTTCACACCAAGCACATTTATAGTGTCGCGAGTCATTGTTTATTCAAACTATGCAACAGCAAAAAAGCAAATCAATAATAAAAAGGGCTGCCGTCCTGAGTAGGTAGGTTTGGTATTGAGAACAGCGCCGCTATTCAACAATTCCTTTTCAGTAGCGGTATAGCGGAAGCACCACTGCTTTTTTTTCTCATTAGCAAAAAGCGGCAGCGCGGCAACTATTTTAGCCAGTAGCGCAAAGCGATAGCACCGCTGTTTCGAACGCAACTAATCTGGCGCTACTGAAAATTAAACAATACTATGTACAATAAAATAAAATTATTGACTATCAGTTGGTCGCGAGTTGTAGCTAGAATTCTCTTCTGGAACGGAAAGTCTGAATTTCAATTTGCTTGCCACCCCAATGCTGGCAGTGTGTATAGCAAGCTCCAATGCTGGAAATATGGGCCTATATGGGCATTTAGTCTACTTCTTATTTTGAGCAATTTTTCTGCTTTCGGTCGAAAAGCATAATACAGTACTGCTACCTAAAATATAGCAAACCAAGAATAATAATGCCATGTCGCAAAAGTAGAGAAAAGAATACCGTCCTGCACCATGTTTTTTTTAATCATGTCATAAATTATAATTTGGTTCCAAAAGATATCTTCAGGACAAAAACCAATGTGTGTAAACGCAAGATGTAATAAGTAAAGTCGCAAGTCTACAATACTGCTAGTTTTCTAAATTTTTAGTTACAAAGAGTACTACTCGGGATAGGTTTTATTGTAGAAATGAGAACTGCTTCAATCAGGGGTGCCGAAACAAGGGGGGATGGGGGCAGTGGCGAATTTGGGGGGGTGGGGGATGCATCCCCCCACCAGCCTAAACATAACGTGCATATGAATAATACTTAACTTATTTAAAAAAGCAATCAGTGAATAGTCGTTAGCCCTTATGACTGTGATATAATTTCAAAAGCCAAGGGGAGGGGGGGTGCAAAAAAATAGTATTTGCGCAGCGAAGTTTTTACAAAACAGAAATTAGTCTTTTACGGGTGCGATTGATTTGAAGGCGTTATATCTGCAAAACTCACAACTTATGCACTTTTCAGCGATAAAGGCATAGGAGCACAACCAGTGGCGGAGTTATGGGGGTATACATCCCCCATCAGAGTAAACATAGCGTGCATATAAATATTACACTTATTTGAAAAAAAGCAATCAGTGAATTTTCGATAGGCCGTGTGACTGTGATATAATTTCTAAAGCCCTGAGAGAGGAGGGACCGAAAAATGTAATTTTTACAGCGAAGTTTTTACAAAACAGAAGTTAGTCTTTTACAGGTCCGATTGATTTGAAAGCGCCGATGAATTAGCAAAATTTACAACTTGCACTTTTCAGCGATAAAACCTACACAATGCAAATCATTTCTTAAGTGACATATTAGGCTTATAAAAAGTGAGCATTAAGCTAGGTCAAGAACATTAATCCTAAGCAGTAGTGTAGCCAGGGGGGGGGGAGTCTACAGTTCCTCCATTGGCCTGTCAACCAAAATGCAAAATAAAAAATATCACGTTTTTAGCATTTCTAAGACTGTTTTTCTCACTAAAGTAGACCAAAAAGTGATTTAAAGCATTTTTTGAAACATATGTTTAAGGGGGGCTAATTTGTCGAAAATAAAACTCACAAATCAAAAAGAAAACTTTAAAAAATGACCAAAAATAAGCAAGGAAATTTGATCGCTAATGTAAAAAACTTGTACGCGGGTTTCATCAGCAAATGTATTGTAGGCCTAAACTCAGAAATGGGGTGTAGAGGCTATTCAGTATTGGTTGATTACCAATCACTTCTCTCGGTTCTCTTTCCATTAGCCCCTATCCAATTATTTTTCTCTATAAAATATAGATGAAACAAATTACTCGGTGTGAGTTTTATTGAACTATAAGATTTTATGCGTATGATTTACCAGCATCCAAATAAGAGAACTAAAATTTTACCATTAACCACCTCTCACATAGGCCATTTATGCAACCAGTTGAATCATGTTTGCTCTGCCAATTTCTATGCCGCAATTTAAAAGCATTATTTTGTCAAACTAGCTCTGAAGTTAAATTATTTTTGCAAAAAAAATGCAAAATTCTTGAGCGCTGGGGGCTCCGTCCCCAGACCCCTGAAACAGCCGCTCCATTGCGAATTTCTGGCTACGTGCCTGGTTACACCACATTCGAATTTTTGAGGTTTTGTGCTTAAAATTTTTATCATCCCCCCACCAAAATTTTCTGGATCCGCCACTGGATGGGGGGATATATCCACCCCAATAGTTTGGCTGTATCCCCCCCAATAATTTTCATGGGTGTACATCTGAGCGAAAATTGGGGAAAAAAGTGTTCTATTTTTGATGAAGACCTTTTTTTTTGGTCTCCACCTGAATTTGGGGAAAGAGGGTTCCATTAGCATTTTTTATTGGTCTTCACAAAATTTCCAAACCTGAACAAAATCGTGGTCGAGGTTCATCCCCCCCAATGTTGAAAATAGGGCAAAATTGGGTAAAATTGCAAATTACCTCCCCCAATGCTCAGCAAAGATCGGCACCACTGGCTTTGAGTAATGAAGAGGTGTCTTTGCATTCAACATGAAATTTTGCAAAGTCATCATTTTCTGAATCTGATGTCGCGAAATTCGGAAATGCAGGGTTGCCAATGGTGTCAAACGGAGTAAAACGGGTTAAATCTATTTTCGCGGATATACGGAAAATAAAAGGAAAAAAGTTTACAGTACCTTATTACTTCAAGTAGGCCTAGTTTTCGTTTCTTCATCTCTACAAGCTACACTATGCGGCTACCGCCTGGAGATTGCAGTAGCGGTTGTTTTTCAACTCAACCCATTTCTTTTTGCATTCAGGCATTCAACATTCTACTTTTAGTAGCACAAATTTTGATTTTTTAAGGTCCTAGAAATTCTGGTAGGAATCTAACTTGTTCGTTGCAAATAGAATGAAACTATTTGAATAAGATTAAGAATGGTAAAAGTTATACCAAAGCGTCTCCAAAGTAAATAGAATATTGTTATACGAGATTGTCTTGGCTATTATTTTCTTCACAAAAGAATTTGGTATTGGTTTTATCATTTTTCTCCCGAAAACAAGTATCGGTAGTGGCAAGCGGCGGCGCCCGCTATTTTGCTTAAAGAAACGAAAGCGATAAACCGGCTGCCTCGTAAATAAAGTAGCGGGTAGCGGCAATGCCACTACTTTTTTCTCAAAAGTGGCAGCGGTAACGGCAGCTGTAGCGGCACTTCTTTTCAATAGCGGCTGCCCAACTCTGAGAAAATCGTCTGTTGGGGAACTATACGGGTATCATCGCTTTAGATACTTGGGTTTTCGCGTCTGTACTATCAACCTTACTGGAAATTTTTAACACAAAAGCATAATATGTACAGTAATTGTTTTGTTTTTTTTTCAAGTAAGCGTACTACAAAGATCTATTTTGTAAAAACCTACAGTACAAAAACTGCCTGATTAAGCATACCATTCAATTTTCTTTGTGTCTAACTGTATGTTTGTGTTATATCTCTCACTGGTGCGGCCAATAATCGCGCCGCATATTTATGTTTTTTCTTTTGTTGAAACAGTTTAAAACGACTTTGAATTTAATACTTTTACTGATTTGAACTCTAGAAGTTTGGTGATTGGTTGATGCATTTTTATTTTCTTGTCACGAGAAAGCGGCGTAGCGCTCGCCATTGGACAAATCCGCTTGCTCAAAAATTGACTATTTTTCAAATTTACCGGCTAAATTTGACGTTACGGAAATTAAATTTTCTGCTTGTTCAAAGCCGCTGAGCAGAGATAATCATTGTATTAAAGCGACTTTTTCAAGGAAGCAATAACGTGACCAGGGTCGGCCAGAACCCAAATCATGCAATCAGGGTTGTCGTAAAAACTACTACCTTTTTGGCAAGCCCGCTGGTCTAACAATTTTCATTGTAGCAGAAGTTTGGAGATCACAAAACCTTTGTGCTAAATTGCAAAGCAATAGATCATACTGCATTACCGCAAATAAGTTTTTATAAAAAGTGCTGTCCTTTAAAACATTAATTCTGCAAACTCACTCTCAGTTTTTATTATAAATATACTATATCAACACTCTAGAGCATAAAAGATTCACAAAATACAGACTAGCATAATTCCAACTTCTATGCGCATATGAACAACAATTTTCGGCTAACTTGTTCCATTGAGTCGTTGTTAGTTGTCCATTCACGGCGCTAATGAACAGCACTGATCCGTAACACCACGGGTGTATTCTCCTAGCATGCCTTGCATGCAAGGATTATTATCATTATTGTTCTTTTTTCGCTGACTGACTACAGGCATGCAAGACATGCATTGCATGCCTGTAGTCAGTTAGCGAAAAAACAACAATAATAATAATTTAAACACGTATATTACATGTAAAAATTTGAAACAGCATCAAGCTAAGTTGCCACAATTACAGGCATTAACGTTAAAGACAAAGAAGCAACAAATAATCATGCTTAATTCTTTGATTTCATTTTCAGCCTGGTTTCAGCATATCGCTAAATTACCAAAAAATAATGGCAACACGCATGCAATTTTTTTAATTGCATTCAGCGGTTCAAAAGATCGCTATCTTTCAATGAGATTATGAACGAAATTAAGTAGGTTTGAAAACTTTGATTGGCGCTTTGTTGCTGTAAAAGTTCTTTTTATACATGTACTTTCCTGTTTTAGTAAAATGTAATCTCTGCTTATATTTTAGATTTGTGACAGTAAATTGGCTTAAAACAGGCCACAGACTATGCACCAAGGCATGCAATTTTAAATATTGCATGCATGTTGCCATTTATTTTATGTGATTTAAGCAATACGCTAAAAAAATAACTAGGCAGTGAAACGAAGCTGTGGTAACCAGTAGGCAAGGACAGCAGTACGGTACGTTTAAAATTTGCGTCCTATGTACCTCGCACCTTGAACCGTACCGTTCCAGCGTACTTCAGTTCAATTTTTGAAGCGTACCGTACCAACGTACCGTACCCGTACCATTACAAAAAAGGCGTACCGTACCAGCGTACTGTACTTTTTAACAAAAAATTTAGGCGTACCGTACCGTACTTACGTACCGTACCGTATTGCCATCCTTGCCTTTAACTACTCGCAACTGTAACTGAATTTAAAATCACTTGCCTATAAATCAGCGATCTCAATTCAAACATTTAACGTCGGTTTCAGCTGTCTGTTGCCTCTACACAAAAAATGCCGCAGCAATGTGCGAAAAGTCTGGGATTTTTAGTTCAAACAACGTACCAACGTACCGTACCCGTACCTTTACAAAAAAGTCATACCGAACCAAGGTACCGTACCCGTACCATTACAGAAAAAGCGTACCGTACTTTTTAGCAAAAATTGAAGCGTACCGTATACTGTACCAACGTACCTTACCGTACTGCCATCCTTGCCAGTAGGTATTAGCAATAGGTGTGGTAAGTCAGAGAGAGTTTTTTATAAGGTACTGTTCGACTATTTAGGCAAGATGCTAGCGCATGAGAGTGAGAGCAAGCTTATAAATCTAAGTAAACAAGGAGTTACCGGTAGTTGATCCAGTTAGTTGTTGACCTAGTAGTTGTAGAGTTTGCAGTAGGCCTCAATAACTTATCGGTAAGCTGTTTAACTGGTTATTTCGTTTGTGTTAAATGAACTAGCAAGGCGAGGCCTAACAAGTAATCATACTTGCATTGAACTAACTAAGAGCCTACCAGCCTGCTCAATCCTGCATAGCTTCGCTGGCTGTTGCCAGGTTACGATATGTGATGATGGCGTCAGGAAAAGAGGCAATGAAAATAGGCTATGCATTTGCTATTCAATAAGTTGGTTCAGCTTTGTTAGACAATATTAATGTTTTTACCCCTATGTTATTAGACCAACTTTACCAGAGCTGTGCAAGTCCGCAAATCCGCAATTGCGGACTAACGAAAAAAGTTGCGGACATGCGGACTTGCAGACTTTGGCAGTTCAAATTGCGAACTTGCGGTTTCGGACTATTTTCAATTTTAGTCCGCAATTCCGCAAGTTTTATACAGATACTAAATTCCTATTTATTTTAGTTAAATATTTATGTAATTACCCAGTCAAACATAAGAAATCAATTTAATTTTTTCGGGCTCAAATTGGGCAAAAACATCAAGTTTTTCGAGTTCAGGCTGACAAAAATACAAAGTCTGCTTTTCGAGTTAATCAAGTCAAGCCAACTTTATTTTACCAAACGTTAAAAGTACGCAGGAGGAATCAGTAAAAAGACCATTCGGTCATCTTAGTCAACTGCACCTATAGCAATACTTAACTGTAATAGGCGTAAACTTAAACTTAGCAATAAATCATAATGCAAAATAACGCAAAAGCACTTGAACAACACTGTCTATCCACCCACTGGCACATCCGACGCCACAGGCCGAACAACAAAACAATAAATATAGGTTAAAGTTACCCACCCAACCCTATAATTACACCAATCTTAAAATCAAAAACAGCCCAGTCCGAGGCGGGCCTGCGAAGTCAGATGTTGCTGTAGGCGGGAAAAAATTTACACCCGAGCGTCCACCCACAACTATATCACGCAATGTTGTTAACTAAACAACATTTACTTAAAAAAATATTAACTTATAAAAAAAAAGAAAAGGTACTGGCAAGCTGCAAGGCGGTCCCATCAAGGAATCACCGACGGCGTAACGTCGAACACTGTTAATTTTAAGGTCAAGCCCAAGGATCGGTTGCATCTATTCCCTGCAAGCCCGTCTTGAACCTCATCAACCTGAATTGTAGTAGCGTAAACGACTACGATAGTAGGAAGCAAACATAACCAACCGAAAGCCCGACCCAAAGACAAGAAAAAAAAAACAATTTAAAGGAACAAAATTTACATACCTCAACGTAAAAAAAAACAAAAAAACACAACTTAGAATTACCGATCACAACCAGAAACCAATACACAATAAACATACCACCCACTACCTAATTACCGTAAAAAAAACTCTTCTAGATCTTTTTTACAATTGTTTTAAAAAAGAAGGCAGATACAGTAGAAACTGAATATTACGACATTGGCTATAACGATATTCGTTTTTAACAACACTTTTCGCTTTTAACAACACATTTTTGGTGGTTCCGACAGTATTCCTACCAGTGGAATTTCTACTTGTGTAACGACAATTTGCTTTCAACGAAATTTTTTTTGCGGTCCGTTTAGAGGACGTAATAGCCGGTTTCAACTGTATAGTCAAGTAACAAAAACTAAACACAGCCTTGAGCGTTTCTCTTAAATAACTAGGTCGTAAATAAGAGCATTTTTCATGAAACTGCTACATTTTCTCATATTTTGATAAGCAATTTATTTTAAATAACTTTTTAAATCTGTAGAACGAGACTTCACGATCTTTTTTAGAGATATTTTTCCAAACTTATAAGCAGATATGATGAAGTTTCTTTTATCCCATTTCAGTTCTGGCACGATAGTGAAAAATTCATTTGTACTTTTTTGTCGAGTATTATAACTGTGAATGCTGTCAAGTTTGGTAAAGTAAGAGTCAAACGAATTGGGTAACATTTTGTTGTAAAACTTGAACATAAATTTGGCAATTTCCATATTTATCATATCTTCGAGTTTTAAAACACCAAATTTGGAGTGCAGTAATGCCATTGAATCACGTCTAGAACAAAGAAGACAAGCCCTTATAATTTTGTTCTGTAAAATAGATGATTTCTGTAAGTGACTTTTACATACTCTTCCCCAATTAAGCAATGAGTATTGAAGAACTGAGTTAAACATGCTAAAGTGCACTACTTTTAGAGTACGTGTCGGAACAAAATGACGCAATTTGTCAGAGGTGGAGTCGAGGACATAAGGCTCGAGGCCAAGGCCAAGGACACAAAAAAAAATCCAAGGACAGCCCTTCCGAGGACAGAACCTCTCGAGGCCAAGGACAGGAATGCTCGAGGCCAAGGTCAAGGACACAGGCGCAAGTGCTCTCCAAAAAAAAAAGTCTTCAAAATTTTTTTTCAGGCGATCTCCAATTCATTGGCGTACCCAGAATTTATGATTGGGATGAGCCTAAACCACAAATCACATGAAATGACGTCATCAAAATTTTTGCAAAGAGGAAGTTTTTGTAGGACAAAGATATCGTAGGATGGAAGATCTGAAATCGCTGCCTGTTAGCACGTAACCAGGATTTTGTAAAGAGAGAGGGCTTAAACTAATAGTTCAAAAACGCAAATATTTAACTTTGGAAACGTGTTGAGAAAACTAGTTTAACTCAAAGGTATCACAGACGGGGGTCTCCATTGGGCGATTTTTTGGAAAAAAAAGCTATTTTAATGCCATTGAATCACATTTTGTAAATGTTCAGAGCCTTTTAAAAGCACTAGATTTTTGACATTTGAAAGCCAATTGAAAAAATCAAACTGTTTAATACTCCTTTTACTTGCAATTTAAGTTTAAAACACGTTTAACATCTTGCATTTTGGAGTTAAATTTAATTGTAAGTGATCTGGTCTAGCTAGGGTGCGTTGTCTTAATTGTAATGTGCATTGTCTCTTGCAACATTTTAGCAGTAAATAGTAGTCCACTCGAGGATTTTCCTTAGAGATTTTTGTTTTGTCATGACAATAACCAGTTATAGGAGTATATGTTCGGCCAGGTGGCCCAGACCCCCTCAATTGAAGTTCAATGATTCGTTCAATCAGCATTTTCCATGGCTAATTAAAAAAAAAATTTTGTGCGTAAAAACCGGCGAGGTTGGAGGTGAATTACTGAATTGTTATTGAAAAATGGTAAAATAGATAGTTACGTCAACTAGCGATGTTATTGTTGAGCCGGATTTACTTCATGCTAGGCCCCTGGCGCTTTGTAGATTTTCGCGAAATATCTTTCTGCCAAATATAGGTGAAGACCAAAAAAAGTCTTACGATTTTAGCTCGGGGCCTCTAGCTGGTACTCAGGCGCGTAGCCAGAAATTCGCAATGTGGGGCTGTTTTGGGGGTCTGGGGGCGGGGCCCCCAGTCACCGGAGGCCAATGGGGGTTAGGGGGCGAAGCCCCCAGCGCTCGAAAATTTTGCATTTTTTGCAAAATGAACTTAATTTTAGAGCTATTTTAATAAAAAATAATGCTTTTAGAACGTGGCATAGAAATTGGCAGCCCAACATGATTTAACTGGTTGCATTAATGGGCTATATTGGAAGTGGCTAATGATAACATTGCAGTTCTCTTGTTTACATGCTGATAAATCAGAAAATCCTATTATTCTACAAAACTCACACGGAGTAATCTATTTCGTCTATATTTTATAAAGAAAAATAATTGGGGGAAGGGTTAATGGAAAGATATTTGAGAGAAGTGACTGGTAATTAACTGACACTGAATACCCCCCTCCCCTTATTCCTGAGTTTATGATATATTTGTTGATAAAGCCTATGTTTGGCGTTTTTAAATTAGCGATCAAATTTGATTGTTTATTTTCGGGCATTTTTTCAAAGTTTTCATTGATTTGTAACTTTGATTTTTGACAATTGGCCCCCGCTGATTATACGTTTCAAATGATGCATTAAATCACTTTTAAGTCAATTCCAGCGCAAAAAACTGTCTCAAAAGAGCTAAAAACGTGGTATTTTTCTTATTCTGCATTTTGGTTGACAGGTCAATGGGGGGGGGGGCTATAGCCCCCGTCTCCTCCATGGCTACGCTACTGCTGGTACTGCGTCATATTATGGTAAATCCGGCCCTGAGTAATGCATTACGTTTACAAAAAGGCTAGATGTGGGCCTGAGATAGCAACTTCTAGGACAAAAACTCTCTGTTTTCTTCGGGTTATACGTTTAAATTGGCTGGCAAAAATTGAATTGAGGGAGACCCGGAACTCCTGGTCTTCAGTATTGTTGTTAGTTATACTGTTGTAAGCAAAAAATGCTAAAAAGAAACTGAAACTGAAGAAACTATAGGCTTTTTTGTCATTGGTGAAATTTCAGTTGGGGAGGGGGCGGACCCCTGCCCCCCTCCCCTTGGCCACGCCTATGCTCCAAGTGAGGAAAACAAAAAAGGTGTTCGCAAATTTTCTGCGAGGTTTCTGGCGTTTTCCATCGAAATTTTAACTGTGCAAAAAATAGTGCTGTCCTCGAGCCGAGGACAGGGCAATTTTTGAGGACTTGAGGCTTCGAGGCCAAGGACTTCACCTTCGAGGCCAAGGACTTCAAAACGTGTCCTCAAGGACGTCCTCGAGGCCAAGGACGTCCTCGAGGACTCCACCTCTGCAATTTGTAAATCATGCCACAAACTTCTGACAGTCTTTTTGCAAGGTAGTCTATGTGAGTTTTCCAGGATAAATCACTATTCAAATAAACTCCTAGATATTTTACAGTGTTAGTTCTGTCGATAAGGTTATGATTTATAGAAATTTGAAAATCAGAGTTTGGATTCGAGGTGTTGCTAATCACTATGAAAGCTCTTTCTTGCAGATGATATTTAATTCATTGTCACTTATCCAATTTTTTATATTTTTCATCTCCAGTGAGACTTGGACTTGAAGAGTCTTAACATTGCTTTGCGATGAACGGAGATTTGTGTCATCAGCACGTAAAGTAGTTTCAAAGTGTGATGCTTCGGGCAAATCATTAACATAAAGCAAGAAAAAAAGCGGTCCCAAAACTGAACCCTGAGAAACCCCAAATTTGACACTGTGCAGCTTAAAAATGCTGTTGTCAACTTTCGTGCAGATTTTGCGATCTTTTAGATATGAATTTAACAATTTCCATACACTGCCACGAAAGCCATAATGTTCCAGCTTTTTGAGTAAGATATCATGAATAACCGAGTCGAATGCTTTCTTTAGATCAAGAAAAATAGAGCATGTAGTATTTTTGTTGTTTAAATTATCCAGTAATTTATCATATAAAGTTGTAATGGCTAATTCAGTCGAACTGTTTGTTTTAAAACCGTATTGCAAAGCAGTTAAAATATCATTTTTATTCAGAAAGTTTCTCATCCTAATTTCTATTATCTTTTCAAAAAGTTTAGAAAAAATTGGTAAAAGTGAAATGGGTCGAAACTCACCAACTGTTTGTGGAGATGAAACTTTAGGAATAGGCATTAGATACGCTATTTTATAATCATTCGGAAAAGTTTCTTGTTCTACACCTTTGTTAAATATTCTTGTGAGAAATGGAGTAAGAACACATGCAGCTGTTTTGATGAATTTTGCTGGAATGTGATCAAATCCATACACTGTATGTACTTTGACGTTGTTTAAGAATGTTCTCACTTCATCTTCAGAAATTTCATGCATTGCGAAACTTTGCATACAACGTTTACTGTGACTTTTTATTTGATGAGACGATGCTTGATTATTTTTACTGATCATGTTAGCACCAATATTAGCAAAAAACTCGCTTAGTTTGTTAAGAAAATATTTGGAGCTTGTGTTGTAGTTCTGACTATCAATTGCAATAGTAGAGGGCAATTTAGATTTTCTTGAAGATTGTTGATAGTTAATTTTTTCTTTCACAATTTTCCATGTTTTGGATGAATCTTGATGATTCTCTTTGATTTGTTTTTCATAATACATGCGTTTTGCTGAATTCTTGATATGTGTAAGTTTATTAAGATACTTTTTGTAATTCATTTTATTTTTTTGATTGTTGTTTTTAACATAATTTCTGAAAAGTTTGTTCTTGGTCTTAGTAGAGGTGAGGAGCCCTTTTGTAATCCATGGTTTAGAGTTTAATTTTATTTATTTTTTCTGGTCATATTACGCAACGGGGCATGTTTATCTAATACTGCAATAAAAATGTCGTTTAAGCATTTTACATCATTATCAACCCCGGATGTTTGGGAATCAAACATATTTGTTGATAATTGGTAATTTAGATCAAATAAGTTTTCAAGATTGAAACTTTCGTGCATCTAGTTAATTTTTTGTCTGTTTTAGATGAGAGTTTACTCCTTTCCAGAATAAAAAAGATTGGAAAGTGGTCCGAAATATCATAAATGCACACACCACTTTTGGTTCTTGGTGTATTTATATTAGTGTAGATATGATCTAGTATTTAAGGTTTGCACGCACCAGTGTCTGAAAATCTAGTGGGGATATCAATCAGAGAAAGGCATCCAATGGAATTCAAGGAATTAGTATATTTTCTGATTATTTTGCTTTTTTTGTCGCAAAAATTAACATTCATATCATCACAAACTATATACGAAAGTTTATCATTTTCCAAGAACAGCAGAGTATCACATAGCTTATTTTGAAATGCTTGTATATTTTTGTTGGGGTGCCTATAAACAACAGCACAAACGAATGATTTGTTTGGCTGGTTGGTTTCAATTTCTATCCATAAATCCTCACAATTTGAAGTGTTGGGAGACAGTTCTTTGCGTATTTTGAATTTAAACGACTCCTTGATGTAAATACCAACACCACCAGCATTTGAAGGAGAGTCATTACGCAAAAAGCAATAATTTGGTATACTAATATTACTTGTACTGTTTTCATTTCATAGGCGTAGCCAGGATTTTTGAATGGGGGGGGGGCCCAAACCACAAATCACATGCAATGACGTCATCGGAAATTTTCGAAAAAGGAACTTTTTGTGGGGCAAAGATATCGTAGAATGCAAGATCTAAAGCTGTAATCTGTTGGCACTTAACCAGGATTTTGGTAAAGGGAGAGGGGAAAAACTAATTGTTAGAAAATGCAAATGTCTAACTTAGGAGACGTGTTGAGTAAGCTAGTGTAGTCAAACGTATCACAGATGGGGTCTGGGAGCGGAGCCCCCAGCCGCCGGTGGCTATGGGGGTCTGGGAGCAAAGCCCCCAGCTGCTGGGCGATTTTTGTAAGTTTTTGGAAAAATAAGCGATTTTAATTCCATTGGATCACATTTCGCACGTGTTCAAAGCCATTTGAAAGAATTAGATTTTTAACATTTGCAAGCCAATCGAAAAAATTTAACTGTTCAATCCTCCTTTTACTTGCAATTAAAGTCCAAAACACGTTTAAAATCTTGCATTATGGTGTAAAATTTTAATTGTAAGTGATTTGGTCCATGTAGGGGTAAGTAGGGCACATTGCCTCCTACAATATTTTAGCGGTAAATAGTAATCCCCTCGATGATTTTCCTTCAAAATTTTTGTTTTGTCATGAAATTAACCAGTTATAGGAGTACATGTACGGCCTGGGGGCCCAGACCCCCTCAATTGAAATTCAATGATTTGTTCAATGAGCATTCTCTCTAGTTATTTTTTTTTAAAGTATTTTGTGCGTAAAAACTGGCCAGGTGGAGGTGAATCGTTATTGAAAAATGGTACAATAGATGGTTACGCTTACTAAACATGTTATTCCTGGGCAAGACTTACATTGCGCGGGGCCCCTGGCACTTAGGGAATTTTGGCAACATCTTCATGCCAAATATAAGTGAAGACCAAAAAAAGTCCTATCATCTGAGTGCTGGGCCCTGGCACTGAGCCATATGGCAAATACGGCGCTGGTTATTGCGTCACGTTCATGAAAAGTTTAAATGAGGGCTTGAGGTAGCAATTTTTAGGACAAAAACTCTTGATTTCACTCGGGTTATACATTTAAACTGGTTGGAAAAAATTGAATTAAGGGGGTGCACCGGGCCCCCTGATCGTCAATATTATTTATTGTTAATTACTGTTGTACGCGTGTACTGTTGTACGCAAAGATGCAAAAAGAAACTGAAAATGAAGAAACAAGGTTTGTTGTTCAATTTTTGTCATTGGTGGCATTTCAGTTGAGGGGGCCCGAGCCCACTGGGCCACCCCCCTGGCTACGCCTATGATTTTGAGATAAGATCGCGCCCTTAAGTTCTTTCATAAAAAAACATTTAAAGCAAAATTTAAAAAAAAAATTTTTTTCAAAACGTGGAGGACTCGAGTCAAGTCACTTGACAGGTTTTTGAAACCTCCAGGAATAGCATGACATTATTATGACATGGACAGGTGGTCGTCATTATTTTTACTTGCTTTTGTACGCGTAAATCCTAAATTAACGAAACTGCTATTCCGGACAAAGACAACATACTGGCTTTGCTTTCGTTATGTTTATCCTCGGTAGTATTTCAGTTGGGGGTTTGCATTACCGCCTGTGTTATAGCATTAAGTTCATAGCAACGTTAAACGAGGGTCCGGGATTGCAACTTTTAACACAAAGCTTTTAGATTTTTCACAGGTTTGCGTATATATTGTTAAAAATTTGAATTGCGGGGCCCCTAGCCCGGGACCCTTGGTCGTCAATAAGGGGCCCCAGGTCCCCCTGGTTGTTAGTTAAAGGCTCTGGGGGCCCCTGGTTGTCAATTAGGGGCCCCCTGGTTGTCGATTAGGGGCCCCCTGGTCGTCAGTTAGGAATCCGGGGCCCCCTGGTTGTTAGTTAGGGGCCCTGAGGATCTCTGGTTGCCAATTAGGGGCTCCCGTTTGTCAGTTAGAGGCCTCAGGGCCCTCTGGTCGTTAGTTAGGGGCTCTGGGGCTCCCTGGTCGTCAGTTAGGGTCCCTGGGGGTCCCTGGTCGTCAATTAGGGGCTCTCAGGACCTCCTGTTGGTCAGTTAAGGGCCCCCAGGGCTCTTTGGTTGTCGGTTAAGGGCCCTGGGGTCCCTTGGTCATTAGTTAGGGGCCCCAGGGCCCCTGGTTGTTAGTTAGGGGCCCGGGGGGGCCAATGGTTTCCAATTAGGGGCCCCCTGTTTGTCAGTTAGAGGCCCGGGGGCCCCCATTTTTCAGTTAGGGGCCCTGGACTCCCTGGTTGTCAGTTAGGGACCCCGGGGCCCCCTGGTTGTTAGTTAGGGACCCTTGGTTGTGGGCTAGGGGCCCCTTGGTTGTTAGTTCGGGGCCCTGGGGGCCTCTGGTTGCCGATTAGGGGCCCCCTGTTTGTCAGTTAGAGGCCCCAGGGCCCCCGTTTTTCAGTTAGGGGCTCCAGGCTCCCTGGTTGTCAGTTAGGGGCCCCGGGGCCCCCTTGTCGTTAGTTAGGGGCTCCGGGGCCCCCTGGTTGTTAGTTAGGGGCCCCGGGGCCACCTAGTTTCGGTTAAGGGCCCCTGGTTGTTTGTTAGGGGCCCCTGGTTGTTAGTTAGGGACCCAGGGCCCCCTCGTCGTCCGTACTGCAACTAAACATCGCTAGGCTATGTTGTCATAATTTTTTATCATTCGTGGTATTTCAATTGGGGGGGCTCGGGCCCCCTGGGCCCCCCCTGGCTACGCCTATGTTTCATTTAGTTTAGTTTCCGAAATAGCCACTAAATCAGGTAAACGTTCAAAATCATGTAAAAACTCATCAATTTTATCTTTACTTTTAGATAAGCTTCTTACGTTAAAATGTAGGAGAAAAAAATCATTGGGACTAGCATGTAACGACTCGTTGGCTAATTTTTGGGGAAGGTGATAATCATCATATCTGCTTCCTAAGTCTGCCCATTTGTTGTTCGTAAGCAATTTAATTGAATATTACATGTAGCAAAGAAGGGCAATTCGACAGCACAGCAACCATTACAGATACCAACTCCAATAACACTGTTGCACAGTGACTTTTTACAATTAACACATGTGAACATTTGCATAATATTAGCTTCTCCGATAAACTTATTACAAATTTCAATAAATTAGTAATAAACTATAGACAGTATACGGAGTCTTATAGGCACAATCAAACCTTTGATTAACAGCCTAAGACATACTGTTTCGGAATATTGTGGTTACTTTATATTTTTAGAAAAAAAATTGTGTCATGATCTGATTAATTTGCGATTCTTTGCCTTTCTACAATCATGTTGATACCTGTAGTCCTAGCTATACTGACGAAGAATAAAAGACCAATGTCGATTCCGAAACAGTATGTCTTAGGCTGTTAATCAAAGGTTTGATTGTGCCTATAAGACTCTGTTTACTGTCTATAGCTTATTATTAATTTTCTCAGTGCATTGTTCTCAATAAATTAGGCTACACGAAAAGTATGCTAATTCAGTGCATCTTTTGGCCTATGTCAGAGTCAGAGTAGCCAATCTTAGATAAGTCAGAAAGCAAATTTACGTTGATTATTCTGCTTTCTGAATCTTTTCGGAGGCGGATACGACCCTGGGAAGTCCAAATGAATTTAAAATTCAATAGTTTTTTAGCCTTTACTGCTTCGTTTAGTAGCATTTTTTGGTAGGCCGTCAAATTTTCTCTTATTTGGGTAGAAGCGAGACCAAAATTAATTTTGTCAGACGGAATTTTGTTAAGTAATTTGCGTTTTCCATAAAGTTCGTTTCTTTTGCCTCGATTGGAAAACCGGACAATGATAGCGGGATGTTGTGCGCTGGGAATGTTTCCAGATCTAGGCGTACCTGTTTGTGATTTCCTCGTGGTGGATTTTTGGGTTCGCGGCGACTGCATACGGGGACAAGTTGAAATGTGTGTATTATCAAGTTCAACGTTAGAGATATAGCTAAATCCTTAACAATTCGCCTGGTATTTTCATTCTTGGTAACAGGAACTCCATGAATTTCTAAATTCTTTCTTCGGCCATATTATTACAGCTGGTCTAATTGAAGCTCTGTTTCTATTTGCCTGTTGTTGATTGCATTGACTGATAATTTAAAATTTTTGAAATATTATTGGAGAGTTGGGAATATTTCAGAAACTTTTCGATACAAGTCATCATACTCATCAGCAATAAAAGTAACGCTGCTTATAATATGATCTGTTTTATCGGACGTGAAGTTTTATCAAACTGTTATTATGATCTGTTATAAATCGCTTTCTTTTTGTTGACATGCTGTTTTTTCGAGTTCTTTTTGAGTTTAAGTTCGATTTGGCAGCCCTTGTTCAAAATATGACTTCGCTGGTTTTTACCGTGAATTCACAAAATTAGTCACTGTTGTACATAGGCGTAGCCTGGGTCCGCTGACCTTTTAGGGTCCGTAAAGCACTTTTAGAAGGTACGCAAAAGAAATTTGGTGCAGGCCTTACTTAGCTCATAGCTTAATAATTTTGCTTCCGACTTTGTGCGTTCAGGAGGTACGTAATCTATGATTGCGAGATTCATTTTTTGCTGGGTGTGCGTTCGTTGTGATCACACAACCCAACTTCCCTATGGAATCACGGAGAGAAAAGTTCAGTTTATCGGCCGCTACTACTTTTGTTAGCTACTCTTGAAGCCTAGCTGAAAGTTCAGTCTTTTTGTACCTCTGTTGGTAAAGAAAGGAGTAGGCTACTAAAAGTAGGTGCACCCATCCCATTAAACTTCGTAAATTACAATACATTTTTGCTCTGTGTGAGCCTATTTTTCACTATACGGTACCTTGATCTTCTATAGTTGTGATCGTTTAATTTTTTAGCCTTACAGAAAAAGCCGCCAAACTTTTAAAAAATTGCAAGGGGTCCACTTTTGAATTTTTTTTTAAAGTTTGGAAACCACTGGTCAAAGTTTTCTTGGCCTCTCAGTTTTGATATTTAGCCCTTTGAGGGCATGCAGCGGTTCCGGGGGGAGGGGGGTTAAGAAAAAAGTGCATGAAATTCTTTATAGCCGCTCGGTATCTGACTAAAAAGCACTGCAGCAGACATATTTTTTTACTTTCTTATTACTTCTTACATTATCCCAAATATTGGCTTGTAAGATACGTCAAACGCTTTTGTTTTCTTTTTTCTGCTTTCTGGCCTTAATTTTTCGCGGAATTCGGCATAAAAAAATACGCGTATACCTGAGACCTTTTTAGCTCTTTTTCCTTTAGACGGTACAGATCAAGTTTCAAACTATTTTAAAAACTAATTTTGAGTGTATATTGCAAAGTTCATGTGACTTAAATACCTATACCACTAATTATAAAATTTGCCATTGCATTGTTGTAAAAGATGGAAACCACTGATCGAGTCCTAAATTCCTACAACGCTAAACCATGAAAATCCAAAACATAACCAATTAACTGCCAGCGCAATTGCAAAGAATTCAAACTTTGTTCGATTGTAAACATCAGGAAGGACTATAAAAACCGCCAAAAAACCGAAGGTGCCACGTTGAGGATTACCCCTCAAACGGGCTCTCCCAACTTTAAACTGTTGAGCCGTGGAAGCTAGATGGGTAAATCTCTCAGATGCGTAGGTATATGAAAAAAGCAAAACATAACAAAATTTCGGAGTGCAACCTTGGTGATTTTCTCCAAAGAGGCCTTCAAAATTAAAACTTTTTAGCTGCTTCGGCTAAAAGGTAAAATTTTTGGGACAACTATGAAAGAAAAATGAAACCTATCATAATTTAGGATTGTCTCGTAGGAGGTCTTCCCAACTTGGCCCACCAAATTTAAAACTTTTTAACCGCTTACGCTAGAAAGCTAATATTTTCAAGAAAGATAAATTTGAAAGGAAGATGAAACATGACAAAATTTGGAAGTGCTTCATTTTGGACCCATAAACGGCCCTTCAAAATCTTAAATTTTTAGCGATTTTAGTAAGAGAAATGACATTCAAGAATTTAGTGAGATGCAAATGAAAGATAAAGCATAATAAAATTTGGGAGTTCCACATTAGGAGTTTTCTCCAAATAGGTCTTCCAAAAATTTTTTTTTTGCTGATCGAAATAGACAAATAAATTTTTCAGAATTATAATAGGTGAGTTTAAGAAATATGAAATATGACAAATTTGGGGGTGTTACGTTGTGAAACCCACTGTTACCGAACAATTTCTTCGACTTTCGATCATTAAAATTCCAATTTTTGTTATGCTACAGCTATCTACAATAAAACACATGGCACTTATCAGATCCGAATGAAGCTCAAAGCTTTGTCAATTCGAACCCAACCCGAAAAACCCGGCCCGACTAACAACTTTGTATCGAACAGTTTGCTTCACTCACAAATGGAATCATTAACAGAGTGCTGAGTTTTTGTTTGAAAATAAAGCTTGAGCTTCGTTCATAGAAATTCATAATATTTGATGAGAATATGTTTCTCCAATGTATCATTTTTTATTAAATTTGATGTTTCGCTTCCTAGTCCGGGCAGCATGATCAGAGCAGATACACGTTTTACTGTAGAGTAACAAGTTATAAAAGGGCATTCAAGTTAAGTTTTTCACTCTTGACCAAAATGTTGCGAAAAGCGCAAAACGCATTTTCGCCAAATTGCAGTTCAAAATTAGCCGTTTTCATTTTAATCAGAGTTGCCATTTGGTCAGTATTGCGACAAAAGATTAACTTTTGTACAGTTGACTTATATTTATAGAAAAGCAGCTAATTTTACAGTTCTAAACCTTTATTTAGTAGTACAATAACTCTGCCGGAAAACATTTATTGAGAACGAAGAACGTACAATAATTTTTTGAAATCTCGTTTCTAACTGGCAACCCTGGCAAAATTTCTAAAGAAAAAAAGCTTTTTCAGGGGAAATTTTGATCTATTACATCTCGAGAACAGAGGGTCGTAGAAAGCTCAAATTTGGTGAAGTTAGTTCTCAAATTTGTCGAAATATTTTTGAGAAAAAATTCAGCAACAAAATTTCCAACCTGAATGCTCTTTTAACAGTAACACGATGCGACGACTGAGCATCAGCTGTGAACTAGTTGCTTCTAGTCAATATTAATTTGTTTGTTGTTGGTTTTTTGTCAAAACATACAATTTCTTAGTAATAATTGCTGCTGATACAAAAATAAACTTCTCTTTGTGAGATTGTTGACAAAAAGTAAACAGAAAAAAAGTAAATGAAAAACTAAACCGATTAAAGTTAACAGAAATACAATAACGTATGTAACTTTAATACAAAACACAAAGCCAAAATAACTGGAAACATATCTTGACGTTTCGTGAAACTACTTCTCACATTGTCAAAAGTAATGAATGGCGAAAAACACAAAGCACAAGCATATAAAGCAACAAAAAGAAGCAGCAGCAAGGGAGAGAATTATTCATATTACTCATGTGTTAAACAAATACAGCGGTATAGAGGTCCTGTCAACATTTAAGTTGGGATTGTGTTTTGGAATTAGTAATGTTTCGGTGATCAATAATTTTCGCCAGTGATTGGTTTGGGCCATTATTTCTGTTTTTTCAAAATCAATTTTATGATCGGGGTTATCTGTCAAATGTTTGGATACATTGGTGTCTTGTCTAGTTGGCGAATTGGGGTCGTGATTTTTTAACCGAGTAATAAGATTTCTGGAAGTCTGACCAATATATGTGCTTTTACAGCTGCATGTGATGCGATAAACCACACTAGAACGATGTAACTTATTTTGGCGCTCTTTAAAGGTATAAAGACGCTTTAAATTGAACGTTTCGTTGATTAAAATAAATGTAACTTTAAAGTCCAATTTTTTCAAAACACCAGTGGAACAAGCACAAAGAACACGCTACGAGCATTAGAGAGAACAGTTTTAAAAATTGAAAGGAGGAAGGCAGACATTGAATTCTTGCGATTCTGTTTGATTTATCAACTGTCACCAAAATTCACAAGGTTCAAATTGTACAATCAAAATCGGCAGTCATTAGCGCAAGTACGTACTTTACGCAAAAAATTACAAGTTGCGGAATATAAAGATCACCAAAAGAGTCTCCGTTCCTTGCAAAAGAAATACGATGATTTGAGCAAACAGCTTTTCGATAGCATTGGGCGAGTGTCAGCTATTTATGTGCGGAAATTTATTGAAAACCAACGGCAAGAAAAAGCTAAAATTTGTGCTAACCGCCACAAACGAAAATTAATGAAATTAGGCTTGGACATCTCGAAGTTTGATGCTAATTGCACCAAGACTATTCGTAATCTCTCTGATCGCAAACTTTCGGACGTTGAAAAAATGCTATTAAGCAAAGGATTAAATTTTTGGATATATCCGCTTTATCTAAATTTAATTGAAGTCCAAAATGAATTTGAAAATTTGTACCAAGAAATACGCTCCATTCTTGATCACAACCAACCAACCGAATTTAAACGAATTTTGCTTAATTTGTACAACAAATACAAGTCATCATATTTCCACTTGAGAAAGCATGACGTCACTGGGTTAAGTAAAGAAGAAAAGCTTGCACTGGACAGCTTGCGAAAAGACAAATCTATTATTGTTAGTAAGCCGGACAAAGGCCAAGGGGTAGCCATTCTTAACAAATGCGACTACATTGCTAAAATGGAATCAATTTTACAAGATCAAACGATTTTCAAACCAGTTAAATCTGATGATAATATTAGCAAACTTTCAAAATTTCAAGGATTTTTATACAGACTTAAAGCAAGCAAGCAATTAGATGATGAAATATATCATTTAATCAGACCTACAGCTGCATCTACCCCAATGCTTTATGGACTCCCAAAACTCCACAAGGACGGAATACCTTTGCGACCAATTCTGGCGTCTACCGGAAGTTTTAATTATCAAAGTGCTGTTTGGCTAAACAAAATTTTGATGCCTCTGCGCGAGCACGATTCCAATATAAAAAACACATTTGACTTTCAAGAAAAACTTTCTAACATGGTTAATTTGAGTTCCAAAATACTTGCAAGTTTTGACGTAAAGAGTCTTTTTACCAATATTCCGGTCGATTTTACAATACAAATCATTCTCCAAAAACTTTTTCCCGACAAATCGACAAGATTTTACGGCATGAATAAAAGACAATTTAGAAAACTATTAAACTGGACATGCAAAACAACAACATTGCAATTCGATGGAAAATTTTATCACCAAATTGATGGCATGGCAATGGGGTCGCCGTTGGCCCCTGCCATGGCCGACATTTTCATGAATTGGCTGGTGGAAACTGCCTCTACCAAATCCAATCATCAGTTTACAGTTCACCGTTACGTAGATGATTTATTTCTGACCTTTGATGACCCCAACAACATCGATCATGTTTTTAGTACTTTCAACTCAATACACCAGAAAATCAAGTTTACAAAAGAAAACGAAGAGAACATTAAATTGGCCTTCTTGGATGTCCAAATCACAAAAAATTCAGATAGCATTGAAACATCAATATTTCGGAAAAATACCAACTTAGGCATCTACACAAGATGGGACAGCTATGTTCCGAATCGATACAAACAAAACTTGGTCTGGACGTTACTGCACCGGGGATATAGTATTTGTAATAGTGCACAGTTACGAAAAAAAGATTTTCAAAAAATTTCAAACCTTCTCGAGAAAAATGGATTTCCCTTAAATTACATAAACCGGCAAATACAACACTTTCTTGGCAAAAAGCAGTCAAAACCAAAAACACACAAGAAGGACGACACAAAACGGATTTTTATGCAACTTCCCTACATAAAAGAAATGAACGGCCATATACCAAAAGAAATTAATGGTTTTTTGAAAAAATTGGACTTTAAAGTTACATTTATTTTAATCAACGAAACGTTCAATTTAAAGCGTCTTTATACCTTTAAAGAGCGCCAAAATAAGTTACATCGTTCTAGTGTGGTTTATCGCATCACATGCAGCTGTAAAAGCACATATATTGGTCAGACTTCCAGAAATCTTATTACTCGGTTAAAAAATCACGACCCCAATTCGCCAACTAGACAAGACACCAATGTATCCAAACATTTGACAGATAACCCCGATCATAAAATTGATTTTGAAAAAACAGAAATAATGGCCCAAACCAATCACTGGCGAAAATTATTGATCACCGAAACATTGCTAATTCCAAAACACAATCCCAACTTAAATGTTGACAGGACCTCTATACCGCTGTATTTGTTTAACACATGAGTAATATGAATAATTCTCTCCCTTGCTGCTGCTTCTTTTTGTTGCTTTATATGCTTGTGCTTTGTGTTTTTCGCCATTCATTACTTTTGACAATGTGAGAAGTAGTTTCACGAAACGTCAAGATATGTTTCCAGTTATTTTGGCTTTGTGTTTTGTATTAAAGATATTTCGATGTTCCGAATATTATGCTCCGATATGTAACTTTAGTTTTTCCTGTACGAGTTAAAATTATGACAAAAAACTGAAGATAACAAATAAAGATGAGACCGTTTTAATTGGCAACATATGCCAGAAAATAAAAGTTAGAATCTGTTTTTTTAATCGTGGAGACGCTAAAAACAACTTCAAACGTAAAATCCGAAAAATGAATTTAAATATAAATTTTTGTGATTCGGCAAAATTTCTCAAGCTAATTATTAATTTTTAGTCAGATGTTCGTAGTTAGCGGCAAACTTGTTTTCTGGAAATGAAAAAGCAACGTTAACTCATTCCAAAAAAGCAGAAAATCACCACCCCAATTTTATACCCGCAATTTTTTAAGTGCTCATCATGCAGTAAAATGCTCAGAAACTAAAAACTTAAAGTTTAGTTTTCGAATAATAAATTCGAATTGTACTGTAACGTAAAATCAATTTCTGCTACTGGCCAATTTCCTTGTAATTATCTTAAAAAAGAAAAAAATAACAAAGCAATAACAAAAGTGGTTCTATATTGCAACCTGTTCTTCTGCGTCTGATAAGAATCGATCAATTATATTGGTTTATTGGGCATTTTGGTGATGAAGTAATTACAGAAAACAATAAGACATTAATGGGGTTTGTCTTTTACATTCATGAACTATTTTTTCGAGTTCGTAAAGGCCATTCTCGCTCGCTAAAAAGCGCTAACGAGCAAAAAATCTTCGTAGACAAACTGCCATTTCTAAGCCGTCTTGCCCAACACGCGTTAAAACGGCTCGCTCGAATTTCTTTGCTAGATGTTTGTAAACTGTGTTAGTACGTAATAAATACCCCATTGTGACGTCAGATGCATTTCTACTTCAAAATAATGCGTTCAAGCGTATAGTATGTATTGCATTGTTATGGAAAAAGATACTTTGAGCTATGCGTGATTATTCTGCGCAAGCAAATTCTTCACCTGATAATAATTAGTAAATAAACGACAGAATTTAATTATATATTTGGATCAATGTAAAATAAGAACAACTTTTTCCATACTATAATTTTTTCAATGAAGTAAAGCGCCCTTGAGGTTGTTGGTGGGTAAACTCATACGATAACAGTAACTTTAGGTCTTAAGGTTTCAAAATTTTTCAAAAGTGAGCAAGTCGAAGCACACTCTTTCTTTTTAGAACCGGTAAATCTTGAGTTTAGACTGGCTGTTTTTAATTTTTTGTCAATATTTAGTCTCATTTGTTCTTGATTTTGTAAAAATTTTGAGAGCATCGATGTCAATTTTAGCGGGCATCTTTAAACACTGTTCAATTCCTATAGCTCTGTCTGCTTAAGACTTAAGTGAAGGCTTTTCTCTTGCTTTTGCAGCATCGTAAAATTGCAAAAGCAAAAAAGCAAGCTTTTTTCAAGTTGAACAACTGCCAAAAAAATTTCTCAATTGCTTGCGCAGAGCAACAGAGCTTTATAATGTTGAATAGTTGCAATTTTGCTCGCAAACACAAGAAAATCACTGAAAATTTATCGTTTTGAATCGGCACGAATTTTAGTTTCTTTGATTAGTTTGAATTTTTTTTTGGTTTGTTTTTGGTTTGTTTTGCTGCCAAGGCTGGCAGTGTTTTTAATTTTTTCTTAAATTTTGAGCAAAAATGAGCCTCGTGTTTTAGAAAATCGTTCTTATAAAAGGAGTGTGTTACTATTTTTGTCAACTTGCACTAAGTTACTTAGCATTTCTTTATCAATCGAAACAGCAAATGGTTTTCAATGCAATTCACTTTTTTTAGCAGTCTAATAGCAAACCTGGCGATGATTTGAATTAATTTTCAGCGAAAATTCGCATGAGTTGGAAGTTTTCAACATTTCGCCATTAAATTTCTAAACCAAAAAGATTTCTCGCACGCTTAAAGAGTGCTTCAAGATCCTCTTTACGTTGGCGAGGAAAATGTGACGTTTTTTTACTCGAACTGCTTTCCGCAATCGCTTGAAGAAATTTAGCGAGAAAGAATGAAGTAACGGATTTCGCAAGGCTTTACATTCACGTGCAAAAATGACCTCTCACGTTTAGCGCGTATTTCGTTCGTTAGGGCCTCTTAAAAAAAACTCGTTATTAAAGCGAACGAGGAAATGTCTGTCATGTGCCCCCAGACTAACTAATAAAAAATTCAATCGCCAAAAACTTGAAAAGATTATCATAAGCATTGGATCACCGGAAACTTCCTGAGTTAGGTGAGAATTTTAGTACTTACCGCAAAAAAAACATTATTAACCAATAGTAAGACTCTGACATAGTCTTGTGGCAGAAGGAAAAATATGTTGTTGTTGTTGTACTGCTTGTTTATCCTCCTGTTACCAAACATCGTCAGTTGCTAACTATTGGACGATCCGCACACTTTTCATTGTAATGACTACTTCGCGCTTGGTAGAATCCGCACCTGCTTAGGATCGAGTTTCCAATGATGCAATGTTCCTGTGGATATCTTCGAATTCTTGTCCACTGACTTTGCTGCTTGTTTGAAGTCACCAAGCAGAGATATTTATCGTAAAACGTCTTATCCAAGAACGCATCATCGTGACCAGAGTGCGGGTTGAATTAAAATCAAGCATTCAGGGTCGTCGGAAAAACGATGCCTTTACCCTTGCGGCTCACGCAGCCAAATTATATGCAACTACAAGCAGCAACAAATACTATGCCCTAATATTGACAAGCCCTTCAAACCGTGCGATTTGCTAAAAAAAAGAACTCCATAAGATGTAACTCAAGGGGTGGTTTATTTATTTTTTGATTTCTTAGCAAAGTATAGTACAGTACAACTAAATATCCACTAAAAAAGGAAAAATTTAAATTTTTTTGATTTACATATCAAGTCATTGATATATTGTCTAGGGGATAACCAAGCAAATGAATATCTTCTAGTTTTTCGTTTTTTTTTTATGATTATTCCCCAGCTGCAAGAGACTAATATCTGCTAACAAGATACATACTGAAATTCTCATCAAGCGTGTTCAAAGTGTTTAAATGTTCATGCTTCAAAAAATCAAAATTTGTACACAGGAAAAACCTTTTGAAGTAGAACCAAAAAAAGGCTTTTAGATTGATTAATCGACATTTTCATTCCATATGAACAAGGAAGCGACGCCGGCGCTTTTATTTTGGATAAATCCATGTCCGCTTTGGAGTTGACTTTTTTTCAAGTTTTCCGATTGATGTTTTGACTTCTTCTCAAATAAATTTGCTGCTTGTTCGGAAATATGATGCTTGCAGCTTTTAAATAAAATATTCATCTCAGAGTATTTTTGAAATGTCATAGCAATTCGCCAAAAATTTTTGAAATGCATAACGTACAGTGATGGGCACAGCGGCGCAACAGCGCCGCTACTTTTTTGGTAGAGGTATAGCGGCAGCGCCGCTGCTAATTTTCGTCGCCAGCGACAGCTGTTGAACGAAAAATTTTTTTAGCCGAAAAAGCGGTTGCGCTTCAGCGTCCTATTTTCAGCAAATATTTTGCCGCTGCTGCTACTGCAAATAAGCTCCTTCCAAGACTTTTTTAATTCACATTTTCATACGTTAGCGTTTGGAGTCTTTACTCCGCTTTTTTCACTCTGCTCTTGTTACGACGTAGTTTTTTTTAGTTTAGTAGAACAAACAAGGTTACGTTTGTGACGTTTTGTCGCAGCTCGTATACGACTATACGTATAGGCGAGTTTTATCACACGTAGTCCAATTTTTTTCTGAACCAAAATTCAACGAATAATGTGATCTGATAGCGAGTCAATATGAAGTGATAAAACCGATTTCAGTAAAACCAATTTCGAGCAATTCTCTTTAACCAAAATGCGATAATTACGATTCGATAAATTGCTATAAACTAGCGGATAGGAAAGACTGCTTCCCGCAATATTTCCCCAAAATGCTGGCATTTATTAAGACAAATGAAGATGATTTGTTGGCTCTCTGGTCACAGACCACGGTATATAGTTCGTGCACTGCAAGTAAAACAGTACAGTAACAGGCCCAGTGCCAAAGTAGTGTGTGTTTCGGGGGGCACAAAAACTTTTGGGCGGACACTTACGCAGCCGGGACCTGACGCATTCGGAATGCGGCATGAATCTGGTGAATATTTTGCTCCAAATCCTATGTTATCCTCTATTAATACGGATTTTGATCTCAAATTTGAGGTAAAGACCAAAAATATAAAAAAAGTTTTTTGTCGCAAAATCTTAGGCTATTTGATCACGTTTACTTGATCTGTTTTGCTTCATAGAAAAGCGTTTATGGTGACCTGTTTTGGGCAAAAGTTTGCTGGTCCGCTTGAGCTGGTGTAAAAGTTTACTCTCGCTTAGGGGGGCACAAGTAGTGATTTGGGGGGCACGGCCTCGAAATGTCACCCCCCTCCGTGGCGCCGAGCCCGATGAGTAGTAACATCAATGCATAGTAAAATAAATTTTGCTCCAACAGTGAACAGTATAACTGAGAATTGAATTTATAATGCGCTGAGAATTGAACTCATAAATCGAACCTGGCAATATATAAGCTTCAAAGACAATTTAGTTATGGAGTAATACTCGTAGAAAAAATACTTCGTGTAAAGTGAATCGCTTTGTATATCATTTGCTTAACATGTGTCTATTCTATATGCCGGCGACGCGTATAGCATGAAGCCAGCGCTGTAGAATGCGTCATTATTAGCCCACGTATTTCCACCGAGTTCGTAAACTTCATTTCTTAAACGCTGGATCTACCTCTCTATCAAAGTTGGACGAAATCATCGCCGGAATGAATCACCTACCAAATCTACAAAACTCCGAGAAATGTTTTGTAACTCGGTCGATTGATAAATTTTCCTGCCTGATCTCTACACGAGGAATTAATTTAGTGGTTGAAGGCCGAGAGTGTGGCAGGCCCGGCGTCAGAGTAGCCTGACTGGGGGGAGGGGGGGCATAAACAATTTTTGGGAGGACACAAAAACTTTGTTCCCTCGAATCCAAAAGCGAAGACCAAAAAGCAAAAGTCTTCATCGCAAAGCATGAACAAAATTTCAAGGATTCTGGGGTGAAGACCAAAACAAAAAGGTCTCCACCGCAAAATCTGCGGAAAAGCAGTTGTTGCTCACGGATTCTGAGGTGCTGACCAGCATTTTGGGGGTCTCAAGCCTCAAACTGCACTCCAGTGGCACCGAGTCTGTTACTTTCTTAGGGACACAATCCTCACTTGGGGAGGCGCAATTCTCGTTTGGGGGGGCACAAAAAGTGATTTGGGGTGAACACGGTCGCGGAATGCCCCCCGAGGCGCCAGGCTTGGAGTGTGATAAACATATCGACTACTTCAGTGCAATAAGAGCCGGGACAGAACTGTACAGAAACTGAATACTTTATGTCACCGTGCTTTAATGGTAAAACCTTAACTTATTTGAGTCGATAATGATTTAAACTGTTTTCGATTGCCTTTTGTTTGTGTAGAAAATCCGATAAGGAATTTAACTTACCAGCGTAACTTCCAAGGGTAACTTCCTAAGTAATTTCCGAAGCGCTAGTTTGACCAACCAGCATTTTAAAATGCTTGTTTTTTTGAAAAGGAGCAAGCCAACAATAATTTTGTCTACCATTTAAGCTTGCTAATGCCAATTGTTATCTGTACCGATATTTTAAAAGCTTGAATAATTAACTTTCACAAATGAAGTTGAAATTTCATTATTAGATATCGTATATGAAGCCATCGTTCTTCTTACTATGTATTTTTGTAAAATAGCGGCAGCGACAAGCGGCAGCGGCCGCTGTTTTACATGCAAGTAGCGGCAGCGGCAGTGCCGCTACTTTTTTATTTGAGTCGCGATTAGCGGCAGCGCCGCTGCTTTTTTTGCCAAGTAGCGGGTGCCCAGCTCTGATACGGTATAATATTTTGCGACTCGATTGGAACTCATTGTACAATATATTATAAAAAATAAAGTTTTTTCTTATAAGAACCAGTAAGTTTTGGGTTGAAGCTGGCTGCTCTTAAATTTTCTTGAATTTTCAGCTCATCTGTTCCTAGCTTTACTAAACAATAACGAGATAAAAATTTGTTCTTGCCTGTAATAGATCTAATCAGGCGCGTAGCCAGAAATTCGCAATGGGGGGGGGCTGTTTAGGGGGTCTGGGGGCGAAGCACCCAGCGCTCGAAAATTTTGCATTTTTTTGCAAAAATAAATTATTTTAGGGCTATTTTGATAAAAAAATAATGCTTTTAAAACGTGGCATAAATATTGGCAGTGCAAACATGATTAAACTGGTTGCGTAAATGGGCTACTAGGGAGGTGGCTAATGCTAAAATTTTAGTTCTCTTATTTAGATACTGGTAAACTATAAAATTGAATAGTTCGATAAAACTCACACGAAGTAATCTATTTCGTATACAGTTTATAGAGAAAAGTATTTAAGAGAGGGGCTAATGAAAAGAGATTTGAGAGAAATGATTGGTAATTTGCTAATACTGATTAGCCCCCCCTAATCCTTAGATAGTACTTAATTTGTTGATCACACCAATGTTTATCATTTTTATATTGCGATCAAATTTGATTCCTTGTTTTTGACCATTTTTCAAAGTTTTCGTTGATTTGTCGGTTTTATTTTTGACAAATTAGCCCCCCCCTGAATATATGTTTCAAAAGATGTTTTAAATCACTATTTAGTCCACTCTAGTGCATTTAACGGTCTCAAAAGTGCTATAAACGTAGTGTTTTTCTTATTCTGCATTTTGATCGACATGCCAATGGGAATGGCTATAGCCCCCCCGCCCCCCTTTGGCTACGCTACTGGATCTAATATATTACTTTTAGTCAAATCAATAATGGCAATACAAAAAAAGCCAAGAAATCTCTACTAATTGCTTACAAATGCATTGTATTAGCTTGGGTTCTTAATTATTCTTTCATGCTGAGGCTGACATTGTTCTGAATTTGTTCTATTTTGAGCAAAAAACAAATCTCGTGTTCGTACATAACCGTTCTTGTAAAAAAATGTGCATAGTTTGCATACCCATTATCAAATCTTATTTACATTTCATAAAAGAAAAAAAAATCGTTGCAAAGTTTTCATGCAAACCCGACTCATTTTTCTAAAAATTTTAATTCTGTGGCCTCATTATAAAGTAATTTTTGCGAAAAATTATCTAAATATCTTTGAATATTTCTACTTAAATCAATTCTAAAAAACCATCATTTTTATTCATCGTACAAAAGCTAAAAAGTCAAAAACTATAACAATATTTTACAAATTAGTCAGTCAAAACTGGAAAGCTGTTTTTAGTCTTAAAGTTCTTTTCAATTTTGGTGAAAATGTATTTTTCGTAGAACCTTATTTTGCATACTCCATTATCTTAGATATTGCGATCTCAATTTCGGCCCATCAAAATAAATAAAAGATAAAAGTTAAAGCAAACTTTTTTTCAATTATTTCAATAAGTTGCTCTGAAAGACAACAGTGCAAACAAAAGTTCAACAGTTTTAAGCGCAAAAAAATGAAAGTCCAAATCCTTAGTTTTGCAAATTTCTCGACCTATCCATCCGAAAAGGCCATTGTTCAATAGAAGCTGACAAACCACAAGACCAAGCAATAGCGAAAAAATTTCCAAAGCAAACTCTACCGAAGAATTGCAATTATTTTTTTTGTATCAGATTTTTTACCAAAAAGCTAAATGCGATAGAAGCGTAAAAAACAGAAAAAAATGTGATTTTCTTGGTAAATTGAAAGTATTAAACTGTGCTTTAGAAAAAATCCGATGATAGCTGCAAAAGCTTTCACCCTCGATCTCTGCGTATCTGTAACAAAAAAGATGAAAGCCGAGTTACTCCACTGAAATTAAGATTACATGAAATTACTATCACATAAGAACCGAAATGGTTCTGCACCAAGTTTTTAAAGCTTTTTTTTTTATAGGGGCTTCATCTTTCCAAAGAACCAAAAGAGCCGCGCAAAGCTGGCCCTGCACTTTTTAGTAGAATACTTGAGAAGCTATTATGGTCAGATATAATAATGGAACATATGCAATAATAGTGCACTAGTTTCAGAAACACCAATAATTTTGCTAGCTGTTCTGCTTTAAGACTCAAGAATTTAAGTCGCCTTTAAGATTTAAGACTCCCGGTCGGGTCAAACCAAAAAACTATAAAAATTGGTATTCGCAGCTTTCCTTCTTGACGTTAAGCAAAAAAAAAGAGCAGTGTGAAGCTTCCACCGCGTGGGGTGGACAGGTGGGCAGGTGGCAGTTTGACTCGAAGACGGAAAGTTTACTAAATCTTTATTGTCTCTGGATCCACGCAGTTTGGTGAATACTGATGTAATTACCAACACAGACTATTTGGCCGATCGATTTTACACGAGTGAGCAAGTTTTGCCAAAAATGTTGTCATTGGTTGTTCAAAATTTACACATATATCAGTTTGATATATAAATCGTATGATTATAAAAAGCCTTATGATTACAAAATTTACACGTGTTTGTAAAATTCACAAAAGTTTGTTTTTTATTTTATAATTACAAAAAGCCTAAGTCAAAGTGATCATATCGCCAAAGACCTATAAAGTTGTTGTAAAACGTCAAACCTTACTCAAAGTTAGGAAACTTTCTCTTATCGCAGCGACTCAAAAATTTTAAGGGTTATTTGTAAATAGATTTGACTCAAAGTCAATCTGTAGTTTAAAAAGCATTTTTCTGAAGGGATTCAAAATCATAAACAAATGAAGGAGGGCATTTTCGCTCCCTCGCACTGCAAAATAGGGTTAAATATTCTGTAAAGGATCCATTAAATTTTTGTTTTTCTTATGGTCGAATGCAACAACATGGATTTACTTTGGTCCGCGGATTATTAATTTTTTATCTTATTATTAATTTTTTCTTGTTTCGGGCAAAATTAATCGTTTGCGAGTCAGGTTACAGCTCGTTTTGTCAAAACGCTTCCGCTTTCAGACAAAATTACTGTATATTGGTAATACGCATAGGTGGGCACAAGTCCGTTAATCGTTAATCTGTTAATAACGAAGCTAAACTTTTCATTAACTCGTTAATCTGTTAAAAAGTTTTTTCGTGTTAACGGACTAAATTAACTTCCGTTAAGTTCTGCTAACTTCCGTTAAGGTTTTTATCGTTAATATCTTGCACCATTTACTCATCGTACCGATACAAACTAGTTTGCACTGGTAACACTTGTTGCGTATTAGCACGAGTTTTATAGAAGAAAGCAAAGAAAGGAGCTCTTTTTTGTGGCAAATGATAAGCTGAAGCCTCATGGGTCTATTAATTATCGCTTTTCGCAATTTCCAAAATTTCTTTGATCGCAGCTTCGTTAGTGCATTTGAACTTATTTTTATTTTGAAATTAGATTAAACTGTAAAATGTAACTTCCAGAACTCAAAAAGACCACCTCAGCAATAAATTTTCCTAACAGTCAGCTCAACAGCGTCATACGTGTTCTAGAAGCAAGTGAACAAAAAGAAATGTAAATTACACGCAAAATATTAACGAATTAACGGACTTGATTAACTTCCGTTAATTAAAGCTGAAAATAACGGATTAACGTTAACGGAGGTGTGAAGTTTGTTAACGGACTAGTGGTTAACGAAGCTAACGCTTTGAATTAACTTGCCCATCCATAATATCATATTTATCATATCATATTTATTTGTTTACCAAGTGACGTCATATCACAAAAAAAACTGCATCTTCCTCTAGGTCTATCACCAAAGCATCTAAACATGCAATTCCTTTAAAACCAACGCACAAACTTGCAGAGTCAAAGCGATATTTAGTCACTTGGTGAGGAGACAGCAAAGGACCGAAAGGTCATCTAAGTCTACTGCCACCTCACCAAGTTAAGGTTAAAAAAGCAGCTTTTAGATTTTTTCAGTCTGCTACTTTCTATGATAAAAATTTTTATGCAAAATTATCACAAAGTGTTGCAAAGATATGTACACTTTGTGCAGTATATTCCAGAGGTGGAATCAAGGACACAAGGCTCGAGGCCAAGGCCAAGGACACAAAAAAAATACGAGACCATGGCCAAGGACAGCCTTTCCGAGGACAGACACTCTCGAGGCCAAGGACAGGAATGATCGAGGCCAAGGCCAAGGACCAAGGACACAAGCGCAAGTGCTCTCCAAAAAAAAAGGTCTTCACAAATATTTTTCAGGCGATCTCCACAAAAAAACGTTTTCCAAAAATTTTTCAAGCGCTCCACAAAATTTTAACAATTCAAAAAATACTGCTGTCCTCGAGCCGAGGACAGAACAATTTTCGAGGACTTGAGGCCTCAAGGCCAAGGACTTGACCTTCGAGGCCAAGGCCAAGGACTTCAAAATGTGTCCTCGAGGACTCCACCTCTGGTAGATACACGAAACTCACAGTCAACATTTAAAGAAAATGCAAGGCAACATTAGAATCGTTCTAACTCTAAGCATACCAAAAATAAATAATTTAAAAAAATTAAAAATACTGTAACTACAGAGTGAAAAGAAAATAAATCAATAAAGTTCATAATGATTATTTATGTTTTATAGAATTTAAAGTGGGCAATTGGAGTGGAAAAAACCTCCTTGCTTTGTTTTGTATTGTTTGCCAATATGTAATTAGTACTGGTACAATTTCCAATACCAGTATATATCAACCTCAGTCAGTTACTGCAAAATTACTTATAATTCAGAGGCACATCAAAATGAGAGATGACGTATTGTATAAATGTGTGATAGATCAATGTACCACCTCATGCCATTCAAGCAATAGAATAGGTTATTGTTGAACTCAAGCATAAATATGCTACTATGTTTTACTGTAATTACTACTGCATTGCTGATAGAAAGCTGTTATTCTAGCTTTTATCGGTTTTATAGGTTGATAAAAAATGAGCTTTAACAGCTTTTTTAAATCTGTAGAATGAAAATTCTTTTAAACTGCTTGGAATTTCATTCCAAATTTTAATTCCTGCAAATGATAGAGATTTTTGCCTTAATCTTGTTCTAGTTCTTGAAAGAAAGAAGTTGTTTTGTGGCTCAATCTTGTCTTATGTGAATAACAGTTTTTTTTTTAGGTTGAACTTATCTAAATTTGCAAAAGATAATACATTATTATGAATTTTGTGCATTAGCTTTGCAGTTTCAAAAGAGTAAATATCCTTGAGTTTTAAACATTTAGCTCGATAGAACAAAGGATTAGTATGCTCTCGACATCCACTTCCAGTAAACATTCTGATGCTTCTTTTTTTTGCAGAATGAAGAGAGGTGCTAATGTTGATTTTGAAGCAATCCCCCAACTGCTTATGCAATACTGTAGATGAGAGTAAATGAGGCAGTGGTAAACAGATCTCAGTGTTTGCTCATGTACAAAGTGTTTTAATTGATTAAGGGCCCAAGATTCCCTTGCTACCGTTGAACATTGTTCCTTGATTTGTTGTTTCCAGTTTAGATTGTCGTCTATGAGAACACCTAGATACTTTAAGTGATGAGATTGCTTGATTGGATTACTATCAATTGATACTTTGAGTTCAGGTTTATTTTGTTTTGTTGTCACTACCATAAACTCAGTTTTATTAAAGTTAATTGATAATTTATTCACCTTGAACCAATTGCTTACATTGACTAATTCATCATTAATATTTTGTTGCAGTGTTGAAACATTAGAATGGGAGAGAGTAAGGTTTGTATCATCTGCAAAACGATGAATTGTGGAATTTGAGGCAAGTGGAAGATCATTGATATAAATATTAAATAACAACGGATCTAGGGTTGAGCCCTGAGGAATACTGCAAATAACATCTCTTGACTTGGATTTATATTGATTAACAATTGTATACTGCTGCCGATCAGTCAGGTAACTTGCTAGTAACTGTAATGGTAATCCTCTAATTCCTTACTTTTCTAGTTTTTTGATCAGTATTGTGTGATTGATGGTACTATATGCTTTTCTTAAATATAAGAAAATGGAACATGTAATGAGCTTTTTATGCATATTGTCAAAAAGCTTATTGTAAATATCTAAAACGGCTTTATTTGTTGAGCAATTTTTCTTAAAATCATACTGGTTTGGACTAATCAAATTATTGCTTACAAAATAATCATTTAGTTGATCAAGCAGACACTTTTCAAATAGTTTGGCAAAAGGATTTGAAATAGAAATAGGGCGATAATTACTGCATAATTCTCTTTCGCCTTTTTTGAAAATTGGAACAACTTCGGCGGTTTTTAACTCTTTTGGAAAATATCCTGTTGATATGGATGCATTAAAAATGTTAGTTTGAACTGGATCTATAACAGAGCCTGACATTTTTATATACTTAGCAGGAATTCCATTTCTTCCTGTACTTTTTGATGGATTCATAGCTCTGATGTAATTTACTACTTCTTCTTCAACTATTGGTTCTAGAAAAAACGAATTGCAACTACTCTGAATCAAAGACGTGGCATTAAATTTGCCATCAATTTTAGTTGGTGTTTCGACAGTTGATGCAAGGTTAACTCCTATCTCTGTGAAATATTTATTGAACAAGTTACTAATGGCCTGTGGACCTTGTGCACTTTCACTTTTGGAAGCATGCATTTTATTAGGAATGTAATTTTTCTTCACATTTTTCAAGTGAATAATTTTGTTTATGATTTTCCAAAGCGACGAGGTGTCACGCTTATTATCATTCACTAAATTTTTAATGTAAAGTCGTTTTGCATATTCCTTAATATGAATCAGTTTATTTCTATAGACTTTGTATTGTGCCCATGTATTACTATCATTTAATTTAAGGGCTCTTTTGTACAATAAATTTTTTTGCTGGATGGATTTAAGGATTCCTTTGGATAACCATGGTTTGTTTTTTAATTTTTTTTCTTTCTGCTTTGTTTTCGTAATGGTGCATGTATGTTTAATGTCTTATGAAAAATGTCAATAAACGTTTCAGTGTAGTTGTCAATGCATTCCTCTTTGATATCACTTGATAGCTCCATTCCTTCACTTAATTTGTCTAGAAATTTTTCCACATCAAAATTTTTTGTATCACAAATTAAGATGACAGTTGATTTTTCACTCATGGGCAGGCTTAAATTAGAACACACCATTACTGGCAGGTGATCACTCACATCTTTTACCAGAATAAAGCTTTCGCGCTTACCCACTACATTGTTTGTATAAACATGATCTAAAAGAGTTGAGCTTGTAGTGGTTATTCTTGTTGGGAGTGTGATTAAGGTAATGCAGCCTAAGCTATATGTTAAATTCATAAAATCTTTTATATTGGTATCAGAGTTACTTTTCAACAAATCTGCGTTGAAGTCTCCTCCGATATAATACATCAATTTTCTACTTTTCAGTTTTTCAATGGTTAATTCAAAACTGTAGCAAAGCTCTGATAATTTCTGTTTAGGGTGTCTGTAAATTACTCCCACTATACATTTTTTGCTATTCCCTAAATCTAGTTGAATCCACATATCTTCACAGTTAGGAATGTTTAAATCAAACTTCTTACAAATTGAAATTTATAAAGACTCTTTAATAAACAATCCTAATTTTCCCCATCTTGTAGTTGTGCCTTCGTGGTAAAAATGGTACCCACTTAACTTTTCATTGTATACCTGTGAGAATTTAAATTTTGTTTCACTCATAGCAATGATATCAGGTAAGATATCATAATTTGTTAAAAGTTCATTCAATTTATCAAAATTTGCGTTTAAGCTTCTTATATTCATGCAAAGCAAAGAAAATTTACATTTTTTGTTAATAATATTGGCTTCGGCCTGTGAGTTGTATTTTGAGTCGTTTTCTGATGTGCTGGACGTTCGAGTGAAGCGAGGTGCTGAATTGTCAACTGATCACCATCTGGTAGTATGTTCCTTACGACTTTCGAAACCTTGGCCAAACAAGAGATCCAACCGGTCGTCTGTGACTTACCGGATCAAATGGGAGGCTTTGGAGGACAAAGAAGTAAGAAAACAGTTTGCATCCAGTATATCATCTAAGTTCAGACAACTTCCTGATGTATCCGAGGACATCGAGAAGGAATGGCTGCTGTTCAGATCAGCAATCATTTCATCAGCTGCTGAAAGTTGTGGGCGAAAACGGCTTAGAATGGCGGGCGATAGTGAGAAAAGAACACCTTGGTGGAACCAAGAGGTTAAAGAAGCTATTCGAGCAAAGAAAGATGCGTTCAAGGCCTGGCTGCAGGACAGATCGTCATCTGATTTGCAATCCCGGTACACTGAGGCGCGAAAAGCGGCAACTTCGGCAGTAAAGAAATCCAAGGAGAAGTCATGGGAAGAGTTTGGTCGTCGGTTGGATTCCAACTATTTTTCGGCAAACAAAGTATTTTGGCAGACCATCCGCCGTTTACGTGGCAAAAGATCGAGTACCACGTACTCCATCAAGGATTCTGACGGTAACATTCTAACGGATGAGAATAAAATCCTTTCACGATGGAGAGAATACTTTGAAGATCTTTTGAATCCTGTGAAGGCATCGACTCGTGACACACACGAAGTGACACATCTAGGGGAGGACGAAGTTTTCACTGCAGCAGAAGTGGCAACTGCAATTAAAGGGATAAAATCTGGAAAAGCTGCTGGTGAAGATGAAATCAGACCCGAGATGTTGAAAGCGCTGACTGGAGAAGGAATTCTCTGGTTAACGCGAGTGTGTCAAGTTGCGTGGAAGCTTGGCAAAACTCCCAGAGATTGGCAAACAGGTGTGATTATTCCGATATTCAAGAAAGGAGATCGCAAGCAATGTACAAACTACAGAGGGATATCTCTTTTTAGTTTGCCAGGGAAAGTATATGCCAAATGCCTTGAAAGGAAATGCCGAGAAATAGTGGAATCAAAACTGGAAGATGGTCAGTGCGGTTTTCGTCCGGGTCGCAGCACCACGGACCAAATCTTCATTCTGAAGCAAATCTTCGAGAAATCTTGGGAGTATGGCAAAGATCTCTATGCATGCTTTGTCGATCTTGAAAAAGCATATGACCGAGTTCCTCGGGATAAACTTTGGAAGGTTTTGCAGGAGTATGACGTTGATGGTCAATTGTTACGCGCTATTAAGTCATTCTACTGCAGACCGGAGGTTTGTGTTCGGGTAAATGGCAAGCAATCAAAGCCGTTCCATGTGGGCGTTGGACTCCGGCAAGGGTGCGTTTTGTCACCTCTCCTTTTCATTGTTTACATGAATTGGATCGACAAATGCAGCCAAGCTGATGAGTGTGCCACGATTGGAAATTGCAAAATTAGTCGTCTGCTATTCGCAGATGATTTGGTTCTGCTTTCTTCCACAGAATCTGGCCTCCAGCGCGCATTAAATAGCTTTGCAGATGCATGCAACACCGCCGGAATGAAAATAAGCACGGCCAAAACTGAGGTACTTCATCTTTCAAGAAACCCTGATCAGTGCGTATTACAAGTGAATGGAGCGACACTGAAGCAGGTAGAGAAGTTCAAGTATCTTGGGGTTGCATTTACGAGTGACGGAAGGCAAGACGAAGAACTCGATACCCGAATAGGCAAGGCTAGTGCAGTAATGCGAGCTTTGCACTACTCGGTTGTCATGAAACGAGAATTGTCGAAAAAGGCAAAACTCTCAATTTTCAAAGCAGTTTTTGTCCCCATTCTCACTTATGGTCATGAATCTTGGGTAATGACCGAAAGAATGCGATCACAAGTGCAAGCGTCCGAAATGAGGTTTTTACGAAGAATCGAAGGAGTTACACTGTTTAACAAGGTGCGTAGCTCTGAAATTCGAAAATCTCTTAACATCGAGCCGTTACTTCTCCGAATTGAAAGATCACAGCTTAGATGGTTTGGCCATGTAAGCAGAATGCCTCAGGAAGGAAAGACTCCCCAAACAAGCTTTACATGCCAAAGCAAATGGGAGAAGACCAGTCGGACGACCTAGAACTAGATGGACCGATTACATTGAGGATCTTGGATGGAATCGCTTGGGACTTCGCCCAAGCGAAATGATGGAGGTGATGGAAGACCGTGAGGTGTGGCGGCTCAATCTTGAGCTACTGCCCCCGCAACCCTCACGGAAAAGCGGGCAATGAAGAAAGAAGAAGAAGAAGAAGACAAACCAATATTTAAATCATTTAGTAAGCTTTTTATCTTGTTGTCTATATGTAAGCATTTAGCTGGGAAAGTCGAATTATTATTTGTGTGATTAATACCAAAGTTTAGTTTGTCGTCAATTCTCATTTCATTTAACAATTGCTTATCATCTAGGGTTTAAAAAAGAAATAATTCACTGTAACAATTTTGGCAGAGGTATGATTCAGCAGAAGAACAAAGAGTGTGAAATTTAAGGGGACTAATGACTGTGCTTTTGAGGTGAATCCATCCCACATATCACACTAAATAGCTCACTGGTTCCTTTTACAAGGTCTTAAACATATTTCACATGGACATTTAACTGGCATTATCAAACAGTCACACAATTAAAAGATATTACACTAGTTAGACAAAATAGCAAAATTTAGAATCAGCCACAAAATATGCAGAAAAAGTAGTTTTAAATTTCAATGAAAACAGGTAAAAGGTATCTTTCAATATACTGGTAATTATAAATTTATACAGAAAGGTACAGAAAAAAAAAGTCAGATCCTACTATGTACACAAAGTACAAAAATTACAAAGCTGAATGGGTAGTACACTAGGCTACTCTAGCCAGATTATTGAACTGGTTATGTCAATTTTATTGAATTGGATTTTTAAAATTCATTAAAAATTGTAACTGTCAATACATCCGATTAAATTGCTTTCACACCACTCTTCGCAGAACACTTACATCTTGTAAAACTTCAGCAATAACTCCAGCAATCAGCTTCAATTCATCAGAATTCTGAGGATCACGAGCGAACAACACTTTTACGAATCGTTTTGTAGCTTTCTTGGGTTTTTGAACCGTTGTTTTGGGAGGAGCTGGCTTGTCTTCTTCAATCTTCACAAAATTATCAGGACACATGCTTGATTTTCCCTTCAGCATTCCTTGGCAACACCTTCTTCAATTTTCTTCACATTAGTTTAAACATCCCCAACTCTCAGAGTGTGTTCGTCGGATGCTTCAGCATCATAAAGAAAAATAACAATGGCTTTTAATTTAGTCATCCTTCTGACAGCTTCGAATAAGTTTAGATTTCCAGGTCACAGTTCAGATATATCAGATATGACTACAAATTACTATTTTGATCAGACTACAAATGACTTATTCAAATAGATCGGCTCTGGTAGCCTAAGTCTACAATGTTATTCAAATAGAATCAATCTTATTCAAATAGAATACAATGTTATTCAAATAGAATCAAATAGAATCCTAAATCTTATTCAAATACGTGTTTGTCTGAGGTACATTGCAGCTCATTGCCGGAATGAAACAGAAACATTAAATAGTGCAAAAAAGTGGGCAATTTCAGTGGTTTAGGCTGATACTTTACGGTATAATGATGATTTTAACCCTATATCCACCGGGCTATTTTTACACCCTATTTGCACCGATAGGGGGGCAACTTTGCCCCCCTACCTACAAACTGTTTGGTAAGTGATAGAAGTAAGACTTTTTGCTTGTTGAAGCTATTTTTTGTTAAATTTTAAAAAATAAATATTTTGAGGTTGTGACGTCACGAAAACGATGATGACGTTATCAAAATTGGTAAATCCTTATAAGAGCATGCAAATTTGTCTGAATGTTACGAAATATTATTTTCAGTTTGGACTTTTGTTATTTCAAAGACATTTTTGATAACGTCACCACAGATGATGACGTCAATGCATGATGACGTCACATGCATGATGATGTTATGTTTAATATTTAGTGTTGATTAATATTTGTAATTTTTTGTGACTGAGATATAGTATAATTCACAAATTTTTACAATGCTGCAGTATTATTTTCATTATATTATTCAACAGCTGAAAAAAATGATAGTTTTTTTTATGCAAACGCAGTATATTTCGAGAAACAGCAAGAAAAGCAATAGTTTTGAATTATGACGTCATCAATGACGTAATGATGATGCAATGCATTTATCAGTAAATAAGATATTTCATTCCAGCTAAAGATTAGCATGGATAATGAGTCCGCAGTACAATGAATAGAATAAGCGCGTTAATTAGCAATCATTGAGCTCAAAACTGTATGAAATTCCTTAGGTGCCTTTGACAAAGGCAAAAATGACGTCACTTTCGGTTGTCCGGCTGAACCCAAACTTTCTGAAAATGTGTTATTAAAATTGATTAAAAATCATGGTGCATCAAAGCAAAATGATAATTTTTTTTAGTTTAAAAGCTATATTAAAATATTTTAGAGGAGGAAATTTGCCCCCCCACACCCCGGTACAAATAGGGTTAAACAGCAATCAACTTTCAACTTCATTAATTTTTTGTGAATCGATTTTTTCCAAATTTAAATCCTTCAGAGCATTTGAATTGTAAATTCCAGCAGGTAGCCAAACACTAACAATTACTTTAGTTTAAAAGTTATAAAAACCTACTATAAATTATAAAAAGACCTACGTAAATTGTAAAATGCTAATTCTGAATGACCGGCGCACTTGACAGACAACCTGTAATGGCACTGGCCCTCCAACAGATGCGCGACATTTTTGGATAACTCGAACCCAAAGAGCTCAGATCTTGGAAATTGATTAGAGGATCAATTTCTCAACTCGTCTATTTCCTCCACAGTCAAACCAAGTAGTTGTAGTCTCAACGGACAACTTTATTGCAAGCAAAGAAAACAGTCAACCAAAAGCATTTCGCAAGACGGGCAAAGTTGTGGTAAACGGGGGCAGACGGGGTTTTTAGTAGATGCATTGCCAGCACTAGCAAATGCAGCAACAAGTTAAACGTATCTCAAAACTTCACTGAAATGAATGAAAACAAAGCAAATTGTGATTTTTAAAGCACGCACAGAAAAAAGATATACTTTTTGTATCTTATTTAAACTAAAAACTGGCCAAACCCAAATGGCATAACAGAGACAATAATTGGGACTTCGCGCGCGCGCGCGTAGTTCCTATGTTTTTACTCGGCCATTTTGATAGATGAGCAGTAAAATTTTTTAATTTTTATGATAAGTCAAAAACGGCAAAATGTGGAAAGCTGAAATTTGGACACAACATTACAAGTTTACAAAGCATCATGCATGCCAATTTTGGGGGTCGAAGATCACGTGATAATGATTTGGGGACCCTAAAACCGACAAAAAACGGCTATTTTTGAGCCGAAATTTTTTTATTTCGCTTGTAACAAAAAAAATGCTCAACGTGGAAAGTTGCAATTTGGACACAACATGGGTAGAGGTAGAAAGTGTTTGCGTACCAAGTTTGAGAGCTCCCAGTCACGTGACCGAAATTTCTGAGGCGGAAAATGGACAAAAAGTGGTAAATTTTAAAGTGGTATATCTCAATAAGTAGTGATATTCCTTGAAAAAAGTTTGTGGTTTTTGAAAACACTAATCAGTACCTTTGTATTGGTCATGTTCATTTATTCCGTCTTGGATAAAATTTTTCCTTATTTTTGTCTTTTTTCTTTTTTTTTTTTCTTTGTTTTTCTTCTATCACTATCTCCTTTTAAACCACAAAACGCAGATGGATGATATCATGCAGTGGTATAGAGTTCGAAACAAACTGGTGTGTGCCTGAAAATGGGGGTGTCACGTCCGGGGATTCCCCCTAAAAGGGGAGCTGAAAAATTTTGAACTTTTGAATTGTTCAACAGAGATAGGCCAAATTATCAGATTTGGTGGATATTGGTAGTGACTAAAACATATTAAAAATTGGGGGAGCTGCGATGGGGGAAAATGGTTGAAATGAGTCATACAAAATTCAAAAAAAATTTTTCACTTAACTTAAGTAGATCAAATTTTCGGAATAGATTAATAAAACAAAAAGTAAATTGTTGGTAAAATTTTGGGTGTCACAATTGCCGAATATTTCTTCAATGGGTTTATCAAAATCCAAACCTTTGTAATCATCATTATTGATCAAGGCATGCCAACATCAGTTTCAGGATAGTTAGATATAAACAAAAGCAAAAGATAATAATTTTTGTGGGGGTTGCATTGCACCAATCCCCCCAAAATTTCCTTTTTTCAGTTTGAAACCTTAGGGTTTCTACAACGTAGGAATGGAATTGTGAAATAAAAAAGTTCTTCTATTTTTTCAGGCTACTCCGTACTCCTCTTGATCACTAGCTCAGTCAATGCTCGCTCACATTGTTTGTTGTGGTACTCGCAAGGGTTTTACATGTGGTGTGCATAAAAAAATGAACACCATTTTGTCATGAAAGGATATTATGAAAATTTTTGTTATGAAGTTTATATAGTAGTAATATTCCTGATAGAAGATTCAGTTATGCAAAAGTCGATACTTACTTATGACGAAATGCTGTTGAATTTTTTCATTAACACCATTGCAAACTTTGTCTATGAAGGTTGTTTCATAACTTTATGTACGGTAGTTTGATGAAATTGTAAAAGTTTTTATGCAAGCTCTCACTTGGAGAAATTAGGGCTTTTCATTTTAAGGCTGCTCTAGAAAACTTTTAGGGTTTTGAGCACCTCACTAAGTGTTGAAACTGAGCTCGCGCGGGTTTGGCGACGTCGCGGTCCACACTCGTTTTAACAGGAATTGATTTTAATAAGGAAAATTTTGAAATACGCGCCTTTCGATGGTGGCGGTTTCTGCACAAGCAAAAACACAATTAAACATCACGCAAAACAAAAAAAAAAAAACTTGACAAATCATTCAGTTATTAGCACACACAACTAGATTGACGCCATTAGAATACGACAATACTTTGAAATAATCGGTCTGCAATCCATCAGCCGGGGCTACTCTACTACGATAGCATACATACAAACATAGCAGTCAAAACTTACCAAAAAAATCCTTGCCAAACCGGGAATCTTCAATTAGACATATAGCTCGCCACTTGAGCTCAAAAAAAACTAATCGTAACCAGCCCAGCGCTGGCCTGCCTAACAAATATAGGCTTTCTAAGCTTAGATTCTGCAGCACAGTATATTAATAAGTACAAGCTTATGTTATGCACGAGAGGCCTAACTATGCCTGCCATCACGTACGCTAACCTAACCCCTAATACCCGTTTCGCCTAAACTGACTAACTAGCTTAGCCCATCCCAGAAACGCTCTCACAAGCACAACGGACTGGTACAAGCATGCCAAGCAACAATTCAAGCATGCCAAGCAACAGGCATACGAAGCGACAGACATTATGACGTCACAAACACAACAACAAAGGACATTCCATTCAGACAAACAGCTGCAGACAAACTAACGAAAGGCAAACAATATTTACAAGTCTTCGTGGAAATCGACATCCTCCCCCCCAAGAATGCAACGAAGTTTCATTCTTCATGACATCGGAGATTTCCTTCACGTCGAGCCATGGAAATGAAAATCTGCAAACAAAAAAAAACAAAGGTTGGACAGGCTTTTACAAGTATACTTACCTCTATATCGGCAGTTGAGCACCTTATCATCGGAGCCTACAAAAGAAACGAAAAGGTTAAGACATTCGACCTTTATATTCAGTACAGTTACCTGTCTGGCCTTCTGTCTTAGATGTCCGCAGAAACAGCTTTGTCATCGGATCCTTCAGCAGTTGCATTTGTGTCATCCATTTCTACGGCATGACTAGCTTTTACTATCACACAGAGTTTTGTTATTGGTCGTTTGATTAATCCCGATTTTGTTCGCACTTCGGCAACTCGAACTATTCCGTCCTTGTCTGGGTAAGTATGAACAACTCGTCCTAATGGCCATTCACCTCTTGGAGTATCAGAATCAACAATCAACACGACGTCTTCTACCTTGATGTTCTCGTTCTTGCCACTTTCTTCTGGTAAAGAGTGTACGGGGATATTCCAATACCCATCGACGCCAAAACTCGTCAGCTACAAACTGAACTAAACGATAACGTTGGCGTGCATAAACATCGGGTTTATCAGTTAGCTTGATTGGGGGTCCAATGGTTGGGTTAATACGTAGCAAGTGGTTGGGAGTGAGGGGCAAATCGGACTTGGAATCTACAACTACATCAGTTAAAGGTCGAGAGTTGACCATTGCTTCAACCTCGAGCAGAACTGTGTGCAAAGCATCATCATCGAGTGGTTTTCCAGGAAGTATTGCCTTGAAGACTTGCTTTACAACTCCAACCATCCTTTCCCAAACGCCACCCATGTGACTTGCACCTGGGGGGTTGAAGGACCATTCTATGCCTTTGAGTCGCAAGTGGTCATAAATTTGCTCTTTGTTCCAAGCATTCATATAGTTCCGCATGACTCTTTCAGCGCCCACGAAGTTAGAACCGTTGTCGGAATAAAGATGCTGAATGTTGCCTCGTCGTGCTATAAAGCGGCGCAGCGCGTTCAAGAACGAGGATGTGGTGAGATCTGGAGCAACTTCTAAGTGGATAGCACGGGTAGTCATACAAGTCATGATACACCCATAACGCTTTAGCTCACTTCTTCGCTGCCTAATCACTATCGGACCAAAGTAGTCGACTCCAGTATGTGTAAATGGTGCTTCATTCAGCTGAAGCCTTGCTGGCGGCAAATCTGACATCATCTGAGTTTCTGGCTTAGCATTGGCTCTTTTACATGGGAGGCACTTGTTGACAACTGCTTTGACTGCAGCTGTAGGGCTTACGACCCAGTATCTTTGCATCAGACAGTTTAAGGTTGCATTTAGTCCTTGGTGTCCAACTCGACAAACGTGACAGTCTTGAATGATTAGTCGGGTCAAGTGGTGATCTCGTGGCAATATGGCTGGATGTTTTGCCTCGAAGGATATCTTGGCATTTGCTAGCCTGCCTCCTACTCTCATTACCCCGGAAATCAAGACGGGGTTGAGCGACAGCAAATTGGGCAATTTGGGCAGTTTCACCAGTTTCTTCCTTCCACTTAACTTCGAAACCCATTCCGGAAAGCTGGAAAGCTGAACATACTTTACCAAAGCGATCTCGGCTTGCTCCAGCTCAGTGGTGGTTATGGGTTGATTGCTGATGGACGAGTCGCTTCCCTTTGCACGGCTTTGCAAATATTGCTTGAAACGCAAAATCCAAGCTGTAGCTAAGAGCAACTTATTCAACGAAGAAAAATGACTAATTAGCAGATCGGTCGAAGCTGCTTCGTCTGACATTTTTACTACCGTAGTCATCACTTTAGCCTTCGGCAAATCAAACTCCGTATACACACACTCTGTCAATGGTGGCTGGTGGAGTGTGTTCGGCCAGTCCTCGGGAGCTTTTCTCAAAAATCCAGGGCCATCAAACCAAATTGGTGAATCAATAAGCTTGTTTGCAGTGCAGCCTCTAGAGGCGTAATCGGCTGGATTGAGTTCAGAAGGCACATGACGCCAATCGTGAATGCTTGTTAAACGCTCTATTTGCGAAAGTCGATTGCGAGAGAATACTGGAAATTTTTTACTTTCAGCTCGGAGGCTAAACAGCACAACAGACGAATCACTCCAGTACATACATGGACAATCGTGAAGCTCTAATTCTCGCTTCACAAATTCAGCAAGCTTAACGGCATCAAGGGCTGCCTCAAGCTCTAGACGAGGAATCGTATTTACTTCTGATCCACACAGACGAGACCTTGCAGCCACGATTCTGCATTCGTACTTTCCATCAACATCTTCCGACCGTAGATAACATACAGCCCCTCGGGCATAACTCGAGGCATCAGCAAACACGTGCAGCTGAGTTCCAATCAATTTTCTATCAGGGCTCAAACAACGAGAAATTTTCAACTTGTTTAATTCAACTAAGTCTTTCTTCCATCTTTGCCAACGAGCAGCGTCTGTCGAAGGAATTGGATTATCCCAATTAACACCTTGCTGACATACGCTACGGAATATCAGTCGAGCCTCCAAAATAACTGGCGTGACCAAACCCAAAGGATCAAACACAGAACTTGAGACAGAAAGAAGTCCTCTCCGAGTTGGCGATTTGTCAGGAACAATCACGTGATATCCAAACCAGTCACCGGTGACGGACCAAACCATTCCAAGTACTCGTTCACTGGCTTCATCCCCCAAATCAAATTTAGCTGGGGAGCCAGCTCTTTCTGCAGCATCAATGCTGTTAATGATGTGCTCACTCGTAGAAACCCATTTTGTCAAGTGGAAACCACCCTGAGACAACATTTCGCTTAACTCCTTCACCAAACGAATTCCAGCTTGGTCTTCATCCACGCTGATCAGACAGTCATCAACATAGAAGTTGTTGCGAACAACAGCAGCAACATCCGGGCTGTACTGATTTCCAAACTGTTTCGCGGTCTGCAGAAGAGCAAAGCTAGCGCAGCTGGGTGAAGACTTCGCTCCGAATAAGTGGACCTTCATCCTGTGGGGGACTGCTTGAAGATCAGTGTTCCCATCTGGATACCAAAGGAATCGCAGAGGATCGCAATCTTCAAGGGTGCAGCGAACTTGGTAAAACATCTTCTTTATATCTGAGACAATGGCAATTTTTTCTTTGCGGAAGCGAAGCAGCACACCCATCAGCGAATTCATAAAGTCTGGGCCTTTCAGTAAATTGTCATTGAGGGATGTTCCATTGCTGAATGCTGCACAGTCGTAAACAATTCTTACTTTACCAGGCTTGTTGGGGTTCAGGACCGGATGATGTGGTATGTACCACACGCGACCACTCTGATTCCGCTCTGTTTCAGGAACAATCTCAGCGTATCCGTTGTTTAGGAGCTACTGCATTTCTTTGCAGTACATTGCTTTTAATTCAGGGTTACGCTCCAATCGACGTTTAACTCCAGCTAAGCGCTTCTCCGCCATAGGCAAACTCGCGGGCAAAACCTTTGCGGGATTCTTCCACGGTAGAGGAAGCACGTAGTGGCCTTCCTTGTGCGCAATAGACCTTTTCATAAAGTCATACGCCACAACGTCTTCTGCTGAATAGCGCAGGCCAAACTCTTGCACTTCTTGATGAGTTTTCAACCATGCCATAAGGTTTTCGACATCTGAACAATCTAGCCCACCCTTAAGTGGATAAATGTCGCCATCACCAGTGATTAATGCATTACTCATGGCACTAACGCAATCTGGGACTCGTGAGTAATTCAACAGGAAACTTGGGCAATGATCAGGAGTTGTATTTGTGTGAGTTGCTTGGGTTGGGCCCTTTAATATCCACCCCAACGGAGTTTTCACAGCCTGTGGACCAACTTCTACAGAAGGATTAAATCGTGTCTCCAATGGAAAATGAGCAAGACAGTTGTCGTTTCCAATCAGTAATGTTACCGTGGCGTCCTCAATATGCGGCAGTGAGACTCCACGTAGATGCTCGTAATCATCCAAATTGTCCAGTGTGTTTCGGCTGGCGGGACTCACAGGAATATGATCGATTTTCAATACATTGGTCAAACTAAACTCCTCATTGGAATCCAGAGATTTGACTATGAGAGAAAAGGATTCAGTCTTCAAAGGTTTGGGTTGATCAGTGGTCAAAGTTTCGACGTAAGTCTCAACTGTCTTTCCTTGATGGCTGCTCAAGCCAAGACGATCAGTCAGCCGAGATTCACAAAATGAAACAGATGATCCATTATCCAGCAATGCATAAGTCAATATTTCAGCGTCACCAAAGCTTACACGGACGGGGACGATATCCAGACATACCTTTGGCCTTTCGATGCTTCCCTCATCACTACATGAAGCCACATTTCCCAGCGCCGACATTGCGACTCCACCTGGATCAACATGCAACAGTGTATGATGGGAGTTGCTTTTGCAAGATTCAACAGTGCAGACAGTTCTGCTGCGACAATCCTTTATCGGATGCCCTTGGCGCAGACATCGATAACATAGTTGCTTGTCACGGACCACAGCTCTCTTTTCAGAGTAGGATTTTCGGAGAAACTCATCACAGTTACTCAACTTATGCTGCTGACCACAACAATAGCAGCTAAGCGATCCAGCCTCCTTCTGTGGCTTTTCTTCGACCTTTTTCACACTTGTATGATTTGCTTGATCAGTCGCTTGGGGAGATCTTTTAATGGGCGTTGTAGTTGCAAAAGTGTGAGCCTTCCTTTGCTTTATCACATGACCGTCGCTTTTGGTCGATCGCGCAGGAAATATTGCTTTAAAGTATGTTGAATTTGCTTCTACAGATTCATTGATAACAAATTCGGCAAAATCTTCAAACCCCGCTAAGGAACCAGTCTTGGTTTCTATCTTTAGTGCTACTGAAATCCACCTACGACGCAGCTCAACAGGTAGCTTTTCCACTAATGTTGCAATAAATCCGACTGTATTCAACGTGGAGAATTCCGGTGACTTCTCCAAAGCCGAGAGGCATCTTTTCATCAAGGTCGCCATTTTCTCAAGACCATCAGCATCATATTGATTAATCTTGGGAAGGTCCAACAAGAGCTGTTCGCAGTGACGGCCAATTACATGAGGTTGTCCATAACGGTCACGTAACTCATTCCACACTCTGCGGTAGCATTCCTGCTTGTTGCCTCCAATGGCATGGTGCTTTATCTTCTCATGCACTTTCTTGCTGCAATGCTGCAACAAATATACAAGTTTAAGGTCATCACTTCTTAAACGATCAGCAATATGCACCTTGAACCTGCTCACAAATGCTCCATAGTCAAGTGGGTCTCCATCAAAGTGTTCGATAGTAGGTTTTGGCAAAAAGCGCTCGCCAATTTCGTCACAGGAGTTACCATTTGGTGTTGCGTCGACAATCTTTGAGAAATGAGGAGGTGACTGCCGGTATGACGAAGTATCAGCATATCTTTGGTAACCACAAGTATTAGCTCCTTTTCCATGACGTCCATGCTCTGGTTCAAACTGTGGTTCTTCAGCGGTGGCAGCAGGTTCAGATTTCTTTTGTATCTGCCTTCCTCTAGCCGGCTCTATTTCAGACTGGTAACGGCGGCCAGCTTTGTACAAATCCGTCTTCTTTGAGGTAGATCGTCTTTCCCGCACTTTGCAAAGGTCTACAGATTGACTAGAGAAACTCATTCTTTCACCATCACTACGTGCACTACTTGCAATCGATTCGGTTTCCCAAGCTTCAAGCTCTGCTTCGGCCATCTGCAGTTGACGCTCTTTCTCTCGAATAGCCACTTTGGCCTGTTCCTTTTGCCTTTCACTTTCTTGACGGAGCGCTAACTGTGCCAGGCGAACTTTTACTCTAGTTGTTCGAATACGAGAACTACGAGATGATGAAGTTGAAGACGTCTTTCCTGAAATAGACTTCACACCACCCAACAGCTCATCACAATCATCCACCAAAGCATTAATCTCACTCGCACCAACATTAGAGTTACAGGTCACTCCGACAAGCGGACCCACAGCAGTATCAGTCTCACCACTACACACAGGCACCTCTGGCATACCAACACTACAGAGCCAGTCCTCCACCTTCCGACCAAAGCTACCCTTCCCCTCAATCACATCGATCTTGTGCGACGTGCTGCCAGGCATAGTTTCATCGTCACGAATGAAACAACACAGCGACATTAACTCATCAAAGTTATTATTAATTAGTTTTAGTTTGTTTTGTACAGAACGCACATTTTTAGGGTCACTCATTAAAGTCTCAGTTTTTACATATTCTGCTTTAAGAGCATGCAATCCAGATATGATCTTATCGGTAAGGACACAATGGTGACTCAAGGATTTATCCGTACCTTTAGGCAAAGACATCTATAAGCCTACACTACACACAATACAAAAGAGAATAGTCAAAAAAATTCAAGATGTACTTAGTAACGCACAGTATAGCCAGCTAAATTCCGACGGTAAATGACGTTCAAGAAATAGTTCGCTCTAAATTTATCTTAACCAAGAATACCAAAGTTCGATTTCCAGAATATGCTGGCCTACAGATTGACCAACAACGAAATAAAAGTTGATCACAGTTTATTACCAACGAAAAAACAAAATTCCGTGTCCGACTCACGTATAGGCTACGGATTTGTCACTTCCACTTCGTAAAACTTCCAATTTCAAACCGACTAATGATTCCAGATAACTAATCCAATAATGTGTAATCCAAAATGTATTCCACGTTACTAATCCAAATGTAGAAACCAGAATTCAAACTTCGAATGACTTTCTTCAGGACGGATTTTTTGAAACGAGGGATTTTTTTGAAACGATGTTGAAACTGAGCTCGCGCGGGTTTGGCGACGTCGCGGTCCACACTCGTTTTAACAGGAAGTGATTTTAATAAGGAAAATTTTGAAATACGCGCCTTTCGATGGTGGCGGTTTCTGCACAAGCAAAAACACAATTAAACATCACGCAAAACAAAAAAAAAAAAACTTGACAAATCATTCAGTTATTAGCACACACAACTAGATTGACGCCATTAGAATACGACAATACTTTGAAATAATCGGTCTGCAATCCATCAGCCGGGGCTACTCTACTACGATAGCATACATACAAACATAGCAGTCAAAACTTACCAAAAAAATCCTTGCCAAACCGGGAATCTTCAATTAGACATATAGCTCGCCACTTGAGCTCAAAAAAAACTAATCGTAACCAGCAGAGGTGGAGTCGAGGACACAAGGCTCGAGGCCAAGGCCAAGGCCAAGGACACAAAAAAAATCCGAGGCCAAGGCCAAGGCCAAGGACAGCCTTTCCGAGGACAGAACCTTTCGAGGCCAAGGACAGGAATGTTCGAGGCCAAGGCCAAGGACCAAGGACACAGCCGCAAGTGTTCTCCAAAAAAAAAGGTCTTCAAAAAAGTTTTCCAGGCAATCTCCAATTTAAAGGCGTAGCCGGAATTTTTGATTGGGGAGGCCTAAACCACAAATCACATGCAATGACGTCATCAAAAATTTGCCTGCTTTTCACTTAACCAGGATTTTGCAAAGGGAGAGGCCTCAACTAATATAGTTGAAAAGTGCAAATACGTAACTTTGGAGACGTTTTGAGAAAGCCAGTGTAACTCAAACGTATTACAGACGGAGGTCTGGGGGCGAAGCCCCCAGCTGTAGGGCGATTTTTTATAATTTTTTGTTAAAAAAAGCTATTTTGATGCCATTGAATCACACTTTGCACATGTTTAGAACCATTTGAAAGCACTAAATTTTTGACATTTGAAAGCCAATTAGAAAAATTAAATTGTTTAATCCTCCTTCTATAGTTGCAATTTAAGTTCAAAACACGTTTAACATCTTGCATTTTGGAGTTAAAGTTTAATTGTACGTGATTTGCTCCAGGTAGGGGGAAGTAAGGTGCATTGACTCGTGCAACATTTTAGCAGTAAATAAAAACCCACTCAAAGATTTTCCTTAGAGATTTTTGTTTTGTCATGAAAATAGCCAGTTATAGAAGTGCATGTTAGGCCAGGCGGCCCAGGCTCCCTTTACTGAAGTTCAACGATTTGTTCAATCAGCATTTTCCATGGCTAATTTTTTTAAAAAGTATTTTGTGCGTAAAAACTGGCGAGGTGGAAGTGAATTTATGAATTGTTATTGAAAAATAGTGCAATAGATGGGTAGTTTCGCTTACTAACCATGTGTCAGGCGCGCAGCCAGAAATTCACAATGGGGGGGGGGGCTGTTTTGAGGTCTGGGAGCAAAGCCCCCAGCCGCCGGAGGCACGGGGGTTGGGGGCGGAGCCCCCAGCGCTCGCAAATTTTGCATTTTTTTGCAAATATAACTTAATTTTAGAGCTATTTTAATAAAAAAATAATGCTGTTAAAACGTAGCATAGAAATTGCCAGCGCAACATGATTCAACTGGTTGCATTATCGGGCTATGAGGGAAGTGGCTAATGATAACATTGCAGTTCTCTTGTTTACATGCAGGTAAATCATAAAATCCTATTATTAAACAAAACTCACATGAAGTAATCTATTTCGTCTGTATTTTACAAAGAAAAAAAATGGGGGGGGGGGGGGGCTAATGGAAAGATATTTGAGAGAAGTGATTGGCAATTAAATAACACTGAGTAGCCACCCCCCATCTTTATTCCTGTTACAATATATATAATATATAAGAGTTTATAATATATTTGTTGATAAAACCTGTGTTTGGCGTTTTTACACTAGCGATCAAATTTGATTGCTTATTTTTGGGTATTTTCTAAAGTTTTCATTGATTGGTGACTTTAATTTTTGACAAATTAGCCCCCCTCTGAATGTATGTTTTAAAAAATGCCTTAAATCACTTTTTAGTCAATTCCAGCGCAAAAGACAGTCTCAGAAGAGCTAAAAACGTGGTGTTTTTCTTATTCTGCTTTTTGGTTAACAGGCCAATGAGGAGGATATAGCCCCCCCTCCCCCGCCCCCGGCTACGCTACTAGCCATGTTATTGCCGATCCGGATTTCCATCGCGCTGGGCCCCTGGCACTTTGGAGATTTTCGCAACATCTTTCTGCCAAATGCAGTTGAAGACCATAAAAAGTCTTAAGATTTGAGCGCAGAGCCCTTAGCTGGTACTGCGCCATAATGTGGTAAATCCGGCCTTGGTTAATGCATTACATTCATAAAAAGGATAGATGTGATCCTGAGATAGCAACTTTTAGGATGAAAACTATCCATTTCTTCCAGATTTACGTTTAAAATGGCTGGCAAAAATTGATTTTAGGGGGTCTCGGGGCCCTTGGTCTTCAGTATTGTTGTTTGCTACTGGTGTAAACGAAAAACGCTAAAAAGAAACTAAAACTGAAGAAACAATAGGCTTTATTGTCACATTTTTGTCATTGATGAAATTTCAATTGGGGGGGGAGGCCCGCTTGGCTAAGCCTACGCTCCAATTGCGCAAAATAAAATAGGTATTCACAAATTTTCTGCGAGGTTTCTGGCGTTTTCCAACAAAATTTCAACTGTTCAAAAATAGTGCTGTCCTCGAGCCGAGGACAGGGCAATTTTCGAGGACCTAAGGCTTCGAGGCCAAGGCCAAGGCCAAGGACTTGAGGCTTCGAGGCCAAGGCCAAGGCCAAGGACTTCAAAATGTGTCCTCGAGGACGTCCTCGAGGCCAAGGACGTCCTCGAGGACTCCACCTCTGGTAACCAGCCCAGCGCTGGCCTGCCTAACAAATATAGGCTTTCTAAGCTTAGATTCTGCAGCACAGTATATTAATAAGTACAAGCTTATGTTATGCACGAGAGGCCTAACTATGCCTGCCATCACGTACGCTAACCTAACCCCTAATACCCGTTTCGCCTAAACTGACTAACTAGCTTAGCCCATCCCAGAAACGCTCTCACAAGCACAACGGACTGGTACAAGCATGCCAAGCAACAATTCAAGCATGCCAAGCAACAGGCATACGAAGCGACAGACATTATGACGTCACAAACACAACAACAAAGGACATTCCATTCAGACAAACAGCTGCAGACAAACTAACGAAAGGCAAACAATATTTACAAGTCTTCGTGGAAATCGACTCTAAGAGGCTAGCCTAGGTAATTAATTACCGTACCATATACTGCAATATTCGCAGTAAAGTTGGTTTTTAGGATGGGAGAACCTATTTGAGTATTTCAGACGTAGACAAGTTTGTGGCCTTTTAGAGTATTATTAAATGACTCTTTTTAGTTGGCTATTAGGCTAAGCACACTGGTAAAATATACCATCTGTAGTAGGTGTATTGTCACATACGATAGGCCTACTGTACTAGGATAGCCTAGGTGTAATGTAAATGTTATTGATTGTAGAACCAAGAATATGATTGCATGATGTTGTCTAATATGCCTGGTGAAAATGCTGTTTCATATTGGTAGTGTTTGTGCAATGACTTGATTTTGTTCAAAGTGTCCATTTTCCCAGTAGTGCCAAAATATTACTAAGTTGTATTTTGCAACCCCAGATCTTGCAAGCAGGATCTTCATAAAAAACATGGCTTTACCCTTTGGGCCACGCTGCTGACTGGAATGATGGAGAAGGTAGCATAAGCTGCTCCTTACGTGCAATAATATGACTCATAGGCCTGCTGGCACTGGCAGTAATACCTGATGCTGTTAGCAGTGGTGTAAAGTAACGAAATACTTTTACTTGAGTAGATTACTTGAGTAGTTTTTTTCGGTAACGAGTACTTTTTTGAGTAGTTTTTTTTTAACTACTTTTACTTTTACTTAAGTACTTTTAGTCTGAAGTAATGCTACTTAAGTACTTATTATTTGATAAAAGTACAAAGTAGTTTTAAAATTTGAGACGCAGTGTTGACTGCACTTTGACTGTGGGCATCTGCAGCCAATCATTCGTAAACGCGCAGTCAGGCTATTTTCCCTTGGTCCTTTCTTTCTTTAAATTCCACGCTTGACTGCGCTCATGTGCTTTTGAAAACGATTGCATTTTTTCTAGTCAGGTACCGGTAAGCTGTTGAACATGACACAAGCGATAAAACAGTAGGATAAGATTTGTACTTGCTTACATTGACTTCTTAATCAGGACTAGGAACCAAAGCTCTACCGAATAGTTAGCCCTCAACATCATAGGTTAACCTAGTCATTTTAACACCAATAAAATGCAAACGATTCATCAGTTTTCCTGTAGTCATGAGTAGAGTGAGTAGGTTAGGGTGCATTTACAATTGAGCTGTTCGTAATTAGGGTGAAAGGTCCATTCGCGTTTTGCTGTTCTGTAGGACTGGAGGATTAGGCAATTGCAGAAATTTATTGATAAGTGGAGATATGAGATCCTGGCAGGCGCATAGCCAGGAATTTGCAGTGGGGAGGGGCTAATTTAGAGGCTGGAAACAACATCAAGCGATCTTATCCCAGATTTTAATCGGTTTTCACGCAGATTGAGTCGGTTTTACAGTCCAAATTTAGGCAATCTCAAAAAAAAAAGGTCTCCAAAATTTTTTTCTGGCGAACTACAAAATTTTAACAATTCAAAAAATACTGCTCTCCTCAAGCCGAGAACAGGGCATTTTTCGAGGACTTGAGGCTTCGAGGCCAAGGACTTCAAAATGTCTCCTCGAGACCAAGGACGTCCTCAAGGACTCCACCTCTGCTGAGTAGCACTGTAGCAGTAAAACTTCATCATTGAGTAATAAACTGATGAAATGTTTAGTTTCTCTGTTCTTGAGAACAGTGTTTTGCAGTTTGAGACAGAGGTGGAGTCCTCGAGGACGTCCTTGGCCTCGAGGACGTCCTCGAGGACACATTTTGAAGTCCTTGGCCTCAAGTCCTCGAAAATTGGCCTGTCCTCGGCTCGAGGACAGCACGATTTTTTGGAATGTTAAAATTTTGTGGAGCGCTTGAAAAATTTTTTGGAAAACGTTTTTTAGTGGAGATCGCTTGAAAAATTTTTGTGAAGACCTTTTTTTTTTTTTTGGAGAGCACTTGCGCTTTGTGTCCTTGGTCCTTGGCCTTGGCCTCGAGCATTCCTGTCCTTGGCCTCGAGAGTGTCTGTCCTCGGAAAGGCTGTCTTTGGCCTTGGCCTTGGCCTCGGATTTTTTTTTGTGTCCTTGGCCTTGGCCTCGAGCCTTGTGTCCTCGACTCCACCTCTGGTTTGAGAGCATGGGGTTGAACTGATAAATAAGCCGACAAGATGGTATAGCCTAGTGGTTAGAGCATCTGTATATCAAGCTGAAAATCTGGGTTCAAATCTAGTTCAGTCAAGACAAAGACTTAAAAATAGGTAGCCTACTGCAAACTGTATTTACATCTTCCTGCTTGACATTCTGCATTGAAGGCGATAATGTGCTGCTCAGTGCTTACACCTTTGTACGGTAGAGAGGTGGCAGCTTGCCTCAATAACCGTAATATCACTTAGCGGTTTCCTGGTCAAGGCAACAGGGTGAATAAATCTGTAAAACTGAAAACAAACATGGTGGAATTCAGGAATTGCTTGATAAACTTTGTCTGGGCAGGTTTTCTAAAGTGCAGCAAGTAAATTGAATTGGAATTACATTAAGCTGCAGTCTAATCTAGTAATGCTGTGACAGGACACTGGTATCAATCAATGAATGACTGTGCTTCGCTCACAGTTTCAGTTATGTTTCCACCGGTTTCTATCTGCCTTCACATGTCGTGAAATAAAATCAATTTAAAATAAAAAAACTCACAAAAATTTTTTCTTCTTTAATCCAAAAAAACTTTACCGCAGACTACTGAATTGGCTTTGGTGCGTGACTTTTGGCGCACCCTGTGGATACAGTAGGCTGTTCTCTAATGAGGCACTTCTACGGTGTTTTTACTTTTTAGCATATAAATTTAACAATGGTAGTGAATGAGTATTTCAGCAAATGTTTTATAAATTGATTTCTTGAATATAGTAACAAAAAACCTGCACAATTAATATTTCATGACTTCTTAAGATAGTGAGGGGTTAGAAAATCAAGCGCTGGAGGCAGTGGTGTGAAGGTAGTCGACCAGTTGTCATATGTCAATTGAATAGTTTGTTTATTTTGCGTGAATACTTTCAGAAATACTTCTACTTGAGTAGTTTTAAAATGACTACTTTTTTACTTTTACTCAAGTAGTTTTTTTGATCAGTACTTTGTACTTTACTTCAAGTAGTTTTTTTGTCAGTAACGAAACTTTTACTTGAGTACAATTTTCGAGTACTTTTTACACCACTGGCTGTTAGGTACTCTGTACTGGCAACTGATGTCTAATAAACAAACAAAACGAGAAAATAGTTGGATGTTACTAACCAAGTGAGTATGATGATGGTATACAGTGTAATGTATATTGCCAAATTGCCCTAATAGTAAACAGGTATCACAGTTGGCTAATAGGCCACGTGTGTATAGTGGTCTCGGTATGGCAATCCCAACTCTGCAGGGCATGTTTAAAACACCCAGTCGAGTTGTTAGAAATAGAGTCGTTAAGTATGAGCCGTCAGCATTATTTCGGAATCTCTACGACTTGTGTATGAGCGTGCGCATGCTCTTGCTCCTCGCATGTGTGCACTCATTGGGATTAGGGGTGGTTCTGGGGAATAGCTTAGAATAGATCGGAGAGAAGGAGAGAACGCACTTGCACTCATACACAAATTGCAGAGCTGCCGCAAATGAAGCGACAATACTTAACGACACCTGACTATTTTGCCTCCAGAGCAGAGAGGCAAAATAGATGCTACTGGTATATTATCGTGAATGAATGATGATTATTGTTACAAAGCTTCCATAGCCAAATTATTGCTGCTGGTTGCAAACCGAGGTAAAGTCGATGATTATAGGAATGGTCAAGGACCAAGGACACAAGTTTTTAAAATTATTTTGGGCAAATTTTCCAAAATTTTTAGGGAGTGGCTATTTTGCCTCTCAAGGCAAAATAGTGTTTTTCTTCATTAAAACAAATTGTTTAGCCAAACAAGTTGGTTTGTGTTTCGAAAACTACTAAAAAAGAGGGTTTAAGGCATTAAAAATCACAATTTCTGAATTTATATGGTAATAATTTTTAATTTAGCTGTATTAGTATATCCCATTCATCCATCACTTCAGATTTACAGGTTATGGCCTTTTTACATTGCCAGGATACTGCTACGGCACGGTAAATAATCAACATCATCTGATAATGTGTAAAACTTCAAAATGACATTCATGATTATTTTTAAAAACTACTAATCTACAGTATGTTCAAATTATCACCAAAAACTTAATGAAATGTAATATCTTAAACACTTTTTGCATTTAAAAATTAGGCAGTGGCTATTTTGCCTCTAGAGGCAAGATAGCCCCATGTTATTTTGCCATTTGGAGGCAAAATAGTCCTAACAGCTATTTTGCCGCAAGTGCCAAAATAGCCCTAATCCTAACCCAAACCCTAATCCTAACCCTAATCCCAACCTTAACCCTAACTCAAACAGAGGAAAAACACTATTTTGCTTCTAGAGGCAAAATAGCCACTTCCTAAAATTATGAAAAATTTGCCCAAAATAATTCAAAAACTCGGAAAGTTGTGTCCGTGGTCCTTGACCATTCCTACAATCATCGACTTCACCTCTGTTTGCAACCAATTTTGCCTCTAGAGGCAAAATAGCCACTGCCTTTAGTGAAATTTTTAAAAATAGTGTTATCTAATAATTACTGCAAATACTTTAAATTTATGTTTTTAAAATGAATTGAAATACTGTACCGCGTAAATTTGTAAGCTCAAGTTTTTGTCATTACAAAAAAGCGGAGTTCTTGGGCAAGGGCAAAGTCCTTATGCCCCATGTTGAATAATATTAGTGTTTTTATTTTTATTTTTGGAAAAACCAGCAATTTTTGTGACTTTAAAAAGGAATAAACACTTAGATTTTTGAAGCAATTTGAAAAGAAAATACCCTAAATGCTAAGGTAAGAAGAACTTCAGTTTTTCCACTATTTCCCAACTCGAATTTTATGCCAATCTCTTCTTTACATTTCGTGATGTCTTTTTCATACAGGCTGTCAAGAGTGTCATTGTTTCATTTTTTCCTTATTTTTTTCAATTTCATTAGTTTTCATTATTTTGGACTCGTTGTCATTGTTTCATTATTTTTTAAATAATCTACTGATATTTTTTGAGTTTACTGGATAAATTGCAATAAATCGTGAGCCATTGAAATAAAGCCTTTTTTTTTTCTTGGAGATCATCCAAAAAAATCTCACATAACCTACATGAAGATCTTTTTTTTAGTTCACCTTAAAAATTTCTCAAATACTACACGAAGAGCTTTTTTGACTGCTTTTCAGTTCAGTCTTTTGGATTTATACTTGAAAATTGTCATTATTTTATGTTCAGCAGTCATTTTTTATTTCAGTTCAATGACTTGACAGCCTGTCTCATATCTAATGCCTATCAATAAATGATGGCGAACGTTTAGGCTGCCAAAAGACACTTTGTTAAATTTAACATGAGGTATTTAATTTCAAAAAATATCATGAGGATCCCAGCAAGGTTCTATTTAGAAGGAAGGTGTTGGAGACATTAGTTCGTCCACACTCCCAATCGTCAAAACAAAAAAATAATAAGCAATTAATTTATTTTTTATACCAATTTTTTCTTGGGAGCTCTGCCTATTCAACTTATAATGACGTGATGTAGAAATTTTAGTAGGTTCAACGCACAATCGCACATCTCTCCAGGCATTTGAACAATTGTTATACCGTAGTTGTATTTAACTTCACACCTAATTTCTTTATAATTCTGTATGCAGCATTTTCAGTGATCTAATACTTTGTTATTTGGGATTCCTAGCGACGATTTTTAACGCACAAATTGTTTAGAGCATGTGGCTTTGCCTCTACATTACTTGCCAGTGATTAGAGTAGCTCGTTTTTTCTCAAAGCAAATTGTTTGTGGTCAGATATTTTCAGAACAAGTTTTCATTTTCAAGATATGTTTTGTTAGTTGTATCAACATATACCAGTCTTAACATATTTACTGTAGTATAATATTAGTATGCTATCCCTGGTAGTACTAGCACTGTATTACATTTCAATATCATGCACATACTTTCTTCTAAATTCACACACAAAATAGGCACTGGTCATGTTTTTGCATTAGCAAATCAAATTTGTTTTCGGACCCATGGATTCTTTGTTATGTCTCTGGGTAGCTTTAGTGCTTTGCAGTTTCTACTGCCTGCACTAAAACTATTAGCAGAAATAAAAACTATAATTTTCTAAAGGCTTTTTGCCCCCTCGTTATCTGATTAGAACTTTCAAGCAATGCCATTTAAAATAAGTTTCAGTATGACCTGGCTTGGTTGGCTATTACATTCTATTATTTTTTCAAATAAAGAAAGGAAACAAATTGATAGTCGATTAAAGTTTATGTTGTATTTTGTTTGGTTATTTTCATTTTTAAATCAATCAAAAAATGATGTTGCCCTCCAGCTGAGGACAGGACATTTTGAGGACTTATAGGCTTCATGGCCAAGACCAAGTTCTTCAAAATGTGTTGTCAAGAACTCCACCTCTCTGCCTCTTCTAAATCAGGCTGAAATTCTACCATAGGCTCTAATTCCACTAAATCATGCAAAAATTGTGATAAAATATTCTAGTTTTGGACCTGCTGAAATAAGTCGTTTTTTAACAATGAACTTTTGAGGTGAAGTGTAGAGTAGTTAAATTCAAAACTTGGTTGGCTAGGCATTGCTTTGGTTCGAGTCAGCTGTGAACTGGTAAATGCATGGTTTGAATTGAGTTTCAATTAGTTACTGGAAGTTGCTACAGTTTGAGAACTGAAAATTTAATTTAGAACCTTGAAGGGTTGTTTGTTTTCATTAAGATTTTGGTTTTACTGGCTGCTAGTGAACTTTTTATTTAATTTTTAGTTTTGTATTGATTTTCCATCATTAATTGAGAATGTAACTCCCATTATCATTAATTCATTCATGCCAAGTAATTTTTACCGTTAAGATGCAAAAGTTGTTTAATGTTTACTTCCAACATCTGCTATTTGCTGGCAGAAAAAATTATAACATTGCAATTTTATCAGGATTGTTGTGCAAGATAATTTGCAAAGCATTAAATAATTTAATCGCAGTAGTTCTATTGTTTCGGATTCTGGAAATTGTGTTGGAATATATGTCAAGTTGAAGATGCCCACCTGCCTGAGGTGAAACTGCAATCATCATGAGAATTAAGTTGGTTTCAAATTTATTCAGGTTAGTAGGTTTATCATAATATTGTTGTCGCTTTTTTTCAATTTACCAGATACGTTTGTTGGTTTTATGAACTTGCATATGATAATTATTTGTAAGGCAATTTTTTGCTGCCCTAAATCCTGAAAAAGTTTTCTGTATTTTTTACAAAAGCTGCATTTACTTTTAACAAAGGTTTAAGTAAGAAGTTAAATTTAGGCCTATGGACAAAGAGTTTAAACATGGTTGGATGCTTCAAAGCAATAGGGTAGGAGTTGGATCCAGACCTTTCCTACAATGACTCTGCAACCCTGGTTCTTACACTGTGGTATTAGCACAGTTCTGGGGTTGTAGCTGAACTTCTGCAACATTAATGAATTATTCCATCATAGAGAACACTAAGTCACAGCCAATGTGTCACAAAGCTTGTTGTTGTCCAATACCTAGAGAATACTGCAATTGAACTGAAATACTGTAGTTTCAAAGCATATTTTTGGAATCAAGTTTTTATGTTTTGTGCAAGAATTGATAAAAGTTGCTTGTAAAATCAGAAAAAGTTGCAGAATAAAAATTTATGGAGACAGCTTAAAACATTGTGCTACTGAAATATAAAGTCTCTGTGTTTCAAAAGCTTTAAAGAATTGCAAAAACTTACCCTATCTCAGATCTATTGGTGAAGCTGCAATTTGATATGGTGCTTTGTTGTTTTTCTAGGCATAAAAGTTGTCTTTTCATGGTTAATTTTGCCAGTGCAGCAGCCAGTAGCACAGCCAGGGGAAGGTTAAGCCTTCCCCATTAGCCTGTCGATGAAAATGCTGAATAAGGAAAATACCATGTTTTTAGCACTTCTAAGACTGTTTCTTTTTTGCACTGAAATGGACTAAAAAGAGATAAAGAGGTTTAAAGCATATTTTGAAACATATATTCAAGAGGAAGGGTATGATTTGTCAAAAATAAAACTAACAAATCAATAAAAAGTTAGGAAAATGGCCAAAATAAGCAATCAAATTTGATCGCTAGTGTAAAAATGCTGAAAATAGGTTTTATCAACAAATATATTATACACTAAGGAATATTAGTTAATTTTATCTATTTATGGTAAAAAAATCTATTTCAGTTTCATCAACTGGGGTTTGGGGGCTATTCAATATTAGTTAATTACCAATCTTATCTCTCAAATATTTTTCCATCATTCCCTCTCCCCTAATTATTCTTCTTTATAAATTATAGACGAAATAGTTTACTCTGTGCGAGTTTTATTGAACTGTAGGATTTTATGATGTAAACAAGAGAATTAAGTTTTAACATTAGCCACCTTCCACATAACCCATTTATGCAACCAATTTAATCATGTATGCACTTCTAATTTGTATGTTACGCTTTTAAAGCATTAATTTCTATTAAAATAGCCCAAAAATTGAGTTATTTTAGAAAAAAAATGCAAAATTTTCAAATGCTGGGAACGCTGCCCCCAGATCTCCGTGCCTCTGGCAGTGGAAGCTTTGCCCCCAAAGCAACCCCCCATTGCAAATTTCTAGCTACGCGCCTGGCAGTAGCAGGCATTGTTGAATGCTAAACCTTGTTCTTGAAGGGCTTCTGGTTCACCCAAAAATTACTGTACCTCTTAAAAAAAAAAAAAAAAAACTGTAAATAATTTTAGTTGTATGGAAGGCATGCTGATATTGTGTAAAGTTACTTTAAATTTTTATACTATATGATGAATAAGTTGATAAAAGGTGCTGGATGTAGCTTTTTTTAGATGTTGAAATGTTGTAGATTTCTGGTAGATTCCATCTGTTGCTGTATTTTGTGGGAGAGCGTTTTTGTTTAGACCTGCCTGCTTGATCTTCTGCTCCTGTTTCTTGAAAGAAATAAGGTAGCAATGATGTAATCACCAAAAATGACCATAGAACTTTTCCCAAAGTGGAATTATTGTACTTTTGGAATCAAAATTTGGTCTATAACACAGCTTTACATCATGGTTTGTATATTTCTTGTAGGTTAGTGTTTTATGGAGTTTCTGTTTTAGGCTTCAGTGGAGAGTTGTTAAAGATGAAGGAAAAAAGTTTAAATGATTGAGTTGCGGTCTTGCGCAATTGCATGGAGGTATATGTCGTTAAGGCGGTATTCACCAGTGAACATAATGTGGGTTGTGGCTTTTTGCAATTGGATGGAGGTATATGCTCCCATTAAAGCGATTTTGATTAGTGGATTAGTATTTTTATTGGACACTCTCTGACTCATTTTTGAATTGTTTTTTGTTTGCTGGAAGAAAATTGTTTGTTTTGGAGTGCATGCAGACCCACCAAAATGCAGAGAGAACACTGATATAGTTGCTGGATGAGTGTGTCAAAAGTTTGTAATTTAGTTACGTTACTTACTTGCTTTGCTGGATCTTGAAGGTTTGGTGAATGGTAGTAGGCCGTAGTTTGAATAAATTTTGGTTTTTGAGGTGCATCTGGAGGGCTATTTGTTAGGGATGTTGACTTTTGGTGTTAGGTAATTAACAGGGTTTATTCGCTTAAGGAAAGTGTAAGCAGAATCAATGTTTCCTTTTAGGTTTTGGTAAGTCGGCGTGTGTCCAAAAAATCGGCAATTTTCCTCTAAACAATGAAAAACTCAATACTGAGTCGACGTGCGACCAATAAAAATGTTGAATAACTGATTATAATCGGCCTAATAGTTACATAAAACAGAATTCTTTTTTATGCTTTTTAGCATTGCTGCTGAGTTGCTTTCTCTGGTTAATGCATGTGGTGTTTTTAAAGCGTTTATTGATGGGGAGATGTGGTCGTTTGAAACTTCAAAGGTAAAAGGGCATTCAAGTCAAGTTTTTCATTCTTAACCAAAATGTTGTATGTCTAAAATTCATTCTCACCAAATTTCAAGTTTCTACGCCTTTCCGTTTTCAAGATATTACACTTTGAAATTCGTTGTTTTCCAATTAGTTTAATGTTGCTATTTTAACAGTATTTCTATGCCACAAAATAAAGGGATTATTTTTTGTTTGAGCATAATAAAATGAAGATGAGGAATGGTGGCATTTTTTTAAAAATGTCTTCAAAGTCAATGTTGGATTTGAATTTAGGATTTGTGTTTGATTGAAGGTTAGGTTTAATCTTAGAGTAGGGGTTGGAGTTAATGTTCGTGGTAATAAAGATTTTAGACTTGTATATGTTTCCCGGTTACCAAACTGCTAGATAAGCATTGGCCGTAGCCTGGGAAATCCGTCTCTAGACCCCATTACGTAATTGTCGCTTATTTTTAGTTTGCACTAAACGGTTAGAAAAATTAGTATCAGCTGAAAGATATAAACATGTGATTGGACGTTTCACTTTTGGTCCGCTTCCAATTCGAATTCCTGTCTATGTCTATGCTGAGATCCTTGTGATGACAAAACCAATTACTGATACATATTTTGGTTTCATGTTATGTTTTTAAGATAATGATAATGTAAACAGTGTAATTTTTGGGTCCGCGACAACTGACCGCGAACCAAATAACACTAATTGGCTGAGAAGGGCGATCATAAAAATATTTCATTATCCCCAAAGCCGTTATGCCCAAACCTTCACTTTGTGACAAAATTACTGTGACAAAACCGTTAGTTCCTGGTCAGTTTGTTCGCTGTCTGTTAGTCGCGGTCACTTGACTTGGCTCGTTAATTTTAACATATCTGCTCAGCCAAAAAATATTGAAGACAAAATATTATAAGCAAAAGTAACGTACGTCATCATGTGGTTGTAGAAGTGGAAGCGAAGAAGGTGGAAGCAATTCACGAACTGGCACTTCCACATTGCTGATAGTGATGTGGTTCCTAATTTCAAAAAAAATTAGTGCTAGTAAAAATTACTTATTTTGTAATGTTTTGATTATTGGCAAATGGTGGGCTAACACTTAAAGGCAGTTCATTGCGAAAGAGATCATGATTACTGAACTGTAAACTGGCATTGCTCAATGTACAGCTTTCTTCATTAACAATTTTGCAATAAATAAGCAACGAAATAAAACGCTTTCTAGTTAAATTGCTGATCCTTGTCAAGAGCCTGATTTTGTTTATACATTACAGAAACTTTCAAAGCTGACAATTGAATCAGAAACGCCGAGTCATCACGTGGAAAAGCAAATGCAGCTTCTACCAGCAAAGAATCAAGTGCATTTTCAAGCAAAGACATCAATTTAGTGCAGCTTCATAACAAGAATATTCTTTAAAGTTATGTGAAACTAGAAGATATAACATCTTAAACTGACTTTGCTAAAGTGGTTATGTGGAACTAATAGTTACCGTATCGTTTATTATTGCTTGTTAAAAACGATTTAAGTCTATACTGTCCATAAGGTGAAAGCAGTCGATTTTTGGCGGTGGGCTCTGGAAACTTACTGCAGTGAAGTGACAATAGTACAATGAAACGGTGTATTGTTTACGATTTACATTATGGTTTAGGAGTAGTATCACTGCTCTGATATCATTTTTATTTCGTTTGTTGAAACTGCCTCTCCTTTTCCTGTAGTTAAGAGCGTTTATAGAATATAATGTTGCTCTACGGAATCTCAGCAAACTAATTTAGAACCCGAAAAAAAAAGGCTATTTTCAAGTAATTTTAGGAGTTGGTACTCTATAACTGCACAAACGACCACAGCTGATTTGATACCCAACTTTCCACTAGTCGTGTTTTATAATCCTCTGTGAGGGCGGCTCTCCTTTTCTGCTCCGAAACAAGCACGTAAAAAGCATTTGTCTCATGCTTTTCATTTTAGACCTTGACATTGTATAAGTTATAGATTGTGCATCTATGTCGGGCTTCTTAGTAAAAAAAAGTATTTTTTTTCTTGACGGTTGGTTAACAGATAGCATTACAAAGTCTTTTCAGTGATAATGTAAAGTGCAATTTTTGTAAATGACGTAGTGTTTCACTGCAGTAGCCTACACTGTGTTATCGTTTAAGATGTTCACTTTCTGAGTTGATTGGGAAATCCGACGCTCCTGCATGAAAAGGCGATTTTGCCTATCTGAAAAAACATCCTACCAGGGCTAGGTGTTCAGCCTATTTAAGCAAAAAGATGACAGTGGTGTGCCTTTAAGACTCTGCTTTCTTTGGTCGACAAAGTTCGAGTTCAAGTTTGGCAAAAATATTTAGTTCGACTTCGTGCTGGTGCTCATTGCAAACAAAAAGATATAACTATTTCGCTTATTCAGTAGGTTTACAACTGTATAGTATTTCAGCTGTTGCCTAACGCCGAAATTTTACGTGTAATGGCAATGTTTGGTGTTTTTTTGGAAAGGAATGATGCATTTGTCGCAAAAAATTCAAGATGTTTAAATTACCTTTTCCATATTACTGTACCTTCTGACTAATACTAGTACGATTTTCGGAAACTATTTTATGTTTAATATTTTGGTAAAAGTAAAGCATACACATGAATTTATCCACTGCAATAAACAACTGTACTTTTCTGTCACAAGTAGGTTGTATGTACCATTAGACGTAGCCAGGATTTTTCATTGGGGGGGAGGGCAGAAACCGCAAATCACTTGTAATGACGTTATCATAAATTTTTGAAAGAGAAACTTTTTATGGGAGAAAGATGTAAAATGAAAGATCAGAAGCCGTGGCCTGGTTCTTCATGTAACCAGGATTTTGCTCACGGGAGAGGGCTTGAACCAAAAGTTAAAATGTCTGAACTGGGAGACGCGTTGAGTAAACTAGTGTTAGTGAAACGTATCGCAGACTAGGGTTTGGGGACTCCGCTCCAGCCGCTGCGTGATTTTTTGTAAAAAATAGCTATTTTAATGCCGTTAAATCGCGTTTTGCACGTTTTTCGAGCCATTTGAAGAACTAAAGTTTTAATATTTCAAAGCCAATTGAAAAAATGAAATTGTTTAATTCGCCTTTAAAATCTTGCATTTAAGGATTGAATTTTGTAAGTGATTTGGCCCAGGTGGGAGGAAGTAAAGCACACTGCCCCGTGTAATATTTTAGCAGTAAAGGATAGTTTGCGCGCCCACCAAAGGATGGTAGTTTTAGTACCAATGGCCATAAGATGTAGAAAAGTAACGTTAACTGTACAGTAGAACATAAATTCTTTTTCACTTCTAATTTTAAAAGCTATCAACTACATACCTGTTAATGTTAAATTTAAGTTCATAATGTGCCATCTTTTTCATTTTCGGTTCTTAAGTGAGTTTCATGGACTACGAATATTGTTGCAAGATGTTCAATGCAGCACAGCGGTCATTTAAGAGTTGGGAAGCCTAACCTAGCTGACGAGAGATAAACAGTAGCTGTACAAAGCTGCTACACTTTGTGAGCGGGCTATCTTGACAGACATGTGGTGCAGTTCATAGCGTCGTTCGTTTACGTTTTCACTTCTGTTAGTGGCAGAAATGGAGTCCTCAAGGGCGTCCTTAGCCTTAAGGACACATTTTGAAGTCTTTGGCCTTGAAGCCCACAAGTCCTCGAAAATGTCCTATCCTCGGCTCGAGGACAGCACTTTTTTTGTTTCGTTAAAAATGAACCATGGACATGACCTTTTTTTTACTTTACTTGGGAAATCGGCAAAAACCTCGCGGAAAATCTGGAAAGAATTTTTTTTTTCTGGAGGTCGCCTGAAAAAAATTTTGGGAAACTTTTTTTTGGGGGGGAGAACGCTTGCGCCTTGTGTTCTTGGCCTCGAGAAGTCTGTCCTTAGCCTTGGCCTCGAAGGTTGCGTCCTCGACTCCACCTCTGTAAAATAAGGTTTGGGCACCTCTTTATATAGCCTACCTTTAATTAAGTAGTTCTTATTTCTTCAATAAAACCGATTTCGAGCCGTAGGCCTATCTGTTTGGACGGGCTTGGCTGTTGATGAATCAGATATTCAGTCCATGGTTTTCGAATTTTTGCATGTTCCACTTAAGTGATATCGAACATCGCTTTCTTTATTGTTTCAAAAAATATTGCAAAATAAGCATTGCGATGTTCGATTATCGCGGTCCTAGTTTTGCAAGAAATTTTAATTAAACCTTTTCTGATGTCACAAAATTTCAAACGCAGGGTTGCCCAATGGTACGGAGCCAAACGCACTAAATCGATTTTCGCAAGGAAAGTAGTAAAACAAGGTTTGGGACACCTCTTTAGTACCTTTGTAGTAGTTCTCATTTCTTCAATAAAACCAATCTCGAGCAGTATCTCTTTTAATGCAATTGGGTTGTTGTTTCAAAGTGTACTTAAGGTCTATTGTTCAATGAAGTTGGGCACTGTCGCGAAGTCCCCAGATATCGCTTGCGATGTCACATTCTAGTTTCAGACATCGATTTCCTTAGTAGCATGGTGTGGTAGAAAAACAAATTATTTGTTGACATATGCTTATTGCATGCTGCGTAAATTTTCTTTATAACTACGTAAGTCTTAAGTTCATTCCTTGGGTAGTCTCCGAGCTCTCTGCTTGGTAGGTACCCACAGTGGCGTCGCTAGGGGGGGCGGCCCACCCCGGGTGTCACCATTTTGGGGTGACACCATTAATGTAGTACCAGTCAAACATAAAAGAAAACAACAATATGTTAATATCATTGGAAAAGCTTAGCACTCTAAAATTAACTAAAAAATGATTTAAAGCCCCTTTTGAAAAAATTATTTAGAGGGGCGAGCGCTAATTTGTAGGAAAATAACTCACAAATTAGTAAAAACCTTTAAAAATTGCCAAATAAGCAAAAGTGGAGTCCTCGAGGACACATTTCGAAGTCCTTGGCCTTGGCATCGAAGCCTTAAGTCCTTGGCCTTGGCCTCGAAGCCTCAAGTCCTCGAAAATTGGCCCGTTCTCGGCTCAAGGACAGCACTATTTTTTGAACAGTTGAAATTTCGTTGGAAAACGCCAGAAACCTCGCGGAAAATTTGCGAACACCTTTTTTGTTTTCCTCACTTGGAGCATATAGGTGTAGGCAAGGGGAGGAAGGGCAGGGGCCCCTACCAATTGAAATTTCACCAATACAAAAATGTGACAAAAAAGCGTATTGTTTCTTCAGTTTCAGTTCCTTTTTAGCATTTTTCGCTGACAACAGTATAACTAATTAACAATATTGGAGACCAAGGGCGCCGGGTCCCCCTCAATTCAATTTTTGCCAGCCAATTTAAACGTATAACCCGGAGAAAATGGAGAGTTTTTGTCTTAAAAGTTGCTATCTCAGGCCCACATCTAGCCTTTTTGTGAACGTAATACATTAATCAGGGCCGGATTTACCATAATATGACGCAGTACCAGCTAGGGGCCCCGCGCTGAAATTGTAAGATTTTTTTGGTCTTCACCTATATTTGGCAGAAAGATGTCGCGAAAACCTCCAAAGTGCCAGGGGCCTAGCGCGATGTAGGCTAAATCCGGCCGGGCAATAACATGCTTAGTAGACGTAACCATCTATTGTACCATTTTTCAATAACAATTCAGTATTTCACCTCCAACCTCGCTGGTTTTTACGCACAAAATACTTAAAAAAAATTAGCCATGAAAAATGCTGATTGAACGAATCATTGAACTTCAATTGAGGGGGCCTGGGCCCCCTGGCGAACGTGTACTCCTATAACTGGTTATTTTCATGACAAAACAAAAATCTCTAAGAAAAATCTTGATTATTATTTACTGCTAAAATGTAGCCAGAGACAATCCACCTTACTTGCCCCTACCTTGAGCAAATCACTTACAATTAAAATTTAACCCCAAAATGAAAGATGTTAAACGTGTTTTGGACTTAAATTCAAGTAAATTAAAAGGAGGATTAAACAATTTGAATTTTACAATTGGCTTTCAAATGTGAAAAATCTAGTGCTATCAAATGGCTCTGAACACTTGCGAAATATGATCCAATGGCATTAAAATAGCTTTTTTTCCAAAAAATTACAAAAACTCTCCCATTGGCTGGGGGCTGCGCCCACAGACCCCCAAAACCTCCGGCAGCTGGGGGCCCCACCCCCAACCCCCCGTTTACGATACATTTGAGTAACAGAAGCTTTCTTAACACGTTCCCAAAGTTGGATATTTGCATTTTTCAACTATTAGTTTAAGCCCTCTTTCTTTGCAAAATCTTGGTTACATGCAAACAGGCAACAGCCATTTCAGATCTTCCATCCTTCGATATCTTTGTCCCACAAAAACTTCCTCTTTGGAAAAATTTTGATGACGTCATTTCATGTGATTTGTGGTTTAGGCCTACCCCAACCAAAAATTCTTGGTACGCCAATAAATTGGAGATCGCCTGAAAAATATTTGTGAAGACCTTTTTTTTTGGAGATCGCTTGCGCCTGTGTCCTTGGTCCTTGGCCTTGGCCTCGAGCATTCCTGTCCTTGGCCTCGAGAGTGTCTGTCCTCGGAAAGGCTGTCCTTGGCCTTGGCCTCGGATTTTTTTTGTGTCCTTGGCCTTGGCCTCGAGCCTTGTGTCCTTGACTCCACCTCTGCAAATAAGCAATTACATTTGATCGATTGTTGAAACATACTGAATGTAGGTGTCATGAAAAAATATGTAAGCTCAGGAACAAGGGAGGTGGTGGCTATTCAGTATTAGTTCATTACCAAGCACTTTGACTCAAATATCGTTCTATTAGCCCCCTCCCCAATCATTTTTCTCTATTAAATATAGACGATATGGATAACTCCTTGCGAGTTTTATTGAACCTGTAGCGTTGCTAGGGGGGGAATACAGCCTTTCCCTCGCCCCATTAGCCAGCCGGCCAAAATGCGGAATAAAGAAAATACTACGTTTTTAGCGCTTCAGAGACCATTTTTTGCATTGGAATATACTCAAAAAATGATTTAAAGCTTATTTTGAAACATTTATTTACGAGGAAGAGCTAATTTATCAAAAACAAAACTCATAAATCAGAAAAAAAAAACTTTGAAAATTGCCAAAAATTGTCGTTTGATTTGATCGCTAATCGAAAAATGCTGTTGTTTCTTCGTATCCCTGAACATAGGTTTTATCAAAAAATGAAATACGAGAATAAGATGAGAAATATGGGAGAGGGGCTATTTAGCATTAGTCAATTACCAATAACTTCTCTCAAACTTCCTTCCATTGGCCCCTAATTATATCTTTCTCTATAAAATATAGACGAAAAAGAGTACTCCTTCGCAGTTTTGTTGAACTCTAGTATAGGATATCATGATTTATCAGCTTGTAAATAAGAGAACTAAAATTCTGGCAATAGCTACCACCAACGTAGCTCATTTTTGCAACTTGCATTATCATGTTTTTACACTGCTAATTTGTATGCCACGTTTCAATAACACTAAGTTTTATCAAAATAGGCCTAAAATTAAGTTAATTTTTGACAAAAATAGACAAAATTTTCGAGCGCTGGAGGCTCCGCCCCCAGACCCCCGAAACAGCTCCCTCTCCATTGCAGATTTCTGGCTACGCGCCTGAGTCTAATCATGTTTTCGCACTGCTAATTTTTATGCCTCCATAGTTCTCCCTGATGCCAGATTTTAAAAGCATTAACTTTTATCAAAATAAGGCTAAAATTATAAGTTATTTTTGCAAAAAAAAATAATTTTTTTTGAGCCCTTGGGGCTCTGCACCCAGACCCCCAATGGTATCCAGCGGATAGAGCAGAGCTTCCAGACCCTCGAAACAGCCCCTCCCCACTGCAGATTTCTGGTTACTCGCCAGATATTATACGTGTGATGTGATAGTAAACGCGCATACTTCCAAGTTGTAGAATCTTACAATGAGAAGGTATTGAGCTAGCCAAATAACAACCGCTATTTACAGTAATGAAGTAGCACCACCATCTTTAAAATATAACCTTTTGCGGCCTACTATACATTAATATACATTACCTACTATACAATCTTTAAAATATAACCTATGAAGGGTGACACCATGAAACTCCGCCCCGGGTGTCATCATCCTTAGCAACGCCACTGGGTACCCTATATGAGTAAATGCGGCAATAACTATTCAACTTTCAAAATGGTAACTTGATGTGCGTTAGATAATACATTTTCAAAAGTAGGTTTACATAAGACGAACTTTCGACCTTATATGCTGGCAACGGCAGGAAATTCTCCAATTTTAAAGCTGCTAAATCACACCTACCAGTGACTGTTCAGCAAACCAAAGTTGCTCATAATTGCAGCTGACTTTTGATGACCCTGTGGTCATATCGCTGTCTGTACGTATCTAAGCGTATAGCCTACTGTGAAATAAACTTGATTTGACTAAAAGCTCTGCATCTGTAAGCTCCAAAATACAACTACGCTAAGTTAGGAAAAAACTAAAAATTTGGGCAGCTGCGGAAGAAAGTTTTTTTTTGGCCACTTCGGGGGAGGATAATTTACAAACGGCCTTTTATCTGTTGTCGAGCACCTTTGACTTTCTATTTATCTTTGAACTCTGGCTCAGGTCTTGAAATGTGGCCCGGCCTGTTGAGCCTCCGCGAAGTTCCCCAGCCTTAGAAAGGGGAGAGATAACACGAGAACCAATACCACCTCTTAGCTAAATATCCGACAATTGTTAGACTTCTGTGCAGAGCCGCGGGAAACGAAATCTTGAGTTGCTGTTGGATTTGGGGGTATGATATGTGCTGACGAAGCACGTAACCACTAACTAATTTTTGCAAAAAAATAGCTATTTTCAACAACATTTGGATAAAATGTCACGTAGTTTTTTTTTTCTCTTCAACAAATGAATAATCAAAATCTATACACATTAATTTAAAGAGCAATATAAAGGATTCCAAAATCATTACTTGTGAATCTTCATTTTCCAGCGAATTTTAATTAAATTGTGGATGAATTGCAATATCCCAATTTAGTGAGCTTTTTTGTGATGTAATCAAAGGTATTTGTCTTATTTTTGTAATCATTAAGCATGTTTTGAACTTTTTTTTTGTAAATTACAACACCGTATGCGCTTTTTTCGATTTTTATATTTTGAAAAACTTATTACTTAAACATGTAAAAACACAAATTTAAGTTTTAAAAATCACACATAGCAAAGCATTCACTGGTAGACTTGTGTACAGTACAGCAGCATTAACCATAAGCACATATTAGGTTATTTTTACGCGGTTATTCCCCGAAAGAAAAAGAATATTTATCTACATACTAACTAGCTGTTGTTCGTGTAACGCATATCCGCAACTATCACACTGCGTCATCAGGCCTGAATTAAATAAACCACTTCTTTCGGGCAACACAGCTTCTTCTCGGACAACACTGCTTCTTTCGAAGAAATGTTGCAGCAGTGGCGAGCCGTTGGCTACACTACACTGTGTCCGATAAAGACCAATCCAAGCAGACCTCCAGCTACAGAGACGATTGCAGAGGCGAACACAGATAACATTTTTTATCAAAAGCATAGCGAAACAAAGCGCAACTATTTTTTCAAGCACTAAAAGCGCGACACGAAACGCAGAATTTAATTTTTTAATTTCTGAAGAGCAGCGCTAACTACCGCAACGGACTTTTTAATTCAGTTGCAGAGCAACTTTTAAAAATCTGGAACGGTATTTTGGTACCAAGTCGAAGCGCAACATAATTTCCTCAACTACATTTACAAAACACAATGCACATTTAATTTGCTAAAGTTGGCTGACATTTGCCAATTATACCATTGAAATGAATTAGATTAAAATACACTAATTAAGTTCCGAGTATAACAGAGCGCTTTTATCAAAAAAAAAAAAAAAAAAAGAAACGAAAGCGCAGTGCAGTTAATACGCAACAATGTCAAAGACATTAATTTGCAACAAAACTTCCGCTATGTCTCGAAATAAAAAATTAAGCGAAGGTTGTGATAGTTGCATTTTGTGCTGATAAATTGCTCTTTGACTATGTTTAACGAAATCCATAAAACAAAAAAGCTATCGTAAAACAATAATATTCTCAGTATTACGACTAAAAAAACATGAATCTAATTAAAGTTTTGCGCACCATATGGTAGGACCCTAGGAGGTCTTATGATATTAAAATCCATAATCAAAAAATAATGGGTGGTTCTGCGGTCTGAAACTGATGGGTTCCGTCATATTTTTGCAACAACGCTCGCTCACAACCAGAAAAGGAACCCACCTTATGATCTTAATTCCATGTCAAAAACTGTCTCTATTTTTGTGCGAATGAAATAATTTGCGTTCGTGCAAAGAAAACTTTACCAATAATTTCTATTAGTGAGCCCACCGCGGCTCCATTACAAAAATTTAAAAAATATAATTTCATCTCAGTTTGGTAACTAATTTGGTGATGACACAAGACGCAAATAACCTCAAATGATACCATTTTCCGTCGCATTATACGCGTAAAACTACCAATAGAAGTTTATGATAAATTCAAAATCTTCCATTTTATTTTCAAAAAATTATTGTCGCGGCGTTACTAAAAATCAAAATAAGTAATAGCCTACCAAATTTTCCGTCACGTTTCAGATAATTACCCAAAACTTATGGCATAATTTTGATGTTAAATTTAACTCATTTTCGGTCCAGTGATCCCATCAGCATTGATGATTACTGATTAGCGTGTTCACAGCGAAAACGTCTTAAAAATATGAAGTATTTTAAAACGCCCTCGCTGGGAGCTTACATTTTACCAGAAGTTTTGCTTTGCGGCTTTACTTGAAATATTCTTTTATATGAATAAGCAGCAAATTTATGGATGAAAATTTGAAGAAATTCACAAAAACATTGGATCACCGGAATTTCCTGAAGCAGGTGAGGGTTCGTTCAAGCGCTTAACATAATCGCAATGAAAAGTGCACGAATCATCCAATAGTTAGGTTTTGACGCTCTGTCCTGTGATTGGAGGAAAAAGACGAAACAACAACAGCAATTTGAAGAAATTTTTCTGGTTTCTTTTAAAACCTCTACATGATCCAAAATTAAAAAATCCTTTATTTTTTATAATAGAACGAAAGCTTAAATGTCGACGGTTCTTTTTGGATCATAATCTTTTTTATTCTCATGTGATGACATATTCGTCAAAAGGAAATTTACTAACTTTAAGTATTGTCATGTTGCAGTCCTACTGTCTTGGAAGATATAAAAATAAATAAACTGAAAATTGTCACATAAGGAAATTTTCTTTTTAATCCTCTCGAAAGATCCCAATACCAACCAAGTAAGATAACAGCGCAAGCGAAACTTCAATAAATTTAAGAGGAATTGGATTGAAATTCCAATCATTAGCTTTACAAATCTCTCGGCATATCTCCCCCAAGTAACCGTGGTTTGATAGAAGCTGACACAATAATAGGCCGAGGAATTGCCCGGTAACCGCCAAAACAAACTCTCCACAAAAATTGCAGTTTGTATCGCAGTTGGCCATAACTTTTGCCAAATGGCTGAATGCGATAGCAACGTGAAAAACAGATTAATGTGATTTTCTTTGTGGTATGAAAGTAAAACAAAGTGCTGCAGAAAAAAACCGGCAATGACAGCAGAAGTTTCCGCTAAAGAAGGCCACAACAATCTTCTCACCTCTGTAACATATAAAACATGAAAACAGTATCACTATCACAGACATTAGACTTTATAAAAATATGTTAAAATTTAAACGTCGCGTTAATGTTCAATACGATGAGGAGATAGATTTCTGCCGCCCATTTCACTTTTTGGACTATCTTTGGAAGTAGCCACTAAATTGGACAAATCAACGTAGATATGAGGGTTTGGTGCCCTGGAAAAGAAGTATTTCTAACGCTAAATCCGGTTTGGCGGAGCAGAATGTCAATAAAAACCATATAGATTACTTTGGAGTGTGTGTGTGTGTTCTTTTTAGCTATTTGCTGAAAGAAGAAAGTTTTAAACCGCCAAAGCCTGCAAACGAAAAAAAGCATTTGAAACACCTAAAAAAGCATAAAAAGCATTCACAGCTTCCCTGCTTGACGTTCAGCAATTAAAGGGACATTGTGAAGCCTCCGCCGAGCGTGGCAGACAAGTGGGAAGTTGGCAGCTTGACTGGAAGACCGAAAGGTCCTTCTGCTGTCTTTTAGCCAGTTAAGGCAAGTTGGTGAATGAAGTTTTATTATAATTACAATGACTTTGACTTAATACGTTATCAATTGCGAGAAATAATTGTCGTTGTAGTGCTACAACGAAAGCAATAATTTATCGCAATTGATAACATTACTATGGATTAACTAAATGAGCGAGAATCACGATATACAAGAGTAAATATAAAATTCACAAAGCTGGACAGCGCTGTTTCGGACTGCCTGTCCTCATCAGCAATTCTCAGAACTCTTAGCTGAGATGATCAAATCTACCCAAGTGTAACAGTAAATAGAATTCAAATCGAGCGGTAACGCGTTTGCCTCAGGAGCGAGAGATCTGTGGTTCAAACCTCCGACCGATCAAATCGGACGCAGAGTTGCCAACGACTCGCCACCGCTGCAATACTATTTCTTCTAAAGTAACTGTGCTGCCCGGGCCAAATGACGCAGAGATGGGCTCCGCAAACTCGTAAGACGCTTCGACGTAATACAGGGACTATAATGAATGCTTTGATTTTAATTAGAATTATTTCAAACACTTGGGCTTTAATAGATTATCACGAATTTATTTTTTTGTTTTTGCCAACAAGCTTTTTGGTGTTTTGATGTTTGCATGCCAGACTTTTAATATGTAATCGTTTTGCGTACTTCTGGCCTAAAGGTTTATCGCTGTAGGTGGTAGCTCTTCTGGTGGCTCTTCCCAAGGCTTCCACGCAGGTAGCTTTTAGGCCAGAAGCGCACAACACGATTAAAGATAAAAGTCACTGGATCCTTTAAAAAACACGTCGAACAAAAATTCCAAAACAGCAAAACTTTGCAACACAGTTGTTTACACGAACTTGTAGCGGAATTTGCTACAGCAATGAACCGAACTATCACCCGAGCGAGTTTGAGTCCGACTTTTTACCGCTATGTTATTCGAAAGTGCAATTACTTTTATTGAGTGAATTTCAAAGTAAAAAAAATCACAACGTAAGACAAAAATAAAGATAATTTCAAAGAAGTGACATATTGCTACAAAAAAGTCAGTCTAATGCAACAGCTCTATAATGTGGTGACAACGGTGTATCCATGAGTAAATAGTTCTCATCAAGCAGATTGAAAATCCAAAGAGGTAAACTGGCCAACAAGTTTTGGCTGAACCCGAAAAACGGTTTGAAACTCAAACCATAGACCCAAAAAGCCCGAACGTTGATAAGTTTAAAAAACGTATGCGTATTTTTTTTCCTTGGTAAATTCATTCAGCTGCAACTAAATAAATTATAGAGCAACTTATTGATAAATTGTGATTCAAAAATAATAATTGTTTGCTAATCATTGCAGCAATACTTAAATGAAGTCTTGATTCAGTTATGGTCCAAAGTTATTTTGATTATGTTTTTATAGCTACCAAAAACACAAGGCACATATCAGGTCTGATTTAAGCTTGCAATTTTATTAATCTTAAGCCCGAACCCCGCCAAACCCGACCCGACTTATAACTCTATGGAAATCAACTCGTTGACACCCTGATTTTATTGCATTGCATAAATTACGTGTCTGTGTTTTAATGACGAAATTACTCGTAAACAGCTGATTGCAAGATATCAGCGCAAAGTTGCAGAAAAATGTAGGTTGAAACTTCCATCGATGGTGTTTATTTGCTGATAAACTACTATCAGGCTACTATAATTCATTTTGTTGCCAGATTTTTTTTCTAGCAAAATTTGCTTAATTGCTACGCCTTATCTTCTCCGGTGGTTATAGGGATCAATTCAGGATATGGATTAATCAATTCATGAAAAATAAAATCATTGAAAAATGACCTCATTTTTCCAAAATTTGACCGTGACGTCATTATAATGACCTTATCAACTCAAATCCAGTTTCTAACCAAAATAATGGTGATCTGTCACCCGCATGCCAAAATTGGTGTTCCGAGGGCAAAATTGATTTTAGTTGACAATCAATCTAGTTACACTTATTCGTATTATATACTGTACACACAAACTTACTTGCAAAATGTTTGGTTTTTGAGTTAGATAGGGAAGCAATTATATCCTCCCACGTGTAAAATACGTAGGTTAAATAAGTCCGTATAAAATTATGTTAAACAAGCCACAATTTGTGCAATCACGTTCTGGCAGCATAACTTGCTAAGATTTAGCCGGTGCAATAACTTTTTACGTGATCAACTACTTAAAAGAGAGGCCCAAAAGCGAAAAGGTGTCGTTTTGCACATTCTAAGAACACTACTGAGTTAATTGTAATTACATTATATTCACCAAGTTGACTTGGCCAGAAGACAGCAAAGGGACCTTTTCGTCCTTTAGTCAAGCTGCCTCCTGCCAACCTGTTTACCACACTCGGCAGAGGCTTCATACTGTCCCTTTAATTGCTGAACGTCAAGCAGGGAAGCTGTGAATACCAATTTTTATAATCTTTGGTTTGACCCGGTCGGGAATCAAACCCGTGTTTACCGTTTCAGTAGCTGACTCTCTCTCCACTCGACCACTGATTGTTTCAAGCTTAACAGTACAAATAAACGTTTGTCTACGAACCGCACACTTTCTCAGTATTCTATGAACAACAAAGTTTCAAATGCTCTGTAACTTTAAAGAAAATTAAAAAATTGGTCACTAACCTCTCGATCCGTTTTGATGAACTACAATTCTCACAACAACGCATAAAAACAAAATTATTATTTCTTCAACAACCAAAGACCCCAATTGTTGTTGGTCCATTCTCACACCAAACACATTTAAAGTGTCGCGAATCATTCTTTATTCAAACTGTGCAACAGCAAAAAGCAAATCAATGATAAAAAGCCTACTGAAATCTGTTAGCAGTGCCAAATTTGATTGCGAAAGAGGATCTTTGGCAATCAAATTTGCCACGGCTGGCAGTCTTTTGAAAATTGTGAAAACGTAAACAGTGTTTATTAAGCTTTATTTTTAACACGCTTAAAAATCTGTATGCTTTAGTAAAATCAGGGATTGAACTCATATGACACACGGCTTGTGAAAGAATACATATTGTTGCAAGTTTCTTTGGTTTTCTAAGTAAAACTTTAGTCTAAGTGCTGCCTTGTAAGTCCCCCACCTTTGCCTCACCCCACTGTTCAGATACTTAAGTTTATGCAAAATCCTGTAATACAAATGCTTGCAAAGAATATTCCTTTGTTAGAAATACAAGCATTTCCATCCTGTGTATAATCTTGTGAAAGAAGTACTCCAGAGAAACTTAAGCTCATCAGCCAAGTGGCGAACCAAAATTACTTACCACGCTTTTTGTACTTTTAGGGGGTTATTTTATTTCCAGTTTGTAGTAGCTTTCATACTCATAATGCAATCTTTCAAATTTAACAAAATAATTGTATCAACTTCGGCTACATGGTATATTTCTTGAAGAAAACTACTGCTATTTGGCTAACATTTTGAAAAATTTCAAATGCATTTTTTAAAACACGCTTTAAAAAGCACATTAAAAAACTTCAACATCCCCAAATTGATAAAGGGGTCATATTTTTGTTCTTGCTAAAAATTGTTGAACGGCGTTATAACCGATTTGAATTTAGTCCTAAGATGTACGGGTTTAACATACCAATAAAACTTGTATACAACTTAAGAACGTACAATTGAGGCTGAAAATGCATGAAATTTTAAGAATAGCCAGCCTCGACGTAAAGTTTACTACTCCTCTTGACAACATTAAGTTAGTGTACATGCGTCGATTGTTTCATTAATTTTCTAACTGGAAAATTCCTGTCCGAAGCAGTTATAGCAAAAACTACCAATACCGGTACAACTTCAACAGCACAGCACAACTTTCTATAAAGTATATCAGCTAACACAATTAACAATCATAGTGCTTCAGCTTGGATTTATTCTTAGAAAAACTGAGTGTATAAATATTCAGATTGATTAAACTAAAACTAGATAATATAAAACTATTTCTGTTACAATTAGTAGGCTACATCGGCAATTGGCATGTTACCATAAAATAATTATTCCTAAAAAATGTGCAGCTATTACAAACATTGTTTTGCTGACTCGTTGATATGATAGGATATACCAGATTACCAGAGTATTCATAATTATAAAATCCGTGTCCCGTGTGGCTGTGCAGTGCAACAGTTACACCAGCTGCATAGCAAGCCACTTCAACACTTTTTCTGATGTAAATAGCCCCTTTTTTTTGGTTTGTGTCCATGGTTTTTGGTTTGTTTATTTTATGCTGGTTTTTGTTTGTTGAGCTAAAGGCGTAGCTTATTACGTTTGGCCAAGATTTCCTATCAATCTAACTTTGTATGATTTTATTCATGCGGGTGGAAGTAGACTCAAAAACTATTTTAATCACTTCGCTTCCTCCCTATTGAAAGTAAATTATCTCTGTCATATACTGCTTGAGCATGAATTGTGATTTTAAATTGCGCTGGCTTTGAAATAAACGCTACTACTACTACTAACCAACTACAGCAGAATGAACAACTTTTACCAGCATATTTCATCCATCGCATTGTCTGTCGTTGCCTTCGCACAATGCACAGCACGAGAGCAAAGTTACGCGGTTTTATGACTTGCGATGTTGATGCTTAATGCGAGTTATTCTAACAGCACTGACGTCAAACTCAAAACCACCAAAGCTACCTTTTAACATTAAACCACTGATGGGCCATAGGAGCTTTTGCGGTGGGCCACAGAGCTATTCTAATGATTGACTGCTTTGTTCAAAAAAGTCTTATTTCAATTATAACTATTGGAGAATTGACAAAAATCCTGGACTTCAATGCGTTGACCTTTTTTTGGAGATCTAGACAAAAATCGTTATCCCAGAGGTGAAGAACTTTTTTTTTTAAATCTTTTGTTTCGAAGGTCAGTGCAAAAATCGCTCTCCCAGAGGTGAAGACCTTTTCATTTATTTGTATTTTTTTTTTTCAGATCAGGGCAATCACTGTGGAAACAGCGCTGACTGGAAAGTGGGGATCTTCTTTTTCGAGGTGGAGGACTACAGAGCTATGGTCCAACAGCGGTGGTCCCAGTAGCGTAGCCTGGGGGGGACAAATGGTGCGATAGCCCCCTCCATTGGCCCGAAAAGTATGCAAAATAGCATGTTTTCAGCAGTTTTGAGACTGATTTTTCCTCTAAAAGCGAAAATAGTCCCCCCCCCCCAAACTTAATGGGGGGGAGAGCAGGAGAAGATCGTCAGATGATGATGACGAGTAGAAGTGGGTGTCAGTCCACATGAAGACTTTTTTTTTTCAGATCACTTGATTTTGGACAGAAAAACGCTCTGAATTTCGGTGAAAACCTTTTTCGTTTTTTTTTGAGATCACCTGGTTTTCACTGAACAATTACCTCAATCCAAATCAAGACTAATGAAAGTTCGGGTCAAGTTTGTTTACGGTTGAATCAAACTTCAAAAAAAGCCCCTTCCCCTTTGCGAAATCCTGCCTACGCGAATGGGTGGTCCACGAAGCAATGGGCCATGCAAACTTTCAAAAAAACACAAAATGGGCCACGGCTCCGAAAAGGTTGATAACCACTGTTCTAGATTGACGGCTATCTGAAGTTTGGCATTGACTGTTACTGATATAATTTATAGTATAATCACGATTAAATATGTTGATATAAATTTAGTCGACAATGTATTTTAATTGAATGGTTTGTGCATTTGAACTGCAAGTTGGTTACTGTTGAAATTTGGAGTTTTTTGATTTGGCGTACGTTGCAGGTAAATTAGTGTCGTTTGCATGTCTTTAAACTGTTGGACATTCTGAATGTTTGCGTTCTTTACAGAAAACCGTCTTAATATACACCAGAGCTGTAGTGTCTCGAGACACTATTTTTCAAAGTCTCGGTCTCGTCTCGGTCTCGAAGGTCTAAAGCCTAGATCTCGCCACCTCGAAGTTTTGGAAAATGGGCAAGTCTCGGCCATATTTCCAATCCGAGCGTAAAAACTTGCAATAATTTTAAGTTTTTAACTGAAAAAAAAAAACAACTACAACAAATCCCTTCCTGTTTAAACCAAGGGTTGTTAAAGTTAAATCTTAATTGCCCATGGGGATTGAATATATCGAAAAAAGATATTTTTTACAGAGTTAATGTATTGTAAGGGTATTTTAATTCACAATAATATATACTAGAGGTAGAGAGCGCCTAAGATATAAAACATTTCGCTACCACTGGTTTAGACAAATGTTATTACCAATAAATTTCGTATTTTTTATTCTTATACTAGTAATACAATTGCAATTTTTCTGCGTTTTGATAAGACGGGTGCTGCTTTTCTTGTAGCGGTTTTACTCTTTGGCTTATTCTATGTCCGGAAGAATACCGAAGTTATCTCCATGACTTTGTGAAAAAGGAATCAAGCAGTGAGATAGGCTGCTCCGAGTGCATTCGCATTCTACACACGAAGTAACGAGAAATATTTTGCATTCTAAACAAGAAGGCCTCAAAAGCGGTTTGACGTTTGAATTTTGCTATAGTTGCTATCAAAATCCTCTTCATCAGAAACAAGTCAAATTGGAATTTTCAAATCAACAAGCATAAACTGAACTTGAAGAAATGATAGGAAGTAAGCTAGCGCTCTTCAAAAAATTAAGCTTTTCTAAACAAAAATCACAATTCTCTGAAAGAACCATCAGGACAACATTTGTGCGGAAAGACCAAACTAATGGTACACCTATAGTATCACACCTTGGGGCGATAAAAGTGTGGGTTATAACAAATAATGTGAAAACATTTGTTTTGTGAATATTACAACGGAACAGTTAGGACTGAAATATTATTCTAAGTTCTACATAAATATTCTTACTTCCATTTTGTAGCTTGCACATTTAGTTAACAAAATTTTTTGATGATCACGATGGTATTAAATCTTAAAAACCATAAGCGACGCCAAAAAGCTTTCTAATTAAAAACAAACGTATATCTTTTAAGTAGTATAAGTTTTTTCATTAGCTTGTTCCTAATATAATAGCGAAATGCCAAGAAATCAATATTGCAATGTGTTGGGAAGTTCACCGAATGTCCAAAATTTATTGTCAAAAATATTTGCAAAATATTGCAAAAGTTTGGTTTCAAAAGTCTCGTGTCTCGTCTCGGTCTCAGAACGTTCAAGTCTCGGTCTCATCTCAAGTTTTTGCTCAAAATCTCGGTCTCGTCTCAGTCTCGCAACGTCAATGTCTCGTCTCGGTCTCGGTTTCGAAAATTTTGGCAGAGACTCCAGCTCTGGCATATACGTCCTCGTCTACTTTTACGTCTTAATCTGCGTCTTAGTCTAAATCTACGTCTTCGTAACAAATTTTTTTTGGATACCAATACAACTTTAAATTGCTTAAAGACGCATCAAAAGGTTTTTGAGATCCGACAGACAGCCAAGGGTTATTAAATTCTACACTGAATTGTGTTCCAAGTCATTTAAAAATTGCAATTTTTCAATGAAATTTTTTGGGATACTGTATTATCAGTTGGTGTTTGTGCCGCTAAAGTACTAACATCATGTAATAGCAAGCTAACAACAAGTTAACCCCATGGTAACCAGAAAGAGTGAGGAAATTTAGCCTTTTACTCAACACTCGACTAAAAAAAAATTTCTTTAACCAGACCAGGGATTCCCATTTTTTACTAACATGCAGTGGCATATTTTATAATCAGTGGTATCTATAATAGTCATATGTACGTACTTTGCAATCTATACTCAAAGCAAGTTTCCAAAACAGTTTGAAACTTGATCTGTTCTATTCACACGAAAACGAGCAAAAAAAAAGGTCGTACTTATTAAAGTATTTTACATCCCGAAATCAGGGCAAATTAAGGCCAGAAAGCACAAAAAAGAAACCAAAAACGTCTAACGTGTTTTACAAGCCAATATTCGGGATAATGTAAGAAGTAATAATTAGGAAGTAAACGAAAGTTGTCTGTAGTGCTTTTTTAGTCAGATACCGATCGAGCGGCTACGTAGAAATCCTGTGCGCAATTCCAATTACCGGTGCGCTTTTTTCTTGACCCCCCCGTAACCGCTTCATGGCCCTAAAGCAGGGGCATCCAACACGCGGCCCGCGGGCCACAAGTAGCCCACCAAAGGTTTCGAAGTATCGCGTTAAACTTCCTACATTGGTTGTTTAATTGACCCTTACGCGCTGATGCGATATTGTGAGTTACAGGTGCGAGTCCTTGATTTTTATTTTCTTGTTTCTTTAGAGAACACCATTAAATTCATCGGAAGTGGTGGGCCGAAGACCTTTTTTTTTTTTTTGGTTTTTACTTGATTTTGGGCAAAAAAAACGACCCAATCTGATAGAAGATTCTTTTTTTGGTCTTTACCTAATTTTGGGCCCACATAGAAGAAAAATCCCTCAAAGTTAATTTTGGCCCGCGAAAATTTTGGAACAGCAAATCTGGCCCGTGACCGAAAAAAGTTGGACACCCCTGCCTTAAATGATTAAATATAAAAACTGAAAACCCAAGAAAACCTAGACTGATGTAAATACAATCAAACACAAGAAAAAGAACAAAAAACATGGATAACGGTCATTAAAGAAGGAACTATATGCATTGACAAGCCGTAAATCTTTTTTCACAATTTACCAATGGGCATACACAAAAATAAAACAGTTCAGAATTGGACACCATTTTTCTCTTTTTTGTCTTCACACAGACTCTTTATTAGTAGACTGGAAACTGACGTGCGGATGAAAAAGAAGAGAATTGAAGAGAAAAAGGCTGCTCTCGCTGCGAAGTTTTTTGTGCCACGCGTGAGTTACGCGATACATGATAACTAGGGCAAGTTTTTGCAATTTTTGCAACTTTTTTTTACAGCATCCCACAGCTTTCGAAACACTCGGACTGTACAATGTTTTAAGCTGTCTCAATAAATTTTATTTTGCAACTTTTTGCAACTTTTTCCGATTTTACTTGCACCTTTTTGCGGCAACTCCTATCGATTTTTGCACAAAATGTAAAAACTGTGCTCTGAAAAATATGCTTTGAAACTACAGTGTTTCAGTTTAATTCTGGTAATGTCTTTGAACTGTGTAACAACGAGCTTTGTGACGTATTGCCCGTCTCAATGTTTTCTATGATGCAACAGTTGGTTTGCACAAAGAGCTTCAGCTACAATTGGAGAAGTACTGTACTAGTACAGAACCAGGACTGTGAAGCCATTACAGAAATGACTTGGCCAAACAGTAGCGCCGAATTTTTGCAAAATTATTTAACTGCCATGCATCTTCAAGCTGTGTGGAGCGAAGTTTCAGCATGCTGCGGAAACTGCAGTCAAACGATCGCCATTTCTCTCTAGACAATGTTTGGAAGTATCTAGGATTGAATGTTAATAAATCTCTTGAATAATTAAACTATAGCGATTGCCCCTTTTCCAGTTTAATGGTTTTCCATATCGTTTGATGGCAGCACTTGTATGCGTGTTTTTCTTTCGTAGGATTTAATGGTAGAACAGCAGTTTGTGCTTTGTTCCTTTATTTTAACAAAATCAAGGTTGTTTGAAAAGTATTACTGTGTGATAACTAGTGAGTAGTTACAAAATCCGTGTGTTTAAAATCGTTCTGCATAGGCCTAAATCCAACTTTTTACCGCAACTTTCGTTCAAAATAAATGCAACTTTTTAGAGCAACTTTTGTTAAAAATAAATGCAACTTTTTCAGAATTTTAGGGTAACCAAACCTTGCCCTAATCATAACATTTTTCACGGTAAATTTAAATGCGCAGTACAAATAGAAACCTAAGAAAACCGACAATTCGAAGCTTAGAACCAGAGGTGGAGTCCTCGAGGACGTCCTTGGCCTCGAGGACACATTTTGAAGTCCTTGGCCTCGAAGCCTCAAGTCCTCGAAAATTGCCCTGTCCTCGGCTCGAGGACAGCACTATTTTTTGAACAGTTAAAAGTTCATTGGAAAACGCGAGAAACCTCGCGGAAAATTTGCGAGCACCTTTTTTGTTTTCCTCAGTGGTTCGGGGCCCTCTCCGAAAACTCAAGAAGGGGCCCCTCCAAAACGCTTAAATTAGCACATTTTTGCAATCGGCCTAAGTAGCTCTTAACTTTCACATATCTGCGATGCACTACTTTTCCAAAACCAGGATTGTGGAACAGCACGAAAATTAACAGTTAAATTTACATTAATAATATCCAAAATATAAAATAAACCAGTACAATCAATAAAATTATCGTTTGAGAGTGCGTTTTATTGAATTCCAAAAACTATTAATACTGTATTGTTACAATGCTACATGAGTTAAAGATGCGATCCTTGTAAGCGGCTGAAGTGACATCAATCATCCTAAAAAAATCTGTTCTGAACTCTAGGAACTTAGGATTTAATGAAATAAATTTTAACTTGTTTGCTGACATCCATGCGCGTAGCCAGAAATTCGCAATGAGGGGGGCTACTCTGGGGGCGGAGCCTCTAGCGCTCGAAAATTTTGCATTTTTTTGCAAAAATAACTTAATTTTAGGACTACTTTAATAAAAAATAATGCTTTTAAAACGTGGCATAAAAAATTGGCAGCGCAACATGATTTAACTGATTGCATTAATGGGCTATGTGGGAGGTGGCTTATGATAACATTGTAGTTCTCTTGTTTACATGCTGGTAAATCATAAAATCCTATAATTCAATAAAATTCACTTGGAGTAATCTATTTCGTCTATATTTTATAAAAAAATAATTGGGGGGAGGGCTAATGGAAAGATATTTGAAAGAAGTTATTGGTAATTAACTAACACTGAATAGCCCCCCTCAACTTATTTCTGAGTTTATATTATATTTTTTGATAAAGCCTATGTTTGGCGTTTTTACACTAGCGATGAAATTTGATTGTTTATTATTGGGCATTTTTCAAAGTTTTCATTGATTTGTGACTTTAAATTTTAAAAAATTATCCCCCCTGACTGTATGTTTCAAAAAACACTTTATATCACTTTTTAGTCCATTCCAGCGCAAAAAAAAAACAGTCTCAGAAGAGCTAAAAAGGTGGCATTTTTATTTGTCTGCATTTTGGTTAACAGGCCAATGGGGAGGATATAAACCCCCCCCCCCCCCCGCCCCCCCTGGCTACGCTACTGCCGACATCTGAAGGCAATCTGACTGTAACCATAACTAGACTGACTCTGGACTGGCTGTAGTTCAATCGACTGGTAAGCTGAACATCCGCATTGATTAACTAGCTAAGATAAAGCGATTGTGATTCTATTACACCATAGATGAAATTGTAACGCAGCAGCAGAGACATACAGGTACAGCGAGCGTATTTTCAGTATCTTCTGCAATTTCAAATTGACAATACGCTTTAATTTTGTTTTAAATATTGCAAAACATACTAGCACTGATCAACAAAGCAACTTTCAAAGTAGTAGTAGTAAAGTAAAAAGTGGGGCCCCCATGTTGGCTGGGGCACCCCCCGACCGGGGGGTTTGGGGCTGCCTTAACACGGCTCTTAGCATAGGCGTAGGCAAGGGGAGGGAGGAGAAAAAAAGCCTATTGTTTCTTCAGTTTCAGTTTCTTTTTAGCATTTTTCGCTGACAACAATATAACTAATTAACAATATTGAAGACCAAGTGTAACGTCGCTTATGTTTTCTTGTTTATACCTGGTTTCGAACACTCGCTCTACTGCATTTAGCTTTTCGTGTATATTTGGCTGCTAAGGATTTTCAATGACGTAATGCTACACAACGCACGTGATGTCACCGATTAAGCGTTTTACCGCGCCTTTTCTACTGTATGCAAATTATCTATTGCGCAACTTTTTGAAACTGTTTTGTTGAATTTTCGCGCTATAACTCCTTTGTTCTGGGTCAGTCAAATTTGGTTGTAGTCGAGGAAGGACGTTAAATTTTTACACTCAGAATTACCAAGAATCTTTAAATTTGAAATTATTAAGTATCAGATTGTTTCAGAAATTTAGCAAGCTTTGGAGTTTCAGAATTGCAGTCCTTCCTCGAGGTCTTAAACTTGTCCTGGGTGGGTCCCATCTTATTTATATTTGGACCTTTTGTCCCCTGAGCTGTTGCTCAAGTTTGAGAAGAATTATTTTACTGGACTATTGTCCTCTCTTATCAAGTGTTTCCGTACCGTTTCCCGGGGGCCCACTTCAGAGACTGCGTTCTTTGAAGACTTCGATTGGAGTTAAAGCTTACTGTCTGCCTGAAGACGAAACCATCGGTGAGTTTGGTTTTTTATTGCAATTATTCTGATCAGTATTCTCAGTCTGATTCTTAAATCGTAATTATACCGTAGTTGTTACTTTCTGTTTGGATATTTGGCGTACTGTATGTGTTTAAATTGTGGGAGTTATTTGGTGCTGCGCAGTAATATTTACGTTCGTTTTTGATTCCGAAATTGCTAATTGGCGTACTTTCTACAGAAACCGTTGACAATGTAAGAAGATAAGTTAACGCGTGTGGAGGCGTCAGATACGGCAGACAGAAGAGATTTCGCATCGTCTACACCAAAGGCACCGGGTCCCCCTCAATTCAATTTTTGCCAGTCAATTTAAACGTATAACCCGGAGAAAATGGAGAGTTTTTGTCTTAAAAGTTGCTATCTCAGGCCCACATCTAGCCTTTTTATGAACGTAATACATTAATCAGGGCCGAATTTACCATAATATGACGCAGTATACCAGCTAGGGCCCCGATCTGAAATTGTAGGTTTTTTTTGATCTTCAACTATATTTGGCAGAAAGATGTTGCGAAAATCTCCAAAGTTCCAGTGGCCTAGCGCAATGTAAATCCAGCACTGCAATAACATGGCTAGTAGACGTAACCATCTATTTTACCATTTTTCAAAAGCAATTCAGTATTTCACCTCCAACCTTGCCGGTTTTTGCGCACAAAATACTTTAAAAAAAAAATTAGCCATGGAAAATGCTGATTGAACGCATCATTGAACTTCAATTGAGGGAGCCTGGGCCCCCTGGCCGAACGTGTACTCCTATAACTGGTTATTTTCATGACAAAACAAAAATCTCTTCAGGAAAACCTTCGAGTGGATTATTATTTACTGCTAAAATGTAGCCAGAGACAATGCACCTTACTTGCCCCTACCTTGAGCAAATCACTTACAATTAAAATTTAACTCCAAAATGCAAGATGTTAAATGTTAAACGTGTTTTGGACTTAACTTGCAAGTAAAAGGAGTATTAAATAATTCGATTTTTTCAATTGGCTTTCAAATGTCAAAAATCTAAGGCTTTCAAATGGCTCTAAACACTTGCGAAATGTGATCCAATGGCATTAAAATAGCTTTTTTGTCCAAAAAATAAGTTAAAAAAATTTTTTTTCCATCTAGCCCATTAATGCAACCAGTTGAATCATGTTGCACTGTTAATTTCTATGCCACGTATTAAAAGCATTATTTTGTATAAAAGTAACCCTAAAATTAAGTTATTTTGCAAAAAAATGCAAAGTTTTCGAGCGCTGGGGCTCCGCCCCCAGACCCCCGTGCCTCCGGCGGCTGGGGGCTTTGCCTCTAGACTCCCAGCCTCCGGCAGCTGGGGGCTTCGCCCCCAGACCCTCAAAACAGCCCCTCCCATTGCGAATTTCTGGCTACGCGCCTGGCTCAACATATTTGTATTTGCCATTTGCAGCTACACCAGTACAGTAATATGAAACCAATTACACCGGGCTTTCCTATGTCAAAAATGCGTACTCAGTTTTTGAAAAATTCTCTCATAAATGGATTTGAATGCTACGCAGTCAAAAACTGGAGGTGGGTATAATGGATGGATATTTTTCACTATAAGTTACGGATCTATTTAAAACATTTGCTAAACATACTCAATATTTACGTGGTATGTTATAATACGCTTCCTCTTTCTTGTATAAGGTCTATACTACGTTAGTAGAGCTTTCGACATTCTAAACTCGAAGCTTTTCTAGTGTCATCATAGTCTGTTTAGAGTAAACTTAACTGTCATTGACGTGGGGGTTGTACGTTTCAAAACTTTGCCGCGAATTACAATTCCGTACGTCTTTCCGAAACTAAGTGTTTTTATCAATTTGTTGTTTGTTTAAGCTCTCTATCTTTATTTCTATTTCTATCTTTTGTATTTTGTATGAAATCGATAAGCCATAACATTAACCTAATCGAGTCTAAGGTCCACGAAATTTTGCTACATGCCTATAACTAACTGTACCTGTTAGCATACAGTACAACCAAAGCAGATTGATTCTGTGATAACGATATCGCGCTAATGAACCGTGACCGAAAAAAGACAAAATCGCTAGTTTCTAGTCTACTAATAAAGAGTCTATGGTCTTCATAAACTCACTGTCAACGATCGAGACGTCCCCAAAAGAGGTAAGCATGAAATCCTCAAGTTATGTTTAAGTTTCAATTTTCCACGTCAAGCCAATTTTGTTCAGCGGGCAAATAAATAAGACGTTGGTGTAATCTTGTCAGTCGAAAAAATTGCCAAAATCTTGCAGATGGGCGCGTGCTACCGGTATATAGTTGCGAAGTCCCTACGACGTAATCTAGCTTTCCATATTGCGGCATGTCGTACTGCTTTTCCATATTTTAGCATCGCCAACTTTTTTCGGCGGTTTCGGATTGACCTTTAACAACGTTGTTTATGCTGTGCATATTTCTAGTTGATTTATTTTTTACGCATGGACACGGCTCACCAATTTTGAACATTCTTTGAATTGCGTGAGAACAGTTGTAGGGTTTGGACTCTGTCGTCAGTGCCATAGCAAAACGCAACTCGGTTGTCAGTATTGCGAATCAGCGCCGTTTAGTTGCACTGTGCATGGACCACGACAGACGCCTCAATGGATATGGACAATGGACATTGAACAAGTTAGCCAACTGTATTATTAGTGGTTTATTATCCGCGTAAAAGTTGTAATTATGTTAGTCTGTATTTTTAGTTGTGTGTATCTGTGCAGTCAAGAACTTTTTGTTACTGTGGTTCAGCCCTTAATGAAAGCCGAGAGTGAGTTTGCAGGAATAATGTTTTACATAGCAGCACTTTTTATAAGAACAATTTTGCAGGAATGGTACAGTATGATCTATTGCTTTGAAATTTATCAAAATTAAGATTTTATATTCTTCAAATTTCTGCTACGTTTCAAATTGTTAGACCAACAAACGTGACCAAAAGGGTATTAATGGAGGCATTGTTTTTACTACGACCCTGATCGCACGATCTGGGTTCAACTTGCGTCTTGGGCCCTTATGACAGAAATGCCCTCGTTCGCATTAATAACGAGAATTTTTTAAGAGCCGCTACCGAACAAAATACTCGCTATAGGCAAGAGGTTATGTTTGCGCGTGCATCTGAAGCTCTAATAGCTCGGTAACGTCATTTTCGCTCGCTAAGTTGCTTGGATTGATTGCGAGATGTAACTCGAGTAAAAAACCGTCACGTTTTCTTCGCCAACTTAACGAAGATTTTAAAGCACTCTTTAAGCGTGCGATAAATCTCTTTTGGTTCAAAAATTTAATGGCGAAATGTTGAAAAGTTAGAACTAAAGCAAATTTTTGCTGAAAAGTATATAAAATCGTCGCCATGTTTGCTAATAGAATGCTAAGAAAGCGAATTGCATAGAGAACCATTTGCTGTTTCGACTGATAAAGAAATATTGAATAGTGCCAGTAGACGAAAATAGCAATACACTCTTTTTATAAGAACGATCGCAATACACTCTTTTTATAAAAACGATCGCAAAACACTCTTTTTATAAGAACGATTTTTTAAGAACACGAGGCTCATTTTTTCTCAAAATTTAAGAACAAATTAAACGCAATGAAAGCCTCGGCAGCAAAATAAACCAAAAACAAACAAACAAAACATTCAAACTAATCAAATAGACTAAAATTTGACTGATTCAAAACGATAAAATTTTAGTGATTTTTTGTGTTTGCTAGCAAAATTGCAACCGTTCAAGATTATAAAGCTATATTGTTCAGCGCAAGCAATTGAGAAATTTTTTTGGCCGTTGTTCAACTTGAAAAAAGTGTGCTTTTTCTCTTATGCAATCTTATGATGCAGCAAAAGCAAGAAAAAAGCCTTCACTTAAGCAGACAAAGCAATAGGAATTAAACAGTGTTTTAAACATGCCCTCTAAAATTGACATTGATACTCTCAAAGTTTTTAAAAAATCAAGAACAAATGAGACTGAATGTCGGCAAAAAATTAAAAATAGCCAGTCTCAACTCAATATTTACCGGTTCTAAAAAAGAAGATTGTACTTCGGCTTGCTCACTTTTAAAAATTTTTGAAACCTAAAGTTACTGCTAACACATAAGTTTACCCACCAATAACCTCAAGAGCGCTTTACGTCATTTATAAAAATTTAGTATGGAAAAAGTTGTTCTAATTTCACATTCATCCAAAAAACATAATTAAATTCTGTCGTGCATTTACTAATTATTATCAGTAGAAGAATTTGCTAGCTTAGAATAATAACGCATAGCTTATAGAATCTTTTTCCATAACAATGCAGTACTTACAGTACCAGAGTTGTAAACGGGCCGACTAGTTCAGGCCCGAACTCGAAAATATAAGCCCGAACCCGAAAACTAATTTAAAGCCCAAATCAAGCCCGAAAAAACCCGAAAGTTAGCTACGTCTGAAAAATTTAGCAATGTTGCCAAGTTATTTTGATCATATTTTTGTGAACCGAAGACTCGAATCAAATCTCAGACCCGAATCAAGCCCGAAATTTTTGTCAACATTAAGCCTGAACCCGGCCCGAACCCGACCCGAAAAGCCCGGCCCGACTTACAACTCTGTACAGTACGCTTGAACGCATTACTTTGAAGCAGAAATGCATTTGACGTCACAATGAGATATTTATAAGGTACTAACACCATAAGGTACTAACACAAATTACGAACATCTTGCAAAGCTATTCGAGCGAGCAGTTTTAACGTATGTTGGGCAAGACGGCTCGGAAGTGACAGTTTGTCTACGAAGTTCTTCTGTTCCTTAGCGCTTTTTAGCGACCAAGAATGGCCTTTACGAGCTTGCTAACACGTTCTGTCATGTCCGCCCTGGTCACTTTGTTGCTTCCTTGGTTGGATAAGATGCTTTACGATGATAATTTCTACTTGGGTGGCTTTGAACAAGCAGCAAATTTAAGTGGGAAGAAGACAAAGATCAGCCAGAAAACTCGAAAAATGGTCAATTTCTGAGCAAGCGGATTTATCCTAGAAAGTGGTGCAACGCAGCTTTTTCGCAACAGAAGGATAAAGATACGTCAATCATTCTCCAAACTTTTCGGATTTTTAAGCAAAGCATTAAATTAAAAAATTCTGCAAAATAAAAAGGAAAAAAGAAAACGCGAGACGCCAACTTCGGCCGTATCAGTTAGTGAAGTTTTAAACACCAGCAAACAGTCAGCCACAAACAAACTTGAATGGCTTGTATAGACCAATAGTTTTTGTTGGTTCTTGTTGACTAAATTTTCATGGTACGTTTACTAAAAAAAACAAAAAAAACAGCAAGGCCTACTACAACAACAGCGCTGTTGTGCTACGCTTTTGTGTTAAAAATTGCAATTGCAGTAAAATTGAGAGTACAATAACCGTGAAAACCAAAGCCCTTATAAACTGTAATGCCAGAAGGGACTCTTTACCAGTAGACTGGAAACTGACAATTTTATTTTTTTTCTTCACGGTTCATTTGTTCTATGCCGATTCATCCAATCAGCGTGACTTTTTTCTTCAAGGTTCACTCGTTCTGCGAATATGTCCAATCAAATCAGTCGAATACGCGTGACCGCAAAAAACCTTCGCAAGAAAAGCAAACTTTTTTTCTTCAGTGCTTTTCTCTTTTTTTCGCGCGTCTCTTTCTAGTCTACTTAGTAAAGAGTTTATGATGCGAGTAAACTAATAACTCCGTTTATGACCGCGTCTTGAGATGTTTCGTCGACTTCAACTTGGGTATAATTGTGATTATGAACATGATTCGAGCAGCTTTCCTGCTGCAGAACTAAATGATTTTTACAGCCACCTTCAACTGCTGGTGGAAATTCTTAAGTTGTTCTTCTTCTTTCTGATACAATTAACGTATGGAATTGTCACTAACCTTGAAGCTGTTGCATCTCAGGAATCAATCGAGTTGATATTTTGACAAATTCCAATTTATGTTGTTTATTCAAAACTTTCGCTGGATTGACGTCAAATATAGCTCAGTTGATAAAGTGTTAGGGTAGTGATCAAAAGGCTACCGGTTTGATTCTTGAACAGGCAATGGGTCGTTGAGAACCAGGAAAGACTTTTTATTTTCCATATAGGTCGGGCATTCTCCCCGTTGTGGTGGCCCAGCCTGACGTAAAACTTGTTCACAGCAGAACCATAAAGGTTGCTTTCGGAATAAACTACAATATACTTTTGCATTTCAGTGATCGTTTCTTAATCCAATTTTTGCGATTGTTCCAGAGTTATATACATTTACAGAATGGCATGTGATATCAAAGTGTTTGGAATGTGCATGGACATTGAACAGTGTGTTTTTTTACTTGGCGAAGAACTACTTATTTTTATAATAGTTCTTTTGGTGATAATTTGCGCTTGTGGATGCGGATCGAGAGGTTAGAAGCGATTTTTAGCTTTTTTAATTTATACTAACTTGTATTACGTTTGATTAAGTTTTGTACATTAGCCTATTTCACACGGTAAGTAAAGAGGCAAAAATGCTTTCTCTTTTAGTTTTTTCGTGATAAATCTCTTTAGCAAAACGCTTTTCACAACAAATTAACTAGAATTTGAGGCAAATTTTTCCATAAATTACCCCTGAAAATTTGAAGTTCCCATAATATAAGATAAAGTTTCCTAATTTTGAAATTTTCCGAAGTCAGTTTCCGAAGTTTGAGCATTTTTTTACTTATATTTAACTTAAATAACGTCACAAGACATTTTGTGACGTACCTAGTTTGACTTAGGCATTTTATGATTCAGTGGCAAAAAAACAAACTTATGTACAAACTTTGAACTGCTTGTTCGAAAGCTGCTTTTTGCTGAACAGCAACCCACATGCCAATTTCGGTGTTCCCATGAATCTTGGTTAGGAGTTAGATAGGAGGGCATTTTTGCCCCCACTCCTCCGCGTACAATACGTTTGTCAAATCACCTTTATAAAATAGGTGTAATTGATTATGCGCAGTGCACATCTTGTAGGCCTATTTCATTCAGACTATACAGCTAAGTAGCATGTCACTACCACCTCTACATAATGGGGCTCAAACCGGGTTTTCCCCAAAGGTTAGCATAAAATGTTTTGGGGTTAAATTAAGAACTAAAATCACAACAAATAACCATTATTCGAAGCTGTCAAGGCCAAAAAATTGTGATCATCCATAGCAAAAATTAAAAAAAGTAAAATTAACCTGAAATTGCTTTAGTTATAAATGTTACGGGTTCAGCGTCTGTCCTTGAAACCTGCTATGAAACTTTCCTGCGTTGATGTAATGTTACGGGTTCAGCGTCTGTCCTGCGTTGATGTAACGTCTTTGAAACCACTTTTGTCTCAGCTAGTAGTGGGCGTGGGTTAGAATAACTGTAAAGTCGTTTTTTCCAACAACCGGAAGCTGATCCAGCTTGTGACTTTTTGTTTTCCATATTTACTCTAAAGTATGTCTGTAATGTAATTCTGTTTTCATTTTTTGTATTGCAGATACGAAGAGATCGCTGGAGCCTTCTGCAGCGGAATTTTTTTCAGTTGTAATTGGCTTTCTTCTAAAGCACTACTTGCTGCTTTGGTATCACGAAGAAAACCACAGTTATTCTGTTATTCATTTTACAATCGCAATCAGCCATTTGGCAAAAATTGGGGCCCAAAGGGAAAATGACCAAAATTGCCTGGGAAATTTTGTTTTGGCGATCTTTTTACAATTATTTTGCTTATTGGTTTGTCAGCTTCTATCAAACAACGGTCTGTTCGGATGGATATGCCGAAAGATTTGCCAAACTTTTGATTGGAATTTTAGTCCAATTCCACTTAAATGCATAGAAGTTTTGATTGCGTTATTGTCATTGTCATAAGCCAGCTGAAAAGATTGAAACTTTGCTTTAATAACTTCACTTTCCACCTATGAATGTCAACAAGTGACACTGATACAGTATGAAATCATAAAGTGTATACAACTTTTCTGAAATGTGACGGAAGATAATGCATATTCTACAACAATTTCCAACGGAGCCGCAATGGCACAGCAATACTTTTTCGACGATTTGCTATAATATTTCGAAAATAAGATGAACATTTTATTATAAGAAGATTTTTGGTTTTTGTGTATCTTTAAAATTTTTTTTTTTTAGAATCAATTCCAAAAGCAGTTTGGCAACTCTGCAGCTAAGTGTATAGGTTTTGTGTATAGGTTTTCCCACGTACAGTACGATTTGTGGTTTATTGAAGCTTGATTATCTTGGTCACGCTTGACGACAAAATGCCGTGTCTTTATCTTCTATCCTGTTAACAGATATTATTATCGTACAGCTCGGGAATAACCACATGAAAAAGAAAAGCTTGAAACGGTTCATTGTTTTAGTTTCGCATTGTAGAACATTTGAACGCTTTGCTCTGTACAGTTATAATTCGACAAAGCTTAAATTCGTATTTTTAGATGAATATTAATTTGGTTCAAGTTTGTTGGTGTTGTATGTTGCACTTTGCAGTTGCTTGTTCAGCCTCCTGTGACAGGCAAGGCTGGAGAAAGAATTTTTTGAGGGGAACGAAGACTGATACCGGGTTCCTTTGTCGGAGCCTCAGCCGGAAATTAGGTGATGATCAAGTGCGTAGCTAGGATTTGGAAAAGGGGGGGGGGGGGGGGCGTTTTTGAAAGAGTGAGTAAAATGCAAACGACCTTGACCTGTATTTTTATTGTACTTGAATCAGTTTCACACGGATTGCCCGAAAATTGAGACAAAATTTCTCGGAAAGCTCATAAATTCAAACGTTTTATCCGCACAAAAACAGGTGATCTCCAAAAAAAAAAGATCTTCACCGAAATTGAGACTGATTTTTCAGCCAAATTCGAAAATTCATCCGTTTGAGGGGGGCTGTTTTCCTATGGGGGGAGCTATTTTCAATTTTTCGCAAAAAATCGGCCTCAAAAGCACCAAAAACGTGCGATCTTGCGTACCTCACAAGCGAATGGGAGAGGCTTTAGCCCCCCCACCCCCCCCCTGACTACGCTACTGGTGATGATCAAAGAAACGGTCTTAACCGGAAATCCGACCAGTTTTGTGTCGGAAATTGGTCATGATCAAAAAAGGTTTTCACCAAGATTCAGCCTACACCAAAACTCGGTGTGTTGCTACTAATTGAGGGTTGGTGCTTCTACTTGGATGCGCGTGAACCTTAAGTTCTTCCGCGCTCCCTGAGTCCGGGCCCAAGTAGCTACGATAAACCCCCCTTTCGTAGGACCTGGTCACAGGACAACGTGGGAGCCTCGCTATTGGATGACATTTTTTTTTTGAGGTAAGTAATAAAGTATTCGGATTAATCCGCACCGGCTTAGAAATTTCTGGTGATTTACGTTTCTGTTGATTTTTTGAGTTTTTGTCCATTGAATTTACCACTTGTTTGTCTATCTGAGGACGCAACCACGCATTTTACAAAACATGAATAGAAACAACATACTTCAGGAATGTAAATGAGACAAAAAACTTATTGAATGCTTCACCAAAAAGCTCGATAAATTAACAACTTGTAGGTTTGAGCGTTCTAATCCAGACGCTTACTAGTTGTTTGACACAAAATATCACTGTCTGGTTGTACTCGGAGTTTGTTATTCTTGTTGGTATAACTTATTATAAGAACAATAATACGACCTCCTAATACTGGTATGCGAGTAATAATGCGACCAGTATTAATACGACCTAAATCATTTTTATTTCCGCCTGACTTGATGATATTCAGCTATCGCTCGCAGAAGTAAAAACTTTGGTCAAATTATGTTCTCGATAGCTGAAATAATATCACATCATCGCTGTTTCGTTTTTAAACTGAGTTATTTCATTACAGGACCAAGCCTACGACAATATTTATGCCCTAGTGGCTACAAACTGATAAATTTTATTTGGCGAATTCATTGGATTAAAGGGACTTCCCAGCTTAAAGTAACTTGTAGTAGAACTAGATGATAGCTTGCTAAGGAACAAGATCTTTGAACGACCGAAGCGTATTGAATAATGAGAATTGATTTTGGGGGGTCTATTTGAGGGTTACAAAGGAGTGGTACCCCCAAACTACATGTCAAAATAATTGTCTCTTATTAAATATTTACTGATCAGAGGTGGAGTCGAAGACACAAGGCTCGAGGCCAAGGCCAAGGACACAAAAAAAAATCCAAGGCCAAGGACAGCCTTTCCGAGGACAGACCCTCTCGAGGCCAAGGACAGGAATGCTTGAGGTCAAGGCCAAGGACACAGCCGCAAGTGTTCTCAAAAAAAAAAGGTCTTCAAAAAAGTTTTTCAGGCGATCTCCAATTCATAGGCGTACCCAGAATTTTTGATTGGGGGAGGCCTAAACCACAAATCACATGCAATGACGTCATCAAAATTTTTCCAAAGAGGAAGTTTTTGAGGGACAAAGATGTTGTAAGATGAAGATCTGAAATCGTTGCCTGTTGGCACTTAAACCAGGATTTTGCAAAGGAAATGGGCTTAAACTAATGGTTGAAAAATGTAAATATCTAACTTTGGAAACGTGTAAAGCTAGTGTAACTCAAAGGTATCACAGACGGGGATCTGGGGACGGGGCCCCCAAGCCTCCGAAGGCTTTGGGGGTATGGGGGCGAAGCCCCCAGCCGTTGGGCGATTTTTCATAATTTTTTGGAAAAAAAAGCTATTGTAATGCCATTGAATCACAATTAGCAAGTGTTCAGAGCCTTTTGAAAGCCTTAGATTTTTGACATATGGAAGCCAATTAAAAAAATTAAATTGTTTAATGATCCTTTTGCTTGCAATTTAAGTCCAAAACACGTTTAAATCTTGCATTTTCGTGTTAAATTTTAATTGTAAGTGATTTGGTCCAGGTAGAGGCAAGTAAGGTGCATTGGCTCTTGCTACATTGTAGCAGTAAATAATAATCCCCTCCAAGATTTCCCTTAAAGATTTTTGTTTTGTCATAAAAATAACCAGTTATAGGAGTACATGTTCGGCCTGGGGCCCAGGCCCCCTGAATCAAAATTCGATGATTTGTTCAATCAACATTTTCCATGGCTAATTTTTTTTTAAAAGTATTTTGTGCGTAAAAACTGGCGAGGTTGGAAGTGAATTACTGAATCGTTATTGAAAAATGGTACAATGGATGGTTACGTCAACTAACCACGTTATTGCCGGGCTGGATTTACATCGCGCTGGGCCCCTGGCACTTTCGGGATTTTTGTAACATCTTTCTGCCAAATATAGGTGAAGACCATAAAAAGTCTTACGATTTCAGCTCGGGGCCCCTAGCTGGTACTGTGTCATATTATGGTAAATTCGGCCCTGATTAATGCATTAGGTTCATAAAAAGGCTAGATGTGGGTCTTTTATGATTTTATAACTTTTATGACAAACACTCTTTATTGCCTCCGGGTTATACGTTTAGATTGGCTGGCAAAAATTGAATTGAGGACGGCCCGGCGCCCCTGGTCTTCAATATTGTTGTTAGTTACTGTTGCAAGCGAAAAATGCTTAAAAGAAACTGAAACTGAAGAAACAATAGGCTTTTTTGTCACATTGTTGTCATTGGTGAAATTTCAATTGGGGGAAGAAGGGGCCGGGCCCCCTGGCTTTTTGCCCCCCTTGGCTTACCTATGCTGCTAGCGGGGCATGGTATGGAATGGAATGGAAAATGGAATGGAACGGAAATTTCGGTATGGAATATGGAAGATGCCAAAATGGAATGGAATATTTCAAGAATGGAATGGAAGACAATTTTCCATACTTCCATACCAATTCCATACTAGATTTCGTGCATTGTATTTACAGAAAAATACATACCGATGTCGGGTAGTAATAATAATATTGTCACAGAAGTATTCAACTTCAATATCTACGCATATTATTTGTCGACAAATCGCGGTAATTTCGTTCTTTATAATGCGCAAACAGTGTACGTATTGCATCATTTCAAGTACATTGCAATTTGCAGCGTTGATGTTACAGTTGACGACCTTGATAGATTTGACTTGTTGTTTCTTTTATTTTGAGGCTGACGAATTGCCCAGGCGTAAATTTTGTTTTCTTACATCGTCACAAAAACTCATATTTGCTATTTCATCCCCGTTTCAGCTTAATTTTATGTATATTTTTAGTTTTTAAGCTTATAGTAATTATTTTTGGTGTTAAAGTTTGGTGTTTCCATTACGGTAAATGTTGTAGTTGATGTGAGGGCAAACTTGTACGGTAATCATTAAATCATAGGCATAGCCAGAAGGACCGGGCCCTATGCTCCCCCCCCAATTGAAAAGCTACCAATGATAAAAATGATAACACAAAGCCTATTTACTCAGTTTCTTTTGCATTTTTGGAGTGCAATAGTACATGCCTACTACGGCAATTAGCAATAACTTATATTGACGACCAGGGGGCCGATGCCCTCTCAATTTAAATTTTTACCAACCAATTTAAATGTACAAGCCGGAAGAAATTCAGTGTTTTTGTTCTAAAAGGTGCAGTCTCAGGCACTCATCTAACTTGTTTATGAAATAATCTGTTTTGGGCCCCCAGCTAACTTTTATATTACAATAACATGATTTGTAACCATTTATGGCATGTAATGTACTAACTTCAAATAACTTTAAATTACCAACTTCAAATAACAATTCACCTCCATCTCATTAGTTTTCACGCGACATAATGTTTTTGAAAAAACCTAGTTAGGGGAAATGCTTATTGAACAAATTATTGAAGTTGAATCGAGAGTGCCTGGGCCCCTGGTCGTACATGTATTCTTAAAACTGGTTATTTTCATGACAAAACAAAAATCTTCTAAGGCAAATTTTCGAGTGCATTATTTAATGATAAAAATGTTAAAGAAAGCAATGTACCTTGATTTCCCTGACTAGGGCCATGTTACAAGATTTAACCCCAAAATGCAAGATTTTAAACGAGTTTTGGACTTGACCTGAGGTAAAGAGAGTGATTGTTTCAATTGGCTTTCAAACATCAAAAATTTTGTTCTTTCAAATGGCTCTAAAAACGTGCAAAATGGGTTCCGAATCGCATTAAAATAGCCATTTTTTTCCAAAAACTTACAAAAAATCGCCCAGCGGCTGGGAGCTCCGCCCCCATGCCATCTCTGTGACATGTTTGAGTGGCACTAATTTGCTCACCACGTCTCCCAATTTTGATAGAATAGAAAAATTTTTAACTTGCGGTTCTAGTCCTTCCTCTATAGCAAATCCAGGTTACGAGCCAAATCAGATGCCCAGCTTTTGATCTTTCATTCTTTGTCCCATAAAAAGTTCCTCTTTTCAACAACTTCTGATAATGACATAATGTCATTGCATGATTTGCGGTTTAGCCCTAACCAGGCGCGTAGCCAGGATTTGGAAAATGGGGGGGGCTATTTTGAAAGAGTGAGAAGTGTGCAAACGACCTAGACTCGAATTTTCATTGACCTTGAATCAGTTTCAGACGGTTTGTCCGAAATTTGAGACGAAATGTCTCGGTAAGATCGGAAATTCAAAGGTTTTCTCCGCCCAAAATTAGGTGATCTTCAAAAAAAAAAAAAAAAAAAAAAAGGTCTTCGCCAAAATTCAGACTGATTTTTCGGACGAAATCCAAAATTCAAACGTTTTTTCCACCCAAAATCAGGTGATCTCCAAAAAAAAAAAAAAAAAAAAAAGGTCTTCGCCAAAATTCAGGGCGATTTTTCTTCCAAAATTTCGCAAGTTCAGACGTTTGAGGGGGGCTCCTTTCGTATGGGGGGGGGCTATTTTCCATTTTTTACAGAAAATCAGCCTCAAAAGCACAAAAAACATGCGATTTTGCATACTTCACAAGCCAATGGGGGAGCTCGAGCCCCCCCGCCCCCCCCCCCCTGGCTACGCTACTGGCCCTAACCCCAATTCAAAATCCAGGCTACGCCTAAGCATTAAACCAAGTGCAATATGCATACCACATAATGGTCGTGGCATTTTAGTATTGTTGGCACACCTTCACGAATGGTTGCTTACAACATTGCAAAGGTGCAAAGCAACAAAATATACGTTACATTGCTCCCAGTCTTAAATTTCTTTAGTATGGAAGTATGGAATGGAATATGGAAGAAAATTTTAGTATGGAATGGAATATGGAAGAAAATTTTAGCATGGAATGGAAGATTTTTAGTATGGAATGGAAATGAAATGGAAGAAAATTGCCAATATGGAATATGGAAAAATCGTCTTCCATTCCATACCATGCCCTGGCTGCTAGTGAGGAAAACAAAAAAGATGTTAGGAAATCTTCCGCGAGGTTTCTAGCGTTTTCCCACGAAGCTTTAACAGTTCAAAAATAGTGCTGTCCTCGAGCCGAGGCCGGGGCAATTTTCGCAGACTTGAGGCTTTGAGGCCAAGGCCAAGTTCTTGACCTTCGAGGCCAAGGCCAAGGACTTCAAAATATGTCCTCGAGGACGTCCTCGAAGCCAAGGACGTCCTCGAGGACTCCACCTTTGCTACGGATATCAAAAAAACTGGTACCCTTGCTTGAGCTGTTCAAAGAATTGATTTTTGGGGTGTCCATTTGGAAGGGGTGGGGGTGGTACTACCAAATTACGTCAAAATACTTGTCTCTTAAACATCTGCTGATATAAAAAATAAACTAACGCCCTAGCTTGAGCCGTTCAAAACATTAAATTTTGGAGGATCCATTTGAGGAGGTCCCGGGGGGGGGGGGGGGTACCCCAAACTATGTCAAAATATTTGTCTCTCAAGTACCTACTGATACAACAAAACTACCACCCTAGCTTGAGCAGTTCAAAAAAAAGATTTTGGGGGCCCCAATTTTGGGGAAGTTTCAGCGGGTGTAAATCCAAAAAAATTTAGGCTGACAAAATTACGTTTGCAGCTCAACAATTCTGAACAAAAATTACTTTTTGATGTTTTGTGGTTTAGGAAAAGAAGATCACACAAGATTTAGGAAGTAAAAAAAGGAAAAAAAAAACAAAAAGAAGGAAAAACTTTAACGTGATCAAAAGTGTGTAGGTAGGATATTTTTTGCCCTATTTAACCCTGCAGTGGTACCATGGGGTCAATATGACCCCAGCTTCTTTTGTTGTGATATCACGTCGTCAATATTACCCCAAACCAATTATTATTATTTTGTATTTTTTTATAGCTCGTTAATGAACATTCCCACTGCTGCAAACTTATTTCCACTTTTGTTTTTTAGTGAAAATTTTGCATTGTACTGGTTGGGGTCATATTGACCCCATGGTACTATCTGGGAAACGAAATTGTGTTCCTGTTTTACAGATTATTTTTTAATTAGTTTAGCAAAAACTTGTTAAAAGAGAAATCAATGGCCAGACGGCAAAAGATGCCGGTTTGTGTTTTCTTTGTCCAAGATCCAACAACAAAAAGTACATGTTTTCCTGCTATAGATGTAACAAGAGCATCTGCGAAGCACACAGCAAAATGGCATGCAATCTAAGTGAAGAAAGAAGTAATTTATCGATAAACTTTGTTTGATGAAGAATTAAATTTCTTTATTTGTCAAAATTTCATTACTTCAATCAATTTTTTTGTTGTTAAAAAATTTTCCGTTCTTTTTGCCATTCTTTGTTTTCAAGGGCACATTGAAGTGCATAATTGTCTACTGCAGAAGTAAACAGTGTGTTTAGTTACTTTTCAATTGTAAGTAAATTTTCAGTGTTTTTTAAGATTTTTTCGAGCATTATCATTTACTCTTTGGAATTATTTCAACATTAAACACTAACAGATAAGCAATTGACTTATTTTTTTGGACTTTTAGTGCATTTTTAAGATTGGGGTCATATTGACCCCAAGGTACTGCTCAAGTAATCTTTTTCACGGTACTGCTGCAGGGTTAAGTCGTTTTCAAAAGATCTCTTTTTAAGTCAAACTTTTAGTAAGGTTTTCGGGTCCTTAAACTGAAGTCATGAGACCTACTGCCTCGAAATATGGTACAAACATATAACTTATTAATCTCAAACTGCTGTCCAAATTTTATGAAGCTAGATCAAACCGTTCTTGAGTGATAAGCAAAAGTCTGAAACGTTGCAATCGTTAGTTTGAAAATGGCCGAGTAAAAACAAAGGATCACACGACGCAAGCGTCGATCGTTCCAGTAATATAATGCTGATAAATCCCACAGAGAGAGAAATAGTTATTAGGTTTAAGTTCTTTAATTTTTGAAGTTCTGTAACACTTCATCACTGATCACTGATAATTATCTTGGACATTTTTCTTTGCTTCAGTTTTCTAGTTGCTGATTTTCAAAATTAAGGTGTATTAAAAATTCAATTTTTCCCGATACTTTCAGACTTAATTTTGCCAACAATCTCTATTTTTTCCAAAAAATCATCAGGCTGTAGTCAAGACCAACGTTGCTCGTCCGAGACCAAGATCAAGGTCGCAAAATTTTTCCAAGACCGGTCTTGGTCTCGACTTTGGCTTCGAGACCAAGATCGGCAAAGTTCGAGACTAAGACTTTTTTGCTGCTCTTGCAGCGTCGTAAAATTGCAAAAGTGAAAAGGAGAATTTTTTTCAACTGTTTTAAAAGACTGTCAAAAAACTTCTCAGGTAGTTGCGCAGCGCTTTAAAATCCCAAAATAGTAGCAATTTTGCTTGCAAACTCAAGAAAATTGCTGAAGTTTTATTGTTTTGAATCAGTACAAAATTTACTTGTTTTGAATCAGTACAAATTGCGTTTTAAATCAATACAAAATCAAGAAAACTCTTAGTCTCTTACGAAACTATTTATTTAACTCACAAAAAAGTATCCGGTCTCGAGACCAATTTAAGCTACGAGGCCGAAACCACGATGGTTCACGGCTAAGACCGAGATCGGTGCAAAAGAGTCGAGACCAAGACTAAGATCGAGACCACAAAAAATCGGTTTGAAGATAATATGCAATATAATAAAAAGATGGATAATATTTTGTGAAAATTAAATTCCTATTTATTAAGAACAATGTACCGAGAAATGAAATAATAAGCTATAGACAGTATTCAGAGTCTTATAGGCAAAATCAAACCTTTGACTAACAGACAAAGGCTTGGGCTTCCAAAACAGTTCTCGATTCCGAAACAGTATGTCTTAGGCTGTGAATCAAATATTTGATTGTGCCTATTGACTTTGGAAATTTTCTCTAGCTTATCATTAAATTCCAGTATAAAAAAATTTCATAACAAAATGGGGGAGTCGAGTTTGGAGGTAAACTAAACAACAAGTCAAAAGAACGGTACTTGCCAACTGCTCAAGTAATAGCATTTTTTGAAATTTTCTAAGTAATAGGTCTAAAGATCCAAAAAGCAAGCCATAGCCCTGGTGGCTTCCGCCACGCTCTGCTGGGCATTTTTACATGCTGTAATAAAATGGTTTTACCATTCAAAAAGTAGATATATCAATTCTAAGCTTTTTTCTCTTAAAGGCGGTGAATCATCCAGCCAGTTCCAGTGGTTTACAATAGCTAAAATTGAACTTTATTTTTTGATATTTTTTGTTTTAATTTTGGGACTGCGGTTGCAAAAATATTCAACTAATACAAAAAGATGTCCCCCCGAAAAAAGTTTTTGGAAACTCTGAGTTTTGATCTTCCCACCAAAACCACAGTAGGCCTAATGGTTTAGAGACGGTGGTAGGCCTAATAGTTTAGAGATAGTTTATTTCTAAATAGTTTAGGCCTAATTAGGCCTAACTATCTCTAAACTATTAGGCCTAATAGTTTAGAGAACTGTGGTTTTGGCAGGAAGATCAAAACTCAGAGTTTCCAAAAACTTTTTTCGGGGGGACATCTTTTTGTATTTGTTAAATATCTTTGCAAACGCAGCCCCAAAATCAAAACAAAAAATATCAAAAAATAAAGTTCAATTTTAGCTATTGTAAACCACCGGAATTGGCTGGATGATTCATTGCCTTTAACGAGCCTTTATACTCATCAATGTTATTTACCCGTTTCCATTTTTCAACTCAGGTTTGACTATAGGATTTTTAGAGGTCTGAAAACGTTCTGCAAGTTACATCAATACATTAACGAGAACAAGAAAACCCGCTAACAATTACTACGTTTACATGCCATTGATTTAACAGTGGTAGTGATATATCTTTTTGTTTCTTTATTTTACAATACTTTTTTTCGCTCTTTTTCTATGTAATAAGGAAGCAAAGAATAAAATTGATTTAACTTCTAAATCGATTGCATGCCAACTCTGCCGTAATTTTATTAAAGGCTTATTTTTCGTCAATTTTGCATGCTTGCTTGTTTTTAAAAGAAACTCGGATTGCTCATGAGCGTCAAAATAAGCTTGACTGAACTACAAATTTGAAAATTTTTTCCATCTACTATTGAAAATTAAGGCAGTTAATTTTTCTTAAACTTTTTCAAGATTCCACATTATTGGCAGACAAAAATGCAAATAGAGGATTTTAGCTCTTTTAATCCTCTGTTTCACGGGGAAAGGGGACAAACATGCCCTTTTCGGTTTTTTTGTAAACCTTTTACGGACAAAATCTCTTGTTTGAACCATTTTGACTTGAGTCAAATTCTTCACCAAATAGCAGCTAAAAATAATTGTTGGGGTGTAGAGGAATTTCCTAATTTTGAGGTTTGTCAAGTATCTTTTGTTTAACAAAAAATAAATTTGAAGGATTTTTAAAACGCTAATTAGTAACAGTGGCGATCATCTGTATTCTTTTTTCTGGAAGGATGAAAGGAGATGTCTTTAGTTAAACATGAAAACGCTAAATGCTTGCGATGAATTCCGTTTTTGGGATGAAAACAAGAATTTAGCGATTTTAAAATGTAAGAATTGATTGATAATTGATATTTAATATTTTGTAGTACCTGAACTCCTGTACCGTATAAGAAAATTATTTTTAGACGAGCATCTTCAAACAACACGGAAGCATAATTTTAACACTAGCTAAACATTTTAATTTTCGCTAAATAGCAGCAAATAGTCGCCTCGAAATCATTTAAATATGATGACTAATAAAATTTACTGTAGAATCAAGATGAACGCCAAAATTATTTTGCAATAAAATTTTTATTACAGCAATAAGCAGCAGCAGCTTTGTTGGATTCAACAATTCTATTAAAAACAAAACATATCCAACGTTTTCGGCTTAAATCAATCAAGCCCTCATCAAGATATTATAAACAATAATTCAAAAAACATTTTCAAAGGAAAATAGAAGAATTACGGCAATTATTTTGCGGCGATATGCTTATAGCCTACTAATTGCAAGAAAATAAGTTTCATGTTCAGTTTTAGTTTGGTCAGTCAGTATATAGGTCTAACAATATGCACTTAGTTGTTCGTAAAACAAAATGCAAGCTAATACACTATGATTGTTAATTGTGTTAGCTCTTATACAATATTTATAGCAAGCTGGCAACACGTTGAAGTTGCAGAGGTATTGGTAGTTTTTGTCAACATTGCTGCGGATAGAAATTAAGCTATATTTAAAGGAGGTAAAGCATCTAGTTGGGATTATGTGCCGAAGATAAAGAAACATCTAAAACATGTCTTCACTAAACTTCAGCGTTCTACGATCTATCGTTTAACAGACATTCGATTTCAAAGTTTTGAGATCTCTCCAACAGTGCTGCCACTTAAGTTCTAATTTCTTAGGAATTGAGATATATACTACAGTCATGAACAAAAGTTTAAGACCACCTCCCAAAAATGCCGATTTTCAGTAATTGGCATGTTATTGCATCAGCCAAATTCCATTGTTGAGTCATACATTTTTTCTCTTCATTGTTTTGCATTTAGCGCCAATTTCTGCTTCTGTTCACATTTCTTGGTTGATTTTCTTGCTATTAACCGATTTTTTGAGGTGCTTCAAATGGGTAAAAAAAAGTCATTAAGCGAGGTTCAGAGGGCCCTGATAGTTGCCCTACATGGGCAAAACCTATCTGAACGGCTAATGTCTGCTCAGATGGGTTGTAGTAAGACTGCAGTGCATCAAGCAATTGCTAAGTATTAAGAAGATGGCTCTTATACCGACAGGAAAAGGAGTGGAAGACCGCGAGTCAGCACTGCACGAGAAGACAATTTGATGAGGAGAATAGTTATGAGGTCGCCCACGAGTTCAATGAAGAAAATCAAGGCTGAATTGTTGCGCAGGGGTCGTAAAGTCAGTCACATTACCGTTTCCCGGCGTTTATCCAAAGAATTTAATTTAAAATCATACAAACCGGCAAAAAAACCAAGGCTTACTCCTGCTATGAAAGCTAAGCGTCTACAGTTTGCTAATAACCATCAACGTTGGACTGCCCAGGAATGGCAAAATGTGCTTTTTTCCGACGAATCGACCTTCCAACAGTTTGCGGTTCGAAAAAGTTACGTCCGTAGACCACCTGGAAAACGTTTTGATGACAGATATACCATATCATCAATGAAACATCCTCCAAGTCAAATGGTTTGGGGGGCTATGTGTAAAAATGGTGTCGCTGCTCTCAGCCTTCTGCCTCCAGGAACCACTATGAATGGGCCAAAATACGTCCAAATGCTCTCAGAAAAGCTAAAACTTCACGTGCAAGTTCACAATTGTAAGATATTTATGCAGGATGGCGCCCCTTGCCACCGTTCCAAAGTTGCAAAGAACTTTTTGAATGACAACAATATTCAACTTTTCGAGTGGCCAGGAAACAGCCCGGACCTTAATCCCATTGAGAATTTGTGGACCCTCATGAAAAATAAGGTATCAGAAAAGCAACCAACAAGTGATGCAGAGTTGGTGAAAGTAATTAAGGAAGTCTGGGTAAAAGAAATTTTGAAGGAGTATTGCCAAAGTTTGATTGATAGTATGCCGAGGAGAATAGAAGCTGTGATAAAAAACAAAGGAGGACATACTAAATATTGAGAATCCAAACATTTTTTATGTAAATATTTGTTTAGAATGTGTCATACTATGTCCCATGTGTTTATGATTGATTATGTACAAAATAAAACAATATCCTAAACGTAAATAAAATGCTATACTACCTTGTGCTTAAAAATTTGCAAAAATTTTAAGTGGTCTTAAACTTTTGTTCATGACTGTATTTAACTTGTAAAAGTGGTTCTGGTGTAAGTGTAACCCTAATCCATGCTAAAGCCGAACATTCAGAAGCTTTCAAACCAATGTAAATGATAACTTAAACAATAAACATCATTTTAGGAAAGATGAAATTTTAACTGGCAACACTCTTGGGGAAATCTCCTTCCTTTGAAACAAATTATCTCAGAAATATTTAGTCGTAAACTGGTGAAATTAGGTGAAGATATGTTTCAGATTATTTTTTAGCTTTTGCACATAATCCTAGTTGGATGCTCACCCTCTTTAAGAAAAGTAATGAATTAACGCTCGACGTATACGTAAGCTTACCTTCTTTTTTTTACATGAAAACCACTAAACCTTATAGGCGAGGCTGACTATTCTTAAATTTTCACATATTTTCAGCTTCAATATATGTTCTTAGCTAGTTTTACACTTTAGTGGAATGTTAAATGCGTCCACGATTCCGGTAATACTAAGAAAAAAAAACACATTTTGCTGATAGTTTGTTTTCAGGCGCGTAGCCAGAAATCTGCAATTAGGGGTGCTGTTACGGGGGTCTGAGAGTGGAGCCCCCAAGCGCTGGAAAATTTTGTATTTTTTTGGGAAAAGTAACTTAATTTGAAGCCTTTTTTGATGAAAATTAATGCTATCAAAACGTGGCATAGAAATTAGCAGTGCAAAAACATGATTATATTGTACTAGTTGCATAAATGGGCTATGTGGGAGATAGCTATTGCTAAAACTTCAATTCTCTTATTTACAAGCTGGTAAATCATAAAATCCCATATCGGTTGTTCAATAAAACACTCAAGAAGTAATCTATTTCGTTTATGTTTTATAGTAAAAGATATAATTAGGGGAGGCTAATGGAAAAATGTTTCAGAGAAATGATTGGTAATTAACTCATACTTAACTCATTTTCCCCTCTATTCCTGAGCTTCTACAGTATACTTTGATGAAATCTATGTTCAGCATTTTTCAATAAGAGGTCATATTTAAATACCAAGATTTGGCCATTTTCAAAGTTTTTTTCTGATTCGTGAGTTTTATTTTTGACGAATTAGCACCAATCCCCTTAAGTAAATGTTTCTAGATATGGTTTAAATCTTTTTTTTTTTCAGTCTATTTCAGTGCAAAAAACAGTCTCAGAAGTGCTAAAAACGTGGCATTTTCCTTATTCTGTATTTTGGTCGGCAGGCCAATAGAAGAAAGACTAGAGCCCCCCCCCGCTCACTTCCTGGCTACGCTACTGTTGTTTTTGGTCGACTCATAACATTTAATTCATTTGCAAAATACAAATCATATCTTTAAGAAGTTATTGCGGTACTAGCCATACTCTTAGTACACCACAGATTAAAACATCAAAAGCTTATAATCTGTTTGACCTTCCATTTTATCAGAAATTTTGTGTTCTAAATAACCCTTTAAAATTCCGTTAACGATGAAACAGACTCCAGAGTTTTTAACGTTTTTACCTGTGATAAGCTAATATGATTCTGTTTGAATAAATTGACATTGACTTAAAAGTAAATAGTCGAAACGTTTCTTTTTAAATAAAATGTTTTGCGAGAGCTTTAGCTCTTTTATTCTTAGTGAGACTGTTTCTCAGACCAATATTTTTATGCTCTTAATGTGATACATTTTTGCTTTCAGTAATCGTCTTATTATTAATTTGCTTTTTGCTGTTCCATAGCTTAGTTAGAGAATAACTCACTACACTTTAAATTTGTTTGGTGTGAGAATGAATTAACAAGCATTAAAATGGCTTGTTGCTGAAGAAAGAAATAGTTTTGTTTACATGCTTCGTTGTGAGATTTTTAGCTCATAAAAACGGATCGAGAAGTAAGCGACCAAATTTTAAATTTTCTTTTGATTTACAGTGCATTTGAAACTTTGTTGTTTGTAAAATACTGTGACATTGTGCTGTTAGTAGACAAACGTTTATTTGTATTGTTAAAGTTTTAACTCAGTATACGTGTTCTTAGGATGTGTAAACGACCTCTTGTCGCTTTTGGGCCTCTCTTTTTTGAGTTGTTGTTCGCGCAAAAAGTTATTGCATTGCCTAAAATTTTCTCAAGTTTTGGCAGAAAGTGATTGCACAAATTGTGGTTTGGTTAACGTAATTTTATATCAACTATTTAACCAATGCACTTAACACGGGGAGGGCAAAACTGCCCCCTATTTAACTTCTAAACCAAAAGTCATTGTGTAACTTTCCTGTTTATATAATACAAAGAAGGGGAACTTTCTCTTACCGCCGTAACTCAACAATTTTCAGGGCTATTTGTGAATAGATTTTACTCAAAGTCAATCTGTAGTTTAAAAAGCATTTTCCTGAAGGGATTTAAAAAACTGAACAAAGGAAGGAGAGCATTTTTGCTCCCTCGCACTGCAAAATTGAATTAAATATCCCGTAAAGGATCCACTAAATTTTTGTTCTTCTTAGGGTCGAATGCATCAACGTGATTTACTTTGATCTGCGGATTATTAATTTTTTATCTTATTACTAACTTTCTTTCGGTTCCGGGCAAAATTAATCGTTTCCGAGTCCGCTTAGGACTCGTTTTGTCAAAACGCTTCTGCTTTCAGACAAATTACCGTATATTGGTAATACGTGTTTTTCTAAATTACATTGTAGCTCATTGCCCAGAATGAAACAGAAAATTTAAATAGTGTAGAAAAAGTGGGCAATTTTGGTGGTTTAGGATGATACTTTGCAGTATATTCTTGACTTTTAGCTGCAATCAACTTTCCACTTAATAAATTTCTTTTTGAATCGATTTTTTCCAAATTTAAATCCTTTATAGCATTTGAATTGAAAATTCTAGCTAGTAGCCCAACACTAAAAATTACTTCAGTTAAAAAGTTGTAAAAACCCACTGCAAATTATCAAAAAACCTGTGTAAGTTGTTAAACGCCGATTCTGAATTACCGGAACTTGACAGACAACCTGTTGTTGCACTGGCCCTCCAACAGATGTATGATATTTCAATATCACACCAGTGACCTTTAACAAAACAAAGTTGCTTATAGCTCTGCATGTATACAGCAAGCGACAAAATACAGTTGCGCAAAGTTAAAAGAAAAGTAAAAAATTTAGGCTGCGGCAGAACATTTTTTTGGCCACGGGGGGTAAATCACAAACAACTTTTTTTTCTGTTGTAGAGCCCCGTTTGCTATCTATTTATCTTTGACCTCTGGCTCAGGTCTTCGAGTGTGGCCAAGGGCGTCAGCAGAAATTTTTTTAGAGGGGGGCAATAAAAATAGAGCCAGTATTAACTACCAAAAATAAACCTTTTTTTTTAATTCGCGAGGTTTAGAAAAGCCCTTGCAAAGATCTGATCCGTTTCGTCGGCTTACAATCAGCCCTGCAAATTATCTATCTCAATTAAATGCTTCAAAGTAGACCAATTATATTTTAGATTTTGCAAAAAAAACAAACTTGCAGTACATTACCATAATCAGAATTCATTTATTTGAAAGCAATAAAAATTTGCAACGGCAGTTAGTATGTGTAATAAACTTTTGAATAATATGCATAAAATTTTAGATAAATATCTTTCTTTATAGACAAAATTGTCTCGTAATATTTTATTCTAAGCCAGCCTTGCAAAGATTTAGTTGTTGCAGGGGCAGGGCAACCTTATGTTGTAGACAAGACCAGAGCGTCGACAAAATCTTTAACAAAAAAGATATTGCAGCGGTAGCAAACTAGTTTTCTTTTGACGTTTTCTAGCAACGGTGTTAGACTGCAATTCTCCAGCAAGGAGTACTTTTGAAAAAATCTTACCGTTTAATCGTTAAAAAGCTTTTTTCAACTTCAACAGCACTGAACGCATTAACTGCGTCTATTTTTTTGTTTTTCACAAAAATTTTTTCCGATATTTTATTGAGCCTAAAAGCGCCTTTTGCCATATTCGCTGCAACATATTATTTTTAACAGCTAAATAATACTTCGGTATAATCACTCAAATTTATATATCTGCATTAAAACTTCGCAAACCAAAAGTTTTCAACATACCCGTACTAATAATATGAAAGAAATAACGGCATATTCACTTAAAAAAAAAGGCGATGATTCATATTCACTCTTTGTTGCTGATGGGTGGAGTTTGAATTCAACCGATTCAAAAAAGCTAGGGCTTGATAGCGTAGGCCAGAGCAATTATCACAACATAACACAGTACTCGTCAAAAATTAAAACTTAAAACCCTACAGTCTGTTTCACCCGTAATCGAGATTATCCGGGGTATCTTATTCAAATAGAATTATTTAAGTCACTCTTTATTTCAATGCTTTTTAAGGTCCAAGCTCATAAAACAAGACCTTCAAGAAAAACTACTTCACAAGTTGACCTTGCCCCGTCTCCCCGAGATTTTTGCGGTGATAAAATCTTTGGCCGAATCGAAAAGTTGTAAAACAAATAATGATTCGTGGCGCGAGTAAAAACCAAAAGTCGTGCGCCTGAAACCAGTCCAGTTTTCTCATAGAAAAGTGGCGGGATCTATACCCATGGGCCAAGCTGCCGACGCTTCTAGAGTCCAGTGCGATGTACCCGTTGAACCACTCTTGTTTGGGTCCTGGCAAAAATACCCAATGTTAAAAAGAAGCTCTTAAACGTCTTGAGAAATAATAATTGAAGCCGTCTAGGTTGAGAAGCGAATTTGTTTATGACTTTGTTATTTCTTGGATGTTTTCTTTGGCTTTGTTTCTGTGCACGCTAATCATCACAGTCCACTTGTGCGATCTTCCCCAGAGCTAGTTTAGAGCCAAGTTTTCACACGCCTCAGAGTACTAAAAGAGCGTTCCAAAGTACAAATTGTAGATGGCGAAGTTAAAGTATTAACAACGCATGTTGAACAACAGAATAGAGCTTAGAGTATCAAATTATTATTTCATTTAACGACCTGCTTTTAATATTTTCTAGTTCGTTTGAATACTTCCACATAATATATCGCGTGAGGGGTTCAATACAAAAATTTTCATTTTAAAGATATTGTCAATTAGGTCTGCTTCAGCCTTAAAATCTTCCCTCGATGAAGTAACTGTTCGTGTAGGATGTCACATCACCAAACGATTAGGCACACAATTTCAACCGACAAGCATTTTTTCGCAAAACACAGATTTAAACTATTCACAAAATCAACTGTTTTGTGGGTAGCAGCATGACCCCTTTCTAAACGCAGACCAGCGTACCGAAGGAAGAAACTTAGACGATCGGGCGTAGTTGAAATGGTTTCGCAATACGAGGGCTTGTTAAAAAACTCACGGCATCATTTGTGAGAATCCAGGGGGTGCCATGGCTCCCCTCTTCCTTCCTTGCCGACGCGTATGGGTGTGGCCCGATCTGTTGAGCCTCTGCAGAGTTTCCTAATCCTTGAAAGGGGTTAGGGAAGCATGAAAACCACCACCATGAAAACATAAATCCACCAGGTAATATGAAAACCACCACCACCTCTTAGCTAAATATCCAACAAATTATTAGAGTTCTGTCCAGAACCGGAACCGCTAGAAACTGAATCTTGAGGTGCTGGAGATTTCGGGGTACGATGTGCGTAGGCGAAGCACGAAACTACTTAAGTAGTGATTTTTGAGATTTTTGTAAAAACTAGCTATTTTCAACGACAATTGAAGAAACTATCACGAAGTTTTGTTTTTTTTCTTGAACAAATAAATAATTATAAAATGTATAATATTCGTTATTTAGAGAGCAATAAAAAGGAATGAAAATCCATTATTTTTGAACCTCACTTTCCTGGGAATTTTAATGAAGTTTTGAATGAAATGCAATACACTAATGCAATACGCATTTTTGTGACGTGCAGAGCTGGACAGTGGGCACCCGCTACTTGAAAAGTAACGGTGCTGCACTGCCGCTATTTGGCAAAAAAGCAGCGGCGCTGCCGCTTGTCGCTACTTAAATAAAAAAGTAGCGCCGCTGCCGCTACTTTAGAAAAATATCTAGCAAAAAGAATGATGGAATTCAAATACGCTACTCAATAGTGAAGTTTCAACTTTATTTGCAAAAGTTACAATTCAAGCTTTTAAAGTATTGGTACAGGTTACAATCGGCATTAGCAAGAAGGCTTAAACGGTAAATAAGCAAGCAAATCACAATTCAGTTGGTTGTTGGCCTGCTCCTTTCAAAAAAACAAGCATTTCAAAACGCTGGTTGGTCAAACTAGCAATTTAGAAACTACTTTAAGAAGTTACCCTTGGAAGTTACAATAGGAAGTTAAGTTCCTTGTCGCATTTTCTACACAAATAAAAGGCAATAAGAAATAGTTTAAATCACTTAAATAAGGTAAGGTTTTAAGACGATGGCATACAGTACTTAGCTTCTGTACACTTCTGTCTCGGCTCTCATAACTCTGAAGTAGTCAATGTTTTTATCATACGCCTTCAGACTAAGGGCAAGTCTAACCATCCCCCTATAATTGTCCGTTTTGTCAATTGCGATGTTAGAAATAGGATTTATAGTAACCGCAAAAATGCTCGCAATGCTGATTTCACAAAGCTTTCGATCAACGGTGTGGAAAAAATTTTTATTAATGAAAATTTAACTTATCTTAAAAAGAAACTATTTTGGAAGTCTAAACAAAAAGCAAAGAAGCTGGATTTAAGTTTTTTTGTACCATGAGCGGTAATGTGTACGTAAGAAAACTAGAAGACGACAAGCCCATTCTAATCAAGAATGAACATAGACCTGGACCTTATTCAATGATTCTCATCTTAACTATAACCTATAACTTTTTTATGGTTATTCTGCCTTGGTAGCCTTCAATTCTGATAGTACTGCTGCTGATGGTGTTTTTGACTCTTCAGATATCTTGAATGCTTCTGTAAGCTCGTTAACCTCTAACTTTTATCCCTGTAAATACTATAAAATGGATAGCCTCTCTTCATTGTCATTTACAGTAATTCTAATTCGATTAGCATAATTCACATTAACATTCGTTCTCTACAAAAAAATTTTGATTCTTTGCAAGAATTTTTGTGTTTGCTTCCTAATATGCGTAAGATTATTTGTTTATTGGACTCTCGAATCAATTAAAAACCTTTAGTTAATCTTGAGTTACCTAATTACAAACGTGTACATATTGATTCCCCCACACCTGCTGGAGAAGTTGCAGTTTATGTGTCAAATGAATTGCGCATCGAAATTGTTTCGAATCTTAGTTTGAACATCGATGAATGCTAGAATATGTGGATAAAATTATGTCACTTGGTTATTATTCTTGGGGTCATTTATCGACACCCCAAGAGCAATGTTAATCTTTTTGTAAATGAACTGAATAAAATATTAGAGCAACTTAAAACAACCAAAGGTTACTTAATCGGTGACATAAATATCAACATATTCTCAATCAACAATGCTAAATATGCTAGTGATTATAGTAATATGCTTGCTAGTAATGGCTATTTTCCTTTTATAACTCTTTCTACTTGCGTTAATGATGTGTCTTCTACTCTAATTGATCACCTCATAACTAATGATCACAAAAATTCTATTTTTCCTGGTATAATCAGAACTGATTTGACTGACCACTACCCCATATTTTGCTCTATTAATGCATATACCTTCTCCAACAAACTAAACCAACAACTGCATAAACGTGACTTGTTAAATCTTAATGCGGAAAATTTTTGTGAAGCTTTACACAAATCAATACAAAATTTTTTCCTGAAACAATGCAAATAATCCCAATAATTTAAATATGATATTTAGTGATTTTATCAAAATTGTCAAAACTGCGATTGACAATTATGCACCGTTAATGAAACTTTCTCGGAGACAACGCAAACTAAAACTCAAACCGTGGATCACTCGTGGACTATTAATTTCTATCAAGCACAAGCAAAAGTTGTACTTATCTCACTTCATTAACGGAAACACAGAACAAATAAACTTTTACAAAAAATATACTAATAAACTAACTAAAATCAAGTTTATTTCTAAACAAATGTATTATCAAGATGAGCTATATAAATCCAAAAATAATGCTTTTAAAACTTGGAAAGTCATTAAATCACTTCTTTCTTGCTCTCAAAATTCTTCACATACACCTAATGAAATAAAATACAATGGTAACTTAATTACGAGCTCAGCAACCATTTCTGAGTCATTCACTAGTTATTTTTCCAAAGTAGGTCTAAACCAGAGGTGGAGTCGAGGACACAAGGCTTGAGGCCAAGGCCAAGGACACAAAAAAAATTCGAGGCCAAGGCCAAGGACAGCCTTTCCGAGGAAAGACACTCTCGAGGCCAAGGACAGGAATGCTCGAGGCCAAGGCCAAGGACCAAGGACACAAGCGCAAGTGCTCTCCAAAAAAAAAAAGTCTTCACAAAAATTTTTCAAGCGATCTCCACAAAAAAACGTTTTCTAAAAAATTTTTCAAGCGCTCCGCAAAATTTTAACAATTCAAAAAATACGTCTGCTGTCCTCGAGCCGAGGACAGGCCAATTTTCGAGGACTTGAGGCCTCGAGGCCAAGGCCAAGGACTTGACCTTCGAGGCCAAGGCCAAGGACTTCAAAATGTGTCCTCAAGGACGTCCTCGAGGCCAAGGACGTGCTCGAGGACTCCACCTCTGGTCGAAACTTATCTGCACAATTTAACCAGCATGATACCAACAGTTACGAAAAGTTTCTACCAAAATTTAATTCTTCTTCATTTTTCATTTAGCCTACTTCTGAACCTGAAGTCATACGACTAATACATTCTCTAAAAAACAAAAATTCGTGTGGCCCTGATGAGATTTCAACAAAATTTGTAATCTTAGCTGCTGATATCCTAGCTACCTCCCTTAAAATTCTATATAATTATGCGTTTCAATTTGGCATATTTCCCGATTGCTTCAAAACTGCCAAAGTAATCTCGGTCTACAAACATGGTGATAGAACAAAAATGGGCAAGTATCGTCCTATATCCATTTTTTCTACCTTTTCAAAAATTTTAGAAAAATTAATCTACAGTAGAACCCAATCATTTTTAGAAAAACACTCCATCACCTTACCAACACAATATGGTTTTAGACCTGCTTATTCTACCTCACATGCAACGATTGACATTTTAACTTCAACCCTGGATTACATTAATGTCAATAAAAACACAGCTCTATACTACTGCTAGATTTACAGAAAGCTTTCGATAGTGTGAATCATGACATATTGTTAAATAAACTGAATCACTATGGTATTAGAGGAATTGCTAAAAAGCTATTTGCTTCTTTTTTAGCAAACAGAAAACAATGCAAATTTTTAAATCATACTCAATCTAACTACAGGTGCATTAATTGTGGGGTTCCTCAAGGCTCAGTTCTTGGTCCTCTGCTCTTTACACTATATATCAATGACATAAGTAGTTTCACTAATTCTGCTCCTAGACTGTATGCTGATGACAAATGTCTTATTTTACAAGATGAGAGCATATCCAACTTAAAATTCAAGATAAAAGGAAAATTTACTGCGGTTAACAAATGGATGATAGCCAATAAATTAACTTTAAACATATCAAGTCCAATGTCATTATTATAAGCTCAAACAAAAATGGCAAGTTGTCTAAAAACTGTTATAACGATGTTTTACCGATCACGATAGTGAAAAATGCTAAATATTTGGGTGTTACTTTTGACAAATCTCTTTCTTTTTGATTGTCATATCAAAAACTTGATAAAAAGATAATCGCGATCAGTTGGAATTCTAGCAAAGGTAAAACCGTTTTTAAACACTAAGGCTTTATTAAATTTATATTATGCTATTTTCCACTCGCATCTGCAATATGGTTTAATCACTTGAAGTTCAACTTTTAAAAGTTAATTTAAAACTATCTTACTGAAGCGAGTCAGGTATATGAAAAGTTCACAAGAGCATCCTATCAAAACAATTATTTTATTCCTCTTTTGAATACGTCAAAAGCTCAAAGATCTATAAAATATCAAGGTCCTCTGATTTTGAACGCGTTGGATGCCGATTTAAAAAGATGCAAAACTTTGCAATCTTTCAAAGCAAAAGTTAAAAACGTACTCTTGCAAAAATATGATCAAGAAACATAAACTTATATATGTATGTATAACTTAAACCACTATAGTTTTCAGTTGTATATTTTTTTAAACAATATGAGGTTCCTGTTTCTCCCCTTCTCCCTCGTTCTTCCCTTCCCTTCTCTGCTGCTATTGTTCGTTTTTTTGCTAGTGTGTTCTCAAAAAAAAGAAAAAAGAAAGAAAAACATTACATATTACTGAACAAAAAGTAAAGCTTTAATAACAACAGGTGACTGCAAACACGAAGGCAAAATCAGTCCCTTCCCAGTCTCCTTGTGCCTGTTTTGCTATAATTTTTACCTTGCGCTGATTTGTGTTGAATGTGCTTAATTTACTTTCATTTTGCATTACTTTATGGGTTTGTGCTGTTTATCTATGACAGGTAACAAAATTAATTTCAGATCAGTTCAGCTCGGCTCTCAACCACTGTAATAGTTCCTTGTGTAGAGATAAGATACGAAAATTTATCAATCGACAGAGTTACAAACATTTTTAGTAATTTTGTAGAAATGGTGGAGGTGATTAACATCCCTGCGGTGATTTCATCAAACTTCGATGAAAAAGAAGATCGAGCGGTTAAGAACTGGAGTTTATGAACTCCGAGGAGATACGTACGCAGTAATGATATATTCTTTAGCACGGGCAACATGCAACTTGCTGCTAAATGGATATGGATGCATATTAAGTAAATGATTCACAATGCGATTCACGTTACACGCCTTTTTTTGACGAGTATAACTCCATAACTAAATTATCTTTCAAACTTATTTTTTAACTAGTTTGATTTATTAGTTCAATTTTCAGCGCACTATAAATTTAATTCTCAGTATTACTGTTCACTGTTGTAGCAAAATTTATTTTACTATGCATCGATGAATTTACTGTCCTTCTTGCAGTGCGCGAAGTATACTGTGGTCTGTGACCAGATAGCCAACAAGAACAAATTAATCATTTGTCATATTCAATGCCAACATTTGGGGGGAATATCGTGAAAAACCGTCTTTGCGATCAGCAAGTCAGGCCCAGCGCCACGATAGCGTGACTGGGAGGGGGGGGCATAAACAAATTTTAAGGGGGGCACAAAAAGTTTAATACTTTGAATTCGAGAGTGTGGACCAAAAAAAAAGGTCTTCATCTCAAAATATGCGCGGATTTTCACGAATTCTGGGGTGAAGACAAAAAAATGCTCTTCATCTCAAAAAATGCGCGAATTTTTACGAACTCTGAGTTGAAACCACAAAAAAAAGGGTCTTTATTACCAAAATCTGCAAAAAAAGAAACAGTTCTTGCTCCCGAATTCTGGGATGATGACCAGTATCTTGGAAGTCTCAGGCCTCGAACTGCACTTCAGTGGCACCGAGCCTGTTACTTTCTTTGGGGCACAATTCTCGCTTGGGGAGCACAAGCAGTGATTTAGAGGGGCACGGCCCCGGAATGCTCCCGTGGCTTTGGGCCTGCTGCAAGTTTACAGCAATTTATCGAACAGCACCTATCGCATTTTCGCTAAAGAGATACTGCTCGGAATCGGTTTTATTGAAGAAATGAGAACTATTTGAGGTAACAAAGAGGTGCCCCAAATCTTTTTCCATACCTAATTTTCTTTATTTGCGAAAATACGATTTAATTCGTTTGACTACGCATCATTTTCAACCCTGGATTCGCAATTTTGTGACATTATGAAAGGCTCAATTTTGCAAAAATTCTTGCAAACTAAGAAACGCGATTATTAACTAGTAGCAGTGAGTAGCCTAGCTATTACCAAATCTGAAACCTTGGCTATTGTCACAGGAACCTGTAATCCTACGCTACCAGTACTGATCCGCAGTACAGTATGCCTTTTGTGATTTTACAAAAATGCAAAAAGCAGGGTTGCCAATAGTACTAGCCATAGGTGGGCACAAGTCCATTAATCGGTAATCCGTTAATAACGAAGCTAACTTTTTCATTACCTCGTTAATCCATTAAAAAGTTTTTTCATGTTACGAACTAAATTAACCTCCGTTAAGTACTGTTTACTTTCGTTAAGGTTTTTTACTTTTTATCGTTAACATCTAGCACCATTCATTCATTGTATCAGTAAAAACAGTTTGCACTGGTAACACTTGTTGTGTATTAGCACGAGTTTTATCGAAGAAAGCGAAAAGAAGAGCTGTTTTTGGGGCAAATAATAAGCTGCAGCGTCACAGATCCATTAATTATCGCTGTTCGCAATTATCCAAAGATTTTCCGATCGCAGCTCGTTTGTGCATTTGAACTTATTTTTATCATGAAATTAGATTAGACTGTAAAAAGCAACTTCCAAAACACAAAAAGACCCACCACAGCAATAAATATTTGCTTACAATCAGCTCAACATTGTCAATATGTGTTCTAGAAGCGAGTAAATAAAAAGAAATGCAAATTACACGCAAAATATTATCGAGTGATAGGACTGTATTAACTTTCGTTAATTAAAGCTGAAAACAATGGATTAACGTTAACGGAGGTGTGAAGTTTGTTAACGAACTAGTGGTCAACGAAGTAAACGTTTTATATTACCTTGCCCACCTATGGCACTAGTTAAACGGATTAAAACGTATTTTCGCGAATTAGAGGAATTTGGAATTGTGGAAAAAGATTTAGGACCCATCTTTACGTTATTAACCACAATTTACGTTCCTCAAAAAGTGATATTTCATTAAAATTTAACTCTGATCATATTCAAAATACTAAAGAATTGCGATACCTCGGAGTTTTAATTGATGAAAAACTCAGCTTTTCATCACATATAAAAATGTTAGAAACCAAAGTAGCTCGTAATGTCGGAATCTTGTTCAAGCTAAATAAATATTTGCCTACTTCTGCTCTGAAAACTTTATATTACGCACTCATACATCCTTTTTTCTCCTATGGAATAATTATATGGGGATCCTGCAACAAAACAGTTTCGGCAAAACTAAAATCGTTACAAAACAAAACCCTAAAAGCTATTGGACGTCTTAATTGGCGTAAATCACCCAAACATCTGTATCACCGATTCGAAATTCTCAAGATAGATGATTTATATAAATTGGAATTAAGCAAATTCATGCACAGGTTTTTCAAAAAAGCTCTCCCAAAATACTTTGAAACTTTTTATACAGAGTTCAGATTTTCCAACACACACAATACAAGATCATCTTCTCAACGTTTAATGTTACCTTACTACTCAACAAATAGAGCCCAAAAATCGATCAAATTTCAAGGGGCTAAACTATGGAATTCTGTGCCTAATTCAATGAAACAACTATCGTATCGTAAATTCATTAAAGAACACAAACGATGGACATTTCAAAATTACAATATACTTCAGTAGTTTATTAGATTACCAGAACTTACGGATTGGGCATTGTGGTCTCAACTAATAAGAATAAGTCTCGTATTTATTTTACCTAAATATGTACCAATAGCTGGAAAGCACCATTGACTTCGAGCTTATTTTCTCGTCTGAATTTTTTTTTCGGGAATCGTTTGACTTGAAGACTTCGCGTCCCTTCACGATTCCTTGTCGCATTGTGAAATTTTTTTGTTCTCTTTTGCTCTTCGGTAATGGTGAAATTTGTTTCACTTCATGTCAAATTTTTTTCTCGAAATGTCGACTAAACAAATAAATTCTGATTCTGATTCTTTATTACCGCAAGTAGTTCTCATTTCTTCAATAAAGCCGATTTCAAACGGTATCTCTTGACAATAACGAAGAACACCTGCATCAAAATCAACTGTCTAGTGTGTATGTGCATTCTGTACGAGTAAGAAGGGAGTGTTAGAAACCGACTGTCCAAGCAGCATTATTATACTTCCTAGAGGCTTTCATAAAGAAATGATTGGTCTTGTTCTATGTGGAGTTTCAGTTGCTTGCAATTTTCTCAAAACGATGACAATTGACAAACTTTACCAACGCATTAATTTGCATGTTAATTTACACACAGAGTTTAAGTTGGCCCGCTACGAGACCAAATTATTTGTTGAATTTTGGTTCAGAAAAAATAGGACCATGTACGATAAAACTCGGCTTTATTAAACAACGACAATACGTCACAAAGGTAGCATTGTTTGTTCTACTAAATTAAAATAATGCAGTAGCAAGAGCAGAGTGAAAAAAAAACTGTGAACACTCCAAACGCTAACGCGTAAAAATTTAAATCAAAAAAAGTCTTGGAAAAAGTTTATTAGCAGTAGCGGCAGCGGCAGAAAATTTGCTTAAAAACCAGCGCTGAAGCGCCGCCGCTTTTTTTGACTGAAAAAACAGCGGCGTTGCCGCTTGTCGCTGGTGCGAAAAAAAGCAGCGGCGCTGCCGCTACTAAACTGGTGAACATCGCCGCTGTGCCCATCACTGGTGACGTGTAATAAGTTTTTGTCTTATTTTTGTATTCATTAAGCACGTTTTGAATCTTTTTTTTGTGTGAATTACGATACCGTTTGCGTTGTTTTAGATTTTATTTACAAAATTTATTACTCTCACACGTAAAAACACAAATTTAGTCTTTAAAAATTACACGAAGCAATGCATTCTCGTGTTGTAGACTTGTGTACCGCACAGCAGCATTAAAGTACAGCTTAACTGAATTTTATAATTTTTGGAGACATTCTAAAAGCTACAATTGATAAAAGTGAGAAAACTCCGTTTTAAATTTTGATTTGTGTAACAAAAAATCAACGGACCCGCTCTATTCCCAGAAGCAATCTACCTGTAAAGTGTAAACCATGATGGCGTACTTGCACGGTTATTCCCCTGCAGATTATTTTTCTACGGTTATTCCCCGGAAGAAAAAGAATATTCTCCAACATACTAACTGGCTGTTCATGTAACGCAAATCAGCAACTATCAACTTGCGCTACCTGGTCAAAACTGGGATATGACATCGCAACAGTGACGTGCGGTGAGGCTTTTGGTTGGTGAGGCACAATTTTTTTTTCACAGACATGTTTGCAAAAAATCATTTGAGACAATAAATGACAAGCAAATAATTGTCTTCATAGCCATTAAACGAAAACCAAATTTTTCGATAATTAATTATTCGTTTAATTTTTGCTGTTCACTTAAAGACAAATTAATTCTTGAAGTTTCAAAAATCTATAAAGGTAGCCTAGCTTATTATTTGGCTTTCAATGTGGACATTATCGAAGTTTTCGTGCTTGCTAAGCTATCTTAGCCAATTCTCTAAGTCATGAAAACCCGGTTTCAGTCCCAACATTATTATTTGCTAAAAACATGAAAGCAAAAATGAAGATTTTTATAGCGCAACCACTCTTTTCTTGAGTACGGTTCTACTCTTTCTGAATTGAGGGGTTCTTTCGTAACGATGTCTCGAGCAAATCTTTTAAATCGGTTTTCTTTTAGCAGTAACTTTAAGTTTAGATTAAAAACTTAGTTTAGAAAGTCTCACAGCTTTGAGACTAAATTTTTTTCCATTTTAGTTCATTTTTTCGTATTAAAGTGTTTTTATTTCGCTAGAAAAATAACTTGTTTAATTTCGCAATGAACGAAAGACTACAAAAAAAACTGCTTAAACTTTTTGTCGTTCTATGACGTCACAGGTGCGGCGCGCCGCAAAATCAGATTTTAAAAGCATTATTAGTGCAGTCGCCAGTAGAGTTCACGAGCACCCAAAAAATGTATTTTTTTTACCTATATTTTCGGAATCCTGAATAAATGTACTTTTGGAATCGCCAATGTTTCCACCCAATTTCCGGTTGTTTTGGCGGAAATCGGGGATTCCCCATAAAAGTGGCGTAGAATTTTTTCGTTGAGGTACGGTTGTTTTTGACTTCAAAAATCATATTTTTATTCGTGATAAACAATTAATTTTGAGTTTAAACGAAAGTATAAGACCTTTGTATACTTTTCGTGGGGAAAAAAATTTTTTTTTTTATGACGTCACGATATGGCTGATTAAACACAAATTTTGGCGAAAATTTTTGATTCAGGGTGCATATCGTTTGCTCTTACAGCTAAAGTTGGAAGAATAAGTTAAGTTGACAGAATGATAGACCAGTTCATAACCGACAAAATAAAACTAATTTGGTGTTTCTATGACGTCATTACGCGAAGCTAAGCAGTAAAACGTAAAAGCCGCCCATACGCGCGTGTCGCAAAAAATGCACGATAAATCAAATATTTCAATTGCAGAGCGCGCGATTCTCTAATGTTAGATGAAAGAAGGTATGCGCTTTTTATTTCATAAACATCTTGGTTCGTTAGGCAACTGCTGAACGCTTCCAATTATCTTCATTATAGCCAAGTGGGGCCTGCCTGACTTGAAAACATTTATATTTATGATTATTAAAAGTTTGGAATCCAACCTCGTTTTCAGCATTTCGCAACAGAATGGTAAGAAGTTCTCGTGATCTTCAAAAAGCGTCACTTCTCTCCTTTCAATCATAATATATTTCTTGCTACCGTGAATAATTCGCTGTTGTTTAAACATAAGTCATATTTAAATGAAGCCAGTTGAGGTACTAGAGAAAAATAATACCAGTAGCAGTAACAAAGCGCAATTTATTTAAATTGAAAATAATGTCCAAATTTGAAAACGCAGATGCAGTGGTTAATACTTGCATTTTACATCAGCTCGACACCCGTGATTTATCCGATTTCATGGTGTTAAGTAACGTGAAAGGAGGTGCTAGCAATAAGTTGAAGTATCTGCATGAGATTCGTGATAAGCGATTGCAACAACCGCTCGGATCACCGCACAGAATGGAAGATGTATGTATGCAAATCCCGGAGAGTACAAATGAAGCTAATTCTGGCATAATAGGTTATCATCGTCACTGGTATCAAAAGTTTACAAACCATCTAGTCAGATTAAAGTTCAGTGACGCTGGCCAGCCATCTACATCAAGATCGCCACGGAAGAGAATAGCTTCAAGTAAAGAATTATTTCCTGATGAATGTATTTTTTGTGATAAAAAGGTAAAGAAGTTTAAGCAAAAACATGAAACGTGTGTCAAATTTGCAGTATATAAAACAAGCATCGGAGGAATCAAAGAGCCCTCATGGAAAAAAATAGAGCAGCAAGCTTTGGAACTTGGATTGTTTCGCTTACATCGGAAGGTGCAGGGAGAGGATTTATTTGCTAAAGAAGCAAAATTTCATCGATCATGTCGCAAAGCTTTCACTTTGCAGCATGTTACACTGCTAACAAAACGATCTCGCAAAAATACAAGCGTCTCGATGCAACCCAGCACCGATCAAAATCTGCGACACGAAATGGTCCATGCAAAAGCTCTTGATTCTGTAGTCAATAAAGTGAGAGAAGCAGTTATACGAAATAATGAAGTAATTAGGCTTTGGTCACTCTTGGACATTTACATTAGAGAGTTGCGTGATAACGGCTTTCCTAACGATGAATACAGAAGCACTAAACTATCATCAAAACTTGAAAAACACGAAGGTTTTGAGCAAATTGATTTCACCACAGTGGCAGAAAGAGGATGTATTTCTACGAAGTTGGTGTACAATTCTTCGATTTCTGTAGGCGAAGCAATTGGTTATGCTTACAAGTTGGGATGCAAAGAAAAATTTGGCGATTTGTTTCTCCAGCTTCACAGAGATATTCAAGACTCTTTTCGGCAAGCTGACCCTCTACCTTGGCCTCCAACACCGAATGATCTGGAAGCGATAGCTTTGCATGCAACTCTCCCCAATCAATTAGTAAAAGGTCTTTTCATCATGATTTCAGGAAAAACTAACTTGGAAGCGAATTTGAATGATAAACTAAGGAGGATTACCTTTTCAATTGCTCAGGTATAATCGTGATCATTATAATTTATTTTAATATCTTGGCCTATTAATTGTTTGATTTCTATTGTCTATTAAACGCAACTGTAAGTAGTAGCCTACTAGGCGGTTCACACTAGACGGAAAAGCGGAAAGCGGAGAACGGAAAACGTAATTTCCGCGTCGGACAGCAGCAATTTTTACGCGCTGATGTTCACACTAATAAAAGCGTAAAGTAAAAAATTGTCATCCATGGTAGCAATTGCCAAAGTCAAAAAAGCTGTTTTGCAACGAGAGATGATAAGAAAAAAACTACTTTGCCAAGTTAATGACTGTGTGTGTACAAATTTGTGATGAAGTGAGAAAACTTCAAGCTGTCCATTAAGCAAAACACAAAACTGTTTAGCAGGTAAATGCCAAATAAGCATACTCTATACACTGCCACATGTTTGATTGTGCAGCAGTAGTGTAGACTAAGGAGGGTTAGACCGTAGCTATTGGATTACAGCCAGTTTCAGTGCAGTTGCTTACTTTGTATGTTGCCTCGGCCACGAAACAACAAAGTGACCTTGCGGCCAAGAAAAAAACCTGAAAACTTCACCGCTTCTCTTTTGTCCCTTGGATGTTGCAACTTGCACTTGCATTAATGTCAAGTCTTTTTACAGTCTTGCTTCGCAGTAAACTTCATTATGATGTGCTGAATGATCGATTATTATGTGTACTATACAACCAATACAAGAGCAGGAATAATATATGATTTGATGTCTATGATACAGGGTAGTGCCATTAATTCTACGTAATGTTGAATTCAAACTCCACTTATCATAATGTCGGGTTTCAATAGCATGTTTGCCTAGCTACCCCAGCAAAAGACAGCGAAATTACAAACAAGTCTTCCCAATCGTCACCTGTCAAGTGCTACCGTTGTAAGTCTTTCCGCTGTCTGTTAATGAACCTCGTACAACCATTTAGTCTTTTGATTTAACTTAACAAAGCCCACTTTGAATTGCTTGTTCCCCCCAGTTACACCAGTGAATAAGGAGATGCGGATAAAAGGTTTACAAATAACTGACTCTAGCTGATGCGTCTCAATGACTCCAATACAGACTATACTTGCTTTATATTATGTGTGCTATTTTTTGTATATTTTATACTTGCTTTATATATTATGTATATTGAAACTATCCAATGGCAGTAATTGTCAAAGCGAAGATTGATTTTATTGCAAGTATCGTGAACACAGCTGTTACTGTAGTGGGAAATTAGATATAACATATAAGCCTACAGATAGATCGCTTAAAAGCGGTAATATTTTGCTAACCCACTAGCAATGCTGCTTTAGAATAAAGCACTCAGTGGCGTCGCTGAGGGATAGGCGGGCGGCCCGCCCCGGGTGTCACCATATTATGATGTGAAACCATAACTCCACCGATTTGTGGCGAATACCTTTTCTTTTGTTTGGTTCCCATCTTCATTTAGGCCGAAAGCCCTCTGATTGTTAGGCGAAGACCTCTTTTTTTTGGTCTTTACGTACTTTTGGACTGAAAACCCACTCATTTTGCAGCGAAGACCTTTTTCTTTTTTTGGTCCACACCTATTTTTGGACCGAAAAAGGGTGCCACCATGAAATCCCGCCCAGCGTGCCACCATCCTTAGCGACGCTTCTGCAAGCACTACTTACATTCGTACATTTCCGGAATATCACAAAGCACAGCGCTCAGGATTCGAGCCCAATAGTAATTTGAACGGTGAACAAAATTACCACATAAGATCATCTCAATGCGAACAAGCTTACTGCCATTAAGAACGGCAAAGTTGCTTATCAAAAAAACACTCAAACCAACTAGTAACTATCAAAAAAAATTTGGGCAAACATTTAGTTTTTCTGAAGTGCCTTTGAAAGGAAATGGAGACTGATTTTCAATGCTACTGGGAAAAAAGGTACAGCACAGTAAAATCATTCGCGTTGATTGAAACATTCTAGCCGTTTCCAAGATATTTGCACTTCTGGTTTTGTATCCTTACGATTCTAAATGCTATTTAGTCGTATAAAATCGTAGAAGAGATGACATAAACGGCAATCAGCAAGAAAGTTCAAATCAACGCGAGTAGATTTTACTACGCTCTATCTTTTTCCAAAACAGCATTAAAGTTCAGTCTCCACCTCTACGCTAACTTTGGTCCCAGGCTGTATTGTACATACATAGCATATGAGATAGATAGATGAGATACATAGCAAATAATAAGCAGGGCAAGCAACAAAAGGCAAATTTTGGGATAGAACATTTTAAGCATGGAATTAAATATTAGGATGATGGAGTGGAAGCTGGTCTTCCATCACATTTCCTACAACAACATATCATGAAACATAACATAAAATCGCTCGTAGCCGAAGTTTATTTTAAAATTTAATTAAAGGTCGTGGAAGAAAATGTCATGATTGAATAACGTCTTCCATTTTGTTCCATCCAACGCCATACTAATAAGATAAAATTCTGTTTTGGCATCGTCTGGGCCAATGATCAATATAATAAAAGCTTGCATTTGACGTCATTAAAATTGTACTGTACCGACAGCAGCAGTCAATGATATGTTGTGTATAAACAGTATAAATACAAGAATACATTTCTTATGAACAGGTAAAACAAAATTTTAATTTAACGAAAAAAAAAAAGAGTAGTGACCACAGTGGTCAGACTACACGACTACCTGCCGGGCCTTATTAGAAGCAGGTAACGTAGGTCATTGTCACAACCAGTTTATTTACAATATAGTTAACATTATTTTTGTTGTTCTTTGTTCTGGCAACTGCAACAAGAAGTTAGCTCGAATAGCTTTTAGCATTTCTCAACAGCAAGAGAATGTCACTCATCAGTCTTCTGACTTTGCGGCTACTATGCTGCAGAAAAATTCGACATCGTCGGAGCTTGATTGTTGGTCTACAATTTCGGGGTTATGATGCAGTGCTTTATCCAGTACTTTTTCCTAAAACATATTAAAACACCTAAGTGAAAATATCAGAACTAACACTTTTAAAACCTAAAATACGTACTGATCTTAGCATGTACTACTCTCCTGAAAATTATGTTACGTGTAATTTTGCACTGAAGTTAAAAATAGTTAAAGAATCTCATAAACTCTGCTCTTAGTTCCCACCAGAAGATGTGAGGTCTTTTTTCTCTCAATGCTTGTAAAAGAAATGACTCTTTTCTCAAGTAGGCATCGTTTTTTAACAAATATTTATAACGGCCATTTCAAATTTAAGAAAGCTAAAAACTATAATTGCTTTCACATCAGTTAAAAAGTTTCTAATCATTATTGAGTTCCTCGCATATATAATCAGGTCTTACTGTTGTAAAACTTTGCTTCACTCGCTTAGTTGATTATTCTCGCTTTATCAATCGTTGATTTTACCCAGTTACAAACTTAAACCAACCAAGAGAAATGTGACACAACATTCTTGAAAATCTTGCTACTTTACTCTTTTTCTAAACTGGTATTGTTGCTAAAAGAACTTTCATTAACACTTGCTGCACTGACTGCACCCTCGCTTTGCACTGAAAATTACAAAAAACGTAATAGTGAGCACTGGTCTATAAAAGCTATAGCTACATGAAGATTTGAGATTGCACAAAAACATAAAATTATGCAAATGTGTGCTCACTGCTCACAGTAAAAAGCTGAAGTACTTTTGTTCCACTGTGATATTTTTTTAGGCTACAAAGGTAATAGCTACAGCTGCTGCATCGCACAATGATGTCAGCATGAAAAGTGGTTTCAAATCACATGATTACAGCTTCCAAAGCCTTCAATTAAAGGTTTTAAGCAGCAGCAAACTTAGATTTAACTTTTTTATATTAAACAAAAAGTTTGGTGCTTAACTATTTGCTAAGAATAGTTAGAAGATCACACGTCCATGCTTACAAATCATTAGGCTATATTATACTGATTAGTACGTACAAAAAACAAGGTTTTCATCACCATCCTGTTGCGTGAAATCAAAAGTTTGAAGTGTATCTTCATTGAGTTGGTAATTACTAGCAGTGCTAAAAAAATCATCTTGTATTATAATTACAACGATCAGTGGTCAAGTGGATAAAAGGTCTGCTACTGAAGCTGTAGACTCGGGTTCAATTCCCGGTTGGGTCAAACCAAAGACTACAAAAATTGGCATACACAGCTTTGCTGCTTGACGTTCAGCAATTAAAGGGATGGTGTGAAGCCTCTGCCATGTTCGGTAGACAGGTGGGCAGGCAACATCTTGACTCAAAGATTGAAAAGTGCCTTCACAGTTTCCTGGCCGAGGGAAGTTGGTGACTAAAATGTAATTACAATATAATACCGTTCTTATTTATATTATAATTTACACTAGTGCCACTCATCTGTTGAAAATCAGTGACTTACTACATGAGTTTATGCTTATATCAATGTGTTATATCACCAATATTGAAACTGCAACCAATCTAGACTGGATCGCTGGCTTTAGTTTAGTCATAGCCTCATAGGTACTGACTGTAGCCTCTACAGTCAACAGCCAGCTACACAGTACATTTGAATATAACTTTATATAAAGTCGATTTCATTTCACTTTTGCTGTAAGCTTTTCGGATAGAACTCTTTAGTTGCGATCATTGTCTGGTTTGGTATGTGGTAAGCAGGATTTTGCTTGCTCCCACATACCGAACCAGACAGAGATTGCAACTGAAGAGTTCCATCCAAAAAGCTTATTGCAAAAGCAAAATAAACTTGACTTTATTAAAAGTCATATTCAAATTCTGCACCTCCTCAAAATTGTTCATCTACACAGAATAGTTCAGTGCCGCATTGCTGTTTGAAATGCATATCGCTTAGCAAAAATCTAGAAGGCATTCACAAAAATTTTGCTTACTTTTCATGTAAAACATTTAAAAGAGTACGTTTAGTGCGTAAGTCAAAATTACAAGCATTTTGAAAATTTAAAAGCATTTGAAAAGCTAAGTATATGTTTTTTAAACTACTGGTACCCAGTTTGGTTCTGTTAATGGCTTGTTTATGCTTCATCAATGATTTTGTATTGTTGATGTAACAGTATATGCTAGAGATTTAGATACTTTAAGATGCTCTACCTTATATAACTTATATAACATAGTCTTGGAAGATGATAGTCAATGGATGATATAGTAAGCTACGTTCCACATCATGAAACAATATTGCACTACAAGCCCTGAAGCTCAACATTTAAAAAATATATGTAATGACATGACAATTAACTAATTTCTCCACCAAAAATACACTGTAATGTTTCAGAAAATTATATACTCTAAATAAAAATATGAAAAATTATCAAGCTCCATCACCACTGATTGATCACAGCACAACATTGTGAATCAAACTTTTGATCAGGTCAGAATGATAAAACAGCAACAGTTGTTAGAGATTCAATTGTCACTTCAACTGTTGAAAACAGTTATATACATAGCGGTATGATTATGTTTAGAGTTAACATTTAAAGACTTTTAACATTTTCTGCTCAGTTAATTAACATATAACATTCAAATGAAACGTTTAGCTGAAGAATTTTTTAAACAAACTTTCATACCTGGGTTGTAACAAATGATTATCTAAAAACTCAAATTGTAGAAACAATCTTCATTTCTTTTTTTCAGTGCGGCAAAACCACTTGGAAGTTTGAGCGCTTTTTTTCTTTAGCATAGCAATTGTGTAATGTCTTCCATTGTACTGAACATTCCTCAGCTACACATTAAGTATAACAAAATGTAACAAGACTGCTAAACATCTTGTTTGTAACCCATGGTTGCACCAAGCGACAACTGGCTAACATGCAGTCCACCGTCACTCACTGCCATTGCCCATTAATTATCCAATCCTTTGACTAACAAAATATCTTCAACAAAAATGACTTTAATTCTCCAATAAATAATAAAAGAAGTGTAGAAAACCTTACAATCGTTTTGGACAAACACCATAGTAAATCATATCACTACAGGCCACCCAGTAGTGCAATTACTAAATCAGTTACTAAGCTAATATGCTTTGATCTAAATTTTTTTGTGAAGAAATCAATGCACTGTGTACAAACTTTTCTTAAGAGACCGTTTGGTTCTGATGATGGCCATTGGACAATTGACATGGGTTTACATGAACATAGCTACTTATTGCTGGCATATTACCTAAATGCAAGATTAGAAGTACAGTAGATGGTGTGTGCGTATGGTACAGTACAGTTAGATTTTCAGTACAAAAGCTAAGAGCATGGTATCGGCTCGTTTGAAGTTTCAAGTTTATTAAATAGCACTGCACAATTCCAAAAAAAAGACAGCTTTGCCAGTAAAATTAAACTAAACAAATATCAACAAAATAATATCGACAAGAGCAGCGACAGAGAAGCTACGTAGGGACCGTGAGGTCTTCAAGACAGTAGCCATCTCTGTTCATCTTGAAAAAATGACTTTAAATTCTGAGATAGTCGAGGGTAAAAAGAGGAAAAATAACAGGCAATAAAAGAATCCAAGGTGCTAATGTTAGCTACTATGAATCAACCAGTATGAAGAGCAACAGATCCCCGTAGTCAGCTAAAGCCACAGGAACCATGCAAAAAGCGCATCCACTATGTTTCAGTAAATACAAGAAGATAAATGAACCATACAATTGGTTGACTGAGTGTAAAACGACAGAACTTTACTAATCAGTAATCAGATGAGTGAAGTAGATATGCTTTGAACATTTTTTAAAGTTTCGAAGATGTTCAAAGCATATCTACTTCACTCATCTGATTACTGATTAGTAAAGTATCGTGGTTACGTACACATCAAAGAAGTCCACAGCATATAATACATAATGCTAATGCTGGTATGGCTACATTTTCAAAGTATTGTTGAGTAGTGTGCACTATTTCAATTGCAAACACATAGCTAGAAATCTGTAACGTGAAAGGTTGTTTCAGGGGTCTGGGGGGAATAAAGCTTCAGTCATTCAAAACTTTGGGATTTTTTTGCAAAAATAGCTACATTTTAGGCCTTATTTTGATAAAAATTAATGCTATTAAAATGTGGCATAGAAATTAGCAGAGGAAAAAAAATTGTTCAACTGGTTGCATAAACAGGCTCTGTTGGAAGTGGTTAATGGTAAAATTTCAGTTATGCTCCGGTAATAAAAATCACAAAGTCAAATATCTAGTTCAAGCAAACTCAAAAGGAGTAATCTTTTCCGCCTACATATATTTTGTATTATATACTGCAAAAGATAATTGGGAGGGCTGATGGAATGACATCAGAGAAAAGTAATGGCGATTAACTAATACTGAATAGCCACCCCCCGCCAGCTTGCCCCCCATTTCTGAGCTTATATTTGTTTTGATGAAACCTATGTTCTGCATTTTTCAACAAGTGATCAAATTTAATTGCTTATTTGGCCATTTTTCAAAGTTTTCCTGATTTGTGAAGTAATGAGTCTTATTTTTGACAATCTTGACAAATTACCTCCCCCCCTAAATAAATTTTTCTTAAAATACTTTTATTTTGAGTTCATTCCAGTACAATCTTATTCTGCATTTGTGATTTTTGTCAACAGGCCAATGGAAGGCTTTAGCACCCCCAAGTTATGCAGTATGCTACTGGTCAAACACCAGATAATACTATAGGCCAAAAGCTTCCAAATTTTAATTCAATGCAAGTAGCAATATCTGATATTAAACATACCATTACTTTTTCTTTCATGCTACAATAACAACACAGTGCATGGTGCTACCTGGCTACTCTGTGCTGGGCATTAACTCGTTAATAACAATATTAAGTTTTTCATTGACAAGTTAAAAAGCTTTTGTGTGTTCACTTACTAACTATAACTTTCGTAAATCTACTTTAATGTTTACATTAATCCGAAGAATTTCTAGGCTACACCATGTGAATTTCTAGGCTACACCATGTGTTTATTAGATTACCAGAACTTACGGATTGGGCATTGTGGTCTCAACTAATAAGAATAAGTCTCGTATTTATTTTACCTAAATATGTACCAATAGCTGGAAAGCACCATTGACTTCGAGCTTATTTTCTCGTCTGAATTTTTTTTTCGGGAATCGTTTGACTTGAAGACTTCGCGTCCCTTCACGATTCCTTGTCGCATTGTGAAATTTTTTTGTTCTCTTTTGCTCTTCGGTAATGGTGAAATTTGTTTCACTTCATGTCAAATTTTTTTCTCGAAATGTCGACTAAACAAATAAATTCTGATTCTGATTCTTTATTACCGCAAGTAGTTCTCATTTCTTCAATAAAGCCGATTTCAAACAGTATCTCTTGACAATAACGAAGAACACCTGCATCAAAATCAACTGTCTAGTGTGTATGTGCATTCTGTACGAGTAAGAAGGGAGTGTTAGAAACCGACTGTCCAAGCAGCATTATTATACTTCCTAGAGGCTTTCATAAAGAAATGATTGGTCTTGTTCTATGTGGAGTTTCAGTTGCTTGCAATTTTCTCAAAACGATGACAATTGACAAACTTTACCAACGCATTAATTTGCATGTTAATTTACACACAGAGTTTAAGTTGGCCCGCTACGAGACCAAATTATTTGTTGAATTTTGGTTCAGAAAAAATAGGACCATGTACGATAAAACTCGGCTTTATTAAACAACGACAATACGTCACAAAGGTAGCATTGTTTGTTCTACTAAATTAAAATAATGCAGTAGCAAGAGCAGAGTGAAAAAAAAACTGTGAACACTCCAAACGCTAACGCGTAAAAATTTAAATCAAAAAAAGTCTTGGAAAAAGTTTATTAGCAGTAGCGGCAGCGGCAGAAAATTTGCTTAAAAACCAGCGCTGAAGCGCCGCCGCTTTTTTTGACTGAAAAAACAGCGGCGTTGCCGCTTGTCGCTGGTGCGAAAAAAAGCAGCGGCGCTGCCGCTACTAAACTGGTGAACATCGCCGCTGTGCCCATCACTGGTGACGTGTAATAAGTTTTTGTCTTATTTTTGTATTCATTAAGCACGTTTTGAATCTTTTTTTTTGTGTGAATTACGATACCGTTTGCGTTGTTTTAGATTTTATTTACAAAATTTATTACTCTCACACGTAAAAACACAAATTTAGTCTTTAAAAATTACACGAAGCAATGCATTCTCGTGTTGTAGACTTGTGTACCGCACAGCAGCATTAAAGTACAGCTTAACTGAATTTTATAATTTTTGGAGACATTCTAAAAGCTACAATTGATAAAAGTGAGAAAACTCCGTTTTAAATTTTGATTTGTGTAACAAAAAATCAACGGACCCGCTCTATTCCCAGAAGCAATCTACCTGTAAAGTGTAAACCATGATGGCGTACTTGCACGGTTATTCCCCTGCAGATTATTTTTCTACGGTTATTCCCCGGAAGAAAAAGAATATTCTCCAACATACTAACTGGCTGTTCATGTAACGCAAATCAGCAACTATCAACTTGCGCTACCTGGTCAAAACTGGGATATGACATCGCAACAGTGACGTGCGGTGAGGCTTTTGGTTGGTGAGGCACAATTTTTTTTTCACAGACATGTTTGCAAAAAATCATTTGAGACAATAAATGACAAGCAAATAATTGTCTTCATAGCCATTAAACGAAAACCAAATTTTTCGATAATTAATTATTCGTTTAATTTTTGCTGTTCACTTAAAGACAAATTAATTCTTGAAGTTTCAAAAATCTATAAAGGTAGCCTAGCTTATTATTTGGCTTTCAATGTGGACATTATCGAAGTTTTCGTGCTTGCTAAGCTATCTTAGCCAATTCTCTAAGTCATGAAAACCCGGTTTCAGTCCCAACATTATTATTTGCTAAAAACATGAAAGCAAAAATGAAGATTTTTATAGCGCAACCACTCTTTTCTTGAGTACGGTTCTACTCTTTCTGAATTGAGGGGTTCTTTCGTAACGATGTCTCGAGCAAATCTTTTAAATCGGTTTTCTTTTAGCAGTAACTTCAAGTTTAGATTAAAAACTTAGTTTAGAAAGTCTCACAGCTTTGAGACTAAATTTTTTTCCATTTTAGTTCATTTTTTCGTATTAAAGTGTTTTTATTTCGCTAGAAAAATAACTTGTTTAATTTCGCAATGAACGAAAGACTACAAAAAAAACTGCTTAAACTTTTTGTCGTTCTATGACGTCACAGGTGCGGCGCGCCGCAAAATCAGATTTTAAAAGCATTATTAGTGCAGTCGCCAGTAGAGTTCACGAGCACCCAAAAAATGTATTTTTTTTACCTATATTTTCGGAATCCTGAATAAATGTACTTTTGGAATCGCCAATGTTTCCACCCAATTTCCGGTTGTTTTGGCGGAAATCGGGGATTCCCCATAAAAGTGGCGTAGAATTTTTTCGTTGAGGTACGGTTGTTTTTGACTTCAAAAATCATATTTTTATTCGTGATAAACAATTAATTTTGAGTTTAAACGAAAGTATAAGACCTTTGTATACTTTTCGTGGGGAAAATTTTTTTTTTTTTTATGACGTCACGATATGGCTGATTAAACACAAATTTTGGCGAAAATTTTTGATTCAGGGTGCATATCGTTTGCTCTTACAGCTAAAGTTGGAAGAATAAGTTAAGTTGACAGAATGATAGACCAGTTCATAACCGACAAAATAAAACTAATTTGGTGTTTCTATGACGTCATTACGCGAAGCTAAGCAGTAAAACGTAAAAGCCGCCCATACGCGCGTGTCGCAAAAAATGCACGATAAATCAAATATTTCAATTGCAGAGCGCGCGATTCTCTAATGTTAGATGAAAGAAGGTATGCGCTTTTTATTTCATAAACATCTTGGTTCGTTAGGCAACTGCTGAACGCTTCCAATTATCTTCATTATAGCCAAGTGGGGCCTACCTGACTTGAAAACATTTATATTTATGATTATTAAAAGTTTGGAATCCAACCTCGTTTTCAGCATTTCGCAACAGAATGGTAAGAAGTTCTCGTGATCTTCAAAAAGCGTCACTTCTCTCCTTTCAATCATAATATATTTCTTGCTACCGTGAATAATTCGCTGTTGTTTAAACATAAGTCATATTTAAATGAAGCCAGTTGAGGTACTAGAGAAAAATAATACCAGTAGCAGTAACAAAGCGCAATTTATTTAAATTGAAAATAATGTCCAAATTTGAAAACGCAGATGCAGTGGTTAATACTTGCATTTTACATCAGCTCGACACCCGTGATTTATCCGATTTCATGGTGTTAAGTAACGTGAAAGGAGGTGCTAGCAATAAGTTGAAGTATCTGCATGAGATTCGTGATAAGCGATTGCAACAACCGCTCGGATCACCGCACAGAATGGAAGATGTATGTATGCAAATCCCGGAGAGTACAAATGAAGCTAATTCTGGCATAATAGGTTATCATCGTCACTGGTATCAAAAGTTTACAAACCATCTAGTCAGATTAAAGTTCAGTGACGCTGGCCAGCCATCTACATCAAGATCGCCACGGAAGAGAATAGCTTCAAGTAAAGAATTATTTCCTGATGAATGTATTTTTTGTGATAAAAAGGTAAAGAAGTTTAAGCAAAAACATGAAACGTGTGTCAAATTTGCAGTATATAAAACAAGCATCGGAGGAATCAAAGAGCCCTCATGGAAAAAAATAGAGCAGCAAGCTTTGGAACTTGGATTGTTTCGCTTACATCGGAAGGTGCAGGGAGAGGATTTATTTGCTAAAGAAGCAAAATTTCATCGATCATGTCGCAAAGCTTTCACTTTGCAGCATGTTACACTGCTAACAAAACGATCTCGCAAAAATACAAGCGTCTCGATGCAACCCAGCACCGATCAAAATCTGCGACACGAAATGGTCCATGCAAAAGCTCTTGATTCTGTAGTCAATAAAGTGAGAGAAGCAGTTATACGAAATAATGAAGTAATTAGGCTTTGGTCACTCTTGGACATTTACATTAGAGAGTTGCGTGATAACGGCTTTCCTAACGATGAATACAGAAGCACTAAACTATCATCAAAACTTGAAAAACACGAAGGTTTTGAGCAAATTGATTTCACCACAGTGGCAGAAAGAGGATGTATTTCTACGAAGTTGGTGTACAATTCTTCGATTTCTGTAGGCGAAGCAATTGGTTATGCTTACAAGTTGGGATGCAAAGAAAAATTTGGCGATTTGTTTCTCCAGCTTCACAGAGATATTCAAGACTCTTTTCGGCAAGCTGACCCTCTACCTTGGCCTCCAACACCGAATGATCTGGAAGCGATAGCTTTGCATGCAACTCTCCCCAATCAATTAGTAAAAGGTCTTTTCATCATGATTTCAGGAAAAACTAACTTGGAAGCGAATTTGAATGATAAACTAAGGAGGATTACCTTTTCAATTGCTCAGGTATAATCGTGATCATTATAATTTATTTTAATATCTTGGCCTATTAATTGTTTGATTTCTATTGTCTATTAAACGCAACTGTAAGTAGTAGCCTACTAGGCGGTTCACACTAGACGGAAAAGCGGAAAGCGGAGAACGGAAAACAAATTTACTTGTAATGTTAATGAACAAAAAGTAACAATAATCATAATTATAGCATTGAGAACCCAACATGACGATACAATTTGCATCTACATTTGTAAACATTGATATATTTTGCAAGATTATGCAACTACGTTATTTTGTTAATAGGTATACAAAGACTTGAATTTAGTCATTGCCATAAGATATACATCTATTAAGCAGTAAATTTGACCTACTTGTAGACACAGCATAGCTACAGTTAACCCAGTTAATTTTAATGCTTTTTCAAAAAACAACTTATTAGGGGAACGGAATTTTTTTTGTTTTTTAGTCTAATATTGTTGATGCAGGATCTATGTCGCGCAGTAACCAACGGAGAATGGAAATTACCCAAGCATATTCTTCTCTGTGCTTCGATCAGGCATTTATACAAAAGCAAAAAATTAATTAACATATTGAATCGTCTTGGACACTCAGAATCCTATGATTTTGGGCTGGAATTAAAAAACCGCCATGGCAAAAGCTATCGATGAAGTATCGCAGAACATCACTTCGCAAATTGTCACTGGAGAAGCAAACAAAGTTTTCCACATGGAGTGGGACAACCTTAACCAAATTATGACGAATATCCATGGTAACAACCTTGTAAACAGCACGGCTGGCATCATGATCCAAGAAATCTATCCTGATCGCACGAATTCGTTGGCAGCTTCCCGTCTTCTACCTCTTTATGAACGTCAAAAGAAGCGTTCTTTAAAAGTTGATGCTCTTGCTAGCCTACCGCCAGTCTGTATCTTCAATCGTGTTGGGCCAACTTTTCCCGAAGCGGCGTTGTTTACTCCTCCCTCTAATCAACCTTTCGTAAAGAGCCGCCGCATTTATAATATGTGGCTGTTTACGCGCGTACTTAGCAGCAATTCAATTCAGCATGTCCCTGCGTTTAGTGGATTTGTTTCAGCCACTGGAGTAACACCTGGAAGAAAATTGACAATTGATTACTTCCCTCCAATCAATCAGCCCTTCACTGATTATGCTGCAATAGTGGAGTTGCTACGTAAGTCGGAAGAAGCAACAAAAGAGGTTGGTCAAAAATATGTGCTTAACACTTTTGATCTGGGCGGCGTAATGAAGGTCATGCCCATTATCTGGAAATCATCCGAGAGATATCGCAAACATGTAATCACACCGGGACCCTTTCATACGGCCATGAATTGGAATGATTACAGCGCATAAATCCGCTGTTTCCGGATATGCGGAAATTTTGATTGAAGCTGAGCTGGCCACTTCTGGTTGTTTGTCCAACATTTTAAAAGGCAAAGCCTACGCAAAAGCACTTTTTTGTCTCCAAACTGTTTGTGAAGCTATGGAGCGGTTATTGGTTGAAAAATTTACTGAGGAAGTGCAAATCAATCTGTCTGATCAATTGCCATTGTTCCAACTTATTACATCTTGCAGTCGTAAAATGCTTGAGGTTGCATTATGCGACACCTCGCTGATGGATATCCTTCAAAAATACGTGGCATACTTGGAAAAAGTGCGTGGTGGACATCTTGGGAAAACAGCAACATTCTGGATGGGGCTTATCGACCATACCCATTTGCTGCTGATGCTATTATATTCTGTGAAAACGAACCACCTGGCATTATTTCACAAGTGCATGGGAAATATGGCCGAATTGTTTTTTGCCTATGACGGACACAACTATTCAAGGTACAAAAACTAAGCGTATTGTTTATCTGCTAAATTTCTGCTAAGATTAGCTGTACACTAAAAAGTTGTTTAAGGTTGAGAGTTAACAATTTGCTTTTTTGATGATGGTGCTTAAATTTATTTTATTTACAGATATCTTGCTTGGTACGAAGCTTTTTTGACTAATATTGATATAACTTATCCAGGCGCTAAAACTCTCTTGGAAAACGGTGGAATAGCTGTTGCCCGATCTCTAGTTCCTGGGGCTTTAAGTGCTGTTTGCAAAACCATGGAAGAGACTTTTATGCAATTTGCCAAGTCATCCGGTGCGTATTGCAATGTCTTTCTGCAGTAGCTTTTCATTTCAAGCAGGCATTTTATAGTTTAAAAGGAGCCAATATATTGATAACGGATAACGGAACCTGTCAAGTTTTATCTAACAAATTTTGTGTGTGAAGAGCCTTTTAGTCCACTTTGAGTACATTTTTAATGTTGTTTATTGTGCAGGAGGATTTACGGGAATATTTTCAATGTTTGGTGCTTATCAACGTTGATGTCGAACGACTTCAACGCGGGCGCAATATCTGGAGAAGATGCTGAAGATGTGCTCTTTAATAGATGATCCTAAATGTCCGCGAGCTGGAAAACATCGAGAACTGGAAAAAAGCGAAATCAAAAAATCTGAGAGAGCAGTTGAACTGGCAATCACTTCGATTCAAAATTTTATGAATCCTTTTGACGTTTCCGACAAAGATCATCTCTACAATATTGCCTCTGGTGCACCTATCCCAACAGATATTGAGCATGATATACTTCAAGCAGATGAAATTGGCAAGAGGTACAAAGAAAAATTCATTCAAGATCGCTTTGTTAACAATCCTTCTCGCACAGATTTTTTTCAACCGATAAAGAAATTAAAGCTAAAGACGATGGAGGCTTGCAATAAAAAAGTTTCACTATTGGGTTCGCGTGGAAAAGTAAGTATAGGTTAAGTGCCAATATTCAATAATTATTTTGATATAAACAAAACCCTTTTTATTTATTTTGCAGGTCATTCAATACAGTCAACAAAGCGATTTGGCATTCATGCTGTTAGTAAAATCCCAATCTGTAGACAAGCCACTAGACCTGAACGAAGTAATGCAGTATGCTCTGAATCCTGTTCCTCTCAGCTTTGGCACACCCGATGGATTTTTTAACAAAACCAACAAAGCAACAATGTTAAGGTATTTTTTGGAGGATGTATCTGAAGACGTGCAGTATCCTCGAAACGCATTCTACATTCAAGATGGTAACGCACAGTTTCATTCTTTGACCAATCTTGCCGACACTATTGAAGGTATTTGTCTGCAGCTTTTGGACACTATGATTACCAAAACCAATTTCGTCTTTTCTACCAATTCCTATTTTCCGCATGCCATAAAATCGCAAGAAAGATTGCGTCGAGGTTGGTCGCAACCACATCTTATTGGAGGCCCATCAACAAGGAGACCAGCCGATTTTAAAGCTTTTCTGAACAACGACGAAAATAAAAAACAACTTTGTCAAAAAATTCTGGAAGTTTGGAGTAGCACTGCATCTGCATCTCGTCTTGCTCAATGCGGTACAGCCATTGTTGTTGTGGAAGGAAAAGCGTTTCAATTAATGTCGTCTAATGAAAAGGTGAAAGTTCAACGCAATTTAAATTTTACTTAGTTTAAACTCGCATATAAATAAGACCTTTTAACCAAGGGCGTCGGCAGAAAAATTTTCAGGGGGGGGCCAATAAGAATGGAGCCAGTATTAACCACTAAAAATGGAAGAATTTTTGAAATTTGGGAGCTTTTAGAAAGAGTGTGTGAAAATCCAGGGGGGGGGGCATGGCCCCCCCCTGCCCCCCCTTGCCGACGCCCATGCTTTTAACGCAGCACTATATCGAAGATATCGATTTGCAATAGACAATATTAGAATTAGAATTTGAAGCACTATATCAAAGATATCGATTTGCAATAGACAATATTAGAATTTAAACTAAACAAAAAAACACACAACTAACTAATCCCAGGCAGTGTTGCCTTCTAACTGCCCCTAGGAAGTTAGTTGTAACTTCCCAACAAGTCAGTAGACGACAATGAGCACTATTAACTTGGCATTTTTCGCTTACAGGTGACAGCAACTGAGATTCAGCAGTTATTTTCCAATCAAGAAGAAACTGACACGCGTGTTGTGCTTTACCTGCAGTATGCAGCTTCTATTGGATTTCCGGCAGCAATTATCAGAACGCCAGACTCAGATATATTTTTTATTTTGCTGCACCACGCTCTAAATATTTCGATGACAATATATATGGATGTTGGAGTAGGCAAAAATCGCAGATTAATAAACGTAACAGAGATAGCAGAAAGCAAAGGTCCTGAATATTGCACCGCCGTACTTGGTTTGTATGTTTTCACTGGAGAAGATGCCACCAGCGCGTTTAAAGGAATGGGAAAAGTTGCTCCTTTAAAAAAGCTAGAGAGAAATCCTAAATTTCAATCGGTTTTTAGGTATAGTCGACAATTGATGCTTCTATATTTGAGTTTAGTGAACATCACATTAAATGCCAGATTTATCAAATTTAAATAATTTTTTTGCTTGTACTTAAATGCATTTTTGCAACTTACTTTTTAAAACGTTCGATCTTGATCAAAGTTTGTATCTTTTTGTTTTAGTCAACTTGGAAATCAATGGAAAGTCTCGGTCGAAATGGTCATAAAAGTTGAAGAATTTACTTGCCTAATGTATGGGTACAGCAGGACAACATCCATCAATGAAACGCGGTATTTGATGATAAAGAAAATGGTGGGATATGATGCCACTTTTACGACGAAATCAAAAGTTGATCTATCACGCCTTCCACCATGCCGAAACAGCCTACTACCTCACCTATGGAGAGTTAATCACCAACTTGTTTTATATAAGCGAGCGAACTTGCCCATTTTCGAACACATCCAGCAGCCTTATGATGAGGAGCAAGGATGGGAGAAAAATAGTGTAAACGTTTTAGAGCCAATATGGTGCTGTGGACCAGTTCTTCCCCCTTCACTGGCAGATTTCCTCGAACATGCTGAAGAAGACTTAACTAACTCTCAAGCCGATATTATTGAATTCAACGAGGGTGAAAACGATTATCTCTAACCTCCTTCATATCGGCAACGTGTTTATTTTTATTTGCTTACTTAAAGAGCAATCTGCTACTGCTCCTTTTTTTTTTAAACAAACCTATATTTTATGCATTTATGAGCCTCACAGAATTTCTTTTCAGATTGCACTTACTTAGAATGCAGCAGGTTAGGCCTGCATAGCAGCAGTTAGAAGTACTCAAAACACTCACTACTAATAAACAATGTAGATAAAAATCTGCAAAATAAGTACGCATGCAGTAGTTTGTAATGAATTATTACTCACTTCCTGCTAAGGTATCAAAATTTATAAAGTTGTTCACACTTTGACAAAAAGTTAGGCATTTTTTTACAAAATATTGTTCCTTACATAAATAGTTTGACACCAATGCCACTTTGTGAGTAATGACTTGCAAAATCTATTCGCATATTTCAGCAAATCGCGCGTTCTGGAACCAAAATATTTGCTTAATCGTGCATTTTTTGCGACACGCGCGTATGGGCGGCTTTTACGTTTTACTGCTTAGCTTCGCAAAATGACGTCATAGAAACACCAAATTAGTTTTATTTTGTTGGTTATGAACTGGTCTATCATTCTGTCAACTTTCATTAACTTATTCTTCCAACTTTAGCTGTAAGAGCAAACGATATGCACCCTGAATCAAAAATTTTCGCCAAAATTTGTGTTTAATCAGCCATATCGTGACGTCATAAAAAAAAAAAATTTTTTTCCCCACGAAAAGTATACAAAGGTCTTATACTTTCGTTTAAACTCAAAATTAATTGTTTATCACGAATAAAAATATGATTTTTGAAGTCAAAAACAACCGTACCTCAACGAAAAAGTTCTACGCCACTTTTATGGGGAATCCCCGATTTCCGCCAAAACAACCGGAAATTGGGTGGAAACATTGGCGATTCCAAAAGTACATTTATTCAGGATTCCGAAAATATAGGTAAAAAAATACATTTTTTGTCTGAGAAAAAAAGGCATACTTTTAGTTTGTTCATTAAAATGTGCTTAGCTGAAGTGAGGCACTATTGAATATGCCTCACTTCGCATATTTGATGCGATGTGCAATGGCACGCCGTAGTGATAGCAATATCACACCGAATAGTTTGGGCGTTTTAATGCGAAAGACGTAACATAAAAGCAGTGAATACACAAAAAAGTTCAAATGACAAAAATTAATAAAGTTTTTGATAAATGTTTTGATTTGTGTAAAACCATTTTATTTTAAATATATACTTTATTTTCGTTTTCCTATGCACAATTCTTCAAGTGAGGCACGGTCTCACCTGCCTCCCCTGACCGCACGTTCCTGCATCGCAAGCGTTATACGGGGACTTCGCGAAAGTATCTAACTTTTTTGAACTAAAGCACTTCACAATTGCGTTAAGCGTGTTTATGGTTGTTGTGTTGTTGATAGTCAAATTTGAAACACATCGCTTTCGAATTTCATAATGTTCCTCTAACTTGATCAGGTTTGTGGTAAATCTTTCAAAATTTAAATGTCTGGAAAAATTAAGCATAAAATGTCAATCAAAATTTTACAACTCTGCTAAGTTCTCGTTTTAACTTTTAATCTGTTTGTTGAATTTTCACTTTGCAGCACAGCGCAATAGTTAAAATTGCGGTTACAAACAAAACCCTGGTTGAAACAAATATTTCGATAGTAACTTTTTGCAACGATTACAACAATAAAAACGACTAAAGCAAAACTTTTTGATCTGAAAATGCCAATAAAATTTTCGGATTTTGTAACTTACATTATCTTGACCAGAAATTTAGCCTATTGTTATCTTAAATACCAAATCTTCACCCTCAACTAGCCGACTGCAATATTTTTTTGAAAATAGCTTTATATCAGCACTTATATGAACAGTTCTACTGATTTTTCTCAAAGTTTTAGAACTAAATCAAAACAATGCCTGCCTTAGCAATTAGCATGGAAAGAAATACGTACACAAACAAAATTTAGAAACCAAAAATCAAATTCTTATAAGTTTATAAGGATATTGCAGAGTCTAACTTTACGATGACTTCACTTCGAAAACTTGTATTATTTACTCCACTCTATGCTTTCCAGAACCCAAGGTATAATGTTTAAAGCCAAACAACTACTGTATTTACCAAAAATTATCTTTTTTTTTTTTTTTTTGCACATTATGCTCTTTTTAGTTTATTTTAACAGCTTTGAGGTAATTCGCTCTCAACGTTTACAGGTCTCAAAAAGTTATCAAAACATTCAAGTAAGGTCAATTAAAAACCTATTAGGAGTTCTTGACAGTTTTTCACTTTATTATGAAATAGCATGCAGCGATCTTTAAAATTCCGGCGACTTTTGATCAAAAAATATTTTTACATCAGCCAAACTTAACACTAACCACAGCCACAAATATACACACTTTCACAACATTTCTATTCTGAGAAAGCTATTTAGCAGTGCGACCCGACGGCAACAAATTCGGCATTGCACAGTATACTGTATTAATCCATTATTCACTACGAAATTTTTCTAAATAAGATTGTTCAAAACTTTGAAGAGCAAGTAGACGATTTTTTCAACGTCGCAAGTGACAGTTTACTAAACAAACTCGAACATCCAGCTTAAATCTATCAAAGTCTTCAAGCTCACGTACTTCAACGTCTTAAATGTTGCAGTAATCCAATAAGTTTGACTCTTCAACTTATCTGTGATACCAATTTATTGTAAACATTCATCTCATAGTTTGTAGATCCATTTAAGGGCTAATTGTCCAACATGGCATTGCTAATTTTGGCAAGCTTTATCTTTCTCTTAAATTAGCCTATCGATTGTTTTAAAATTTGATATGTCTAGCGGGTGTACTTCGTAATAAAGATTTTAAAATTTTAATGGGCCGATCTGGCATGTCTACTCAATGTGGCCGACCAAATTTTGTGATCTTTAATCTTTAATTCATTAATCTATTCAATAGATTTGATTTATTTGGCTTTTGCAGTTAATGGGGAGAGGTGTCAACATAATTGCAGGAGCCATATGGCATCCCCAAATTTTTTCATACGTATTGTATTTTTACGTATTTTGAGAATTTTATTTATCTAGCTTGAATGGTTAAAATTTTTGAAGGACCCGCTTGAGGAAGACTACCCAATTGTGGCACCTGAAACTAGTCATATTTTATTTACCTGTTTGAATTTCATTATTTTTTTATATTTGCCTATTCTGAAAATTTCATGTGTCTAGCTTGAAAAGATTGAATTTGGAGGACCAATTAAAGGACCCTTAGATTTTGGTACCAACAAACTTCGTCATATTATAACTCCGTCATATTTTATCCTTTCTCTATAATTACGTATTCTAAAAGTTTCATGTGTCGTCTAGCTTGAATGGTTAAAAAGTTTGAATTATAAGCTCAATATTAGAGACCCCCATTTTGGTGCCCTAAATTTTGTCGAATTTTTTCTTTCCTTTATATTTGCTTTACTTAAGAACTTCATGTGACCAGCTTAAAAGGTTGAAAATTTTGAATTTTAAAGAGTCTCGTTTTGGGGATCCCCATTTTGAAACCCCTAAATTTTGCTTGCTTTAGTCTATTTTTGACATCATCTACCCATTCCGAAAATTTGACCCATCTAACTGTAGCGGGTTAAAACTTCAAAATTTTGGGGGATCCGATTTAGGGGGATCCCCCAACATGACACCCCCGATTTCAGTCGCACTCTAGCCCCTCTGAAATCTTTAATCGCTTAAACTTCGAAGACAGTGCGTTTATAGGTTTAAAAGTATACTGTAGATAGCATGGAAAAAAAATAACAAAGAAAAAAATTAAGAAAAAACCAAAAGAAAATGTAAATATATTCATTCAAGCTGATGTAAACAAACTTAACCAAAAGAAAGGCAGTTGATAGTGTGCTCAAATACCACAAACCATTTTTCCTCAATATTGTAATTACCGAGATATATCGGTTCAAATTCGTCAACTTTCTGCCAATCTTCGGCCTGTAAAATTTTGGTCATGTGACTGGGCGCCCCCAAACTCGCTTTGCGTAAAGCATTCATAAGCACCCACGTTGTGTACAAATTTCAGCTTTGCACGTCAAGCGGTTTTTGAGTTATGAGCAAAATAATAAATTTTCAAGCCAAAATTTGACGTTTTTTTGTTGTTTTGGTGTCTCATTTCACGATCACGTGACCTAGGATCTCCATGATCGGTACATGACGCTTTCACTAATTGCTGTGCTGAATCCAAATTTCAATTTTCCAGGATTTACCGCATGCTAGTTATGAGCAAATCAATCCTCACCTGCCAAAATTCGCGAACAAAAACGAAGCTACTACGCGCTCGCGCGAAGTCCCAATTAAATATACCACAAATTGCAGAGGTGGGCACGAAAGCAGTTTGAACAAAAGCATTCGAAACCAAGCGCAACAATTTTTTAACTATTAAACATGCAACACAAAATGCGCCATTCTTTGGTATCAAAGTAAAAGCGCAACCTAATTTTCGCAATTAAACATTTTACAAAACGCAATGCCAATTTAGTTTAATTAAAAAGGGCGACATTTGCCAATTGTAGGACCGAAACAATAGAATTAAGTTCCAAGTATAAAAGTGCGCTTTTAAGAAAAAAAATTGAAAGCGCAGGGCAATAAATCAGCGACAATTTTTTAAGACAATGACCCACAACGGAACTTCTGCAATTCACAAAATAAAAAAATTAAGGGGAGGTTGTGGTAGTTAAACTTTGCGTAAATAAATTGCGCTTTGGATTATCTCCGACAAACCCTATTAAACAAGCTATGGTAAAACAATAATATTCACAGTTATACGACAAAACAGCAGGAATGTAAATTAACTTTTGTGCATGGTATAGGAGGTCTTATGATATAATCTTAAATCAAATTAATAAATGGTTCTGCGGACTGAAATCTATGAGTTGAGTTATACATATTTTTGCAATGACGCTCGCATGCTAACAGTAAAGGAAGCCACATTAAAATCTTAATTCCATTTCAAACACTGCCTCTATTTTTGTGTGAATGAAATAATTTTGACTTTCGTACAAACAAAACTTTATCAATAATTTCTATTGGTAAACCCGCAGCGGTTTTCTTAAAAAAATTTTTAAATATACTTCCGCTTCTATTTGGTAACAATTTTGGTGGTGACACCATTTTTGACTTAAATAACCTCAAATAATACCATTTTTTGTCAGATTATACGCACAAAACTATCAATAAAAGCTTATGATAAAATACAAAATACTCCATCTTATTTTCGAAAAATTATTGTCGCGGCTTCACCAAAAATTAAAGTACATTATACAGCCTATCAAATTTTTGGTCACGTTTTGGAGAAATACCCAAAAACTTAACGCATATTTTTGATGCAAATTTTAACTCATTTTCAGTCCAGTGTTCCAAGCGTTGATAGCGTGTTCGCAGCAAAATTCGGATGTTTTTTAAGAGGTTCTCGCTAGGAACATACACTTTCACTAGACGTTTTACTTTGCGGCTTTACTTGGAAAATTTCTTTTTCGAACAAGCAGCAAATTCATGGAAGGGAATTTGAAGAAATCCACAGAAACATTGGATTTTAGTGAGTTCGTACGCGATGAGTCTTAACACGTAGTTCTTTTAATATCAACAAGTAGAATTTAATATATTAATTATAATAACAATAATAATAATGACGACATAAAGCAAAGCAGCAGTATATATACAGCAAGTAAACGAAGAAAAGCGAGGACAAAAACAATATTAATTAAATTCCTTTTGTCTCGCAATATCCGTTCATTACGCAATACCACCCATAACAATGAGCGATATGTGCCAATAACCGGATACCGCAAACAAAAGTACACAAGGACAAAATATATTAATTTACTCAGTCACCACAAAATCACTGGAATCTTCGTAAGCTGGGATGAGGATTTGCTCAAGCGCTTAATACCATTTCAAAAAAAAGTACACGAATCATCTAATATACTGTAGTTAGGATCTGACGCGCTTTTCTGTGACATAGAAAGAAAAATATGAAACAACAGCAATATGCAGAAAATTTTCTGGTTTATTTTAAAAAGGTCCAATGGACCAAAACTTAAAAATCATTTGTCGCTAATTGCTATGGTATGGAAAGCTAAAAAGTCATTTGTTGTTTTTTGCATTATAATCTTTTTTTATTTTCATGAGAGGACATTTTCGTCAATGGAAAATTAAATAACTTTATATGTTTTCAAGTTGCAGTCTATCTGTCTTGGAAGGCATCATAATAAATAAACTAAAATACTGCTACAAAAGCAAACTTTCTTTTCAATCTTCTTTTAAAAGGTTCGATTATCGGACAAAGTAAAGTGCCAGCGTATACACTACTTCAATACTTTTAAGAGGAATTGGACTAAAATTCCAATCAAAAGCTTTACACATCTCTCGGCATATCCACCCGAAGAAACCGTGGTTTGATAGAAACTGACACAACAATAGGCCGCAGAATTGCCCAAAAATTGCCATAACAAACTCTCCCCCAAAAGTGACGTTTGCATCACCTTCGGCCATAAGTTTTGCGAAATGGCTGAGTGCGATAGCAACGTGAATAACAGAGTAAATGTGATTTTCTTTGTGATATAAAAGTAACACGATGTGCTGCAGAACAAAACCAATAATGACCGCTAAAATTTCCGCGAAAGAAGGCGGCAACAATCTTCTCATCTCTGCAACATACAAAATAAGAAAACAGATTTACAATTACAGACATTAGAAATTATTAAAATATGCTACAATTCAAGCATCGCTTTAATGTTCAATACGTTGAGGAGCTAGATTTCTGTCACTCTTTTCACTTGCTGGACTACCTTTGGGGTTTAGCCATGTGCTCGATTCTCTAAATTGGGCAGATCACCATAAATTTCAGGGTTTGGTGCCCCTTACCACTTTCTAATTTAACTATATTAATTTGCATTTAAATTTAGCTACAGTATATTATTTACGTTGTGTAGGCCACTAGGGTATTTATGGGGTGCGAAATGTAAAATCAGCTGAATCTGCAAGATATCATTATATCTACATGCTTGTTGTGTTGATATATAAATCTACATGCAATGCAATTATATCTACATGCTTGTTGTGTTGATATATAAATCTACATGCAATGCAATTATATCTACATGCTTGTTGTGTTGATATACTCGTATAAATCTACATGCAATGCAATTATATCTACATGCTTGTTGTGTTGCTATATAAATCTACGTGCAATGTAATCATATCTACATGCTTGTTGTGTAGATATCTAAATCTACATGCTGAAATATACATAAAAAACATCAATTGCAATTTTACAATAAGCCACCTCTTGCGGTTGGTAAATGTAGATATCGCTAAATCTGCAAGAAAAGCAGTGTTGCGAACTTGCAATTATACAATGCGCGCGTTACGTGCTGAATGTAATGTAGATATAACAGTCATGTAGATTTAGCTCGGCGCATCGCCTTTTCTTTTTTTTTTACTAACGTGAAAATTCGCCATTTCGGTCTGCAATGTCTGTGGCAAACTGGGTAGAGCACTTGGAAAGAGTGATTGCCCTTGGGTTCGATTCGCACAGGCGATTCGCACAGGAGTCACTTTTTTTTTCAAACTTTTACTTTTTTTTTCTGCAAAACCTTGCATTGTCTTTTTTTTTTCAGAATCTTTGCGTTATTTAGTTCGGGCAGCATTACCAGCCTTAAAAATGCATAATAAAGCGATTAAAAATACGCTTCCAGCCGTCACTGCTTTCAGTTCAATTTGAACTTAAATGAAGTCACAAAGTTAGCACATTCCTGATTCGCTTGGTTCAGAAGCAAAAAACTAGCTAAGAAAAGAGGTAGTTCAGATAGCTGGTTTGGTAGCTAGCTTGATATCGGCAGTGAATTGTTTGGGTTATGCTACCGTATTTGTTATCGTAGTGCTTAACGAAATATCTTGAGCTTCAACTTCTGTTACCGTTGGCGACTATGCGTTAGTTTGAATTGAACTGAAACATCAAACAGCGACGGCGAGAAGAATTTTCCCAAGTGCACCATTCTTTTATTATTAAAGCACTTTGCTGTTTCTAAGGCAAAGTATTACTAGCCTTAGAAATAGCAAAGCGATATGACAATGCAAAGTATTAGGCCTACTAGCCTTAGCAACAGCAAAGTGATATGATAATAAAAGAAGAATGGTGCACTTGGGAAAATTCTTCTCGCCGTCGCTGTTTGATGTTTCAGTTCAATTCAAACTAACGCATAGTCGCCAACGGTAACAGAAGTTGAAGCTCAAGATATTTCGTTAAGCACTACGATAACAAATACGGTAGCATAACCCAAACAATTCACTGCCGATATCAAGCTAGCTACCAAACCAGCTATCTGAACTACCTCTTTTCTTCGCTAGTTTTTTGCTTCTGAACCAAGCGAATCAGGAATGTGCTAACTTTGTGACTTCATTTAAGTTCAAATTGAACTGAAAGCAGTGACGGCTGGAAGCGTATTTTTAATCGCTTTATTATGCATTTTTAAGGCTGGTAATGCTGCCCGAACTAAATAACGCAAAGATTCTGAAAAAAAAAAGACAATGCAAGGTTTTGCAGAAAAAAAAAGTAAAAGTTTGAAAAAAAAAGTGACTCCTGTGCGAATCGAACCCAAGGGCAATCACTCTTTCCAAGTGCTCTACCTAGTTTGCCACAGACATTGCAGACCGTAGTGGCGAATTTTCACGTTACTAAAAAAAAAAGAAAAAAAGGCGATGCGCCGAGCTAAATCTACATGACTGTTATATCTACATTACATTCAGCACGTAACGCGCGAATTGTATAATTGCAAGTTCGCAACACTGCTTTTCTTGCAGATTTAGCGATATCTACATTTACCAACCGCAAGAGGTGGCTTATTGTAAAATTGCAATTGATGTTTTTTATGCATATTTCAGCATGTAGATTTAGATATCTACACAACAAGCATGTATTGCATGTAGATTTAGATATCAACACAACAAGCATGTAGATATGATTACATTGCACGTAGATTTATATAGCAACACAACAAGCATGTAGATATAATTGCATTGCATGTAGATTTATATATCAACACAACAAGCATGTAGATATAATTGCATTGCATGTAGATTTATATATCAACACAACAAGCATGTAGATATAATGATATCTTGCAGATTTAGCTGATTTTACATTTCGCACCCCATAGGCATTAGTATTGTGATAAGCTGGTGCGGAAATGTAGTGGGATCACGCAGTTAAGAACTAAAATAACGATGATATAATATTATTTTTGCTATCAAGCGCATAAATTGATCCAAGTTGATACTTCTGCGTGCGATAGCTAAATATTGCCGCGTCCGGCGAAATTATAAATCATCAAGGTCGCATTTATACTGCAGAATATATTACTGCATTATAATTATTAATATTATCGACATCAAAATACACAATATTATCAGAATCAAGTGGGGAAATTATTAATTTTACAGAATGAGACAAGCTAGCTGAGCCTCTGAATCAGAGTTGTAACTCGGGCCAGGCTTTTTGGGTAGGGTTCGGGCCTAAACTTGACAAAATTTTGGGCTTAATTCGGACCTAGACGTACTTTTTGTCTTAAATGCACAAAAATATGATCAAGATAAATTTACAACATTGCTAAATTTTTCAGACATAACTTAACTTTCGAGGTTTTTTTGGGCATGATTTGGGCTTCAAATTAGTTTTCGGGTTCCGGCCGGGTTCGGGCCTGAACTAGTCGGCCCGTTTACAACTCTGCTCTGAATATTACCCCGCAAACCTCACATTAACATCCCTGCCGGGATCCAGAGGTTCCGGGTTCGTGTCCTGGCAGGGATGCCACTGTCGGCTTTGGGAAAATATCCAGAGGTTCTGCTAGCTTGTCTCATTCTGTAAGTAGTTTTCCCACTTGATTCTGGTATTAAAAAAGGTCTCTAGTATTGAAAAAATTGAAAAAGGAACAGCGTTTAAATGGTACATTATGAAAGCAATCGAACAAAGATCAAAATTCACGTAGGACATCACTAAAAGCAGACAAAAGAACAAAAAAAAATACCAAATGCATGCCTAAGACAGCTGTTTCATCTAATTTTAAGGCTCATTAGTTAGGCTCAGCAGTGCCAAAATGATAAATATTACCGTGATAAAACTAAATGATAAATAATACAAAGCAAAAAAACAAAAATTAGTTTTCGTGTTTTGATTTTTGTTTTTGACCATTATGTTTTGACCAAAAAACTATAGGTTTTCAGGTTTTGACCATTAACTTATGCCATCTTCACGGCTGGCATTTAGAAGTATAAGTTATTCATCTATATAATTTATTACTCTAATATGGAGTGCGAATGAGCTATCGCGACGCGTTTCAACCTTGCTCAAGAGTCTCATCAGGCGAAAGGATTAACACATGCTTAAACATGCAATGATATAAAACTGCGATTAAAAATTTGCCAACCAACATTTAGCAGCAACTTAGAATCAAGAAAAAATTTTAAATGCAATGATATACAACTGCAATTACCAAATTTGGAAATAAGAAATGCATCGTTAAACACATCTGCTTTGTCTATGCAAATTTTTTATGACGTCAAATAACTTACGACATAATGTTCATATAAAAGTCACAGGGAGAGAATTAGCTAAATTGTTTCAGTTTGGTTTGCAAATTGTTTATTTAAATATTCATTTATTATTTATTAAATTGTTTATTGTTTGGTTTGTAAATTTGTAATTGCAGTTTTGTATCATTGCATGTTTAAGTATGCGTTATTCTTTTCGCCTGATGAGACTCTTGAGCAAAGTTGAAATGCGTCGCGATAACTCATTCGCACTCTAAATTATAATAATACATTGTATAGATGAATAACTTATGCTTTTAAATGCTAGCCGTGAAGATGGCATAAGTTAATGGTCAAAACACGAAAACCTATAGTTTTCGGTTGACAATCACTGAATAAAATTTTAAAGAAAACAAAAAAAAAATTCACTAAAAAAATGATTGAATAGTTGTAGATAAAAGTCTGTCTCATAGCAATCTTTACCCAACTAATTATCTTAAATTAATTAATTTTTTCTAACTGAGATCGTTACCAAATGAAACTCCAGGTCTCAGGATGCTAAACTCTCTGAAATCTTTACCAATTGAAACTTAATATAGGCTACTAATCTAACTGAAATCCTTACCGAATATAGCTAGGCTATAGACTACAAATCTAACTGATATCTCTACCGAATACGCCAGAGCTACAGGCTGCTAACTTTATAAACTATAGAGTTGACCTACTGTAACTGGGCTACAAGTTACAACTTACTATTATCTTTACTGATCCAAACCGTGGGTGGCATCATACTACAGTAGAGTAACAAAACTAAACATGAACTAAGGCTACTAATTAATAACCAAAATTATATTGGTAAAGATTTTAGTTAGTTTAGCATCCTGAGACCTGGAGTTTCGTTCAATAACGATCTCAGTTAGAAAAAATTAATTAATTCCGCATAATTTGTTGGGTAAAGATTGCTATGAGACAGAACTTTATCTACAAATATTCAATCATTTTTTTGGTATTTTTTTTGTTTTGTTTGAAGTTTTATCACGGTAATATTTGTCAGTTTGACCCTATACTAAGCCTAACTAAGAAGCCTTAAAAATTGGCGAAAGAGCTGTCTTAGGCACGCAACTGGTAATTTTTTTTGTTTTTTTGTTCACTGTAAATTTTGATGTTTGTTCGATTGCTTTCATAATGTACCTTTTAAACGGTGTTCCCTTTTCAATCTTCGTAAAATTATAACTATTTTTTCTCCGCGTGATCGACATTTTCTTGGAAAAATGTTAACTACTAAAAAATCTTAGTTGTCGGATATTCATTATTTAGTTTCGAAAGCAAAGTTGTACCGGTAACTTCGAAAATCTTCGTAAAAAGTTCATTAATGAATTCCGAACAAAAAATTTTTGTTTTCGTGTTTGTAGAAGCAATTTGTTTTACTTTTGCGTTTAAACATGAGTAAAAAACGTCATTAAGTATGTAACAATCATTAAATAATTGACTATTATTGACAATAGGCAACAAATAATTGTCACCTCTTCCGCTTTTTGCACAAGTTACATTTGGTTAAAATGATTAAACTTAAACTTGGCTGTTCCAAAATTTTTGTCAAGTTATTTATGCAAATCAAATCAAAAATCAGTCTAAACCGATTTAACTTAAGAAGTGATTTTTAATCGTGAGCTTAAGGCGGATTAAGATGTACCAATTTCGGGTGAATGTCACTGATTTTCATAAAGTCTTTCAAAGTTGCCAAACCACCTAACCAAGACTCACGTAACGTTGGAGAGTCACCGGATATCGTTTGACGGTTAGTCGAGTAAATATACGCCAAAACAAGGCCCAGAGGGGAAAAAATTGCAAGAAATGACATTGCAACGGTTTTTGGCGCTACATAATGTGGAGAATAATACACAAAAAGTCTACCAAAATCTACCCATCAGAAAGTCAAAAAATTTGAGCTTGAAAAAAGGGGGCTTTTCCGAAAATAGAGAGCGGTCTAAAATATGCTTAGTAGCATCACTGCTCTTTGCGAAAGGCTAGAAAAACAATTTTTGGCAAGGAGTGAGTCTGTTTTCTTAAGTTTTTGAAAATGGTAAAATAGAAATGATGACGTCAAATTTTAGCTTATGACGTCACCTATGAGTTAAAATGATAGTGTTTCATGGTAAAATAAAGATGCTCGAACTCAAATAAAGGCAAAACTTAAAATAATTCCAAACTTAAAACGAAATCGTTAGCTTATTAAAAACTGAATGTGATAGCACCAGGCAAAATTTGAGCAAAAAACTTAACGAGCTTACTACAAGAGCTAAAAATATACAAATTAAGGATAACATTAAAGATGGTGATATCGCATTTCTTCTTTACTTTTAAGACAGCATAGCTACCCAAATATTTTTTGTTACGTACGTAAAATGCCTATAAGTGCCTCAAAAGTTTTTTTACCGGAAAATGATGACGTCTCAGTTTTTGTAAATGACGCCATAAAGTTAAAATTCTCTGTTGAACGTGCCTTTTTGGTCTAGTCAGAAAGCGCGTTGCAGAGCTGAAGAATATATTTTTCACAAAAATAGTGATGTTCAGCGTGATTTGAATTTTCTAGCTAGGTGATCCTCACTGCAAAATTTTGATCCATTGACGTTCCTAATGATATCGGTTTTTCAAAACATTACTGTTTTAAATCGCTGATAGATAACTTTGCTTATTTTGCTGCAGTATTTTTTTATGATTGGAGTTGATTTAAGAAATTTATAAGCTAAGTTGCATCTGTCACTTAAAAAATTTTTGGACACAATAATGACGTCACGTACAATTATGACGTCATTTATGCTGACGGCTTTAATAATTAGTTTTGGTTGCTGATATTTAATGAATTTAACCGCCATTGTGTCATTTGACGTGTGTAAGAGAATACAGATTTTGAGCGTACATAATTCAACGCGCATTCGCAAATTGGGCATCTTACCAGTTTTTACATTGCTTTATGCACATGACATCATGCGGTTGCATAACTTGCTTGGTGCGCCAGCACAAAATCTATTTTGATTTTTTAATACGCTGAAGATATAACTTGCACACGTTTATGTGTGGCGAAGCCTGAATTTTAAAGCCTGAATCACTGAATTTTAAACATTGAAACAAATTTTAAACGCATGACGTCATGGCGTCCATTTTACAAGTAATTTTGTTGCATTACCGCAAAAAACCTTATTGTTTTAAAATTGCAAAGCACTAAGAAGTTGGTTTTTAAAGCTGATTTAAATTAAGTGCTTTTATATCAATAAATGAGCCAGCAAATTTTGAACATTTTTTTAAGAACTTAAATATGATGTCTTGGCGGCTATTTTACTACTTTTATTACCGTCGTAATGCACATGGTTCGAATTTTTAATAATTTGGTTTGTTGATTTGATTGAAATTTTAAATGTCACATTTTGTCCAAAATTCTATAAAAACAACACTATAATATGACGTAGCTACGCTGTACTATTTTTCGAAAAAGTTTCAAAAAATATGAGGCAATGGCGGTTGTTCTCCCGGTTATTCCACCATACCAATTCTTTGTTATAAATTTTTTCAACAGAGTTGTTTATACGTACTTACTGCGGAATTTGCAACGGCAAGAAATCAAAACATCGCTCTTGGGAGCTTGAGTCCAATTTTTTACCGTTACGCTATCCAAGAGCAAATTTTTTTTTATCAAGTGATTTTTAAAGTAAAAAGTAAACACAATACAGGACAAAACTAATGATAATTTCAAATAAAAGGGCAATATTGCTTTAAAGAAGACTCTCTAGTGCAACACCTCCATAATGTGGTGACAACGGTGTATCCATATGAGGGAATAGTTCTCATCCAGAGTTGTAAACTTGACAACCATAATCGGGCCAATAAGTTCAGGCTCGAACCCGAAAATGTTAGGCCGAACCCGGCCCGTCCACAAAAAATGGTTAGAAATCACACCAGGCCAAAAAGCCCGAAAGTTATTAAGTTGTATACGTACATACGTATATACAAATTGTATTTTTTTTTCTTCGAACTTTAGTTTGCTGTAACTAAACAAATTATAGAACAACTTATTGATAAATTGTGACTAAGTAATAATACCAATTATTGGTACTTCGCGTGAGCGCGTTGCACCTTTGTTTTTGTTCGCGAATTTTGGCAGCTAACAATTGATTTGCTCATAACTAGCAAACGGTTAAACCTAGAAAGTTGAAATTTGTACTTTACATGAAAATTAATGAAAGCGTCATCTGTACCAATTGTGGGGGTCCTAAACCACGTGATCGTGAATTGACTCGCAAAAAAAAAAAAAAAAAGCGGCAATTTTTGGCTTGAAAATTTATTGATTTGTCTATAACTCAAAAACCATTAGGCGTGCAAAGCTGAAATTCGTACACAATGTGGGTGCTTATAAATGGTTTATGCAAACCGAGTTTGGAAGCGCCGGTTACGAGACCAAAATCTTACTGGCTGAAAATAGGCAGAAAGTGGACGATTTTGAATCAATAGATCAAAGTAATTACCGATATTGATAGAAAACAATTTGTGATTTTCGAGCACACTATCAGCACACTTTCTTTAGGTTATGCTCGCTTAACCCCAACCTGATTACTATTGTTCTTTTTTTTTCTTCCTTATGTTTTTTGTTTATTTTTTCTTCCCAGGGTATCTACTTTTAAACCGCTAAACGCACTGTATTTAAAATTTGAGCGATTGAAGATATCAGGGAGGACTATTGTCCTACTGAAATAGGGGGTGCCAGGTTAGGGAAACCCCTTCAATCAGGTCCTCCAAAATTTTGAACTTTTAAATTGTTAGAGCTTAATGGATCAAATTTTCGAAATGGGTAAATATTAATAATAAACTAAACCAAACAAAAATTAGGGGTTTCACAATAGGGGGTTTTCCCCAAACTGGTCCTCCAAAATTTAAACTTTGTAACCTTTAAAGCTAAACATATGAAATGTTGAAGTTCAGTAAATACAAAAATAAAATTAAAAACATTTTGGGTTACCAAAATTGAATATTCTTCCTCAAACGGGGCTGCTGAAATTGGAACTTTTTAACCACTACAGCTAGGCACACAAAATTTTCGGTGTAGGTAAAATATGAAACAAAGATATAATTTGATAAAATTTGGGGTAACCACAATGAAAGGTTTTCCTGAAATGGGGCCGTCAAAACTTTAAACTTTTAAACCATTAGAAGTAGATAAATCAAACTTTCGGACTGGATAGATAATAAATAAAAACTTAGCCTAACAAAAAATAGGGAGTCCGCCCAAAAGAGGCCTTTCAAAATTCAAAGTTTTCACCCTTTTAATCTGGAAACATAAAATATTTAAGGTAAGCAAATATAAAAGGAAGAAAAAACTTGACCAAAATTTGAGCATAACAAAATTGGGGGTTTCTCACCAAAACAGGGCCACCGAAATTCAAACTTTTTAACCACTGATGCTAAAAACAAAATTTTCAGAATAGACCTATATAAAGAACAGAAAATATTTGAAAAAATTTGGGGGTACCAAAATGTGGGGCTCCTCTCAAACGGGGCCACCAAATTTTTGAACTTTTGAACCGCTAGACCTAGATGGATAAAATTTTGAAATGGGTAGGTATTAAAAAGTAAAGTAAACTAACAACTAAAGAACTAAACAAAGTCATAAACTAAATACACAAAACAGCATCAAAGACATAATCATAAACAAAAAACTTGTGATCAAAGACAGGAAAAAAAATTTCAACACAAACTAACATCGAAGCATTCAAATTGGAGTTCTTTATCGCGTGCGGCGTCATACCCAAGTTGAGCTTAAAGGCTTTGATAAATTTGAGCTACATGGCTGAGTTTTTTTTCACGAAACTGTCACTTATGACTCTGAGAAAGCGTATTTTTTATGTCTTAAAGTTTTTGAAGAATTCGATTAAGGAAGTTTTAGTGCAAAATAATGGATTTAATATACAGTGTTTTAGAAATTAGGGTCCCTCCCTCTACCGCTTACATGAAAATTTATGAAATTTTTTTCATTAGACTAGTTTAAAGTTTATTAACGTAAGTTTCTACTAAGCTACTTTTGATTTTTAATTTCTACCATTTTCATGTCAAGTAGCTGAGTTAAATAAACTCACATAAGCTATTGATTCAGAGAAAATTGGATGAACTGATAAACAATAAAAGCCTGAAATGCCGGTGCATTCTCTGCACCTCTGACCTTCTAGCTTAATTCTTCACAAAAGCATGCTTGGTAGTCACCTCCAAATATCGTGTTAATTAAAGAAGAAATAGAAAACTGCAATAGTTTACTAAGTTATTCTCGTCGACCTGTGACCACTTGCCACTTGTGAGTGAAATATTAACTAGGGAAAATAAATTTTGCTTCTCCACCTTTTTTGCAATTTGTCAAATTATACCATCCGAGAATGAAGGTTATGTGGCAAAAAAACATGAACAATTTAGTAAAAAACTTAAATAAATGCCGGTATTAAATTTGCATAATTTTAACACTTTTTTATTTTAGCTAGTGCTGCTGAATAGGGTACTTTAATTTCGAAACAATTGCTATATACTAATAATTACTGTATGTTGAATTGCCATGAGAAAGAGCGTTTTCAGAATCATGCATGGCTGTAAGTTTGGTTGATGTAACGAAATTTGCTTGTGAGGGGCTGGAATTTTAAATACCGCTTTATGTTATTTTAAATGAAGTGAAAAACTGTTTAGAACTCGTTAAAAGTGCTGAGATTTGGCGTTGTATTGTGAACTGTTACACAAGATTTGTTTGATTGACATTAAATAAGACTTTTTGATAACTTTGACACATTTAAATTTTGAACACGATTAACCACAAAGCGATTTAAGTTAATGAAACAAAATTTGAAAGGAAAGCATTTAAATTACTAATCTGACTATACGACCACATTTTTTTACAAATTCATTCAAAGCAATCGGATCATTATTTTAAAGCTTAATAAAGTTCAGTAAAAGTTGGATAATGCCGCGAAGTCCCCAGATATCGCTTGGGATGTCACGTTCTAGTTATAATTGTGTGCTAATAGTTGTATTAATATTTAAATAAAGTCCTTCATTCATTGGTCTAAATTTATTTTGATTATGTTTTTATAGCTACCCAAAACACAAGGCACGTATCATACCCGAGTTAAGCCTGAAATTTTGTCAATCTTAAGGCCGAACCCAGCCAAACCCGAAACCGACTTCCAATTCTGTGGATATCCACTTGTTGATACACTGATTTTGTTGCATTGCATAAATTGCGTGTTCCTGTCTCAATGATGAAATTACTCGTAAACAGATAATTGCAAGATATCAGGTCAAAATCGCAGAAAAATGTAAGTTAAAACTTGCAATTACGCTTATTATGCTTACACGATAACTTTTGGTTCAGAAGTTAGATAGGGGGCTGTTTTGGCCTTCTTTGTGTAAAATGCATTGTTCAAATGGTCCTTATAAAATAAGGTTTAACAAGCCACAACATGTGCATTCAGTTTCTGCCATAATTTGCCAAGATTTTAGGCAATGCAATAACTTTTTTAAGTAAATAAAAACTCAAGAGGCCCGAAAGTGAATAGGGGTCATTTTGCTCATCCTGAGGTCACTATAGCGTTAAATTTTAAGCAATACAAACAAACGCTGGTCTACGAAACGCACACTGTCACAATGTTCTATTAACAACAAAGTTTCAAATACACTATAACTTCAAAAATTTAAAAATTGTTTACTAACCTCTTGATCCGTTTTCATGAGCTAAAAATCTCACAACAAGGCATATAAACAAAATTATAACTTCTTCAGCAACTAAAGATCCCAACTGTTCTTCATCCATCTTCACACCAAACACATCTAAAGTGTTGCGAGTCATTCTCTAACTAAGGTATCGGACAGCAAAGAGCAAATTAATAACAAGATTACCTAAACGCAAAAACATATATCAAATTAGATTCTATTTGAATAAATTTCAGAAAACGCTCCTCAACTAAATTCTTCATTTGGCAAATTAGCCAAATAATAATATTATATTACTTGAACAGTCATTTATAATCTTGAATTTGTCGATAAATAAAAATGGAAAATTTGATGAAAACCTTGGGATCAATGCAGTCTGAATTAAAATATGTTAAAAACAACCAAAAAAAATTATTTTGCAACAAAATGCACTAAGGAATTACTCATCAGCTGCCTGTTCTGAAAACGCCAGTAGCCTGCTATTAATGCCAGTAATGAGTAATGCTCCTAATGGTAGCCCTGAGTCAAACGAGATAGATCACAAAAATTATTGTTCACCTACCAGCAATCAAGCCACACAAAAGTTACAACCAGAAAACATTGAGCCCCGTTTGTATGAAACAGAGATAAACAAAATGAACTTTGGTTTGGAAATTTCAAAACTGAGTCAACAAATAGAGGAACTATACTTCAAGTTTATTACACTAGCTGCTATAGCAAAACTGGAATTCTCCATTGATGAACTTGAACAATAAGGACAGAATAATTTTCTGATCCTTCATGGATTAGATAAATTTCCCAATGCTCACAGCAATTATGATGAATTTTTGCTCAAAGTAGTTACCATTTTGAATCTTCATGTAAATTAGAGACTGGACATTAATTAAGTGAACGTAGCCCACCCTCTACCTACAGCTCGAAATGGTAATGCTGCTATTATAATAAAATTCTTTAAAAAAATCAACCAGAAATCAAGTTTTTAAAGAAAAAGATTATTTTCAAGACCTGGATTGGCAGTGACAGAGTCTTTGACAAAAAGAAGACTCCCATTTCTAAATGAAGCCAAATCATTCCTTGATGATAAAAATGTTTGGACTTAAAAGGTAATAGTGCTTACCATTATCAATTCAGAACGCGAAAAAATAGTCTCTCAAGAAGCCCTCTACAATCTGGAGGCTAAACTTGGTGATTAAACTCAGATATTCACAAATGTTGTAAGCGACTATATTACTTTTCTGCTATTACAATACGAATAAGTGCTAATATAGCTATACACTTTAATGTGCTTAGTTGATCAAATTCCTTTGAATAAAGCAAACAGTTCAGAGTGCAACATTTGTGACGAAAAAAGTGGCAGTCAACATGCTGTGAAATGCTGGAGTTGTTTAAAGTGGCAACATACTAAATGTACAAAGTTTACAAAAATGCAAATTTCGCTTTACCTCAACTCAAACAAATCCTGCTTGTGCTCAAAATGTCTAATATTGATATTTTACCTTTTCAAAAAGTTTGAAATGTAGAATTTAAAGAAATGTTATATCAGAATGTATCTAAGCAAATTACCAGCACTCTTAATAATAATGAACCAAACCTAGATGATCTAAATAAAACCTAAATGCAAATATCAAAGTGTTGAATGGTGCAAAAAGTGTTTGACTAACTCGAAAAATCAAACTGGCCTGTCCACAGTATATTTCAATGTTAAATTTATTGTGAAAAATAAACACATATTAGAACTTATTTATGAATTAGATAATTTTTCTGACATACGAGTAATAACTATATCTGAGACTAGGCTCAACAAAAATAATATTAATCATGCTACAATTCAAAACTATAGGCTTGCTTTCTATAACTCCACTACTAATGCAGGAGGAGTAGTCATTTACATATTATAGGGGGTGAAGCATCAAGCTAGGATTATGTGCAAAAAATAAAGAATAATCTAAAACAAATCTTCACCAAATTTTAGCTTTGTACAATCTATTATTTGTGAGATATTTTATTTCAAAGTTTGAGATCTCCCCGACAGTGTTGCCAGTTAAAATCTAATTTCCTAGGCATTGAGATATCCTATATAACTTGTGAAGTATTTATGTTGTACCACTAATTCACGCTAAAGTCTTGCATTCAGATGCTTTCAAACCAGTTGTAAAATTTCCCTTAAACATTATTTTTAGAAATGATGAAATTGTAACTGGCTGCGTTGTTGGGGAGATATCCAAATTTTGAAATGAAATATCTCAGAAATGATAAGTTGTAAAAAGCTGAACTTTGGTGAAGATATGTTTTAGATGTTTCCTCATTTTACTCGCAAAACCCTAGCTAAATGCTCCACCCCCTTTAAACGAATTAAAATATTCAAGAAGGCATGATTTGGAATTTCAATCAACTCATAGTAAAAATGTTTTTATTGAATTAAATTTAGCAGCTAACAAAAAATTATTGTTGGTGTGATATACAGGCATCAAACTAAATCTTTTAATGAATTTCAGAATCTGCTATTGCAAACACTGAATAAGGATCATGAAAAGTATGACTATTTTCTTTGCGGTAATTTTGATTTCGGTATTTTAAAACATGAAAATAAAAAAATATCGGTAATTACTTTAATGCATTATATTTTGAAGGATGAAACAATGTCATGAATAAACCTACCCGCATAATGGAATCTAGTGCAACGCTGCTTTATCACATGTATACGAACACAACTAAAAGCACAACCAACAAGGGAATTCTGACTTATGAGATCTCAGATCATCTACCAACATTTCGTATTTTAGCCAAAAGACCTTCATATTATGCTCCTGACAAAATTATGATAAGAGATCTAAAAAAGTTTAATAGCGATAAATTTCTAGATGACATAAACAACCTATCACTCAAAACTAAAGCGCTGATTTCAGGTTATGAAAACTACAGAGTAAATAAGACCATAACTCAATTTTTGGAAGGATTTTCTAAAATTGCAAATGAACATGCACTTCTTCGGCCTCAAACAAAAAAAGAAATTAAACTAAATGAAAAGCCGTGGCTCAATAACGGAATTCTAAAATTTATTCAAACTAAAAATGCACTATTTAAAACAATATTAAAGAAAAATGATTCAGTTTTGATAGAAAACTACAAAAAATATTTCAACAAATTAACCACCATCAAAAAAACGTCTAAACAAAACTACTATGCTCATATGATACAGTTCAATAAAAATGATCTTTCAAAACAATGGTAATTAATAAACCAAATTTTAAAAAGAAACAACAAACACAGGCATTAATAACCAAACTAATAAATGAAAAAAATGAAAGTCTGATCAGTCATGTAGAAATTTGTAATAATTTAAACTCCAATTTCACAAACATTGCCCCGAAAAAGGCATCCAAAATACTTGACACTAAAACACCAAACACTATTTCATCATTAGCAAATTCCTTTTTGTTGATAGTCTTGCACAGAAGGTGAAGTCTTGAGAAATGATGCATTTAAATGGGAAAAAAAAAACAGTTGGTATTTAAAATATTTTCATCAAATTTATTAAAATGTCAGCTGATTATAGTTTATCTGTTTTAATAAATGTATGCAAGATGGTGTATTTTTCTGTAAATCAAACACTGCTTAAGTAACCCCAATTTTTAAAAACAGGTGCAGATACACAGCCTCAAAGTATTGTCCCATTTCAGTTTTATCACCCTTCTTTAAATATTTGAATAAATTATTTGCAATAGACTTAAAAACTACTTTAGTAACTATATTATTTTAACAAATAAGCAGTTTGGTTTCAGAGTCAAGCATTCAACTAGTCATTTAATTTGTGATGTTATAAACAAATTACAAAATTCTTGTGATAATAAAAAATTTGCTTGTTTTATCTTGTTAGATTTATGAAAAGCATTTGATACCGTGAACCATGAAATTTTGTTAAGGAAACTTGAAAAGTATGGAGTAAGAGGAAACTCTTTAAAATTAATTAATGGCTATTTAACCAATAGAAAACAAGTTGTTTATGTTAATAACGCCTATTGAGACCTGCAAAGCATAGTATATTTTATAAGGTTAGTTTCATAAGGTTCTATCTTGGGACCATTACTGTTTTTAATATATGTAAATGGCTTACCAAATGCTTCAAAATTTGAAACGCTACTGTTTGCTGATGACACAGCGCTGTTCTTATCTAATGATAATTCAAAAACCCAAAACAAAAGTGTAAATTATGAACTTCTTAACATAGAAGCATGGTTAAATGCCAATAAGTTATTCTTGAACAACACAAAAACAATTTAACTACTTAAAAAACCCAAGACTAAAACTTCTCAATTGTGCAAATTTGCTGTAACAATCAAAGGCATTGAACTGCAAAAATGCCAGTCAGCCTAATATCTAGAAATAATATTAGATGAAAACTTCAATTGGGAGCCTCATATTTAATTTTTAGAGAAAAAAATTGTGTCAAGCAGTTGGAATTGTTGCAAAAATGCGCCATTATCTTAACCGGAAAAACCTGATTAATATGCATTATGTTTTCTTTTATTCAAAAATACTGTATGGTATTCTTGGCTGGAGTTGTGCATTTCAAACTAGAAAAAGACCCACTCATATTTTTTAAAACAAGGTATTGAGAATTATCAACAAAACTTCCTGGAACGACAAAATAATGAACAACACATTCTATTACAAATTTAAACATTTAAAAATTGAGGATATTTTTAAATATGAAGTTGGAAAGTTTATGTATCTTAATGATATAAAAGCATTGCCTCAGAATTTTGAAAACTACTTTTTATCCCTTGGTCGAGTTTACAATTACAAAACTAGAAGCAAATCTAACAAAAATTATTTTCTAGATTAGTGAGAACTAATTCTGGAAAAAATTTACTAAAGCTTAAAGAGGTCCAACTTTGAAATAAAATGCCTTCAAAACCAAAATCATTTCCGTTTTTTGCATCAAAAAAGAATACAAGAAGTTTTTGTGCGAACAGCATAAGTAAATAAAAAAATTCGACAATTATCTTGAGACTGCTTTGTGGTGCTTAAACAAATTTGAGTTTGCTGCTATAAAAGGAAAGTAGGTCTACTGCTGAACTATCAGTAAACTGACTATTTCATAGTTATGACTTTCTGCACGAAAGTGTATGAAAGTGTATTGCATTATCTTTTTTTAACTTGTATGTATTGCTCAGCAAACTTGTATATAGTGAAATTTTTTGCAACAATTGGCTGCTATGTTTATTACACGTTGCCTTGCAATTTTTGATTGCTTTTCTTATCGCCATTTGCTTTAGGTTTGAAAAAGGATTTTTTGAAATCAATCAATAATTTATTTATAGCACTGTCAAAAGCAACAAAATGACAATTTTATTTAGACACTCACAATAATAATTCTTGACAGGAGGGAGGCAACAAATTTACCTTTCGGTCTCGGTTTCTGAGTCTGCAGCCCCCACGTACATTCAGGGAAAAACTTAATTTGTTGAACGTTGCCTCTCATTCGTTAAAACAAAAACAGGATAGTGCAATCTTATGAAATGAAATTTTTCAACTGTAGTTTGGTGATAGATATTTCTTGTGTTTGCTTTTGGACATTCTTGTTGAGGGATTTTGAATATTTGGCGGATTTTGTTCAAGATTTTGACTACTTGATATTTAATGCATTGTTGAGGTTGGGTGGTCGAAAGTCGGGGAATGTATAAGTTATTGCATGGTGAGTCGGGTGCTCTGGTGGCGCGTGAGAAGATGTTTTTTGTTAGTGAGAAAAATTTGGATTATAGTTATCAGTAAATTAAGTCTGTTCCTTTTAAAGTTTGTAAGTGTGCTTCCTGAATTAAATTTAATAATCTGTTCTACCTAAATTAAACTTTAAGGTTATTACTATAAAAGGAGAGTAACATTTGACTGACTATTTCACAGTTATGACTTTACTGCATGTAACCGTATTTTCATTGTTTCTTTTGAACTTGTATCTAGCGTTATTTTTTGCAGCAGTTGTATGCTATGTTTATTGCACGGTGCCTTGTTTTTTGTTTTATTTTTTTTTTTGTTTGTTTTGTTTTGCTAGCGCTTTTCTTATCGCCATTTGCTTTAGGTATTACGTAGAAAGTGGGAGTGTGGGTGAAGTTGAATTGATGAGCACTGCTCCTTCGCTTTATCCACAGTAAGCATATACTGTGGTTTCTCGTACAGTTTTTACAGATGTCAATTTGTGCCTTTTTTGTGCATCCATAAAGAATCAACTACTATTACTACTAGCATACGATAGATAAAAACATTAAAAACTTTAGGGTCTGTTTCATCCTTAATGGAATTTTCAAAGGTTAACTGGAACATAAAAAAATTAGGCTACATTACAATGGAAGGTGAAACAGACTATGAGCTTTTAATCTTTTACCTGTGTTGTACTAAGAATATGGTAGGCTACGCTCTAACTTATTGAAGATTTGATTTGATTTTTGGAAATGAACTAAATGTTACGAGTTCACCAAAAACAACTATTCAGCAAAATGACTTGCGTTTATTTCCTTAGTATTGCCGGAATTGCGCAACTTAATCGATTTTAATTTTGTCCTACGATGTAAGGGTTTAAAATTTCTATAAAATTTAAATACAGTACACTCAATCTAACTTGGTATAATTTTTATTCATGCGGCTGGAAGCAGACTGGATAACTATTTGGTGACTTCACTTGCTCCCTATTGCCAGTAAATAACCACTATCAAGCAATGTTTGTGCATGAATTGTGATTTTTAACTGTGCTGATTTGAAACAAACGCTACAACTACTACTACTACTAACTTGCTGCTGTAGAATGAACAACTACCAGTAGCATATTTCATCCATTGCATTGACTGTCGTTGCCTAACTACACATAATGCGCAGCACGAGAACAGAGTTACGTGGTGCAGTAACTTGCGATGCTGTTGCTTAATGGGCGTTATTCTAACAGCACTGACGTCAGACACAAACCACAAACCCTCTCTTTCAACACGATTCAAGCAAACGCGCATATTTTTGATTGATCTTCCTAAACAATATTCTTATTGAAATATTACTTGTTTGCTATTGAAATGATCCTTTCCCTAAACAATAAGTTCTTATAAAATTTTACATTATAAAACAATCTTGGCGTTTGTTGTGACGCCACGAAAAATTTTACGATTTATTATATTCAAATGGTTTTGAAACGAATATTTGCTGCCATTAAGCGTAAATTAAAATGTTTGGCTATTGACAAAATTGTGCTTCTGTGTTGTTTAAAAATGCTTGTCTAAGAACAATTTTCAAATACGCTGCAGAAGTGCAGCTGGCACAAAATTTTAAATATTAATGATCAATCAACTACTACATTTCAAAATCGCTAAATTCATGTGTTTTCACTTCAAAAACAGAATTCATTCCAAATAGTTCGTCTTTTTATTTTGTATTAATTGTAAAGGAGCTAAAGCCAGACTTGGCGTTAGCCGTAAAATCGTTCACTTCCGGAATAAAATCGTTCACTTCCGGAATAAAGAGTGAAATTTAGCTTAAACTTTTCCCGGGTTGAGTAAAACGATTTCTGAAGGGGAGCCAAAAATCGGGCTTGGGCAACTCCTACAAACGGCCCTTAAGTTATGCTCCAAATCAACCTAGTGGTTAAAGAAAGTTTCGTTGTTATAAACAAGCTTACGGGACCAACTGATAATTTCATGATTTTATTTTATTGTTCTTGCAATTTAGAATATTTTGGCATGCTATGACGTTACAGATGACGTAGATATGACGTCATTTTTGCCAAAACTGTATGGTGGCAAGCAAAATATTGCTCAGATTGGTAAAGTCCCTTGTTGATATCAAACTCTGATAATTGTTTCAATATTAGTAGATAAACATCATGCATTTAGTAGTGGTCTTAGGAATGTGCAAAGTGTGCAAATGCACAGAGCCCCCCCACTTCTCGGGGGCCACCCCATTTGACCTATCGTGCGCAGAAAAATTTGATTATGAAAAACTATAGCAAATTATGATAAAAAGTTTATGGATTTGTTTCAAGTGTCATTACATATGTACCCACTCCCTCAAGATGCACTTGTTCCAAGTGTTATTACACATATCCCCCTTTCCAAGACAATATTACTTTAAACTTTTAAGTCTGATTTAGTAAACAGATAATAAAAATTTACTGGTAAAGTCAACTTACTACTCTTTTTTTTTGCTTGCTACTGTTAGGCTACTGAGGTCATATGCGTAACCAGGGGGGGCCCAGGGGCCCCCCCAATTGAAATGCATCCATGATAAAAATGTCACAAAAAAGACTGTTGTTTCTTCAGCTTCAGTTTCTTTTGGCATCTTTGCATACAACAGTACACCTGTACAGCAGTAATTAACAATTGTATTGAGCCAGGGGGCCGTGGCCCTTTCAATTTAATTTTTACCAACCAGTTTAAATGGGCCCCCTACAATAATAATTAAAAGGGCCCCCAACAACAATATTGATCCAGGGGCAAGGGCCCCTTAATTTAATTTTTGACAACCAATTTTAAGGGGCCCCCTATAAGAATATTTATATGGCCCTCTAATTTATATGGGCCCCCAACAATAATACTGTTTCAGGGGGCCATGGCTCCTTCAATTTAATGTTGCCAACCAATTTAAACGTATAACCCGAGTGAAATTAAGCGTTTCTATCCTAAAAGCTGCTAACTGAGGTTCTCATCTAACCTTTTTATGAATGTAATGCAATAACCAGGGACAGATTTAACACATGGCACAGTGCCAGGGGCCCCGCACTCAGATAAAACTTTTTTGGTCTTCACCTGTATTTGGCGCGAAAATATTGCAAAAAATCTCAAAGTGCCAGGGGCCCAACTCAATGTAAATCCGACTTGGGCAATAACATGGTTTGTAGGCATAACTATCTATTGTACATTTTTCAATTACAATTCATCTCCACCTCGCCAGTTTTTATGCAACAAAATACTTTTGAAAAAAATTAGCTTCAGTAAGGGGAATGCTCATTGAACAAATTTTTGAATTGAGAGAGCCTGGGCCCCTGGCCGTATATGTACTCCTATAACTGGTTGTTTTCTAGATAAAACAATAATCCATAAAGAAAATAATCGACTGAATTGTTATTTACTGCTAAAATATTGCAGGAGTGAATGTACTCAACTTCCCCCTACCTGGGCGAAATCACAAATAAAATTTAACCACAAAATGCAAGATTTTAAACGTGTTTTGGACTTAAATTGCAAGCAAAAGGAGGACTAAACAACTTAATTTTTTCAATTGGCTTTCAAATTTTAAAAATCTAGTACTTTCAAATGGCTCTGAAAATGTGCAAAATGTGATCCAATGGTATTAAAACTACTTTTTTTCCAAAAAATTACGAAAAATCGTCCAGCGGCTGGGGGCTTCGCCCCCAGACCCCCATAATCTCGGGCGGCTGGAGGCTCCGCCCCCAGACCCCCGTCTGTGATACATTTGAATTACAGTACACTTCTTTACCTAAAGCACGTCTCCCAATTTACACATTTTCGCATTTTAACTAGGCTATTGGTTTAAGCTCTCTCCTTGAACGAGTTCCTAGTTACATGCCTACACAAGGCCACGACTTCTGATCTTCCATTCTACGATATCTTTGCCCCACCAAAAAATTCCTCTTTCGAAGTTTCTGATGACGTTATTGCATGTGATTTGTGGTTTTGGCCCCCCCCCCAATCAAAAATCCTGGCTACGCCTATGACTCAGGTAGTCGTTTTTCCACTTGTTTTTTTCAACTGCTTTCAGCAACTGGCAGTAATAGGTTTTTGACTAACGTATACAGTATATCATATGCTAAGCAGTATAAAGCATTCAAACATTATTGCTAAGTACTCAAACATATTCTGTAATAACACAAGCATATTGAAAGCAATTGCTGAAAGTGTACGTTAATTTACTGCGATTAATTGAGTTGATCATCTAGATGAGAGGAACTTATGAACAAACATTTGATTTAATTAGGGCTGCAATTGCATTGGTCTTCTGGTCTTGATATTTATGAAATGCATTGTTGCGCTTAATTGCAAGTGCAGATAAAACATGTTAAAGTAATGTGTAAAGAAAAGGGCCCCCCCATTTAATTTGCACAGGGCCCCCCCTTTCCTAAGGCCACCACTGCATGCATTGCTTAATTTAAGTCACTTTTTAACGTAGTTATGAGTCATGTTTTCCAAAAAATTTGAACAAAACGAGAGCAATAAATTGGTAATTAAAAATATTTGTTTTATGACAATATTTTGGTTGCAAAAGCTTGTTACGTCAAGATACAAGAGCTGCTTGTAGCAGATGCAATTGCTTGCAGCTATTGCAACTAAAATACAGTTGCCCTGAGCCTTTTCAATCGTAGAACTTGCTAGAAAAGAAAACAACTCTTTTTATTTTCATCGCACTGCAAAAATGATGTTCAATCCTTCAAAAGACGACCAAGAGAAAAGGAATTTATTCCCGTCCATGAAATCAGCAAAACTTTTAGACCGCCTGTATGTGATGGATAGTTATTTTTTCGTGCTTTTAGCGGTTGCGATACCCCATCTTCGTCTTGTAGAAAAGGTAAGAAGTCCTTTTTTGAAACCTGAAAAAGTTGTCCAGAGATTACGTCTATTTTTGCAAAACTATCTTCCATCAACAGCTTTCCTTCAAAAATATCTGAGTCTGATTTTCAGGCACTAGAAGAGTTTGTTGTGAGCCTGTACAGTTCTGTTATCAACGCATGCGAAGTCAATGTTGCTAGAAAAACTCTATTTGCTAAATGAGGAAGATCCGTATAAAAATAGGCCACCAACGTAGGATGCTTTAAAACAGCACATTAAACGATTAGCTTTTCAAGCCATTAAATGGAGTCGGTTTTTGATCAAAAGTCCATCTTCAAGTTTAGGCATGAGTTTGGTAAGCAACAGAGTCAGGATATTCTTCTGTTTGGACTAACTTGCCGGAAGCTTCAAAAGTTTGTCGTGTTCTACTTCAATGCGGGTACAAAAAATATTGGAAGTGTACGTGCAGCAAACGAAATTGTATGCACAGAAGTATGTACTTGATTGGGAAACTGTACCAATGGGCAGTAAATGCAAACAAAAGCAATCAAGAAGGCAGCCACAATCGTCGTATTTAGATGCAAACTGTATTTGCTTCACATACATCACCCCGTAAGAATCGGTAACACACATTACATTCAAAGACTTTGTTTACCTTGTTATCCAGGGGTGCAAACAGAATTTTGTTGAGGTAGACTTACTACCTGCATCAAAGAATATTCAAAAGAATGACGCACAACGAACAAAATGGCTATCATTTTTTGACGTCATATTTGACAATGAAACCGTTTTTCAACTTTTGGTTCTATAATTTCAATCTGAAACCATTGTTTCAAAACCATTCTTGCGACGGCGCAAGCTGCCTAACAACCCTAAATGCACCTTGGGGCATAGATAACAAGTCAACTCTTTGACAATTTTTGCTTGATTTCCATTTAATAATACATTATGACCGCGTCTTCTCTTTGATCCTAGACAAAGCACATCTTCCATTTTCGTCAACTTTGCAGCAATAAAGGACTAAACACTGCAATATGACATCACCACACGTAATGACGTAACCAAATGACATCATCTGCTATAAGCAGTTATTGTACTGTGTATCTTGAATACAAAATGCAGTCATTAAACTAATGCTTTTAACAAACAATTCATTGCTGTTATTTTGTTGCAATTTTTGGAAAACATGACGTCATAATGACGTCATAAAATGACGTCATCTGCTGCAAGCAGTTCTTGTATCTTGAAGTAACAAGCTGATTGCAAAATATTGTCATAAAACAAATATTTTTAATTACCAATTTATTGCTCTCGTTTTGTTCAAATTTTTTGGAAAACATGACTCATAACTACGTTAAAAAGTGACTTAAATTAAGCAATGCATGATGTTTATCTACTAATATTGAAACAATTATCAGAGTTTGATATCAACAAGGGACTTTACCAATCTGAGCAATATTTTGCTTGCCACCATACAGTTTTGGCAAAAATGACGTCATATCTACGTCATCTGTAACGTCATAGCATGCCAAAATATTCTAAATTGCAAGAACAATAAAATAAAATCATGAAATTATCAGTTTTTTAACCGCTAGATGGAGCTGGAGCATAACTTAAGGGCCGTTTGTAGGAGTTGCCCAAGCCCGATTTTTGGCTCCCCTTCAGAAATCGTTTTACTCAACCCGGAAAAGGTTTGACCCAAATTTCACTCTTTATTCCGGAAGTGAACAATTTTACCCAAATTCTGGCTTTAGCTCCTTTACTACAAAGGCATCTTCGCTCGTCCTTCCAGGAAGAAGAACAAAAATGATCGCCACTGATACTAATCTAGCATTTTAATAGACCTTCAAATTTTTTTTTCGCAAGAAAGAACAAATAATACGAGGCAAACTTCAGAATTGGGAAATTTCTTCTTACCTCAACAAACTGAAACTTTTAAGCAATTTCTGAAGTTCTTTAGGTGTTCTAGGCTAGCTTTGAGAAATCACTCAGGTGCAACTCAAAATACTAACTTCATCGCTAACGTTTTGCTAGTTAGGATCAACTAGCTTCATCAGCGCACTGCTATCAGTAGTGATAGCAAAACGCCATCCACTTCTGATAGCAAAAAACAGAAAAACGATCCCACACATTGCTGTAGTAGAACAACTAGCGAAAAAATTCAAAACAACGCTCCGATAAAATTCATTGTTACCAGAGGTGGAGTCCAGGACACAAGGCTCGAGGCCAAGGCCAAGGACACAAAAAAAGTCCAAGGCCAAGGCCAAGGACAGCCTTTCCGAGGACAGACACTCTCGATGCCAAGGACAGGGATGCTCGAGGCCAAGGACCAAGAACACAAGCGCAAGTGCTCTCCAAAAGAAAAAAAAAAAGGTCTTCACAAAAATTTTTCAGGTGATCTCCAAAAAAAAAGGTCTTCTCAAAAATTTTTCAAGCGATCTCCACAAAAAAACGTTTTCCAAAAAGTTTTTCAAGCGCTCCACAAAATTTTAACAAATCAAAAAATAGTGCTGTCCTCGAGCCGAGGACAGGACAATTTTCGAGGACTTGAGGTTTCGAGGCCAAGACCAAGGACTTCAAAATGTGTCCTCGAGGACGTCCTCGAGCCCAAAAACGTCCTCGAGGACTCCACCTCTGATTGTTACGATGGCTACGTAATATAGGTAAATGTAAAGGTGCGTACAAAAATGAAAAAAAAGCAGTTAACATGAAAAGAATTTCTACGAATTAGCATTGCAGCAAAATACGTAAGAACTAACAGTAAAAAAGATTAAACCACAAAAAATTTAACACTGGGAATTAAGCAACTTTCTATAAACAGCGGGGAATGATAATCCCTCGTTTCTATTAACTACTTGAGGCTTTTGATTGAAGTACCAACTTTTAGTAAAAAGACGCTTCGTAAAATCACGTTCCACGTTAAAAATTTTGACTTCAGACCAATCAATGAGGTGATTATTTTCCAACGAATGCTGGCAAAATGCTGATTTCTCGGGCCGTTGAAATTTTATTGTTCGTTGATGTTCATTTATTCCAGATTTTAGGTCCCGTTTGGTTTGTCTGATGTAAACAAAAGCACAATTCTGATATGGAACTACGTAAACCAAGTTGGACTTTTCATTATGATTTATTTGATCTTTTAGGGATGGGAGGAATCTGCAAATTGTTAAAAATGGTTTGAACGCCACTTTAACACCGATTTCCAACAACATTCGGCTGATTTTGTCCGATACGCCCTTAATATAAGGTAGGGTTGTGAATCCAGAAAAAGTTAATTGAGCACTAGCTGGCTTGTCGGTTTTGCTCATAGAAAAGGGATAGGTAAATCTAGAATGGAAACCATTGAGAGTCAATGTTTTCTTGGTGAGATCAAAATCAGGTTTGCGTTCAGATGCTTTTTGAATGTGGAAGTCGATTCGGTGGTACAAGATTCTAGCCAACTTTTAGTGTAAGGGGTTGTGGGAGTCGAATTGTAGATAACGGTCGGTGTGAATGGGCTTGAGATAAATTGTGGTCCAAAGTTTGCAATTAGCAGTACGGTTGACGCAAACATCCAAAAACGCTACGGACTGTTATCCTCCAATTCCAGTGCGAACTTAATATTGGGAGAAATAGAGTTAATATGATGGTGAAAGTCATCAATTGAAATTTTTAGTAGCTATTTTGTAAAGAAATAGACTCAAAGCCAAATTGGTTCAAACAAAAAAGTTTGTTTTTAAAGGGATTTAACCCGAAAAACTAAAAGAAACGTTTTTGTCCTCTTCGACCGTGTAAAACAAAGGTTAAAAGGGTTACGATCCTCCTTTTAAAATTTGATTTTCTAATAATGTGGGGTATTCGATAAAGGTTAAAAAAAACTTACTGTAATAATTTTCAGTAGTATCAAAACTTCTAAATTTTACTGAAGTTCTAAATTCTACTACCAACCTGCAATAGGCCTGCCACAAAGCCTAGCTCCTAGCCTACCATTAGTTAAGTACTGTAGCTTACGGTACCAGCTGATTCTAAAAAGCTGTAATGTCTAATCTAGCCTACGCGGTCTCATATCGAGCTTTACTCTAATTATTGCAAAGGACAACTATGTAGGTCTATATGACGCAAGCCAAAATTATGAATGTTATCCGATTGGACTAGGCCTATTTTTTTAAGTTTCTTTCTAAGTGCACCAGAGCGAATATCTTTGCGCTAAAAGAAGAAAATTCCAACCAATAAGCATAATTTTACTTTTAAAATCACATCCGTTTTGCCAAAGTCACAGCTGAAACCTGGCAAAAATACAACTTTACCCCATAACCTATCAGATGACTAAGAAGATTTGAACCACATATGCAAATTTTTATGCTGCCATGTTGCCACAGCCGAATTTTTTCCGGTAAAGGCAAAATCTTTACCGTTAAAGCTATTTAACATTAAACAATAAAAAAAAAGAACAGGACAAAAGCGCGGGTATTTAATTTTTTTTTTTGCATATTTAGTGTTAAAATTAAAAAAAAAATAGACCTCAATCTTCTTTGCGCCTTTTTCAAGATTAATACCAACCAGTACAAATCAATTTAATTATAGAAATTTACAGAACATTCACTTTCCCTGAATATCTTGAAAAATAAATCTGTCACCTTATTTAAGATCATTTTTTCACGGCGAAACGTAATCTTAATTGTCTCTTCTTTTTTAAATGGTTGTTCTTTTTTTTTTTCTTGAAAAGATACGTTTTATCCTGAAGGTTTTTTTTCTGTGAGTTTCAATTACACTTATCGGTTTCAGTGAGTTTCAATTTGTGAATTTCAATTACACTTTTTTTCTGTGAGTTTCAATATGTACGCAGCGTGACCGAGAGGGTAAAGGCGTCGTTTTTACAACGACCTTGATCGAATGATCTGGGTTCAACCCGCACCCGGTCATGTTGTTGCGTCTTTGGATAAGGTGCTTTACAATGATTATCCCTGCTTGGTGACTTCGAAGAAGCAGCAAATTCAGTGGACAAGAATTCAAAGAAATCCACGGGAACATTGGATATTCATTGGAAACTCCTAAGCAGGTGCGGATTTCTCCAACCACAAAGTAATCATTGAAATGAAAAGTGTGTGGATCGTCCAGCAAGTTAGCGATTGACGCTGTCCGGTGACAGGAAGATAATTGTATTGTATTGTATTAAAACAAAATAAACACATGCAATTATCTACAAAAAAGAAAAAATATAGGTTCTCCACGAAGGGACCGTTTAAGGGTCTTTGAGTCAAGTGGCAACCTAAACAGAATCAGTTCATCGCCAGCATGCGACAGACTTTCATAACAGTATGTGTTAAAAAGAAAAGGAAAAAAAACGTCAAGCTTTCTATGAAATCATTTGTATTGTAAATTACGATTGGGGAAAATTTCACTTTAGAATAAATTTTTGAAACATGCGTGCACTTATTGTTTTTTTAAAACAGCAAAACTCACGGAAGATTAATAGGTATCCAAAATAGAAGTTTTAAGTTTTTTGAGAAAAACATTTAAGGAACAATTTTTGATTTCATTTGGTATTTTATTCCACACTTTTACTCCTGTAAACTTTATGGAATGTTGAAGATTGTTTGTTTTAAACCGGGGTAAATAGTAAGTGTCGGAGGAGCTGCTTCCAGTGTTAAGTTTATGGACATCAGAGGTCAATGTAAAGTATTGACTAAGATCATAAGGCACATCGTTTGATCGATACTTGAACATTAAAGCAGCCATTTCATTAGTGAACAAGTCATCTAAAGTCAAAAAACCATGCTTTTTAAACAGAGGAAGAACTTTTTCACGTGGATTTGATTTAGTTATAATTTTGATGATTCTATTTTGTAATTTACTAATCTTGGAAGTGTACGTTTTATAAGCACCGGTACTGTACCAGATGATCAAACCGTATGTTATATGGGAATGAAATAATGCAAAATATAGCAGAAGAAGTACTCTATCAGGAACATAGTTTTTGATTTTAGATACTATTCCAATTGAACGAGAAAGTTTTGATTGTAGATAAGAGATATGGGGACCAAAAGTAAGTTTATTATCAAGATAAATACCTAAATATTTTACAGACTCAACTGCAGAAATTTGACAAGAATCAATAGTTATTTCCAGATTTGGAGCTTGTTGTCGTGTTTTTGGAGGTATTATTAAAGCTTTAGATTTTAAGGTATTCAGGATTAGTTTATTAGCATTTAGCCAGTTATTAACTCTTTGTAACTCTGAGTTTATTAAATATTCCAAATTGGATATAGTATCTGCATTCACGCAGATGCATGTGTTATCAGCAAATAAACGAGGATTAGTAAGAATACTGTTTTCTAAATCATTTATATAAATTAAAAATAGAAGAGGTCCAAGCGTTAATCCTTGTGGTACATCATTATTGATATTGAGAGGTGTGGAGCAATAGTTATTGATAGTAACATTTTGTTTCCGGTTAGTTAGATAGGATGATAATAAACTGTGCGCAACACCTCGGATCCCGCAATGATTAAGTTTACTGAGTAAAATATTATGATTGACAGTGTCAAAAGCCTTTTTAAGATCAAGAGATATTAGTCCAGTATAGTGATTATTGCCCATGTTTTCGTAAGCTGTAGTGACTATGTCCGTGATAGCAAGAGTGGTATTAAATCCAGGTCTAAAACCATATTGATTTGGTGATAAAACTTTATGCTTATCAAAAAAAGAAAATAGTCTTTTATAAATGCATTTTCCAAATATTTTTGAAAAACTTGACAAGATTGAGATGGGCGATAATTAGACATTAGTAGCTTATCCCCAGTTTTAAAGACAGGAATGATTTTGGCCTCTTTCAAGCTATCAGGGAAAGATCCCAACTCAAACGAAAGGTTAATAAAATAGGAGAGGATTGGAGCAATTATAACTGCAGCGCTTTTTCAAAGAAAAGATGGATATTATCCAGACCGGACGACTTTCCTGTTTTTAAACCAGCTAGAGCGTTATAAACTTCACTCGGGGATGTGGGTTCCATAAATAATGATTCTTGTACTCGTTTTTGTTGGAAATTTTGGTGATGAACAAAAGAGTGACTAATGGAATTGGAGGTACTGGTGTTCATTAAATTGTCCGCAATGTTGCAGAAATAGTTATTGAAGTTTTCTGCAATTTGAGAAGTAGAATCTAGTACATTATCATTTACTTGAATTCGAGTTGGTGAATATTTAGATTTAGTTTTGATTAGTAGTGAATTTACCACTTACCAGGTTTTGCGTGGATTTGATTTGTTTTGATCAAACTGTTGCAAAAGAAAACGTTTCTTTGCAGCAAATTTTGTTTTGTTGAGCTTATTCGCAAATTTTTTGTAAAGAAGACGGGACTCGTTATTGCCGTTAAGAAAATGCGTCTTATACATTTTTTGTTTTTTACGAATAGAATTTAAGATGTCTTTCGTTATCCAGGGCCTCTTGTTTAATTTTTGTTTTTTCCGAGAAATTAATTTATTGGGACAATGCTTGTTTATGACATTCTTAATAATTTGAATAAAAATTTGAAAAATTTCGTTAAAGCTGTGATAATTAAATTCTTTTGTAGCTAAATTCGAATTAAATTCAAATAAAGAATCCTCCAGATCAGAAATAAAGTTATCTTGACGAAAAGTAGTTAAATCACGAACCATTTGCTTCATGCCAAATTTTTCACATTTTTCAGACGAAGGGTCAAAAACAGTGCAGAAAACAGGATAATGATCGCTTAAATCGTATATGCGGTACAGCAACAACAACAGTTTGGAGTATAAAAATTAGACTTTTGAAACAGTTTTATTAAGAATAAATGAACCCAAACTATCGTAAACATTTTATTTAAGAGACGTTTTGAATTACTCCTAAAGTCATTATCAATCACATTCAAATAGAATATGAATTATGGTCGGATATCAATAAAATGTGAATGAAATGTGATTTTATTTGAATAAGACTGAGAATAACTGAAAATAACTAAAATTGTAAGTCGTTAATCGAAACACTTCTCAAATAAAATGTTTTGCGACAAGTTTGGCTTTTTTATTTTTAGTGAAACTTATACAGTACTTTTATTTTTCAATTTGATAGAAACGGTAGTTTGTAATGAAGCCATTGACTTTTTCCAATGCAATTTCAAACAAGTTTTTCAAAAAATTGCAAAACTGATTACATCAAATCACTGCTTTTCAATTGTGGTTGCTTTGTGTGTATTTATTTTGTGGCACTATGTGTATTGCAAGAGCATTCAATTTTCAGACAGAAAATAACTTAGCAACTTTTTTGTATATATGCACTTATGCAGTATTGCTCCATTACTTGACACAAATAATTGTAGTTTTGCATTTTATCTTTTGCTTTTTACTTGTAAAAACACTTACACTCGTTTTTATTTATTAAAAACTTTGAGCGTTTCAGTAAGTTAATTCTTAATTGTAAACTTTTTTTGGAAGAAGCAATTTTCAAAACTTGTCCAATGCCCATGCTGCTAACTAAATCGCATGTGCCTGTTAATCAGATTAAAATTGCTTTGTCTGTCTCGATGTAACTCTTTCTAGAGCATCTTGAGGCTTTATATTTTTATATACCCAAAAATTTAAACAATTTTAAACTTAGCAACTTCTTTAGAATATTTTTTGATGCTACTTCAAAGTTGGAAATCGCTTTAATTCAATGAATTTGCTAGATAAAATCCATCAATAGTAATTGCTGGTTTATCGAACATTTTTGATAACGCAATCACAGGTACCGGTAATGCTGTTTTATTGGGATTTCATCGCATTTGCATTCTGTATTTTTTTCCGTTCATGTTTTGCAAAATGAGTGGTTACGTCCACGGATGAGAAGAACAAATGATAAATTGAATGGACTAAAAACTCAAAGAAACCCACGGAAACGTCAATCATCAGAAATTTCTAAGCAGATGCGGACCCGAACACTTACAGCAACTAGAACGTGATATCACCAAGCGATATCTGGGGACTTCGCGACAGCATGTTCTAATTGGCTAATTAATTACCTTAAAACCTCTATTTGAATGCCACCTCTACCTGAAAGCCATCTCTGAGTGAACGCCACTTCTAATAAACCGACACCTTGACATTTATTATGCTATTTAGCAGTGCTGGACATTTACTAGTTAATTTGTTAATTCGTTTATAACAAAGCTAAGTTTTTCATTAACGAGTTAAAAAGTTAAAAAGCTTTTGTGAGTTAACTTATTAACTATAACTTTCGTTAAACTACTTTAATGTTTACGTTAATCCGTTAAATTTCTAGGCTACTATGCCTCCTAATGCCAGAGGTGGGCACTTGCGGCGCAACTATTTTGCTTGCAATAGCGCTTGCCCCGCAATTATTTTTAAGCGGTTGCGCTGACGCTTGCGCCGAAAGTTTTTTAGCAATTTGGAGTGCAATTGCGCAAGCGCAATTCAAATAGATTAGAAATGATTGTTTTTCAATTACATGTGATAAAAGCTAAGAAAAGATCATTTGCGAAGTATATATGCTTAGCCAGGATTTTTGATGAAGGAAAGGGCCAAACCGCAACTCATACGCAAAAGCCTAATTAAAAGTTTTCGAGAAGAGGGACTTTTTATGGGACAAAGATACCGTAAATTTAAGGATCAGAAGTCGGGGCTTTAGTTTGCCAGGGAAAGTATATGCCAAATGCCTTGAAAGGAAATGCCGAGAAATAGTCGAATCAAAACTGGAAGATGGTCAGTGCGGTTTTCGTCCGGGTCGCAGCACCACAGATCAAATCTTCACTCTGAAGCAAATTTTCGAGAAACCTTGGGAGTATGGCAAAGATCTCTTTGCATGCTTTGTCGATCTTGAAAAAGCATATGACCGAGTTCCTCGTAATAAACTCTGGAAGGTTTTGCAGGAGTATGGCGTTAATGGTCAATTGTTACGCGCTATTAAGCCATTCTACTGCAGACCGGAGGTTTGTGTTCGGGTAAATGGCAAGCAATCAAAGCCGTTCCATGTGGGCGTTGGACTCCTGCAAGGGTACGTTTTGTCACCTCTGCTTTTCATTGTTTACATAAATAGGATCGACAAATGCTGCCGACCTGATAAGTGTGCCACGATTGTAAATTGCAAAATTAGTCGTCTGCTATTCGCAGATGATTTGGTTCTGCTTTTTTCCACAGAATCTGACCTCCAGCGCGCATTAAATAGCTTTGCAGATGCATGCAACACCGCCGGAATGAAAATAAGCACGGCCAAAACTGAGGTACTTCATCTTTCAAGAAACCCTGATCAATGCTTATCACAAGTGAATGGAGCGACACTGAAGCAGATAGAGAAGTTCAAGTATCTTGGAATTGCATTTACGAGTGACGGAAGGCAAGACGAAGAACTCGATACCCGAATAGGCAAGGCTAGTGCAGTAATGCGAGCTTTGCACTACTCGGTTGTCATGAAACGAGGATTGTCGAAAAAGGAAAAGATCTCAATTTTCAAAACAGTTTTCGTACCCATTCTCACTTATGGTCATAAATCTTGGGTAATGACCAAAAGAGTGCGATCACAAGCGCAAGCGTCCGAAATGAGGTTTTTGCGAAGAATCGAAGGAGTTACCCTGTTTAACAAGGTGCGTAGCTCTGAAATTCGAAAATCTCTTAACATCGAGCCGTTACTTCTCCGAATTGAAAGATCTCAGCTTAGATGGCTTGGCCATGTAAGCAGAATGCCTCAGGAAAGACTCCCAAAACAAGCTTTACTTGCCAAAGCAAGTGGGAGAAGACCAGTCGGACGACCTAGAACTAGATGGCAGATTACTTTGAGGATCTTGAATGGAATCGCTTGGGACTTCGCCCTAGCGAAATGATGGAGGTGAAGGAAGACCGTGAGGTTTGGCGGCTTAATCTTGAGCTACTGCCCCCGCAACCCTCACGAAAAAGCGGGCAATGAAGAAAGAAGAAGAAGTCGGGGCTGGGTTAGCATGTAACCTGGATTTGGTAAAGGGAAAGGGCTTGAACCAAAAGTTAAAAAATTTCCAAATTTGTCTGAGTTGGGAAACGTGGTGATCAAAGTTGTTTAACCAAACGTATCACAAAATGGATTTAGGGGCCGGCCCAGAGTTGTAAACTAATTTGTAACGGGCCAAACCCGAAAATAGAATCCCGTACCCGACAACTAATTTGATGCCCAAATCATGCCCGAAAAAAAAACAAAAATTAAGTTAGGTCTGAAAATTTTAGCAATGTTGCCAAATTATTTTGATTACATTTTTGTGCATCTAAGACAAAAATCACGTCTCAGACCAGAATTAAGCCCAAAATTTTTGTCAAGTTTAGGCCCGAATCCTGCACGACTTACAACTCTAAGCTGGCCGCTAGGCGATTTTTTGTAATTTTCATTTGGATTTATAATTTGCACGTTTTTTAGAGCCATTTAAAACAACTAAATTTTTAAGATTTGAAAGCCAATTGAAAAAATCAAACTGGTTAATCTTCCTTTTACTTACAGATCAAGTCCAAAATACATTTAAAATCTTGAATTTGGGAGTTAAATATTTGCTTTGGAGATTTTTGTTTTGTTATGAAAATAACCAGGTTCAGGAGTACGTGTTCGGTTAAGGGGGCCAGGCCCCCTCAATTCAAATTCAATAATTTCTTCAGTAAGCATTTTGTCTTGCTAATTTTGTTTTTGTCAAAAGTATTTTGTCGCATAAAAACTGGCGAGGTGGGTTGTGATTTGAAATTGGCTTAATGAATGGTTACTAAGTAATTATGTTATTGCATTAAGTCCACAAATTGATTAGAAGAAGGCCTAAGGTTGCAACTTTTAGGACAAAACCCTTGAATTTCTCCCTGGTTATACATTTAAATTGGATTGCAAAAATTTGATTTGAAAGGGGCCCAGGCCACGTGATCGTCAATATTACGGTAATATTAGTCTATTGTAATAGTATGCTGTTGTATACGCGAATATGCTAAACGAAACTGACAAAATTTAAGGCTTTGTTGTTATTATTTTTATCATTCATGACGTTTCAATTGGGAGGAGTGCGGACCTTTTGCCTCCCCCCTTGGCTACGCCTATGACGAGGTAGTAGGTTCATAAAAACCTCGTCTTGGAAATTCCATTCGTCTATTGCTTGCAAAACTTTTATTGGATTTACAGCAGGGGTCTTTTTGTGCGAAAACGTTTCTCTATAAAATATTTTTTGCCGATTTTTCAAAAAAAAAAAATCCAATTGAGTAATTTAAAAAATGGTTCTAAAATCAAATTTTGAACAGAAAAATTATTTTTGTAATTGTCTTTCGAGAAATAGGCCTTCGCTGCTTGTTTCTAAAAAATCTTTTACTTGGTTTAGGCAATAAACGCGTTACTCGCAACAGTCCGGCTTTTTTACCGTAATTCAAAAACAAGAAATAACAAAAAGTATTAATTACAACATTTTTGCTAGTCCGGGAAAACTTGAAAGATATTGCAAACAGGAGTGACCGCATCGGTGTAGCCACATTGTTCTGTGGTATAGCTCTTATAAGTAAATCTTGGATGGTTTAAATTCTTTAAACAAAAAACAAGACGATTTTTTTAGCGTGCTCCATTCGTTAGTTAGTGATGCAAATAGATCCAGAAGCACAAAACACGTACCAAAGCTTGTATAAGATTTGCTTGATGAGCCATTGAAAAAAAACAGTGATTCTGAACTCTGAAGTCGTTCGCAAACCACCACATGATGACTTTATAAGTGGAATTTTTTAACACTCCTATTCCTTTAAGTGCAGGTGTTGAGAGTACTTTTTCGTTACGTATAAAGACTTTCTTCGCTCAAAGAGGTTTAGCGTTGGGCATTTTCAAATCCTTCTATTTTTTTAATAGAAATCAATAATCTTTTGTTTACTAATTTGGTAGTGTGCATAATTTGTTTTGAATTTTGGTTTTATTTTGTAGCCTATAGCGCAGTTTGAGCAGTGAGTCAATTAGAATTATACTTTTCCAAACCTCACACTTGCGCTTGCGGTTGCGCTTGCAACGCAATTATTTTTTTGGGCTAGCGGAAACGCTTGCGGCGCTAGATTTTCAGAGTAGTTGCGCGAGCACTAGCGCGGGCGCGAGCGCTAGTGACTTGAGCTGCCCACCTCTGCCTAATGCCATAATAATTATAATTGTTTGCAATCGAGTATATAGTGTCGTAATAATTTTACTCTGTTAAGTGATTATCATTACGCATTAAGTATTTTTATAAAGATTACGTTTTATAGGGCATCAACTGCAGAGAATATGGAATTTTTTTTTTTTTAATTAGCGAATTAACTTTTAACTTTAACTTGCGTTACTTTTGTTTATCAGTTAACTACTAAACTTTAACTGAGTTAAAAAATTGCTTGAAAATTTTTAGCGAATTAACTCTTAAACGAAGTTAACGTTTCTCATTGACTTGCCCAACACTGCTAATTACTAATCAAAGGATCAACAACTCGACGTTGAGGCGGAAGGTGTTGACAACGACGAGGACGGCTACAAAAGCGACGTGTTAAATGATTTTCACCTGTGAATTTTTGATTACTAGCCAATAATTGTGTTACGGTTGATGCTTTTTCTTTTTCTTTAGATGTTATCTGTGTTAGATGCTTTTTCTTTTATTAAATTTATATTTCTAAAATTTCAACTATCTAGTCGAAAAATAGAGCGCCACCCTCTAGCGCCATGGCGCTCAAATACAGATTTTACGATACCTTTTCCCACTTAGCAAAGTATTGGGTTCTAATTGGTCTGCCACACTGGGACCCGCCTTTATGTAAACCTGGCATTTGATAGGAACCAATCGGCTTCCAACTTAAAGCTTGATAATTCACTGAACAGCCAATTAAAATTCTACGAGCTCTGCGTTGATGGGTTACCATTATGCACTTACGTACAGTTGCGCTTGTGTATGCTGTAAACGGGCCAAATGTGGGCATTGGTATTCCAAAAAAAAAGTCGTTAGCGGTACTTGATTTGAAAAGTAGTTCAGTAAGGGTACTCACTTCAGAAAGTACGGAGTTACTGTAGGGATACTTCTTCAACTTCAATAAAATTCTAAATAAAATATATGAGGTCGGCAAAATCAAACAAAATGTAGCGACTACATATGCGTTTTTTGCTGAAGGTGGCGATTTAGAAAATTTGTTAATCTTAATAAAATACAACAAGCGTTTAAAAAACAAAAATACGCTGAGCATAACAGCCTTTCAACAGCTGAGAGACCGTAGTAATATTTTAACCCATTAAATCCCAAATTTTGCTTTTTGAATGTTTTTTATCTAAAATATTTCAGTCTGCCCAACTGAACACATAACAGATGAAAAAAATCTGAAAAGTTATATATTTTTGTTTGTTTATTGAAAAGTATGTTGGTACCCTAGTAGGGTATCGTAGACACGAATGGCACTATATAAACTTTATCAATTAAGAAATTCAAATAGTCAAAATACAACTAAGTTCACATAAACTATAATGGTGTATGCAATAATTTTGATAGGGGGGGGGCAGTGATAAGAATCATAATGTGACGTCATAATTTAATTTTTGACGACAATAAATTACGTAATTTTTTAAACTTTTTTTCCATTTAACGTCAATTATGGAAAAATTATACATTTTTGGAGAGCTGGAATTTTGGCCTCAATCAATGGCTTAAGATAATAAGAATTCGCCTCAATTTTTGTTCTTTCGAGAAAATTCGGAAAGTTCTTTGATTGTAAGTCATTATTTCTTTTGCTAAAGCTCATGCTCTTGTACAGAAAGTGAAAAACATCACTGTAGTTTTAGTTTGTAATCAGGAAAACGAAAATTGGAAAGCTTGCAACGTATAATTATGCAAATGATAACAAATTATTTGGATGTAAATGGTCATCTACCATAGTTAAAAATATTTGCCTCTTTGAAAATCTAGCAAAAAAACAAACAATTGAATAAGTAAGTGAAGTCAAAAATCATCAGCAGCTGATGCTGCATCTTTCATCAAGAGGCATCTAGAAGTATCTGATAATGGAAATTGAACTCTATTACTGTAGGCAATAATTCCAAAAATGGTTTCAAATATCTTACATCAATAATGATACATTAAGAAGTATTCCAATACCTTATAAGTTTTTGAGTAATTTTAAACATATATCCTTTTATGACATGTATCATGACTTTTTGATTGACCCCATCCTACACAACTATTTCATTATCGTGACCCCCTACACCCCATCATAATTGTGATATTGGAGCGTTCTCTAATCCAATTGTGACACCGGAAACTTTTATCAAACCATTTCCGTAAAAACAATGTTATATTACATGTTAGCCTCTATGCGATCATGACGTCATTACTAGACCCTCCACAACAACACACCATTACATGGTATTGGAACATTCCTTAATGTAGTTATGACACCAAACAATTATTCAAGTTAAGTTTATCAACTCATTTCTGTAAGAACAACTATCAAAATTACATACCTCGCCAAAAATGTTAACATAGGCTTTCGTGCCTACGATACCCTAGTAGGGTATCAAAGCAATATTACCATAGTTACTTTCGCTTAACCAATTTTTACTATTTTATCGTTACTTAAGTATCTACAATGATTATTTTACACGACTAAACTAAAAATTATGTTTTTAATTTAAATTTAACTAAAATAATTACTTATCTATCTTTTCGAGAGTTGCTACTACTCATTTTTCCATCTTCTGTAAGTTAACTGTCTCTAAAACTAAAACTGAGCAAAATTTTGAACTAGCACGTGGCAAGCAGTTATTCAGCTATCAAAACTCCATTGCTATGTAAACAAGTATCACTTTCAAGAGTTAAATCATCAGATAATGCAATTTTAGAATGATACCCCTATAGGGTACTGTAAAGCTGCTAAATTACACCAGTGACCTTTTATCAAAACAAAGTTGCTCACTGCTCTGCATCTATATAGTAAGCGCCAAGATACAGTTACGCTTAGTTAGGAAAAAAGCACAAAAGTTTAAGCAGCGGCAGAAAAACTTGTTTTTGGCCCCGAGGGGGTGGGGACAATTCACAAACAACACATAATCTGTTGTCTAGCCCTTTTTATTCTCTATTTAGCTTTGACTTCTGGCTCAGATCTTGGAGTGTGGCCTAACCTGTTGAGTGTCCGCAGATTTCCCTATTCCTTGAAAGGGGCGAGGTAACATGAGAAGCACAACCACATCTTAGCTAATTATCCAAAAATTTTTAGACTTCTGTACAGACCCAGAAACGCAGGAAACGTAATTTTGAGGTTCCGTAGGATTTGAGGGTAAGATGTGCGCAGGCGACGTACGTAACCATTAAGTGATTTTTGAGATTTATGCAAAAAATAGCTATTTTCAAAAACATTTAAGTAAAACATCACACAGTTTTTTTGTTTTTTTTTCCTTATACAAATAAATGATTAAAATGCATTCATGTTTATTTAAAGAGCAATAAAAAGCATTTAAAAATTTTTTACTTGAGAAATCTCATTTTTCAGCAGACTTTAATGAAATTTTGAATTAAACACAGTACTCTAATTTAGTGAGCATTTTCGTTATATAATAATAGGTTTATTAAGAACAATGTACTAAGAAAATTAATAATAAGCTATAGATAGTATCCAGAGTCTTACAGGCACAATCAAACCTTTGATTCACAGCCAAAGATATACTGCTTTGGAATCGACATTTGTCTTTTACTCCTCGTCAGTATAGCTAGGACTACAGGCATGAACATGATCGTATAAAGGCAAGGAATTGCAAATTAACGAGATCATATTACAATTTTTTCCCCTAAATATTAAGCAATCACAATATTACAAGAGATAATTATAATAATCAAAAATTTTTTTATTCAATGATTGTCAACCTAAAACTGTTGGTTTTCGTGTTTCGACCAGTAACTTAAGCCATCTTCACGGCTGCATTTAGAAGCATCAGTTATTCATCTACACAATTTAATATTGTAATAAACAGTGCGAATGAGCTATCGCGGCGCGTTTCGACCTTCGCGTTACGAATGTCGATTCCGAAACAGTATGACTTAGGCTCTTAATTAAAGGTTTGATTGTGCCTATAAGACTCTGGATACTATCTATAGCATATTACTGATAATACGTTTTTGCCATAATTTTTTTTTTTTTGTAAATATACAACACCGTGTGCTCTTGTTTCGATTTTTATTTGTAAAACTTGCTACTCCAATACATAAAAGCACGAATTTAAGCTTTACAAATTACTCGTGGGAAAACATTCACGTATTGTAGACTTGCGTAATGTACAACAAGATATTAACCATACGTTTATTTTAGGATTTTTGTACGGTTATTCACCGAAGGAAAGAGATAATATTCGTTAACCTACTGTACTAACTAATTGGCTACGTAACGCAAATTCGCAACTGTCAACCTGCGTCATCACGTCCAAATTAAATAAACCACAAATTACAGAGGAGGGGACAACATTTTTATCAAAAGCGTGGCGACACAAATTAAATCTTTCATGATACTCGCTGTATTACGCTGAAGGATGTAAGAAGTTGGCGGGGCCCATCTCTTCGTCATTGCGCTTGGGTAACATAAACCTTTTTGAACAAATGTTGCTGGGGTGGCGAGCTGTTGACAATACTGAATCCGATCTGACCGGCCTGAGATTCGAATCTCAGACCAACACTCCAGAGACGAACGCTTTACCGCTCGACCAGCTGCTAAAACGCAACAATTTTTTTAACCACCAACAGTGCTGCACAAAATGCAAAATTTAATATTTTTATTGTAGTTTTTGAAGTATAGTGCAACTTCCTCGAGAACTTTTCGATTCAGTTGCAGTGGAATGCAACGCAACTTCTGCAATTGCGGATCTGGTTTTTGGTATCAAATCAAAGCGCAACTCAATTTCCGCAATTGAATGAACAAAATATAATGCAAATTGCGCATTTTTGCGATTTAAGACAGAAAAGTAATTTGCTGAAGAAGGCGACATTAGGTAAAATTATACTATTGAAATGAAACAAAATTGAATTCTAGGTCTAAACTTGCGCTTTTAACCAAAAATAAAAATTAAAAGTGAGTGCAATTAATCCGCGAAAAAAAATAAAGGCATTAATCCGCAACGCAACTTTTGCAATGTTTCAAAATGTAAAAATATTAAAGTGCAAGGCAACTTCCGCAATTGAGAAGGCTGTCTAACTTTTATCCAAAAGTTGCGCTTTGCTAACTTCTGACTACTTGCACGAAAGAAAAAGCTATGATAAAACAATAATATTCTCAGTTATTCAACTAAAAAACACTACTCTAAATAAAGTTAAGCGCACAGCAATACAGGAGATATGTAGTGTTGAATTGTGTAGTCTTCAACAACATAGAGTAGTCTTGAATTACAGTAAGATAAGAAACTTAATCAAAGTAATGGTTGGTTTCTGCGGGTTGAAACTTATTGGTTTCCCGCCATATTGTGCGATAAGACTCGCTCACAAACAAGAAAGGAAACTGCATTGAAGTCTTGATCCCATTTCAAAACTGCCTATATTTTTAGTGCGAAGCAAAGTTGTAAGTCAGGCCGGGCTTTTCGGGTCGGGTTCGGGTCGCGTTCGGGCCTCAAGTTGACAAAAATTTCTGGTTGAAGTCGAGTCTGAGCCACGATTTTTGTTGTAAGTACACAAAAATATAATGAAAATAACTAGGCAACATTGCTAATTTTTTAGACCCAACTTAACTTCCCTTTTTTTTTGGGCATGATTTGGGCTTCAAATTAGTTTTCGGGTTCGGACCGGGTTCGGGTTATATTTTTGGGTTTGGGCCAGGTTCGGGCCTGAACTAGTCGGCCCGTTTACAACTCTGGTGCGAAGGAAATACTGTATTTATTAGCTTTTGCACAAACTAAATTTTACCAATAATTTTTGCTGGTGGACTCGCGGCAGCTCCATTACAAATATTAAGCAATATTAAAATGAATTCCGTCCCAACTTGGTAATAATACCGATGATCGCACACTTTTTCACACAAACAACTTACTCGAATGACACGATTTTCCGTCACATCATAGACACAAAACTATCGAAAGTATACGATAGAATAAAGTACAATATTCCTCCTAATTTTAGAAAAAGTATTGTCGCGGCTTCACTGACAATTAAAAAATAGCTTGCCAATTTGTGTTACATCAAAAAAGTCCTAGAAAATTTGTCGTACATATTTGTTGCAAATTTTAACTAATTTTTACTAAAAGTTCTACTTTGCGTCTTCATTCAACTATTTTGCGGCTTCTTCAAACAAGCAGCAAATTTTGAAGAAATCTGTAAGAACGTTGGATAACCGGAAACTCCTTAGCAGAAACGGATTCCTCTTTGCATTTGGTAGTTATCTCAATCTAAAGTGTGCAGATCATCCAATATAGGGTCTGACTATGTCCTGTGACTGGATGGAAAAAAAAATACAAAAAAACAATAACAATTCGCTAAAAATTCTCCAGATTACTTTTAAAAACTTCTAATGAAGCCAAGAATTAAAAAATCATTCATTTTTGATCATAGTACGAAAGCGAAATATTTATTGCTTGTTTTGCATTTTTAATTTTTTTTAAATTTCGTACAAGATATAATTATTCGTTCAGGGGATATTTACCAACTTTAACTAATGTTGCATTTTTACATGCTTGGAAGACATTATAGAATTGTAAACGGGCCGATTAGCTCAGGCCCGAACGCAAAAAAATAAGCCCGAACTCGAAAAATTAAATGAAGCTCAAACCAGACCCAAAAAAGCCCAAAAGTTAATACTTGGGTCTAAAAAGTGTACACGGTAAATATTGCTCCTTTTTTTTTTTTGAAATACTTTAGTCTGCTGTGACTAAATAAAATCACTTATTAATAAACTGTGATCCAATAATAAATTTATAATAATATATTACCAATCGCATTGACGTTTAATAAGATTAAGTCTTCAAGCAGTGTTGCTAAGATTTTTTGAATAGGTTTTTCGAGCACCTAAAACACAAGACACTCATCAGGTCCAAATTAGGCCCAAAATTTTGATCCCAACCCGGCCCCACTTACAACTCTGAGGTATCAAAATAAGTAAACCGAAATACTTTAAAAGTTTCTCTTCAAACCTTTTAAAAGGTTACAGGAGATAAGACAACAGCGCAAGCAAAACTTCAATAAGCTTGAGAGGAATTGGACTAAAATTCCAATTAACTGCTTTGCACATCTTTTGGCATATCCACCCGAAGAAACCGTGGTTTGATAGAAGCTGACACAACAATAAGCCGCAAAATTGCCCGAAAATTGCCATAACAAACTCTCCCCCGAAATTGAAGCTTCTGTCACGGTCGGCCTCGAGTTTTGCTAAATGACTGAAAGCGATAGCAACGTGAATAACAGAGTAAATGTGATTTTCTTTGTGATATGAAAGTAGCACAATGTGCTGCAGAGCAGCACCAACAATGACAGCAAAAATTTCCGCCAAAGAAGGAAGCAACAATCTTCTCATCTCTGTAACATATAAAACATGAAAACAGAATTACAATCACAGACTTTATAAATTATTGAATTGTGTTAATTTAAACATCACATTAATATTTAATTCTGTAAGGAGTTAGATTTCTGCCACCCTTTTCACTTGTTGGATTACCTTTGGAGGTAGCCGCTAAATGCAGATCACCATAAATTTGATGGTTTGGTGCCCTGGCTGCTAAAAAATTGTTTCTAATGGTAAGGCCGATTTGGTGGAGCAAACTACCGATAAATACAATATTAACAACTTTGGTATGTGTGTTTTTAGCGATTTGCTGAAAGAACGAAAACTTTTACACCACCAAACTCAGCAAACGAAAGGAAAACATCTAAAGCTTGCTAACGCATCAAATTTTTGGACTTTTTTGGTTTAGTTGTCATCACGTTAGGACTTAAAATGTATTATTATGATTATGAATTAGTAATAAAACAATTAGCAATTGGCGACAAATTATTATTATTGATAGCTAATTGAGGAGAACTGTCGCGAAATGTAAGAAAGAGTAAGTATAAAGTCCACACCGCTAGACAGCGCTGTTTCGGACTGCCAGTCCTCACCAGCAAGTCTCAGAACTCTTAGCTGAGATGATCTAATCCACACAAGTGCTAGAGCAGAAACAATTCAAATTGGTTGAGTGGTAATCTGAAGTTTAAATTTCGGCCGGACACAATGATGCAAACGGCTTGCCACCGCTACAACTTTTTTTCGAAAGGAACCGTGTTGCCTGGGTGCAATATGACGCGAAGATGAGCCCGGGCAACACAGCTCCTTCATAAACTCGTTCCACACTTTGGCGTAAAACAGCAATTAATGATTATATCATTTCAAGCAATTTGTGTTTTAGTAGATTATCACTAACTTTATTTTGTGGTTTCTTATCAACAAGATAAAATTCGCAAGGCTCTTTAAAAAAAAACATGACGAACATATAAATTCCTAAAAAACACAAAAACAATTTTTTCTACAGAGGTGTTTCCTTGCACTTGATGTGGGATTTGCATCGGCACGGAGCTAAACTGTTGCTTAATTAAGCCCAAATTTTTGTCAATCCAAACCCCGAACCCTGCCCGAAAAGCCCGGCACTACTTACGACTCTGTAGAAATCAACTCGTTGACACCCTGACTTTATTGCATAGCATAAATTGAGAGTCCGTGTCTAAGTGATGAAATTACTCGTAAACAGCTGATTGCAAGATATCAGCGCTAAGTTGCAGCAAAATGTAGGTTAAAACTTTCATCGACAGAGTTTATTTGCTGATAACTACTAGCATGCTACTACAGTAGCCAGATCCTTTTCCCGCCAAAATTATTTGCCCAATGCTATACGCCTTATCTCCTCCAGTAGTTATATAATTTAATACAGAATGGTCTAAAATAATGTTACTTTGATCGGCTATAATAAATTTCTGAAGCTAGGAATTTTTCTTTTAAGGTTAAGTGAACTAAACTGGATTTTTGAATAAACCTGATTGGTTTTTGCAAATAGATATTGTATCAGGACCTTAAGCGGAACTCCGGTCCTTTGCGCAGAGCATGGGGAAAAGATTTTGTAATGTTTTTACCCTTGATAATATGGTCCAGCATTTGCTTGTCTTAGCTTGTGAGTAGAGCGACTTAATACATATGTGCGTACCTTTTAAGCAGTAATGTGTTCACGCTATTAGTAGATGTAGATGTAAGCTTGCATGCATATTACTTCTAAAAAAGTAACATAGCAGACTTTTAGCATAAATTCTTCTGCAACTGTGCGATAGCTCTTCACTCACTTATCTGCTTTTTCATTAGGCTAGTGTTTCATCAGCATCTAAATTCACACTTAGCCTATCCTGGCAGCCTACCCAAACCTTCAAACTATACAAGAGGGCAATGGTCTGCACCAGTGGCGGATCCAGAAAATTTTGGTGGGGGGGGATTTGAAGCCAAAACCTCAAAAATTCGGATGTCTTCATCAAAGTTGAGAGTGGTTTTTCGGCCGAAATCGGAAATTCAAACGTTTTTTTCGCCCAAACTCAGGTGGTCTCCAAAAAGGTCTTCACCAAAGTTGAGAGTGATTTTTCGGCCGAAAACGGAAATTCAAACGTTTTTTTCGCCCAAACTCAGGTGGTCTCCAAAAAAAAAAAAAAGGTCTTCACCAAAGTTGAGAGTGATTTTTCGGCCGAAAACGGAAATTCAAACGTTTTTTTCGCCCAAAATCAGGTGGTCTCCAAAAAAAAAAAAAAAAAAAAGGTCTTCACCAAAATTGAGACTGATTTTGCGGCCGGATTCGTTACGTTTAGGTCGGTGGGGGGGGATGCATCCCGAAATGGAGCCGAATTATTCAAAATAGAGGCTGATTTTTCGGCCAAAATCGTAACTTTTGGGCTGGTGGGGGGGATGCATCCCCCCCCATCCCCCCCCCTAAATCCGCCACTGGTCTGCACCTACCATCGTACCCTCTTCTCAAATTACTGTGATCAAAGTCTAACAACAATGTCGCCAGAACGAGGATTCTCGACGAGTATCACAGTGGCACTGCGCTTAGTTCAACCGCATTGCGCTAGTACAATGTCGTAGCCAGAGCAAACGAAGTCATAGAGCACTAGCCGAAAGTAAGGAGGCACTAGCCGAAAATGAGAGATTACTAAACTAGATTGAACTTTTGCACATAAAGACTGATCTTGTACAGCTAAAAATTATGCGCAATTTTAAAAATTCTGTATTCATGTTTAAAAAAAAAGATCTAAGGGCAACAGCGTTTCTTAGCTTTTTTCGTCTGAGACCCATAATCGCTCGAAAAATTTATGTGCAGCAGTGAATGAAGCCAGACTCACAATCAGGACGTTGCTGAGAGGGGTGAACCAAAAGTTTGTTTTTGTTTTTTTTTTTTTGTGTACAAAACTTGTCTACATTAGGCCTCGTCACAGGCGGGGCCATTTTTGTGATTTTTCGGAAAAAAATAGCAATTTTAACGCCATTTTGACCACATTTTTTACGTTTTTGAAGCCATATGAATAACTAAACTGCTAAAATTCAGAAGTCATTTTAAAAAATTAAATTGCCTAGCCCTTTCAGCCCCCTCGCCCCTTACTTTAGGTCGAATCCAAAACACGTTCAAATGCTCGTATTTTGAGGTTAAATTTTCTAAGTGATTGAGCAAACGGGGGCTTTAGCCCCCTTAGCCCCTTACCTCTGGTTGCACCAATGACTGCGACCTAAAAATCTTTGAGTGTGTTCTAAAAATCAAAAGCAGCTGGTCTTAAAAAATTTTTTTCACGTATTGTTTTAGGCACGATCACTAACGAAATACCGGTAACGATTCTGTGTAGGCAATAGGCATACATCTCTCTTCCGCAGCACATCCGTAAAGGCGAGTTAGTAAGATGTATCATTGCGTCACATTTATGTACAACAGTTGGTTGCCAGGAATTTTGCAAAGAATCGAGAAAACGTCAAACGAAACGAGAATTATATTTGAACGTTATTATTCCTTTTTCCATCAATGTCGGTTGTCTTGTCGTTATGTAATTTTCCAAAAACAGTATTTTGAGTAACCGCAATGCTGGGTATAAGCAACCGTTAGGGGGAGCAAGGCTCACTGGCCTCCTCCGTAGCGACGGCACTGCGCTAGCATCACTAAGCAGTTCTACTTCTAAGGAGTTTTAAAACCAGCGTTTTTTACCGAATACCAATACGTCATAAACTTATGACGAACAATCGCTTTTTGTGATGAGCAATTACGCAACTACACCATTTGCATAAGTAGTTAGCTTAGCAATAACGTAAAATTTCGAAGTTTGCACCTTGGTTTTGCACTGCGCAATATTGTCGATTTAATTTTCCTTAGAAAATATGATAAAAAATATGTAGAATCTTTTTTTTCGCAATCATATGTAATTGAGTTAAAGAAGGAACCCAAATCGAAGAAGTATAGCCTTTGCATACCCTTTCTCAGTTGTATACGTTGATTTTGATTTGATATGCACTTGGGTATGTGGTATATCCGGTTGAAAAGCACTGGTCTAGCTATTTTAGGGGGTTTAAACACTTTAATCTTAATTTACACAAAGGAGGGGCAAAAATGCCTTCTCAATGTTTTCGAGATACATCTCTTAAAAAACGCCTTTTACTTCAAATTAACTTGACTTTGAATCAAACTTATTCACAAATAGTTCCTAAAAATTTGAAGTTGCTAAAATAAGGGAAATCTTTCCAATTTTGAGGGTAGCCGAAGTCACTCGAAGAAATCTGAGACGTTTTCGTAACGTAACTACTTTAACTTAGCATTTTATGATTTTGTTTCAAAAAACAAGCCTATAGGTAAAATTTGAACAAACGTCATTGAAAACGAAAATCGTCATTGAAAACGAAAATCATGGAGTAATGACGTCATTTTTCTAAATATGGCCGTGACGTCATTATGATGACGTTATCAACTCAAATTTTGATAACGTCATCAATCTAGTTTTTGATAAAAATTTTGGTGAACAACAACCTGTTTGCCAAAATTAATGTTCCGATGGTAAAATTGGTATTTAAGTTGACAATTAAGTAATTACACTTGTTCATTCGTATTATGCAATATATAGGTACTGTATTATGCAGTAAGTAAACTTTATTTGATGATTTTTGCTTTTAGAGTTAGATAGGGGGGCAGTTTTGCCCTTTCCCATGTAAAATGCGTCGATTAAATAGTCCGTCTAAAATTAGGTTAAACAAGCCACAATTTGTGCATTTCCTTTCTACCATAATTTGCAAAGATTTAAACTATGTAATAAATTTTTACGTGAACAGCAACCTAAATGAAAGGCCCAAAAGTGGAGGAGGTTATTTTGCGCATTCTAAGGACACTACTGCATTAAAAAAACTTTACCAATACAACAAACGGTGGTCTTCTACGGCATTCTATGCGGCGATAGCTTCGTGGTAGAGCGTCAGTTTAGTGATTAAAAGGTTGCTGACCCCAGTTCGATTCTCGAATTGGCAATGCGTCAATGTGTTCTTGGAAAAGGCACTTTACGCTTATTTCCAATAAGGGCCAAGCCGTCAACCGTTGTGGTGGCCTAGCCTGACGAAAGACTTGCAAACAGAAACAAAAAAGGGCACTGCGTTGGCGTGGTGCGACAGGTGCAGAGTGCCTGGTTCATACAAACGAACGAACGAACTGTAATCTATAAACAACAAAGTTTCAAATGCACTGTAATTTCAAGGAAAATTTAAAAATTGGTCACTTACCTCTCGATTCGTTTCCGCAGCAAGCTAAAAATCTCACGACAAAACATACAAGAAAAATTATAGCTTCTTCAGCAACTAACGATCCCGATTGTTTTTGATCCATCCTCAGACCAAACACATTTAAAGTGTCACGAATATTTCTCTAACTAAACTATGGAACAGAAAAGAGCAAATTAATAATAAGATTGCTAAAATGCAAAAATTTGTCACGTTAGCATTATAGCATATCACAGCTAAAAACATTAAAAACCCTGGAGTCTGCTTTATCCTAACAGCGGAATTTTAAAGGGTTAACCGGAAACCAAAAAATAATAATGAATTAATTTGAAGGTGAAACAGACTATGAGCTTTTAATGTTTGTATCCGGATTGTGCTAAGAATATGGTACGCTCTAACTTATTAAAGATTTGATTTCATTTTTGCAAATGTATTAAATGTTACAAGTTCACCAAAACAAACTATTTACCAAAATGTGTTCGTTTCCTTATTATTACCGGAATTGTGCGAAGTATCGGTTTTAAATTTGTTCTTCGATGTATGGGTTTAATGTTCCAATTAAATTTAAAAACTACTTAAGAACCATTGAGCTGAAAGTTCGTGAAAATTTAAGAATAGTCCACCTCATTCTAAAATTTACTGATTCTCATAAAAAAGTCGAGTGAATGTATATGCGTCGATCATTTTTTGCTGCATTTGGTGTTTAGCTATATAGACGTAACTTCTTTCGTTTGTACAAGATTTCCTGAATTTAACCTAACTTTCTATGATTTTGTTCATGAAGGTTGAAGTAGACGCGAAGACTATTTTAATCACTTCGCTCCTATTGCCAGTAAATTATCACTAATATGCTCTGCTAGTGCATTAATAGTGATATTAAAGCGCGCTGGCTTTGAAATAAACGCTATACGACTGCAAAACAAACAACTCCAATAAAACCAGCTTATCGCATCCATTGCATTGTCTGTTTTTGCCTTTTCACTATGAAAAATCCTAGCTGAGTCTGAGCGCAAGAACGCAGTTATGAGGCGCTAACTTGTGATGCTGATGCTTAATGCGCGTTATTTTAACAGCGCTGACGTCAGACACAACACCACAAAAGCTCTTTTATCAACCCCATTCAAACAAACGCCCCAACTGTTTACTTCTCTTCATAAACAATAGAAATATTGTTTATAAAGAGAAGTAAACGGTTGGGGATAGGATAGGAAATAAGAAAGGAATAAAAAAGGATAGGATCAAAATAAGAATAGGAAATAAGAATATTTCTATTGAAATATTCTTATTTCCTATTCTTATAGAAAATAGTAATATTTTTTATTGATGTTTTTTATCGAAGCATTTCTTTCTCTGAGCAATTTCTTTTAAAGTACTACAGTGTAAAATATCTTGTCGGTAATCTTGTTTCTACATTAAATTTTACCAGTTATAATGTTCAAACGATTGTGGGGCGACTACATGCAGCCATTTAACGTAAATTAAAATGTTTGGTTAGAGATAAAACTATGACTTTGTCATTGTATATTTTTGGGTTCGGACCGGGTTCGGGCCTGAACTAGTCGGTCCGTTTACAATTCTGACAGGAAGAGAAATAATGCACTGGAAAGTGCAAAACAACAATAAAAAAAAAAAAACCTACAATCAAATGCTGATCTAAAAAGACAAATTTAAGTTTTATTCAACCTACTATGCAAAGCACTCATATTTTGCAATGTATGGTGTACAACTACTACTACTACTACTACTGGGCAGCGGTGCAAGGGAATCTGCTACCGTTAGGTAGAGTCCACCTACACATTGCGTAGGCCTCGTTTGGGCCCATTGCAACAGCAGCTGCTGTTATTGTTATTTTGTTTGCTCACTGGTCGAACTCAGAAAGCCTCCCAGCTTCCTTTAAGTACGTGGCCAGTTTGTTAATATTACATTTCGTTACCACATTGTGAACAGTGGTTTTGGTGATTCCAAAATATTTAACACGAATATCTTGGTAGAGCTTGCAATTGCCTACATGATGATTTGGTGTTTCATCCTCTAGGCAACATTTTGGACACAGAGAAGACTCAGCACGACCTGTAGTTTTCTTGTGTCGTTGTGGATTGCAGTGCCCAGTTAAAACTTGCACTACTCTATTTAAATGAGGCCTCTTAAGGTTAAGAAAACGTATTGTTAGACGTGAAGACGTCCAACCTACAGACTCCTTCATCCTCAAGCAGTCTTTCCGTTTATTCCACATAGATTTCCATCTATCTGTGGACCAGTCCTTTACCGTGCTAACACAACTGGCATACGGGACTGTAATAAAAGGTTCAGGACCATGTATTTTTGATCTAGATCCTGATTTGGCAACATAGTCGGCCACTTCGTTACCATGAATCCCTGCATGTCCCGGAATCCAGCCAATACTGACGTGGTTTTGTTTACCTAATTGATTTAGGTTTCGAATGCAGTTGAGCACTGTAATTGATGTTACAGTGCACTTTATGAGTGCTTTGATAGCTGCTTGACTATCAACCAGCACAACAATATTTTGATTGTGCATTTTATCCAAAAGCAGGTTCTTTGCCACTTCTGAAATAGCGAAGACTTCTGCCTGGAACACAGTGCTGTAAATTCCAAGATGGAAAAATGCTTGTTTTGGAGAGTTGTTTGGGTATTCGGCATAAAAACCCGCTCCTACTCTCCCATTTAGTTTCGAGCCGTCCGTGTAAACCTTGATAGTGCTCTGGTTCAGAACGCTTTCAAATCTGATAGCATTCTTTTTGTTCATAACTTGACATTCGAAATTTCTCTCAAATACCTTTGTTTTCTTTATTCGGTCAGCTGGCATTTGCATCAGAGGTAAGAATTTCCTTGCCTCATTGCAAACATCAACATGGCTTTTTGTTTTCCCAAAGGAACCAATTGGGTTGACATGCCAGAGCCCACTAACAGAGATTCTGTATGACCCTCGCACTGCCTCAGCCAATAAAAATTCCTCAATGGGAGTTACGTTGAGCAATATTTCCAGAGCACCAGTAGGGGTGCCAGGAAAAGCTGATGAAATCATCAGGCAAGCAAGTCTCTGCACCTTTGTGAGTTTCCTCACTAGATACTTTTTGTTGAGACCGCCAGCCCAGGACACACATGCATACGACATGATTGGACGTATCATAGCTGTGTATATCCATTTCATCATAGATGGTTTTATTCCCCACGTTTTACCCACAATTTGTCTACGTTGCATTAATGCTGTAGTTGCTTTGCGGGTAATTCGGGTAATATGAGGTTTCCAAGTTAGCTTGCTGTCTAGAGTAACACCTAACAGCCTTGCTTCCTTGGAAAGTTTAAGTTTTGTGCCGTTCATTGACAAGGAACCCAAGTCTGGATTCCGTTTGTGAGTGAACAGTACTATCTCGGTTTTCTTGCTGCTAAACTGTAGCTCTTGTTCCAAAGCCCAGTTTGCAGCAATATTTATTGCTTTCTGGGCCATTCCTCTGATCCAAAGCATATCAGCACCAGTGACCAACAATGCTAGATCATCGGCATAGGCTTGAACATAAAAGCCTCTGCTACGTAACTCTAGCAACAGGCTGTTTAAGACACAGTTCCATAGAAAAGGGGACAGGATACCAGAGGTGGAGTCCTCGAGGACGTCCTTGGCCTCGAGGACGTCCTCGAGGACAGATTTTGAAGTCCTTGGCCTTGGCCTTGGCCTCGAGACCTCAAGTCCTCGAAAATTGGCCTGTCCTCGGCTCGAGGACAGCACTATTTTTTGGAATGTTAAAATTTTGTCGAGCGCTTGAAAAATTTTTTGGAAAACGTTTTTTAGTGGAGATCGCTTGAAAAATTTTTGTGAAGACCTTTTTTTTTTTTTTTTTTTTTGGAGATCGCCTGAAAAATTTTTGTGAAGACCTTTTTTTTTTTTTTTTGGAGAGCACTTGCGCTTTGTGTCCTTGGTCCTTGGCCTTGGCCTCGAGCATTCCTGTCCTTGGCCTCGAGAGTATCTGTCCTCGGAAAGGCTGTCCTTGGCCTTGGCCTTGGCCTCGGATTTTTTTTGTGTCCTTGGCCTTGGCCTTGGCCTCGAGCCTTGTGTCCTCGACTCCACCTCTGCAGGATACCACCTTGTGGGTTCCCCTTTACTACTTCCCTTTTAACTTTATCACCATGTAATTCTACTTGGACTGTGCGATGTCTTAGTAGAGTCTCTATCCATGAGGTGAGAATCTTAGACATGCCCAGCCCTCGCAGAGCCGCAACAAAACTACGGAAGGTGACATTGTCGAAGGCGCCGACAATATCCAGGAAAATACCCAGAGCCGGCTTTTTTCTAACAAGGCAATGCTCTACACGGCGTACAAATTCATGCAAAGCAGTTTCCGTAGAAACTCCAGCACGAAAACCATACTGCGATGCAGAAAGCTTTGCCTGCACGTTATTATCTTCATTAACATGATACAGAACTAGCCTTTCCAACCATTTCAGTTGAAAAGAAGTTAGAGTGATCATACGGAAGGATTTAGCTTCAAAATAGCTTTCCTTACCGGGTTTAGGGAGAAATATACCTGTGCCTTCTTTCCATGCCAATGGCACATAGCTGTGTCTCAGGCATGCTTGAAAAATGACATGGTAATATCCTTTCAGTTGATTCCAACCTTTCTGTAGCAGTACAGGATAGAGCCCGTCTGGCCCTGGTGCTTTGAATGGTTGAAATTCGTTAATAGCTGCTTCCATACGCTCAAATGAACATATGTTTGCAATCATTTCAGTGTCTTCAGGTCTCATAAATGGATTGTCCACTAAGTCGGACCTGGTTGCAAGATTTTCTAACTGCTGGCTACCCGGTGATAAGATATCCAGCAGATAGTTTAAAGTTTCTAGTGGAGACTTTGTGAATTCTCCGTTGTGTTTGATTACGTTGCTAACACGCACCGTTTCATTCCTTCGAATAATCTTAACCAGGCGAGCCGTTGGTGTTTGACTATTCATGCTTTCTACAAAGCTATGCCATGAATCGCGCTTTGCTTTTCTGACAGCTTTTTTGAAATGAGATAAGGCGAGCTTTTGAGCCTCCCAATCTTTTTCTTGTTTTGTTTTAATGGCTTTTCTCCAAGCTCGGCGAGCCTCTTTCCGAAGACTTGCAAGCTCAGAATTCCACCAAATGTTATCTTTCTTACGAAGCGACTTTCGCATAGGGCAAGCAGCTTCATATGATTTAGTAATAACGGAATGAACCTTGTTTGCCAGCACATCAATGTCTTTTTTTGAGGAAGGCACTGGTACTGGTTGTAAAGTTCGTTGACTTAATTTTTGTTCGAGTTTGTTTACATACTTGTTCCAGCATGTACTACGAACATTACGAAACAGTTTAGCCTGTTTTTGGATCCTGCCTTTAACCTGGAACCTAATATACATGTGATCCGAGAATGATGGCACGTTGCTAACATGCCAGCCAACCACTCGGTCCCATGCACACCGGTTCACTAAAGTTAAGTCTAGAACCTCTTCCCGCGTTTTAGTTCTGAATGTTGGTTTATTACCCACATTACAGAAATTTAGGTCTGCACTAGCACAATATGCTAACAGATCCTCTCCTCGAGGGTTTATATCAATGGATCCCCATATAGTGTGATGTGCATTTGCATCGGTTCCTACAATAGTAGGAATTTGTTCATTTTCTGTGAAGACCAACAAATCCCTCCGTAAATTGGGCGGAGCTGGTTCTTCGGCTGCCATGTATGCTGATACGAAAACAAAACTGTCTCCCTTTCGGCACACATTGTTAACTCTAATTGCCACTATATCCTCATTTGAAAACATCGGGGTTAGAGAACAATAGAGATCAGGAGTAGCATAAATGCACGCCCGAGGACGATTACCCTTTTCAATTCCTTGAAAGAGGTTCCATCCTCGTAGCTTACTTCTGATTTTAGTGGCATATGTCCATGGTTCTTGTGCCAACACTAACCCGGAGCGTACGCTTTTTGTAACTTCACACATGTTATAGCTTGCTGCTTTACATCTGTGTAGGTTGATTTGCCAACACTCTAAATTATGTAAGGATAACTTAGGTGCCGTAATGGCTTTATTTGATTTATCAAGTTGTCCGCTGTAATCCTGAGCCATTCTTATCTATATGATAGATGTACTCAAGTATAGCGCTTTATTCTTAGAACAGCTGATATGGCTACTTCAATACAACAGAGAAAATCTCTGACTTCTACGAACTAGAAGTCGTCGGCTTCTCTGTATCTGCCGAAGTGCCAGGCTCAGCTGTATCCATTATTGCCTCACAGGTTTCATCACCCTTTGGCGATCGTGATGACGTCTCCAGGTTCTGAAGCTGCTTGGCACTTTTCTTCTTTTGGAACTGAATCCGACGATAACCAGCGTATGGGTTGTAGTTCAGTTCCTTCAGCGTGGTTAGCGAAGGTTCCCGAACGGATACTACATGTAGCATCCCTCTGTTCCCCTTCGCTGAATGCTTTGTTTCCAAATCCCTACGACTGATTTTCGCATTACAACGGGAAACCAGCGTAAGGGTATCAGAAATGTTTAAACCTTCATCCTCTGGCAACCAGATTCCAAAGGTTTTTGCTGGAGGCAAGTCTTTAGGGCCTTTTGCATCGTAGCCTTGATGAACTACCAAGGACGGTACAATAGCCTCAATCACTTGTTTTGCCCACTCCAAGGTTTTCTCATCCTTGCATATCATCAGCACCTTACCTTCAAAGATAAAAGTGCGTTCGATACGGATAAGAAAACCCGGATCGGTACGAAGAATCATTTTGGTGATGGCACTTTGAACTTCACGTAGATCCATGCTGTCCATACCACCATCCCCTTCCAACTCTTTTCTTGTGATGGTTAATTTTTGATTGCTGGCCTTCACAGCCGCAGCATAGCTAGCTGGGGGTGCTTGTGCCAAACATCGTTTTCTTGGCTTTGCCTCCTTGCATATCATGAACGACATCATGTCGCCCACGCTTCTGCGGGAGGTTTGTTGAGGAGGACAGAGAATCCGAAGATTCCCTGGCTCGTTTAGTTTGGCCGGAGGAATGGTCAGAAGACTCAGGGTCATGGTCAGCAAGTGTCATACCAGCCAGACCCCTCATTACCCGCTTCTTTTCCCTTCTCTTCCGGTTTTTTTCATAGTTTTTCCCCCGTTTCACCTCAGACCTGCAAGCAACATCCGAAGAATTACTTGGATTCTGAAGCTCCACAGGAGGAGTTGAAGTGGTATTCGGTTTTGCAACCGACCATGCCACTTTTGCTGTACCCTCAGCTTCTGAGACGGACTCCTTTAGCAAAGGAACCTTCTCAACTTGAGGGCTCAGGTTTGATGTTTTTTCGGCATCTGGGCTTGAAGGCGCAGATGGCCGAGTGCTTTCTTTGTTGGCATTGTCACTCAAGAATTCACTGATTCTTGGTTGTGACAGAGCCATTTCTTCTGAATTTAGGGGTGTAATCCGTGTTACTTTCTTTTTTCTATTAATTGACATAATTCATTAAGTTGGTTTTCTTTAAACTGGGAAAAGTTCCAAAGACCAGATTTATTCAGACAAACAGAAAGCTACGAACTTCTATTTCTATCGATGGCAACAACCCAACACTGCAAATGACGGACTTTTCTCTGGAGTACTGGCCTCGGCGGAGCCCCCCCAATACAGCTGCAGACCCCTACCCAGGTGCCATCTGGAACTACAGGTGCACGGGGATTTTCACAAGCTGATGGACACGAAGTCCTATGTTGGCTAGACTAGGACCAGCATTCTTTCTATCTTGTGGCCGCGACACGGCAGCGCGTTTTATCCGCTGTACCCTATACTCGCATTGACATTCCGCCGCAATATTGACCCATTACTACCGGTTCCATATCAGCCCGCAACCTCCTGTTGGCTTTAGAGTCAGGGGTTGGAAATTAGAAGGCAGGACTTCGCAGTATCAGGCCTTCGCTTGCGCTATTGCCTGGTTGCTAATTCCTGCACTTCTTAACCTCGCCCATCCTCATCGGCCGGATGCCATTGCCTCAATTAGCCAGTGTTTCCACTGTTTCCACCCGACACCACGTGGAGGTCTGAGGTTGGACTTTGTCGGGCTGGTGTACAACTAAGAAAATGAACAATTTCAGCTATTCTTTTTGTGCGCTTATATTCCCGCTAATAAGAGGATATCGGCTAACAAGATACACATACTCAAATTTTCATCTTGCGTGTCCATTGCCTCTAGGTATTCATACTTCAACAAACCACAAATTCAACTAAAAGAAAAATTTTATACTAAAACCAATTCTCAGAAAAATTTGAAACGCACTGACTACAAAATTGTTGCTATTCCGAATTGCAAGTCGGGCAGGGGTTTTCGTGGTGGGGTTTGGGCTTAAGATTGACAAAATTCCCGGCTATTTCGGACATGATACGTGCCTTGTTTTACCGATCAGTGATAGAGTTGATGGAAAGTCTGCTACTGAAGCAGTAGACTTCAGTTCGATTCCCAGTCTCGTCAAACCATAGACTATAAAAATTGGTATTCACGGCTTTCTACTTGACGTTCAGCAATTAAAGGGACATTGTGAAGCCTCCACCGTTTGTGGTAAACAGATGGGCAGGTGGCAGCTAGACTCATAGAACGAAAGGCCCCTTCGCTGTTTCCTGGCCTAGGTAACTTGGTAAACAAAATGTAACTAGAATTACAATTGGGTTTAGATAGGGATAAAAACATAATCAAAATAACTTTGCTTTGATTATTTAAGTGCTGTATGGTCTAAAGACTACTAGTTCTGAAGCCTAGAAAAGAGCCACCATAACGGAAACTACTTAATGCAATCAATGCAATAAAGCGGTTATCTTAATGCTGCAGGTTCGAATCCTATGGGAGGACAACTTTTTTGCATTGCTTGTTCGAAGTAGTCGCCGTTCTCTTGGCTCTTCTCGATAGGCTTCGAGCTGGTAGTCTCAAGACCAGAAAGTACGCAAACGATTAAAACATCAAAAACTCTGGCCTGCAAACGTCAAAACACTGCAATTAATTATTTCCTATAATACAACGTAGCAACACTGAACTAAGACTTCATTTCAGCACCAATACAATTATTATTCCTTAGTTATTATTAATACAGTACATCACATTTATAAATAAGCAGTTTTTTATTTAGTCACAGCTGACTGAATAGAAAAGGGCAATTAACCATAAGACTGCCGTTACATGAAATCGATTCAAAAGTAAAATCGATTATACTCAATTGTTTAAATCTTTATAATACAGTAGAGAAAAAGAGCAAAAAAAGGTATCGTAGAATAAAGAAACAAAAAGATAAATCGATTCATCTTTTGAATCAATTATCTGTAAACGTGTTGGTTCATTCGTTTTTTTGAGACCTTTCGGACTTTTTTGGACCTGATTTAGCCCTCTTTTTCGGGGTCGGGCCGGTTTCGGATTAATGTTTTTTAGTTCAAGCTTGATCTATACCTAGTTGGCCCGTTACAACTCTGTCGCCATTACCATACTTCTATACTAGAATTGATTCTCAAAAAAAAAAACATTCAAACTCATTCAGTACTACAGAGCCAAAATTATACTTTTAATAAAATGTTTGTCTTATTTTTGAAATATAACAGCAAATCGTCAAAAAATATTGCTGGTTATTGCGTCTGTGGAAAATTACAACAAAATCTTCAGTGCTATTTCAGAAAAGTACCGGAAAAGTTGTGGCATAATTTTGATACATCTGACCTAATTTCACTGGAATTATTTTCTTCGCGGCCCCACTACAGTTTTTGCTAAAAATTGTTGGCACAATTTCTTTAAAAAGTTTTAGGGTCGCCAAGGCCTTAAAAATCATTTGTTAAAAAACATGCTGTAACACAATAGTATTTTTTAAATTCAGTCAATCAAAATTTGATGATTGATTTTGCAACCATTTTTTTTAATTTTTAGTGAAAATGTAATTGTAACCATATGGTAATCCAAGAAAAAAAATGGAATAAAATTAACTCTGGACAAGGGACCAAGTGGGCTAATAGACAGGAATGAAAATTAATTAAATATTATGGGCAAAGGGACCAGTGAGTTAAAGGACAGAGATAAACAATGTAAAAAAATATTTTTCAGCAAAAATTCATTTTTCAATGGTGAAAATGTATTTTTTCAACGGTGAAAATGTATTTTTCAACAAAAATTTATACTCTGTAGGATCTCATATTGCGCCATGCAGTCTCACTTGCTGACAGTTTATATATATTTTCGATGTTCTTGAATTTCTTTAGCTTGCATAAACAAACACAATGTAATTATAACTGCTATGCTTTTAAGTGTAATTGGACAAAAATTTCAATTAAAAGCTTGGAAAATCTTTCCCAATATCCATCCGTACAAACCATTGTTTAGCAGAAGCTGACAACTTAGTAGGCCTAATATATGCAAAAAATCGCTGAAACAAACTCTTTCAACCTATTTTGGTCATTTTTCCTTTGGGCCTCAATTTTTGCCCAGCGGCTGCATGCGAATGTAACATGACTAACGGAATAACTGTGGTTTTCTCTGTGATACCAAATCAACAAGCAGTGCTTTTAAAGAAAGCTGACAATAACTGAAAGCACTTCCGTTGGTGAAGGCTTCAGCGATCTCAGCGTATCTGCAATATAATCAACAACATTCAACAATGAAAACAGTTAATATTACAGACATAAATATAGAAAAACAAAAAGTCTTCAGCTAGATCAGTCTTTGTTTTTAAGGAAAAAAAAGCAACTTCACCTTTGGGATTCGAACCCCCTATGTCCACTAGAAGCAGAAACAAAAGTGGTTTGGAAGTCGTGGAAATCCTTCAACGCAAGACAGACCTTGAACCTTAAACCACTCTGCCACTGTAGTATTTATAAACTAAATCAATTTCTGGTTAATTTTGTTTGTTTTATTTTCGCTGTTTTAGGCATTGGCAATTCCAAGTAATTATTTGTTGTGATTTTGTTTCTTAATTGGCAACCAAAAGATCATATGGGAATTTTTGGTGGTTCACCCAGTTTGAGGACAACTAATGATGGAGATGGAATAGTGGCATACTACATTACTATATAATCTGAACAAAAACAAGATGTGCATTGCGTGCAATCTATGACTTCACTACAGAGTTTTAAGTCGGGCCGGGTGTTTCGGATCGGGTTTGGGCCAGGTTTAGGCTTAAGATTGACAAAATGTCGGGCTTCATTCTGGCTTGATATATATTTATTTGTCTTGTATTTTCGCTTTTTAGATGATATTAAAGCGTATTATTGAAAAAACTTTGCAACACTAAAAGACGACTTCGTTTAGGCATCAATGCGAATATTGGTGCACAATTATTTTTATTACGTCACAATTTACCGGCAATGAGTAATTTTATTACCAGTGAATAAATAGCCTTACAAATTTGCATAGATCTAACCAAATTTTCTGGCTTTTCTGGGCCTGGTTTTGGCTTCAAATCACGTTTCGGGTTCGGGCTTGTACTTGTCGGCCCGTTTACAACTCTGCCCTACTATACACGAGCTAATAACTTGACCGACGCATTTTCACGGTAGGGGGGACAAAAATGCCACCCTGTGTTACTCCTCAAGCAAAATTTATGGGAATACCAAAGTTGGCACGTGGGTTAGCGTTTAATAAAAGTTTTTAGAAAAATTGAGTTTTGCGTTGACGGCGTCGTCATAGTGACGTCAGAATTATATTTTCAAAAGCGCCGGTCAAATTTTGTAATAGGTCTAATTTTTGATACTTAATCATAAAATGCTTACGTCACAAAGACGTCTTGTGACGTCATTTACGTTAAATATGACCCAAAAAATGCTCAGATTTTGGAAAGTGAGTTCCGAAAACCTCAAAATTGGCAAACTTTTCCTTGCCTTAGCAACTTAAAATTTTCAGCAATTATTTGAGAATAAATTTGACTCAAATTTACGGTATTTTGCAGTAAAAAAGTTTTTATGAAAGGATCATCACGAAAAACTCATGAGAGGAAGCAATATTGTCTCCCCGTGTTAAAGGAGTTTAATACAAACTTGTACAAAAACTTAAAAGGGTATAGCATTCAGTCTATTCCGGTAGTTTACTACAGATAAAATCAATATATATTTCTTTGAAATTTTTGTTTTCATTTTGGGGCTGCGGTTACAAAAGAAATTCAACAAATACAAAATAGAGATATCCCCCTAAAACAGTTTTTGGAAAAAGTGAATTTGTTCTCTTAGCCTGAATTTCCAGAACAATGGGGAGGTTTACTAAAATTGGACTTGTCACAAGAAGTTACTGGAAGAATAAACACTAAGTCTCTCTTTTTTCTTGGGAATTCAGGCTTAGAGAACAAACTCGGGATTTCCAAAAACTTGTTGGGGGAAATATCTCTTTCTATTATTTCCTTAAATAGCTTTGCAATCGCAGCTCCGTATGAGAACAAAAAATTTCAAAAATTTTATTGTGATTTCAGCAATTTTAAGCTGCAGGAATTGGTTGGATGCTTCATCCCCTTTAATCAAACGCATTACAAATCAGCAAGTATACCTACCTTATAATAAAGTTTAACGATTGTTACTAACTTGTCGATCCCCATCTGCAAGCACAACTTATCAATAAAAAGACTATAAAAAGAATTACTATTTCTTCGGAAATCAAAAGAGCAAACTGTTTTCGTCCATGCATAGGTTGCCCACACCAAACACGCTAATTTTCATAAGCCATTTTGTAAAGGTAAATAACTAACGAAATGCAGCAAAAAGCGGATTAAAAATACAATTACTGAAACGCAAAAGTATCATGAAGCTTATTCCATATAAGCACCTCTTTTGGTCTTGCAGTTTGCAAGTCTTTTATTCGGCTGGGCCGCCACAACGGTCCCAAATAGGAAATAAGTATAAAGTATCTGTCCAAGGTCACCATAGCGGCATTGTAAGCCCGGGAATCGAACCGGAACTAGCAATTTTTTGATTACTAACCAGACCCTCTACCAACTGCGCTACATGTATCTTCGCCGCTATTTCAGCCAAAATTTTTTAGCAGGCAGGACAAATTAAAAATTACCAATTATCGATTCAATTGATTCCTGAGATGTAACAAGCAAAAAAATTTCCCCCAGCAGTTGGAGGTGGCTTCAAAAACCATCAAGTTCAGCAGCTGGAAAGTTGCTGGATTTATATTTACAATAATAAGCAAATTGAAGTTGTCGGTTGGAATCTCAAGAGTCAATCACAAAGGGAAATATCATTTCACTGGCCTTACTGCTTCGATTTTTATCTGCTTCGATTTTTATCGATTTTTGTCGTTGTACTTATTATCTTACTGGCAATTTTTAACACAAGAAAGCAGCACAACAGTACAGTAACTGCTTTGTTTCATGTTTTTTTTGCTTTTTGGAAGACCAAGGTTCGATTCCCTGCCGTCTCAAATTCCGCTAGTGCGTGTAAAATTGTAAATACTTGCATTACATATAAGTCGCGTGTTCTTTTTGAATTTACCTTCGCCTTGTTTCAACAAAAGCAGCTGGAAAAAAACAAAAAATGGACGTATCACAAAGTTGTAGTCGTCAACAACCTACAAAAACTACAGGTCTAAGCAAAGTAGGTCTATTTAAAATGTTGGTGTCCTAATGTTTGCTGGTTTTTACTCTTTCAGTCATTCGGACGGCCGGCGCTCGCGTCGCATTTTTTTATTTATTTTGATGAAACAGTTTTCAACTATTCTGAATTTCATACTTTTGCTTAGAACTACGGAAAGCTTTATGATTGAGATTGATGTGCAACACCCTGGTAAAAAAACGCGTCTCAATAATTGGCCAACTTGGCTGGACAGCCTTTGATGAGCTATACTCTCGAGGTTGACTTAAGAATCGGTGTATCCGATCTTACTTTTACTTGTGACGATCTATTTTGCAGTGTAACGCTCCCTTTTTCTTTACGCTGGCGACGGGATTTTAACCTCTCCTACCACCGTAAGGAATAAGGTCCACCACTCCAAGGTTCGTCGTGCTCACCATAATAAAATCCGGGTAAAAAGGACACGTCCCAACGCGGTCGACTGGCTCAGTTGAAAACCTAAGAAGTACTTTCCAACTTGTCTTAAGAACCAATGCATCCGATTTTATTTTGTTTGTGGCTTAGTAGGAATGTGACCCTACAAATGCATCTTTATCTTCTTGTCACGAAAAAGCGACTTAGAGCCATCTTTTGGACGAGTCCACTCGTTCAGGAATTGACTATTTTCCAAGTTTTCCAGCTGAATTTTGACTGCTCGTTCGAAGCCACCAAGCAGAAATAAACACTATAAAGCGTCTTATCCAAGGACGCAACTATATGTGGCCAGGGTGAAGGTTGAACCCAGATCTTGCAATCAGAGTCGTTGTTAAGACGGTCATACTTGCCTAACAATATTTGAAACATAGCCGAAGTTTGGAGATCCTAAAATCTTTTTTTTCCAAAATTTCAAAGTAAGAGATCATATTATAGCATAGGCGTAGCCAGGGGGGGCCCAGGGGGCCCGGGCCCCCCCAATCAAAATACCACTAACGACAAAAACTTATGACAACATGGCCTAGCGATGTTTAGTTGCAGTTTTTTTTCAGTAATTACGCACATAACAGTATTTAACAATAATATTAATGACAACAAGGGAGTCCCGGGGTCCCTAACTAACAACCAGGGGGCCCTTATTAACAACTAAGGGGTCCTGGGGCCCTTAATCGACAACCAGAGGGCCCCAGGGCCCCTAACTGACAACCAAGGGGCCCCTAACCAACAACCAGGGGCCCCTAATTGACAAACAGAGGGCTATGGGGCCATTAACTGATTACCAAGGGCCCCAGGGCTCTTGACTCACAACCAGGAGCTCTGGGGCCCCTAACCGACAACTAGGGGGCCCCGTAGTGCCTAACTGACAACCAGAGTCCCCGGGGTTCCTAACCAACAACCAGGGGGCCCCGGGGCTCCTAACTAACAACCAGGGAGCCCTGGGGCCCCTAACCAAAAACCAGGGAGCCCCGGGGCCTCAAACCGACTACCAGGGGGCCAGGGCCCCTAACCAACAACCAGGGGGCCCCTGAGTCTCTAACTGACGACCAGGGAGCCCCGGTGTCCTTAACTCACAACCAGGACCCAGAACTCACAACCAGGACCTAGGCCCCCTTGATTAAAATGCCACCAATGACAAACATTTGTCAAAAAGCCTTGTTTCTTCATTTTCAGTTTCTTTTAGCATCTTTGCGTACATCAGTACACGCGTACAACAGTAATTAACAATACATAATATTGACGACCAGGTGGCCCGGCGCACCCCCTTAATTCAATTTTTTCCAACCAATTTAAACGTATAACCAGGGTGAAATCAAGGGTTTTTGTCCTAAAAGTTGCTACCTCAGGCCCTCATCTAAACTTTTTATGAACGTAATACAATAACCAGCGCCGTATTTGCCAAATGGCTCAGTGCCAGGGCCCCGCGCTCAGATAGTAGGACTTTTTTTGGTCTTCATTTATATTTGGCAGCAAGATGTTGCAAAAATCCCCTAAGTGCCAGGGGCCCCGCGCAATGTAAATCCGGCCCAGGAATAACATGTTTAGTTAGCGTAACCATCTATTGTACCTTTTTTCAATAACGATTCACCTCCACCTCGTCAGTTTTACGCACAAAATATTTTTAAAAAATAGCAGGAGAAAATACTCATTGAACAAACTACTGAATTTCAATTGAAGGGGTCTGGGCCCTTTGGCCGTACTTGTACTTCTGTAACTGGTAAACTTCATGACTAAACAAAAATCTCTAAGGAAATTTTTCGAGTGTATTATTATTTACTGCTAAAGTATTGGAGGAGGCAATGTGCCTTACTTCCCCTAATAGACCAAATCACTTACAATTAAAATTTCACACCATAATGCAAGATTCTAAACTTGTTTTGGGATTTAATTGCGAAAGGAGGATTGAATAACTAAATTTTTTCGATTGGCTTTGAGATGTTAAAAATCTAGTTCTTTGTAATGGCTGTGAACTCGTGCGAAATGTGACCCAATGGGATTTAAATAGTTTTTTTTTTCCAAAAACTTACAAAAATCGCCCAGCGGCTGGGGGCTTTGCCCCCAGACCCCATAGCCACCGGCGGCTGGGGGCTCCGCCCGCAGACCCCTGTGTGTGATACGTTTGAGTGCACTATCTTACTCAACACGTCTCCTAATTAAGTTAGACATTTACACTTTTTAACTATTAGTTTTCGCCCTCTCCCTTTATCAAAATCCTGGTTAAGTGCCATCAGGCTACGGCTTCAGATCTTTCATTCATCTTTGCTCCACAAAAAGTTCCTTTTTCGAAAATTTCTGATGACGTCATTGCGTGTGATTTGTGGTTTGGGCCCCCCCAATCAAAAATCCTGGCTACGCCTATGTATTATAGTACTGCAAAATTGTTCTTCTAAAAAGTGCTGCCAAAATAATGTTGTAATTCTGATTTCATTAAGGGCTATACCGCTGCAATAAAAAGTTCTCGACAACACAAATTTCGACAAACTATGGAACACAAAAGGTAGTAAAAATACAAGCTAACATACTGTAATTACAACTTTTACGCGCATAATGAACAAACGTTTGGTTACTTGTCCAATGTCCATTAAGGCGTCTGTTGAGGCCCATGCACAGCACAATTGAACAGCACTGATTCACGATACTGATACCTAATACGCGTTTTTCTAAGGCAATACTGTTGTCTAAGCCCATGCCCCAAAACTGTACTCCTGCAATTCAAAGAATGTTCAAAGTTGGTGAGCCGAACCCATGCGTAAAACCTAAATCAACCAGAAATATGCACAGTACATACAAAGTTGTTGAAGGTTAATCCGAAATCGCTGAAAAAAGCTAGTGATGCTAAAATAATGTAGTAAAGCAGGAAACCATGCCCGCGATTAGGACAGCTAGATTACCTTGTTTGTTGGGACTTTGCAACTATATAGAGCGAGCCCAACAATAAGATTTTGACAATTTTTTGACTTACTACAGTAAATAATATCAACGTTTTATTCATTTGCTCACAAATCAAAAATGGCTTGACATAGAAAACTAAAACTTAAACACAACGTGACAACTTCATGCTTTCCTCCTTTGGAAACGTCTCGACCGCTGACAATTAGTTTATGAAAACAAAAACGAGAAAAATGATGTCTAGTTTTGAACTGTTTTATCTGTGTGTGTGCGAACTGGTAAATTAGAAAAAAAAAAGATTACGGCTTATTAATGCACAGTTTTTTTTTTCTGATGACCGTTGTCCATGTTATTTGTTATTTTTCTTGTGTTTGATTGTTTTTATATTAGTTTAGGTTTTCTTTGCTTTTCGGTTTTGGTCTTTAGCTCTTTAAGGGCCACGAAGCGGTTCCGAGGAGGTTCTGGAAAATAGCGCTCTACTGTAAAATCCTTTTTAGCCGCAAGGTATCTGGCTAAAAAGCACTGCAGGCATCTTTTGCACTTCCTTATTACTTCTTACATTATCCAAAATAATGGGTAGTAAAATACGTAAGACGTTTTTGCTTTCTTTTTTCTGCTTTCCGGCCTTAATTCGCACGGAATTTGGCAAATAAAATATTCGAACACTTAAGACCTTTTTTTGGTATTTTTCTTATAAATGGTACATATCAAGTTTTAAACTATTTTAGAAATTAATTTTGAGCATTGCAAAGTACATACACCTATATATGCAACTGATTATAAAACATGCCACAGTTCATAAAAGATTGGAAACCGCTCAACTAGTCCTGTTCCTGTAGACAGCTAAACCCTGAAAATTGAAAACATCAGCAATCATGGTCATTGTGAAGCATTAGACCTTGAATTACAGTGGCAAAGCTTTGTTGGAGGGTCCTAAAAATTTGAGATTTTGAAGTGGGTTACCGGTGAGTTAAACGGCTAAAGTGTTCAGGATGGTAGGTATCAAGCAAAGATAAAAAATGACAAAATTAAAAGTGCCATATTAAGGGTTTTTTTTAAGTTATGTTAAATCTTTAAATCAACGGTTTATTAATTTGCCATACATAATTTTGGGGAAAACAGTAAAAATTGGTTAAATTTATTTTTTAATGCGCAGCATGTTGGTCTGGTCCATACAGCGCGCTTGTCTGTGTATCAAAGGTCTGATAGGCAATGATGGCAGTACAGTAAGGTACGTTCAGAATTCGCGTACTACGTACCTCGCACCTTGAACCGTACCGTACTAGCGTACCGCACATCAGTTCAATTTTTGAAGCATACCGTACCTTCGTAACGTACTTACGTACCAGAGGTGGAGTCGAGGACACAAGGCTCGAGGCCAAGGCCAAGGACACAAAAAATCCGAGGCCAAGGCCAAGGACCAAGGACACAGCCGCAAGTGTTTTCCACAAAAAAAAAGTCTTCAAAAAAGTTTTTCAGGCAGTCTTCAATTTATAGGCGTTGCCAGAATTTTTGATTGGGTAGGCCTATTGAATTTTATTGTATCGAATTCCCAAACATAGAAACATGGTTTGAAGTCACGTCATTGTCGTCGCTTGGAACCTGATCGTTATGAATGCAAAACTTCAAATCAATTTTTCAAGCAAGAATACCGGTAACTCAGTCAATTAATAGGAAAATTATTTATTGAAAAAAAAAAATCGATAAACAAAAGATGAACTACCTCATGAATTACACCACGTGTCTGTTATGATAATAGTCTATCAAAATTATTCCTAAAGTGAAATAGTCATAATAGTTCACAGAGACATCACGTCTTACAATCCTACTTCATTTCACAACACCTTAATGCTGTCTCCGCATCTAAATTGTAATCATTTCAACCTCTAGTGGCGTGAGACGGAGCCCCCATCGCTGGAGCATTCCCGTGTTTTGAAGTCAATTGGCTGCATCATCAGTGTGAAGAGGAGTGGACACAATGCTAGAAATTTTGATCCCTGAATTAGACAAACTCAACCGGTAAATTTGAATAACCAAACTATCGGTATGGGCATAGGTGGGCACAAGTCCGTTAATCGTTAATAACGAAGAGTACTTTTTCATTAACTCGTTAATCCGTTAAAAAGTTTTTTCTTGTTAACGGACTAAATTAACTTCCGTCAAGCTCTGTTAACGGACTAAAGTAACTTTCGTTAAGTTCTGTTAACTTCCGGTAAGGTTTTTATCGTTGATATCTTGCACCATTCATTCATATCGTACCGATACAAACCAGTTTGCACTGGTAACACTTGCGGCGTATTTGCACGAGTTTTATAGAAGAGAGCGAAGAAAGGAGCTCTTTTTTGTGGCAAATACTAAGTTGCATTCTCATCCTGTAAGTCTGTTAATTATCGCTGTTCGCAATTTTCAAAGATTTTCCGATCGCAGCTACGTTACTGCATTTGAACTTATTTTTATCCTGAAATTAGATTAGACCGTAAACGTCACTTCCAAAACACAAAAAGACCACCACAGCAATAAATATTTCCTTACAATCAGCTCAACAGCGTCAAAACGTGTTCTAGAAGCGAGTAAATAAAAAGAAATGTAAATTACACGCAAAATGTTAACGAATTAACGGACTTAACTAACTTCCGTTTATTAAACTGAAAATAACGGATTAACGTTAACGGAGGTGTGAAGTTTGTTAACGGACTAGTGGTTAACGAAGCTTACGCTTTGCATTAACTTGCCCACTTATGGGTATGGGCCATCGTCTTCATCTCGTAACTTCAGCTGCCAAAACGGCAGATCTAAATTTTTCCCACTTACTGCTCTGGACTCGAGTTTCACGTAATACCAACGTTCATCGGTAGAGCTGACGTTCAACCCGAAATTCAAAAGCTAAACTAAGCTGGCCTACGAACCGAAACTCTAAATCTGAGTAAACTAGCCCATAAATTTAAAATCAAAATATGATTGTGAAAAATAATTGCAATTGTGGCCATAGTAACTTGGAAAAAAAATTATTCGGAATGCTATTATCTGTATTATTCGGAATGTTATTCATTTCAAAATTATGTTATAGGCTACAAAGTTTGGAGTTCAAAATGTTATAAGTTTGGAGTCTAATAATTTTGGAATGTAATAACGAGTAATAATTTTGGAATTTTATACATTCCAAAATTATTCGGAATGTTATTCGCAAAGCCATGAACAGAAATCGAAATCCTAAAGTCAAACTCCACCCTAACCAACAACAGTCTAAGAAGCATTGTGTAATTTTTAAATTGCAGTTTGAACGTATTTCTATTGCAAATTGAAAAAAATTTCGTGAATTTTTATGTGCGTATGATATCAAATTGATAATGCCTCATTGTAACTTTACTACTGACAAACTATTTCCGTATCAAGATCATCCATCGTTAATACATTCGTCAGGTGTTGTGTATTAATTTTGGACCGAAGTAATTTCGTTACTAAATTACGCATCAAATAATTTTACATATTTCAAAAAAACAGAATCGCAACTGAATATCGACAATCAATCTTTACCCTTGTATTTTTCAATGCTTGTTTTAATTGTTGTTTAAAACTGACGTCGCTATTTGGCTGTGTCATCTTGTAAGTTTAAACCTATCACCTCCCGTTGTTTATTCATTTTTTTTGATAATAAATATACCAATCTTAAGCCATGGCATAGCCGCCCGTACATAGATGTAGTCAAGAATTTTGATCCGGGGGGGGGGCTGAACCACGACTCACATGCAATGACGTCATCAGAAATTTTCGAAAGAGGGATTTTTTGTGGGACAAAAGTATTGCAGAGTAGAAGATTAGAGGCCTTGGCCGATGTGTTGGCACATAACCAGGATTTTACTATAGTGAGAGGGCTCAACCCCCCAAAAAGTGTGAATTGGGATGCGTAATGAGCAAACTAGTGGGTCTACAACGCAGCGTAGACAGGGATCTCGGGGCGTAGTCCTCAGCCGCCGAAGGCTAAGAGGATCTAAGGGCGAAGCCGCCGGAGGCTAAAGGGATCTGAGGGCGAAGCCCCCGGCCGCTGGGCGATTTTTTGAAAAACTAGCTATTTTAATGCCATTGGATCACAATTTGACCGTGTTTAGAGCCATTTTACAGAAATTAGATTATGAACATTTAAAAGCCAATTGAAAAAATTGTTCAATCCTCCTTTTACTTACAATTCGCGTCCAAAACACGCTTAAAATCTTGCATTTTGGGGTTAAATTTAGTAAGTGATTGGGCCCAGGTGAGAAAGCAAGGTGCTTTGCCTCGTGCAATATTTTTGCAGTAAATAATAATCCACTAGAAGATTTTTGTTTTTTCATGAAAATAAACAGTTGTAGGAGTACATGTACAACTAGAGGCTCAGACCCCCTCAATTCAAATTCATAAATTAGTATGAGCATTTCCCCTGGCAAATATTTATTCAAAAGTATTTTGCCGCGGAAAAACTAGCGAGATTGTTATTTAAAAATGGTACTATAGATAGTTACGCCTACAAACCATGTTATTGCCCGGGCCGGATTTACAATGGGATTGCTCTAGTTATAATTACTGGTTAACCGACAGTTTGACCATTTGCTTTATAAGCAGAATTCCACACGCACTTTATAAAGTCACATGTCGATATTACCCCTGATGATCCCAATTTATGCGTGAAACGGACTGTTAAGTTTTATTAGATTTTATTTTTAATACACATGCCACTTGGTCGAGCGGTAACGAGTTTGCTGCTGAAGCAGGAAGTCTGAGGTTCAAATCTTGGGCCGGTCAAATCGGACACAAGAGTGGCCAACGTATCGCCTTCACTGCGACATTTTTTCGCAAGATGTGTTGTTCGGGCGCAATGATGCGGAGATGGGCCCCACAAACCCGCTTAGGCGTAGTTGAGCATACTGGAAGATTTGATTTAGTTTTTCAACTTTTAGCACTGTGGTAATCTACTATGATATTTGTTCCAACTCTTGTTACAGAGCACGTTTTGAAACACTGGTATAAACCATAGATTTAATCCCTATTCCAATGTAGCACTGTAGCTAGAAGCTACGTAGTACATACTTGATTCAACGTCTAAATTTTATTATGCAATGAAAAACAATTAAATCGTACAAAATAAGCATCATTTAGGCAGCAACGCACATTCCACTCATTCCCCATCATCTGACCACTCTTGAATTTAAGTAGCTGCTTCTGATTGGTTAATACAGAACCGTGACACATCTCTCGTCATATCACGTGATCTTGTTCTTCCGCATTTTAATGCGTTTTTTCCAATCATCACTTACCGGTTGAAAATTTGCGTTCATTGCTGCTTTGCCACTAAAAATGCAATGATACAATGAAAAACGGTTACATCCGCAACATTAATACGTAATTATTGAAAATCTTCACTTCATGGGTATAGTGTACGCTGGGCATAAAACTGTGAGCGTACTAGAATGCAAAAATTCTAGAATCCAATTTATTGTGTACTACTATGTTCCATTGTTCGAGAATGCAAGAATTATAAAGCTGATATTAATTAGCAAATAATTTTTTAATATTCTTTGCTGCATTACACTCTATTGCACATTTGTAGATTTCGAAGTGGGTAGGTCGATGATGCCCATTCTTTCTGGGGATAGGAGTGTGCAAAAGCTCCACTGAGCGGATTTTGAAACGCATCTGCCGTTTGAAACTCTAATCAAGTGATTGCTTTAATAAACCAAGTTACAAGCAAGAATCTGTAAAGCAGCCATGTTACGAAAAAAAATCGATATTCGAACGTATTTTGAACATTAAATAGATCCCGAAAACATAATTTCAATTTTCAGTCAAATAATACAACTTGACTGAAAAAACATGTAGTACAGAGGTTTTATTTTTAAACCTAAACAGCATAGGTCGCAGGGTTCTCGACAATCCAAGCACATCTACTTCTCAAGTTAAAATATTGATTTTTGAACACTTAGCGACAACTGGCGTGATACAAAATCTTAGCAAAAAATCATCGAAACCCGACATAAGGGCGCAAGATATTAGGGCACAGGGACGTAAGGGCACCAGGACATAAGAGCGCAGAGACGTAAATCTGCAATCTGCGCTAACATTTTTGTGCTTCGGAAAGTAATTATGTAATCAGCAAAACGAACTTGACTAATGAGTATTTTATTTAATTTTTAAAAGCCAAATTTTGAAAGATGGTTTTTGAATTCCCTTCCTACCTTATGGGCTCCGCCAACTCCTCACACCAATTCCGCGAAATAAAGCGAGAAAAGGAGTAATTTAATTTGATTTCGCTTTACGCGGGGACAAAAGACTAATTATGATTGTTTGCTTAATAGATAAAGTACAACCGTTTCTGCGTTTGAAAACAACCGCTGACGTGGTTACGTTGGTGGTAGATAGCCGATACGGTTACGGTACCAGTGATCTCGTCACAAAGTGATTTCGCCACAAAGTGACAGTTAGGGTAAGATAGCTCTGGGGATAGTAGATTTGTTTAATGACTGCTGTTCTCAGTAAATGCTTTAATTTTGATAATGCAATAGTACAATGGGGTTGCCAGCACAAACCCAGGGCCTGTTCTGTCTTTAGAATGCCGTCTGTCGCGTAATCACTTTGTGACGAAATCACTGTGACAAAATCACTTCGTGACGAAATCACTGGCAACCGCCGATATATCGGCTTGACCCTGATATCAGCCGATATCGGCTGACCGATATATCGGTTGAGCTCCACTCAAAACTATTAGATGCTACAGTACTAATTAGCCTCCAGTAATAAAAGCAGAATTAAAATGCAATAATCTAAGCGTACCCTGGCACTAGCCTACTGATATGATGGGCTGTGCAGTTGCAGCTATATAGGCATGTAAAATTATTCTATTTAATGTAATGTAGTGCATCTTATAGTTTGGTGCACTTTGTGCCTAAAAACAAAAGCTATAGAAGCCATTTGGTGCGCTTTATGCTAAAAGATAATAATTATAGAAGCCATTGATCGATACTATGACATCACGCCAATTAACAGTTATATGCTCCAGTTTGCTGCGCCTTATGGTCTAAAGAATGCTGTAGTGATATCTTTGCTAGAATTAATTTTAATAGAATAAAGTATTCTTTTTTTAGAGTTAAAAAAAGTTGTTTTTTTTTGCTTTAAATTTGCTTACTTGATTTGATAGCTTTGTTCTGTAACGTAGTACCAGTACTGTTATGGGATTTAATGTGACCGGTTTGATGCAAGAAGATATGACGCAGCAGCGATGTTGTTAGGGTTTTGCGTCAAACATCTTTCGAGTTTGGTTTGGACTAAGATTAAAGTTGGCCAAGTTAATCGTCTTGTGTCAACTGGTTGCCTCTAAAAATTTTGGACCCTTCTATGAGTGCTAGTATTTTATGCATAATTGGTACGTTTTTTAGTATGTTTACTGCTAATGATGGTTTTGGACACTTTGCAGAATTTTGACCTTTTTTTGGTAGGAATAATTATTATTTGTTTTACTCTAGGTTCTCCAATGAGTAGAAGATAATTGGAAAATTGTTGGAAGTGCATGATTGAAAATTAGAAGCCATCAAGTTCCATTAATGTTTGTTGTGTATTTCTACAACATGCTTCATGGTTATCACACCCAAGTGGAAATTGATCATGGTTTGGGTTAAGTTCTGTTGACTAACAATATGACATTTTCTCCTTTAGTAATAAGAGTGAAAAGCAGAAGTAAAGCCAACAAATTTCATTAATCTTTGTTCTGTATTTTGTCAACATGCCTCATGGTCAACACATTGTAATGAAAATTGCTCATGGTCTTGGGTGCTGTTGGCTGAACTTGTGACATTTTCTTTTTTTCCCACCATGAAATTAATCAAGCCGTGGTTGATTGTTAAATGCTTCATAGAATTGCTGCTTGACTTTTCCAGGATCCAGGCATTACCCATTTCCAAGTTTTGCAATCGAAATGTTGATGACGTATAATAAAATATCTGCTTTCTGAGACTGATTGGACATTGACATCATTTTTAATCCTCTGGTTATTTTTTCCTACAAGTTTTGATTAAACCTATGGGACAGATTTTGCTTTAAGCACAACCCTTGAGATGAACTTTCCTACAAGTTTTGATTAAATCTCTGAGATAGCTTTTGCTTTGCACTTATTTATACATCAATAGTAATATGCACTTGTCCAATCTGCGCTGATATCTACGTGAAGCGACAACCAGATGAAGGGTTCCTCACTCCCTCCGAAGCATTACAATCGTAAGAGATGCCCGATGTGTTACTTTTTAAAATATTAACTGCTTTGCGCTTAGAATTTTGTACTTTTCTTTGCAACAAATTTAGTTCATTGAGTTTTTGAAAATATTGAATACAGTTGTATCACAAAAGTTGCAATATCTGCCTTATTGAGAGAATACTAAAGTTCCTCCTCGGAGTACTGCAAACTTATTGAATGCTCTAGTCGCACAATCAATTTTCTGCAATTTCAGTGGTAATAATATTACTGCAGTGTAGGGTAATTGAAATGTTTTAGCTACCATAGTTCGCCCTATTTTCGTTTCATGTTTTGTGAAAGTGCAACTAGCTGGGCATTTGTGAGATTTCTCTCAATCTTCGGCTAATGCTAGGGTAAGCATTTCTCTAAATAAGTTTAGGTTTAGCGGGTGAGGGATTGAATCCAAAACATTTATTGTCAAATTCTTGTGCGTTAGTGTGATACGAAACTATAAGAGTGGTAGTAAACAAAAAGCGTTCAGTAGAAGCGTTTGTGTGAAAAAAGATGAATACTGCAACAAGCATGTCAACAAAAATTTAGCTATGAAATTAGGAGTTATAATGCAATTGAATCTGATTGATTACAAAGAGTTGACCGCTTGGGAGGAAGAGTCAACACAATAAGAATAAAATGCGTGTTGTTCTTGAAGAAAAAATTAAATGCGGAAAAGATTGTAGTTGAATGTGATATTGTATCACTTAATTACTCATTATTCACGCAGTCAAACCGTTTAACAATTCGAGAGGATAACCTATACCCGCATGCTACGCATCATGCTCCGTCTATTGTGTTTTCAGCGGTGAACTGGATAAAGTTTACATAAAAGTTGGTGTGGGAGAGAGGCGAAAGACGCTCAAAATTCGGCTTAAACGGATACGGGACAGAGGTGTAGTCGAGGGCACAAGGCTTGGCCAAGAACACAAAAAAATATCTGAGGCCTAAGACAGCCCTTTTCTAGGGCAAGGACACAGGCGCAAGTGTTCTCCAAAAAAAGATAGTAATAATACGGTCTTCAAAAATTTTTTTCAAGCGTTTTAAGAAAAAAGGTCTTCTAAAATTTTTTTCAGATGATCTCAAAAAACAAAATCAAAAAATCTCCAAAAAAACAAATTTTTCTACAAAAAACGATTTACACGGAGGGAATCCAAAAATACTGCTGTCCTCGAGCCGAGGACAGGGCAATTTTTGAGAACTTGAAGCTCTGAGACCAAACTCTTCAAAATGTGTCCTCAAGGACTCCACCTATGTAAACAGAATTGAACAGTAGGTCGGAAAAGCAGTTGAAAGCTGGAAACAAAATGCACCCTGCAAAACATTGCAATCAGGTCTTTCCAACCGAGTCACACTCCACTAAGAGGAGTTCAAAAGAGGAAGAACCGGACCATTGAAACTAGCCTCTAGTGCCCATCAGTGCGGCCCGGCACCACGGGGGGCATTCCGCGACGTTATCTCCCAAGCGAGGACTGTGCCTCGAAGAAATTAACACGCTCGGGGCTACTGGAGTGCAATTCAAGGCCTAAGACTACCGAACTGGTGCTTATCGTCCTAGAATTGGCGAGCAAGATCTGTTTTTTCGTAGTTTTTGTGAATTCACACCGGATTTCATGAAACGTTGGGGACGAGACCTTTTTTTTTGGTCCTCACTTTAGAATTTGTAGAAAATCGCAAGATGACTACGAAAATTTGTGGACATTTTTGAACTGAAGACCTTTCTTTTTTTTTGGTCTTCACTTTAGGATTCGTGGAAAATCGCAAGAATTTTGAGATGAAAACCAGAGTTTGTGGAAATTTTTGAACTGAAGACCTTTTTTTTTGGTTTTCACCTTTTTTGTTTAATCCACTCTCTCGAATTCACATTAATAAACTTCTCGTGCCCCCCAAAATTCATTTCTGCCCCCCCCCCCCCCCCAGTCACGCTATCCTGGCGCCGGGCCGGCATCAGTGGCCTATAAGTTAATTTTTGTACTTTTGTTGTATTCACCAAGTTGCTTTGGCCACGAGACAGCAAACCAACCTTTTGGTCTTCGAGTTAAGCTGCCACGTCTTGTCTACCACACACTGTGGAGTCTTCACACTGTCCCTTTTCATTGCTAAACGCTAAGCAAGGAATTGAACCCAGATCTAGCACATCAGTAACAGACGCTCGATCACTGATTGGTGCAAAATTTTTTTTCTTCATACAACAAAACCTTCACTACCTAATAGACACCACAACACTCTTGATTGGCCATACGTTATGTTTTTTTGTGAGGAAGGTTAAAAAAAATTCACGTTTAATTTATCAAAAAGACAATATTACTTCTCGTGATGCATAATCTGACCCAAATTTAACCGAAACAACAAAGAATTGTAATAAAACTGTGATTTCCGTTATCCAATTCAGCACAATATTATGGCCACCCACAGAATATGCTGTGAAGCCGTTATGCTCGTAAGCGCCGTTTTGTATAGTGTAGACACCCTCGACGTACGAGCGTAAAAACTTTTGTAATTTTGTATGCACAGTGTAGACCGGCCCTTAAGGGTAGTACTTTGTGCGATAATTGAGAACTTAAAAAAGGAAGCAAATTCAAAAAACCTTTCAAAATTTGATTTTCAAAAATAAATAAAATACTCATTAGTCAAGTTTGTTTCTTTGATTACTATAATATTTTTCGAAGCACGAAAATGTTAGCGCAGATTACAGATTTACGTCTCTACGCCCTTATGTCCTTTGCCCTTTTGTTGTAGATAGAAAATCATCACTGGTTTAGGAAACTAACTTTCACAGTGCGGCATTGCGGCAATGGTGGAATTCCAATTTTTGACAGCCTTTTTGTTTACCGTACGAAGTTCAAGGTCGGTCCACTAACCACCTGAAAACCTCCCACACCACCGGATGGATTACACGCCATGCTTATTTGGAATCAAATCAGAGTCAACCGTTTCAACAACTGACGCCTTTATTTACATAGGCACAAATTCTATCGTTCGTAAACCATTTATGGTACCTTTGCAGCTGTTCGGATTTCCACTTTTCAATTCTGTGCATCATATCGCTCTCCTCATTCAATTCAATCTCCCGCTCCTTAATCAACCTCTCCTCCTCCTCAACCATCTCCTGCTTCGCTTTCTGCCACTTTGCCACCATGCCGAACATCTGCTTTGGCGGCTTCTTCAATGTGCCTTTGTCTTTCTTCACCTACAAACGAAAAGCAAAAATTATGCAACGTGTTGGATGTTTTTTTGTTTTGTAAGAGTTTTCTCCTTTTAATGAGAACTATGAAACGCAATCAGTAGGATTTGTACAATGTACCGTACATGATAAAAAACGTTTGATCAAGATTGACATACACTTAACTCCGCCATTTGGTACGAAACCTTCAAAAAAATTAATCAAATCATTGTTATACTCCTACGCGTGTAACGAGTTTGCTAGGCAAATATCCGCGTCATTGTGCCTGCGGACAACACAGCTCTTATTAAGAAACGTCACGGCGGTGGCGAGCCGTTTGCAACACCGTATCAGATTTGACCGGCCCGAGATTTGAACTTCAGACTTCCCGTTTCAGAAACTAACGCGTTGGACACAAAATTGAAACGTCAATTGAAGGTTGCAAATTTTGCAGGCTAGCTAGTGATAGTTAGAACGTGATGTACTAACACTATCTGCTTTTCTAGCATTTAATTTTCATTTTGTGTGTCATATAGAGTTAAAAAAATTGCACAATAATCGTAAAACTACTGAGTCCGATTCAAAAACTACGAACCTTCTTGGCCTTTTTCTTCTCAGGAGGTTGTGACGGAAGAGATTTAACAGCAGTGGTATATGAGCTGATATTGGCAGGAGAATGCGGAGCGGAGGAATATTCCACTGGTGCTCCTTTCAGTTCAGCTATTGGTAGAGGTGATTCTAAACAACAGAAATACTTTTACTGCATGAAGGGAAAATTTGCTGGGTTTCAAGAATAAAAAGAGCGTACACTTTAAATTATACCCTTTGGAGAAAAATGATGATGATAACAAAATACTTTCGATTGCCTGGGTTGCCACAGAAACTACCAAACCAAATCCAGCACTTTTTTTAGGTCATTTCAAGCACTGTGTAAGGTTTTTTTACAGGACTTAAAATTTAATTTTGACTATTACTCTTTTACGCACCTTCATTTTTGTACGTGTGATTGACAAAAAATTTTGATGTAACGCATTTGCATTCCTATTACTGACTACTAGCTGGATGCAAAACCAGAAATTTGCAATAGGAGGGCTGTGCTTGGGATTAATTTTAGGCCTAGTTGGGTAAAAACTATTGCCTTTAAATCGTGACATTGAAATTATCACTGCAAAAACATGATTAAACTGGTTGCATAATAGGGCTACAGTATGTAGGTGATGGTTGCAACTCAACCGATATGACTTTGCCGATACCGATAACCGATATATAAACTTATAAACTACGAAAATTTTGTCACTATTTTTTAATTAACTTGACACTAAAAGCTTTACTAATCCTCTTCCAAAGAAAGACTATTGCAAACACAAGTCACACTAATTTATAAACAAACAGAACGCAAGAGCGCTCGTGCTCGATCAACAAAAGAAGCAGTTTCAGGTAATTGCGCTAAACTGATATTTTATCGGCGGTAAATAGCCGATACGACATATCGGCTAGGTCCAGATATCGATCGATATATCGGTCGAGATCTAACGATGGCTAATGGTAAAACTTCGGTCCTAGCTTTATTTCCAGCCAGTAAACCATAAAATCCTATCGTTTGAAAAAGACAGAGCTTATTTGAACGCCAGTGCGCAAAAAAAAAATAATAATAACGCTACCCTAGCCCTAATCTCAACCTTACACTTAACCTAAGCTGTAACCCTAGCTCTAACCTTAACGTTAATCCTAACCCAAACTAAAAATCTAAACCCAAACACTAGCAATAATATATTAAAAAATAAAAGAGTAAATCAGCATCCACTCTGATCTCTTATTCTCTATAAGCAGAGTTCATTTGCCCGCTAGAATGCAAATAGGCACTTCCTTTACAAAAACTCACAAGCATTAATCCATATCGTCTGTATTTTATTACGCTAGAACATAATTTGGGAGGAGGGGCTAATGAAACAAGATTGGAGATAGGTTAACAGAATTAAATACTGAATAGACCCCTTATAATATTTACAAAGCCTACGTTAAGTATTTTGCATCAAGCGATCGAATTGATTGTTTATTTCTAGCCATTTGTAGTAAGTTGTTTCTGATTTTATTTTCGAACAATGTCACCCCTCCTCAAAACAAAGTTTCAAAAAGTGGCTTTAAATTACTTTACAGTCCATATTACGGCAAAAAACTGCCTTAGAATTATAGTGCGAAAAACGTCGTATTTTTCTTATTCAGCATTTTGGTCAACGGGCTAATGGCCCGCCACGCTACGAGCAGTAATACTGCTGCTAGAGTATCGCAATGCAACACATTTTCTGTCCATGAATTCACTCTTCCTAATAATATCCTTATTAATAATTATCAATAATACTGCACTGCAAAGTGCGAATTTTGGCGTTTTGCTGCTTATTTGCACTCTAGCGTACAAGTAAGCACTGTTTAAAAAGAATAAGAAAGCAAAGAAAAGAATGGGCGCTTATTAACATCTGTAATTTTTTAAGTTATCGTTAGGGTTTGGGTTACGATTTTAAAGGCGGTGAATTATCCAGCCAATTCCGGTGGCTTACAATAGCTAAAATTGAACTACAATTTTTGACATTTTTTGTTTTGATTTTGGGGCTACGTTTGCAAAGATATTCAAGAAATACAAAAAGATGTCCCCCCGAAAAAAGTTTTTGGAAACTCTGAGTTTTAATCTTTCCGCCAAAACCACAGTTTTCTAAACTATTAGGCCTACTGTAATCTTATTAAACTATTAAGCCTAACTATCTCTAAACTACTAGGCCTAATAGTTTAGAGATAGTTGGGCCTACTTAGGCTTAAACTATTTAGAAATAAACTATCACCAAACTATTAGGCCTAACACAGTTCTCTAAACCCTTAGGCCTACTGTGGTTTTGGCGGGAAGAACAAAACTCAGAGTTTCCAAAAACTTTTTTCGGGGGGACATCTTTTTGTATTTCTTGAATATCTTTGCAACCGCAGTCCCAAAATTAAAACAAAAAATATCAAAAATTATAGTTCAATTTTAGCTATTGCAAACCACCGGAATTGGCTGGATGATTGACCGCCTTTAAGCTTGGGTTAGGATTAACGTTAGGGTTAGAACTAGAGTTACAGTTTGGGTTAGATTTAGGGTCGAGTTAGGGCTACGAAAGCGATCTTTTTGTTAGTGCGCCAGCGTACTAATAAGCTCTGTCTTTTTAAAAATACAACAAAGCTTTTTAAAGGACTTTCGCAATGCAAATTATTTTAACAATGGCTTTGTACAACTACAAGGTACAAGTTATTATAAAAACAACTTCACATTCTGTCCTGGTAATCACGGGAAAACTTTCCAAATATTTTCCAGGATGTGGCAATCCTGATTTACGTAAACCTCCTTGTCTTGCAGGGGTCTCAAATGAACAATTATTTGAGGGTCACAATCAGATAATTCCGATCTCCAAGCTCAATTCTTATCCACGCAGCGTTGTTTTGATTTTTGAATACGGCTCTTGGCAAATACTAATGCTCAGATCTTTAATCTGTTAGCAAATTTAACAGGAGAAAAATTAAACGCACATAGATTTAACCCAACTAACAGTAGTACCGTGTTTGCTTTGCCGAGGTAAGTGTAAGCCGGAAGTTGACGAACATAGTCATTTTGTCACATGTTTAAGGGTATTAAACTAGTATACCTTTTATATTCCAAGCAGAAATACCAGTTTATCACTACGTTTGATACAAAAATCGATGTCAAAAATATCTACGAAAAAACATTTCCGTTTACTATGAAACTGGTTGTCAATTTATTTACATTCAGTTCTACGTTTCATGCATTTTGGCTCCTCCTCGTTAATATATTACCTTTAGCAGATTGTTCGACTGCATCTTCTTTGACAGGCTGTTCCTCCTCCACATCACTAATCTCCATCTCAATTCCATCATCTTCATCTTCGTCGACCATCTCCTCCACAGTGATCGTGAAATCTGGGTCGGTTGGGGGAAGCGGAGGGGGAGACAAACGATCACCCCCTTCAGTTGGGGGTGGAGGTGGTGGAGGAGGCTCATCCGAATCAGGAGGAAGAGGAGCACTCTCCTCTCCAGGAGGAGGAGGAGGTGGCTTATCTCCAGTCGGAGAATGTCGGTAAGTTTTGTCGAACCCTGGGTGTCTGTACGGACCGGGGTATTGCATCCCATAATTCCAATAGTAGGGGTTGTAAGAGGCGTAGTTCATCATTCCACGAGAATACGCCGATGAAGGCTTCGACGCAGATGCTTTTTCTTTGCTTTCAACTGTTGTAGTGGTCGTGACACTGGGGGTAGAAGTACTAGCAACCATAGTTGTGGTAGTTGTAATGCTAGCAGATGATTGAGTGGTACTACTGGATTGTGACGCGCTTGAAGGAGCAGAGCTAGCGGCAGATTCGCTTGCAGTTGGTGAAGTAGTGCTTTCATCATCAGCTAAAACAAAAATAGCTGCACCATCAATACCACAAATAAACTTCAACTACAATAATTTCGCATGTTTATTGCGTTCTAAAGTTTCAGTTATACTAATATATATTGCACCATGCTTTCATTTGACAAACAGATTCAAGTTTTAATACATATTAAGAGAGAATATTTCTATTGGTAATAATCAAGTTACGATTTTAGTTCCTTTTTTTTGCTTTTACTGAAACATTTTTAGGGGATAAACCACAAATGCACTTGCGACTAAGGCATTCGCGACTAATAAAAACTAACCGATTGCTTTTTCTGATTTTTCCGTTTCATCCAAACTGCTATCCTCAGTGGCTGGAAAATTCCACTGTGTTCGCCCATGCTTGTTTGTGAAATAATAACGATCGTAACGGCTGTAGTTGTCGCATGACGTACATGAAAAACAAAAAAGAATGGTCCAGTTAGCAAAGAAGAAAAATCTGTAGTCGGAGATGTTCTATTCAGTAACAAAAATTACACAAAAACATACACCAAAGCTTACATCACCAAACTTACCAAGCTCCCAGAGCCTGAGTAGAATTCCAGCTGAAGGGTCTCTTGCTCGTACACTGTCGGAGGTTGAGGAAGAAAGACGCATTTCTAACCTTTGTTACGGGGTAGAGACAAAGTTATCGTTAGCCTAAACCCATTTTAACCCAAAACTTTCAATCCGGCAGTGATCCCAATATTTCAAATGTCCAGCTCCATGGTAGGCAAATTATTTGAATGAGCAAAATGTCCGCGATTGCCAGAGTTAAAACTCGAAGTCAAAAGTCTCACAAATACGAGCACATCACTTGATGTCAGAGCGTAAAGTTGATCTTGTACTGGGTTAGCGTACCTGTCCCAATGGCACTGCCACCCAGAGGGAGTGATTGTACTTTCGTAGTCCGTTAGCCGCTTTGAGACCTCCTTTAATTTCTTCTTTACATAAGTGTCTGATATTTCACCAAGTTTCCAATCCTCAAGTCGAATCTGCAAAAACGCACGAAAATAGTTATTATTATTTGAAGAAAAAAGCACTGCGTTAAGATGCGTTTGCACATGGCACGACCCAACGCAAAGCAACCACAATGTGACGTTAGAGACAAGATGTGAAAGGTTGCATCCGGTCGCAAACTTCATTAGCGGTAGCTGAACGTCACTTAGACCAGGGGCCACTGGCCCGCTAGAAGGCCAAGGGAGATTTACCAAGGGGCCACGAGCGCTAAACACTTACGGCCAGCATGCGGCTGACGCTTTGAAGTGTTTTGGGACTCTTGCAGAAAAATTGGCGGCCCATTTCAAGCGCTTTTAGCAACGTTATCTTTTTTGTGTGTGACGTCACAAAGCACATGGAAAACTAGCTGCATACCTGCAGCCCCTAAGAATGAAATACAGACAAAAAATTTTATTGCTGAGCAGGGGGCCACAGGTGTTGAGAGGCTCTAGAAGGGGGCCATAAACCATAAAAGGTTGAGAACCGCTTCGGACTTGGACAAAATTGTTGATGAATGATTGGCCTATTTCGAGTACGTAACATAAGCGACCACTCGCGAAGGTTGCCAACATCGCTTTGCGTTGTATCGCGTCCAGTGAAACGCACCTTCTTTACTGGTATCAAAAAAACCCTAGCTAAGTCGCTATTCTTGTCAACATAAAAAAAATATAAAAAATACTGCCACTAGGAAAAACAGGTACAGGTAAATAACAACGCCTTAGAAAATCTCCCTTGAAAAAGCATTAATCGTGCAATTTTATTCAACCGCGTTAAAACAAATCTAAACCAGTGATTAGTACTAGTAGTGTTATTTAAACCAAGAAATGGATACGTAAAAATTTACCTTACTTTCATTATACTAGCTGTATTACGCTGAAGTGTGTAACGAATTTGCGGTGTCCATCTCCACATCACTGGTCCCAGGCAACACAGCTTTTTTGAAGAAATGTAGAAACGGTGGCGAGCAGTAGGAAACACTGTGTTCCATTTAAACGAGCCGAGATGCGAGCCTTAGACCTCCCGCTCCAAAGGCGAACGCGTTACCGTTTGACCAACAGGCCAGTGATTGTATTTCTACATATCAAAATATATTTGTGTTGTTGGTCTCACATTGGAAAAGTTTGGAGTTGTTTAACATCTCTGTAAATTCTAACACAAAAGTTCGGCAGATTCTAGCAAGTGTAGTAAAAATTGGATACACCAAACGTAAAACTTGAAATGCTGACAAACACTTAACGCGAGAAAAGCCATTCAAAAATCGCTGACGATACTTTTTTGTGACTTAAGTAAAATGAATCGACCAAGAAAAATTCTTACTATACCTCGACTTCAATGAAGAGTTGATGAAGGAGTGGGATTGACGACTTTTCTGTTTCTAGGCATCCAAATTTGCTCACCAAAGTATTGAATTCAGTTTCGATTTCCAGCTGAAAAAAACTGTTATTTTAATCGAGAGCACAACCGTACAGGCCTATTAGGTCGACAAACACTTATTTTCAACATAACATTGCCAAATCGCAACAGAATAAATCATTTTATCAAGGTCAGAAATTAGTAAAAAAGATACTGCAATTTAAAACTATTACTTGCATGTTAATATATAGCGCCTCAAGTAGTACTTACCAATTCATACTCACCATACTTTCATGCTTGATCAGCTAATTTTCTGACGCCTCTCTCTCAACTAGAAGCTAAATTTAACACGAATTTCCACGTGACAAGCAATACATCCAAATGAATGCTCGTCTCCGCCACGATCCTACGGATAGATCGGTTGAACAAATTTTTGCAATTTTTTAATGACGTAAGCGAACAGTAATTGACAAACCAGAATTTATTGAAAACATCGAGCTTCAAATGCACGCACAAATAAGCAGATACCAAAATAGCGCACAACATGATTGTCTTTCTTAAAAAGCAAACTTTTGTTTTTTCCAACTATATGAGCCATCGAATTTGTAGTAATTTGTATGTGAATATTGGTCCCGTTGACTCGCACATACCTCGTACAGTAAGAACGCTAGCGATATTTTTGCTAAATTAGAATCCATCGCTGTTGAAAATCGAGAAGTTTCTTTTTTGCAGTAGCTTCTTCCATCAATATCAGCTGAATTTCACAATCTAATCTAATGCGAATAATCTTTGAAAACTTGGGTAATTTTCTTTCAAATTATAATTACCAAACGTGATAGTCAACAAGTTTATCCACTGCACTGCAACGACCTACCAATATATTTCATCAAATGATGCAAAATGAAAAAATAACAATTTCAAAAATGACGAAATCTCAGCCGTAAGTTATCACATCCATTCTGCCCCACTGTGTATCACAATAATGATTGCCATGAATGGTGGAAGAATGGTGGAATTGACTACGATTTCTGCATAGCAATGCTGCAACCTGGACAAGCAATGATTTATACGAGTAAACCAAATTTCGAACGCTTTGACTTGGTTTTTGTTTATAATTTTAGTATGTGTAAACGCTTTACAAAACCCCTCGGATATAATTAGAGCTTCTACATCTCAAAGGCCATTTATAACTACAATGTAAAAGTCCAAACGAAATACAGCAAGAGTTCCATACACAGTTACATAAGCACAAAACAAATTGCAACAAAACTGGAGAAATAGTCAAGATTTGTACAATAAACTAATTTTAAAATTTTTAAGTTAACGTCTCACGGAGAATAAACTCAGTCTAAATACCATAGCAACTAACGGTCCACGCTGCCGCTTGAAAAATCTTTTATAAAAGAAACTGGACGTCATAATTCTACGAAATTAAGTTTCATGACAGGAATTATGGTTCAGGCTGCTTGTGCATAAACTTATTCGACTGCGAGCTGGAGCTAGGCAACTGGAAAAAAAACGCTCCAATGTCTAATCGTATAAAACTGAAAAAAAAAACACTCCAATGTCTAATCGTATAAAACTTTGATCTGAAGTGAATAATCTCGAGCACAGTACGACAATAAGCTTTGGGTTCTTTTTTCACTTAAGCTGCCACAAAACATGGAGACTCGGAACATATTTCTAATCATGTGACCTTAAATACATCTGATACCGCATTTTACGATATGCTAAAGCTTCCGGTCTTATAAATTACTTTTAATTGAAACTCACGCTTCAGCGAGCCAAGTCAACTGACCGCAACAAACTGACCGCAAACAAACGATTTCGTTACAGTGATTTCGTCACAAACTGAGGGTTTGGGCAAGATGGCTCTGGGGATAGTAAAATATTTTTATGATTGCTCTTCCCAGCCAATCGGTTTCATTTGGTCGCGGTCAGTTTGTTCGAGGACAGTTTGTCGCGGTCAATTTTTGTGGACCCAAACTATATTTGCATCTGGCTCGGACTACGGTTTCCAGTGGTATTTTTTATTCACCAATTCTACTGGATCCATTCTCTACCCCAACTAGACTCCGGATGCTTGAGCAAGTGGAAATGAACGTACAATAACAACCTGTGCGCGAATATGTTTTGTGTAATTGCACCAACTACATTTTTGTCGAAGTGATTCATCCTAATAACTGGCTGAAGCCGGTTTATTTCCACATACTCAAGCAGCCGGAGTCAAGTTGGGATAGAGAATGGATCCAGTAGAATTAATGAAAAAAAAACACTAGAAACCCAAGTCCAAGCCAGATGCAAACATATTTTCACCTACGTATACAATCTGCTGTACTCAGTGTATATAATAAATCAACACAGCTAGCCAATAGATGGTGGTGGACATTAGGTACGTAAAAACCAGAAAATATAGAATTTCATATATGATATAAGGGCAAAAAAAAGTCAAACCTCTCGAACTTACCAAAGATATTGTTTGGAGCAGTAAAGGGATTAAGCTGTTACAGTGTTTCTCAAAAAAAAGCACTTTCAACGGAGTAAAATCTTGCAAATGGTATCTTTTACAATTTTGGTAATGATACTCTTTGAAATAATCACTTTGGCTACAGTTGGATCATAACACAATACACAAATTTTAATTTATAAAAACATATTTTAATAGTTATAAGAGAATCGCAGACTCGACGACCACGGGGATCTCTCAAGATCGAGACTCAAGGTCTCGTTGTAACCTTTCACCGGTGGATCGACATAATTTTCTATTCGCACAGCATGGTACAGGTTTTATTTGTGTCAAACCACACAAACAGAAGTCAAATTTTTCAATGTTACCTTCAAACTTTTCTCCAATATTTTCGCGGAATTCTCTTCAGGGGCCTCTATGGATTTCGGTCTACGTAAAAAACAGTACTTATAAATAGGCAGCTACAGTAACCTGTTAGGTTCAGAATCAAAAAAAATGTCGGTATTTTACTGGCGAATTAAAAGACAGAAACATTTTACAGTACAGTGAAATGAAGAGGAGAGTATCATCCTAATTCATGAATAGAAAACAAAATCACAAGTTCATCAATCTTCGCAAATATCACTAAAAAAACGAAGCAACAAACAATTCATAAATTTTGACATTTTGCCCAACTATCGCAAATGACAAATCGCTAAGAAATAGACAATTTACTCATCATTCATCAGTGGGAATGCGGTGTAAAAAGACCAATTGGCTACTAAAAAAAGTTGACGACTAACGTGGTCAACTTTTCACTTGTCTTATCTAGTATCACAAGTGAAAACTCGTTTACTTCTCTCAAACCCTCTGCAGGCGTGCAAACCAGAAAGTTTGCCCAGTTTGAAAAGGTGGCTGGGAAGATGCGCACAAAGCTGCTGATGAGGGCTAACTACTAGACAGAGCGTTGACCAGCTCTATGTGAAAGGACCAATATTGACGAAATTATCTACGTTACAACGTTTTGTTGAAGATGCAAACATACTTTTCATCTTTCTTTTCAATCACTCGCGTAGATTCAACTTCTTCCAAAGCTTGTTTTCTGAGTGAAAAAACAAACAACATATAAACCTCTTAGTCGAAAAACTGAGTCGAGTAACACTATGAATTCATGCACACATGAATTTGAGCAAAACGATGCAAGTTGTTTCAAAAAGTGATATAGCCATTTATGCAAAGCAAAAAATTTAAAGCACTAATGTCAAGGTCCGCAGTAGTTACTTTGAAAATTTGCTACTGGATAAAGAGCCTTGTTTTGGTAAGCAAGATGTCAGCTTTCCCTTATCACCGATATTTGCCTCATATCTAGACACAGCTCTAAGTAAATACCCAATTTTTTACAACACTGCATGATTCCAACTTTACAAGCTTGATAACCTTCGTGGTTGACTCCTGGAAAGTAAGAACAACTTCCACTGGCAGTTAGGTGGCTATATCAACCACCAACCCTGCAGCCGCAAGCAGCTCGAGTCATTGATGCAAAGAGCTGGACAGCACTGTTTCGAGCTTTTAGCTCTCATCAGCAGCCCTCAGCATATCTAACCAAAGGTATTACCCAGCTGGACAAACTTCTCGGCCAAACGTTAAGGGCTTGCGCAGTGGAAGAGGCTTTCTGGGAATGAACAATTTCTCGCTTGCGGTACTTTACAAAACAAGTGAAAAATTGCTGGGCCCTAGTCGTAAGGACAACCATAGGCTAGCCTTACTACAAGGGCTCCCCTCAACGTGACCACGGAAATCAAAACCGTATAAGCTTGATGACCTTCGTGGTCGACTCCAGGGAAGTCAGAACAACTTCCACTGGTGCTAGAGTCATTGATGAACAGAGCTGGACAGCGCTGTTTCGAGCTCGCAGCTCTCATCAGCAGCCCTCAGCAAATCTAACCTAATGTATTCCCCAGCTTTCCTTTATATATATATATATATAAATGATTTAGTTGGAAATTTAAAACACACACAAAAATTGCAATTCAATCACTAAAAACAATTCAATCACTAAGTTCCACTGATTGATATTTAAAAGTGTTTTTTGGGGTGGGGGATGCACTTTGATAGGTATTGGGCTAACATCATCAAAGTTATTTTGAATGTGCTGTTCATGAGGGGGAAAAGACAATAGGATAGATGTAGCTGCAATTTGCGATGAACTAGTTAACGCGCGATGTAAGTCAACTTGATCTTGATGTTGTTCTGCATTGAGATAATGTGAATACTGTTGTAGTCTAGAAAAGGGCGGAGAGCAAATATGAAACCTTCGAACGTCGCTGACTCCAGTCCATTCGGGAATGTTAGTTGTGATAAGAATTTCTCAAAGAATGATAGAAATTGACTAGAAAGTTGTAAATTTCATAGTCTATTTGTTACTTTGAGCAGCCACAGTGCAGTGCATTGGAGAAGCTAGACCGCTGCTGAACTCTACTGCTTCAAGCCAAATGCAAGCAATTCCGTGCTACAAGGATCCAGGTGTAGGAGTTAGAAGTTGTTGTCCTGTTGGTATATTGAAAACAGAAATATATTTCTGTAGTTTCTTTTGTTTTCTTTTTTTTTTTTTTTGTTTCATGCTGCTGAACAGGAAATTGCGCTTGGCGTTTGACTCGTTACTTAGGGCTTTGGAAACACTTCTCAGCAAGTTCGCAAAAATTTTTTTTTCAAATTAAAAAAAAGAAAAAAAAAAGTAGGCCGATAAATTTAACGTCTCGTCCCGTCACTTTAAGTACCTCAGAGTATAAAAAAAAAATTTAGTATACACCTACTTTGCTTCGTTTTAGTATATTTGCCAAAATTTTGACCAGTCTTATCATTAAAATGCAAGAGAGATAGATATTAAAAGCAAGAGGGAAAAAACTCTAAAAACGCTATAATCCAAACAATTTTTATGCAAAGAGACATCTGCATCACTAGGCAAAATTGACAAATAATGTGGCAAACCTCTCGGCCAAACCAGGCAAACCTTAAGGGCTTGCACAGTGGCAGAGGCTTTGTAAGGAACAAACAATTTTTCACTTGTAGTACTTTACAAAACAAGTGAAAAATTGCTTTCCTAGAAAGCCTCTGCCACTGTGCAAGCCCTTAAGGTTTGCCAAGTTTGGCCGAGAAGTTCGTCCAGCTGGGGAATACCTTTGGTTAGATGTGCTGAGGGCTGCTGATGAGAGCTAAAAGCTCGAAACAGCGCTGTCCAGCTCTGTGCATGATTCCCACTAGCCATATTGTAGTGACAATTCCAACAACCCTTACTAAGCGTAAACTACGATAAAACTCTATGTCACATAAGCAAGTTACTGTACTGAATAAAGTAACCAAACTTGAAATTCTTTACAAAAAAGCTCCAAACAACAAAGCTTACCTTTCTTTTAATAAGCTACCAAGAGTAGTCGTATCTTCTACAAAAGCAAAAGAAAAGTTAAGCTTTTAAATAACTAACCTGATCTATAATACAACAGTACCAAATCATTGCCACTTCTCGACCAGGCATAAATTTGTACATCTTAGGAGATATTATGCAGGTTCTTAACATCTATTCTATAAAATGATGGAAATAATAAGACTATTATACTGAAGCAAAGATGCACTAAATTAAATTTAACAACGCTAATAAACTTTAAAATCCGTAAAAAATTTGGGTTTTTGCGACTTTTGCCACAAAAATGTAATCCGCAAAAGCGCCACTTTAGATTTGAAAACTTTCAATGTAAACATATATAGATTGAAAGACGGAAGAGTTCAAGACTACCGGAATCTATACTATCAGCATACCTCGGACTGCAGTAAGTTTCTGACGTTTCACAGGAACCTCCACGTCATCGTCTCTGGAGTCTTCAATTTTGAAAGACTTGTCATCTGCGAAAAGTTACATTCTAATCAAAGCTACGAAATTGCATTTCCGACTTATTGAATTCACACGAGTCAAAATGATAGGTGCAAATATTCGAAATACGGTAATTAAAAAAGAGATCTAATTTACCTGTGGCAAGGGACAACATCAACAAACCGTAAGGTTAAAATTGGTTGTCTTGAAACATTTCAAGTTAACAAAACTCGCAAGACGAGCAGAGTCTCTGATTTCACACAAGTACAGAATTATGAACTTTTTAGTAGGTGAAAACGCGATTTAACGTGATGTTGAGTTCTATAATATTAGCTGTTTAGTTCTTGAGGAATTAGGTTCTGTTTTGCACACAAATAATACCTGTGGAAGAGGAAATGTCACTGGCAACGTCTTCATCAGGTGAAGCTAATTTTCTGATCTTGGATTTTTTCTCACTTTTGGTAGATGAACGCTTGCTACAAAAAAGTGATTTGTGAAAACACGAGACAGAAGTCAAACCTACTAAGTCTAAATAACACTGAAGAATTTTTCCACATTTTAGCTTTCGCAGAGAAACCGGCCAGAAGGATTATGCGCTCGTCTTTAGATCGGAACATCTGGGATTCAATTCCCAAGCTAGTCAAATGCAATTTTGTAAACGGCTTGCCACAGTCGCAACATTTTGTCGGAAGAAGAGATAAGTGTCACTCGGCACAATGACATTAGGATGGGCCCTGCACATTCATAACTTTCTTTGAAGTAATTCAGCAAGCATAATAAAGATTCGACATTGATTTTAACTTTTGAAGCCTAAAGAAACTGAATTTTCCTGTTTCAATGATGCTGGTGCGAAAGCACAACTGAACTTTGAAAAGCAACGATGTAGACAAATTTGAAACCTTAGAAAACGCCGATCATTTTTGTGTGAATTGGTAGAATACGCAGTATCAAAATCATGGCCTACAGATTTTGTCGTTTTTTAGAAAGCGACAATCAGTTTGAATATTATAATATTACACTGAAAAATAAAACTTACAACATAATGATAACTTGTACGCATCATACAAGTTACTTGTCTACAAACTTCACAGACCAGTGAATCTCTTACCTAGCAGTGACTGTATTAATAGCTTCAACTTGGGTTCGTTTTTCTTTCTTCTCAATCTTCTTATCAACTGCAAAAGAAGAACAAGAGAATGTATATTAAAGAAGCACAGGGTATGCTTTGTTTTTCTATTTGGAAGCAATTACGCCATAATCAACATCTAAACAATGGCAATTTAAGTTCAAAATTACATAAATATTTACATGGCTTAAATCTAAAAATCACTTAAAATCATTTCAAGCAGAAAATTATTATTAAATTGACCAATAAACCTTGTTAAAGTGATATGTGTTGTCCAATCATACAACACTAAAACCTTCGCCACCTGATCTTTGTTGGTTAATAAACATCAGGGTTATGATTTTTTTTTGTTTGCAAATGCCAGATGTTGAGAGCGATGAGCTTTTGCATGTTAATAACGAATAACACTTTCTTTTTGCTTAACATAACAAAAACCTGGTGCACCAATGTCCCAAAAAATCTTATGATTCACTGAAAAATCATATTTAAATTACGCATCATAAAAGAACGAAAATAGCTACGCACAGCATGTATAAACTGAATCAGTAACAGTCAATCATACGAATTAAGTTTGTTAGTGAAGAGAAGTCGCACGTATAAGTTAACTTTTGAAAAACTATATAGCTAAATATTTGTTATATTGACGAGTTTTTAAAATTTTTTCCACGATACGGATTTTTCTACGTCTGAATGCCAGTGTTTAGGGGCATGCTATGAAGAGTTATGGTTAGTAAAAGGCTGTATTGGTTAGTATATCGATTTTTACTCTTCTCAGTAATACTGATCAACTAAATCAAGCTTCTGTCCCACAGTTACGGTTTACAGTTATTTAAATAGTTGCATTAAAATAAGTGGAAAATTTCGCATTGCCTAAGAAAATTTTTCTTAGGGTGTTGTTGCTATCCCACTGGCAACAATTTAGCTTTGAAAATATCTGACAACGTTTGAAAAAAGTAAAACACTAGCAAGCAAAAATTTTTCAGGAGATACCCATCAAAATATACAAATTAGTCACAAAAGCTATTAACGACTATTGCTATGAGCTAATATGTTTCACTGCATCGAGCTTTGTCGCAGGTTAGGCCATTGCAAGTACCAGCACTATTAAAATTTTAAGGAATTTTTCGTTTTTCTTTTTGGTCTTTTATTTCATGCCATAAAAAATCCAAATTTGGTTCGTTTGTGTTTCGGTCATTGATCTAAATTTTTAGTGAATATTACCGAAAAAATCACCATTTTGGTCACAATCACCAAAACCAAAAATTAAAAAAGTTCTTATTTTTGAATAAAATCTCGACAATTGCTTCTTTGCTATCGCGAAAATGATCTTAAGATTTTTTGAAACAAAAAAATTCACTAAACCGGACATTTTGACCTTATAGTATCATTATCATCATTTTGCTCCAGGAATGTTATTCCTTCTATTTCTGGAGCCCAGCAGAGGTTCCCCGCATGCAGGGGTCAGCTGGTTTTTGCAGCCTAGTCGCCATCTTTCACGATCTTGAGCATCCAACCTTTGCAAACCTCTGGCAGTCATGTCACATTCTAGTACTTCTTTCCACCTCTTTTTCGGTCTTCCTTTTTTTGTCCCATCAACTTCTAAGAGTAGTGCCTTTACTGGACCCCTTTCTTCATCCATTCTCTCCACATGTCCCAACCATCGCAACCTTTTCTCTCTCAGAAACTCTTCCAATATCACTACACCCGTCATTTCACGAATCTTCTCATTGTGTATTTTATCTTTCAAGGTTTTCCCACATATCATTCGCAACATTCTCATTTCTGTGGTCTTCAGCCTCCTTTCATCTTCCATTTTCAATGCCCAACATTCAGCACCATAAGTTAGAGCATTTCTCACATAGCTTTTGTATAAGATGCCTCTAACCTTCAATGATATGCTTCTTCCACATATAACATTCGAAATCTCTTTAAATTATAGTATGAGCGAAAAAATAAACCTAAGACTCCCATGCCGGTCAACAATCTGCTTTTTCATAGGTATTCTGTACAGATCTTTTAATGCATACATTAAACAAGAAAATTTCTTCTACGTACCGTATTTCATCTTTTAAAGTCTGTGCCTTTTATGATTGACACTTTAATCAACCACAACTTCTGATACAGCAGTTACGTAATTTTTTACAGCGCTCATGCGAAGAACAAATTTGCTATGCAAATTATGCTTTACTAATAAATAAATAAATAACTGTCCTGAGAATCGAACAAAAAGATTGCAACAGTCAATATTCAGCCGTTTTTTGTGGATTTAGGTCGCAACTACAGCTTTCTTTTATCGTTGTATTACATTTTACTAAATGTAACGCTGAAGGAGCAATCTCACTACAATATTATGTACATTTAACATTTGGAAATTAAAACTTAAATTATAGCATCAGCAGGCCAACCTAAAACTTGGCTTTTTTTTAACATACGAGGTGCATTCAAAAAATACGCGGGATTCTCCCGTGACAACGGTGTCAGCAAGAAAAAACGTATTTTAGCGTGATAGCCATAAAAAGCATGTTCTTGGTGATCGAATAATCACTACCACTCATTTTGTGCTGTAAACGAAGTTGTCCAGAGCTAGTTTAATTAAGGTAGTTTTTTAACCCATGAAGCGAAAGGATTTCGAAGTACGAACCAACACTAAAGTTTTGGTTAAGCTTGGTTGGAAAGAAACGGAGATCGTTCAAGCTCTGCAGACCGTTTATAGAGATGATGCTCCGAAAAAAACTTGTGTTTACAAGTGGATTGAAAGATTTCGAGATGGTAGAGAAGCTGTTGAGGATGATGAGGGTCGTGGAAGACCAACAACCTCAAAAAACGAGGAAAAAATTGAATTTGTTAAAAACTTAGTCAAAGAAGATGGGCGATTGACAGTTTATCAGATAGCTGAGACTGTGGGCATATCAGTTGGTTCAGCTCATTCCATTCTGCATGACGATTTATGCCTCAGCAAGCTCTCGGCGCGATGGGTGCCAAAAGCGTTGTGCCCAAATCAGCTCAATCTCAGAAGTGAATTGTCAACCGCGATTTTGCTCAAAATTGAAGCTGATGAAGACCACTTTTTTGATCGAATTATCACAGGACATGAAACGTGGGTCTACCAGTATGATCCTGAAACAAAACTGCAGTCCAAAAATTGGCTCCCACATGGATCATCGGGCCCAATCAAATTCAAGTCTGAGAGGTCTATCAAAAAGGCAATGGCAACTGTTTTCTGGGACTCTGAAGGAGTTGTGCTGGGAGACTTTTTAGAAGGTAAAAAACCTGTTACAGGCGCCAATTACGTAGAAGTTTTAAGGAAAGTAAGAGCAAAATTAGCTGAAAAGCGACCAGGAAAACTCTATCGTGGAATTCTTTTCCATCACGACAATGCCCCAGCGCATTCTTCTCGGATCGTAAGGGATGTTTTGAGAGAATTTCGGCGGGAATTGCTGCCACATCCACCTTATAGCCCTGACCTTGCCCCATCTGACTTTTTTTTGTTCCCAAAACTCTAAGAACACTTGAAAGGCGTTAATTTTAATGACACTAATGAGGCAAAGCAAGCAGCAAACACATGGCTCACAAAATGGTCAGCATATTACTACAAAAATGGGATAAAAGGATGGAAGCACTGCCAGGAGAAGTGCATCGACCTTGATGGACACTACGTTGAAAAGTAGATTGATTGTATAAATAAACTATAAAAAAACACAAAATTCCGCGTATTTTTTGAATGCCCCTCGTAGTGTGTGCTTTTTGTTTTTCATTAGTGCACGAAAATTCCACGGGAGTTCAATTTCAATTTTTTAACCCTTGGTTGTGATTCTTTGTATTATGCTATTAACCAAGGCCGTAGATAGAGCCTATTATCAGGTGTGGCTCACGAATTACAGTTGGAAAACTGGGCAACAATAAATTAAAAAAGGTTCACTTGCGGCAAGCGAGACGAAATCTTGGGGGCAAAAAAAGGTCATTTGAGTTTGCTAATTTTGTCTGCACATCTGCCAGGCCAAACATAGCTCATAGCTTTTCTAAGACAGTTTCAGCAGTATCAACCTTTCTGGCTACGGTCCCTTTTGTAATTATAAAAGTCCTTAAAGATCAAGCGGTGAAATTGCTTGAAAAAACATGATTAAAATACGCCAAAAATCTGGAAAATTTCAAAGTATTGGGTGCGCCAGCTTTTTTTGGAATAAAATCTTAGTATAAAAATACTTAATATTTTAAAGTTCATTGATTGCAAACCCAGTAATTTAATTTCATTCCAAAGTTGAAAAATTTATAACCTTAACAAACCTGCTTGAAATTATCAAGCTAAGTAATAAATCTTCTGTGGAAATTTCAATACAGCTAGATGTAATCTGCATCGAGAAACGAATTGAAGTGGACAAATACTGATAGTCTTGATATTGGTAAAAAAACGCAAAATCGCTTGCAAAAATTTTTTAGCATTGCGTAGCTTCTAATGTAAACATACCTTTATGCTTAACCACAGTGGTCTTCTTCTCTTCATCAGAGACCTTATCAAGTATATGTGAAGACTTGTTTTCTTTTTCATCTGAATCTAATTGCTTTTCGGCTGTTTCTTCTGTAATTTGTTGGTATTGTGCTGCAATTTCATCTGGCACAGTCCAGGTGACTTCGTTGGTCTCAGTGTTCCAATAATAAGGATGTTGAGTGTTTTCATCAATACACTGTTGCCATGCACCCCAAGAAACTGCAGAAATGCATTTGTGCCGCTTAGTTTATTGTTATAAAACTAAAAAACTTCAGTCATGCGTTTAAAAAGGAAATTTTTTCAAGATCTTTACCAAATTTGTCTGAATCCATCTTCTGGCAGAGGTAATTCGATATATTTTTGCAGTTACCAATTTTAAAATCTCTGCCACAGAAAAAAGAGATGGTAACCTTCTTTATCTCCAACAATCACTACTTAAATGTGGGCTGAAGGCAAAATTAAGAGGGGTTCTAAAGGTAGGGCGATCGCATTAAATTGACAATGACTTCATCCATCTTAACCCCGCTGTTGCAGAGATTTTCTATTTTAAACACAACATAGGGGCTCTTAATTATAAGTTTTAACGACAACCCTGGCGTTTCAATGCAGTAGATTAGCCCAGAAAAGATTATATATTGGTTAAAAGGCCTCTGCAACTTAGCCTATTTGCAATGTTGTCCTAGGATAGAACTAAGACAGCGCTGCCAATGCTACCAACGTCAGGGTTGCTAATAAAAATTATGATTAGAGAGGCCCCAAATCAAGTTTGAAGTAAAATATCTTTGAAACAGCTGGGTCGAAAAAGGATGGAGTCAACACCAATCTAATCTTAATACGATTGCCCTAACTTTAGATACAACTATTGGTTTTGCCTTTAGTCCTCAAATAAAGATTAAGGAGTTTAATAGACTTTCTATTTTGGAAACATTAATTAAACTTTTTTAATTATCAATAATTCTTTTTAATTCAAATGCTCAATTTTTTTTGGTCATTCACCAAACATCAATAACATTTTAGTGGATGACAAAGATAACAAAAATTTGGCTACCCAAACTGCACAAGCATACTACCGCACTTCATGAACCAGTGATCAACTTCACATTCTAAAATTTGCTTACTAGTTTGCGCTGCTTCAATACCGACCCAAGGTGAGCAGTTGATCTTCAAGCCGTGATCCAATCAAAATAAAGTACTCAAAAACTAGTGCTGCCAAGTTTCTTTTTCAGCAGCTATAAATACGATCCTTAACATGTATACATCAAACACCTTATTACAGACCTATAAGCTAAATATCGATCAAAAAGCTTTTTCTACAAAGAAATAATCAAAATAAACTTACTAAACTCATCAGAAGGAAGCTGCTTTTTGCCAGTTTCAGCTTCAACTTTTTTAGTTGTCTTTTCTTTTTTCCTAGGTTTTGTACCAGTATTAGGCATGGCAGCATCCAAATCATCAATCTCTTTTAAAAAATCAGCAACTTTTGAATCAAGTGAGCTACGGGGCAGTCTTTTTTCTTCATCGTCACTATTTTCATCATCATGGTGTGAGATGCCACTGTCTATATCATAACCATAAGAGCCAAGTAACCCCAACCCACTACTTCCATTTTCTGCAATAATAAATATTAATATTGTTAAAAATGATGCAGCTGCAACGAAACAAGTTTTTTTCCATGGTTTGAGTCAAGTTTAAGATTTTCAGTTAACTTTTGCTACATTACCAGGCTCTTTTATCTAAATCGTAACTCTCATGAAGTTGGGTGATTTCCATTTTTATCATATTTACAGACTAGAACTACAATAAACAGTATAAGCTGCATCAGCCTCTATTTCAACAACAGACCAGTTGTTCATAAAAGCAGCTCAAAATAGAGGATTACTGAAGCGGACTGTGACTTTTAAGCACAGGACGATTAGGCGTTGCTGATTAGATACCAGGACTATTACATGCTGAGACTTTTTTGGGCCAGACCAAGAAATTTTTTTTCAAAAAAATTTTCCTGACATTTTTTTCCAAAAAGAAAATTTTGCTTTAAATAAAAAACACTTTTTTAAAAAGTTTTTTTTCAAACACAGTTTTTTTTCCGAAAAAAGTTTTTTTTTCCATAAAACGTTTTTGAAGCAGAAAAATTTATAAAAAAAATTAATTTCTTCCTTATTGCAAGTTTTTTAATAAAAAAAATTGTTTTCCACAACACGTTCACTAAGTTTTCTTTCCTGAGCTGGATGTATACAATCTCCAGCCCGCAGTCTCAAATTCTGTAGTGCACGAGTACAAGTTGCTCGTGCAATTTTGGCACATGCAGCAAGCAGTGTGACGTTTCATGGTCATTTTAGTTTGTCTGTACCAAACAATATACAGTAGTGCCGATATATACATAGTTTTTCAGGAGCTAGGGTTCACCTTCTCACATTTCTAAAAGTCCCAGTGCCTAATCATTCCATGCCTAAATGTTGGTGCATAGAAGTCGTAGACTGTTATTGAAGCAACTGCCTTTAGTTTCTATTTCATTGTAAAAAACTGTATTTCAGTAACATAGCCTGTGAAATAACCACTCAAATAATAGCAGTATTTACATAGGCCACAACAACATTTCAGAATTTAGAGATTAGATCAACAGTAAGAGCCAAGATATTCAAGATCTGATACATCCTACTTTAGAACTTAGATTAATTTAACTTACTTGCACGTTCTCTATCTGGAGTATTGCGATTAATAGCTTTTGGTCCAATCTTTAACACTTGCTTTCTTTGACTCATCATGCTAAGCTGGTTAAACAGTTGTGATGGTTACTCTATATGTCAAATATATTGCCTAGTTAACCACTCAGTACAATGGAGTCACTAGCAGTGTTTCCACAACACTAAGCTGAGTTTTGTCAGCAAACAAGTGATTTAATGGAACTAGGGAATATAATTTTTGGCAATGTGGTATAATAAACCTAGCTTTAGAAAAGTTGGCAATTTGTGGAAATATGACATGTAGGTCAAGTTCAAGTTTATTGATTTTCATAGATTATTTATCTTTAGTAGGCTATAGAACTTTAACACCTAATTGGTACACTAGGTACAGGGTACCAAATTTAGAGCACATAAACGACGAAACGTCTTTTTACAACTTTGGGCGCAATTGTTTTAAAAAAATCTGGGCAATTGCTGGTTTGCAGAAAAGCTACAGCACAGTAGAGGAAACACTCTGCACTGGTCAATAGTGAATGAAGATCATGCCTGACATTGCAATAACCAAGTCACATAAACCTACACAGAGATGTATTGCACAATACTTTTGAATCAATATTGGTATCAAATTAGCATTGATCAGATGTATCACATATCCAATATCGAATTATTGTTTTTTCAGCGTAACTTCCATATGGAAGTATCAGCAATATTTTTTCTCTAAAGAAACAGCTCATTATGCAATACCCATATCACAAAAAATACTAAGAGTCAAGTTTGTTAGGTTTATTAACTCAAAAATTTTATCTGCAAAGTGAACGAAACTAATTTGACATTTATTCTTGCACAGTATGTCACTTATAATAATTTGTGTAATCAATCAACAATACGGATAATAATTTCAGGAATGAAACAGTTAAAACAGCCTTTTAATGTCACATATTTTATCAGTTGTTTTAACGAATGAGTTTTGTCTCTGGAATGACAACCCCTGAAAATGTATTACCATTTATTTAAAAAGGACACTGTATTACAAATGACTCAACACTAGCACTGCAATTTTCTTTTTGAGAACGCAATCACAAGGAGATGGGTCTCAGTAACTCTTCGTAAGCTCCGGCATATTTCACAAAGTATTATCAAACTTTGATTATATGTATATATACAGTGCTGTTCGAAATTATGAGACCACTTAAAATTTTGACTATTTTTTGATTTTTGTGATAAATTGGTATGACATTTGTAACCACAACCCCTACATGTCATATATCATTGAATGCAGAATTTTAACAGGGTCATGCAAATGTGATTTTTATACTTTTTGTTTATACTTTCAGTAATATCTGAAATAATAAAGAAAAACTTTTTGTTTATATTAAATATTGCCAAAATTGCTGCAAGCAAAAATCTGATAAAAACGTTAGGTAACAATGTGAATGACAAAGCCAGTCCATTTAAATTGATTCTGGTTTATGATGTAATAACGGCACATGTTTCAAGGCGAGAATTCTAGAGCTGACAGATACCAGCAGGAAGAAAAGTTTAGTTCCATTTTAGAAGTCAAGATGCCTCAACATCTTAGTGATGAGCAGAGGCATTTGATTGTTTACCTGCATAAAAAAGCAATATCAGAACGAAAGATTGCATCAGAGGTGGGTTGCTCCAAAACTGGTGTTGATGTAACTATAAAGCGATGGAAGGAAACCGGAAAATTTGAAGAAAGACCTGGAAGAGGAAGAAAGATGAAATCAACCATTCAACAAGACAGAGCTCTGGTCACACCCTCCCTATCTAATCGACATCAAACCAGCTCTGATTTTTGCCAAGAATGGCGTCAAAGTACAGGTGTGGAAGTGTCAACATCAACAATTTGAAAAAGATTGCTACGAAGTGGTTTAAAGGGATGCAAAGTGAAAAAGAAACCAAAAGTATCGGAAAAGCAAAGAAAGGCCAGGATTGCTAGGGCAAAAGAGCATTTGAACTGAACAAGTGAGGATTGGGATAAGGTCATATTTAGTGATGAGAGCACCTTTACTATCCAAAATCATGCTGGAAACAACTTTGTTCGAAAAAGACCTCATGAAGCGTTTAGCCCTCAGTGCATTTCACCTACAATCAAGCATCCAACTAGTGTGATGATTTGGGGTTGATTGGCATCAAATGGCATTGGAAGATTGCACATCTGTGAGGGGATGATGAATGCCACCAAATATGCTGCTGTGTTGGAAACAAAATTGCTTGCCAGTGCCCAAAGTTTATTTCCAGATGAATACTGGATATTTCAAGATGACAATGCTCCCTGCCATCGAGCAAAGTTAGTGAAGAGGTGGATGCAATCTCATAGGGTGGCCCAGATGAATTGGCCAGCCCAATCACCAGATCTCTACCCTATTGAAAATTTATGGCACAGAATTAATGTAATCATTGCAAAAAATACACCATCCAACAAGAGAGAGCTGATTGAGAATATTATTCGATATGCACAGAGCTGGACAGCGCTGTTTGGAGCTTTTAGCTCTCATCGGCAGCCCTCAGCTTCTCTAATAAAGTTATTCCCCAGCTGGACAAGACTCTTGGCCAACTGGACAAACCTTAAGGGCTTGCACAGCGGCAGAGGCTTTCTAGGGAATAAACAATTTTTCACTTGCGGTACTTGAAAAAAAGAAAACAAGTGAAAAAATCCCTGAACCCTTGTAGTAAGGACAGCCATAGGCTATCCCTACTACAAATATTATTCAAGCCTGGCATATATCTAAATATATCTACGAATAGATATATATCATATTAATATATCTAGGAATATTATTCAAGCCTGGCATCACATCGTTACACCGGAAGAACTTCACAACCTTGTGCAGAGCATGCCAAGACGGTGCAAAGCAGTGATTCAGAATTAAGGCTTTCCAACAAAATACTAATAATAAAATGTCGCAAAAACGGTCCTTTTCACGGCCATCAAATGTTAAAAAGAGCCAAGAGAAGATTGTTTGTAGTTTTTGGTGGTTTAAAGTCTTCTCTCATGTCATTTTTAGTGGTTTAAAGTCTTCTCTCATGGCAAATACATAATAAAAATGTCCTAGCAAACTTAGTCAGTATGTAGGAACATTTTCATCACCTGTTTAATTTCATCTCATTTTTTCAATAACCTATTGCACAAAAATAAAACTGTATCAACAAATTCCGCTTTAAATTCTGAGTTCATCGATATATAACATGTAGGGGTTGTGAGTAAACATACACTTCCAAGACTTGGTGAAAATAAAATTGTCAAAAAAATCGTAAGTGGTCTCATAATTTCGAACAGCACTGTATATAAAAATTGGTTTTCATTTGAATGTTTTATCCAGGGATCTGATTTTATCAACAAATTTTAGCTAACTTTCTCTATTCTTCACTTAGCCGCATATACTGCAATGTGGCGGCAAATTAACTGCATATTAATTAATAGCATTATTAATTATTTATCAACTGTAACATTATAATTATTATTAATGATAAAGTCAAACTCAAAACTCATTGATGTTTGTTTGCTTGCATTTTAATTGTGCACAATTTTTAACCACTGATTTGAATTTTAATCACCACAACATAAACAGCAGAGCTGAATGCACTACCGTAAATTACCTTCAATTCGTACATTAAAGGTTAAAAACAAAACTTGAGAGGAAAATAGTTTGGCTATTATTTAATAGTGCCAATACCATATAAGACAAATACATTTATTTTTCTGTTGTAAATTAATTATACAAATGTAGGCTCAACTTAAATAAATCCTTATAGCAAGTTCCAATTGCTCCTAATTGGGACTTCATGTGTGCATAGGTTGGGTAGGAACTGTTTTTACTTGACCATTTTGATAAATGAGCATTGATTTGCTTATAGCTTAACTAACAAAAGGGGCGTATTCTTAATGCATGCAAAGCATGCATTGCATGTTTAATAATTAAACCAAAAAAATAATAATAATGATTTAAATAAGTATATGCTAGTTAGTTCATGTGAAATCTAAAACAACATCAAGCTAAGTTGCCACAGTAACAGGTATCAGCTTTTCCGGCAAAGTAGTAATCCATTCAATAGTCTCGCTTAATTCATTGATTCCACTTTTAACTTGGTTTTAGCGTATTGCTAAATCACAAAAAATAAATGGCAACATGCACTATGCATGCAATTTTCAAATATTACTTTCAGTGGTTCAAAAAATCGCTATGTTTTGATGAGATTACAAACAAAATTAAATAGGTTTAAAAACTCTTGATTGGTGTATTGTTTATTGCAAAAGTTCTATCATAGGTAAGTCTAGTTTCTTGTTTTCCTAAAATGTAGTCTTTATTTTCGTTTTAGATTTGTAACAGTAAATTGGCTTAAAACAGGCCAAAAACTATGCACCAACGCATGCAATTTCAAATATTGCATGAGTGTTTCCATTTATTTCAGGTAATTTAAGCGGTATGCTAAAACGAAAAACTAATAAACAGTGAAACAAAGCCATAATAGCTAATAGATATTAGCAGTAGGTAATGTAAGTCAGAGTGAGTTATTGATATGGTATTGCTACTGTTTGCACTATTTAGGCTAAACGTTAGTCTCAGAGAGAAAGCAAGCTGTGAAATCCAAGTAAACCAGCAGTTAACAGTAGTGGGTCCAGTTAGTGCTTAGTACAGAGCAGGCCTAGTTGTAGAGTTTGCAAAAAGTTCATAAGGCTATCAATAAATTACCAGTAGGTTGTTTAACTGGTTGTTTTGTTTGTTTTACTGGTTGTAAACAAAACAAGGCCAGACCTAACCATACTTGCATTGCACTAGCCTTGAGCCTGCCAGCCAGTTTAATATTGCATAGCATTGCTGGATGTTGCCAGGTTACGATATGTTATAATGTCATTAGGAAAAGAGGCTATGAAAGTAGGCTGTGTATTTCAGTTCAGCAAGTTGGCTCAGATTTGTTCTGCAATTAATGTTTTTACCTCAATGTTATTAGACCTGCATTACTGTTAGCCTAGTATGGTGCTGAGCTACTAGCACATACCAGTACATAAAAAACTGCTAGACACATCACTGTCTGTAATAAAACAAGATACCGTACAAGATACGATACACTTATACATGTACCAGTGCCGTCACTAAGGGAGGGCATGGGGGCCTTGACCTTGATCCCCTGACGACTGCTTAAGCCCCCCCATTTCAGTTTATTCAAAATACATTTAGGAACATCAAGTAACAATAAGAGTTACCAGACAATAGACAATGATGCAAAAAGGAACATTACAACACTCAATCATAATGTTTAAACATTTAACCTCCAAATACAAGCATTTAAGCATGTTTTGGACTTATATTGTACCAGTAGATAAGGGGGGATGAAAAAATTTTAGGGAGTGGCTATTTTGCCTCTAGAGGCAAAATAGTGTTTTTCCTCTGTTTGGGTTAGGGTTAGAGTTAGGGCTAAAGTTGGAATTAGGGTTAGGAATAGGGTTAGAGTTTGGATTAGGGTTAGGTTTTGGGTTAGGATTAGGCTTAGGGTTATTTTGGCACTTGAGGCAAAATAGCCGCTAGGACTATTTTGCCTCCAAATGGCAAAATAACATGGGGCTATTTTGCCTCTAGAGGCAATATCAGATATAGCCACTGCCAAAATTTTATTATTTTGAATGACTTCTGAGTTTCAGCAATTTGGTTCTTTTAATTGGCTCTCAAAACCATGCAAATCAAAATGGTGCTGAAATGGCTATTTTTTGCCAAATCATCGTAAAAAATAGCCTAGCAGCTAAAGGCAACGCCTGCAGACCCCCATCTAATTTTAAGATATGTTTGAGTAGCACCAGGTTGCTCACAGCTCAGCAGTCACTGCTGCACAGCTGCAGATAAATTTTTCAAGTAATTATGGGCCGCCTTTGCTGACGAAAAGAGCTAAGAAACACTGCCAGCCTTATATATCTTTTTTTTTAGACACAAATAGGTCCAAAGGATTCCTAAAATTTTGCATAATTTGTAACCGCACAAGGTCAGTTTTAATTTGCAAAAATTCAGTTTATTTTAGTGCTCCCTAACTTTCGGCTAGAGTCCTCTTACTTTGTTTACTCTGGCGACAGCACTGACTTGTATATACAGTACGTAATAAAATATTGTGTGCTGGGGACTTAGGGAGGGAGGGCTAGTTGCAATACTAGAAGATTTAGCAGTGTATATTGTTTTTTTTTTATTTTATTGCTTGATAACAGATGACATCATCAAAACTGATGGATGTCATCAATTTTTATAAGGTAGTGACTATTTCACCAAAAATTTTCAACTTAAAGAGAATAAAACGAGAATGAGAAATATTCATCCACGCTCTTTTCATTTGCTTTTTTAGGGGTTAAGATTAGGGTTTAGGTTAGGGTTTGGGTTTGATTTGGGAATAATTTTAGAGTAAGCATTTGAGTTTGAGTTAGATTTGAGTAAGAAGTAATAAAACACTAGATAAAAATTTCCGGTGAAATAAAACCTTCCTTTTTATAATTGCATGCCTTATCTGAAATGTTGCACTACGCCACTGGTCCATTGGCAGATTGGAGTGGGCACGTAGCCTACCACTAGTAAGTTACAATGCAGATCTGAGATCAGAGATTGGTTAGGCTGTGCAGTTACCAACCTACTGGTGCGGTATACTAATTGTTCGTCAGTTTTAGCTTAAAATCTTAACTCTAAACCTAACCTAAACCTGTTAAGTCTAACCTTAGTCTTAAACCAAACTTAAAAACTTAGATTACATAAAGTCTACACTCTACAGACAAGATATAAAGAAGAGGCTTAGAACTAATAGGCCTACTAATAGGCTACTGGAATGCCCGAACTGACTACCGGTAGCCTACTGAATGACATAACGGTAATGAGCACTCCCTGTTCAAATGCTCACTTTGGCTTAAGGGTAAATGATGGTAGTAAATTAGGGTGTCGTTAAGTATGAGCCGTCGCTTTTTTTTCGGAAGCTCTGCGACGTGTGCTGTGTGCATGAGCGCGCGCTCTCTTCTTCTCTTCGATCTAAGATATTTCCCAAATCTAGCCCTAACCCTAATAAGTGCATGCATGAGAGGAGCGAGAGCGCGTGCACGCTCACGGGGCGCAGAGATTCCAAAAAAAGCGAACAGCTAATAAGTAATAGTTAAGAACATCCGTTATATAACTGTGAGCTTATTCTATTCTCTTTACGAGCATAGTATGTAACTATTAAATACAGTATTCTCTTTAGGTTACGTAATCGCAAGGCAGCTACAGCAGCCTAATAGGCCTAATCTTCGGTTCTTTAATTGCTCTGTAGTTCCGAATTAGAATAGCCTACCTAGCCCTAATCCCAACTGCTAAAACTAGCCCTAACCCAAAAACAAGAAATTTCTGACTGCATTTAGCAATAAGAATAGAGAGTGGGTGGATTACGGAGTCATTTTGAATTTACTCATTGTGACCGTAGGATCTCCAGTTTGTGACGTAACGGTATCACCGGTATCACTAAGGATGGCAGTACGGTACGGCATGTTCACAATTTGCTACGTACCTCGCCTCTTGAACCGTACCGTACTAACGTACCGTACTTTAGTTCAATTTTTGAAGGGTACTGTACCTACGTACAGTACGATTACTGTACCTACTTTGGGCGAAAACGGCTCAGAGTTGCGGGCGATAGTGAGAAAAGAACACCTTGGTGGAACCAAGAGATTCAAGAAGCTATTCGAGCAAAGAAAGATGCGTTCAAGGCCTTGCTACAGGACAGATCGTCATCTGATTTGCAATCCCGGTACACTGAGGTACGAAAAGCGGCAACTTCGGCAGTAAAGAAATCCAAAGAGAAGTCGTGGGAAGAGTTTGGTCGTCGGTTGGATTCCACCTATTTTTCAACAAACAAAGTATTTAGGCAGACCATTCGCCGTTACGTTGCAAAAGATCGAGTGTCACGTACTCCAACAAGGATTCTGTTGGTAATATTCTCGCGGGTGATAGATCCATGGATAGATGGTCACTGACAGATAGATTGAGAACTGTTTATTCGCCTGAGCAATACAGCAAACACATACAAAACAAACACACGTAAAACAAAATTACCGTCAGTTTGTTCAGGCCAGGAAGCACCGACGCACCCGAAGGTTTTTCAATCCTAGGTGCTTCATGACTAAGTTACTTGACGTCCTTGGCCTTGGCCTAGGCCTCGAAAATTGCCCTGTTCTCGGGCCGAGGACAGCACTAGTTCTTAAATGGTTAAAATTTTGTAGATCGGCTGAAACACTTTTTCAAGACCGATTTTTTGGAGATCGCCTGAAAAAAATTTTTGAAGACCCTTTTTTTTGGAGAACACTTGCGGCAGTGTCCTTGGCCTCGAGCATTCCTGTCCTTGGCCTCGAGAGCGTCTGTCCTCGGAAGGGCTGTCGTTGGCCTTGGCCTCGGATTTTTTTTTGTGTCCTAGGCCTTGGCCTCAAGCCTTGTGTCCTCGACTCCAACTCTGCTTGACAGGTTGAAAACTTAGAGAAAAAAAACATCAAATTAAAAAGAAACAGACTATAATTATTTTGTTCAACTGAAAATTAATACGCAATATTACACAGTTAAATGATGGATTTCCTGAATATGGAGCGAAGAAGGTCAAAATGATATATAGTTTTGGATATATGGAAGTAAAAATGGATGATGGAAGGATGGAGAATGACTTAGAGTTGAGCTAATATGACTCCTGAATGTGCAAGTTTACAGAAACCATCATTAAGTTTGCAATCAATCTTGTTAAGAGTAATTTCGTAAAACCAAGTAAAACCGTTAACTTCAACAACGGTAACAACGCTTAAAGGTAACAACTCTAACTGTAAAAACTTGAACGTGAAAAACTCTTGAGCAAATTCACAAACTGTAAAACTTTCAAAAACTCGGCATAAGCTATAAAAACTCTTGTTAGCTCTGTAACTATTGAACTCTATCTACTATATCTTGCCACGCCCAGAACAAGTTATATATACGGGCAGGGCTTACGAGAGGGGGGTTCAGGGGGTACATCGTACCCGGGGCTAGGGGGCCCAGACTCAGAGGGCCCGGACATGGGCATACCCAGGGGGGCCCGGGCTGCCCCAAATTAAAGTATCCCCAATGATAAAAATTACGACTACGTAGGCTAGCGCTGTTTAGTTGCAGTTTTTTTTTTCAGCAATTACGTACATAAGAGTAATTGACAATAACATTAATGACAATGAGGGAGCCCCGGGGCCCCCAACTAACAACCAGGGGGCCCCAAACCAACAACTAGGGAGCCCAGTAGCACCTAACTGATAACCAGGGGGCCCCGAGGGCCCCTAGCTGACGACCAGGTGACCCTGGGGCCCCTAACTAACAACCTGGGGCCCCTAACTAACAGCCAGGAGCCCCAGGGCCCCTAACTGACAACCAGGGCCCCTAAATAACAATCAGGGGGCCCCTAACTAACAACCATGGGCCCTTGGGCCACTAACTAAGAACCGGAGGGGCTGGGGCGCCTATCCGACAAACAGGGGGGCTTCAGGGCCCCTAACTGACAACCAGGGGCCCCGTAGACCCTAACTGATAACCAGGGGGCCCCAGGTCCCTAGCAGACAACCAGGGGGCCCCGGAGACCCTAACCAACAACCCGGGGCCCATAACTAACAACCAGGGGGCCCCAGGGTCCCAAACTAATAACCAGGGGCCCCTAACCGACAACCAGGGGCCCCGGGGCCCCTAACTGACAACCAGAGGGCCCCTAAATAATGACAAGGGGGCCCCTTATAACTAACAACCAGGGGGATCCGGGGCCCCGAACTGACAACTAGGGGGGCCAGGGCGCCTAACCGACAAACAGGGGGCTTCAGCTACCGACAACCAGAGGCCCCGGGGCCTCAAACCAACAACCAGGGGCCCCGGGGCCCCTAACTGACAACCAGGGGCCCCGAAGACCCTAACCAACAACAAGGGGGCCCCTAACTAACAACCAGAAGGCCCCGGAGACCTTGACTGACAACCAGGGGGGCCCTAATTAAAGACCAGGGGGCCCCAGGGCTTCTAACTGACAACCAGAGGTACCCGGGGCCTCTAACTGACAACCAGGGAGCCCCAGAGACCCTGACTGACGACTAAGGGTCCTGGGACAGGAGCCCCTTAATTCAAATTTTTAATAATTTATATGCAAAACCTATAAGAAATTTAAGAGTTTTTTCCCAAAAGTTGCAACCCCAGGCCTTCGTTTAACGTTATTATGAAGTTAATGCTATAACACAGGCGGTAAAGCAAACCCTCCAATTGAAATACTACCAATGCTAAATATAATGAGAGCATAGCCATTACGTTGTCCTTGTCCGGAATTGCAGTTTCTTTAATTTAGGCGTACAAAAGTAAGTAGTAATAATGACGACCACTTGTCCACGTCATAATAATGTCATGCAATTCTTGTACGTTTCAAAAAACTGTCAAGTGACTTGACTCAAGTCCTCTACGTTTTGGAAAAAAAGTTATTTTAAGTTTGCTTTAATGTATTTTTTTGAAAAAACTTAAGGGCGCGATCTTATCTCAAAATCATAGACGACGCCAGGGGGTGGCCGAGGGGTAAAAAAAAAGCTATTTTAATCCCATTTTTACAAACATTTTTAACAAACATTTAACAAACATTTTTCCAAAACAAACATTTTTTTCAAAAACTTTCCAAAACAATTTTTTCATTTTCCAAAACAATTTTTTTCCAAAACAAACATTTTTTTCCAAATTTTACAAAAATCGCCCAGCGGCTGGGGACTTTGCCCCCAGACCCCCATAGCCACCGGCAGCTCGGGGCTCCGCCCCCAGACCCCCGTCTGTGACACGTTTTAGTACACTAGCTTTTTCAACACGTCTCCTAAGTTAGACAATTTCGCTTTTTAACTGTTAGTTTTCGCCCTCTCCCTTTACCAAAATCCTGGTTAAGTGACAACAGACCACGACTTCAGATCTTCCATTCTGCGATATCTTTGCCCCACAAAAAGTTCCTTTTTTGAAAATTTTTGATGACGTCATTGCATGTGATTTGTGGTTTGCCTCCCCTCCCCAATCAAAAATCCTGGCAACGCCTATGGGCCTGGAAAAGTTCAGGTCCCCGCGTTAAGTTTTTTTGGTGTTTTTTTTGGTCTTCACCTAATTTTAAGCAAAAAATGGGACTAAATTTCAGTGAAGACCTTCTTTTTTCTTTTTTTTTTTTGGTTTTCACCTGATTTTGGGCAAAAAATTGGACTAAACTTCGGTGAAGACCTTTTTTTTTTTTGGTCTTTTGTTTTGGTCATTTTTGGAAGAGATTTGGGGGCCCGGCATCGACCTTCCTACCCCCTGGAAAAATTTCTCTCTGAGGCCCTGTATACGGGTTTCATCTCTGCCACTTTTGTCTTAATGACGTCTAAATGTGGCAAAAAAGAAACTAACTTCAGCTCGCACGCTCACAGATAAAAAAAGATAGAAAACCCTTCATTTGGGAATCTGAATCACTCAAACGAAGTAGATATGGAGCAACGCTGATACATCGCAAAAACATGACACAAAAACAAGTTGAAGCGTTCGGAATTTGGTTCTCTTGGATAATTTATCTGGTACATGATCTGCGTGATTGCAGCATTTGCACGCGCTAAACATCAAAGGTGGAGTGGAGGACAAAAGGCTCGAGGCCAAGGCCAAAGACAGCCTTTCCAAGGACCGACCTTCTCGAGGCCAAGGACAGGAATGCTCGAGGCCAAGGACCAAGGACACTGCCGCAAGTGTTCTCCAAAAAAAGGTCTTCAAAAAAGTTTTTCAGGCGATCTCCAATTCATAGACGTACCCAGATTTTTTGATTGGGGGAGGCCTAAACCACAAATCACATGCAATGACGTCATCAGAAATTTTTCCAAAGAGGAAGTTTTTGTGGGTCAAAGATATTGTAGGATGGAAGATCTGAAATCGTTACCTGTTGGCACGTAACCAGGATTTTGCAAAGGAAGAGGGCTTAAACTAATAGTTGAAAAATGCTAATATCTAACTTTGGAAACGAGTTGAGAAAGCTAGTGTAACTCAAAGGTATCACAGACGGGGGTCTGGGGGCGGCGCCCCCAGCCGCCGGAGGCTTTGGGGGTCTGGGGGCGAGGCCCCAGCCGTTGGGTGATTTTTTGGAAAAAAAGCTATTTTAATGCCATTGAGTCACATTTTGCAAGTGTTCAGAGTCATTTGAAAGCACTAGATGTTTGACATTTGAAAACCAATAGAAAAAATTAGATTGTTTAATGATTCTTTTGCTTGCAATTTAAGTCCAAAACACGTTTAACATGTTGCATTTTGGAGTTAAGTTTTAATTGTAAGTGATTTGGTCCAGGTAGGGGCAAGCAGAGTTGTAAACGGGCTGACTAGTTCAGGCCCGAACCCGGCCCAAACCCGAAAACTAATTTTAAGCCCAAATCATACCCGAAAACATCCGAAAGTCATGTTAAGTCTGAAAAATTTAGCAATGTTGCCAAGATATTTTGATTATATTTTTGTCCACCTAAAACAAAAAGCACGTCTCAGGCCCGATTTATGCCGGAAGTTTTTGTCAACTTCAGGCCCGAACCCGACCCGAAAAGCCCGGCTCGACTTACTACTCTGGGGGAAGTAAGGTGCATTGTCTCGTGCAACATTTTAGCAGTAAATAATAATCCACTCGAAGATTTTCCTAAGAGATTTTTGTTTTGCCATGAAAATAACCAGTTATAGGGAGTACATGTTTGGCCAGGGGGCCCCAGGCTCCCTATATTGAAGTTTAATGATTTGTTCAATCACCATTTTCCATGGCTAATTTTTTTTTAAGGTATTTTGTGCGTAAAAACCGGCGATGTTGGAGGTGAATTGCTGAATTGTTATTGAAAAATGGTACAATAGATGGTTACGTCTACTAACCATGTTATTGCCGGGTCGGATTTACATCGCCCTAGGCCCCTGGAACTTTGGAGATTTTTGCAACATCTTTCTGCCAAAAATAGGTCAAGACCAAAAAAAGTCTTACGATTACAGCTCGGGGCCCCTAGCTGGTACTGCGTCATATTATGGTAAATGCAGCCCTAACTAATGCATTACGTTCATAAAAAGGCTAGAAGTGGGTCTTTTATGATTTTATAACTTTTATGACGAAAACTCTTTATTTCCTCCGGGTTATACGTTTAGATTGGCTGGCAAAAATTGAATTTAGGTGGGCCCGGCGCCCTTGGTCTTCAATATTGTGGTTAGTTACTATTGTAAACGAAAAATGCAAAAAAGAAACTGAAACTGAAGAAACAATAGGCTTTTTTGTCACATTTTTGTCATTGGTGAAATTTCAATTGGGGGGGCGGGCCCCCTGCCCCTCCCCCTTTGGCTACGCCTATGCTCCAAGCAGTGATGGAGTCAAGTACTCAACTTCCGTGTACGAGTACCGCAAAAAACTTCGAGTACGAGTACTGATATTGAAAAATGTACTCGAGTACGAGTATCGTAAAAAAGTTCGAGTACGAGTACTTTTACAAGTTTAGAAAAAAAATTTTTTAAGTTGTAACAGCTCAAAATTTGTCGCAAAAACATAAACGAATACGTTTTTATTCTGTGAGTGGGATGTTAAGAAGGCGCACAACTGCAGGCGACAATTTTCTGCTAAGTTACACGCAAAATTACTGTTATATTTTAAACAAATTAGGTACCTTGACGTTGAAAGCAAGTGCACGTTTTTGTGCGCGTCGGAAAAAACCTTGGCTTGCAGAAGCAGCAAATTGCTCATTGTTGCAAGAAGTTCTGTTGCAGCCGCAGAAAAATGTTTAACTCTAAAACTGAGCCAAGAATTAACTTGAAATTTTTGGTAAAATTCAAGCTTTGATGGAAGTTTACGGCAAAGAATGCATGTCAAGAACCCGCGCTTTTGAATGGCACAAAAGATTTCATGAAGGCCGGACCATAGGCGTAGCCAGGATTTTTGATTAAGGGGGGCCCAAACCACAAATCACACGCAATGACGTCGTCAGAAATTTTCGAAAAATTTTTTGTGGGGCAAAGATATCGTAGAATGGAAGATCTGAAGCCGTAGCCTGATGGCACTTTGCCAGGATTTTGGTAAAGGAAGAGGGCGAAAACTAATTGTTGAAAAGTGTAAAAGTCTAACTTGGAAGACGTGTTAAGTAAGCTAGTGCACATAAACGTATCACAGACGGGGGTCTGCGGGCAGAGCCCCCAGCCGCCGATGGCTCGGGGTCTGGGAGCAAAGCCCCCAGTCGCTGGGCGATTTTTGTACGCTTTTGGAAAAAAAAGCTATTTAAATCCCATTGGATCACATTTTGCACGAGTTCAGAGCCATTTCAAAGAACTAGATTTTTAACATTTCAAAGCCAATCGAAAAAATTTAGTTGTTCAGTCCTCTTTTTGCAATTAAATCCCAAAACACGCTTCGAATCCTGCATTATGGTGTAAAATTTTAATTGTAAGTAATTTGGTCTATAGGGGGAAGTAACGAACATTGCCTCCTGCAATACTTTAGCAGTAAAAAATTCAGTTCATAATTACGTTAAACGAGGGCCTGGGGTGGCAACTTTTAGGTCAAAACTTTTAGATTTCTCACAGGTTTTGCATATAAATTGTTAAAAATTTGCATTAAGGTGCACCTGGCCCGGGAACCTTGGTCGTCAGTCAGGGGCCGTTGGGCTCCCTGGTTGCCAGTTAGAGGCCCCGTAGCCCCTTTCTTGTCGGTTAGGAGCCCAGGCCCCCTGGTTGTTAATTAGGGGCCCTGGGGTTTCCTGGTCGTGAATTAGGGGCCCCGGGGCCCCCTGGTCGTCAGTTAGGGACTCCAGGACCCCTTGGTTGTTGGTCAGGGACCCTGGGGCCCCCTGGTCGTCAATTAGGAGGGCCCCGAGGCCTGTCGTTGTCGGTTAGGGGGCTCCTGGCCCCCTGGTTGTTAGTTAGGGCCCTGGGGCCCCCTGGTCGTCAGTTAGGCACTCCGGGGTCCCCTGGTTGTTGGTTAGGAGCCCTGGAGCCCCCTGGTTGTCGGTTAGGGGCCTGGGCCCCCCTGGTTGTCAGTTAAGGGGACCCCTGGTTGTTGGTTAGGGTCCCTTGGTTGTTAGTTAGGGGCCCCGGGGCCCCTGGTTCCTGGTTGTCAGTTATGGGCTCCCTGGTTTTCAGTTAGGGGTCCCGGACCCCCTGGTTGTCGGTTAAGGATTCCAAGGCCCCCTAGTTGTTAGTAAGGGCCCCCTGGTTGTTAGTTGGGGGCCCCGGGACTCACTTGTTGTCATTAATATTATTGTTAATTACTGTCGTGTGCGTAATTACTGAAAAAAAACTGCAACTAAACATCGCCAGGCTATGTTGTCATAACTTTTTGTCGTTAGTGGTATTTTGATTGAGGGGGGGCCTGGGTCCCCTGCCCCCCCCCCCCCCTGGCTACGCCTATGGGCCGGACTAATGTTGGAGATGATGAACGTTCACGACGCCCAACCATATCAAAAACCCTAACAATAACCGAGAAAGTGAAAAAATTGTCCGAGAAGATCGTCGGCTTAGCATTTGACTGATAGCAGAGAGGATGTCCATTGACAAAGAAACAGTGTGGCAAGTACTGAATGAAAATCTGCATATGACAAAGGTCTGTGCACAAGTTGTTTCAAAGCTTTTAACTAGCGATCAAAAAGAAAAAACGCAAAGAGATTTGCGCTGACATTTCAAAACAAATTGAAGAAAACCCTAAATTTTTAGACAGAGTGATTACTGTACATGCGATGAGAGATGAATTTTCCAGTACGACCCAAAGACAAAGAGGCAGTCTATGCATTGGAAAACTGCAAACTCACCTCAAATTAAAAAAGCAAAATAGAGCAAAATCAAAATTCAAGGCAATGTCAATTGTTTTTTTTTATGTTAAGGGTGTTGTCATGTTCGTTTTTTTTTTATGAAAATCCGAATGAAACGCTGTGTTGATGCTAAGGGAGAATACATCAAAGGGGAAACAAAATAAAACGACCTTTTTTTCTTCAATAAAATTGTTTTATGTCACCAGTCTTGTTATTTAATTGCGACACCTCGTTTACCGTATGCTTCTTTCAATCACAAATAAGCTTTCAAAGTCCTTTACTCCAAACATGATTACCCACAACAAGTTTTTGAGAGCTTTTGCGATTAAAGGTGAGTTTACACAGTATCCGTTTTTCGTCCGCTTTCGTCCGCTTTTTTACGTTTTTCTTTCTTCTTGGAAAAGGTATGCTCTTTTTCATCCGCATTTTTTTAAGTCCATATCAGCACTAAGTAGACTGTTGTATATAGGTAAAAATTCAGTTCAAAAATTTTTTGTATGAACAAAAAGAGTGATATTTCAAAATAGAGCTGTACCCCTTTACAAAAAACATTTTTCGGAAATTTTTTGTCCAGTATGTGACTGTCTGGTTAGTCCAAATATGGACTTACAAAAATGCGGATGAAAAAGAGCATACTTTTTCAAGAAGAAAGATAAACGTAAAAAAGCGGACGAAAAACGGATACTGTGTAAATTCACCTTAAATGTTATATTCAATTAACTTTTAATCATAGGTGGGCAAGTTAATGCAAAACGTTAGCTTCGTTAACCACTAGTCCGATAACAAACTTCACACCTCCGTTGACGTTAATCCATTATTTTCAGCTTTAATTAACGGAACTAAATAAAGTCCGTAAATTCGTTAATATTTTGCGTGTAATATATATTTTTTTATGTTAACTCGCTTTTAGAGCACGTATTGACGTTGTTGAGCTGATTGTAAGGAAAAAAATTTTGCTATGGTGGTCTTTTTGTGTTTTGGAAGTTACATTTTACAGTCTAATTTAATTATTTCAAGACAAAAATAAGTTCAAATGCACTAATGAAGCTGCAATTGGAAAATCTTCGGAAATTGCGGACAGCAATAATTGATAGACCTATGAGGCTGCAGCTTATTATTTGTCACAAAAAAGAGTTCCTTTCTTCGCTTTCTTCTATAAAGCTCGTGCTAATACGCAACAAGTGTTACCAGTGCCAACTGGTTTGCAGCGTTATGATAAATGAATGGAGCAAGATATTAGCGATAAAAACTTTAACGGAAGTTAACATAACTTAACGGAAGTAAATTTAATCCTTTAACATGAAAAAACTTTTTAACGGATTAACGAGTTAACGAAAAAGTTAGCTTCGTAATTAACGGATTAACAATTAACGGACTTGTGCCCTTCTGTGCATTTAATCAAAGACTATCTAAAACTTGTAAAACTAAACTGCAAATGACGTAGTAGTAAATGTTCTCAAAATAATGCTGCATTTCAAAGTGAGCATAAAATAATGCTGCCATTTAATATCAGCTACTAGCTACAGCTGTAATTTAGAGCGGTATTTTTATTCTGTTTATTTACTTGTTTACTGTTCTATTATTTAATTTCAGATCTAACATTCATTTTTATAAAATAATCCTGATTAGTGCTCAGTCATATTAATATTTCAAACGCATTTTACATGCGTTATCAAAAGACTTGACTTATTATTTTATCAATTTCTTGCAAAAAAAGTAAAATTTTGGCTACAGCTGCAACTCAGCTACAGAATAACTATGCAACTAAGCTCTCTCTATCTGACCTAAATTTAACACTGAAAATATTGCCTGCAAATCTAACTCTATGCTTTTTCGGACACCCCTTCCAATACCACAGTAAAACTATTGTTTGGGATTGGGAGATTACCGTGATACATCTACTGTAGTAAATAATCTATAAACATTTGAGCTGAAACCGTAAAATGCTAACCCAATCGATGCCGTCTTTGTTCAAGACGCGTGGCTCGATTTCTGTGGTATGTAACTTTAATTACTAAATAAATCAAACTTTGCGGCAACTTTCACACGTTTTCTGCAGCAGAAAGGCGTTTGTTGTCAAACGATACTATGCGCTGTCGACCCAATCATTTTACCACATTCCAACGCTTGATTTTGCTCGATCTCACCATTAAAAAGCTGTTTGTTCAGCTGCGGTCCGCACGGATTCAAGCTAAAGCAACTCAATAAATTAGCGGGTTTTATTGGCTGCAGTTTACTATCAAATATTCATTTTGCTTATTACTTTTAGCGAAGGCCAAATGTACTCGTGTACTCGGCTCTTTTTTTGACCGAGTACCGAGTACATTGACCTTCGAGTACGAGTACCAGCCGAGTACCTGGGGTTCCGAGTACGAGTACTCAAAAAATGGTACTCGAGTTGTACTCGAGTACGAGTACTGTACTCGAGTACTACATCCCTGGCTCCAAGTGAGGAAAACGGAAAAGGTGTTGGCAAATTTTCCGCGAGGTTTTTGGTGTTTTCCAACGAAATTTCAACTGTTCAAAAAATAGTGCTGTCCTCGAGCCGAGGACAGGGCAATTTTTGAGGACTTAAGGCTTCGAGGCCAAGGCCAAGGACTTGACCTTCAAGGCAAAGGCCAAGGACTTCAAAATGTGTCCTCAAGGCCAAGGACGTTCTCGAGGACTCCACCTCTGCTAAACATGATAATCTTTTTTTTTGAATGGTAACCAAGATACTTCTTTTACATCAACTTCAAGTTTTCCCCACAATTCAATTCCTCTCTACGTCGGAGACTCTTTCCCTGCTGACGTTTGAACGCGAGGTTTAAAATATACAAAGTTATGTTTTGTTCTAGCATTGTGACTGTGAATTTTGGTGATATCAACGAAACAGTCGTTGAGAGCAGTTTTAAATTTCTTGTGATGAAGCTGATACATGAATTTGGCTAGTTCAAGGAGGTAAATGTCATCTAATTTCAATAAGTTTAAGGTTTTGTACAAAAAGTCACCGTGCAATATTTGCTATAATACGTTATTGTACGAACTATATTATTTAGCTTCACATTGAGTTCTTGCATAAGTGTTTTGTTTGCCGCACCCCATGTAACTATACCATATTGAATACGGCTGTAAATAAGCGAGTAATATAATATACACAGAGTCTTCAGGTCTAAAAATTTTCAAATTCTATATAACAATCCAGAATAGCGTGCTAGTTGTAACAAAAGATGTTGAATGTGACAAGACCAATTTAGGTTTTCGTCAATATAAATTTCTTGGTATTTTATGAGTTTAATACGTTTTAAATTAATTGAATTCAAGGATACATTGAAGTTTGTCCAACATGAGCGCTTGAGTTGTTTGTCAAGCAGTAGATAATGAGTTGGAATGATTCAGCTGAAGCTAGCTTTTTTCATCCAGAGATTGATTTTTCCAAGTTCAGTATTCACTCTGTTTTGTAATTTAGAAAGGTTATTGTCTGACATGGCCAAGAAAGTGTCATCAGCAAACAGGACAGCAGAGGTGGAGTCCTCGAGGACACATTTTGAAGTCCTTGGCCTTGGCCTCGAAGGTCAAGTCCTTGGCCTTGGCCTCGAGGCCTCAAGTCCTCGAAACTTGGCCTGTCCTCGGCTCGAGGACAGCACTATTTTTTGAATTGTTAAAATTTTGTGGAGCGCTTGAAAATTTTTTGGAAAACGTTTTTTTGTGTAGATCGCTTGAAAAATTTTTGTGAAGACCTTGTTTTTTTTTTTTTTGGAGAGCACTTGCACTTGTGTCCTTGGTCCTTGGCCTTGGCCTCGAGCATTCCTGTCCTTGGCCTCGGGAGTATCTGTCCTCGGAAAGGCTGTCCTTGGCCTTGGCCTCAGATTTTTTTTGTGTCCTTGGCCTTGGCCTCGAGCCTTGTGTCCTCGACTCCACCTCTGCAGGACAGTGTCAAATTGACTCACCAAAGGAGGTTCATTGAGATACAAAAGAAAAAGTAGTGGCCCAAGGGAAGAACCCTGTGGCACAGCGTAGTATATTCAATTTTTGTCAAATCGGACTTGCAATTTTCCGCCTTTGTATATTGTTTTCTGTTGCTCAAATAACTTTGTATTAGTTTTAAGGCCAGTCCTCAAAATCCATAGAAATTTTTCATTTTGAGCAGCAAAACATCGTGATTAGAAGTATGAAAAGCTTTGGTGAGGTCGCAGAATATACAACAATTGTACATTCCTACATCAGAGTTTTTTTATGAGTTTTTCATAAATATTGCTGATAGCGTGAGACGTAGAAGAATTTTGTCTAAAACCGAATTCTTTATCAGAAATTAAATGATATTTTTCAAGATAATCGTTGATTCTGTTTAATATTAATTTTTTAAAAATTTTGCTGAGTTGGGAAAAAATTGCAATTGGACGATAGTTTGTACGTTAGTTTGAATCCCCTTTTTTGGAAACTGGTACTACCTCTGCAATCTTCAAGGAATAGGGAAATTTTCCTTGATGAATACAGGAATTAAAAATGTTACATAAAAATGGAGAAAGTACAGCATTGCTGAATTTTAGGAGTTTATTGATTATGCCATTTTCTCCAACCGCTTTTTTAATTTTTATATTACCAATAAGTGAGTAAATCTCTTCAGCAATAGCAGGAGAGAAAATGAACGAGTAGGGTAATAGAGATTGAGTTGATGCATCAGATTTAATACTTTAACCAATATTTTCCCCAATTGTTGCAAAGTAAACATTGAAAGCTCCACAAACTTTTTGTCGATCACGTATCACTTCATTGTCGGTGACTATTTGATTGGGAAATGTCTTTTAATTTTTTTTCAGGTTGGCCATTTCACCAATAATTTTCCACAGCGTACTGGAGTTGCCTTTGCTATCATCAATCAAATCTTTGTAGTAAGCTTTCTTTATCTCACTTGATTTCTCGATTTAAAGCATTTCTTTGTTAGAATGAAAGGAAATGAAAGTATGAGAATGAAATCCTTTCACAATAAAGAGAATACTTTGAAGATCTTTTGAATTCTGCAAAGGCATCGACTGGTGACACACACGAAGTGACACATTTAGGGGAAGAGGAAGTTTTCCTGCAGCAGAAGTGGCAACGGCAATTAAAGGGATAAACTCTGGAAAAGCTGCTGGTGAAGATGAAATCAGATCCGAGAAGTTGAAAGCGCTAACTGGAGAAGGAATTCCCTGGTTGCAATGAAGAAGAAGACTGTACCTACGTACCGTACCTTGATGCCATACCTGCGTACCGTACTTCAGTTCAATTTTTGAAGCGTACCTTACCTACGTACCGTACCTTGTTTTTTTGCGTCCCGTACCTTCAATCAATCTACAGTAGTTCAACAACGATCTATAAATGACATATGCGACTTATCTTGATGTGGTTTTCGTTTATATCTTATCTTTATGCTTCAGGAATTCTTCAATGTTTTGTTATAAAAAAAATGACAATTTGTTGGCGAAAATTTAGTTTTATTAAAAACAAAAACACCGAATAGGCTACTACCACAATGATATTTGTATTTTCTTGTATTTTTTTTTTTTTTTCAACAAAAATATCTGCATTTGTTCAGTTGGTCAAATTGATTTTAAAGTATCGAAAACCTTACAAGCTTGATGTCCTTTGTGGTCGACTCCTGGAAAGATATGCTGAGAGCTGCTGATGAGAGCTAAAAGCTCGAAACAGCGCTGAACAGCTCTGTATATCGGAAACCTGTTTACTTGTCGCCATTCAAGAGGTGTTATTTCAACAAGGGCGTAGCCAGGAAGGGCAGGGGGGCAACTACCCCCCCAAAATTTTACTTTGCCCCCCCCAAATAGTTGCAGTTAAACGTCATTTTTAACAAAATTTTATACATTTTGTGCCTAAATACGATACTTTGCCCCCTCCCCAAAATTTTTTTTGCCCCCCAAATAACTTGGAACAAAATGTCTTAAGTCAGCCAATTTGGAGTAAAACCATGCTTTAACTCCTCAAAGAACTTTTTTTTGGTCTTTACCGAAATTTGTGGGCAAAATCATCTTTTTATTTCATAAAAACCAATATTATTTTTGTTTTTTTGGAGATTATTGGGAAGCCATTGCCCCACTAAATTTTTGCTTGCCCTCCAAAAAAATTTTGTTTTGGCTACTGTCACGAATAATAATTTTGTATGCCTGAGATGACTGATTTACTAATTTTGCTGCTTTTTTTTGATTTAGAATATTCGAGATATTTCCTTTCTAGTATTTTCTACTGTCTTCTATTAATCACCGGAATAATTAGTCGTTTATTTGTCTTAATTGCTATATTTAGACTTGCAGTTGTGACATCATAATTAGGTCAAAATCTGTTATTGTAAGCTCGTGTATTTTTTTCTATTGTGACGTATCATGCATTGTTCTGGGATATTCGATAGCTTTTGCCATAGTATAAACAGGCGGGTCGTTTTTCATTCATTATTCTAAGATTCTAATATTCTAAAAGTGTTTTAATCGTTTTGCGTGCTTCTGGCCAAAAGGCTACCAGCTCGGAAGCCTAGGGAAGAGCCACCAGAACGGCGACGACTTAAAACAAGCAATGCGAAAAATTGTCTTCCCACAGGAATCGAACCTGCAGCCTTTGGATTACCGATTAAAGCACGCAAAACGATTGAAACATTAAAACTCTGGCCTGCAAAAGTCAAAAAACATCTTAATTGACTTATTATTACAATCATACAACAAGCAAGTTGCTGGGTTTAAATAGCCAAAATTAAGCATGCGAGGAGGCGTCTTCTCTAGCTCAAGTGGTAGAGCAGTGGACCGGTAATCCAAAAGCAGCAGGTTCGATTCCTGTGGCAAGACAATTTTTCGCATTGCTTGTTTTAAGTAGTCGCCGTTCTGGTGGCTCTTCCTTAGGCTTCCGAGCTGGTAGCCTTTAGGCCAGAAGCACGCAAAACGATTAAAACATTAAAACTCTGGCCTGCAAAAGTCAAAAAACATCTTAATTGACTTATTATTACAATTCTAAAAGTGGGTGATTTTAGGTATCAGTTTCATCGGCAGCTAAGCCGAGTTTGAATATTTTGGGTTTGGCTCGTATAGCCGTTTAGTAAGAGGTGTGATTGGAGCGATTTTGCTCAGTGAGAGAGGTTTTTGTGTTTTAATCTTAAATAGAAGTTTTAATTTAAGATTGGCATGCTGCTTCCTGAGATTCAAGAAGCTAAAGGAACTACCAACTGCCATTTTCGACTCGTCAATTAACATCTCAGTCGTTCTCTAGTTTCAGCCGACGTGGGCAATTCTAGAGATTAAAGGTTGTACCCTAGCCAAGTATCAACGATCGCGACAGCTACGTGCCTGTATTGTAATGCAATTTATTCGTACTTTTCTCCTCAACAGCACAAAAAAACGGAGCAATGTGCGAAAAGACTGGGATTTTTAAACCACTGCGTATTTAGGTAAAGTGTCGCAGTTGCAAGGATGGCATTACGGTATGGTACGCCTCAATTTTTGATAAGAAGTACGGTACGCTGATACTTTACGCCTTTTTTGTAATGGCGCGGGTACGGTACATTAGTACGCTGTTTGAATTTGCCTACTAAACGTTTTATGGGCAACGTGCGGCCGTCAATGAAGATTTGTACGACCCGGCCCGGCGTGCACATAGCCTAGCTATTTTCAAGTAATCATTATAGTCTCTTAATTTGTCCTTACAATTGTATTATGATGTACAAGTCACAGTAACAAGTATGGCCAATTGTGATGTTATTAGTATTGCCTATAGATGCTAGGAGCCTAGGACTATCGTGGCATGTCATATAATGAAGAAAAATTTGAACGGAAACAACTGCGTAAGGATGGCAGTACGGTACGGTACGTAGGTGCGGTAGGCCTTTACCCTCTTGGTCACGCTGCCGACTTATGAAAGAAAAATTTGAACTGCAACACTTTAGCTGAATACGCCGAGGTTTAAAAATCCAAGACTTTTCGCAAATTGTGCCGGCTTTTTGTATTCAGAGGAAAAAGACAGCTGAAGCCGACGCTAATTAAATGTAAGAATTAAGACCGCTGATTTATAGGCTACTGATTTCAAAGTAAGTTAAAGTTACGAGTAGTTAAAAACAAGGATGGCAGTACGGTACGGTACGCTTCAATTTTTGCTAAGGAATACGGTGCGCTGGTACGGAATGCCTTTTTTGTAATGGTACCGGTACCAGTCGCGTAGCCGGGGGGCTATAGCCCCATCATTGGCTTTTCAACCAAAACGCAGACTAAGAAAAATACCTCGTTTTTGGCTGTTTTGAGACTGTTTTTTTGCGCTGGAATTGACTAAAAAATGATTTAAATTATCTTTTAAAACATATATTCGGGGGGGAAGGGGGGTCAAAAATTAACTAATTTGTCAAAAATTAAAGTCACAATTTAGCCTAATGAAAACTTTAAAAAATGCCCAAAAATAAACAATCAAATTTGATCGCTAGTGTAAAAACGCCAAACATAGGTTTTATCAACAAATATACATATTATAAACTCAGGAATAGGGGGGGGGGGAGGGGGCATAGGCGTAGCCAGGATTTTTGATTGGGGGGGCCCAAACCACAAATCACATGCAATGACGTCATCAGAAATTTTCAAAAAAGGAACTTTCTGTGCGGGCAAAAATATCATAGAATGGAAGATCTGAAACTGTAGCCCGCTGGCATTCAACCAGGATTTTGGTAAAGAGAAAGTGCGAAAATCAATAGTTAGAAAGAGCAAATGTCCAACTTAGGAGACGTGTTGAGTAAGCTAGTGTACTCAAACGTATCACAGACGGGGATCTGGGGGCGAAGCCCCCATCCACTGGGCGATTTTTGTACGCTTTTGGAAAAAAAAGCTATTTTAATCCCATTGGATCACATTTCGCACGTGTTCAGAGCCATTTGAAAGAACTAGATTTTTAACATTTGAAAGCCAATCGAAAAAATTTAATTGTTCAATCCTCCTTTTACTTGCAATTAAAGTCCAAAACACGTTTAAAAACTTGAATTATGGTGTAAAATTTTAATTGTAAATGATTTGGTCCGTGTAGGGGTAAGTAAGGCTCATTGCCTCATGCAATATTTTAGCAGTTAATAGTAATCCGCTCGAAGATTTTCCTTCAAGATTTTTGTTTTGTCATGAAATTAACCAGTTATAGGAATACATGTACGGTCAGGGGGCCCAGGCCCGCTCAATTGAAATTCAATAATTTGCTAAATGAGCATTTTCCCTAGCTATTTTTTTTTAAGTATTTTGTGCGTAAAAACTGGCGAGGTGGAGGTGAATCGTTATTGAAAAATGGTACAATAGATGGTTACGCTTACTAAACATGTTATTCCTGGGCCGGATTTACATTGCGCAGGGCGCCTGGCACTTAGGGGATTTTTGCATCATCTTTTTGCCAAATATACTGTAAATGAAGATCAAAAAAAGTCCTACTATCTGAGCGCTTGGCCCTGGCACTGTGCCATATGGCAAATACGGCGCTGGTTATTGCATTACGTTCATAAAAAGTTTAGATGAGGGCCTGAGGTAGCAACTTTTTGGACAAAAACCCTTGATTTCACTATGATTATACGTTTAAATTGGTTGGAAAAAATTGAATTAAGGGGGTGCGCTGGGCCACCTGGTCGTCAATATTATTTATTGTTAATTACTGTCGTACGCCTGTACTGTTGAACGCAAAGATGCTAAAAGAAACTGGAAATGAAGAAACAAGGTTTTTTGTTAAATTTTTGTCATTGGTGGCATTTCGATTGAGGGGTCGCAGTCCCCCTGTGCCACCCCCCTGGCTACGCCTATGATTTTGAGATAAGGTCGCGCTCTTAATTCTTTCATAAAAAAACATTTAAAGCAAAATTAAAATAACTTTTTTTCTTAAACGTGGAGGACTCGAGTCAATTCACTTGACAGTTTTTTGAAACCTGCAGGATTTGCATGACAGTATTTTGACATGGACAAGTGGTCGTCATTGTTATTACTTACTTTTGTACGCGTAAATCCTAAATTAAAGAAACTGCAATTCCGGACAAGGACAACATACTGGCTATGCTCTCATTATATTTGTCATCGGTAGTATTCCAATTGGGGGTTTGCATTACCGCCTACGTTATACCATTAACTTCATAGTAACGTTAAACGAGGGCCTGGGGTTGCAGCTTTTAGCACAAAATTCTTAGATTTCTCACACGTTTTGCATATAAATTGTTACAAATTTGAATTACAGGGCCCCTGGCCCGGGACCCTTGGTTACCAGTTAGGGGCCCCAGGGCACCGTGGTTATCAGCTAGGGGCTCCGGGGGCCCCTGGATGTCGGTTAGGGGCCCAGTGCACCTTGGTCTTAGATAGGGCTCTGGGGAGACCTGGTCGTCAGTTAGGGGCCCGGGGCACCCTGGTTGTTAGTTAGAGGCCCTGGGACACCCTGGTCCTGGGGCACCCGGGGCCCCCTGGTTGTCAGTTAGGGGCCCCAGGGTCCCCAGGTCGTCAGTTAGGGGCCCAAGCGTTCACTGGTTGTCAGTTAGGGGCCCCCTGGTTGTTAGTTAGGGGCCCTGGGGGCCCTTGGTCGTCAATTGGGGCCCCAGGGCCCCCTGTTTGTCAGTTAGAGGTCCTGTAGCTCTCGTTTGTCAGTTAGGGGTCCCATGGTTGTCGGTTAGCGGCCCAGGGGCCCCCTGGTTGTTAGTTAGGGGCCCCTGGTTGTTAGTTAGGGCCCCAGGGCCCCATGGTTGTCGGTTAGGGGCCCCCAGGTTGTTGGTTAGAGGGCCTGGGGCCTCAGGTCGTTAGTTAGAGGTCCCGGGGCTCCCTCGTCGTGCGTAACTGCAACTAAACATGGCTAGGCTATGTTGTCATAATTTTTTAATCCTTGGTGGTATTTTAATTGGGGGGAGGGGCTCGGGCCCCCTCAGCCCCCACCTGGCTACGCCTATGGTAGGGGGCTATTCAGTGTTAGTTAATTACCAATCGCTTCTCTCAAATATCCTTCCAACCAGGGGGCCCCTAACCAACAACCAGGGGGCCCCAGAGCCCTAACTCACAACCAGGAAGCCCCAGGGCCCCTAACTAACAACCAGGGGGCCCCTAACCAGCAACGAGGGGCCCCGGGGCCCTCCTAACTGACAACCAGGGGGTTCCAGGGCCCCTGACCAACAACCAAGGGGTCCTGGAGTCCCTAACTGACGACCAGGAAACCCCAGGGCCCCTAATTAACAACCAGGGGGCCTGGGCTCCTAACCGACAAGAAAGGGGCTACGGGGCCTCTAACTGGCAACCAGAGAGCCCAACGGCCCCTGACTGACGACCAAGGTTCCCGGGCCAGGTGCACCTTAATGCAAATTTTTAACAATTTATATGCAAAACCTGTGAGAAATCTAAAAGTTTTGACCTAAAAGTTGCCACCCCAGGCCCTCGTTTAACGTAATTATGAACTGAATTTTTTACTGCTAAAGTATTGCAGGAGGCAATGTTCGTTACTTCCCCCTATAGACCAAATTACTTACAATTAAAATTTTACACCATAATGCAGGATTCGAAGCGTGTTTTGGGATTTAATTGCAAAAAGAGGATTGAACAACTAAATTTTTTCGATTGGCTTTGAAATGTTAAAAATCTAGTTCTTTGAAATGGCTCTGAACTCGTGCAAAATGTGATCCAATGGGATTTAAATAGCTTTTTTTTCCAAAAGCGTACAAAAATCGCCCAGCGACTGGGGGCTTTGCCCCCCAGACCCCCATAGCGACCGGCGGCTGGGGGCTCTGCCCGCAGACCCCCGTCTGTGATACGTTTGAGGACACTAGCTTACTCAACACGTCTTCCAAGTTAGACTTTTACACTTTTCAACAATTAGTTTTCACCCTCTTCCTTTACCAAAATCCTGGCAAAGTGCCATCAGACTACGGTTTCAGATCTTCCATTCTACGATATCTTTGCCCCACAAAAAATTTTTCGAAAATTTCTGACGACGTCATTGCGTGTGATTTGTGGTCTGGCCCCCCCCCCCCAAACAAAAATCCTGGCTACGCAAATGTTGGGAATATACCCAATCATTTGAGAATTTGTGCCAAACACTCCAATTTATGGTAATCCACTCATTTTAGAGGTTAAAACTTTATAAAAGTGCTCCCAGAGGTAAGCAATTAAAAAAGGATGGCAGAAATCCAGCTCTCTCCAAACCCATATGAATCAATGTCTGTCATTTGACTAATTTTCACTAGGGAAAAAGCTTGCCAAAACTGTATTAGCCTTGCTGGATCTATACTAACCACCAACAATTTTAAGGTTAAAACCAAAGTTTTTGCTGATCACATAATTTACTAAGTGTTTACAAAGCGATTACTTCATTTTTTGCAACTATTAGTATTTTATAGGATACTATTCAATAATCAATACATGTGTTCCAAAAAATTCAGAAAATCACAAAAAAATCAATTTCAGTTTTCAGCTATGTTTCAAAACCAATTAAAGAAATATGCAACAAAAAACATTAACCAACCTTCAATACGTCAAATAGTGATCTGTTCTTGAGATTTTGGCAATGGTTGGATTAAAAAATTTTTTTGCCCTTCTGAGATAATCGAAAATGAAATCGGGCACTCAAAAAATTTTCAATCTACATTTTGACCTCTTACCTTTGCAATTTTCCAAAAAACAACTTCATTTTTGATTTCCTCACCTCAAAATCTATCAGAATTGATATTTTGCTTATTTCGATAGCATAAGGATGAAGATTTTTACGCAAATTAAAAAATTTAGGACTGCCGAACACTGCCCTCTAGAAGTAATATTGAAACCATTATAACTCGAAAACCGCTTGATGGATTTTGATGCCATTTTTTGTAACCTTCATTATTTTTTGATGGCTTTCATATAACCAAGTATGAAAAAAATCTGGGAGGGTGGGTTACACCCTATGACTGTCTTATAATAGAATGACCCATCTACCACATTTTCGCTTTCCAAAAAGAGGACAGGTACGAAAAACGATAACAAGCTGACCAAACTCGCAGAAATTAGTGGTCCCCGAAGCGAACACCTTTTTTTTCTGGAAATCACCTCAAGGCTCGCAGAAAATTGAGGGATTTTTTGGAAATCTCCTCAAGACTCGCATATAATTCGGGGTTTTCGAAATGTAAACCTTTATTTTATGGTCTTCATCTCAAGCAAAAAGATCTAAATGGCGAAAAAGAGGACATTTGGCTACTATAAGTATTCTCGGTGGACTATTCATTTTAAAAGGAAAAAGAGAACAAATCCTCTTAAAAGAGGACGTATGGAGGCCCTACGGTAGAGTCAAACCAAATAAGACTATAAAAATTGGTATTTGCAGCTTCCTTGCTCGACGTTCAGCAATAAGAGACAGTGTGAAGCCTCCATCATGTGTGGTAGAGCGGTGCCAGCTTGACTCGAAGACCAAAAGGTCCCTTCCCCTGTCTCCTGGCCAAGGCAACCTGGTAATAAAAATGTAAACGTCAGCTTGTCCGATAGAATATGATGCCAACGCCTCCGTTAAATTATAACGCATAACATTTACCATTTTTTGACCCCATTTAATCCCAAAATTGAGCCTATTTGTAGAGGATACCAAATAACTCTAAGATGAAAGGTCCTTAACCCTGCCAATCGGTAATCATAAAAGACATGTGGTTCAATTACTAATTGGAAGGGTTAGGAGCCTGTACTCTTGAAAAAGGTCTTCTAGACAAAATTATAAAAAAAACTTTCTGCAGATATGTTGCAGACTCGGCGACCGTACCAAATACTTTGGTACCTGGACACATGTTTTTTCGCAGCCTCTCACCAGAAAAGGATTTTATTGTTTGACGCTCCTTGGTTCGTTGGTATGAACCAGGTACTCTGCGCCTGGTTGACTACGCCAATGCTTTCTTGTTTGCTCATCGCTTCCATTCTAAACAAAAATAAACTATCCTACTGCTATTGTTCTCGCGATAACAAGTCAATAGCATCACTGTACCTGATTTAATTCATCCCGAAGGTGAGTGCTAACGCAGCTCTCAACCAACTAACTGGCCAGCATCACAAGCAATAAAACTTTGCACAAAATTTATTTTTGATTACAATGATTAATGATAATATACAAGATACAAAAATTGATCACAAAATTTGTGCGAAATTGCTTTGACAGCAACTAAAAACTGCCTGAAAATAAGCATTACGTAAAGTCGTAAACTAGGAAGACAGCAAAAATCATTATTGATAGAAATATACAACTCCAAATTTGATGGAATGGGGTTTCTACACTCTTTTGATAAGACACGCATTTATTTGGAACTGTACAGAAAGTGCATTTGACATGATACAGACATGTGCATTTTATACATTCTTTCAGCTGCAAAGATGCTACATAATAAAGCGCACAAGCTTGGTTATAAAGAAATAGCATAAAACTGATTACAAAACAGAAAAATGTACATTGTACATAAACGTATTTTTCTAACTTCCAGTAGCTCAATAGCAAATAAACTAGCCGAAACTAAGCAGATATTTTTTACACTGTGAAACGATTTACTTGGTCGCGTAAAATGGCTATTAATTGGAAATTTAATCCTTTTTCCCACAAAATCTTTTCAGCAAGTAAATTGTATGTTTTTAAAAAGTTCAGGCGAACTTCTTAAGTTTTCTTTTCTTATTATTACGTCGTTCGTCTTGAGAACACTTTACCTTATTCGGACATAAACAGCTAGAGACATAAAGCTTAAGAAAACCAATTGTTTTTGCTATATTCAATATATTTTTGCTCAAAATGAGTTTATTGTTCAGGTTAAAGTAGCAAAAGTTTGGTTTACCGGATGACAATTGTTCGTAAAAAACTTACGACTAAAATAATGCCAAAATAAATGGGGTTATTTAAAGGTAGGCCTATTGCGTAAGGCTAGATTGGCATCGACTCCATTCTGACTCAGTCGGTCCGCAAATTTTGTACTTTGAACACGACGTCGGTGCCTCTAGTCAGTCCAATGTTAAAAATTTTATTGGCAACACTGACGTTGATACCCTTAGCGTCGTTAGCGACGCCATCTTAGTTCTAACCTAAAACAACGCCGCTATTAGGCTACTGCACTGAATCGTTTCGCTGCGCACTAATCAGTTTGATCTTGTCAGCACAACAGATACGAGCTGGAAAAAAGAGTAGACTGTACGGTAGCCTAGGTAACAAACGTCTAAGAACAAGGAAAAGTAAGGCTAGTAGAGTGGTAAGCTATTGTTTGCAACTTAGTTGGAAAAGTTTATTCTAGGGTCGCAAAATAATGCAAGCAAATACTATAAGCAGAGGTGGAGTCGAGGACAAGGACACATAAAAATCCAAGGCAAAGAACAGTCTTTCCGAGGACAGACCCTCTCGAGGTTAAGGACACAGGCGGCAAGTGTTTTCCAAAAAAAAAGGTCTTCAAATTTTTTTTTCAGGCGATCTCAAAAAAAAAAGTCTTCAAAGAAATTTTTTAAGCGGTCTACAAAATTTTAACGTTTCCAAAAATAGTGCTGTTGCTGTCCTCGAGCAGAGGACAGGGCAATTTTCGAGAACTTGAGACCAAGGACTTCAAAATGTGTCCTCGAGGCCAAGGACGTCCTGGAGGACTTTACCTCTGACTATAAACCAACTCAGGTACCGGTAGCCTTTTTATCAGGTATAGGAGTTTGTACTTGGTAGCCTAATAATAAAAGGTTTATTGTTAGGCTAGACTATGATTAAGATTGAAATCCATGTGACAACCTCATTTTCACCGAGATCGCTAGGCTATCAAACAGTCATTCTTTTACCAGCTCGGATCTGTTGTGCTGACAAAATTAAACTGATTAGTGCGTTAGTGCGTAGCGAAACGACTCAATGCAAAAGCCTAATAGCAGCGTTGCTTAGGTTAGAACTGGGATGGTATAGCTGACGTTATCAACGTCAGGGTTGCCAATAAAAATTATAACAAAAGATTGATTAAAGGCCCCGACATTGTGGTTGAAATAGAATATCTTTGGAACGGCTGGATCAAAAAGGATAGAGTCAACTCCAATCTGGTCCAACATGATTGGCCTACCTTAAGATACCCCCATTGATTTAGCCTTTAGTCATCGTTTAAGTCAAACCAATAGTCTTCAGCTGAAGTTGAAAAAAGAATTTCTGCACATCACAGAAAGAAAAACGTCTCATCGTTAGGAATGTAAACGAAGCATATAAGGCATGATTCAAACATATACAATTTATCAAGCAAAATAAACACAATGTTGTGTACAAAGAATATAAACAATATGGGGCTAAACCATTATCTCATACACCCTCTTTCCACTTCCCCTTTACCAAGTTTTTATTGAAAGACCCCAGAAACAGTCTGCACAAATATGACAAACACAATACGGATATATTTTTTGACTTGGAAGCAAAAGTCATTCCGAGGACGGTAGCTACTAGGCCAAAGATAAAGCTCGCAAATCAACACCATAGATCTTCAATTTCATCAGAGCATTTTTCAGCAAATTAAGAGAAAAAGTTTAAAGCTTAAACAATTTTGAGGAGGAAGCTTGACTAACATCCGAAGATTTAGAAATAGCCTCACTATGCTGTAGAATGATGTAGTGACGCAACATGCATACTATAATGCCACTATAGCTAGGATAAAAATGATTTGATAAACGATTTTGTTCCGCGGCACCGTAAGACTAAAAAGTACAAACATACCAAAACTACGAGCACACTACTTGGAAAGATGACATTCTAGCACTACCCAATTGGTTTAAAGCACTTTGCGATAAAGGCAAGGCACAAATGTTAATAAAAAGCAAGCACGCGTTAGTAGAGACGAGTCAGGGGCACATTCAGTTTGTGGTTTTATTGCAGCAAGTTCGAAATATGTGCTTTTCGAAAAACTGCTTTCAGAGGAATTTCTTTAAAGGTAACATCCCACTAAAAGTTATGCTCCGTCGTATGAATCCGTGTCGCTTTCCCGTTCATTATCTTTAAAAACAAAAATTAACTTCACTCAAAAACAAACTTTAATTTACGTTGTAAAGATGGAACTTTTGCAATCTGGGTAGTGGTTATCCCAACAGTAACCAAATTTAGATAAAATAGCCCACACCGCTGCACGTTATTTAGTACGAGAAAAAATTTATATTTTTATGTGGAAAGAAAAATTGAAGAAAGTGCACTAGATTTTACAAGTTGTGGTCGAGGGTTTGCACAAGCGCGTCCACACATGTTCCGACCGACAAAAATAATGAATAACTAAGTTTGGGTAAGCATTGCATTCCCAAAGCCCATATCGCTGCAGAAGCAACTAGATTCCCTATAACTTATTTGAGCAACAAATTCATGGATTGACATTACTTCCCCAAGCTCCGAACATATTTGATGGCGTCCACACAGACTACACCATTATGACAACCAGAATCAAATTTTACGCTAAGAGTTTCGCATCGCTTTTAAATGGTGAGACTCTTGCATAACCTAGAAACACAACTGTTCAGAAAAGCAAGTTGAAAATCTGGTTTTGCCAACGTAACATGATGTTTCCTTGCTATAAAGATGTATTGTAGTCACTTTAATCGAAGAGGGGGCCACAAAAACGTTTATTTCTACTTTTCTTACCACTAGACGATTGAGAACTGGAATCTTCATATCTTTCATCTCTTCTCCTCTCTGCTTCCTCGTTCTAAAAAGTCGTTTAAAAGTAATCAACACCGTTGCAAAAATAAATAAAATAAAAAAGTATCAGACCAATGATGAACTGCTAAAATATCAACTGCACTCATCCTTTACTGCCAACACACACACACACAAAAAAATCTTCAATTCATGAAACAAGATGACATCATGTCACAATGGAATAGAATCAGGAGTTCTCAAACTTCTGGTGTTATGGAGCCCTTAAAGAGGTTGACCAATATTTAAGGAGCCCCACAATAAATTTCTAAAACAAAAAAGTAAGCGAATAGCTTGCGGAGCCCCTAGGTTTCTCTAGCGGAGCCCTAGGGCTCCGCACGGAGCACTTTGAGAACCTAGGGAATAGAATACACAATTTGCAGACCGATGAGTAGTAAAATTTACAACTAAGCGCGGTGGTCAAGTACTCGAGTCTCATTAAAACTGAGGTTTCCGAATCAAATATGAAACAAAATCAACTTTCCTCTAATTCCACCGCTCATTGCTAAAGAGTAGTTATGTATATGGCGTGTTCGGTGCACAGAGGTCACGTGACTGCACTGTAACCGTCCTTGTGTCTCAAATTAAGAGAGGTCACGTGACTGCACTGTCTCAATAAAAATCATTCAGTGCAAAGCAGGTCACTTGACTCTTAAAAAATGCACTGGAAACAAAATGACTTAAAATGCACTGAAACCGTCCTGGTGTTTCAAATTTTTTTTTAAATCGTGGTTCTCAGTCCCCCCTCCCGATGTTAGTAGGAGATATTAAACTCGCAATTGAGCGCTTGTCACATGTAACCAACTTGTGCTCATAATTGCGCTTCAGTCGTGTTTAAATCTTTTCAATAATTAGTTTGATTTTGTCATTTTCTATAGGTTTCACTTTAATTGTAAAGCCATTGCTATCAAATATTTTCACTTTGGGTTTACCGTACGCCTTTTGTATTCTTTCAATGTCTTCTTTTGATAGAACATCACTTGATACTTTTGACCACTCGTGTTTATAAGTAGGATACATGATAGAATCTGTACTTTGTGAATGGGTTAAACCTAAACAATGACCTATTTCATGAACAGCTACTACAAATAAGTTGTGTTTGGGAGGTGTTTCTTGGTCTGTCCAATCTTCATCAGCATCGAAATGTAAATCACCCCCAATTCCTGAACCTGGATAAAATCCATGAGCTAAAACACCGCCTTTACCTTTAAAAGGGAATCCATCGCCATGTTCCTTGGCACAAAAACTAATTTTTATGTCACAGGGCTCATTTGGCTGTACTTTTTTAAATTTAAGTGCTGTAGGTTTATCCCAAACTTTAAAAGCAGAATCAATTTGTTTGTGTATCGATTCTTCTGTAAGTTTTGGTGTTAAGTTCGTGATACAGTAAGTTAAAACACGTTTATTCCACTTTTGTTTTATATCTTCTATATTTTCTGGAACTGATAAATTTGAAGGTTGAAATCCACAAAACATCTTTTATTTATATGTAGATTTAAGTTGCTCTAATTCTTCAATCGGAATCCAGCTATTAAAATCATTGCTGTATCCAGACCACTTAACTAATGCTGATTTCTTTTTATTATCTTTGCGAACAACTTTTTCTATTCTGAATTTAGTTTGATTCGTTTTCAAAAGTTCTTGTTCATAGAAAGTTCCAGAAATTAAATCACCACGAAGATCAGTGATTTCGTAAGTGTGTGGATTGGTATTTAAAACTTTAGAAATTAAAAACAGTTCCTCTGTCCAGTTTGGAGTAAAACCCTTGTCAAAAAGTTTTCGTTTGTATTTTGAAAGTCTAACTGTGTCACCAACTTTAAATTTTGCTTTTGTTTTTATTGGTTTAATTTTAGCGTACAAATTATAGTAAACAATTCCTTGATTTTCTTTTTCGCTTGCTTGAACAGGCGTCATTTTCACGGATGAATGATAGCTGTTGTTGTACTCATCAACTATCTCAGGTAGCATGTCTAAGTACTGAGTTGAACTTTGTTTTGTAAATTGCTTCCACATTTTATTTTTGATAGTGCGATTCCAGCGTTCAACAACAGAACTTTTTTCTTCATTTTCAGTTGAATATAATTTAATGTTGTGTTGGTCCAACAGGCTTTTTGTATTTTTGTTGTAAAATTCTTTTCCCTTATCAGTCCATAAGAATTCTGGGATTCTTTTTTCTTTGAAGATTTTCTTGAAAGCATTAGCAACAGTTTTACCCGTTTTGTCTTTCAAAGGGACTATCCATCCGAATTTAGAAAATACGTCAATCACCATCAGTAAATATCGGTAACCTTTATTCCATTTGCTAAACTTTTGCATTTCTACTAAATCAGCCGCCCATATTTCATCAATTGATTTGCTTATAACTCGGCGTCGCAGAAACTTTTTCTTTACTGGTTTGTGTAGTTCATCAGCTAGTTCTGTTTGCCACGACGCCTTTTCCCGTTTTTTGCACCTAACCCCAACTTATATTTAGTTCCAATTGCTGCTTGTACTAACTTTTTATCAAACGATTCCCGGATACCTTTCGTTTTTGTTTGCGATAAACTGTCTAACATATCTTTATCACATTTTAGTTTACCTTTTTTATTGTCATTATCACGGTAACAAATATCATGTTTCATTGCAATAGCATCTATTTGATTGTAAGGTTCTTGCCCCGGTAAAGGTTGGTCGTTCGAATCAAGTTGTTTATCCAAAGGATTATATGGCCCAGTGTACTTGTGACTTGGAAGAGTGAACCCACCTTTTGGTTTTGGTAATTTTCCTATCGCAGCATGAAGGTCTAACAAGCCTCCTTTTTTGTTGGTTTTAATGAAACTATGCTTTGTAATACCACAACTAGCACAAATGCAACGTAACATCAGGCGACCATTTCCTTTTGCTTTTATAATTTCATCAGAACCTGGAACACATTTAGTTTTTTTCTTTTCTCTAACACAATAAGTTTCCATCTTTAATATATGATACATAAAACTTCATAAACATTTCATTAAAAGGTGTAGGTTTTTCATGAAAATCTAACAATAGTTCGTTTGCTGTTCTCCCCTTATTTCGCTCTGTTATATAATACACACAGTAGTAACCACAAAGAATTGAGTTAATATTTTGAATTTGTGCATCATTGTAAATAACGTTTTTGTTTGTAGTCTTCATATATTTAACAACTTCATTTGGGGGTACAAGTCCAAAGCTGTCAAAGTATTCAACTTCATCTGATTTTTCTTCGTTGTAAACACAAACCCAATGAGTTCCACTACCCGCAAAATAATCTTGCAAGTTTACGACAGCTGATTCATTTTTATTCATTGCTTTTGGTAACATATCTTTGCTAAATGTTCCTCGATAATTGTCACACTTAATCATGATTTTATCAATGTCTAAGTTTGTTAATGGTTTCATTTATTTACTGCTTTATTAGTTGCTCCTTGGATGGCCCCGGAAGCAGCTGCTAATCCCAAAGTTGGCAAAACCTTTTTAGCTAAAAACGGTAACACTAGTTTTCCTAAATTAAGTAAGCTACTTAAGAAACCACCTTGTTTTTGCAATTGCGTTTTACTAAAGTTTATTTGTATACCGTGTCCAGACGCTTTTGATTTGTTAATTCTATTTATCTGTCGACTCGTCAGTTGCAAACTAACGTTGCCTTTAGTCTGTAAACTTGCATTTGTTAGTCTAACACTTACACTAGTTTTGCTTTTATATGCATTTGCAATTTTTTTCTTTTGATTTTGTGTCAAGTTCAATGAGTAATCGTGGTACATTTTATATTAGACTTTATAAAATCAAACCCAAGATGGGAACATTTTTGAAAGGAGAATTTTTTCCTAGTATTAAACCTTTTCCGAGAATCTGAGGTTCGTCGAAGCGATAAGACCTACCTTGTCTTTTTGTTCCAGGCAACATAAGCCCTTTACCCTTTGATCCAGGTAACACAAGTCCTTTTCCTCCTAACAAACTGGGTAGCAAGCTACCTGCTAAACCTGCTAAAAGAGTTCCAATAAAACCACCCTGTTTTGAAATTTGTAGTTTTGATAGCTTCAAAGTAACACCTGAACCTTTTGCTTTAGCATCATTTATTTTGTTAACTTGCGTCTTTGTTAAACCAAGAAAGTCTGATCCCTGTAACTGGTGGTTATTAAATGTGAGTGTAAGCCCAATTTTGTTTTGAAAAGCTTGTTTTATTTTTTCTTTTTGAAATTGTGATAAATTTAATCCGATTTTAACATACATTTTTATTTATACTCAGATAATTATATTCATTCGACCTGAAAGTCCTTCTAACTGAAGGTATCTATCAGAAAGTACGACTGCATAAACATAGAAAGCTTGGTCAGCGTTATTTGCAATATTTCTAAAGTTACCACCAAGACTAAACCTTATTTCAATATCTGCCGAGCTGTTTTTAAGTCGTTCATTGTGTTTACTAACATCAAAATGATGAATTGGATACAAACTAGCCCAGTCTTCAGCTGATAATTGACAGCCCGTGTCGGCATCTTGGTATTTGTTTACAGCCTCTAGAAAACTCATGTATAAACGCGAATAATTTCTATTTTGTGGAGTAAAATTACATTCAAATTCTCGTTCAGGATATTGAATGCTGTTTATTCTGCAACTAATATGTCTTAAGTTTGCATTGTCAAAAATCATATTATTTAGCTGCTGGTTGTTATCTCGTTCACTCGATTGAAACGCAACAAACACATGCCTAGGAAGTTCTGTTCCCGGCTGGGTTGTTATTCTCCAAGTCATGCTTGTTTCTGTTGACTGAAACATTGTTCGATACACTCTCATTTGTTCAAAGTAGAGCTGTTTTATATGTCCTTTTACTAACATAGCATCTATTTCCGATTCAACTCTTAAACTTGGTTTCACTTTAGGCATCCACAAAGAGATATGACTTATGTTAAACTTACCAGCAGCAACACCATTTGCACGTAAAATATAGTTATTAGATGTTTCTCTATCCACGACTATACTGTGTTTAACACCCCTAAAAACCTTATCGATATCACGACAAAATCCAAATATTTGGGAAAGAGGAAGCATTAAAGTAATTTGCTTATTTCCCGTAGTAATGTTCTGTCTTGCGGTGAAACCAATATTTGCTTGTAGATTGTTGTTGTATATTTCTACGATTGCTCTAAGACCATCACGTACAGCATTTGCATTCGCATCATCAGCTACACCACCAAAATTTTGTTTAAGAGATGGGGAACCAGTTCCAGTGTCTTTAAACCACAGCATGTTAGAGGCGGTTGATCTTGAATAATCATCACTAAAGCTAACTAAATTGAGTATTGTTGATGCTTGAGGTAGATAAAGGTTTATGTTTTCTATAGTTTGGTTATTTAATTGATATTGCGCAGTTTGAAATAAAGACCAACCGTTATTTACTAATGAAATTACGTCATTGTTATTGTAATTAGCATTCGCATTAGTTTGAAGTTTTCCTCTGATTTCTAGGTATGCTTTATGCGGTAGAAGAAAAACATCTTCATCTTTTGTTTCAATAATGTGCTGACCATCTTTGTTCATATTATTTGAGTCTCTCGGAAGGTATTCGACATATTCAAACTCAGTAATTGAATTGTCCACTAAGTTTGTTTCTTTAATTTGCAAATATGGATTCGTTAGTTCTGTCATTTTATAATTAAGACATATAATTTTTAAATCCTGATCCAGCAATTAAATTACTTAAGATAGCTCTCGATCTGTCGTTGAGATTTTCTAATTCTCTGTCATTGATAATACGCTTGTTTATTGGTATATTTTCTAAGACTGGTTCTAATGTCTTTTTTGTGGGTTCTAAGGCTTTCTTCAGTAAAGGTGCAGCTAGTTTTTTAATCTCAGTCTTCACTCCAGTAGGAATTCTGTTAAGAATCTTAGAACCAGTGCTGATTACGTTCCTTACCTTGTCGTAAACATTTTTAAGCAAACTTCCACCTATGATTTTCTTTTTATGAAATCTAGTTTCTCTTTGTGATAACATTTATAGTTAAACTACATAATCTCTCTCAGGTGAACATAGTAAGTCACTCGTTCATTATTCATATTTACAAAATTGTTATCTTGATCTTTTATAGAGAATCGGATACTATCAATTTGACTTAAATTTTTGATTGGAACGTAAATGTTTTGCTTAGGTTCAACTTGAATCAAATATCCCGGTGGTACATTTGGACTAAGAGTATAAAGTAAGTCACTAGACGCTCCGTTTATGTAACTTCCATCAATTAAGCTGCAATGAATCTGAAGGCTGTTGATATTTGTAATATTTACAGGATTTTGACTATTATGAATTCCATTTACACCCAAAAATGCCGAACCAAATCCTAAAACGTCACCTATTGAATTTGGAATTCGAAAATCAACTATGTAATCATTTTTAAGTTCAATTCTTGATTTTAATGTATTAAAATTTGGTGTTATAGTTATATTATTTTTGTCATCACGTCTCTGTTCCATCAAGTACTTGATTTCATTATTGAGATCTTCAATATTATAGCTCCCTGGAGGAATCGATAATAGTCGTGCAGCTACTCCATCTGGTGAATAAAAAAATTTATTATTGCTGCTCGTTATGTTATGCCAAGAGTACCATATTTGAGCATTGATTAAGGACATCTCGTAACTTTTTTTAATGTCTAGTTGCAACGGTGGATTAAAGCTAGTTATAAAATCTTCTGATTTTCCTTGTCCTTTCCTAGAGTCAAAGAAAAGTGGTATTGATGTCATTTTAATATATTGTCAAATAATTTTTGGTGGTCGCAGTGTGAAATGCATTTGTTTAATTTTAGTTTTTTCAAAATGTTTGCAATTTCTTGATCCAAACGTTTGTTATTATTGCCGGCTTGTTTGGCTGCTACTAGTAAATTAAGTCTTTCACAAAGTTTGTCGGGATCTTTAAGCCCTTTTCCAAAGGTAAGTTCCATTCCTCCTAATAATTTATTTAATTTTTCTCTGTACTTTTTAAAAGTTTTTATTTGCTCATCAATCACTTCTGTATCAGCATCGCGTCTTCTTCGTAAACCACCTAATCTTTGATTGATTAATCTAGCTCTGTCTTTCAATGCGTTTATGTAATCTGGCCCGCGTTTTACAAGCTCCACAATATCAGTCTCAAAATTGTTTTGTGTAAGCAATTCTTTTTCTTCGTTATCGAAAGCACTCTCAAAGTGCACAGTATAAATTGATCGAGGTTTATCTTCAATGGCAAGCTGTTGCTGTATGTGTTGAATTAGTTGGTCTTGCCTTTCATCAGTTTTTTTCTGAGTTTCTTCAAACGTTTTAGTAATGGGACGAAATATTTCAGAGGCAGACTTTTGCAGTTGTTGTTTGGCTACAATTTCTTTTTGCAGCTTTTGTTTCAAACGCTTTCGATTATTAATATAATCCTTTACAAGTTTATTTCTGTTTTTCAACTCTTCTTCATTTACAAATGGCATGTTTACTATATAGCATATAAAGCTTAAGCCCAAAAATGGTCAAAGCATTTTCTGTAACGAAGGGGTAGGTGTTTGGCTGTTTTGTCCAGCACCATAAAATTGTAAGGATCTTTGGTTGCTTCACGGTAAATCGACTCCATTTCTTCTTTTGTTATACCTTTAGCATGATCGTCAGTAATGTGTCTGATATCTTTGTTGTCTAAGTTCCCGAAAAAAACAAAACAGTTAGTGTTTCTTCTTATGTACTTTGGAGTGTTGAAGTATGACTGGGTGAGGTAAATACAGTTGCAATTTCTGTTTCTAGATAAAGAAAAGTATTCCATCAGTTTTTTCATATTGTCTAGCTTAATGTCGTCAAAAACTATTACTTTCTGTTGAGGGTCAAGCTCTTCTACTGGAGGCAAGTCTTCAGGGCTTAGCACTTCAATACCTTGCTCTTTTAAAAATCGATACTTATCTTGCTCAGGATTAACAGTATAAACACAACAAAGGTCGTAATTCATCCACTTGAGAACCATGTTTAAAAGCAAATTTGTTTTTCCTGATCCTGTCGATCCTACTATCATGTAATGGCAATCTGGTAGAAGATAATGATGTTTGATTTGCTTGTTGTCCCCACTTAAATATTTATCAAAGTTTATTATGTTCATTTATAATAAAGAAGGACAAAATGAATATTTCAAAATTTGGAACAAGTGGAAGTCAATCTTCAAGTACTGTTAAGGTTGTAGGTATTGAACACAAAGTTTCCAAGTCAGGAGATATAATGTATGGTGATTTAAACTTAAACAACCACAAAATTACAAACTTAGCCAATCCTATAACAGAATCAGATAGTGTAAATAAAGGATTCTTGGATAATGCAATTAGCAACATTGTCCACTTTGCCGAAAGCTCTGAGTTTGGTTCGAGGTTGGCTACTTTAGGTATAAACAACGATGATCAATATGTTGTATCGCCCTCTCAAATTCAAATTCAGAGGTCTCAAATATATGGTGTGGAAGTACTTGGTCGTTTACCAAACAGGGTCTTTCGTATAGAAAATATTCCACCTAACAACGCATCAATTGAATTAGGTGAATCATTGATTCTAAAAGGACTTGTTGAACCCATTCTACCTTCTGATGCGGCAACTAAACAATTTGTTGAAAATTTAGTTACAAATGTGAGAGATAATATTAACTTACAAGGATTACACACTATCATAAATTTACGAGATCCCACAGCACCAGGTGAAGCAGCAAACAAAAATTATGTTGACCAAATAACGCAACACATTCAAACCGAAGACGATAATGTAACCATTTCACGAAACTTAGATATGAAAAATCATACCATTTTCAACGTAGGTAGACCTTCCGAACCTACCAGTGCAATAAATAAACGTTATTTTAAACGAAATATATATCGTCCAAAATTTCAAATATTTTTGGGTGCTTCTTCGACACCTGATTCGAGGCCAATTCCATCAAGTGCTATTCATTCAGTTCGTACTAATACAGATCACAATTTACATTTCGTGAGTGCACCTCTTGTCGCTGGGAACGATTTTCTGTCTTTGCAATCCGATAGTATTCATTTGAGAGATGAGGTAACCAGCAGTTACATCGAAATAAGCGTAAGCGGACTTGTGAAAGTTACCAGTTATGACGATGAAGACAAATTACATATTGATATAATTCGTGTTAGTCAAGGAGAAACAGATAAAATATGTAAAACAACAGTAACACCCCCATTCGATTGTTTTAATTTAAACTGCATTGTTTTTCCTAATCCTTCTCGAGATGAGTTTCGCATACAATACAACTATGTTTCTTCAAATTCTTCGGTATCAATGAATATGAGCAGCGTTGTAATTAAAGTTAAACAGCTTGAAGTGGGTGATCAACCAGAAGCGTAATTGTATATCGTAAAATAAACAATGGACTTTAACCACATTAGTAGAAAATTGACTCAAGAACAAGTGAATGAATTGACAAATCTTTATCACACTTATCACAAACAGTATTGGTGTTATAAGAAAATGTTTAAAAAATTTAAAAGAATGGACTTAGCTCTAAAGCTGTCATCTGTTGTTTTTACTACAACTGGGGCCGTGGTTGGTTCTGTTACATTAAATCCGATTTTCTTGGCATCTGTTAGTGGTACTGGTGTTCTTTTACAGACAATAACGACGCAGAAAAATTTTTCCAAAAAAACTGAGTCTTGTAGATATGCTTATCAATCGTATCAGAAATTACTCAACAAGTTAAAATTGTTTTTAAGATCTGGTGATATTGACGAGTTTTTCGAAAGAGAACTTGCTATGGTTGATGACCAAGTTGCTGATATATGTCCACCAATTTCTGAAAGCTATGAAAAATTACATGCTAAACGATTTCCTCCCACATAATCTCATATTTCTTCCGTAATGCATCACTAATTTTGTATGAAGGTTGTTTGGAAATGTCTAAATATTCTAAGATTTTATTTATAAAAAAATCTATCTTAGGAAACCTTTTACTAGTGAAGCTTTGTAGTTGGTTTTCCACGGTTGTCCAAATGTTCATAAATGCTTGTATTTCATCAGCAGACAATTCAAGGCGTTGTAATTTATTTTTAACATAAGCAGTTCTGCAGTAAACTGATTTACGTAAAACAACATTACGTGGGTTATAATCAATCCAGTCGTTTACAAAATATGGGTGATGAACTACACCACAGTTAATACAAGTTCTATTTCCATTAATAATTTTTATGTCAGGATTTTCACAACAATTTTCATCCATCTTTTTTTTATAATAGTATATATTTTTTTTAATTAATAATGACCATAAGCAAAACTATCAATTCCATTAGAAAGAATATATCGTTTATCATCAAAACACGAAAGAGACTTCTTGTTGATTTCAACGGAATAAATTTTGTGGTTTTCACTTCTAATTGATTTCATTTTATGAAACATTTGACGATTATTGAAGAGCGTGTTTTTGTAATCTTCGTGCTTTAACAGATTCCTCACTACATTTTTTTTAATTCCTTTTGCAGTTTTGCAACCTTTTTCATCTTTTGTGACGTAGCTGTACATTTTAGATCTAAGTCCAACAAATTCTACTATTGGCACACCTGCGGTTTCATCTTTCATCTTTCCAATTACTTTCTTGTTTTTTAGGTCATAAAAGTCTGAGGTTTCTTTGTAACCACTGAAGTCGAATTTGTCTTTGTCAGCCCAAAAATCTTTGTATACGTCTTCTGTTTTTATATCATATGTTACTGAATCTGTATCTGTAAATAAGAGTTTTGCATTCTTGCCATATTTCTCTCTAATGTAATTATAATGAAAATCATACATCAACGTTTTTGAAATATCGAGAATACACATTCCTACATACGCGGGGCGGTTTAGGGTTAAAGATTCTTTAATTTTATGAACTGCAACAAGATTTTTATTAAATATTTTGCTGCTAACGTAGGTTGGTTTTGCACAATGCTTTAATAGTTTTTCTGGTTCGTTGATCAGAGTAACATTGACACGTTTACGAAGATTTTCAATTGTTTTTCCAAACACTGAGTTGTTCATAAGTTTAAAAAAATCTTTCTCAAAGTCAGACTTGGCGGTTTTTCGCTTTTCTGTATTGAAATCAATATACTTTTTTAACCAAGGTGATTCGTTAAATTCTAATACCCGATGTACTTTTGTAACTTTTAAGCCTAATTCAATATACTGCTTTAAGTTTTTGTAATAAAGAACATAACTCTTTTTTGGTTTTAAATTAGGTATTAATTTTTTAACTCCTTCAACTTTTATATTAAACTGAGTTTGTAATTGTTTACAGTAGTCTGAAAGGAGGTGATGTTTAATTTCCATTTTTTCTGGAGCTAGTGGATAGTCATTGTGACTATCATGAAGGTGTTCAGGATAGTCCAGGTCAACTTCTAGTATTAGTCCTTTTCCTTTAGGTAAATTTGCTAAATCAATTTCTTTTTCTGATAGCCATTTAAAACCACCCGTTGGTAAATTTTGGCTCATTGCCCATCCATATAAATTGTTTGCATCAAGATATGTAATATAATTTGATGGCTGCTTTGAATCGTAATTATTCATGTATTTGTTGTTAGCTTTAGCATATCTTTTAGAAATGTATGAAACTCCCCCTCTCACACCTTTTTCAATGAAAAGAAATTTGTCAATATCTGTCATTAATTCCAATTTTATTTCAGTCATTTTAAGCATTGCATCCCATGATAAACCGGGAGAAGTAAAATAATGGCAAGGGTCTAATTCGTAATATTGAAGACAAGTCATTCGAAATTTCTCAAATACATCTGCTAACAGCAAAACATCTGATTTAAGGTACAAGTCGTGGTATTGTCCCATGGATTCTAACATGAAAGTAGTCCACACATTCTGAGCATGCTTGTAATCCTCATCGTTTATATCTTCATCGGTTAAAAGACTATAGAATTCCTTTTTTGATGGGAGGTTTCTGTCGTCAAACTTATCAAAGCTGTTCATATAATCATAAGGATAAACTCCTTTTCTTTTCATTAGTTCTAGTTTTTCATCCTGAAATTCTTGTGATGTGTGTTTTAGGTCAGAAAGTGGAACGTTCTTAACCAGAGTTTCTAATGAGCTACTCATGAATTGGAAGCTATCGATAAATTTTAAATATTTGCCTAAGAAAAAAGCCATGTATTTTTCTAGATTGTTTGGAATTACTTTGATATCCTTCTCAAACTTTCCTATTTCTTGCATAATAAAATGTGAATCATAACCCCTTAAATTATGAAAGATTACTGGTATCTTATGAGTAAGTCTGAAGTTTCTATTACATTCATTATGTGCCGCCCCTCTGTATTTTCCTGTAACGTGACAATGATCTCTAACCCTTTTGTCTTCCCCAGAAAAGCCTTTTTTACAAATGTGGCATTTTGTAGCTGCTTGAAAGTTTTCTTCATCTTTGTTCGTTAAATCCATAGGTTGATTAAAATGTTCATTTTTCGTTTTTTCACAATAGTCAACTTCTTCCAACATAGCTTCCAAAAATTTATAAACAGCGTTTTTACCTCTATACAGTTGAATTGGTCTACTGAATTTATCGTCATAGCAACAAACTACTTTGTAGGAATAGCCGCAATCGATGTGTTTTTGGTATCTTTCTGTGTAGGACTTTTCATCATTTGGCTGACAGCTGTCAATCTTTTGAGTTATTGCTTCAAAATCAGCATATATAACAAAGGGAACTGGTAGCTGTTTATGAAAGTTATTAAACTTCACCGAGCTACCTTTTTTGGGCATTTCTATTGCTTGCTTTCCATTTATTATTATGCAGTTTGGTGTGTGTTTGTGTAGAATTTCCTCGCTGCTAAAACATTGAAGACAATATCTGCAGAAATGTTTTCTGTGTTGGTGCTTGCTTTGATTATACATAAATCTATTAAAGTCTTTTATCCAAACATAATGTTGCTTTTCGCCTTCCATTATCAATAACAAATCGAGAGTTGTTTCACACACCTTTTTAGACACAAATAAAGGAAAGCGTTGCTTGTTTTCATAACCAATAACATTAATGCTGATGTTATTTTGTTCTTCAATTTTTGGTATTTGCTTGATAGAAACTGGAAACTCTATACCGTCATAATTTAGTGTGTCTACATATTTTTTGTAATGACTTATTCTTTCACGATTGCTTTTTACTTTCTCACTGTATACTTTAGCTAAATGACACCACCTAAAGCATTCTTTGTCTTTGTTTTTGATGTTAATTAGTCCTTTCTTAGCATTTCGAAGTTCTTCCGGTAATGCAGTATAAGTTGATCCATGAAGAGGGGTATATTGAACTAAGTTAACGAAGTGCCCATCGACAGAAAATATAGACCATCCAGAACCTTCACTAAGCCAATTTCCAATTTTATTTATTATTTGATTAGATGCATTTTGTAATGTTTCACTTACATCATCTTTATTTAAGATGACAATTGCTCTGCTGTTAAAAAAAGCCGTCTTGGTTACTGCTTTGTCTTCTGTTTGTTTTTCAAAGGTAATTTTAAGAGTGATTGTTGCTTTCAATCCTTTCATTTTAACCAGGTCTAACCGTAATTTATCTTGTACGACTTTTTGTGTTTCATTCAATTGTTTCAATGGGTTAAAATCAACAATATCTACATCATAAGATTTAGTATAGTTTTTCAGAGCAGTTTTGAGTAACTGCACTTTAATTACTCGTTTAGGAAAAAGATTTAAAATTTTTTGAAATGCTGCTGAAGCACTTGCTTTAATAGTTGGTGGTATGTAAGCCATCAGCCAATCGGCAAAATCATTTATACGCTTTTGAACTTTACCAGCTGCATTAAGAGCTATTTTCTTTAAGGTTGGGGGAAAATTTCTAAAGGGTGACGGTTTTAAAGTAGAAACTCCAATATCTGGAACCGCCTGATCTAAAATATTTGATTGGTTCATTTTTATTATAATAGAAATATAATCTTTAAGTAATTTTTATGCTTAAGAAAATTTTGTCTGTAGTTAAATAAAAATGAATGATAAATTAGTCATTGAAAATCGTGAGTTTTATTTTCATCCAACACACAAAGCATACGCTGGGAGCATTGATGGATGCGTTGTTCATGTTGTTGCTAGAGAACCAACATTTGGAAGCATAAATGAAAGAGGTTATTATGAAATCACTGTTGAAGATTACTGGGATAGAATCTTGGTTCATAATTTTATATGGGAATGTCATCATGGGCTATTAAAAAATGGTGAAAAAATAAAACACATTAACAAAATACGTTATGACAACAGATTAATGAATTTAAAGCTTAGAAGTTCAAATGAAATTATTGTAAAAATTTCGACAAACAAAAAGATAAGCTACGTTTAACTTGTTAATCAAGCATTTTCTTTGACTTCACTGGGATTCGAACCTGATCTTCTGTTTCTTTAACTTCACTGAGAATCGAACCTGCTATTTTGGATTTTCTCCGACTTCACTGGGATTCGAACCTGGTCTTCTGTTTCTTGAGTGACGTAATTTCGCGGAACTGGTGGTTCCGCGGCATTCTAGAATGTTCTTCTCTTGAGTGACGTAATTTCGCGGAACTGGTGGTTCCGCGGCATTCGAGAATGTTCTTTTCTTGAGTGACGTAATTTCGCGGAACTGGTGGTTCCGCGGCATTCCAGAATGTTCTTTGACTTCACTGGGATTCGAACCTGTTCGTTACTGTAAAAGTTAAGCGACGGCTTTACCCACTCGACCACCGCGTCTTGATTATTTCAATGGAAAAAACGCGTACTTTAACTAAATACGTGATTACGTCTCAGACAAGGTTAATAAGCTGTTTGTATGAAAGAGAAAGGACATTTAGACGTTTACGTATGAAAGAGAAAGGACATTTAGACGGCTTTACCCACTCGACCATCGCATCTTGATTGTTATAATGGAAAAAACGCGTACTTTAACTAAATACGTGATTACGTCACAGACAAGCTTAATAAGCTGTTTGTATGAAAGAGAAAGAACATTTAGACGTTTACGTTGGTTGCAACAAGTTGATTAGAAGAGTGTGGAGCAGCTGCGATAAAATGATTAACAACTATTGGAATGAAAGTGAATTGCAAATCATCAGAGAGCATAAAAAGTATCATGAAGACATGTTAAATTACCTAGATGAGTTGGAGATAAATGGACCATTAAATATTGAACCAAACAAACCTTCAAGCAAGTTGCCGATTCCTTATAAAAAAAAAGAGAGACTTGTTGGCGAAAAGTTGCATGAATATTTAGTTCAAAATCTTTCCACTGCAGATTTTCAACCAGGGCTTATTGAACCGGAAGAAAAGACGATCAATTCGTTGACTGAATATTTAACAAAATGTGTTCAACTTGAAAAGAACGTAAACAAGCAGTCTCTTTGCTTTCATGTTCGTTGCGGAAAAGCTTTGAACATTCTCCACGCATTATGGCGAGAAGAAAGAGCAAAAGGCTATATTTACAAAACATGGAAAGCATGGGTGGAAGAAAACATCAATATTGGTGATCGAAGTGTCAGAAAGAAGAGAGAAATTGCTGATTTGATCGGTAATTTACCACGATTTCAATTTCTGACTCTTTCATTTTCGGAAGTCTGTAACCTAAAAAGTGATATAAAAGCTATGTTGGATGCTTATCCTAACATTCGAGAATACTGGTCAAATACACCATAATTGTGATTATTAACTGATATCAAAAATATGTTATTTCGGGCTCATTGTTGTGTATTGTATGCTAGTCAGCTGTGGTGTTGTTATATCCATGAGAGCTATAGACGTCTTCGAGTGTTTTACAATGATTCAAGTGGAGGCTAATGTTGATACTTTTGATGCCCTTGTTCGCAAACTTTTATTTCGTTTTATGAATCGTTGCCACAGGTCTACCAATGTGTTTGTTCACTCATTACTTCACTCTTGCAGATTTCGTTGTTCGAAATATGTTGCTCGCTTTATAGATTTGCTTAGTGTAAATGGTTTGGGAGAAGCTTACTGTTCTTCTCTGGCGCTTTAGAATTATTAATGCATGACTGTAAACTTTTTTTTGTGTGTGTGTTTCTTTTTTTTTTTTCGTTTTCTATGAGCGCTTTTGCGCTTGACACAAATAAATAAATAAACAAAATAAAAGTGATTATTGAAATGAATAAAATGCTAATGCAGTGTTTGTTGACAGCCACACCTCCCAAACACAACTTATTTGTAGTAGCTGTTCATGAAATAGGTCATTGTTTAGGTTTAACCCATTCACAAAGTACAGATTCTATCATGTATCCTACTTATAAACACGAGTGGTCAAAAGTATCAAGTGATGTTCTATCAAAAGAAGACATTGAAAGAATACAAAAGGCGTACGGTAAACCCAAAGTGAAAATATTTGATAGCAATGGCTTTACAATTAAAGTGAAACCTATAGAAAATGACAAAATCAAACTAATTATTGAAAAGATTTAAACACGACTGAAGCGCAATTATGAGCACAAGTTGGTTACATGTGACAAGCGCTCAATTGCGAGTTTAATATCTCCTACTAACATCGGGAGGGGGGACTGAGAACCACGATTTAAAAAAAAATTTGAAACACCAGGACGGTTTCAGTGCATTTTAAGTCATTTTGTTTCCAGTGCATTTTTTAAGAGTCAAGTGACCTGCTTTGCACTGAATGATTTTTATTGAGACAGTGCAGTCACGTGACCTCTCTTAATTTGAGACACAAGGACGGTTACAGTGCAGTCACGTGACCTCTGTGCACCGAACACGCCATATACATAACTACTCTAAAGTTTAGTGTTGTTGCCGTTGCCCAAAATCTTTAGCACGAAAATCCAAGGAATTAAATATCAATAACGGGTTCAACGTAAAGGTTAGAAGGAACTTCAGCACTTGAAACAGCAGTCTACGCAAACGCGACTAGATTGTTGTTGCTTTTTTATATGAACAAATGACAGTATGTGTTTCATAATGGCAGCATCGAGCCAATAAAAACAGTCTTTTAGATTTAAAATTTTGTCACGAAGAGCATTTAGGTTTTCGCTGCACTTCCTTCTCCTCTGCTAACCCGATTCTATTGCTAACAAATGCGCCATGAAGCTTCGATTTGCAACAAACTTAACTATAATACAGAATTTGAAAAGTCAGCACATAGCAACATTTTTGGAAGAATGAGGTGACTCAGGTACAGAAAATCTAAAAATAACTACGCACGATATGATTTCTTGTCATACCTGATCTGCTAAATAGCAAACAATAACAGAACATATTCATTACTTCAACCAAGCTATAAGATGATCCGGCATCGCAATGAAATTTATGTAAACTTTTTCCCTCATTTTAACAGAAGCTTTGAAACTCAAAAGAATAAAATTATTAAAAAAGGCAACAGAGAATTCCAGTCCAACCCTACTCTCAACACACCACTCCTACACTTTGATCAAAATGGTAATCTCATTATTATACTTACATTTTGTGTAGCAGCTTTGCTTTCAAACTTATTCTTTCGTCCCGACACATCGGAGGTCTAAAAATGAAAAAACTAAGTCAAATATCGTTGAACTTTATAAAATTTGAACTTCTTAAAGCGCAATATACGTCCTTTTTTACGCTTTTTTGTAGTTCTTAAAAAGGATCAGAAGCCATTCTAGTTTTGGAGAAGCAAAAAGATATTATTTTTGAATTGAGGGAAAATCTGTTAAGGGTTGTTTTATGAAAACAAGAAAAATTGTGAATATGCTTAGTTGGTAGTATGGGAAAAAAAGCTATTGCGCTTAAGGTTCCGGCCTGTCTCACGTTGCTACGGGGTTGCCGCTTATGCGCAAAATTTTACGGCAATAAATCCTCGTTGCTTTAATGAAATCAAATGGACAACAAGAACACGTATATGATAATTAACAACATTAAACACGATATTTCGATAAAATACTATCGAAGGCAAAAGAATTTACTGGGTACTAAATGCCTGCTCGGATAGTTTCATGAAATTTCTTAAGTGCTATTTTTTAAAGCAATCAGAAATCGATTTCGGGCTAAGATTAAAAATTAATAGCAAAGTTGTATCGCATAATGCTAAAACCTAGAATGAAAGGCTATTTTTGCTTTGTCCAAGTCAACAACATTATGAAGAAAATACTTGGCTGGTATTGATGGTTATCAAAGGTTAGATGAAATTAAAATGTTAATGCGCTTTGGTACAGCCAAGGAAAATTTTGCTGATGATACGTTAACATCAAACTATTCCATTCAATGACGATTAAACAGGACAATTTTGGATGAACCTAAAGCTTAGAAGGAAGTCTCCTACAATTAACATTTTTGTAAATTTTTGCCATGTACTACTGTATAATCAAATGTAAGAAGCTCACGTTATCATTAACCAAACTGATCAAATTAAAAGGTGACATCGAAACATTTAAAAGATAGAGTAAAAAGTTAATTAAGAGCTTAATTAGCCTTGGCATAGTGCGGTGCTTTTTCGCTCGATTTAAGCCTAGATTCATAGGCGAATAAATGCAATCGATACTTTCAGAAACACGAGAAACATTTATAGCCGCCGTGCGCGAATCGTGAAACATCCTACCAAGAGAATGAAAGAGGCGGCCACCAAGTGCCTACTGAAGTGGTCCTCGCTGTAGTGTATGGTGATGTGTATGCATAGGCGTCGATTTGGGGGGAGGGGCGGGGAGAGTCGCCCCCACGGGTCCAAAACTGCAGGGGGCAAAATATGTCAGGCCTCCTCGGTTTTCTGGTAAGTAATACCCACTTGGCGACAAGAAATCCGAAATTCCGGGCTGCGATAGACCCAGAATGCGGCGAAGACTATTTTTTTTTGGTCTTCACCAGAATTTGGGGGCAAAATTCCGGACTGAAATAGAATTATTAAGTTTACCCAAACTTAGCAAAAACATTTCGCCCCCTCGGAATTTGCGTAATTAACGAAAAATCGACGCCTATGTGTGTATGGTACCCATTCTTTGAGAGTGGTGTGAAAGTAGCCGCCTCTATTCCGGGTCCTCCAGCACATCTCAACTCGTAGTTTGATGTGACATTCCGTTGAACGATGATCTTAATTGCAGAAAAGAATCAGGGAAATTCAACATGCCAAAATCGTTTACGAAGTAAAAAGTCTACGCAATTATGTCCACCCAAAAAGGCCACGAATTAGACCATTATGCGTAGAGCATTGCGAAGTTTAATGCATTGAATGCAATGAGTAAATTTAGCTCCTGTTTTCCACACAGTTCCCTATCATTTCCGCTGATAGAATTTCACGAGGTAAAAAGAAGCATATTTAGATTTTTCATTGTTTCAAAAAATAGAGCCTACGCTTTAATCTTCGATGTTACGTCAAATACAAAATGACTTTATCATGCATAGCTTTATCTAATATAATGGTAAAGAATAAACCGTATTCTGTTTAAAGCATATTGAATTGCCATGAAGTACAACCGCTTATATCAAATTACTGTGGTAAGTTAGTTACTCGAAGAGACCAAAATATTAATGAGCTGATATCAATTTAAATTATTCACTTTGTAAATTCTAATTCGAAAACAACATTCACAAAATGCTGAATATCGTTTAAGCAGAATTTTCAAAACACAGTCATTACTTTAATCGTCTAAATCAATTTACCAAACAGAAAATTTGTTGATTTAGTGACGATTATACGTAGTTTTCCCCCATTTCTTGTTAAAGGCGGTTTGTTGCTTTTGCCATTGGGTAATTAGTAATTACACCATAAGAGTGGCGTATTTTTTTACAGTTAATTTATCTTTTCAGAGTCTTTTTGAAGATTTTTATGTGTCCTGGAATGGAAGCTGCACACTAATTTCATGGAGTTTTGTTCCCAATGCGACTGTTGATGCTTTTCTTAGTCTGAATGAGCCCTATCATATAAGTCAGCGGGAAATAGTATTGAATTTTGTGTGGTCAAACCCAAGAGGATTGAAAGATTTATAAAAACGGGAACCTTATCAGGAAAGCAGGATTTGTGTTTTCCAGTAGCCACTGACCATTGGCCAACCTTATTTTTTTCGGGAAACACATAGCTAGAATAGGCAAAGATTTAACATTAAAAAAAAATTAACCAAAATTTTTTAAACTTTTTTCCCGATATTTCAATATTTTTCCGCTAAGAAGAAAATTTTCCTAAAATTGAATATTAAAACTTGAGCCATAGCCTAGCAACCTACCACTCGAACAGAGGTCTTTTTCTGCGTCGTAGACTTCGGTGTTTCCGATCCAATGTTCTCCCACTTCGCTCTTCTGTCCACCACGCCAGAAGCAGCTGGAATGTCAGACTGAAATAAAATCATTCTTTAATCAAATGATGGTAATAAACAGCTTGAAACGTTACTTCGCTTAAAAACACACGTCATTCAAAAGGTTATGATGTTTCACATTGTTCATCTTGTGTTCTCAAAAAATTTGCGCAAAATTTGAACCTCAAACCTACTGCTCCAGAACCGAATACGCTGACCGCTTGACCAAGCAGCGGGCGACTACCAATCTAATAAAGGTTCTTCACAAAATTTCTCACTCGAAAACGAAGCTAAACGACTCTTCTTTGTTTATTTTTTAAATAGAGAAAAGTGCAATGAAGCGTAAGAAAATAACAGTAAATATTGAAATTCGCTGCAGCTACATGATGTTGCTGCTACAAGATCAATTATTAAAAAAATTTCAGCCCTGACGAAGACAAGCAGTAGAGCTCTTTAGCTAACCGATCGAAACGTTGGCATGATATTTTAGAATTCTTTAGGGTTCAAATTACTACTCTCCTTTTTACCAGTTGAGTTTAGTTGTTATTATTTGCTACAGCTATATCGTGTAAAATGAAGTTCGCTACAACGATTTCATGTAACTAGCCTTAACATGGTTGCAAATCGATTTGAAAACATGCGTGTTTGCTTCATTTTCACACTTCTTGTTGATTTGACACAGTTTTAATCACTCTTACCAAGAACTATGACTAGTCACGTGACCAATGACGTCAACCACACAGAGGTTACATTTGCAATTGACCAAATTACATAATTAACATTTAAATGCCATCACGAAAACCCAAAGCAACTGTCTACCTTTGTTTTTGATTTGTCGGCTGGCGGGGTTCCTCCCACTTCACCTTTCTCCCACTGGTTGAGACGATTCAGTACTCCGGTTTTCATGCTGACGGGAGATTCCTACAAATCTCAAAAGTTTGCTACTTGCAACACATATTTATGCTCCATGGTTAGTTGTCGAAGTTCAGTTAACAGAGGTTTAAACGACTACAAAAGGAAACAAGGAGGAGTCTTTCCATGATGAACAGTGCTGGCAAAGTGACTTTTTGCTGTTTCCCGGCAAGGCAACTTAACAAAAACATAGTTATTACGTTCCAAACATTACACATCTATATTATTGCCTTTCCTTGCCAATGCTACCACTATTGCTTTCTTAGCTTGACTAAACCTTACTGATAAAGAAAATACTACTAAATTGTGTGCTGTCACGTAAATATATCGTTATTAAATGTGAATATTTGACAAGACCCCATTTTTCAAACATTTAGTATAATCGAATGTCAACAAAAAGTAATCACCAATCAACCTTTTTAATTTTCGCAAAACTAAACTCGACTAGGCAAAGACTAATTAAGTGAAATATATAAAGATTTTTGATATTTTACGAGAAGAGGATTGTCCAAAATTGCAAAAAAAAGGTTTGCACTTGACGTACAAGTGTGAGCATATCCTTTTGTTTCAAACAAATGCAACGCTGGTAAGGTGGCGCGCTGTTACGGCAGGAATTGTAACTACATTTTATTCAACAAGTTGCCTTGGCCAGGAGACAGCGAAAGGAACCTTTTGGTTTTCGAGTCAAGCTGCCACCTGCTCACCTGTCTACCTCACACGGTGGAGGCTTCACACCGTCCCTTTAATTGATGAACATCTTTCCCTTTAAAGCTATGAATACCAATTTTTATAGTCTTTGGTTTGACTCTACCGGGAATCGAACCAAAGTCTACCGTTTAAGTAGCAGACGCTCTATCCACTAGACCACTGATCGGTCAACGATCGTAAATATTTGGTTGTTTGATCGTATTTGGATCCTATCATATTTGGTTTAATACTTGATCGTAACAAATCGCTGATCGGTCACCGATCGTAACAGTACGACGACCGCAACATATATTTGGTTAACGCAAACGTGAAATACGTTCCTACGCACGCAATTTTACTCCAGACCGGGTGTTAGGGCTAGGCTGGTTGTAGCGCTTACCTTACATGTTGGCATGTAATTACTCCAACCGTTTTTCTTTTAAGCTTACAAACATGATTTAATCATTTTTTCGTGATTACCACTAAAAGCGATTTTAGCTGGAGTCTGACCTAATATCAGCTCTCAGCGTCTTAGCAATATTGAAAACGAAACATTTTAATCGATTTTGACAACTACATAACAACATAGAGTATTTATTTAGCCAAACCATAAAGACTTTTCGCAGATACCCGATGTATAACTACGTTACTTTTAACTGGACTAGATTTTAAAATAAATTTAGAGGAACAACACTTTGATGTAATGTCGGTATCTACAATGTTTGTGAAGTTTAATTGTGGTCATCCCAACAACTACGTCAATATGCCAGCTACTTTCGAAGAAAACTATATGCGAAAAAAACGTTACCATTAACTAGTCACAGATCAGCAGAATTTATCATGTCCCAAATTATGGGCTCTTCTGCTTTGCTCTGATACTCGGGCATTTTATCTGGTTAGCGACCCCAAATGCTGATATTGCGAAAAAAACGTAGAAACGCATGCGCAGATTAATCTTATATTAGTTTGCGCATTAATGTATTGTTCAAAAGAATTTGATAAGATGAAATTACAAATATGTGTTGACAGGCAATGTAACTCGATTGGGTAGAAAAACAACATCCAGATCGGTATCGTTTAGTGTTTTTGCAAGTGTTTCAAATCAGCGACATTACTAGAATATGGTAATTATAAATCGTGGTTTGATTTTATTTAAACTAAATTCCAACACCTGCTACGCATTTGCACCCGACCAAGCATGCAACAATCGACTACAATACTGCACTAGAAAATCAATAAAATCTGGCTTATAATTTTGCATTTTTGAAATGGTTAAATTTGAATTTTCCAAAACGCAAATTGGTATTGTTTACGTTGCATTGTTCAGTCTGCACGTTGAAATTAAGCGGCCAATAGCAACCCTGTAAAAAGCATAGGAATTTCGCGAGATGGTTCACCACAGAGATGGGTTGAGTTGAAAATTCCAAACGATGAATTTAAGTCAAAATTTCTCAATATTCCTTACCCTGTTTCTCAACAAAGCGTATAATATGCCTGGAACAGTAGCTTAATCAAAATGTTGTTATTGGAATGCTTTTTTGTTCGGGAGAGTAACGAGTTTTGAACGTAAATTTTTTCAACTCGGAAAACGTTTTAAGTGTTCAGAGAAATGTCAATCCATGAATGTGTTGCTTTTTCGTGCATGTCTGAAGCTTTTTCACGAAATACAAATATCTTTATATTTTTTTCTTTAACAAGTTTTCAAGTCGAATTATCGAATTTGAAAAGGTTCTCCAATTATTTCATGTTTGGCGTGATACGAGCTAAATGCAAATTACGAGAACTGAGTGCAGTATGAAGGCTAGCGAATAAGTAGAAAGATAACTTCTGACCTTGTTTCGTACCAGCTAAACAAGGTCACCAGGGTAATTTTCGCGAAACAAAAACAGTTAGTAATCACATGCGACAACCAACTCACCGATTTCTTGGTAACAGTATCTTGCTGAGTGACTTTGAGCCACTGGTCACGGCGGCTAGAAAATCCAGCGCCTGTTACCTCGTCGTTCTTGCGCTTGATAGACCCAGAAGAACCTCCGACTCTACCGCTCTCCCACAGATTCTTTCTCGAACTGATATTTCCGGCGGTTGAAATAGGCTCCTGTAATAAGGGAATATCGCTTTTTGATACCTGGAATCGCTTAAACTTTCGATAATGCATATTTCTTAAAGGCTCGAGAGGACAGTACGCTTATTCAATTGTGTGTCGGTGATTTAACACTCTCATTATCATAAAGCGAGCAAATAAAAGACCTTTATGTCTCTTATTTAACGAGACAGTAACCTGCTAATAATACCAACACATGTCACGGACAGCAAATCCAACGAATAATGTTTCAGTGTCTTAGTTTGTTGAGATTCCACCAATGAAATGCTAAACTCTTGCTTGAAATAAATTCTAGTAACACTTAGCAACATCAAAGCAATTTTAACCGTAAGAATGCACGTGGTTTGCATATTTCAGTGCTGCGCTCTTGAACAGCATTTAAGTTTATTTCAACCAGATCGCTCGTTCGTTTGAGTATCTCGCTAAATGTCAGAGCAGGTTCATTAAGGAGTTAGATTCAGCCAGTTCCAACCATAGAAATCCAACAAGAGCAAAACTGTTCTTGCACAACATGCAACCACCATCAAAAGCCGCTTTTAACCAAATAATCAGAGTCGTGTCTAAAATTTGCAGTGATGCAGTAAGCACAGTGAAAAGCATTTTGAGCTTTTTTTCTGGAAGATGGGGATTACGTTATTTTGTTATCGGTGAAACAAATCCAACATAAGTTTCAATTTTTTAAACAATGACAAATTCAAACGTTGAATCAGGCAAATACAAATTGAATTAAAAAGGAAAACGAATTTTTAAATCGATTAATAAACTCGTTTTGCAGCATTTCGGCCGAATTTCCTATACAGTAATTGCTCGCTGAAGGATTTCGAAATCTTCAGCTCCAAAATTCGAAAATCCGGAAGAGACGATGGAGTTTATAGTGATTATGCAACTGATATTATCGATTTCTCAAATTCATGCTTATTGACTGGGTTAGAAATTTATGATGAATTGGTGGTACATTAATGCAAAAGATCTCAATCGGCTATTAAAATTTCCGCGTATGATATCGTTTGATGCAAAACAGCACTTAAACGAAATGTCATAAAAGAACAAATAACAAGAATTGGAACAAGCATGCTGCACCAGGAGATAAATAACCAAACTTACATCATGAAGCACCTGCACGTATAACTTACGAACATTAAAATTAAGAGAGCTGCGTAACTGCTAAAGTGGTAAGAGATTAATTTAGCTAATCTCTTACCACTTTAGTAGCTATCCAAATTACCGGTTTCTTCGTGCTAAATAAATGATTCAAAAAGTGAGCATACGGACCTTTTTAGAGGATGATTTCTCACTGGAGGAAGCCATCTCGCCTCTTTCCCATCTGTTTCTGCGATCGCTAACATCCTGGCTTCCCGCTCTTCCTGGTGTCCCGGATGCTTTCTTCACATCCTATGGAAACACTTCATTTTAATTTAGGACTTTTTTAACAACCAAATTTTCGAGAATTGTAAAACATTTAAGGTCGTAATTCTTATTGTATATCGCTCGACTAGTCCTTCAAAAAATTTACTTTAACGATTAAGCATGGTAAGTGTATGGGCAAGTTTCAAAAATGACCAATGAGGGACTGACGGTCTTGGGAAACTGTAACCAGTGATAGCGAGCAGAAAGAGATAATAGTTAGTCAAAAGTAGTTACTTCACAAAAGAAGCACGCACTAAGAAGAATGATTCGAAAATTAAAATTCACTAATATTGCAATTTAGCGTGGAATTTAGATTCAAACAATTTAGCGTGGAAAAAAGTATTAAAATTCAGAGTCCACATTTGAGGCTTTTGTTAATTTTATATTTGATCGGTCAGAAATGAAAATATACGAGGGATAGAGTACCATTGAATGCATGGCAGACTATACGTGAAGTTAAAACAAGAGCTCTTAAAATTAAGTTTAAAAAACTTTTTAAACTCAAAACTCCAAGCGAGAATTTTTGCTTGTTCAATTAATCTTTCTCTATGACAGCTTAATAAATGAGAAAAGATCACGGAAACCTCGACAATAAAGACCTGGAAATTAATTCAAAATGATTTATTGCCACCGCACAGAGTACTCATAATTATTCTCCACGTGAGCTTAGCAATCAAAATTAGCTTTGAACTCCAAATGACGTCAAACAGTAGCAGACTAAAGTCCGACGAAAACGAAATACTTTAGGCATGTTTTTACAATCGTGAATCCAGTTTGGAAATTGAATTTTTATTCCAATTGCAAAATATAATCCTAAATCTGCGAAATTGCGCCAACTTTGACGTCATCTCTACGTCACTGTCTTACCGATATCGATATAATTCAGACACAGGAAATACAAATTGGTGATTTTTTTCTAAAAAATTTGGCACAAAACTCAGACTGAAAAACTACGTGAGCAATAAGTGTCTATTTTTCGATACACAAACAAGTTTCAATGGAAAACAGTAGCATGTGATAAGGTTGCAAGTTTTTCCGTCCAAATTTCAAAAATTAAAAATAGTTACACAATGTTCAGCTTATCCGATTATTTTGCAAAAAACTTGAAACAGGCCGCGGAAGTACCAAACACAAAATAATTGCTTCAAATTTGACGTTTGACGCAACAATCATACGTTTGGAATAAATTCTTGACAAATCGATTTTATGGAAATGGTCTACTATAAATGAGGTTACTTAACCATCAATTGAAAGCAAGCGTTAGCAAACATTGGAAATCTTTACGTTATTTTCATATTCTGTGACATGATTTGTTTTGAAATGATTTTGTGATATGAAAAGTAGGCCAGTAACATGCGCAAAAATTAAACATTGCAAACCTGAGAGCAATCATAATGTACAAAAATACTACACAAATGCGAGTTCAACCTGCCAAGTGGCATCTCTGCGCATATTTTTTTCGCGTGTCTTTTCATCATTATAACAATGATTCTACGTCTTGAAGGCAAAACCTTGATAAATTTTTGGGTCATTTCGACCGAATTGACCAATATATTTAGTTATTCAACAAAAATCTCGGTTAATGAACGACAAACGACCGAAAAAAAAAATCCTAGGCATCTATTTCCGTTTAAACAAATAAAAGTCAGAAAGTGCAAATTGCAGCAAAAATACAAACAATGATACATGACATTTGATAGTTTTCATAATATCAAATAGGAAATGTTCGTTTACCGTGAAAATACTCCAATGATATTTAAAATATCATCAATATGATGAAAAAATAAAGACCACTAACGCATGACCAAAAAAGCAATAACAATTTGAACTGCAGCAATATTTTGGACAGTTTGTAGAAGAGAAGTCTCACTGCAAAGATCATGGAAATCCTCTATGAAACTCAACCACGGAAAAGCGCGATCAAGTTGAAAATATCGTTAGAATTTAATAATTCTTCTGATATTATCCACCACTTATGAAGAGGTGGTGATGGTTTCACTCTTTCATTTAGGACAAGGCTGCCTAAAGTGCAACCCAGTCCTAAATGAACAGTTTTTGCGGCCCGCGACTAGTCTTGAGATTTTTATGTTTCTTGTGATGTTTGCAGTTTTTTCACTAATATATTGTTTTTGTGAAATCTGTTTACGCTGGTTTTTTCAAAAATTGATTTCAAGTAATTTTTCTTGAATGTTATTTGGCTAAAAACGCCACTACGATAAAAACGATAACAGCTTAAACGGCAAGTGTTATCGTGTGGGGCTACGAACTCAAAAGTTTCATCGTGTTTCACTACTTTTTATGATACCATAGTTTAATACTAAGTCAGTACTAGGGCGACTAAGGTCTCTCATAAATTCTTTTGTTCCGTAAATAATTGATAGTTTAGTCTGGTTAGAATTAGGCGTGAGTTGAGCATTTGTTTCTTGGCTGCAGTAGTATAAAACTAACTCAGCGCCAAAAAATTATTAAGAAGCTACAAAAAAAAAAAAAATTACAAAAAAACGTTTCTGAACTTTGGTTTCACAAATCTTATTGCAAATTCTGTTGAAAAGCTACAGTAATTTGCTTAAAGTTCTAATTCAGGAAAGTATGAAACTAAGCAGATTAAAGCAGCATTTTGAATCTTGCAATGGCGGATTCGAAAACAATCAGTTGACTACATTAGGCAAAAATCTGAGCATTTAATTAACCGTAATTAATCAGAGCATTTGATTAAGCGGGCTGTAGTCCCTCCCACTCTCCACTGGCCTGTCGACCAAAATGCAGAACAAGAAAAATATCACGTAATTAGCACTTCCGAAACTGTCTTTTCCCTAGAATAGTCTAAAAAATGATTTACAGCATATTTAGAAACATTTATTTATGAGAAGGGGGCTAAGTCAAAAATAAAACTCACAAGTCAGAAAAACTTTGAAAAATGGCCAAAAGTAAGCAATCAAGCTTGATCGTTAGTTGAAAAATGCTTAACGTAGGTTTTAGATGAAATAGATTACTCCTTATGAGTTTTATCGAACTATACAGGATTTTATGATTTACCAGCTAGTATAAATAAGAAAACTCAATTCTACCACGAGCCACCACCCACATAGCTTATTTATGCAACTAGTATAATCATGGTTTTGCATTGCTAATTTCAGACCCCAAATCAGCACCCCCACTGCAGATTTCTGACGACGTACCTGGGGGGGAATGTGGGAGAAACAAAAGTAAGCAGTATTGGAGGCAAGATATCGCATTGCTTAGACAAAAAAGCCTCACGCAATTGGAATTTGTAATAAAAAATTAACTTATTTTTCTATGCATTTATTTGGGATTGCGAGCTATTATACTGCAGTTGCTTTTTTTCTAAAAAAGGGTAATTGATATATATCGGAATATTTTAGGGGTAAAAACCCCAAAAAGGCTAAGAACCACTGCTCTACTTGAACAAACTGTAATTTTTGACCAACATAAATTTAAAAATTATTTGATTAGGAAGGATAATATAAAACTTTTATGAGCATTGAGCAGTATTCGGAATAAAAATTATCCAAGCATTTCGTGAGAATTGCATGGCCCAGTAAAGCTCAGAAAAAGTGTAATGCGGTCCGCTTCTCAAAAAGTTTGGGCACCTTTGATTTAGGACAAATCCGAACCGCTGGATAGGTTTTTTCGATTATTGGTAGAGCTCGACCAATGACTTTTTCAAGCCGATACATATAATCGATATATTAACTTATTAACTACGAAAATTTTGTCACTATTTTTCAATTAACTTAATTTGACACTACATTTAATTGACACTAGAAGCTTCACTAATCTCCCTCCAAAGAAAGACTACTGCAAACACAAGTCGCAAATCAGTATTTTTCACAAAAAAAAAACAAAAACAAAGCAAAAATACAACAATTTGGCACATACAGTACATGCTCGAATAACAGTGCAAATGGCAACATGTGTTCTAGATGAGAGCGCAATGCATTCTACATGTTTGTGCTGTACATATTAAGCAAAATAGAATATAAGAGCGTTCGTGCTTACTCTAAAAAATAGTTTAAGGTAATTGCTTTAAGCCGATATTTTATCGGCAGTAAATAGCCTATACGATATATCGGCTTGGCCCTGATATCGGTCGGCTGACCGATATATCGATCGAGCTCTAGTCGTTGGCCGGAATTTTTTTTTTAAATAATCGAAAACAATCTGGCGTAATTTTGCGTACGAACAGTGAAATTGTGCTACCTATCACAAAAATGACATTAAGTTTTTCTGACATGACCAAAAAAATATTTGAAAAGTCGTGCATTTAACTGTAAAAGTAAATCCAGCCCTCTAGTTCTGTTTTTTTTTTTTTTTTTCCTTAGACGTTATTTTGTTTTCAGCTGTTAAACTTCTTTCCAGTTAGTTTGTTACTTGATTGAAACTGCCAGTCAGGATAGTCCAGGGATCAAGATGAATATCATATGTGAAAGGCATCTCCAAGTGAACAACAAAGTTCGATAGAAACAAACAAACATTAGTGAGTAGTTGAAGCACATGTTGCATCTTTAGCTATTATTACTACACCATTGCAATGCATAACGAACTAAGGTTAAATCACAAAACAATACACATTTATCTCTTTCTAAGAAAGCAACAACTACATTTCACGCGTATCCTTAACTGCTGAACTATTCATAGCTATATATTGATTTAGTTAAATTAAAGAAGATATGTTACAATTCTCGAAATTAAAGATGGTCTGAAAATAAGCGGACATAGCCAAGACATTCTGCAATGACAACGCTAAGACTTAAAACATCTTTTACTTTGTTGATACTGTAGTTATGTAACAACGCATGATATTTCGTGCATTTGATAAGACTGCGATTAAAAAATCGTGTAAGAGCAAGTGTGGTTGTATTTGCTCGCAGCAGGCAAATTTAAAGCATCAGCGTCGGTATAGCAGGTTAGGACACGCCATTTACTTGTCATACCCTGGGAACAGCAAAACCTTTTGGTCTTCGAGTCATGCTGCCTCGTCCTCCACACAACCAGGGAGGACTAGGGTCCGACACTTTTTTAAGTTTTTGGTTTGGCAACGGAAATCGAACCCGACTCTACCTTGTATAAATGATAAATGTTTGGAGAAGTTGCATTTAAATATCCCTGACAATTTCGACATTGGGTGAAACAAATTGTGGGGTTTTAAATTTTTTATTTTCCATTTTTCTGTTAAGATGTGCAAGTGGTACAATGTTCAACCATATGATGAATCATACACAGTAGAACCTAAACAAAATGCTCGTCAATGTACTCATAGTGAGGCAATGCAAGAAGTCGACACCGCTAAGTACATTGAACCCATAAAATAGCATTTTTCAAAACCACAATGCTATTGCAAAAACCAAACCATGAGTTAGCCATTCTCATGCACTTGCTAGACTTGATCTTACCTGTTTGGCAGCTTGCTTTGCGTACTTCTCCAGTCGGCTATCCACGCTTCCAACATTCGTCTTTGGTGTAGTTTTTGATTTCGGTCTGAAATTCAAAAAGTTTTGTTATTTTCCGGTTTGCAATATCATATCAAGAGCAATATGACTCACTTATCTAAATGTACGAACCAGGTGCTCTGCATCAGTCCAACCTCACCAATGCGTGGTAACATAACACTTTTTTGGTTCAGTTTGCAAGTCTCTTTGTCAGGCTGGTCACTACATTAGGTAGACAACTTAGTCCTTTCCCGAAGGGTTAAGCGTCTTTTCCGAGGGTACCGCAATGCATTGCAAGTTTGGGAATCGAACTGAAAGCCAGGGCAACCTTTGATTGTATATTCAACATTCTATTGTATAAGCTTTGTTGTCAGCCCAACAACAACAGGCTTTTAGCAGTTTTTTTTTTTGTTGATAGTTCATAAAGGTATGTTTTAGAACAAGAACATACGTGATAACCCTATGGAGACTCTACAATGCAGCGTAATTAGTTCGATGAAAATGTCAAACAAAGGTTTTACGTATTTTAAATAGGCTAACTCTCGGGTCAATCTATGTTTTTAGAGGAAATAAGGAGACACGTTGTATGGCATAAAATTATCAAACAACAAACAGATAATATGTATCGAACATTAACTATTATCTTGAAACTAGGTTAGTGAAATCGTCATCTCTACGTCAATAACATCCTGAAGCAAGACGGATGTTTAAACATCATGTACAATTTGTACGTTTTTACCATGTATTTTTCAATATTTTCAGCTTCTATAACAGTGAAGCAAACGCTAGTTATTACTATTACGCGAGTAATAAAGAAATATTCATGTTATAAGTTCCATACTTCAATGCGGTAGAAAATGAGGCCGCAATCCCATAGGTTTCTAAGAGGCAATCCATGGTATGGGGTACCCATCGGCACAAGTTGCCTGTGTAGTGACTGATTGCGTTAGAGTGGTGTTTCCCTCCAACGCTTTGCTGCTGCACCATGCCTTCATTCGCAGTGAAAGGTCGGATAGTACCAACTACCAACCATGTTCTGTTCTTTATTTGTAAAGGTGCATAGCTCCATCAAAGGCCAACGTAGAATAGACAAGCATGGTGGCAAAAAAAATTTTTTTTTTGATAAACACTAACTACCATTTGATTGCGCATGTTCGCGATATACAACAACAAAAAAACCTCTAAGTTGAAATAAACAACAAAGTTTTCTAAATGCATGTGTTTCGGTTGTTGTCAATAATAAGAATTTTGTGTTTTTTTGATTCATCCAAATATTTCTGTAGGAGCCTGATCGCGACTGAGAAAATGATCGAGAGTGATCTTTCCACAATCATTTTGCTTTCATTGTAACGTTTACCGCACAAACATTAAAATAAAAGAAAAATAACGTATGTACTTACGAATCTGTGATGTGCTTGTTCAATTGTTCCACCTGAATTATAAAAGAAATAAAGCTAACAGAAGCTAAAACCTTGAAAAACAAACAAACAAAATTGAAAAAATACAATTTACGCCAAAGATAGCTAATTAACATACAAAAACGAAGTGGCTTTAGAATTAAAATTTTCTCAAGATAATGCGCAAAATAATGGGATATTAATAATATTCACCGCATTGAAAATGATTAGTAGCGGTGGCAACGGTAGTCAGGATAATTTAACAAAAATCCACTATTTCTGGCTCGAACCCAAACACATTAAGCCAAATATTACGTAGGTATGCTAGCGATACGTCAAAAAATAATAGGTTTGTGAGTGGATATTTCCAAATGCTATTAAAAAGCTGTTATATGCACATTGCACATAGCTAAACGAAAAACAAAAAAGGAAAAAAACAAAACACGCAAAAAAACATTAAAAGTTGAACAAAAAAAAGCACAATGAATAGAAAACGAAACAACAAAAAACAGGTCGATACATTTACAATGTCAGACTTCTAAAGTTACCAGAAAACAAGCTGATGATTTTATGCTTACAAAATGTACCGGTCTGACCATATGACCCACAAAAATGTGATGAAGGAAAACATGTACAACGAAACGATGCAATCCATTCTTTTGTATATCAAGCGCACGAAAGAGATCAGGAAAGTAGGGCTACGTAGTAAGTAAAACGTCGAACCTTCGTCCGTTTCGTCAAAAAAAAAAACCAACAAACATTAATGCGCAAACTTACTGTTCACTGAAATTTCCTTGTTTGGTGTTGCTACTGCATCATTAAGCAGCGCAAGTTTTGTAGTTTTTTCATGTGTACCCTACGCAATCATGCTTGTAGCCTCAAGCAAATCTATTCAGATAGCCGGCGAAACATATTCATATTCACTTACGATAGAAAACTGAAAACTACTGAGCATACAAAAACTGGTGGGCCTTTTTCGATAACTTCGAATATAATTTGATTACCTTAGCTTATTGCTTAGTAGTTTTGATAAATTAAAAATGCCGCCGCGAGAATACAAACAAACATTGTGTATTGAGCAAAAAGGTGATAATATTTTTTAACTATCTGTTTTTTGATGTCTCACTAACTGCTTGGAATTGCGCAGAAAGACCCAGTGAAGTTGCAATTACAAAATTGAATTGCAAACATTAATTTGCATATATTTTAAAGCTATTAAATATTTGTAGGTTTAAAAAAAACATCACTAAACAAAAATTGGCACTCAAAAATACATTAATCATTAACCAAATCCTTAAGCAATTTAACATGGTTGAAAAAGAGTAGAAATTGCGCTAGATTGGTTACGGCACGTGAGCCAAAAAATATTTTTTATTTCCTGCATTCAACGTATCAATAAACTGACGTAATCCATATCAAACTGTCAATATATTGCAACCTACGGATGATAGATTGCTCCGAGACATTACGATTTAAAATTGAATTTTCACCAAATAAAAACAAACTATTAATTTTTTTCGCCAAAATAAGGAAAATATTAAGGAGAATAATTAATGGTAAAAGCTAAGTTACAAAATGATCTCAAAATCGGTGCAAATTTCTCTGTAACCAATAAACGATGATGATATATCAATACAATATATCAATAACGATGATGATAGCTGCACTTTTTGACGTTTTTTGAGTGAAATATTAATCACCAATTTACGAGTATAGATTTGTTTTAAATTTGCTTCCTTTTTTTGATGATTTCAACTCATTCGCTGTTTCAAATTGGATGTTGCAAGAAGCACGAATGGCTAACCACTAACCATATATCGCCACTACAATTCTTTCGAAAATGAAATAATTCATGCTACATCACGAAAAAAGTTTTTAAATCGAAAAATGAATTACGGTCCAAAAAGCAGCGAGCTTAGTACATAAATCCACAACACTCCCAACCATATGAAAAAACTGTCAGGCCTGTAGTCAGATTGCAAAATATAATTCTCATATCCTACTAAGTCCAGTAAAACACTGATTACATTGGACAAAAAAAGCACAGCTGCATCTGCTCGAAACACTTTGCCAGCTACCAAAACGATATTTAATATATACAATAACAACACACACAAAAAGCACACAATTTGTGACAGCTTCAAAGAAACTAGCATGCTTTTGAAGAATAATGGTAAATGACCACGATCTGGACTTCAAGCTGGAAAAAAATACATGCCAACAACATCGAAACAATTGAAAACTAAACTCAATTTAAGCATTATATTTATTGTATTGACCAAAGCAAATTAAGCGGAAAAGGGCTGGCAAAAATCTTATCTAACCAAAACAATATTTCAACTGGAGCTGCTGTACATTCTAAGACATGGCTCCTCAAAAAACATTCCGAAAATTTGTCTTGGTTTGTATTAATATTTTAAATGCTTTGAAGAATGAAGCTCGATCTATTAGCGTAGCTTTACTAAAAACATGCAAAACGATGGTGTGCATTTGCAACTTAGTTGGAAGATTTCGACCAGCATATCAATCTTAATCAAATAAAATTTAGGTAGTGACTATTTCACCGAAAATTTTCAACGAGAAATATTCATCCGCGCTTTTTTCATTTGCTTTTTTAGAGGTTAAGATAAGGGTTTAGGTTAGGGTTTGGGTTCGATTGGAAATAGTTTTAGAGTAAGCATTAGAGTTTGGGTTAGATTTGAGTGAGAATTAATAAAAAACTAGATAAAAATTTCCGGTGAAATAAAGCCTTCCTAAAATTTATTCCTGCTCAAACAGCATCAACCTCATTCAACCATAATAATCCAATGATTTGAAACTATAACTAATTGGGCTCTGATAAAATACTAGTTGAAACGTCCAAAATGTACAAACACTACTTTCTAATGCCACGCTAGCAGCAGCCGGTAAAAAAACAAAAATAAAAAACTAAGTCTTGCTTCAAGGCATTAACATTTTTAATTTTTGTAGAATTAGTGAACCAGTTGCGGTCGAAAAACAAGGATATAACGAACTCGTGTTTTCATCTAGCAGCTGCATTGCTAGTGAGGAAGTGAGCAGAGTCACACGAAGGCTCATTGTTTCCGTCTACGTTGCAGGACACGAGCTGTGGCGCCAACGACAAGCCTTGGAACTGTTTTGCAATGTGATTCGAGTTCTTATCAAGTTCAACGTCTTCGTTTGACTCTTTCGCCTCTTCTTTAATATCCGGTTTCAGGAAGAGTTTGGCTCTATCTTTGACGCTAACTCGCCGAACGAGAAATTTACGCTCGGGAGTGCTCTTTGGAGAGCTGTTGCCGCTTTCGCTCGATTGCGAGTCCGCCAAAAAAGCTAGAACATCATCATCATTGCTCGACGCTTTTTTGTCCTCGAGTTCGGACAGAAAATCCAATAATTCGCTAGCCTGCTTTTCCATAGCGTCAAGGGACCGGCGACTTCTTAGCTTTTTGTTAATCGGACGAGTGGACCGATACTTGTTCGGGTCTCCATCGATATCCACATCCATAACCTTTAAACCCGTCTCCGGGGCTGAATAGTTTCTGATGATCTTGAAACTCTGCGATCTTCGGGGTACAGGGGGTTTTACGTTAGGCTTATCAGTCATTTTTGAAATATTGTAATTCCGAAAACCTTTTCAAAACTGAGCTGTTATAAAACTTTCCTAACTTCTTTCAATCTCCGTGGCTTGCCAAATTATGTTTAAGCAATTTTTAACTTGTTTGATTTGTTATCAGTATCTCAAATATACCTAACTGTCAACACGAATACACGTTTGTGGCTGATAAAAAACGCAATGGCGAGCTCAACACTTCACCAACGCGCTTATAAATGACTGCAGGAAATCAGAAAGCTAATAGCAGACACGAACAAGGGAGTTACGCGAGGATGCTTATAACGCTTCTTTCTACGAACATTAGGTCATTTGAGCAGACACATCGTACCTCTAGAATGACGAAATAAATTTTTCATTAAGATTTATGAATGCTTTTTTCTAGCTTTTCTATTGGTCACCCAAAATTTCTTGCTTACGTAATGAAAGTTTATTACAGTAAGTTTTGAAAACAATGGAATGTTAGAGGAAACATCAAATTTAAACTACTAAAGTGTAAAGTGACTATTTCGCACAGATTTTCGAATTCGAAAACAAAAAAAAAGAAACATACTGATATGTAGAATTTTCGAATTTTTTGTAATTATTTTATAGGTCCAGGACTATTTTACAATAAAAAAATTTGTTTCGAAAATATCAGTGCAGTTTATTCAACACCGCACGAAGTCTTTTCCGGCAACGGAGTTCTGTTGTGCTTCTTATTATTCTTTTTTCGTTTTTGTCTTTTGTTATTTACGAAAAGGAAAAAATGGTGTTACAAAAGTGGACATGGAAAATATGGTAATAAATGAGAATATGGGTTACAGAAACTGAAAAAATTGAAAATTCAGTTTGACCTTGAACGAGACTTTGACATATCCAGTCATCTCTACGTTATCGGCTATAAAAATTTGCCGATACTTCGGTCTACTTTACTGTGTGTAGCCAACACGAAGATTTGAATGGTTCCGATACCGCCACTTTCATTCATTTCTCAAAACTTGAGTTTATTCCACAGCTGGCTGTCCAAATCTGTCATCACGACCGAATATCGATGAAAAATTTTAGCCATTCGATCAAATTTCTGAAAGCACTCAAAAATTCTCGTGCAAGATTTTGCTTGCTCTTTCCAATTTCGAACAATATTTCCAATTTCGGCCACCAAAGTTCTCAGCAAATATTTTTAGAAGTTAAAAATTGGAACGAGGGCAAGATCGTTACACCATTAAAAACAGTAAAACGTGCTAAAACCATGCTAAGTAAGAGTTGCTTGAACACACTTCCTTTAATTAAACACATTGTTGTGTCAAGACATTGATGTAAAATAAAGAGATAATACAAGTATTACTTTACTTTAAAAATACGCTGCAGGAATGTTACGATCAAACTAAATTTGGGGATTCGAAGAGGCTCTTAACATCTGTATTATTATAAAACAAAATAATGTATATATTCAACGCACGACCAATTAAACAAGGTAGATAAAAGGTCGATTAATAAGTGAGCCAACCCCTGAGTTAGAGTAGCTTATCCACAAAATTAACGGCCTAGTACAGCTGCTGTTCCGAGGAATATCACCAGTCATCAGCTAGTCTAAAATTTATCTCGAATATATCCCTGACTGATTAGCGAGTTAGGGGCCTATCATCCTGAAAAAGGTGGATCAAGTTCGGATCCTGATTTAACCTTTTGCTAAATTAGCACTACTTTGCCAAGGCGAAAAAAAAACGTCCATTAATATGTGACTTAGAACTATCAAACGAAATGAATAACAATATTAAAAGATTCAGCTATTTTTTCGGGTCTTGAAATTTAGTTATTCAAGCTATGCCCCTTGGTCTATCGGCCAGTTGGTCAAGCAATAATGCGTTCGTCTCTAAAGCAGGAGGTCTGAGGTTCAAAACTTAGGCTGGTCAAGCCGGACACAGAGCCAAACGGCTCGCCATTACTGCAACATTTCTTCGAAAGGAGCTGTGTTGCCGGGCGCAATGACGCGGAGATGGTCCCCGGCAAACTCGCTACACGCTTCCACGTATTACAGCAAGCATGATGAAAAAATTGATTTTTAAGCTGCCCCTTAAACACAACAAATATAGGCTCGAAAAATAGAAAAAATAGGCTCGAAAAATAGAAGAGCTCTACGTTTCAACACAATGAGCGCTTTTTGCTTGGCTGAATTCATTTACAGCAATTAATATTTACCGCCATCTAGAGACTAAATTATCAAATACATCAACTTCGTCATTTAGTTAGTTAAGTTGATTTATGAAAGACAAAAATTTTATGATATCAACTCCAATAACTTCAGGCAACAAACGTATTTTGAACTATACCTTACGCTTTTACGTACGTCGTCAGCAAACACTCTTCATTCAAGCATAACGAACCATACAAATAAAGGCATTACCGGTATCACAAGCAATTAAGCATAACACCGCGAAAGTAGCAGGTCAAGCATGACGATGAGTTAAACTGACGTTGCTACGCCACAAACGTTCCACAATTTTATTCGCAAAAAACATTTTTAAAACATAACTATGGTAAGAATTCCTGCTAAATCGAAAAGCCAACACATTTGCATGAATGCAACTAAGTGCATGTAATCAAAAGCGTTTCGCTTAAACCATCCTCTACATTCCGGCAAAACATATTCTGCTGGGGCATAAGTAGCAATAGATAAAAGCGAAGAAACCTTAGAATAAATCTTGCCTCGTTCTGCATTAGTAATTGGTTTTGTTGTAGAAACATAAATTGAAACTGAACAAAACACTCCATACTACTACATGATTGAGTTTATTTCACGTGGAAAATAAATTCATATGTTTTCAGCAACATTTTCGACCATTTGTTTCCACCAGCGCTACCATATTTTTTAATCTTGAAGCTAACCGTTTATACTGCCATATTCATAAATAATGGCCATTTCACTCTTTGGTAACAGAAAAACGGCTACTTTTACCCAGAAAAACAAAAATATAACTAAAGGACTTCCTCTACGAAACGTCGTAAAAGTCCCGAACAATAATCACATTAATGATAGAATCTCTAGTTCCCCCCCTCCACCACCTTTTTATGATTGTCAAAAACGAATGTGTATAATTTGAATAGCAGACTTTTTGGCCATTGGTCTTCACTGCGCATATGCCGCACAATTTCAACACACAAGCAATAAAAAGTCGGGGTTGAGAAAATTTTTAACATCATGGTAAACCCTACGAATGTTTCTCCGGAAAAAAAGTCCCTGGAGGAGACGACCGATGCTTACCAATCAGCGTGGCCGCTTGTGTGATGATTGGGTTGTCATCTAATATAAGAGTGGCATGGGGATGGCCACTTTTCCGGTTCTGCGGTACATAGCTGGAATTTTAAGGGGTGGCACTTTGCTTAAAAAAGCTCTCATTGACAGGAACTGAAACCTCCTGTCACCGGACAGCGTCAAACGCTAACACTCGGACGATTCGCGCACTTTTTATTGCAATAACTACTTCGTGCTTTTAGAAATCGCTCATGCTTGAGGAGTTTCCAGTGATCAAAGGTTCCAGTGGATTCTTCAAATTCTTGTCCACTGAATTTGCTGTTTGTTCGTAGCCACCACGCAAAGACAATCATCGTAAAGCGTTTTATCGAAAGACGCAACAACGTGACCAGGGTGCGGGTTGAACCCACATCATGCGATCAGATTCGTCGTAAAAACGGCGCCTTTACCCTCTCAGCCACGCTGCCGACTATGACCTTAACCAACCGGAGTTTCCAACAGAGTACTTCCAAGATCCCAGTATATTGACTAGCGTCTATTGAAATTCTTTGATTACCTACCTTTGACACGAGCGGTGAGGTTAATATTTTCGGGCTTAAAGGTGATTGGTCATCGTGGTCTTCAGATTGAGTTAGTTGTTTGCGATATTCCTTTCGTTTCACTTCTGCCTCCGCTCGTCTTCGCTCGCGTTCCTCACGTTCTATGCGGAGTTGCTCCTGAAATTCATTATTTCCAACATTAACGACTTTTGAAACATTGTAGTTCTTACATCTTTTTTCACAAAGTTGCCTAGCATCTTTATTCAACATCTTTATTACCGAAACTGGATTATTTAGCACTGCGATTTGGTACGATGAGGAGCAATTAAAATGTGCCCATAAAGATCGCAATTTCAGCATATCGTTAAAACCTAATTAAAATATTAATGTTGCTGATACGGCCGTAGGATGCCACCTTAGCCTAGGTAGCAAAATAACGACCAACAACTATTTAGCGAACGAGAAGCTAAATAGCCTAGAGCATATAAATAATTTAATAATCTATGAATTTCGGTAGCAATTTTGATCTTCTTGCAACTCAATGTCAAAACTATTTCATTTATTTATGGAGACAGTGGCCGCTAAAATACGTATATGTTAAACTCCGCTTTAACACAAACGAGCCAATTGTTGAGTGCAATTAGCGCGTGCCGCTCGAGTACGTCTGAAAACCCACGCACAAAGCTATGATCGAACTTAAAACTTAACGTAAACAAATCCAGAATGAAAATACGCGATTGTTCTAAAAAGCATACGAGACAATTTTTTATCACAGCACAAGTAGTGATGACGACGAAAGAACAAGCTCAAATACGACACATCTTCTTTACAACCACCACAAGCAAACCAAATTACTCCCCATAGACATCTTGCTTCCCGTCGTCTATTTCACCAAGATGCTGTTCACCAGCGGGAATCTCCTAGAATGTCAACAATGTGGACAAATGAGTGGTGCAAAACTGGTCCCCACCCTCCCACACAATTCAGTGTTACCCCTTCCACCTGCTGGATTTGTTTTGCCTAGGAAGGCGTGGAATCACCTACGCACGGGCGTAGGTAAACGCAGTGTGCTTGCTTACTTTAAGTCTGCTCTGACGCAAAATCAAGCCTTGCTTTAACTTTTACCGGTATGTCACACCCAAACGCCAACGAAAAATATCCATATAAATAGATCATTTTTCTCTTACTAACAACTTTCCGATAAAAATTAGTTAAATCGAGTTTTTCAACGACTCCACGAAAAAGCGAGAACAGACTAGAATGTAGTGACTATTTCACCGAAAATGTTCAAGTTAAAGAGAATAAAGCGAAAATAAAAAACATTCATCTGCACTGTTTACATTAGCTTTTTAGGGGTTAAGATTAGGGTTTAGGTTAAGGTTTGGGTAAGGGTTCGATTTGGGAATAGTTTTACAGTAAGCATTTGAGTTTGCGTTAGATTTGAGTCAGAATTAATGAAAAACTAGATAAAAATTTCCGGTGAAATATAGGCTTCCGACATGAATACATCGCCCTGATATTGAAAATAACACAACCCATCGCAAGCTGTGACACTGTCACCACCATCACGAAATCACACTCAGCTAGAGTGACAGTAGCAATGGTACGTATAAATCATAAAGACGTAAGTTTTGGTTGCTTCGAAGATTGAAAAGTGTTCATATACACAACTAAATAACTTAGTTTTCGCGAAAAACGTAATCAAAATGCAGTTTTTCAGGCTTTTCAATTAGTTGTTGGTCTGATTGCAAATACAGTAATTGTTTGGATTTTGATCCTCGATTAGTGCATAACTGCGCATTCTAAAAGCTATCACCGGCAGCAAAAGCAGTCTATTTACACTGAAAGCCTAAAATCTTGAAGTACGGCTACCAACGATTTGATAACAAACCTTATCAACCAACTTGTATTGATTTATTTGTTTAATTTGTTATTATAAAATAGTTGCGTTTGTAATAGGAAATCTATCTATTTATCTCTTTATTGCCTGCTTTTTCACAGTTTTCCATTACCTCCATCATTTTGCTTGAGGGATGAGTGACGTCTCAAGCAATCTATTTCCAGTCTAGATCCTCAAAAGTAATATGCAATCAGAGGATAACATTTTTGCAGTACACAGCGATGTTTTAACTCAAAAAAGAATTTTAACCGAAGTGCAATGTTTGTGTTTTGCCTCAAAAAAAGCTACTCCAACAGATAATGATCTAATGAAGACAGCAACTTGCTAAATAAGCATAACCACTTCCTAATGTAAATATAGAGGCGACATCATTATACAAAGACCACTGGGTTCAACTCAACTTTGCTGGAAACGTAACTGGAGGAAATTACCTTACTCATCATTGTAAATTTATATCAAAGCCTTAAAAGGGATTCCAAAAACAGCTTCTGTTCTAAGAACTCTAAGGCTTCCCAGCACATGGAAAAACATTGGTTGACTCAGCCATCACGAACGGTATGTAACCCTTTCGCTTTGCTTGCGTTCAAAACACAATAAATTGGTTAACATATCCAAACTTTTGTATAAACCCATTTATATTTTGTTTAAAAAAGTTGTAAGGATTCCAATGGCTTTTTTCTCAAAATACGCCACGCCTGAAAATTCTACCATGCAAATCAGCTACGTTTACGGCATAACAAAACAAAACAAACTGACATTGCAACCACAAAACTAGCGAGGTTTTAATGATCGCACGGCGCAGTAGCAGGTCGTATCATTTCTCGTGTTTCCTCGAGCCAGAATGTTGAAAAAGTCAATTACAATACCGTAAAATTGACTGATTGATACCTATCAACACTACCCAGCTTTTTCCTGTGGATGAGAGTACGGTGCAGCAATAATACACCAAAGAACCCCAGGGAAAGAAGCGAGGCCATTTCTGCACTATTTAAAGACAGGGCACTATATCACCACCCAATCCACAGTAATCGTCCATTCGTTTACTTTTTTGGGTTCCGTTTGCAAGTCTTTCGTCAAGCAGGGTCCATCACAACAGGTAGACTGCTTGGCCCCATTGGGAAATAAGCGTAAAGTGTCTTCCCCAAGGACACAATGACAAATTGCCACTTCGGGAACTGAACCGTGGGTCAGCAACCTTTCAATCACTAACCCGAAGCTCTACGACTGAGCTATCGCCGCCGCTAACAGTAGTGGCCTGCAATGCGTCCTTGGGCGATATGGAAATGGCTACTTGGGTTTTTTAGTACTCCTATGTCGTTACAGGGGATCTATGGAGCAAACTTCTGTTGCATCATACTCTCACCTACAACAAAGAGCAAGACAATTCCAATCAAACAACCAAAACCTTTCTCACTTGAAGTGATCGAATATAAATCGATACGCTGATAGCAAGACTTGATTAAAATTGCATACCAGAAAATTTTATCAGTCGCAACTTCGCCTAGAAAAAGAAGGATTTTAGCTTGAAAGTGTTTGCTTTGTGATAAAGCGGGCATAAAAGTTATCGCAACAAAAGCGGTAAAAAGCACAAAGCTTGCAAAGCATAACTTCACATACCTGGTATTCGGCTTCACGCTTCGCTGCCGCTGCTTTCTCTTTCTCTTCTTCTTCTCTTTCTTTTTGCTCTCTCAATTTCTGAACATCACAAAAAAAGTTTAAACTAAATTTTGAACTTGCTTGCATTAGCAACACGTTTTATCCACGTAATTGTAAAAAATCGTTCAAATCGATTTTCGTTCAATAGATACCTAAGAAATTCCAAAATTCTGGTTTCATCTTATTCCAATGCATTTCGCGCATCTTGCAAAAACTCTCCACAAGATACTTGAAATGCAATCGAATAAGATGAAATTAAAATACCACAAAAGTACTTTCAATGCGAACCTATTATGTGTAGAACCATCAGGACAGCACATTAACTCACACGTCTTTCTTCCAAAGCCTTTAACTTAGCTCTGGAGTCTTCGCGATTATAATCTTCATCAACGCTGCCATATTTTTGTTCGCTTGCTTGTTGTCGTTTCACTTTTAATTCCTAAAAAATGCATGAAATTTGACAAAGTGATTCTTTGGAATATGTGGATGTGGCCAGCAACAAAAAACTGAGGCCATGTTTTGGGACACTTAGTGTTCCAAATGGTCGATTTAAATTTTACTATTTTTTCATTATTTACAGTGAGTGACACACATAAGAACGTAAAAGAAAACTTGAAAAGCTTTTTTCTAGCTAGATGAGCATAGTTTTTAAAAGTCGCATAAACTTGTGAAAAATACACTGAAAACTAAAAAAAAAAACTGGATTCAATCATACATTGTTGAGATCGTTTTGGTATTACCTTTTACAGAAAGTAGTTTTATTGTAGTGCCACAGGTGACCGTGATATATTCGAAATATAACCGTAAGTAGAGTTTGCTTTATCAGAGCAACATTACTTTACAACGCCATGCAACCAATTTTTCTCAACGCAGTATTGAGGCTATTGAGGGTAGAAAAAAGAGGGGATATTTTTCAGAATATTTTAGTATTTTGAAAAATGGATAAAATGCTCGGTTAGCCAAGTCCATTTTAACACCAACAGCTTTCACATTTCAACAAATGATTTATAAACAAACGCACCTGTTTTATGAAAGCGAATAAATTATCTTGCAAACAAATACTCAGCGAAAACGATATTAAAATATAGTAAGAATACTATTACGATTAGACAATTAGACATAAGAGTATCATGTTAGATGAAGTCATCAAACTCATGAAATTTATGTTTTACTGTATTAAGCTAAAAAATGATAGCACAATAATATACTTTTGCTTTCAATGTATGAAAACTATAGAATTTTTGCAATAACATGTGATTTAAAATGAAATACCGCAAATGCGCCTGCCAGTAATCTACAATGCTAGGGTTGGTGCTTTTTTTCAATTCAAAGAGAATTTCAACCATGCAAAAATTCAGAAGTTGCTGTCCTTAATGATAGTTAGAAAATCTAGGCCAAAAACAAGTTTATGATATAATGCAAAAAAAATAAAAAAAATGTTTTGCGGTTGGACAAATTATGTCCAATAAAAACCTAAATCAAATATATCTTATACGAACTCTTAGCCCACACCTAGACGGCCTTACGTTGAAACACTACAGATTTATACGCAGAATTAAAAACGGATAAGTTAAAGTCAATTTCCCGATCAACCGAATTTTCAAGTTTAGTTTTCATATGCGAGTCTGAATGCTGCTGAATCTAGATCTTAAACCAGTCTAAAATAGCGAAAACATTTCAAAGGCAAAAACAGTGGAGTCGAAGCGAGATAGAAAGTGAAACAAGTAACACAAAATGAAGGGATAATACTAACCACGCAAAATGAAAGAGCATGTTTTATTGCCAAAAATCCATGAAGAATTTACACAAAAGCTGGCGAGAGAAAGAAAAGAGAAAGAAGAGCCGGAGAAAAGTAAACAAAACGAAGAAAGTTGTGTATGAACTCTGCAAAAGAATTTCGCAAAGATAAGTGACTTAAGATAGATTCCATCAGCAACTAATCCTAATGTACGTCACTGCCTTAATTTAGGCACTTTACTTTCCAAATTGGTAGGGCTATTTTAACGGCTTTTCCGTTCTAAGTTCGATACAAACGCATATAACTGTAAAATAATTAAAACCAGCAACCGAATCGTCTTCATTATTTTCGCTGTATCACGCCCAAGCACGTAACGAGTTTCCGAGGCCCATCTCCGAGCACCAGAGCATCACGTAGCTTCTTCAGAAAAAGGAAGGCACTATTTCACTGAAAATGTTTATCTATTTTTTTTTTAGTTCTGACTCAAACCCAACCCAAACTCGATTTCTTACTCTAAAACTAACCCCAAACCTACCCCGAATCCACACCTTAACCTCCTTTGAATTTAAAATTAAGAATGCGCAGTTGAATATTACTCATTTTCGTTTTACTCTTTTGAACTTAAAATTTTTCCGTAAAATAGTCACTCGCTACAAAAGGTGCAGCGTAGCACGGCTGGCATCAATGCCTTATGTCCGCTAGCCCGATTGTAGGAGCAGCTCCAATTTTTAAAAGTCGATGAAAAACTTTTGACTCGGTAGGATGTAGAATAGTTGAACATTTCAAGAATATAAGCAACGGTAATGGCCTCATAAATCTTAGTACTGAAGGATGCAAAGGCAAAATGGAAATTCAGTGGACTCCATAAAAAGTTACGATGATTTGCTGCTTAACTGGCCAGTTGGTCGAGCGGTAAAGCGTTCGTCTCAAGAGCGGAGATCTTAGGTTCAAATCTCGGCCTGGTCAAATCGGACAGTGTTGCCACAGGCTCGCTATCGTTGCGACATTTGCACAAAAGGAGCTGTGTTACCGGGCGCAATGATGCGAAGATGGGTACCGCAAACTCGTTACACGCTTCGGCGTAATACAACGAGTATAATGAAAGATTTGGTTTGAACTTCCTGTCGATTTTGGCCCAGATTCAAACAGAGAAAATTCAAATGATGCACCCAAGCAGTAGCGTAAACAGCTTTCAATTTTTATTTACGCTGTAACTCTAAAAATGCAGCAAAAATTATCATTAAATGTTGCCAACGTAAATTTTGTTATCTTGAAACGGATAAAACGCAGAAGACAAGATTGCTGTTTAGATTTGAGCTTAGAGTGGTTTTGTTTTAATTAAAGTAAACTTTAAAAGCAATGGATCGTAACCAACGCGCTTTTTAAGGGTCTGTTACGCATGCTCTGCGACACTAATAGTACATTTTTGAAATACCTGTCTGGGCTTAACACTGAACATGAAGTAGTTGTAAAATATTGGCAATGTAAGATTGAAATTGCTGACTTAAAGCTCTTTAAAATGACAAGGTTGCAATTTGAAAGCAATGAATTAATAAGCGAAAACATGCCGCAAATATGCCACGGGCATGCGCGCTCTTAGCTTTGAGGAAATTTATCAAGGTGGTTATTATGCAAACCGAACATTATTTGTCTAACAAACAGACAATAAAATGAACATACACTGAGCTTTTGCTGGACTTCGTTGGCTTCGTCTTCGTTGTCGTCGTTTAAAACACTGGACCTGTTCGACAAAAGATTTACAGCATTTGTAAAAAATCAAATTAGCAATATTCCACCCTATAACTTAAGAAAGCAATAAAACAGCTCTTTAACTCGAATGTCTCCGCTTAATTGTTTAACTTAAGAGAATAAGCAATAGAAATTTAACAGCACACTTGCCTGCATACATGCTTAAGAACTGAGGATCTGCATTCTGCATATTGTAATCATAGTTTATTCGCCAAGTTGCTTTGGCCAGGAGACAGCGAAGGGACCTTCGAGTCAAGCTTCCACCTGCCCACCTGTCTACCACGCACACTGGAGGCTTCACACTGCCTTTTTTATTGCTGAAGGTCAAGCATTTATGGTCTTTGGTCTGACTCGACCGGGAATCGTACGGTATGGGCAGCAAAGCTAAGTCTACTTTTATCAGTAAATCGGCATTTTTCTTCGGCACATCTTAACTCACTTTTGATTTTTCCATTGTTTAATATACAAGCCGCTGAATTTTTGGACACAAACGGACTCACCAAAGCCTAAAAAGGGACATTGCTACTACAGTATGGACCGTTTGGAGCTTGAAATCTTGAAAATTCTTGAAGAATATTTACTCATAATCAGATTAAAAAATCAGATTTTATGTAATATTCTTAGGAAATTTAAGACACTTGAAAGTTAACTACAAAATCGTCGCCACTACCACACTTTTCCTGGGTTTAATTTTCAAAATACTTTAGCAATTAGAGGCGCAGTCTGCAAAGAACAGACTAGGTCCAAATGGAAAAAAATTGTAAGGATTTCTCCAAGAACACAACGCGTCAGGATCTCAGCAAATCGTCGGTGCAAACTAAATTTGTCACCGGCATACTAATTTAAAAATGCCGCCGCTGGCAAAGTACAATACTAATACAAAAGATGCATGAAAAAAAATACTGTAGAAACTTAGAAGTCACAAAAATTTTAAGAGCAACATATTTCTCGGATTGTAGCATAGCTGCAGGCACAGTTTAGCGAGTGCGAGTTTGATTTACAAAACTATATCTATCACAGCTGCACACTTCATATTGTTTCGTAAAGGCAGCTGAAGCTTGTATTTCCAGGATAAAGAAACGTCAGCAATGTTTAAAAAGCTGATGGCACAAAGCTAATGCACTTACGTTTTTTTGCTTGTTATGGTGATGGTGGTTGTGGTTTTGACGGTTTCCATTTCAGGTTCCTCTTCTAAGTGACCATTCGCAACTTCCTCTGAGTCAGAGCTGCTGCTGCTGCTGTTGCTGCTGCCCACGCTTTCACGTCCATTCTATAACACATAGATAAGCTAATAGAATCGAGTAAATGCAGCAACAACGCTTCCGGAATATATGCTCGCTAATTACATTAAAGGACATACTACAAGTGAATGTTAATAACTTTATGCAGAGTGAGCTCATGACCAATGTCAGGGTGGGATCAAAAATTCAAATTTTTTCATGAATTGCGTCATTAACTTCGAATCAGAACCAATTAATAGTGCAGATTTATTTTAGAACATTTCGACAACTTTTCGTACAATTTCAACAACGTAACGTTAGTTATTGTGAAAGTTTTGAAGTGCATTCTTCAAATGCCAGTAGCAATGTAACACGATATTGTATATTTGAATATTACCACCTGTAATGCATGGGTTTTAACATGTTGGCAGCATATGTGAAAATTTTTTTATGACGCAGTGTCAGTTCGTTGTTGGCCTATCTTAGTAACTGAAGAAATTCAAATTGAATATCAGTCGAGCAGATAATGCTGCGATACTATATAAGGACAGTAATTCAAACAGTGAGCAAGTCTAATTGCCCATAGCAATGCTTAATGACATTGAACGACAATTCATCGTCTATGACCTATGCAATATGCACTACATTGTTCAAATCCGAAAAGTAAAAAATATCATTTTAAAGAGTATCGCGCAGTTCTTATAAGAATAAAAGCATACGACTGACACATTATTGTCAAATTCTTATGTAAATAGCACAATATGAAATCGACGTCCAAATTACAATGTGAGGGTGGCCTGACAAATACAATGCCGGTGTAACATTTTCAGGGTTTTGTATGAACTCAAAAAAACGAAAAGTTAAGAAAATAATAAAACCTGCCTAGGTGTGATTGTTTGACAACAATAAACCACAATTTTAAGCTTTGCAAACATTTTATACAGGGTGGCCCACTTAAAAGTAGCCCGGAAAATGTTGTAGAGAAGAGGAACATTCTTTTATTGTTTAAATTAACTGTAGGAATGTTTAAATAATCTGTAGTGCTACAAAAGATTCTGGAAGTGCTCCCCAGTTGGAATCTATGCATCTGTGATGTTATAGAAGATGCTGAAAGTGCTCCCAGTTGACATCGATTTAATTTTCTGGGCTACTTTTAAGTGGGCCACCCTGTACTTCAAAATATAGCTATACTGTAAATACTACTATGACTGCAACTGAACCAACTTTAGCTGAAAACCTACTTAGCCAATTCCAAATTTAAAAAATCCACTATACGGAGTTGGGAATGATATTCACAAAAAAAATAACCATGCAGTTGCACAAGGCCTACTAAAAGATATTCTTTCTAAAAGGCTATGCGGTGCATAACAACAGTGTGCATTCTTAACTTGAGCACTAACCCTAGAATTTATAAGTTTCGAAAAGTTTTGAATTGTTCCTAAAACCGGTTTCGAAGTTTTGGGAAAAAGAGTTGCAATGCTCTCAAAATTGAACAGCTGGAGTTCGGCATAATAGTTCGCGTTTCCTTCCTTTACGACTGCCAGTCTGCAACCATGCAACACAACTTACCCAATTATTTGATACATATAATACACACCTCAACTACAGGCAGATCTTCGGTGAGAACTTCAGTTGTTTCCATCACAACTTCGCTTCTTTCTTCGTGATTATTGATATCGTCATACGTTTCAACCGTCTTCGTCACTACAGTACTAGTTGTGGTGTAAGACTGAACCGGTTCATAAGACCTTTCAGATTCTTCTCTAAGTCGCCTATAAAAACGATTTCGTTTGTACTGTACAGCAAGTGTTAACAATACACCATCTTTCTGAGTCTGAAATATTTTCAACTCAGTTTGCGAGAGTACAATTTTACCTCCAAATGAACCGGTACTGATAACGTAGTCTAGCTAGTCTTTGGGATCGATCCCAGATACATAATGCAGCAAATGAAATAAAGATGCAGTACTTTACAATAACCAGCGATTAATGTGCTTACTCTTTTGATGGAAGATTTCTCCAAAAGCTTTTAAACCGGGGTGTGTCTAGTATTCCCTTTGATTAAGCTTAACAATCAACCAAAATGCTTACCGAACGTAAATACTAGTAATCGGCAAAACAGATCTAAGTAGTAAGACAGTAAGTCAATTAAACATCAAGAAATGTAGTCGAATCTAGAAACGAAGGTTTTACATCAAAATCGAGACAGTATTTCAATAACACAAACTTTAGGTATCGGTTTACGTGGCAAACTAACGACATTAAACGCCATATGCAGAGGCGATATAAAAATTTCATAGCTAACTGAAACTATAATAGTTTCGTATTATCTGCACGCAATAACACTATTGCATCAAAACTTTCCAGCCCAGTATCGCCTAAAAAACACACCATTTCTTAATGCAAAACTTGAGATGTGATGTGCACCAAGGGAAACACTACGTAACGCACCACAAGGCTTACGATGCCTTAAAGTCTTAAAACAAACACAAACGACGTCGCAACTACTGCGAAGGGTTACTCAATACAATCCCTGGTTTAACAAAATCATTTTATTGCAAGATATTTCTTATTATACGCACTCGCTGTACTACGCCGCAGCGTGTACCGAGTTTGCGGGGTTCATTTCCGCGTAACTGTTCCCGGGCAACACAGCTTTTTTCGAAGAAATGTCGCAGCAGTGGCAAAGCGTTAGCAACACTGTATCCGATTTGACTGGTCCGAGATTTGAAACTAAAACCTCCCGCACCAGCGACGAACGCGTTACCGCTCGAGCAAGTGGCCGGTATCTCTATTCCTTTCGTTTCTTTAATTAACTATTGCTAGCATTGTAAAATTGTAATAGAACTTCATAAATATTCTAAGCGGCTCCGTGCAGCTTCAATTTAATCAATTTATTTTTATATTCAAGCAAATCTAGACTGCTTAAATCATTATGTTTCAAAGGCCACAATTTCAAATCAAACATATTTCTTCGTCAGAAACTTCAGTGCGGTTATATAATTTCGTTAAAATTATGATACACAAAGCATCTTATAAGCCCCAAGCAATGCAAAACATAAAGAAGAATTAGTTATGACTTGGGAGCGTTCTCAATTTTCAAGGACTAAAAGCAGAATAGGTGAAAGATATATCATTTGCGAACAATCAAACAAATCAATAAATAGCGATAAATTTTAACTGTTAAAATGAAAATTCATAACCGTTTGAAAACTATGAATCGTGTATTGAAATCGAAACATATGCTTGACAATAAGTGAAAAAATGCAACTACATTGCTACAAATTGTTTTCATTACATTGTTCAAGAAACCTTATCTTTTAAACGCGTGTAATGAAAAATTATCTCTCTTGTTTTGCGATTCGTAAAGTAACTTAACAAACCGGTACCCAAATAAAGCCTTCTCGCTGACTTAAGCTGGTTCGGGTTACACTTTGATATCTAGTGTCTGGATTTAGGTTAAACTAGACTAAATCATTACATAAATATCTAAAAGTCTAAGACCATCCAATAAATATAACTTGACTCCAACATACTAAGCTGCAAAAGTAATCGTAGAAAAATTGTAAATTAGGTGGAAAATCTTCGTTAGAGTACATAAATTATTATTTAAACATATTTTATTGCCACCACGATCACACAACCTGGATAAATAGAAGTAGGATTTACAACATTTACAGTGCTAAGGCCATAATTTCATCAACTTGACTCAATTACATCTAATATTGAACAAAAGCTGAGGAAACAAAGAATCTGAATGGCGTTTACCTTCTTTCCTCGCGCCGGCGTTCTCGCTCAACTCTTTGTTCTTCTTCTTCCTTTAATTGTTGCCTGTCAAGTAATAAAACTTTGTTTTCATACAAAATCTCTTTGTGTTTTTACAACAGGGGCGCTATAAAATTTTTCTGGGAAGGAGAGGCATGTGCTTATCTTAGCCAAAACAAACTCTAAATTTATAAAACGATTGAGATAAAAATCCCTGCTATAAACATAAACAGAGTTCACAGGAAAAGTGGAAAATAACCAACTCATATAGCATACACAACGCACATGGCCTTGCAGAAATAACAACGGCAAAAGTAATCGAACCATTGCCTTTGAGACCCACAGTGCAACACCTTAAGTTAGCTGCCATTGTAAACAAAACACCTTTTAAAATTCAGTATGCATTTTGCGAAAGTTACGAAGAAATGTCTACTGCCCATAAGATAGCAAAAACGTCAGAAATAAAGCTGAAAAAGTGTTTTTCAGTTAACATTATAGAATATTTTATATATTTGTTTTGTATTGTTGTACTAGACATCTATCTTTCTGTTAAACCATTATTGTTCGAACGATTTTCAGTGAAATATATACTTCAAGCAAAGGGATTTCCAACAACATGTTTCTTTCCACAAACGTTCACGAAGTAGGTCCTGTGGACAACTAAATTCTTTAACTGTAACTATTTCCTATGTACAATGGGTGACCAATTTCACGTTCTCGTCCACAATGAATACGCGCCGTTAAAACAACTTGGCCTTCTGTTCAATAGTTAGCGGTAAGTGGTAATAGAACAAAGGTAATGCGATAAAATTGTGCTTTGAAATACTAAATGATTTCTAGCATTTTACATGGTTGAGAAGGATGTTTTGAGTGATCGTATTTATCCTTTTTGCACTTGCGATGACCCCACAAACCAGTTATAATTTCTTTTTTCCAAACTCTTACTGAGAAATTATGACGGTGTTCAACTGAATATCGACATTGAAATGAGTATTAAGTTTGTTTACCAAACATTTTCGGTACTACGTACAAGCGCCCAACCTCTAGTGAGATGCACATTTGAGAAATTGCACAATAAAAATAGGCAACCACTTTAATCTGCACGCGTCGGTCCATTAAAGGCGATTGAGTTTAGAGATAAAACGCAATCAAAATTCTTACTCCAATTCTTCTCTCTCTTTCCTTCTCCTTTCTTCTCTCTCCCGGCGACGCCTCTGGCGCTCCTTTTCAAATTCATCATCGTCGTCGATTTCAGCTCGCTCTCGCGCCAACCTGGAATAGCTGCTGCTTGAAGAGGAGCTAACAGGTTCACTCTTGGTTACCAACCTAAAGAAATTGATGAAAATCGGTCAAGAATCGTTTCATTCACATTTAACAACACTTTGCATGGAAATACACATTTAATTGTTACAAAAGATCACCTGGCAAACCCAAAAAGGACAATGCTCCTACATGTAGTTTTTGTTTTGGGGCCATGGTACCAGCCAGTGTTTTTGCTTTTTTAACTGGATTTGGTTATAATCAATTATTTGAGACTAGCTAGAACCAGTACAAGTCGGTATTCCCACTAAGCCAATTTTTGTCAGTAAATAAGAGATTAGCTGGCTCAATGGCAAATAATTTTCAGCAATATGATAACTATAGCTTTAGAAAACTCGACGATTTTTGTGGAAAAACGACTTTTGGTATACTTTAATACAAGAATCGTCCTAAATTTAAGGCACATAAACGAATTTTATAGCATTGCACACAATTTGTATACTTTGAGAAATTTGGGCATCTGCTGGTAAAAAAAAACTTATGGAATACTAATACAAGTACAATGGTACATGGTAGCCATAGTAGAGAGCAAACTTTTGAGTTGTAGATTGAACAAAAAAAGGATATCATGTGACACTGTAAGACTGTAAAATGCATTGGTCAAAAAAAATTTTAGACAATTTAAGTAATTTTTTGAAAATCCATTACATTTGAATAGGCAAATTTGAATCTTATAACTTGTACGTACGAAAATGAACAAGAATTGTTTCCGAAGGCTTGTTTCCAAATTTTGTGCTTACTCGGAGGGTAAATTGTAATAAAATTATTCATATCAACATTGCAGCAGTGCTAAAAAAGGACAGCAAGCAAAATCCATTGTGTTTCTAAAGCACCATTGCTGATACTACTACTATTAGATTGATTATATATATAACACAGAACACGTCAAAATTAAAATTTAAAACCCTACAGTCTGTTTCACCCGTAATCAAGATCCCGATTACGGGTGAAACAGACAGTAGGGTTTCAAATTTTAACTTTTGACGTGTTCTGTGTTATGTTGTGATAATCGCTCTGGCCTACGCTGTCGAGCACTTTTTTGAATCAGTTGAATTCAAACTGCACTCATCATGATTATATATATACATATATATGCCTTAACTCTATCTCTCAAGCTAAACTCTCCATACATATTCTACATCGAATGCATTGCCAGGTCTTCAAGACTATAGCGCAACATCAACCATTTCAGCAAGCACCACTGATGCCAATTATATACAGTTGTTGCGCTTGAATTTTCATTACTTCCAAGTTCCAACCCCTGCCTTCAATGATCTCAAACTACAGTAGATAACAGCAAATACGTTACCATGGAACTCAACTTAAGCATCAGGATTGATTATTTTTGGCTCAAAATTCTTGATGAAATGTCCAAGCGTGGAAATTTATTTTTAGTAACTTCAAAAAAAACTTCAGGTTATTTTCACAATTGAAGTACAATTTTTATTGCATGGCTTTGAATCCAAATTTATAGAACTGTTTCAATTGTTTAGGTAAGTGCGAACAAAATAGAGAATTTTTTCCAATTATTCACTTAAAATTTAAGTCAGTGACTGTTACATAACCGAGAAAAAAACTACATTAGCATTGTCCACTAAAATCACTAATATTATGCTCAAGTTGGGGACAGAATAGTATTAAAAAATATTTTTGAACAGCTGGGTCGAAAAGAACACAGTTAATGCAAACATAATGCAGTCGACAGTCTGATAGTATATATTGCACCAACTTCGACAACCTTATTAATTTTCCCTGCTATCCTCCTTGAAAAACAATACACTAGCAGTCAACACCATGCAAATTGCTATGCAAGAAAACAATAACACACTGTTTTAAATTTTAAAAAAATACCAAATTGTAACATTTGACATGTCAAATTGTAACATTTGACATGGCATCAACATTGCAAAACTACAATATTTACTTGTCAGCTTCTGCTAAAAGCTCTTGGCGTTTCTTTCTTCTTAATTCTCTTCGTTGTTCCCAAGTAAGTCCTTCATCCATCACATCAGTCATGGTGTGAGAAAACTTAAAAGCTAGCCCAACTTATCATAAAAAACACACTACCTGAAAATATATTTTAGCCAGTCCTTGAAAACTGTATTGCTTGAAAATACTGCACTAACTAATAACATTTCAACATCAATTAAAAAATTATGTACCATGTTTCCTTTTTTTTTTTTGGAAGTCTATCAGCAATTTTAATTTGCTTTTTTTTATTCTGATTCAAATCCTAATCCAAACTCAAATTCTTACTCTAAAAATAACTACAAATTTAACCCTAATCCAAATGCTAGCCCAAAGTCAAATCTTAAATCCATAAAAAGCAGTGTTGGGCAAGGTAATGAGAAATGTTAACTTCGTTAAGAGTTAATCCGCTAAGAATTTTCAAGCAATTTTTTAACTCAGTTAAAGTTAAGTAGTTAACTGAAAAACAAAAGTAATGCAAGTTAAAGTTAAAAGTTAATTCATCAAGTTTGTTTTTTTTAAATCCAATATTATCCTGCAGTTGATGCCCAATAAAATCATTCCATTTCCATACGAGAAAAAAATTACTCATTCTGATTTCTGTTACTACGGTATTCACTTTTCTAATAAAGATAGACACAGCGGAAGCCTTTTTTCATTTTATTCTTTATTTTTTTGAAAACGAATTCTGAACGAACAAATATCTTAAGGAGTTAAAAATCATTATTGTAAGATCATAGTGTACTTTATGCATAATGGTAATCACTTTGCAGAGTCAAATTATTACAGCACTAGGGTCCACCACAACTGACCGCGACAAACTGACTGCCAACCAACTGACCGCGAACAACGCTGATTGGCTAAAAGGGCGATCCTAAATATTTTTTTATTATCCTCAGAGCCATCTTGCCCAAACCCTCACTTTGTGACGAAATCATCGCGACGAAATCACTGTAACAAAATCGTTGGTTCGCGGTCAGTTTGTTCGCAGTCAGTTTGTCGTGGTCAGTTGACTTGGCTCGACAGCTCTATAGTCAATTGCAAACAATTATTATTTTTATGGCATTAGGATGCAGGGTGTATCCTAGAAATTTAACAGATTAATGTAAACATTAAAGTAGTTAAACAAAAGTTTATAGTTAATAACTTACCTCACAAAAGCTTTTTCACTCATTAACAAAAAACTTAACTTTGTTATTAACGAATTAACGAGTTAATGCCCAACACTGATAAAAAGCAACTGAATACTACTGTATGCGGATGAATACATTATTTATTTTTGTTTTGCTCTTTTTAACTTAAAATTCTATGGTGAAATACCAATCCGTTTTTTTAAATATGGCAAAGCATTCATAATAAATTTAAAAGGCTTAATGACATAGACTAGCCCAAGGACTTAAATCAGAAATTATTGATTAGCAGAGGTGGGCACAAATAACATTAACTTAAAAGCGCAGCGTAACATAGTGCAATGATCTTTTCAACCACTAAAAGCGCAGCGCAAACTGCACAATTTAATATGTTTTAATTTCTGAAGTGTAGTGCAACTTCCTAAATGAACTTTTTGATTCAGTTGAAGCGCAACGCAATTGCGGGATGACAGTTTCGTACCAAGTTGAAGTGCAACCTCACTTCCACAATTGAAATTTCACAACACAAAGCAAACACCACATTTTTTGCGATTTTAGACAGAAAAAGAGCAAATAATTTCTTAAAGAAAGCCAAATTAATCAATTCAATGGTTGAACTGGAACAAAGTCAAGTTCAATGTTTAAAATAGCGCTATTAACCGGAAAAGTTTTGGAAGCGCAGTGCAATTAAAGCACAACAAATTTTAAAGACTATAGTCCGCAACACAACTTCCACAATGTTTAAAAATAAAAAAAATAAAGCGCAGCACAACTTCCGCAATTGCAGAGGTTGGTAAAAATGTGCTTTGCCCACCTCCAGAAATTAGGGATGGAGAAGGCTGTATTGGAGGTCAAGGGGCACAACCTCCAGGGGCAATTGAGAGGGCACTCTCAGCCCTCAAAAATTTTTTGCGATTTTACTCTGCATTATGAATATTTTTTGCTTTTTTGGCTTTCAAATAACTCAACATTAGACCTATTTTGGATAAAATAATTGCTAGTAAATAGTTGCACATAAATTAGCACTGCATGAATGATTAAATGTGCAATGTAGGCAGTGGTAAATGGTTAATGGAAACATTTTAGTCATATTATTGCAATACAACCTGATAAATGCTAATGTATATAATTGCAAAAAACTCATAAGTTTTTGTCACTGCTAAAAAATACAAGACCACGAGGGCTCCAACAAGTTGGATCACTGGTCACGGTTCCTGCACTCATTTCGGTCCATGCAGTGCTTGAGCTCTTGTATGTTTTAGCAGCACCCCAAGTTTTAACTTAATTTTTTTACATTTCACAGAAATATAATTTGAAAATGACTTTGATTAAAACCGATTTTATTTCAGCTTTTGCAATAAGCTTTTCGCACAGAACTCTTTAGTTGGAATCTCTGTCTGGTTCGGTAGGCCTATGTGGTGAGCATAATCCTTAAAGATGAACACAAATTTTGTGTTGTGGTTTTTCAGGATAATGCACCTAAGAGAGTTGCAATCTACTAGTACAATAAGGCGATATGCAATATGCATTCTAAAGAGATTGTACAATCCGCAGTAAGAAGAAATGCAATCTATTCAGTAACAGCAGGCTCTGCTCAACCCGAGCACTGGACAGTTGAAGGACAAATACATTCTGCTTTTGCCAGCACAAATTCGTATTTTTTCCTTCAGCCCACGTAAATGAAAAACGAACCTAATCGCCTGGCTGGTCAGCTGGTGCACAGAGCACTTATGATACAGGATATATAACAAAAACAAGCTTATGCAAGAAATTGATTTTATCAAAAAGATCTTGCTCAACAACGAGTAACTTGAAGATATACTTTTGCGCCCAAGCACATATCCAAGGAAATTGCTCAAATTTCTACATCTAAACCCTTTGGATCAAAAAAAAGTCCAATGTACCTTAGTTACAGCTCTGTGGATGGGCTCAGCTTCTCAGCAATGAAAAACATCAAATTAAAACTGCTCTGCAAAATTGCTATGAAGCAGTATCACGACGCTTGATTTTCTCAAGCCAATGCTTGCTACCTGCTGCCAAAAAGAATATGCTATGTGCCAATCAAATAAGCATGGTCCGTGTAATGGTGTTTACATAGGTCTCACAACCTAAAGGTTAAAGAAACACATTAAGCAGCATGTTCCAAAAGCACTAAAGCAAAAAATCACTCTCACTCAGGAACAGGAAACTCAATGATTCCAACTAACAAGAATTCGGTCAAACAAAAAATGCATAACAAAAAGTAGCCTAAGACTCAATTTGGACCAGAGAGCAATTCATCCACTTGTCCACATTTATTGGAATACAACCAGTGTGCATGAAATGGCAACTAATCTAATTCGTGGTTTAAAATCTTAACTACACTGCCACAGCTCAATTCTCAATTCCACATTAGTCTGTTAGAAGTCGTTTATAGATTTTGAGGAAAAAACGAAATTTGTGCAGACAAAAGCAGTTTGTATTTACCCTTTACAAGTTCAACTGTATCATTAAGATCACTGATCAGAACTTGCTACGCAGTGCCACTAAGAATGCATCGGTACCATATCTCCTTAATCTAAATTGCAATTTTCTTAGTGCATTTATCTTAAAAACCCTAAATACAAACTTTGCAAAGATCCTGCTCCCCACTTACTGCATACCAAACCAGAAAGAGACATTGCTACAGAAGAGTTTTGTCTGAAAAAGATTGCTGCAGAAGAGTTTTGTCTGAAAACTTTATCTTGAAAGCTGAAATAAAATCGACCTTGCTGAAAGTCATATTCCACTTTTGTACCACCCAGCAGAGGCATTGCTAGGGATGGTGGCACCCTGGGTGAGATGCTTATTCTGCAAACATTGTCACAGTTCAGGAATTTAAAGCAGCTTTTAATAGCATCAGAGCTATCATTTCCAAACAATTTTTTTATATTATTGCATTAAACTTATAGTAGTTTAGGTGATTTCAGATTTTGCAGCATCATACGTCATAATTAACAACCCATTGTCTATCTCAGTGTAATCAACCTCTTAACATACTATCATATTTTGGTTTTTCTTCATTTTAGCATAGATTTATGAATAGAACTGGATGAAACCTTCAATCTAAAACAGCTTTTTTCAAGACTAAGCCTACCCATTACTCAAAGAGCGAAAATTATACCTTTGATGCTAATGAAAGTTATTTTGAAATTCTGTGCCACTAACAAGTTTTTAGAATTTAAAAACAAATTGATTTAAAAAATTTAAGCTGAATTTGCAATCTTTCAGCATTTCAACATATTTTGGACTTGACCGGTAAGTGTGCAAGGCTGATTGGACTGAGCAAAATAAATTCTTTCTAACTTTTCTAAATCTTAGTAATTTACAGTAGCTTTTTCTAATTGCTCTAAAAACTTGCAAAACGTCATCCAAATGCATGGCGTTAAAATGGCTAGGCCTATCTTTTTCTGAAAAACTGCAAGAATTGCCCAGCGGCTGGGGGCATCGCCCACAGGCCCCCATAGGGGTAAATTGTTATCTTGCACGCAATCTTCACAACCAACAACTTTCTAAATCGTTATTGCAAGGTTTTTGAATAAACAAATGTTGTAACAATGCAATTATTAATATTACCGCGAAACCCTGTTTGACTTTAACTAAATTAACTACACAGTACAATTGGGTACTGGTTGCTTTTTGAAAAATTCACCCATCGTCCCCTTTAAAAACTTCTGGGTGCGCCCCTCCCAGTAACCCACAGTGGTACTCTGCTATAAGCGTAACTCTAGGTAATACAAAATAAATAGCCTAGGCCAAGTCATTTGCCATTAGAGGCAAAATAATGTTTCTTTCAGGTAGGCTACCAATTTGCCCTGGGACTCATTTGTCCAGGACCCATTTTTGGCTGGTACCCATTTGTCCTAAAACCTATACTGGTATAAATTTTTCATCAGTGATTCTGGGAGTATTTTGCCTCAAGTGCCAAAATAGCCACTTCCATTTGGTTTACATGCTTTGGCTTGTTAATCATCTTTACTTAGGCCTATGCTGTACCATTGGGTACCGGTAACTCTAACTGGCTTTCAGTTAACTTGACCAGTGTTACTTTGCTGTCACTGACGAGTGACGGGCAAGGATGGCAGTACGGTTCGTTGAAAATTTACCAACATGCCGTACCCGTACCGGTACCATTACAAAAAAGGCGTACCGTACCAGGCTACCAGCATACCGTACCGTATTTCTTAGCAAAAATTGAGGCGTACCGTACCGTACTGCCATCCTTGCTTTTAACTACTCGCAAATTTAACTGACTTTGAAATTACTTGCCTATAAATCAGCGATCTCAATTCACACATTTATAATTGTAATATTGTAATTACAGTTTATTCGCCAAGTTTTCTTGGCCAGGAGACAGCGAAGAAACTTTTCGGTCTTCGAGTCAAGCTGCCACCTGCTTACCTGTCTACCACACATAGTGCAGGCTTCACACTGTCCCCTTAATTGCTGAACGTCAAGCAAGGAAGATGTGAATACCAATTTTTATAGTCCTTGGTTTGACCCGACCGGCAATCGAACCCGAGTAAACCGCTTTAGTAGCAGAAGCTCTATCCACTCGATTACTGATTAGTTTAGCCGTAGTTTACTGATTAGTTTAGTCGTAGTTTAGCCATATTTAGTGACTATGGTTTAGCGGCGGCGCAGTATAAGAATATATCAGTAGGTTCACTCCAACCAAAAACCATTGTGACGTGATCCGCATTTTTTGAGAGCCAAGCAAAACTTCGGAGTCAAATGACGTCATAATAGTGACATCGGGAGCGGAATCGAATTATACCAAATGATTGCAATTGTTCTGAAATTTTATGAATTTTGTCTCCACCATACGGAGTTAAGTCCTTCCCCTTTTTCTACGGCCCTAAACATTGAAGAACTGCATTTTTCACGACTGTCATGCTCCAGACGTTACTTGACGTAGCTTTTGTTGTACTTTTTGTATTGAAATAAGATTGGTACCAACAAATCCGTTTAAACTCGGGCTTTGAATCGCTCCATTTGTTACGTCACTTGTGTATGACGTCACAAAGTCACAAAAGTAAAAATAACCTAAAATTGGAACTTTTTGTTCTTTGGGTAACTTTAGTTATGGGGGGGTTTGCTCGCGTTTGACACCCACCAGTTTTCTTTTGCCCGAAACTTGCTCTGTATCGTCAACTAGCTTTCCTGCAATTTTCTTTTTAATTGCTCAAGAATTTACGAAAATATCGTTGGTTGTTTCGTGACATGGTAAAGTTATAAAGATAAATACAGCATTTGAAGCCTTTGTGCTTTAACTGATATAATTTTATTGTCACGTCATTGTCATTAATCAGCGACTTGATTGATGTCTTACGGTCCAAAACAGCATGTTTCGGCTGCATAGAAATAACTATACAATTTTAATTATTTTATTCCTCAAATTTGAAAATTCCACCGCTTGTATTTTGCTGTTGCGTGTAGGCCGGTAAAGTCTATTAAATTGAAAGAATACAATTATAAAGAATAATCTCAACATGGCCGCACGAAAATCCACTACGACCTGTTCACACACACAGAAGGCCAATTGCGATACAGCTGCAGCGCTCCGTAATATTTTGGACTAAAAGACAATGTTGTTTTGGACCGTAAGACATCAATCAAGTCGCTGATTAATGACAATGACGTGACAATAAAATTATATCAGTTAAAGCACAAAGGCTTCAAATGCTGTATTTATCTTTATAACTTTACCATGTCACGAAACAACCAACGATATTTTCGTAAATTCTTGAGCAATTAAAAAGAAAATTGCAGGAAAGCTAGTTGACGATACAGAGCAAGTTTCGGGCAAAAGAAAACTGGTGGGTGTCAAACGCGAGCAAACCCCCCCATAACTAAAGTTACCCAAAGAACAAAAAGTTCCAATTTTAGGTTATTTTTACTTTTGTGACTTTGTGACGTCATACACAAGTGACGTAACAAATGGAGCGATTCAAAGCCCGAGTTTAAACGGATTTGTTGGTACCAATCTTATTTCAATACAAAAAGTACAACAAAAGCTACGTCAAGTAACGTCTGGAGCATGACAGTCGTGAAAAATGCAGTTCTTCAATGTTTAGGGCCGTAGAAAAAGGGGAAGGACTTAACTCCGTATGGTGGAGACAAAATTCATAAAATTTCAGAACAATTGCAATCATTTGGTATAATTCGATTCCGCTCCCGATGTCACTATTATGACGTCATTTGACTCCGAAGTTTTGCTTGGCTCTCAAAAAATGCGGATCACGTCATAATCGAGTGAACCTACTGATATATTCTTATACTGCGGCGGCGGTATAACACATTTAGCGTCGGCTTCATCTGTCTGGTGCATCCGCATACAAAAAGCCGGCACAATGTGCAAAAAGTGTGGGATTTAAAAATCACTGCTCATTCAGCTTAGAGTGGAGCGGAGTGGCGAATTTTTACACTCCAAATCCACTCCGATATTTCTTCAACTGACTCCGGCTCCAATCTGACTCCGAAATTTTACAACAACGCTCCGCTCCGAACTACTCCGAGACAAAAATACGCTTCGACGAAAAATTCAAACCAACTTTCTTATTGCACAATAGCCTGGTATAAGCCTAGCCTAGGGTTACCATATTTGCAAAAGCAAAATTCCGGACAGTGCATGGCTACTTTTCATGAGACCAAATATATGCGCTACCACATTTTGTCACATCGAAATTTGACCTATAAAATTGGCAATGCAACACACAAGAAGTTTCTACTAGTGACAATACATACCAGTGAAATTGTTTACCCAGAAAATATAACCATCACAGACCGTTACTGAAAAATACTCAACTTCAGAGTGAAAAATAATATTGAAAATTAGGTTGTGCCAAGCATGCGCGTAGCCAGGATTTGGAAAAGGGGGGGGGGACTTTTTTGAAAGAGTGAGAAAAGTGGAAACAACCTTGACCCAAATTTTCATTGTTCTTGAATCAGTTTCACACGGTTTGTCCGAAAATTGAGACGGAATATCTCGGAAAGCTCGGAAATTCAAACGTTTTTTCAGCCCAAAATCAGGTGGTCTCCAAAAAAAAAAAAAAAAGGTCTTCACCGAAATTGAGACTGATTTTTCGGCCAAATTCGGAAATTCAAACGTTTTAGGGGGGCTGTTTTCCTTTGGGAGGGGGGCTATTTTTAATTTTTCACAAAAAATCGGCCTCAAAAGCACCAAAAACGTGCGGTTTTGCATACCTCACAAGCCAATGGGGGGAGGCTCGAGCCCCCCCCCTGGCTACGCTACTGGTGCCAAGAAAGGTGTAGCGTTTTCTCTTTTTATCTGCCACATTATTCATCAAACCAACTCTTTGCTTTCAATCAATTTACTGCTATTATACAACCAACCACTTTTCTACTGAATCTCTCAAATGCTAACCACAAAAGCTAAAGTGAAACTACATAATGACGTCACCAATAATGAAACAATACAGTATTTACTACACCACTCCCCCCCAAATAACAAGATTAGCCACAAAACAGATCAAATTATGAGCAATAATCATTGAGATACGCAGGTCGATGTCGTACCCTACCAAAAGTCGAAATATTTTGCTGCCCTGGGATAAACAAGCCCCCCTCCTCCGACTTACCTCGACTGTCGACTTCTTTGCTCGTTGCAAAGTGGTCGCTGTGTTGATCTCCATCCGTTGACGGCGGAAGGGACGACGACGTTTCTAACCAGCTGGAAGGCATAGTTTTTGCTTCAAATTTTCTAAAATTGTCCTCATGTACTACTTTCACCCCTTCACTTGAAGTCAGTTGTATCCGATATAGAAGGTTATTGAGACTTACAACAACCAAAAACGGCCCCGTCCATCCTTGACCTAATTTTTGTTTTGCTTTAGGAGGATAGAAATACCACACCCAGTCTCCTCTTTGAAATTTATACGGAACGACCGTTTTGTCATAATTTCTTTCCTGACGTAACGCTGCTAGTATCATGAAATTTTGTGCTTCCACGCAAGAATTTTCCATCGTCCTTTTAAGCCACTCCACAATCCACATACTCTCCATAGCAAGCATTTTTTTCAGAATTTGGGGGTGGACCAACCATTAAGTCTAAGGGCGAATTTGTCTCGCGACCCAGCATCAAACGATTGGGGCTAAACTTTGTCGACTCATGAACAGTTGCTCTATAAGCCATTGTCACATAAGGCAAGTGTCCATCCCAGTCATCTCTTTCCTTATTGACAAAAGCGCTTAACATCTGCTGGAGAGTGCGATTGAATCGCTCAACCAAACCGTCAGACTGAGGATGGTATGGCGTTGTTCTAGTTTTCTCGATTCCCAACAGTAGGCACACTTCTTCAAATAAACGTGACTCAAACTCGCGACCCTGGTCCAAATGGATTACGTAGGGTACCCCAAACCGAGAAACAAAATTGCTTACCACAGCATCTGCAACCGTCTGAGCTTGATGTTACGTCATAGCATAACATCCTGATGTGCTGTATAGCATTTTTTGAATTCTTAATTTGTTTGCCTTTACGCAAAGAGCGCGGTCTGCAGGGCATTTTGCAGCTGTTGCAATTTTAGCTCGAAACCTGTTACAATTCGCTGGCGTTTGTACTTGTATAAATTTGCATATAATTAAGTTTGTTTCTTTCTTTATGCGCGAAGCATGAAGAAGGCAAGCTTTGCGCTTTTGACTGTGATGGCAAACATTCTTCTCATTCATTCTTCTTTTTTAGGACCTGATGGTCAGACGTGAAATGACGTTATTTATGTTTAGATATTTCGTTAGCATGTATTTTTTTGGTTAAGCCAGCTGGGTTTTTTCTTTCGTTAGCTCGCCGGTTTCAAGTTTAATTTGAAACCGTGCTGTAGCGTGGTACAGTTATTTATTTATGTCATTATTTATTTCTGAATAAAGAAGAATTCAAACCATGGCAGCACGCGTTCTGTAAGAACCCCAGGCGAGCTTAGTCTTTTTTTTGGAGTTAAGGTGCGTTTAGACTGGACGCGAAGCAACGCGAAGCGAAGGTTGGCGACCTTCGCGAGTGGTCGATTACGTCACTCGCGAAGGTTGCCAACCTTCGCGAGTGGTTGCTAATCTTCGCGACTGGTCGCTTCATAGGCTAATTTTGACAACTTACTTTTAAAATGTATTCAATGAGCAAAAAGTTTTGTGTAGTTTTTGTTGAAGCGCTATTATAGTAATCACAGGTTCTGTTTCGTCATAGCGCGCTGGAATTACCGGTAAAACGAAGATTGAGTTTATATTATGTTATCATGCAATAACCGAGAAGAAGAGTCTAGAGTAATAGCTCAGATAACAAAACAATCTTGAGAAAAAAATTTGTAAAGTTTAAGTGAAAAACGAAGTACAGTAGATCGAATTTGGAAACGAAAAGATAAGTCATTTCTTCAAAAACGTAGTAGTACTTGGCCTATTTACGAGCTATCAATGATTTGTTTAGATCCTTCCACTGAAAACTTGCCCTAATCTGTTTTGACGATGACAGTTCTGGGTTTTAATGCAGAAACGCACAAAGCTGAAAGCAGATGTCAAAAGTTCTGTTTAGGAGTTTACTCAGTTAACAAATCCTTAAACGCTTTCACCATCCATGTCTCGTTATGGTAGTGGTAGATCTACCGGTATCTTGTAGAGTGTAAACCTATAGGCTAGTCTACAGGTTCATTTAAATCATTAACTATGTTGTTTTTTTGATGTGATTTTTCTTTTTCAGGCAAGCATGTTATGATACCTGTAGTAAGCTTAAACAGCTGTTTGTATGTGTTATTTAGTGCTGTTTATGAAGACTCCCAATGTTAACTCTATGAGTGAAACTAAAAGCTGGATTTGTCATCAGTTATGTAGTGGATTTTTTGCTTATTGTGCAATGGATTGCTGTGTTGATTTGCTGGAGAAAGCAAAAAAACATTGCAGTTTTTGCATGATTTGACACTATCATCGAAGGACAAGAATTTAGCACAGTGATATCTGATACCAGCAGTTGCTTTGAGGAAAAGTCAGCCTCTAAAACTAAGTTTGGTGTTTTATTCGCTAGCGGAGCGCTTATCGATGTTTAGTGCGAAGTTAAATGCTATCGAGAGCATTTTATTAGTTTGCATTTTCTTGCGGTACCAGTAGGCTACGTTGCGACGGTTGCGTTTACCTCAAAGAGCTTCGCTTTAAACCACCGTTTGTAAGATACAGACAAATTTATAGCAGTAAGGTCAAGCCCCCTCTAAGCATGTTTTTGGTTATGCCCCTGATAAAAAAAAAAAATTTAGATTTTTTCATTTGAAAATTGTTACTCAAGCATCTGAATAAAAGTGTTGTTAGTTCTCACGTTTTTGAGTAACTGACGCTTCCTTCCCCAGTCCAATTATTTTTATTATAAATGCTGTATCAAGTTTTTTGTTTAGTTTAGAGAATGGAACAATAGTAATGAACTTGCTTGGCGGGTACTTCTCTACGGATAATAATAACCTCAGCAAAAAAACAGAACTCACTTTCTACTGGTTAGATATATATTGGCTTTCTAGTTCATCTAAATACACTGACTGCAATTGCAATGATTGAACTTCAGACTTAAAATTGTTTACTTTGTCACTTTATTCACCATGTAAAGCAGTAAAAATTTTAAGAGACAGTAAAAATGTTTTGAAATTCACAAACAACTAAATTCAGATATTACACAAAGACACAGTAAATGAATATTTAACACACTTGACATTTCTATTTTCATCAATTAGGACTGGAGTGAAAAATCACTACCAGACTACAATATTCATAATTATAAAACTTGGGGTAGTCCAAAACCATTGCTTCCAGTTCAACTTGATCACGGTCACAAACCTTCAGAAACAAGAAGACTTTTAAGAGGACATTCAGAAGAAAAAATTCCATGTTTGTAGCTATTCAAAGAAGTAACTACTAATTAGGCCAATCCAAAAGTTCATAGGAATTTTTCGATTTTTTGTATCTATCTAGCTCTTGCATGTAGCAGTGTAGCTTGAAACCAATTCTAAATACAGTTCTTTTCACCAAGTTGGCTTGGTCAAAAAGGCAGTGAAAAAAGTTTTGCGAGTTTTCCAGTATTCAAGGAATTGTTCAATTGTGGTTACTTTTAAAACAACAAGCTAACAAACAATGGGTAAAAACACTATCAACACACTTAAAACTAGCCTGTTGGTGGGTTATTTTATATTCTGAAAAAAAAACATCATGTTAGTTTAAGTTTACTTGAAGACAAAAAAGCAAAAGCTGCTCAGCCAAAAGAACTACTGGACTGGTCTTCTGCTACGCTGCACAGAATAAAAAGTTTTGGTTTAAAAGCTAGATGTCGTGGGGCTAGGCCTACTGCTTTGCTGCATTCATTATAATGAAGCTTTGAAATCCAGCATAGCTATGAAAAATCACTCTAGGATTTACAGCCTTAGCTGTCTAGATCCAAATTAACTTGGCTAGCCTAGGGCTATCGCGAATCTAACTTTGCCAACAACCTAGGCCTACTCTTTGGACTGATAAATAGGCGCTAAACCATACAAATGAACTATTTATATTATTTTCTAGCAAACTGCGATCGTAAAAATCAAATCAGTGAATTAGTTGGTTATCTTACTACAGCCTGCAAGCAAGCGCTGTTGCGCAACTGCTCGCGAAGGTTGCAAGCGGTCGCAACCTTTCGCGAGCTGTCGATGACGTCAAATTTTGGTTGCTTTGCGTCGCTTCGCGTTGCTTCGCGTCCAGTCTAAACGCACCCTTAGTTTCACTTGATGGTCCGGAAGAGCATAGCACTCTACCCATTTGGTAAAATAATCACAAACGACTAATATGTATTCATTTCCATTGGCTGTGCAAGGAAGTGGACCCACAATATTCATTGCCACTCGTTCCATTGGGGTATTAGCAAACGTTTGTTTCAAGTACCCCTTCTTTTTACCATGAGGTGGTTTGCGCTTGGCACAAGTAAGGCACCATCTGCACCAATTTCTCACGTCTCTTTCGAGACCAGGCCAATAAAAGCGTCGGCGCATTTCTTTAAGTGTTCGGGTGGTACCCAAGTGACCGGCAGTTCTGGCTTCATGCAAATGATAAAACAGGGTTCTACGTAATGTTTCTGGAGCAACAATCAGCCATAAAGGAAAATGCTCGTCTTCAACAACCCATTGTCGGTATAGTATTCCATCATCGATCTCCAACAAATCCCAATCGTTGATTAACCTTTGGCAAGTCGCATTCACATTGTACCGACTCAAATCGGCTGGTTTGTATTGGCTGAATGCTCTCATTTGTAGCATTGTGCAAATAGCGGGATCTTCGTTCTGCCAACGTCTCAATTGGTCTGGCCACCAAGTATCCATCCAGTTAGTCGGTCCATTATCGGTACTGCTAGGACAACCAGTCAATGCATTCACTTGAGTTACTTTTTCAGGTTTGTCTTGACACCCATCATCCTTCTTGTCTATACCACTAAATTCATCGCAACTTGGGCAATTGAAACTTTTGCAACGTAGTCTTGACAGTCCATCAGCACTAGAATGATTCACACCTTTTCTATGTTCCACTTCAAAGTCGTACGTTGCGATCACAGACAGCCATCTAGCAAACATTCCTTCCGGTTCACGGAAAGTTAAAAGCCATTTGAGAGCAGCATGGTCAGTCCTCACTTTGAAATGTCTACCCCATAGATACTGCCGAAAATGCTTGAAGAAAACTACTAATGCCAACAACTCCCGATATGTAGTGCAATACCGGCATTGGGCCTTAGAAAGCACTCTGCTAGCGTAAGCAATTACTCGCTCCTCTCCGCCCTGGACCTGTGAAAGAACTCCATCCAATCCATGTGAACTTGCGTCAGTATCAAGGATGAAACAGGAATTATCCTGAGGATATACTAACAGAGGAGGTGAAGTTAGTAGGAACTTAAACTTTTCGAATGCAAGCTGGCACTCGGAGGTCCAAACAAACTTCTTCTTTTTTCCAGTGAGTTCAGTAATCGGGTGCATTGTTTGGGCAAAGTTGTTTATGAACTTCCTGTAGTATGACGTAAACCCCATAAAGCCACGAACTTCTTTCACTGTTTGAGGAACAGACCAATCTCGGACAGCTTGTATCTTGCTGGGTCAGGGGCCACACCCTGTGCAGAAACGACATGCCCAAGAAATCTGACAGATTGCTGTAAAAGTTTGCACTTTTTGGGTTTTAGTCGAAGACCAGCCTCACGCAATCGTTAAAAGAATGCCTTAAGATTAATTAACGCTGACTCAAAGCTGTTGCCATAGCAAATAATGTCGTCAAGACACACTACACAAACTTTCCACAAAAGGCCCAATAACACTCTTTCCATGAGACGCTCAAAAGCTGCAGGTGCATTTGTCAAGCCGAAGCACATTACGTTAAAGTGAAACAATCCTTTTCCTTGCAATGTGAACGCAGTCTTCTCTTTATCAATCGGATCCATTTCTACTTGCCAATAACCACTCGCTAAATCCAGTGTGGAAAACCAATTATTTCCCCCGAGTTCGTCTAGCAAGTCATCCATCCTAGGAAAAGGATAAGCATCTTTCCTAGTAGCTTCATTCAATTTGCGAAAATCAACACAGAATCTGTATGTACCATCTTTTTTGTCCACTAAAACAATAGGCGAAGACCAGGGACTATTACTAGGTTCGATGATTCCTTGTCTTAACATTTTATCCACTTCGTCAGCCGCAATTAGCCATTTTGCAGGAGGCATACGGCGCGGAGATTGCTTAACAGGAAGAGTGTCTCCAGTATCAATGCTATGACGAGCCATTGACATTCGGCCTAGCTCACCATCATCACCAACAAATACGTCAGCATACTCAAGCAAAACACCACGTACCTGTTGTTGCTGCTCCTCCGTCAAGTCCTTCATATCGTCTAGTAAAATCTGTAAATGTTCGGGCAGCATCTCAGGGCTTCGAACTACAACTTCTTCAAACAATGGCCGATGAGAAAGAGTCACCAACTTTTGTTTTATCTCGAGAAAACCGCGTGAACAGTCCAAGTTGCATCTGTACCTGCTTAGAAAGTCAATATCTAAAAGGCCTTCACGCCCCGCCAAGTGGCCCACCAAAAGATTATGCGATCAAAACCATTGGCCTCCAAGTCCTGATGTAATTCTCCGACTGAAGCGTAGGCCAAATTGGCACCAGTCGGAACTAGTTTGACTGTTCTTCAAGAGATTTATTTACTCCAAAACTTCGGGAAGTGCACTCCCGTGAAATATGTCCATTCTCTCCGCAACGATAGCACGCACCACGCCTAATCGGCATCGGGAATGAAGACGTATATCGATCTGGTTTTACTCCAGATTTAAGTTCTAAGCGAAGGTCTTTGATTGCCCGTAGAACTTCTTCGTTAGAAATACGTGACGAGCCTGGTTCCTCAAAAACCGGCTTTGGTTTACCGCGATCTTCGAGGGCGTCAAAAGAACGCAACTTTTCAGCTACGTCTGCAGCTTCTTGCATTGTTTGTGGAGTACTCATCACTAAATGTCTTTGTATAGAAATGTCATCCAAGCCTTCGACAAACCGTAGTAGAAGCTAGTCATGCAAACGCTTACGCACGAGCCATTGCCTTTTTCTCATACATTTGGTTTAAATACGACATTTTGTCACTGCAATGCTGCAAGCTGGGCGGTCTAGCGGTTAGTGCACTCAGCTCTCGACCCTCTGCATCTGGGTTCGACTCGCAGATTGGTTGTGCTAACATGATACAGTATGCAGGCACCTGGAATGAGATGTACATATCTATCTTTTTTGCTTCAAAACCTTGCATTACAGTTAGGGTTAGGGCAGCGATGCCAGCCTGAGGGAATAGCAATTACGTAGCAGCAGCTTTTTAGCTTACGAAAGCGACGTACCGTTATGCTTGAGTGCGGCTCCCTGCGTAAGTTTTGCACGACTAGCTCCTCGTACAAACCGTTGCACCAACAGATCTTCGATGTATTCTGTGGGCAGCTTAGGATAAGCTTCACGAGTAAGCTTTCGTAATCGATAGGAAAACTCAAAGTCGGATTCGGGCCGGGTTTTCTTAGCCGCATGAAACAGATTTCGTGCTTGCAAAGAATTTTCGCGTTTATAACGCCTATTCAAAGTTTCCACCAACGACGCATAATCAAACTGTTCTTCCAAGGGCAAATTAGTCTGTACTTCAATTGCCTCACCTCGAAGTCTGGCGGCCTACTGCATACCTCGAGTGCAAGTGTCCCACCCATTTACTTCAGCAACATTTTCAAAATGCTTTTTATACTGGTCCCATGTTTTTACCGATTTTCCAGGAAAAAAGGTTTCTAGCTTGACTTCCGACTTGGAATTGAATCCGGTAGGTTTACTAAGCTCGCGTAGCCTAGTCTGCTGGCCCATTAGGCCTATCTTATTGACTTCAGATGGTGAAAGTGACATCGTGGATATTGAACTGAACTTTATTTTATTTTGTTACCTGTTATAAATAAACAGCACAAACCCACAAAGTAATGCAAAATGAAAATAAATTAAGCACATTCAGCATAAATCAGAGCAAGGTAAAAATTATAGCAAAACAGGCACAAGGAGACTGCGAAGGGACTGATTTTGTCGTCGTGTCTGCAGCCACCTATTGTAATTGAAGCTTTACTTTTTGTTCAGTAATATCTAATCTTTTTTTTTTTTTTTTTTGAGAACACACCAACAAACAAACAATAGCGGCGGAGAGGAGAAGGGAAGAAAGAGGGAGAAGGGGAGAAGCAGGAATCTCTTATTGTTAAAAAAAAAAGTAAAAAAATAACTAAAAATAATAGTGGTAAAATTTAAGCTTATGTTTCTTGATCATATTTTTGCAAGAGTAAGTTTTTAAGTTTTGCTTTGAAAGATTGCAATGTCTTACATGTTTTTAAATCGGCATCCAATGCGTTCCAAATCAGAGGACCTTGATATTTTGTAGATCTTTGAGCTTTTGACGTATTTAAAAGAGGAATAAAATAATTGTTTTGGTAGGATGCTCTGGTAAACTTTTCGTATACCCGACTCGCTTCAGTGAGATAGTAGTTAAATTGATCTGGTAGCATTTTCATTTTAAATTTAAACACAAACAATGCTTTTTCAAAAAAGACCATATCAACTAATTTAAGGATGCGCAATTTTGCATAAAATTGTGTTGCTCGATCATAATATTTACCTCCTCCAACAATTTTGACAGCTTTATTTTGTAAAGTACTTAATTTTTTTAAAATAACTTTTAAAAGTTGAGCTCCAAGTAATTAAACCATATTGCAGATGCGAGTGAAAAATAGCACAATATAAATTTAATAAAGCCTTAGTGTTTAAAAACGGTTTTACCTTTGTTAGAATTCCAACTGATCGCGATAACCTTTTTATCAAGTTTTTGATATGACAATCAAAAGAAAGAGATTTGTCAAAAGTAAAACCCAAATATTCAGCATTTTTCACTATCATGATCCGTAGAGCTTCGTTATAACAGTTTTTAGACGACTTGCCGTTTTTGTTTGAGTTTATAATAATGGCATTGGACTTAGATATGTTTAAAGTTAATTTATTGGTAATCATCCATTTGTTCACCGCATTAATTTCTCCTTTTATCTTGTATTTTAAGTTGGATATGTTATCATCTTGTAAAATAAGACATGTGTCATCAGCTTACAGCCTAGGAGCAGAATTAGTGGAACTACTAATGTCATTGATATATATTGTAAAGAGCAGAGGACCAAGAACCGAGCCTTGAGAAACACCACATTTGATGTACCTGTAGTTAGATTGAGTATGATTTAAAAATACGTATTGTTTTCTGTTTGCTAAGAAAGAAGCAAATACTGTAGGTTATTAGCAATTCCTCTGATATCAAAGTGATTCATTTTATTTAACAATATGTCATGATTCACCGTATCGAAAGCTTTCTTTAGGTCTAGCAGTAGTAGAGCTGTGTTTTTATTGACATTAATGTTATCCAGGGTTGAAGTTAAAATGTCAATCATTGCATGGGAGGTAGAATAAGCAGGTCTAAAACCATATTGTGTTGGTAAGGTGATAGAGTGTTTTTCTAAAAATGATTGGGTTCTATTGTAGATTAATTTTTCTAAAATTTTTGAGAAGGTAGAAAGAATGGATATTGGAAGGTAATTGCCCATTTCCGTTTTATCACCCTGTTTGTAAATCGGGATTACTTTGGCAGTTTTGAAGCAATCTGGAAATATGCCAAATTCAAACGCGTAATTAAATAGAATTTTAAGGGGAGTAGCTAGGATATCAGCAGCTAAAATTACAACTTTTGCTGAAATCTCATCAGGGCCACACGTATTTTTTTTTTTAGAGAATGTATTAGTTGTATGACTTCAGTTTCAGAAGTAGGCTGAATAAAAAATGAGGAAGAATTAAATTTTGGTAGAAACTTTTTGTTACTGTTGGTATCATGCTGGTTAAATTGTGCAGATAAGTCTAGACCTACTTCGGAAAAATAACTATTGAATGACTCAGAAATGGTTTCTGAGTCCGTAATTAAGTTACCATTGTATTTTATTTCATTAGGTGTAGTTGAAGAGTTTTGAGAGCAAGAAAGAAGTGATTTAATGACTTTCCAAGTTTTAAAAGCATTGTTTTTGGATTTATTAGTGCAGTCGCCAGTAGCGTTCACGAGCACCCAAAAAATGTATTTTTTTTACCTATATTTTCGGAATCCTGAATAAACGTACTTTTGGAATCGCCAATGTTTCCACCCAATTTCCGGTTGTTTTGGCGGAAATCGGGGATTCCCCGGCGAAATGTTGTTGACTTTTTTTCGCTGAGGTAGGGTTGATTTTGATTCTAAAAATCGTATTTCTATATGAAGTAGACAGTCGATTTTAGGTTCAAACGAAAGAGGAAGATAATTGCAAACTTTTCATCAAATAATTTTTGCTTTGTTTTATTATGACGTCACCATATGGCTGATTGAGTCGAAATTTTTACAAAAAATTTTTAATCAGGGTGCATTTCGTTAGTTATTACAGCTAAAGTTGACGGAATAATGTCGCGAAAGTTGCAATGTCGATAAACCAGTTTCTTACCGACAAAGTGAAACCAAAGTGACATCTTTATGACGTCATTAGACAAAATTACGTAGTAAAATGCGAAACCGAATAGACGCGCTTTTCAAACAAATTGCACGTGACAGCGAGTATTTTTATCGCGGCGCTGCGGTTTTCGTAGCAAAACATCAAAGAAAATCAGTTTCACTTCGCAAACGCACCAAATCACGTTTGTATTAACACTTTTTTACTGTGTGGATGCATGAAGATAAACTCTGTTCAAAATTTAAGAACAAAATAAGAACATTTATTCCTGAAGTGAAATAGGTAGAACCAATTTAATAGTTCACAGACACATCACGTCTTACAATCCTACTTCATTTGACAACACCTTAATGCTGTCTCCACATCGAAATGGGTAATTGTTTCAACCCCTTGTGACGCAGGTGAGGCGGAGCCCCCCATCGCGGGAGCATTCCCGTGTTTCAAAGTCAACTGACTTCGTCATCAGTGTTATGCTTCCTCATCAGTGTTGTGCAAAATAAGAACAGTTTTATGCTCAGTGCAAGAAAAACCTTTAAGAATTTTTTTTTAATTTATTGCTATTTTGTGGCAAAGAATGACATTGCAATAGCAAAATGTTCGGGCACATTGTTTTGAAAAGTGATAAAGTTGGTAGAGTAAGAATAAATCTGTATTTAAACGGTGTTTCTATCATTTTCTTATGAAAGAGTATCAAATTTTTGCAGAAAACAATACTGCCACCAGCAAAAAAGCGTGAATAAGCTTATTTGATGTTTTAATTTTCTGTGTTGCCCTGAGCGGACTCCTTGTTTGCAAAAGTGTCTTTTAATATGACTGAAGAATGGACTGGTAAAGTTGCTAGGTGGCGCTATCTTAGCAACGGCCGTCACTGGTTCTAAACAATCGCCGCATTATCGTAGTTACCGGCGTAATGAGTGTCGGATCGTGTCACTGCTTTTGTATTAAGCTAATGAACCAAAATCGGTTGATCGAGGGGTAAATCATTATAAATCCAATCATGTTGAAGCGTTTTTATATTCTGCTGGATCTTTAAGAGAAAAGGTACACGCTAATATGAAAGCTAGATCATATAACACAAAGTAACGGTAAGTTGGCAGGTTGATTAATTCTGTGTCAAAGTAAAACTTGACTTATTTGTTTGGTTCTCATTTGGTACTCTACTAATAGCAATACTGTACGCGGAAGTCTTAGCTTAATGTCAGAGATTATGGTTTTGAGAAAAAAAACTAACTTTATTTTAAAGCCTAGTTGTAAACAGGTAAAGCAAATGTTTTTCTAAAACATGGGTCTTTTGATGTGGCCAAGAGTTGTGAAACCTTCGTTTCAGAATAGCTATGGAATAATGTTTGATTCAAGTTGGATTGGCCTTTCTTTTTCTACAAAATTGTTGATATTTCTATGTAATAGCCTGCATAACCATCACCCAATGGCTATTGAGAGAAATTATTTGACTTTAGTGCTTTAAAATATATTAAACAGGTTTATTTTCAATTCTGCTGTATAGGTGGCCATATATATTATTGGATAAGGCGACTTATGAAATAGTATCATAAATCAACTGATAGGCCTATGGGGTCTTAGTTATTAGAATCGGGGGTGTTTAAGTAGTAGTAGGTTGGCATATGGCTGTAGTAAAAAAGATTGGTATGGTCCCATATGCCAGTCCATCAATCACATGATTTCAAAATGTTACATAGTTACACATACAAAGTGCTTTTTGTGTGTGTTGAATTGTTATAATATTAATAGTTCTGAGCTTTGAGCTGCTGCAACCACTATCACAGATTTTCTCATTTTATGATCTGGATAACCCAAGTTTATAGGGTTTTCCACTAAGCTACCTATACTAATGTTTGGCATATTATTTTCAGGTACATGAGTGGTGACATAAGAAACCCCCTCAACCTCTAGCGGTGGAAATCTTGATAGATGAACCTTACTGATAAACGCTATTTTTGCTGTGCAGCTATACAATCAGTTTATGTGGTCGATTTAATAAAATTATTGCAAAGTAAAAACTGCCAAGTCTGTTTAGGTTTTTAGATTGAGTTTTTAATACATTTGTAATTGATTTCTTGCCAATCTCTATGAAGAATATTGTCACTGCTTGCATTTTTTATGTATTATTTAATCTTTAAATTGCCTAATTATTAATAGCGGGGTTCTCGATGACATATGACACTGTAATGTACCACTGTATGTTGTGAACAGTTACATTGAAAGTAATTAGCTTAAGGGTCCAGATAATTTCTATAACAGTAATTTCCATGATCAGTTAATTTGCTTTGTTGCTTTGGCAAGTAAAAAACCTAAGCTATCACAATATTGTAATACAACATTTATAAAAAATAATAACATGTTTCTTTATTTTCTATTGTTTTAATTTGCTATTATAAATCTGTTGTGTTGGTTATACCCGTGATAAGTTTTGCTATATCGATAGCCTGCTCAAATACACATTTTTAACAGTACAAGCAATTTTATTGTGGAAAAGTAAATTGTGGAGTGTCCATAACAGTTGATGTGGCCAATAAAAAGATAACAAATGCAATACACATAGAAAACATAACAATATTAAAAAACCTGTCATATTGCAAAAATTGTTCAGCATAAACACTTTGAAATGATTTTGGTGATGTTTGGCAGACAAATGTAATTATAATAAGTTTGATCCCTGAGGTAATGAAAATTAAATCTAACTTTTAAAAACACGCGCAAGACAAGGTTTTTGGTTTCAGTCAGCTGAGGTATAAGTATATTAACCTCGTGACAAAAACTTCTGAAATATATGACATATACTGCATAGATCCGCAATACTCGTACAAACTATGCAGAGAGGTTTACTAAATATTACATAACCTAACCAATAAAGGTGAAAAATACCTAAGCAAGCAAAAAATTTATACATAGTAAAACTGGTTATAATCTTTACCTTCTAAATGGATCAAACATGCTTGAATTTATAAAATAATACTAAACCAAAAGTTGCTTTCTTTGCAATAGACAGTAATCATGCTAATTCTAGTCAACATAAACACCCTGAAAAGCAATTGGCTTAACACTTTCAGAATTCACAGATAAACACGATACACACAGTATAGCAACACTAAATAGTAATCCAAACTACAGTACTGGCAAAACACAGTTAAAATACCCTTGCATCACTCATAAGAATTATCATCACATGACTCTTTGATAGAGGAAATTGTAAGTTAACTAAAGCAGCCACTAACTAAAACATAACTCCAAAGCCATTATGGAATTAAAGCTAAAAGCTTTTAAGGCGAGCATTGGCTAGTTCCACATGAATTCAAAATTTAGCAATGCTTTTTGTTCCAACAATTTTATTTTAAGTGAACTTACTATGTTCAAGAAACATCGGAACGTTGACACTTACTCCTGCTGGTACAATGTTTTCAATTAAGAATCCTTTATCTGCAAGTACAGTATGAGATTAACTGCAACAAAATGACTTAAAATCCCACACTTTTGAACTATTACTTTGTCGGATGAGGACCCAAAATACAGCTTACTGATAAAAATGATGACACCATTAGAAACCACACCAACAAGGACCTTAAACGAGTTCATAGATCTGTAGTAGATGGAATAGATAAATTGCTGCAAATCCATTCTTTTTGGCGTGACCAGTTCTATATCTGTAGAATCTAATATAATGCAGCAATTTGGAAAATCAGCATATGCACCTGGAGCAGATACGTTATTTTTAAATCTTGAAGGCACATTTGGCATAGGATCATCAAACAACAATTTATGTAACACATGAATAGAAGTCAAAATTAAGTTTGCAATTGTAGTTTTGCTGTAAGAAAACAACTTTGCTTTGCAAGATGCAAATTGGGATAATTTTGCTTTATTTCATTAATGCGATAAGAATCTGATCCACAAATTCTATGCTTTCCACCCTCCAACCTTAAAAATATGATATGTCTTCTTCAAATCTTCTTACATAATCTACTATTAATGAACAAATCAATTTTATGGGAATACCAGTTTCTATTCGTATAATTTCTTCATTTAAGTTTTTAAATGAATAAAATCTATTACTGGTACAAGTAGCAACATCAGATTTTTTTCTACTTGTCCACACTTTCTGAATAAATAGTTCAAGGATCCATTAATGCTGATTCATCCAGATGTAATGAAAAATTGTTCAACTTGTCATCGTCAATTTTTGGTACAAGGCATGCCTCTGAAGTACTGATAACCCTTAGTTTGTGCTTTTTTGCTGCATTTTCCACAGGAGAAAATTTGTCAACATTTCTTCTGAATATTGTTGGATCATTTTCTTTTTTTCTCTTAAAAATGGTAACTGCACACTCAAGAGTTCAAGTTTGGCTCTCTGTCAGCTCGTCTGCAAAAAATAAATGGAAGTTTTAGAAGTACTGGTATATCAATGTTGGTAATAGTTTATGTCAATTAAGCTTCAACTTTGTTGAATATCACTTAATCATATTTGAAGCCTAAAGTGAACCAAGCTAAGCTAAAGTATTAACATTCAATAATACTTTACATAATTAGGTGTAGCATACTATCGGTGTCATAAGTTTATTGCCTAGAATGTGGAGAATTTGAGATCAATATCAAGCTTGACTGATTCAACAACTCTGCTCTATGTTGATTCACTACTAGGCCTAGTCTAGTCTAGCTGTTATCCACCTATACACTAGTCTAGCCACCTATACAGCAGAACTGAAAATAAACCTGTTTAATATATTTTAAAGCACTAAAGTCAAATAATTTCTCTCAATAGCCATTGGGTGATGGTTATGCAGGCTATTACATAGAAATATCAACAATTTTGTAGAAAAAGAAAGGCCAATCCAACTTGAATCAAACATTATTCCATAGCTATTCTGAAATGAAGGTTTCACAACTCTTGGCCACATCAAAAGACCCATGTTTTAGAAAAACATTTGCTTTACCTGTTTACAACTAGGCTTTAAAATAAAGTTAGTTTTTTTTCTCAAAACCATAATCTCTGACATTAAGCTAAGACTTCCGCGTACAGTATTGCTATTAGTAGAGTACCAAATGAGAACCAAACAAATAAGTCAAGTTTTACTTTGACACAGAATTAATCAACCTGCCAACTTACCGTTACTTTGTGTTATATGATCTAGCTTTCATATTAGCGTGTACCTTTTCTCTTAAAGATCCAGCAGAATATAAAAACGCTTCAACATGATTGGATTTATAATGATTTACCCCTCGATCAACCGATTTTGGTTCATTAGCTTAATACAAAAGCAGTGACACGATCCGACACTCATTACGCCGGTAACTACGATAATGCGGCGATTGTTTAGAACCAGTGACGGCCGTTGCTAAGATAGCGCCACCTAGCAACTTTACCAGTCTATTGTAAGTTACAACAGATATTTGATTATTTGTGTAAAGTAGTGCACAATTTTCAAATCAAATTGCTCTGCATATGCAAAAAATTGTGGTCTTTTCTATCTAAGAATATTAAAACTTAAAACGTAAATATCTTACAAAGAAAATATCTACAACATCAGGTAATTATTTTATCAATGCCACTTTGCTTTGATCAAGAGATAACAAAAGAACTTGCAGTCTTTGTGTCCAATTGCCATCTACCCACCTGTTTACCCTAAGTAATGAATGCTACACATTACATCTCTTTTGATCGTCAAGTAACAGAGATGTGAATTCCACTTTTTTTATTCTTTAGTTCCATTGAGGATCGAACCGGAGTCTATACAGCTTTTTTGATACCATGATCTGTATCATCCACAAGGTGTCGAGTCTTTAAACAAATTAGAATACCGGTAATTGTGTGAAATCATTGAGCGCATACATAGGCGTGTTACGTAAGCGTGACATTTGACTACAATGACGTAATTATCGAGATTAGGTTGAAGACCCCCTCCCCTTAGCCAAGTCACTTAGAAAAATAACCCAGGTACTCTTTTTAACGTGTTTTGAACGTGACTGAAAACTAAGGGAAGCTGAAGATAAGTAATAAAACCTTTTATAAAGCATTTTTGCAAATAATCAGCAGATTTTTGCTATGCTTCTCGGTATTACCATCGTTAATTTGCCTAAGAGTAAGCATGACCAATCATAAAAGACAAATTTTAATCAAAAGAATAATTTGTGTAGTTTATTCTCCAGTAAAGTTAAGGACAAATGAGGCAGAAAAATCGTGAAAATTTAAGAATAGCCAGCCTCAACTCAAAGTTTAGGTTCTTATAAAAAAAGGTTTTGGAAGGCTTTGGCTTCAAAATGCGTGCTACCATAATTTTGTTAAACGAATGGGTACAAGATCCAAATTTTTTGAAGGCATGTGGCTAACAATAGAACTAGCGGCGTTGAACTGTTTTTTACTGCTCTATCATGCTCCTGGACAAATTTCGGGCACCTCGAACCAAACTGCAGGTTTCTTACCTAATGACACTGGCACAGTACGTAAGTGAGTATAGTGCATGCCCACCTGCCTGAAACTGTCTAAACTCAAGTTCTCGGTGACGTATTCATCCGTTTGACGAATTTGATTGTAATTTACTGACCCGATGCAAAATAAATAATTAAGCAAATGATCCCAGGAGTTTGCAAGGTATAGCTATGGGCTACTCACAGAGCAAAGAAAGCTGGCCAGTGCAATCGTGAAGCTTTTTCGTAAGAGGAACCCTAATCAAGTAAAATCTCGTATGGCTCTTTACTTAATTTTTGCACAAAGTAGTGACGTCCGCTACAATGAGTTTAAATAATGGGTCGGTTGGTCAATCATGTTAATATGCCAGAGGAACCAAAAGCACGGAAGGGATTAGGGAGCGGAGCTCTCAGCAACTGCTGAAATTCCGTTAGACTTAGTAAGGGGTCTAAAGAAGCGCCTTTTCTGACAGACAAAATTTGTAGATTGTTCCAAAATAATTTAGCCGAAAGATGTTTAAAAAAGGCTGACATATAAACTGTACTATAGAAAAGCCATTATTAATTGCAAACAGACTTGCTGCTGCTGAACGGTTTTTGCTAAAGTAACAGTTATGTGAAATTTCGTAGACGCCTCTGACACCATAAATCATTTTAGCAATCCAAAGGTATTTAACTAGATAAAACCACCAAGGAAACCACAAGGGTACCAGAGATATTGCAACTGCGGGCGGGGAACCATACCAATGTCGGTTTGCAAGCTCTGTTCTCCGTCGCTGCATCGCTTAATTTGGTTTTCTCGTTCTTCCGCCTGATGAGTCCCTTGAACAAGGACGAAACCGGTCGAGGATGCTCACCAGTGCAATTCCAGTGGTGTTGTGATCATCAACTAGCTTGCTGATTGACATTGTTTTCTCCTTTTCTTAAGGTATTTGATAAAATCAGTCATTTAAAAATCGTTCTCACTTTTTGAGATGTAGATCACAGTCAAAGTCATTTGCATACAAGACAATTTGGTTTGAGTTTTAATTTTACACTGTCTTTAATGATTTTTTTCCAATCTGTATCTACTGTATTAAAAAAGTACGTAAACCTATTTAAAAAACAGTACGTGTCAAAATAAAATTTTGAAACCCTACAAACAAACTGCTTTTCCCGTATTCGCAACCTCGAGTGTTTTAGCAAATATAAAAGTGAATAAATAGCAGGGGCTAGCATCACTGGCGTAACTGACGGGGAAGGGGGGCAGGGAGACATTTTCCTCCAGATGTGGGCCCTTTATAAATAATAATTATGGCAAAAAATTCATGGGGGAAAACAAAACAAGAGCGAAAAGAAGTCTTCATCTAAAACTCAACGGAAAAAAAGCAACGGATTTTCGGTCAAGTCCTTTTTTAGACTTCAACTAGATTTTACGGAAAAAACAACGAATCTTCAGTGAAGTGCTGTTTTCTTCATTTAAAACTGACAGAAAAATGTGGAGTGAATTTCTAGTTAAGTTTTCTTTGTCTCCTGGTTCAAACCTCTAGTTACGCCACTATTAGCTAGCATGTTTAGGTTCCTACGTATAATGCAAGCACATTACCGTACACCTTACAGCAACAGTAAAAAGTTAAAACCTAACAGACTGTTTTACTCCTGGAAGTAATCATTGCTAGGAGAGCCTTTTCAACAAAATCTTTTTTATATTTTGAATGAGATAATCTCAACAACACTAAAACGAACTGAAGTGATAAACATTTCCATTTTAGCGTAAGGTGAATAGGGTTTATGTGAATAATTGTATCCCCCAAAATGGATTTAGTGCTGTTTTAACTGTAAAAATCGGTTAATATCTTCGAATGCAAAGCCATCAGTTTTCTTAACAACGCCCCCCAAAACAAATTTTAGCTCCTTCGCCCATGAACTTACGATTTTGTGACGGATTATGCGTGGTGACAGCATTTTCGCTATTCCTTACAAGTATTTTCTGTATGAACCATAATCAAATATCTTTTGTAACTTACAATTCTTCAGTTATATTAAAAGACACTTTTGCAAACAAGGAGTCCGCTCAGGGCAACACAGAAAATTAAAACATCAAATAAGCTTATTCACGCTTTTTTGCTGGTGGCAGTATTGTTTTCTGCAAAAATTTGATACTCTTTCATAAGAAAATGATAGAAACACCGTTTAAATACAGATTTATTCTTACTCTACCAACTTTATCACTTTTCAAAACAATGTGCCCGAACATTTTGCTATTGCAATGTCATTCTTTGCCACAAAATAGCAATAAATTAAAAAAAAATTCTTAAAGGTTTTTCTTGCACTGAGCATAAAACTGTTCTTATTTTGCACAACACTGATGAGGAAGCATAACACTGATGACGAAGTCAGTTGACTTTGAAACACGGGAATGCTCCCGCGATGGGGGGCTCCGCCTCACCTGCGTCACAAGGGGTTGAAACAATTACCCATTTCGATGTGGAGACAGCATTAAGGTGTTGTCAAATGAAGTAGGATTGTAAGACGTGATGTGTCTGTGAACTATTAAATTGGTTCTACCTATTTCACTTCAGGAATAAATGTTCTTATTTTGTTCTTAAATTTTGAACAGAGTTTATCTTCATGCATCCACACAGTAAAAAAGTGTTAATACAAACGTGATTTGGTGCGTTTGCGAAGTGAAACTGATTTTCTTTGATGTTTTGCTACGAAAACCGCAGCGCCGCGATAAAAATACTCGCTGTCACGTGCAATTTGTTTGAAAAGCGCGTCTATTCGGTTTCGCATTTTACTACGTAATTTTGTCTAATGACGTCATAAAGATGTCACTTTGGTTTCATTTTGTCGGTAAGAAACTGGTTTATCGACATTGCAACTTTCGCGACATTATTCCGTCAACTTTAGCTGTAATAACTAACGAAATGCACCCTGATTAAAAATTTTTTGTAAAAATTTCGACTCAATCAGCCATATGGTGACGTCATAATAAAACAAAGCAAAAATTATTTGATGAAAAGTTTGCAATTATCTTCCTCTTTCGTTTGAACCTAAAATCGACTGTCTACTTCATATAGAAATACGATTTTTAGAATCAAAATCAACCCTACCTCAGCGAAAAAAAGTCAACAACATTTCGCCGGGGAATCCCCGATTTCCGCCAAAACAACCGGAAATTGGGTGGAAACATTGGCGATTCCAAAAGTACGTTTATTCAGGATTCCGAAAATATAGGTAAAAAAAATACATTTTTTGGGTGCTCGTGAACGCTACTGGCGACTGCACTATATATAGCTCATCTTGATAATACATTTGTTTAGAACTAAACTTGATTTTATTTAGTTTATTGGCATATTTTTTGTAAAAGTTTCTTTTTTCTGTGTTTCCGTTAATGAAGTGAGATAAATACAACTTTTGTTTGTGCTTGATAGAGATTAATAGTCCACGAGTGATCCACGGTTTGAGTTTTAGTTTGCGTTGCCTCCGAGAAAGTTTTTTTAGTGGTGCGTGATTGTCAATTGCAGTTTTGACAATATTGATAAAATTATTAAATATCATATTTAAATTATAGGGATTAATTGCATTGTCTTTAGGAAAAAAATTTAGTATTGATTTATGTAAATCTTCACAAAAATTTGTAGCTCAACAACTTTACACTAAACTTAGATTTCGATATTTTGTGGTTTAGGAGGAGAAAAGTGTACAAGATTTAGGAAAAAAAAAGGAAAAAAAAGGAGAAAAAAAGGAAAAAAAAGGAAAAGAAAAAACGCAAAAAAACTCATCGCGGTCAAAAGTGGGTTGGTAGGGATATAAGGGTGTCTGAAGATATGTGAGCGTGTGAAATATTTTTTGCTCTACTTAGCCTTTTTTGAATGAGACGGCTTTTTACGCCAAACTTGCGAGGCGATTTTCGGTTTCTAAAACCAAAATCACGTAACCTATTGCCTCGAAATTTGGTACAAACATACAGCTTATTCATCTCAAACTGCTGTCAAAATTTCATAAAGCTAGATCTAACTGTTCTCGAGTTAAGTAAAAGTCTGAAACTTCGCACTCGTTAACTTTGAAAATGGCCGAGTAAAAACAAAGGAACACGCGACGCGAGCGTCGGTCGTTCCAATTACGGCTTGATACTATAATTGCTAGTGCTTTTTTCACGTGGACACTTTACAAAATGTTGTTAATATGTACTGTACATAGGACAACAGCCATTAAATACGTGTTGTTCAATTGAAACGCTCAACAAAACTCAAGCGGACCTCAACAAATCCGCAACTGTCATTCACACTCTTGCAATAAACCAAAGCGAAATTTTGCACGTAGGCTCAACCAGTCACGTAGCCAGGATTTCGCAAAGGGGGAGGCTTTTTTGTGTGGTGGAAACAACACTAAATGAACCTGACCCAAATTTTTATCAATCTTGAATCAGTATGAGGCGGTTTTTCTGTCCAAATCAGGTGAAAAAAAGGTCTTCACCAAACTTCTGCCAGTTTTGCTCATCAACTTTGATTTGGTTCCAGAAAAAACTCCATTTTCTGGTCCAAATAACAGCAAGTCCTTCACAACTTTTGCTCCCGAATCCTGTTGGGGGGGCTGTTTTCATTTTTGGAGCAAAACTCGGCCTCAAAACCACCAAAAACGTGCTATCTTTATAGGTGGGCACAGAGTTGTAACCGAGCCTACAAGTTCAGGCCCGAACCCGAAACTATAAGCCCAAACCCGGCCCGAATCCGAAAATTAATTTGAAGCCCAAATCATGCCCGAAAAAACCCGAAAGTTGAGTTAGGTGCCCGAAACTTTTGTCAACTTTAGGCCCGAACCCGGCCCGAACCCGACCCAAAAAGCCCGGCCCGACTTACAACTCTGGGTGGGCACATGTCCGTTAATCCGTTAATAACAAAGCTAACTTTTTCATTAACTCGTTACTCCGTTAAAAAGTTTTTTCATGTCAACGGACTAAATTAACTTCCGTTAAGTTCTGTTAACTTCCGTTAAGGTTTTTATCGTTAATATCTTGCACCATTCATTCATCGTACCGGTGCAAACCAGTTTGCACTGGTAACACTTGTTGCGCATTAGCACGAGTTTTATAGAAGAAAGCGAAGAAAGGAGCTCTTTTTTGTGGAAAATAATAAGCTGCAGCCTCATAGGTCTATTAATTATCGCTGTTCGCAAGTTCCAAAGATTTTTCGATCGAGCTTTGTTTGTGCATTTGAACTTATTTTTATCTTGAAAATAGATTAGACTGTAAAATACGACTTCCGAAACACAAAACGACCACCATAGCAATAAATATTTCCTTACAATCAGCTCAATAACGTCAATACGTGTTCTAGAAGCGAGTGAATAAAAAGAAATGTAAATTACACGCAGAATATTAGCGAATTAACGGACTTTATTAACTTCCGTTAATTAAAGCTAAAAATAACGGATTAACGTTAACGGATGTGTGCAGTTTGTTAACGGACTAGTGGCTAACGAAGCTAACGTTTTGCATTAAATTGCTCACCAATGGCTATCTTGCATACTTTTCTGGCCAATGGGGGAGCTATTGCCCCCCCCCCGCACCTCGGGCTACGCTGCTGGGCTCAGCACCCCTTAACCATCTTTTCGCTAGGCGTGGCCCTGATATAAAGTAAATTAATTGACTTCATATCTTAAACTTTTGAAATACTTTTGTTCAAATTTGTTAAACACTTATTTAGTGTTTTAGTTTGTGTATTTTGTCGTTTGAATGACGTTATCACTACACATATAAATCCGCTATTAATTATAACTATTATGCGAACTACAATTACAATTATTATTACACCACCGATTAGTGGTCGAGTGGATAGAGCGTCTGCTACTGAAGCGGTAGCCTCGGGTTCGGATACCCGGTTGGGTCAAACAAAAGACTATAAAAATTGGTATTCACAGCTTCTCTGCTTGACGCTCAGTAAGTAAAGGGACAGTGTGAAGCCTCCGCCGTGTGTGGTAGACAGGTGGGCAGGTGACAGCTTGACTCGAAGACCAAAATGTCATTCGCTGTCTCCTGGCCTAGGCAACTTGGTGAACAAAACGTAATTACGATTTCAAATACTGCAAGTGGGGAGTTCAGTGTAGATTTTTTCAATGCACATCCGCATATCGGACCTGGTTCTTGATTCCAGAACCTGCTTATTGCTTAATAATGCCACAAAAAGTGCTAAATTACAGAAAATCTGTGCCAATCAAAGAGTTTTATAAATATCACCAAAAGATTAAAATTTCGCTAGTATAAAAACTCTTTGATTGCTACGGTTGTTTCGCGATTCGCACCATCATGATCATAAAACTTGGCGTTTTTTTGGCATGACTTTTATGGCCTGAATAAGAAGACACCGGAGCCAAGAATCAGGCCTGAACAGTGGACGTGTAAAAATGTTAAGTAATTAATTGAAAAAAGAATAATAATGACTGGCGAGTTGGTCGAGCAGTAATGCATTCGTTTCCGGAGCGCAAGGTTTGAGGTTCAAATCTCGGGCCGGTCAAATCGTACACAGTGTTGCCGTCGACTCACCACCGCTGCAACATTTATTCAAAAGAAGCTGAGTTGCCCGGGCGCAATGACGCGAAGGTAGGCGCTGCAAACTCATTAGATGCTTTGGCCAAATACAAAAAGTTTAATGACCGAAGAAGAAAAAATAAATAAACAAGATGTTCATTTTCGCGGAGGAAAATAATACGGGACTTCCGCCAGTTCCTTTTCACCAGCATTTCTAAATTCCTGGGCTTGGAAACCAATGAAGTTTTGGTTGTAAAACCAGGAAATTGAACCAAGGTCTTTGATTTCAGGAAATTGAAATCTCGTCGCGGAAGTCCCAATTAGATAACTGAACCCAGGTTTAATCACTCACATAGGTTTTACTTACCGGTGCCTTGAACTTCAAGGCCATAGCAGCACACGTGCACATTAGGGTTATAAATTTTTCAACTTTTTAAATAAATTTAAACTCCTGGGCTTGCATTCAGTGAAGTTTTATACATCAAGTATTTCTCCACTAATATTTCATTACGACACAAAAAAAAAACCTGGCGCACCTATTGTTTCAAAATTTTCTAGATTTTAGCATGTTGCAACATGTCAATTCTGCTTTTATAAGCAATTTCACGGTTTGATTTTAAAAGACTCTTATAATTACCAAAGGAACTGTAGCTTGAAGGGTTAAGGCAGGCTGAAAACGTCTTAGAAAAGCTAAAGTTGTATCGTTGGGCTGGCATATATGCTGACTGATTTGAGAAAGCTCTAAGGAACTTTCTTTTACCCCTACTCTCTTTTTAGATTAATGTTGGCCAACTTTTCAATCGTGTCAAAAAGGCAGCATAATAAAAGCTATAACTTTATTTAGTAATGATGCATGGATCACGAAGAAGATCCAGTGTTCTTTCATATAGGGTATTTCAAAAAAAAAAAAAACTGGAGCCTTAGCTTAAGCCGTTTAAAAAATTGATTTTTGTGAGGTTCATTTGGGGATTTCCGGGGTGGGGGGTGCCCTCAAACTATGTCCAAGTATTAGTCTCTTTAATATTTCGCGATATCGAAAAAACTAGAACTCTAGCTTAAACCGTTCAAAATTTGATTTTTGGTGGTCCATTTGGAGGTTCCGGTTGGTTGGCTCCCCCAAACTATGTCAAAATATTTTTTAATTAAATATTTACTGATACCAAAAAACACTAGTGGTTTTGCTCAACCGTTTCAAAAAGTAATTTTTTAGGTGCGTTTGAGAGGGTTTTTGGGGGGTGGTACCCTCAAGCTATGTCCAAGTATTTGTCTCTTTAATATCTTCTGGTATCAAAAAAGTATCATAAGCCGTCAAAACTATTGATTTTGGGGGGTCCATTTGAGGTTTTCGGAGTTATGGTATCCCCAAACTATGTCAAAATAGTTGTCTTTTAAATTTCTACTAGTTTAAAAAAGAAATTAGAGCACTAGTATGAGCTGTTAAAAAAATTGATTTTTGGAAGTCGCCCCAAAGAATGAAACCTGATATCCTCTGTCATATGTAGCGTCAAAGCAAAAAATATTAAAAGCGATATTGTCCTAATCGAAAAAAATTTTAAATGCTACATGCAATATAATTTTGGTTTGATAAAAGCGATGGCCAACTAGATAATTGAACCTAGGTCCAGTCACTTAGTTTGATTTCAAGCACTAACGCATTTATCCTCTAGGCCATGACAGCAAGAGCTCGTACAGACGCGTAGCCAGAAATTCGCAATGGGGGGGGGGGGGGGGGGCTGTTTTGGGGGTCTGGGAGCAGAGCCCCCAGCCGCCGGAGGCCAATGGGGCTCAGCCCCCAGCGCCCGAAATTTTGCATTTTTTTGCAAAATAGCTTAATTTTAGAGCTATTTTAATAAAAAATAATGCTTTTAAAATGTGGCATAAAAATCGGCAGCGCAACATGATTCAACTGGTTGCATTAATGGACTATGTGGGAAGTGGCTAATGATAACATTGTAGTTCTCTTCAAAATCATACAATCCTATCATACAATAAAACTCACTTGCAGTAATCGTTTTTATAAAGAAAAATAATTTGGGGGCTAATGGAAAGATATTTGGGAGAAGTGATTGGTAATTAACTAACACTGAATAGCCCCCCCCCCCGTTTTATTTCTAAGTTTATAATAAACCTATATTTGGCGTTTTTACGTTAGCGATCAAATCTGATTGTTTATTTTTGGGCATTTTTCAAAGTTTTCATTGATTTGTAACTTTAATTTTCGACAAATTCGCCCCCCCTGAATATATGCTTCAAAAATGCTTTAAGTCACTTTTTAGTCCATTCCAGCGCAAAAAACAGTCTCAGAAGAGCTAAAAACGTGGTATTTGTCTTATTCTGCATTTTGGTTGACAGGTCAATGGAAGGGGCTATAGCCCCCTCCCTCCCCCCCCTGGCTACGCTACTGCGCTCGTAGGTGACTAAAATCATTTAATAAATTTAGCTATCACAATTTTTGGGTGCATCTGCCCCAAACTACGTGACGTAGCACCTCCAAAAATGCAGGTGCACAACTTCATGTATAGACTTATCACATCTACAAATTTCAAGTTTCTAACTTTAGCGGTTTCGTAGTTTTTGCGTCAATAAATTAGGTACTTAAACAAATAAAGAAACAAAAAACAAGCGTCGGAATCGTTATAATTTATTTTTGGAGCTGAAACTGCATGCCCAGGTGCTTCTAAATTTGAAACTTTTATTCTTCTACTGCGATTAGTTTTTGAGCTAGAGCTGTTTGAACCTCCGATTGGCATTTCAATTTTGGGCTCGGAAACCCATATCGCGTAATCTATTTCCTTCAAAATTTGCACTAAGAATGATTCATATATGCCGCCATATAAGGCTATATTTCAAAGTTCTGCCTTTAGCCGTTTCAAAGTTATTGCGTTTTTTATCTCTAGTTGCCGAATTTGTAATTTTGCAAGGAAAAAACATAGGGACTTCCGACGCAAAGCGTCGCGGAATTCCCAATAAACAATACCTTTCTTGCTATTGTTATTGCACTGTACGGCACTTAAAGGAAACACTAGTGAGCAGTAAACGGCAAGAAAATATTCTGTTCTCGATTACTTTTGATGTGTCGAGGCTTTGTTTGAAAGTTCATTTAAAAGTGATGTGTTTGATCTAGACTCGACCGGAAATAGACAGTTTTGTCTTTTTTTTCTTCACGGTTCATTTTTCTAGAATATGCCGATTCATCCAACCAGCGTGACTTTCAGCGTGATTTTTTCTTCTCGGTTCACTTGCGCTAAATCATAGTAGTCCAATACGCGTGATTGCAAAAAAAAAACTTCGCAACAAGAGCAAACTTTTTTCTTCAATGTATTTAGTAGACTAGAAACAGACGCGCAGCAAAAAAGAGAGAAGCAATGAAGAAAAAAAGTTTCTTCTTGGAGCGAAGTTTTTTTGCGGTCACGCATAATCGACTGATTTGATTGGACATACTTGTAGAACGAGTGAACAGAGAAGGAAAAAAGTCACGCTGATGGGACGAATTGGCATAGTCTCGAAAGCAGTAGGCACAAGGTTTTAAGTGTTAGGAACTTTCGTCTGTCGTGATTTAAATATGATTTTGCTTAAATACAGGGTGGGCCAAAAAAATGTTATCACTTTTTATATTCTAACCATTTTCAAAATTACTAAGACTTTTGTTTCATATTCCTGCTCTTAGGAGAAAGCAGGGAGTCAATATGAATAACGTCATTTACCAGCAAGATGGTGCTCCACCACATTGCTCAAATGTCTCTCTGGATTTCCTCAACGAGTACTTTCCTGGAGATAGACTCATCTCACGGCGTACGAACAACCCATGGCCTGCCTACTCTTCTGATCTTTCTCCCGCAGACTACTTCCTATGGGGGTACCTGAAGGAGAGAGTGTACTACAACAACCCACAGACCATTGAAGCCCTGAAGACCAACATCTGTCAGGAAATTCGAAGAATCCCTCTTGAGATGTGCGGCAATGTCATCACAAACTTCAATGTGCGTGTTGCAGCTGTACTCCACAGAAGAGGAGCTTGGATTGAACATGTTATCAATTATTGAACTGTGTAAGAAACAAGAGACAAAGTGAAAAGACTTTGTTATCAAATTTTAATTGGATATTTTTGTTAAACATCTGTGAAAAAAAATTTCGAATAAATGTTCATTTTTAAAATTTGTGTATGGATTAAAAGTGGTAACATTTTTTTGGCCCACCCAGTACATGATCGGTATTTTGAAAAGAACTAATAAAAGAATTAAGCAATATCACGTTGTACTGCCTCGGCAAAGAGCCACCAGGGCCCACATGACAGAACATTATAGCGAGCTTGTAAAGACCATTCTCGCTTGCTAAACGGCGCTAACGAACAAAAAAACTTCGTGGACAAACTGCCATTTCCGAACCGTTTCGCATAACATACGTTAAAACTGCTTACTCGAATTCTTGCGAGATGTTCGTAACCTGTGTTAGTACGTACCGTAACAAATATTTCATTGTGACGGCAGATGCATATCCATGTTACGTATCTTAGTCTTCAATGTTCAAAGCAACAAGACTCACCGAGGTTGTTCCTGTTGGCCGTTTCATCAACTATTCCAAATACTGTAGCATACTCATTCACTATTTAGCCAACAACATATAGGCTAACCACATTCAGCTTATACAGACCTAACTAGCTATTCCTAAACCTTAAGCTGTAGGCCTACTTGCAAATCTTATTCAAATAGAATCAATTAGGATGCATGCAAAGACAATTTAACAAGATTGAACTAAATCACATTTTAAAACTCTTAACCACTAGGCTATCCAGCAACTCAAACTAAACGGTCAACACATAGCACAACATAATCCCTAACACAGTCCTAAAGCCTAACTAGTCTAAACTCAGCACGAACCTTAACTAACTAGCTATTCTAGCATCACTTATAAATCACATTAATATCTCAAAATACACCACTAAAACTGCACTTCTACACACCTCAGCTAGCCTACTCAGTTGGCAGTAGCTGACTTAAAATACAAGATGGCAGCACGCGGAGTTCACAATCAATTAGGAGTGGATCACCACATCTACATCAAAATAATGCATTCAAGCGTACTGTATGTACTGCATTGTTATGAAAAAAGATTCTATGCGCCATGCGTTATTATTCTAAGCTTGCAAATTTCTCAACTGAAACTAATTAGAAGATGAACGACAGATTTAGATCAATGGTAAAAAAGAACATCTTTTTCCACAGAACATTTTTTTAATATGACGTAAGTGCCCTTGAGGTTGTTGATGGGTAAACTTATAGAATATGCTAAAGGTAACTTTGGTTTGAAAATTTTTTAAAAGTGAACAAGTCGAAATAGACTTTTCTTTTTTCGAACCGGTAAATCTTGAGTTGAGACTGGGTGTTTTTATTTTTTTACCGATTTTTTTAATTTTGAGAGCATCGATGTCAATTTTAGCGGCCATATTTGTAACACTGTTTATTTCGTATTGCTCATCCAGTGAAGGCTATTTTCTTGCTTTTGCAGCAATGTAAAATTGCAAGAGCGAAAAAGCAATGCCAAAAAGTTTTCTCAAGTACTTGTGCAGAGCAACAGCGCTCTACAATCTTGGAATAGTTGCAATTTTGCTTGCAAACACAAGAAAATCTCTACAATATTATCGTTTTGAATAAGCACAAAATTTAGTGTCGTTCATTGATTTGAATTTTTTTTTCCTTTGTTTTTGGATTATTTTGCTGCCGAATCTGGCATTGTTTTTAGTTTGATCCTAATTTTTGAGCAAAAAGGAGCCTCGTGTTTGTAGAAAAATCATTCTTATTAAGCGAGTGTATTGCTATTTTTGTTAAATGGCGTTACTCAATATTTCTTTATCAGTCCAAATAGCAAATGGTTCTCAGTGCAATTTGCTTTCTCATTAGCAGTCTAATAACAAACATGGAGACCATTTTAATTCATTTTCAGCAAAAATTCGGTTTGGTTAGAAGTTATCAAAAAGATTTCTCTCATGCTTAAAGAGTGCTTCAAAATCTTTGCTAAGTTGGCGAGGAAAACGTGACGTTTTTCTACTCGAGTTATGTCTCGCAATCGATCCAAGCAACACAGCGAGCAAAAATGACGTTACCGAGCTCTCAGAGCTTTAGATACACGGGCAAAAATAACCTTTTGCCTTTAACGAGTATTTTGTTCGGTAGCGGCTCTTAAAAAAAAATTGTCGTTATTAATGCGAACGAGGAATTTTTTGTCATGTGGGTCCAGATCAGCAATCTTAAAGAACGGGCATTGCAAAACAGTTTCCCTCCCACACGCTGTAATTAGAACAAGTAGCTTAAATGGATTCGCGCTTCAATGCAATATTGGGATGTGATTTTTTTGTGCCATAATAAACTGTAGATTGTAGAACTACACACCAAATTTATGTGCTGAGCAAAGCTTGCTTTGAACCATATCGTTAATAGTGCATTGTAATATCAACAATCCTGCTTGCAGATATGAGGCAACTTTGGAGAATCGGAATTAAACTCATGAGAGTGGAGGTTCGATTCCCTGCCGTAGGAAATTTTGCATATGTGTATGTGTGTGTGTAAATAGCTGTGATAAAAAAATTGCCTTATGTTCTTTATGGATTTGCGTTTGTCCTGTTTATTCTAAAAAATAAATCAAATAATTCATTATAATCGCTGTATTATGCCCTAGCGTGTAACTAATTGAAGCGCTTCATTTCCACGTCATTGCGCCCGGACAACACAGTTTCTTTCAAAGAAATGTGTCCGATTTGACTAGCCTGAGATTTGACCCTTTGACCTCTTGCTCCATAGACGAATGCGTTACCGCTTGACCAATTAACCATTTTTTAAAACATAAAAATATAAAATTTTTGTATACTGGCTTGATGGCTGTGCTGATGTGTTTGTGTAACTAATGGCCATCACGTTAACAAATATGACAAATTTCCTGCCTCTGAGTTACTGTATTTACAACTATCACAAGTTAATTTTCGATGAGCATCGATATGGAAACCACAGTGTTATAGCGTATTAGCACAATACAATGAAAAAGTTCCCTAAAAAAGCTTATTACAAACTGCATGATGACCAGCACGACTTTTCTCACCTACACAGCGTTTTCCATGACAGGTAAGTTTCGTTTTCACTTCTTTTTACGGACAGCATTGCACTGTGACTAATAAGTTTAACATCAGTAAGCGGAAGCTTTCTGTTGGTAAGGTAATGATTTTCCTCAGAACTTCAGATGTGAAATTCGCGATTTGGAGTAGCTGCTGGAAATATGGCTCAATGGTGTTATATCAAGAGCTCGCATAAAGGCCTCCTTAAGGGGGCAGGGTCGGTTCAAGGGAGGCCATGAGCAAAGGTCCCCACTAAGTAGCAGGGGTGCCGATCTTTGTTGAGCATTGGGGGGGATAATTTGCAATTTTACCCCAATTTTGCCCTATTTTCAACATTGGGGGGATGAACTTCGATTACGATTTTTTTCACGTAAGCAAATTAAGGGAAGATCAAAACAAAACAAAAAAGGACTTCACCAAAATTGGATGAGTTTCTTTATTCCCCGAATACAAGTGAAGACCAAAAAAAAGGTCTTCACCAAACTTGGAAAAGTTTTTTCCCCGAATTCAAGTGTTGCAGACCGACTTCAAGTGATTTAGACGCAGACCAGAGTCAAACTATTGGGGGGAATGCAAATGTAGACCATAGTCAAATTATTGGGGAGGGGTTGCAGTCAAATTATTGGGAGGATATATCCCCCCATCCTCCCCGGGTTTCGGTACCCCGTGCTAAGTAGCATTTCATACTCTTTTACTTAAAGCTCTGAAGTGGGCACAAACACTGAAGATGTTTGATTAGTCTTCCCCCTTAAATTAGCTCAAATTTAGACACCAAAAGATATTTTCTCTTAAACAGCCCTGAGTTACTTAAAAGTACTGAGAGTCTTTTGAAGTCAAGTCGTGAAAGTTTGAATAGCACTTTGTTGATGTATTTAGTATACTATAGAGCAGCGGTGGGCAAGCACCCGTCCACAGACCGGTGCCGGTCCGTGGAGAATTCGTTACCGGATACTTTTACAGATTAAATACTTTGGAATATGTTTGTAATATTTTGTGATGAAATAACTTTAGTTTACGGGAAGTAGGCTACTACAATAATTCAACTTTGTTAAAGCAACAATGCAAATATATCATCAATTAACACTGAACATTTAAATGTGCTGCTCTTCCCCATTGCACCAGACTTACATTTTCATTGCTAAACGTTTGCGATTTTGAAAGCCGGTTCGCGAAAAATTTTCCGTTTTTAGCCGGTCCGCAGTATACAAACTACTGCCGGCCCGTGCTATAGAAGGTAATGCTATTTTTCCAGTACACAGTGTCGAGAATAAAGATCAAGTTAGCGAGTGGGGGGGGTGCGTTTCAGTGATTATATTTGTGACAGCTAACGAGAAGTTACGAGTTCAAATGTTGAAGGCAATAGAAGAATGGCTCGCGCGTAGGTTGTAGCTCACAGATGCAAACAAGATCCAGTCAAAGGGGAAATCACGTGTTATATTGCCCATGGAACGCACAACAGCTCCCAACAGCAAAGATATAAAGCGCACGAACCCGAAAAACATACGTAAAATACACTACCATAAACCCGAAGAGCAAACCCACAAGTCCCAAACACACGCAAAGCAAGCTAAAAGAGCATGCAAAACAATGCTGAGCAATGCAGGGCAGAGCAGAGCAAAGAGCAAAGCAATGCAGAACAAAGCTAGGTAAAGCAGATAGTGAAAATATTTTGTTCTCCCCTAAACGCATTAAATATCAACTAAGTTGTTTGTCCCTAAATTGGGTAAAAATACAGAGCACGAGAAAAAGGAATTTGACTGAGAAAATCACATAATTCTAAAAAAATATCGTAGCCCTCAAAGCTAAAAAATTCCACATCGAACTAACTCGCTCGTATCCGGCAAAGTTGAAAAACATGTGAATCACGACGTACATAACACAAGGGTTTCAGTTGTTTACGCCGCGTTTCCGTCACACAGAATAAAAAAACAGCATACTGTAAAAACAGCACGAAAAAGTGAAATACAGCACAAACACGAAGCGCGTGTCTATCAATTACAGTGCGACTGATAAATTTGAAAACATAAAAAATAAGGGTAACTAATTAAAGGTTACTGAAAAATACAGTAAAGGCCCATTGCCCAGTTATCCGGATTGACCAAAAACAAATAAATAAATGAAGCAGGCTTAATTTGCCATTTTTTTTCTTTTCCGAATCAAACAGCAACAAAAACTTGTAAATTTGGACAACCTAACTTAAGCCCTATATCGTAACCCTTATGAGTTGATGAATATTCCTCATTTTAGTTTTATACTCTTTAACTTAAAAGTTTTCGGTGAAAAAGTCATTCCCTATATTAGGTAACCAACTTGATTTGAGATAAAAAGAAAAAGCAGTAGATTGTAACTTTAAGGGTACAAATTTTAAAAATCTTTGTGGAAGGCAGCAGTTCAAGATTAAGCCACTTCACTTCACGGCCTTTTATCACCTCCAACATTTTGCATGAGGAAATATTCAAACAATTCTATCCACGATCCTTAATGTTATCAATTCATCTAGCTCGTGCTTGAGAGTAAACACTAGTCTTTTCCCATTTACTGTACAGTATATTGGCAGACAAAACTTTTTGCTGTGTAGCGTCACACTCCAACATAGCCACAAATGAAAATGCAATCGGATGCATTGGTTTTTAACTCAACTCAGAAAATTTCTTGCAGGTTATTGTTCAACCGAGACGGTCGATTGCGTGGGGACAGTTCATTTTGACCCTGATGTTACACCTGTACTTCGGGCAAAAAGTGTTATAACTTTGAAATTTTCGAGTTCTGTGAGCAACTCTCTTACTTGGGACGCTCACATTTGCAATCGATATCTTTCGGTCATTCCTTGCCCATGATTCATGACCACAGATGAAAATGGGAACAAAAACTGTTTCAAAAAGTGAAAGCTTTGCTTTTTTAGACAATGTGTTTCATGACAACCAATTGTCCAAGCCTGGCAATTATAGCGCTGTTGCTTTACCGATTTAGTAATCCATTTCTTCGTCTTGCTTCCGTCATTCGTGAATGTAACCCCCAAGATACTCAAACTTCCCAACCTATTTTGGGTTTGCTCCCATCAATTGCTGCAAGCACTGATCACTGGGTTCTCGTAAGAGAAAATTCTTCAATTTTAGCCGAGCTTATTTTCATTCCGGCTGCATCTAAGCGCGCTGGAGATTCGGTGAAAGAGAGAAAAAACATATCATCTCCAAATAGCAGGCAGTTAAATTTTTATTGTGCAGTGTCTAATCGCGGCACATTGGCACTTGGCTGCGTTTGTTGATCCAATTCAAGTAAATAAGAACATGTGGCTTATTTTTGCTCAAATTTTAAAAACAATGCCAGCCTAGGCATAAAAAACATATTTTAGAACAAAGCAAGTAATACAATGCATTTGCAAGGAATCAGTTATGCTTTCTTTACCGTTGTTGATTTATCTGAATACTATTTCACTAATCAAGATCGATGAACAATAACAAAAAACAACTTTTAACCAAGCAACAATGAGTTTAATTGTGTCACTTTATTTCGTAAACTTTAAGAACTGATTAATCTTCAGACCTTTAAACTTTTAAATCAAATTTAAGAACAAATGAGGTTAAAAATTCTTAAAATTTAAGAACAGTCAATCTCAACCCATAACGTAGTGATTCTTATGAAAAAAAGTATTGAAAAAGACAAGTAACAACACACTCTACCTGAGTCCTATGCGATTGCGAAGCAAATGGAAAGTCAATGGGTCGTATGCACCAACTTGGATTATCTTTGATCCGCGGATCAAAAAAAAACTTTACTGGAAACATTTGGACAAATGGCCAGGCTAATTACTACAATTATAATGCAATTCAAAAATAAAATATCTGAACTTGCGAATTTAGTTAATTTTAATCTAATCTGTCCACAACGATTCAGAAAATAGAAGATTGATAATCCGAAGATAAGAGTTATTTTAGGTCAATGAATGCAATGCTATGCTTTTCTATTCAAATGTTTGCCACTCATAGCCAAACACAAATCTCAAAAAACAATACATTATAAAATTAAAGTGCGTTTACACTGGACGCAAAGAAACGCGGAGCGAAGGTTGGCAGCCTTCGCTAGTGGGTGCCTATACGTCACAAGCTCAAAATGGGACAACTATTCAAAAACAATTTTGTCTTAGTGAAGTTGAGCAAAAAATTTTTTTGCAAGCTGTCGATGACGTCAAACTTTGGTTGTTTCACATCCAGTCTAAACGTACTACAAGGATTCTTCCGCACTGTAAGTTAAAGATATATATCAATGACCAATTGTAGCATATGGTCATACGCAGTAGCGTACGCAGGATTTTCGAAAAGGGAGAGGGGGCAGGAAATTCAAAAAGTTTGAGAATAATGAAGAACAGAATGAAAGCTTTCTTCCCCAAAATCAAGTCCGTTTTCCTGCCCAAAATTATGTGAAGACAAAAAGAAGGTCTTCACTCAAATTACCCAAAACTTTGGTCCAGTTTTTGGCCAACCTGTGCTCAAACCTTCTGCTCAAAGTTACAAAGGAGGAACCCATGCCACAATTTCACGCACTATTCTATGCTAATTGAACTATCCTGGCGACCCAAAGGGGGGGCCATGGCCCAATGATCCCCCTCTAAATACGCCCTGGTCATACGTCGTTAAACCGCGAAGAAATATTAATCTTCTTTTCATTTCAAGTAATACTTTTCAAATTGCCCCACACCGGGACATTGGAAGCTAAAATTTACAGAACTAATGTCTTGATAATTATATTTGAAAAATAGCAAATAATTTTAAGAGATATTTCTTGAGGATAGTCTCGAACTAGAATCGTAAAGCTAATGAAAATATTTTCGTTTATCCAAACATTCGCAGTGCAGCGGATAGTCCAAAATTTTTCATGTAAGGTCAAATTTGATTTTATCTGAAGTGTCGGTTATTGAATAACGTTTGCTTTATGTTTAGGTTAATTATTACCGTAAATTAGAATCAACCTAAAAGTACTCAAGTAGCCTATATCCATAATATGTCCCACCAGGTTTTTTGGTTAAGCGTAGGCCTCCTGTTAACAAGAGCATTCACGTCTCATCAAGGATCGATGTTTTATCGTGAAAAACAAAACAGCACGAATCGAAATTTGATTTCAACTGAATTTGAATGTCCAATTGAGGAAAACACGTACATTGTTGTCTCCAGAACAACCGAAGATTAACATAAAAACATACATCAACTAGCAACTCAAGTTTCGAACAGTGACGACGTGTTGAGACTTTTGAATCACGTGAACTGGAGGATATTTATTTCTTCATGCGCTCAAGCTTGTGACAACTTTTCGTTCTCAGCCTATCAGTTTCAAAACACTTGCTCAAACAACACCTTGTGTTTGTTTAGTGATAGTATTAACGATATATTGCGATTTTCATTCCAATGTGGAAATACCAGTTGCGCGAGTTCATTTGATTCTCATCCAATAACGAAATGGTACATCTTTTTTGTGTTGGGCCTCTTTTCTCTAATTGGAAATATTGTTGTGATAAGTGACAAAACAATCAGTCTTCGTAACAGACAAAACAAAGAAAAGGGAATCCAGATATACCACGCGCTGGTATTAAACTTAGCATTAGCCGACTTATTAATGGGTATTTATCTAACAGCAATTGCATTTGAAATCAAACGAAAAGTTGGTTTGAATATTCTGTTTAGCAAGCCTACCTTATGTGATGGGCTTGCAATAATTAATATCGCATCAAGTCAAGTGTCAATTACAACCTTGCTAATTATTAGTGTTTACCGTTTCGTCGGTGTTGTAAAACCATTCAAAAGGCAACATTTTAAGTCAGTTATAATCTTAATAATATTGACGTGGATGCTATGGATAGTAATTGCTATTTTGCCTGTAATACCGTTGGAGTCTCTTGAAACAGCATTTATTCATGGAATTGTTAGGAACTACAGTTTGATAAAAATTCTTTCATCATATTTTCTGATATTGTTTTTTTTGTTTTTGAGCCTTTAATGAAGAGTGTCGGCAATGTTACTGAAGTTCAATCAGTAATCCATGCTGTTAATAAGTTCCCAACTCCCTCTGTTATGACGAAGTTTTCGACTGCTGTGGGTTGGGTGAATTTAGATGAAGAAGATTGGACATTTTGGGGAGTGTACAGTGGCCAATATTCCTGTTCATTAAATTTTGTTATTGTCAACAGAGATGATCAGATCTATCAGAATTATTTTAAATCAACCTTTGTGTTTTACAATCTCATTGTAAGTGCTGCTATCTTGATTTGTTATATCTTGGTTACTATCAAAATTCACGAAAAGAATAGTTTTTGTTTTAATCATTGTAAAATATTCAGGAACAATAATGCAGATGTCCATGTAGAAAATTCTGCAAGAAACGTTCAAAATAATCAAATGTTCAAACGGATTTCACTAATTGTAGTAACTGATCTAATGTGTTGGGTTCCAATGTGTATTGCTTCTATAACGATTTGGAATGTACCATTTGAAGAATTTTTTGCACTTTTCGGTCGTACACCAGATTATCTAACAATCACATTATTAATCGAGACCATTTTGCTAATCGCTGCTGCCCTTAATAGCGTACTGAATCCGTACATATATTCATGGCATCTGTGGAAAAAATTGTTTGAAAAAGTTAGAAAAGTTTTTGTATCGAATTAATCTATAATCTTGGTATTAAAGATGTTACTTTTAGTCACACAACCAAAAAAAAAACACTACATTTATCATCTTACTAGTCTATTTCAAGTTAAGCTAACTTAAATTTTAATTGAACTCAATCGAACGTTTTCGGCATTTTACAAAACGCACTTCTTGTTAGGAAACTAAAAATATAGAAAATGAACGAAATATCAATAACACTTGCAATCTTTACTGAAACATTATTACAGGATGCTGCTACATGACGTCAACACCTTTTAGTCTCATAACCAGCCCCATGCCTCAAGTACTGTGCAATGCAGTACAGATTAAAATTTTCTGCCATTTTGATTTTTGCCGAGCATGAATATGTAATGTTTATGTTAAATTTGTTATTGTATTTTTAATCGCAAAGTTGCCATGCGGACAGAAGACTGCGAAGAGTACTTACGGTCTTCGAGTTAAGCGCCATCTGCCCACCTTTTTCCAAATAGGGTGGAGGCTTTACCCAAGGCCCGGTCTACACTGAGCGTAAAATGGTGAAAGTACGAACGTATCCTTACTCCTTGTTTGTTTTTTTAACTAACTAGCAGCTTGTACGTGTTTCGATATGCCCACAGTTTTTCGTAGAATGATGAATTCCTAAATTGAGATCTGCTACGATTTGAAAACCAGGTCTGATTTGTGTTTCGCGCACGGCAGCATAACTAAAGTCCAAAGTAACATGTAGGGGAGCTACGCCAAACTGCCCCAATCCCTACCTCCTTGGACTGAATGCAGACTTGATTTAATGATTTTTTGATAAAAATTTATTGTTAAAATAAACGAATGAAAAAAACAGGATGCGAAGTAGTCTGTGAATCGATGTAAAAACTATTTTAGGGATTTTTTCAACGTCATATGACTGTTTCCGCACACTCAATAATCAAAATCCAAAGGAAGAGAGTCTCACAATGCAATTTATCCAAGTTAAGCAGCTTAAACACGTTTCACAAAAGATGACACTGTTTACTTCAATCCTTGCTGGTCTCTACTGTTTGCTAAGGCTCCAAGCAGGGCGGTAGTATAGAAACCGATTTGTCCGAGACCTTGACAGAGACCAAGATCGCAAAATTTTTTCGAGACCAAGACCGAGACCGGTCTCGGTCTTGAATTTGGTTTTAAGACCGAGACCGGCAAAGTTCGAGACCGAGACAGAAATCAAAAAATGACGTCATCCTTGGTTTTTCGATTTTTGAAGAAAATGTTTTGGGCTCAAGTTTGCTCATATGTTAGTTTTACGATTATACAAAATTGATTCAGAAGACAAATTGCTTCAGTCGAAGTGATTACGTCATCAAAACATCTCTTGACGTCATTTCATGCAAACTTTGACTAAAATTATTTTTGAAGAGTGCCTTCAACTATACTTATTGCCTCTTACTCGAAGATCGGTGAATAATTTCTGATATTTTCTTTAGAAATTACGCCACAATAAAACAGACTAACACTTAATTAAATGAATAAAAAAAATTTATAAAAAGTTCACAGTATATTTGAAGTACCGTATGTACGTAGCTACAAAAACGCAACCAACATTTTCGATTAGGGGGAGGCAGCATTTTTAGGCGCGCAACTACGATTATGTTAAGAGGAGGCTTAAACCAACCAATAAAATTTTTACCTGAAAAATATCTTATCTTGTTGTCATTTTGAGCAACTTGGTGTAAATTAATTGTATCACAGCCGGACGTTTTTTCGTAATTAATTTACGTAAATTAATTTCGGTGACGGAGCCCCCAGCCATCCGAGGCTACAGGGGCTTGCTGCGGAACACCCAAAAGCGCGCAATTTTTTGCAAGTTTTCAAAAAACATCATTTTGACACCATTTGAATGACGTACATTTTGCACGCTCGTAGAGCCAATTGAAAGTAATTAAAATCGAATCACTTGTTATACTCGCTGTATTACGCCAATGCGTGTAACGAGTTTGCGGGGCCCAACATCACGTCATAGCGTCCGCGGGCAACACAGCTTCTTTCAAAAAAATGTCGCAGCAGTGGCGAGCCGTTGGCAATACTGTGTCCGATTTGAAACTCAGCTTCCCGCTCCAGAGACAAACGCGTTACCGCTTGACCAACTGGCCGGTCATATGAAAGTAGTACTTGCTAATAATCGGAAGCAGCTTGACAAAATTAAAATACGTACGTAGTCGATTTAGCCACCAACCCTCTTAATCTTTATCCATTTTTTATTCTTCCATTTTCTTAACTCTGCGGAGCAAAAACTTTTTGTTGTGGCGCAGTGCATTAACATTAAACTTTCAAACGAAAAACTTAAGCGTACATAGCGTTATAGAGCGTTTTAAAGAGTACAACGTTATTTTTCCAAAAAATTTAGTAAACCATTCTACGAATGCACGTAAACTGCATTGTATGGTATTTGTCAGTTGTGTGTTGACCTGATAGAGCAAATAAGAACAATGAATTTTATGAAAATGCAATGCTCATTTTTGCTCAAAATTTAGGAACATATTAACAACAATGCCGCAATTACTAATTAATAACCCGAACCAGTTTATTTATTTGAAAGTAATCAACAGAGTTCTCTTGGCCTTTTCTACACTTTTTTTTGTTATTGCTTCTCTGTCTAACAATAATAATTATGATCTACAACAAAAAAATTAAATACAGCCAGTCTCAATTCAAGATTTACTGGTGGTAAAAAAGAACAATGCACTTCGCCTTGTTCACTTTTAAAAAGTTTTGAAACCTATTGTTGCAGTTTGCATTAAAGCATACCCACCAGAAACCTCAAGAGCGCTTCACGTCATTTAAAAAATTGTGATATGGTTACAGTTGTTCATTTCTATTACATTAATCCAAAATATAATTAAACTCTGTCGTTCATTAACTAATTATTATCACTGGAAGATTTTGCAAGCTTAAAATATTGACGCTGGCCCATAGCATCTTTTTCAATAACAATATTGCATTACATACTGTCATGCAAACAAAATATGCTTGAAAGCATTATTTTGAAGTAGAAATGCATCTGACATCACAATGAGATATTTATTACGTGCTAACACAATATCTCGCACAGAAACTCGAGCGAGCATTTCTACTGCGTGTCAGGCGAGATGCTTGGGAAATAGCATTTTTTCTACGAAGTTTTTTGCTCGTCAACGCCTTTTAGCCTGCGAAAAAGGCTTTTACGAGCTCGCTAAGTTGTTCTGTCATGTGGGCCCTTGTGTTTCTGCTCGTCAAGGTTATCAGCCCCACTAATCACAAAGACGCATTGTTTGTGTATACTGATTGGAAAATTGCATTCTCCTCAACAGCATAGGTATTTTAACAAAGCTGTGTTCACACGTGCGACTTTTAGCTGATAGAATTGACATTTTGCCTTTTTTCTTTCTCAAATCACGAGAGTCATTTACACAGCGCAAGATTGTTGTGAAATTTTGTCTGAAAGATATTGCCGTACGCCTACAAAAACATCAAAGCGCAGCAGTCACTCACACGGGTGAGATTTTAGCGCGATGCTCGGGTATGATTGTAACTAGCAAAAGTCACATACCAATTGAGACTGCCTTGTAGTGATTCTCGCTAAATCTTGTTGGCGAAAGAGCAACTATCGCACTGGTTCACTTACACCGAGTCTATGCTCACACGGTGCAAGATAGTTTCAAAGAGCGGCTTGCTGGTTTTGATGTAGTATAAACCAGCTGCTCCAAAATAACTTCAAACGTTCTGCTTGACAGCTTTTGCATTGAAAACAATCATGCTTTAGAATTTTTCGCATCTTTAAAAAAAATATATATACATGTATATACACGTCAGAGATGGAACCGGTCAGGATTTTCTCGACCTGACCGGTAAATTTCAAAATCATCGCCGGTCGATCGGTTTCTGTTTTTTTTACAGAAGGTTTTTGTTCACTGTTCAATGTATCAAATGAAAATTTTTCAAATGGAAAGGCATGGGTGAGGAGTTAAATTTTGTGACTTTGGACGGGGATCTCAGAAAAAAAAACCAAAAAAACTTTTGCGTTCTTTGCAAAAATGACTCAATGCAAAGATCTTTTTTGGTTAAATTTCGGTTTGAATGACCTGTTTTGAGCAGCGCAAAACGTGCACAAAGTAAGCATAAAAAGCACTGGAGGGCACAAACTAAATTCTTAGATGTTCTTTTTAATGATATTTTGCAAAAGGCCAAAAATGAAGTTACAAATTTATAGCTATTGGTGACAGATTATTTGCATTTTGCCGAGCAGCAAACACTACCGGTACGCTTTTTTTTCGGCAGTGCTGCCTTTGCAGTTACAAAAAGATATATGAGAAAAAATAATTAAAAGCAAAAGATAGGTAACAGTTAAAACATACGAACATCACAATACTTGTACTATTGCACCCAAAAACATTAAAATGATGGAGCAATAACATTATTTAATATTGAAAATTATGCCACTAACAGGGTGAAAAAAATTAATAATATTCATAACAACTAGGCTGCTTCACTAACAATTTGAGAAAGTATGAAAAGGATCTATTGCAAAACATTATGTACTGGAAAAGCTTTTTAGCTCAACAGAGATATATAAATACGGACGGAACAATTAATATACGGACGGAACAATTAATATAAATCTCTGTGGAGCTAAAAAGCTTTTCCAGTACATAATGTTTTGCAATAGATCCTTTTCATACTTTCTCAAACTGTTAGTGAAGCACCTAGTTGTTACGAATATTATTAATTTTTTTCACGCTGTTAGTGACATAATTTTTCAGTATTCCTTTTTTCACTCTGTTGGTGACAAAACTTTTCAATATTCTTTTTTTTCACGCAGCTAGTGACATAACTTTCAATATTAAATAATGTTATTGCTCCACATAGGTGGGCACAAGTCCGTTAATCGTTAATCCGTTAATAACGAAGCTAACTTTTTCATTAACTCGTTAATCCGTTAAAAAGTTTTTTCATGTCAACGGACTAAATTAACTTCCGTTAAGTGCTGTTAACGAACTAAAGTAACTTCCGTTAAGTTCTGTTAACTTCCGTTAAGGTTTTTATCGTTAATATCTTGCAGCTTCTTTGTGCATTTGAACTTGTTTTTATCTTGAAATTAGATTAGATTGCAAAATGTATCTTTCAAAACACAAAAAGACCACCGTAGCAATAAATATTTCCTTACAATCAGCTCAACAGCGTCAATACGTGTTCCAGAAGCGAGTGAATAAAAAGAAATGTAAATTACACGCAAATTGTTAACGGATTAACGGACTTTATTAACTTCCGTTAATTAAAGCTGAAAATAACGGATTAACGTTAACGGTGGTGTGAAGTTTGTTAACGGACTAGTGGTTAACGAAGCTAACGTTTTGCATTAACTTGCCCATCTATGTTGCTCCATCATTTTAATGTTTTTGGGTACAATAGTACAAGTATTGTGATGTTCGTATGTTTTTACTGTTACCTGTCTTCTGTTGTTATTTTTTTCTCATTTATCTTTCTGTAACTGCAAAGGCAGCACTGTCGAAAATTGTTCTGAAGAAGCTTCCCGGTTTGGGAAGCAAAACGTCAAACCAATAAATAAACTCATCGGTAGTACGAAGTCGTTACGAACAACTATCCCGATGAACGCAACCTGTTCGTTATTTTCATTAAAAACACTAAACTGTTATGACATTGGCTAGAAAACATTCGAAATAAAATGTGCCCCAGCGGTTTGCTACTTCAGAACAAATCATGGTTAGGTAGATATAAAAAAAATAAGAGCTATGTCTTTCTTACCCAGTGTAGAGTGTGGTAAACTTAAGTTGAAAACGCTTTTCAAAGCGGCAAGATTTTAGCATGTAGTAAAAAATCTGAAATCTGCGCCACTTCTACTCTTAAGCTGATTAAAATGAAGCTAAAATGCCATGTAGCGCAAGCCTCTTCCACATGCATGCTTTATTAGATTCTGATTATGCGATTTTAACGTATATTTTGCAGTTTTTGCTTTGTGCAGTGGACCAAAGTCGAGAGGCATGGCACAATACTCCCACTCTAAATGCGTCCCTGGATGTGCATGTTTTAATGGTCAAAGCATATTAGTCACAGCTTGAAACCATTCAACAAGTGTTTTCGAAAAATGTGGTTTGTTAATACTGGTTTTGTATAAAAAGATTTATTTGTGATAAAACATATACGTATATTTCGGTTGGTGCTAGATGTCTTTTAGTTGCCAGAAAGGAGAATTCGACCGGTTTTTCAACCGGCTTGACCGGCCGGTCGAAGAATCTCGACCCTACCGGCGACCCGACCGGCCGGTTGACCCGACCGGTGCCGGTCAACCCGACCGGTTTCCATCTCTGATACACGTATGTAGCCAACGCAAGTGTAAAACGAAATACAGTGAATACAATTAAGCAGCTAATTTCGTTTCAAACTTGAAATGAAGACGCAAGATGAGCGATGAAGCCGCAAGGGCGGAGTGCTGTTCGAGCAGGCCAGCTACCAGCAGCGCATATATTTGCTAAACAATTATGCTTTTTTAACAAGAACACGAGGCTCATTTTTGCTCAAAATTTAAGAACTAATTAAGAACAATGCCAGCCTCAGGAACAAAAAATAAGATTAAGAACAACCGAGAAAAGAATAAATTTCAAATAAAAAAAAACTAAAATTTGTGTTGATTTAAAACAATGAAGTTTGACTGACTTTCTGGCATTTTCATGCAAAATTTCAACAAATTTTGAGACAATGCCGAGTGTTGCTGCGCTGAGAAAAGGCAACTAAAATTTTTTTGGAACTTGTTCAAATGAAAATGCTCGCTTTTTCGCTGTTGCAACGATGCTACAAAAACAGCAAAAACGCCTTTGCTCAAGCAGACAGAGCATTGGAAATAAAATAGTTTTACAAACTGGTCTCCTTCAAGGATGGCAGTACCACGGTACAGTACGCTTAAAAATTTGAACAAAGTGTAGTTCAAAAATTTACCGTACCATACCGTAACGTAACAAAAGCAAACTTTACATTTGTACCTACGTACTTTTCATATACGCTCTAAACGTACCGTACTTGAGACGTACGGTACGTAAGTAAAAAAAAAAAATTGCTAAGGTTTTTCCAAAGTTCTTGTTTTCTGCGCTTCAAGAGAGGTTTAACTGCATTTATCTTCTAAAATAGCATTCATAAATATCAGTTTTGCTATACTTTCGCCAAAAGTGCGTACCATACTTTTTAACAAAATTGTGGCGTATCTTACCATACTTACGTACCGTACTGTACTGCCATGCTTGGTCGCAATGATTGGCATCGATGCTCCCAAAACTTAAAAACAAATTAAGAACAAACGAAGCTAAAATTTGGCAAAAGTTAAGAACAGTCAGCCTCAACTCAAAATTTATTGATTTTTGTAAAAAAAAGTGTTAGTATACGCTGTAATGCGGATTGAGATTGAATTATTTTGAACAGTGCAAAAATACGTCGTTCAGTGACTTCCGGTCAAAACTCACTCCTGGCGTTATTTCAGTTAAACGGCGCCACAAAACCACTCAATTTTGAAAATGGTGCAACTCAAATTAAAAGCATGGTTTGATTAGAAACAGCATTTTCATGAAATTAATGTTTATTACAATGCGGTACAGCCGGTGTTGTTTTTCTCCACATAGTTGTGGTTATTTTAACCGCAAGAGATACTGGTAGGCTACCACTACCAGGAATCTTGGGTCAAAAAACTAAGCAAACGCTAACACGTTTTCAGCTAACAAAACCACTAGATGGTACTTGTATGCAAGATGCTGGACCCAACTAGTGAGCATAGATAGAGAGTGTGCCTACGCTAGCACCTCGGTTTTCAAAATAAATCGTCCAAATATCATTATTGTGAATTTATAGACTTAGCTATTTTAGGTTCTCATTATTTTTGCTGTGCCAAAATATTAGCAGTAACAAAATGGACCACTTACGGCATTATGAAAGCAGAATACAATTAAGGTACTGCTGACGAGTGTATTAGCAATAACAAAATTGATCACTTACGGCATTATAAAAGCAGAATACAGTTAAGGTACTGCTGAAGTGTTTACTAGAGATGGCGCGGATAACAAAAAATGTATCCGCATGCTGCGCTGTGTTCACAAACTTTGTCCGCATGCTGCACCGCACCACATTCAAACACAACTAAGTTCACGCTGCACCGCGCCGCACTGCAAGTTAAAAATCCTTTAAATTTCCACTAACATCAGAAAAAAATTAGCCTTCTAGCTTATGACATATGAAAAAATTGATTTTAGGGGTATTATTCTGGAGAGTTTTCAAAAGAGCCGCTCTCCCAAACCATGTCAAAATATTTGTTTTTAAACATCTGCCGGTATAAAAAAAAGTAATGCCCTAGCTTGAGCCGTTCAAAAAACTAATTACTGGGGAGTCCATTTGGGGGCTTCTGGGGTGGGGGGTGTGGTACCTCCATAATACTATGTCAAACTATTTGTTGCTTAAATATCTACCAATAAAAACAAAAAACTATCACCCTCGCTTGAGCAATTTAAAAAATTAGTTTTTTAGGGCCCCATTTTGGGGGGAGGTTCTGGGGAGAAGCCTCAAAAAAATTCAGGAGACAAATTTGCATTTGCAGCCAAACAAATTTACACAAAAATTAGATATCGATGTTGTGTGGTTTAACAGAAGAAGAGTGCACAAAATTTAGAAAGCAAAAAATGAAAAAAGAAAAAAAGCAGTATCTGCTGTTACGTTATGTAACACTTCACTCGTAGGATAATTTTACGTAATTTGTAACATTGTGATGTTTGTTGAAGCGAGAAGACTGCAACAGCAAGTCCAATTTGGTTTGTGGCAGGTTTAGAATGATTGGTCATTTATCTTCAAACTTCGCATCCTTTTGAATTGATAATTTTAATGAAACAAACCAGAAACCAGATTTCAAATGATTTTGATAGTGTCCTAAAAAAGTTTGAAACTTTTTACGAGTTAAATACGGCATTTTGACGCACATAAATCGAATCCTCGGGATTGTAGTGGTAAGGGCGTGCGTCTGCCGATCATTGCATAAGTATTCGATTCATGCTGAACGCGGTGGCACGACACGGGATGAGGCACATTAGTGGTGCTTTTTTGTTTTTTCTTTCTTTTAGAACCTTGCGTTAGCGTTATGATTACCGCATGAATTCGCATCTTATTTTTTATTAAAAACTAGATTTTAGTTGATTTAATTAAATTCCAATTAAACTTTTAATTAAATAAACTAGATTTGAGTTGATTTTTGGTAGCGTGTAGCGTCTTACTAAAAGTATCGGTTTGTTATGACGGGTCCTAAAGTATTAATTCAATAATTACCCTAGCGGCTTCTACCTTCTACAATGCAACACCAACACGCTCTTGCAGCCTTGTCGCTTCAACAAAGATCACAAGAGCTAAGTGGCGTAATTTACGTAAAAATATCTCACTGCTAAAAGGTTACAAATTACGTAATATTATCCTACGAGTGAAGTGTTACATAACGTAACAGCAGCCACTGCCAAAAAAAAAACTCAATGAGGCTAAAAGCGTAGGTAGGGGTGAAAGAGTATCTTACGACATATAACCATATGAAATATTTTTTGCCGTACTTAAGCCGTTTTTGAATACGACCGCTTTTTACACCATACTTCTGAAGTAGTTTTCAGGTCCTAAACCTGAAGTTACGGGACTCATTGCCTTGAAATTTGGCACACACAAATAACTTATGAATCTCAAACTGTTGTCAAAATTTCATGTAGCTATACCAAACCATTATCGAGTTATAAGTAAAAGTCTGAAACTTCGCACACGTAAACTTTGAAAATGGTCGAGTAAAAACAAAAAAAAATGCGACGTGAGATCAGTCGTTTCAATTATAGGCTTTCAGGTTTAATCTGTTTTGTGTGTTCTTTTTATCAGTTTTTCTGCACCATGTTTTGGCAATCAAAAACAATCTACCAGTCTACCTGATGATTTCACGCAACTAGTGTACTAATCCTGAACCAGTAGCTCAAATAATGAAATACCGGTATAAGGTATCACGTGCTCTGCATGCTGTCACAAGCTGATACGCTACTACACTTGTATGAAACTACCCTATGTATTAATACCTTTGCTATTTACATGTGTGTTGGATTGTGGAATAAATTTTGCTACTACGTACCGGTAGGCTATTTTGTCATTGGAAATTTGTGTAGCCTAGTCTTCGTACTCTACTACATACAGACATAGGTCTACCAGATCTGAGATAGGCTCCAGACATAGGACCGAAAGCCTAATTCTTGATGCCATTACCTGTTGACGAATAGGCTGCACTGAACTAACTCTTTCACTCTGAAAATGAAATGCAAGCGCATGTGTAGTAGAAACTGTTGTCTAGCCTTGGGCTTGTACCAATACCATAAGCCTACTGCGTACAGGGAAGGTGTGTCGCTAGGCTTTGTTTTGTGCCTCTACTCTGATGACTGTTTCCCACAAATCTGTTTCTTCTACATTTGTCTGCCTTTGTTTCATCTTCTCACTGACAGGGGTGCCAAAATCCGAAGGGGGGGTATGGGGAGATATATCCCTCCAATAATTTGACTGCATCCCCCCCAATAATTTGAGTATAGTCTGCATTTGCATCGCCCCAATAATTTGACTTTGGTGTACATTTGAGCGCAGGTCTCCACTAGAATTTGGGGAATAAAGTTTTCCTTCTTTTGTTGAAGACCTTTTTTTGGTCTTCACTTAATTTGCTCACCTGAAAAAAATCGTGGTCGAGGTTCATCCCGCCAAAGTTGAAAATAGGGCAAAATTGGGGTAAAATTGCAAGTTATCCCCCCCCAATGCTGAACGAAGATCGGCACCCCTGCTCACCCAACGTCCTACACCTTTCCTAGTCTAGCCTACTAAAACCAAAATTTTTTTGTTGGTGTCAAAAAAAAAACACTTTCAGCGGATCAAAACTAAGTTTCTTGTAGCCAAAATAGCCGATTCTAAGATGCTCCGAATTCTGAAAAAACAACTTAAAGCAAAAGCACCTTTTCCTGTTTTAGTAGCATGCATTGTCTTCAATTCATAATAGTTACATCCAGACTAGCCATTGTTGTTCATAAAGAGAAAATCACCAACAATAATTGTAAAAAAATGTTCGTACACGGCGCTGTGCTGATGCTGTGACGTCATGCAGATTTTAGTTGCCGCGCTGCGCGGCGCGGTGCACCAACAACAGCGCGCGGCCGCGTACGCTGCGCTGTTGCCATCTCTAGTGTTTACGACTCAGTTCATAAAAGGTTAAAATCTTGCTAGATCGGCCTCAGAGTTATCAGCTCTTGATTATCTTAGACCAGTGTCAGCATTCACAAGAAAAATATTCCTTCTGCGTTTCAAACTAATGAGAAGTGAATTTAGTACCGAAATCACAATAAAATACGGTAAGGGCATTTCAGACTGTTTTCTGCTTTGACGACAATGTTATATAAAGTAAATTTTGGATAATCGCAGCCAGCGACTGGAAAGTCATTTGTGCATTGCGCAAAAGTGTGCCGAAACCCGGGGGGATATATCTCCCCAATAATTTGACTGTATCTCCCCCTATAGTTTGAGTCCGATCTACATCTGCACCCCCCATAATAATTTGACTCTGGTGTTCATCTGAGCGTAGGTGTCCACCACTTGAATTCGAGGAAAAAGTGTTCCAGTTTTGATAAAGACCATTTTTTTTCTTTGGTCTTCACTTAATTTGCTCACCTGAACAAAATCGTGGTCGAGGTTCATCCCCCCCAATGTTGAAAATACGGCAAAATTTGGGTAAAATTGCAAATTATCCCCCCCCCAATGCTCAACAAAGATCGGCACCCCTGATTGCGCTATGTCTGGGCGACTCGTAAATTTCTTACAATTTGCTGTTTACACAAGCGCAACTTTGCCCTGGGACTTTCGAGATTTTAATCGCCCTCGTGTAAGTGATCACGGGCGAGACCGATTCTTCGTGCATCAATAAGTAGCGTAAAAGATTCAGTTTAGTTAGGGCAAGATCAGTTTTCTGCACCAGCATCATAATTTTAGCCAGGCGTTTATTTAGGATTTGAACTTCGCTGTGGACTACCGGCGTGTCCTGGGAAAAGACTCTTACGGTTTAGTAGGTGTGATTCATACGTTATGCAGCTAGTCTGATTAGTGGTTTTTATTTGTTAAGATTGCTTGAAAGTGAAACTATTTCAAAATTTGCTACAGTTTCCTTAGGGCGGCATTTTCAACGAAAGCCTAGGACGGCAAAGTATGCTGCTACGCCACTGTTGACAAGTTAATTTTCAATGAGCAACAAGGTGGAAGCCAGAGTGCAATAGCGCACAGAAGTTCACTAAAAAAGTGCATTACAAACTGTATGATGACCAGCCCGACTTCTCTGACAAATTTTCCTCCATAGATTAGTTTCATTTTCAGTTCTTTTCACGGACAGCTTTGCACTGTGATTAATTCTGTAACATCAGTAAGTGGAAGCTCTCTCTCGTCAAAGTAATGCTTTTTCTCAAAATTTTAGATGTCCAAGTTGCGATTCGCAGTAGTTGCCAATGTGGCTCTGTTGTGTTGTATCAAAGTCTCTCATAAAAGCCTGCTAATGGGGGCACGAAACGGTTCACGGGGGTTATGAGCAAAGGTTCTAACTAAGTAGCATTTTGTACGATTTTACTTGGAGTGCTGAAGTGGGCACAAATACTGACGACGTTTAATTAGTCTTACCCCTAAAACCAGCCCAAGTTTAGATACAAAAAGGATCTTTTCTTTAGAACAGCAGTGAGTTGTCCAGAAGTAAGAAGTGTTGAGAGTCTTTTGAAGTCGGGTCACGTAAGTTTGAGAAGCACTATGTTATTGTGTTTAGCAGCATTCACACGCTCGAGATTTTAGCGACGCGATTCGAAAATTTTTTCCTCGTATAAACAACTCTCTCGCAGAGCGTGACTCACACGAGGCGAGACTCGCTTGCTGCGGTCGCGTGTGGCAAGAATCGCTGCCGCGTAACTAGCATATGCGGTTTGCGACGCCAATTTTATTTTACGCTACTTATTGATGCACGAAGAATCGGTCTCGCCCGTGATCACTTACACGAGGGCGATTAAAATCTCGAAAGTCCCAGGGCAAAGTTGCGCTTGTGTAAACAGCAAATTGTAAGAAATTTACGAGTCGCCCAGACATAGCGCAAATCAGGGGTGCCGATCTTTGTTGAGCATTGGGGGGGGGGGATAATTTGCAATTTTACCCAAATTTTGCCGTATTTTCAACATTGGGGGGGATGAACCTCGACCACGATTTTGTTCAGGTGAGCAAATTAAGTGAAGACCAAAGAAAAAAAATGGTCTTTATCAAAACTGGAACACTTTTTCCTCGAATTCAAGTGGTGGACACCTACGCTCAGATGAACACCAGAGTCAAATTATTATGGGGGGTGCAGATGTAGATCGGACTCAAACTATAGGGGGAGATACAGTCAAATTATTGGGGAGATATATCCCCCCGGGTTTCGGCACACTTTTGCGCAATGCACAAATGACTTTCCAGTCGCTGGCTGCGATTATCCAAAATTTACTTTATATAACATTGTCGTCAAAGCAGAAAACAGTCTAAAATGCCCTTACCGTATTTTATTGTGATTTCGGTACTAAATTCACTTCTCATTAGTTTGAAACGCAGAAGGAATATTTTTCTTGTGAATGCTGACACTGGTCTAAGATAATCAAGAGCTGATAACTCTGAGGCCGATCTAGCAAGATTTTAACCTTTTATGAACTGAGTCGTAAACACTTCAGCAGTACCTTAACTGTATTCTGCTTTTATAATGCCGTAAGTGATCAATTTTGTTATTGCTAATACACTCGTCAGCAGTACCTTAATTGTATTCTGCTTTCATAATGCCGTAAGTGGTCCATTTTGTTACTGCTAATATTTTGGCACAGCAAAAATAATGAGAACCTAAAATAGCTAAGTCTATAAATTCACAATAATGATATTTGGACGATTTATTTTGAAAACCGAGGTGCTAGCGTAGGCACACTCTCTATCTATGCTCACTAGTTGGGTCCAGCATCTTGCATACAAGTACCATCTAGTGGTTTTGTTAGCTGAAAACGTGTTAGCGTTTGCTTAGTTTTTTGACCCAAGATTCCTGGTAGTGGTAGCCTACCAGTATCTCTTGCGGTTAAAATAACCACAACTATGTGGAGAAAAACAACACCGGCTGTACCGCATTGTAATAAACATTAATTTCATGAAAATGCTGTTTCTAATCAAACCATGCTTTTAATTTGAGTTGCACCATTTTCAAAATTGAGTGGTTTTGTGGCGCCGTTTAACTGAAATAACGCCAGGAGTGAGTTTTGACCGGAAGTCACTGAACGACGTATTTTTGCACTGTTCAAAATAATTCAATCTCAATCCGCATTACAGCGTATACTAACACTTTTTTTTACAAAAATCAATAAATTTTGAGTTGAGGCTGACTGTTCTTAACTTTTGCCAAATTTTAGCTTCGTTTGTTCTTAATTTGTTTTTAAGTTTTGGGAGCATCGATGCCAATCATTGCGACCAAGCATGGCAGTACAGTACGGTACGTAAGTATGGTAAGATACGCCACAATTTTGTTAAAAAGTATGGTACGCACTTTTGGCGAAAGTATAGCAAAACTGATATTTATGAATGCTATTTTAGAAGATAAATGCAGTTAAACCTCTCTTGAAGCGCAGAAAACAAGAACTTTGGAAAAACCTTAGCAATTTTTTTTTTTTACTTACGTACCGTACGTCTCAAGTACGGTACGTTTAGAGCGTATATGAAAAGTACGTAGGTACAAATGTAAAGTTTGCTTTTGTTACGTTACGGTATGGTACGGTAAATTTTTGAACTACACTTTGTTCAAATTTTTAAGCGTACTGTACCGTGGTACTGCCATCCTTGAAGGAGACCAGTTTGTAAAACTATTTTATTTCCAATGCTCTGTCTGCTTGAGCAAAGGCGTTTTTGCTGTTTTTGTAGCATCGTTGCAACAGCGAAAAAGCGAGCATTTTCATTTGAACAAGTTCCAAAAAAATTTTAGTTGCCTTTTCTCAGCGCAGCAACACTCGGCATTGTCTCAAAATTTGTTGAAATTTTGCATGAAAATGCCAGAAAGTCAGTCAAACTTCATTGTTTTAAATCAACACAAATTTTAGTTTTTTTTTATTTGAAATTTATTCTTTTCTCGGTTGTTCTTAATCTTATTTTTTGTTCCTGAGGCTGGCATTGTTCTTAATTAGTTCTTAAATTTTGAGCAAAAATGAGCCTCGTGTTCTTGTTAAAAAAGCATAATTGTTTAGCAAATATATGCGCTGCTGGTAGCTGGCCTGCTCGAACAGCACTCCGCCCTTGCGGCTTCATCGCTCATCTTGCGTCTTCATTTCAAGTTTGAAACGAAATTAGCTGCTTAATTGTATTCACTGTATTTCGTTTTACACTTGCGTTGGCTACATACGTGTAGTCGTGTATATTTATATTATACAGGGTGATTCAAAAGTCTCCATACAAAGGCATAAATTATTTATTGTTTAGTTATATTTTCTAATTCTATTTTTTTTTGTTTTTAGGTATTTTTTTGTAATTAATTCTATTCTATTGTACATTTTGAATCACCCTGTACAGACTTTTGAATCGCCTTTATACAAATAAAAACAACATTTTCTGAGTATGGAGACTTTTGAATCACCCTGTATATATTTTTTTTCAAAAATATGCGAAAAATTCTAAAGCATGATTGTTTTCAATGCAAAAGCTGTCAAGCAGAACGTTTGAAGTTATTTTGGAGCAGCTGGTTTATACTACATCAAAACCAGCAAGCCGCTCTTTGAAACTATCTTGCACCGTGTGAGCATAGACTCGGTGTAAGTGAACCAGTGCGATAGTTGCTCTTTCGCCAACAAGATTTAGCGAGAATCACTACAAGGCAGTCTCATTTTGTAAGTGACTTTTGCGAGTTACAATCATACCCGAGCATCGCGCTAAAATCTCACCCGTGTGAGTAACTGCTGCGATTTGATGTTTTTGTAGGCGTACGGCAATATCTTTCAGACAAAATTTCACAACAATCTTGCGCTGTGTAAATGACTCTCGTGATTTGAGAAAGAAAAAAGGCAAAATGTCAATTCTATCAGCTAAAAGTCGCACGTGTGAACACAGCTTTGTTAAAATACCTATGCTGTTGAGGAGAATGCAATTTTCCAATCAGTATACACAAACAATGCGTCTAAGTGATTACTGCCGCTGATAAACTTGACGAGCAGAAACACAAGGGCCCACATGACAGAACAACTTAGCGAGCTCGTAAAAGCCTTTTTCGCAGGCTAAAAGGCGTTGACAAGCAAAAAACTTCATAGAAAAAATGCTATTTCCCAAGTATGGAGCGCCGTTTGTGTACCCAAATTTGTGCTATGTTTTTTTGCATATTTAATTAAATAGTCATTTTAATCAAGTATACATAAATAAATATACAAAAAAAACTAGTGCAAAAATAAATATGCAAAAATTTTTTGTGCGGACTTTTTTTGACTATTTGTTTTTGCAATAAGAAAAAACTGCGCAGAATATACTGTTGCAAAAGTAAATAGTTAAAAAAACTGCGCACAAAATAAAGCGTTGCAAAAATAAATCGTCAAAAAAACTGCGCACAAAATAAAGCGTTGCAAAAATGCGCTGCAGACATTTTTGTATGTTTGTTAGTGGAGCGTGGCAAAGCTGCTCTTTGATGCGCTATCGGCTGTTCTTTAATGTGCTCTATGAGCAGCCGAGAGCGCTTTGCCACGCTCCACTAACAAATATACAAAAATGTCTGCAGCGCATTTTTGCAACGCTTTATTTTGTGCGCAGTTTTTTTGACGATTTATTTTTGCAACAGTTTATTCTGCGGCAGTTTTTTCTTGCCGCAAAAATAAATCGTCAAAAAAAGTCCGCACAAAAAATTTTTACATATTTATTTTTGCACTAGCTTTTTTTGTATATTTATTTTTGTATATTTAATTAAAATGACTATTTAATTAAATATGCAAAAAAACACTGCACAAACTAAGGTACACAAACGGCGCCCCATACCCAAGCGTCTCGCCTGACACGCATTAAAAATCCTCGCTCGAGTTTCTGTGCGAGATATTGCGTTCGCCCGTAATAAATACCTCATTGTGATGTCAGATGCATTTCTACTTCAAAATAATGCTTTCAAGCGTATTTTGTTTGCATGACGGTATATAATGCAATTGTTATTGAGAAAGATGCTATGGGCCAGCGTCAATATTTTAAGCTTGCAAAATCTTCCAGTGATAATAATTAGTTAATGAACGACAGAGTTTAATTATATTTTGGATTAATGTAATAGAAATGAACAACTGTTGCCATATCACAATTTTTTAAATGACGTGAAGCGCTCTTGAGGTTTCTGGTGGGTATGCTTTAATGCAAACTGCAACAATAGGTTTCAAAACTTTTTAAAAGTGAACAAGGCGAAGTGCATTGTTCTTTTTTACCACCAGTAAATCTTGAATTGAGACTGGCTGTATTTAATTTTTTGCCGATTTTCAGCCTCATTTGTTTTTGAGTTTTTCTTAAATTTTGAGAGCATCGATCTCAATTTTAGCGACCATGTTTGCAACAGTGTTTAATTTCCAATGCTCTGTCGACCTGAGTTAAGGCTTTTTTCCTGCTTTTAAGCAAGCTCTTTTCGAACGACTGCAAAAAAAATTCAAAGAGCGCCCTAGAGTATACTCTTGGAATAGTTGTAATTTTGCTTGCAAGCAGAAGAAAATCACTAAAACCATATCGTTTTGAATCAATACGAAATTTAGTTCCGTTTCTTTGATTTAAATTTTTTTTTCGTTTGCTTTTGGTTTACGAGGGGTGTATGAAAAGTTTTAAGTATCAAAAAGCTAAATTACCAGGATTTCATGCTGATTGAATACCTTCAGAAGGACCACACAGCATAGGCGTAGCAAAGATTTTTGATTGGGGGGGCCCAAACCACAAATCACTTGCAATGACGTCATCAAAAATTTTCAAAAAAGGAACTTTTTGTAGGGCAAAGATATCGCAGAATGGAAGATCTGAAGTCGTGGTCTGTTGTCACTTAACCAGGATTTTGGTAAAGGGAAAGGGCAAAAACTAACAGTTAAAAAGCGAAAATGTCAAACTTAGGAGACGTGTTGAGTAAGCTAGTGTACTCAAACGTGTCACAGACGGGGGCTATGGGGGTCTGGGGGCAAAGCCCCCAGCCGCTAAGCGATTTTTGTAAAATTTGGAAAAAAATTGTTTTCGAAAATGAAAAAATTGTTTTGGAAAGTTTTTGAAAAAAATGTTTGTTAAATGTTTGTTAAACATGTTTGTAAAAATGGGATTAAAATAGCTTTTTTTAAGCCCTGGGCCACCCCCCTGGCTTTGTCTATGATTTTGAGATAAGATCGCGCCCTTAATTTTTTCATAAATACCATTTAAAGCAAACTTGAAATAACTTTTTTTCCAAAACGTGGAGGACTTGAGTCATGTCACTTGACAGTTTTTTGAAACGTACAAGAATTGCATGACGTTATTATGACGTGGACACGTGGTCGTCATTATTATTACTTACTTTTGTACGCCTAAATCCTAAATTAGAGAAACTGCAATTCCGGACAAGGACAACGTATTGGCTATGCTCTCATTATATTTAGCATTGGTAGTATTTCAATTGGGGGGTTTGCTTTACCGCCTGTGTTATAGCACTAAGTTAATAATAACGTTAAACGAAGGCCTGGGGTGGCAACTTTTAGAAAAAACTCTTAAATTTCTTACAGGTTTTGCTTGTAAATTATTAAAAATTTGAATCAAGGGGCTCCTGACCTAGGACCCTTAGTCGTCAGTCAGGGGCTCTGGGGCTCCCTGGTTGTCAGTTAGAGGCCCCGGGTATCCCTGGTTGTCAGTTAGGGGCCCTGGAGCCCCTGGTTTTTGGTTAAGGGCCCCATGGTGATTAGTTAGGAGCCCCCCTCGGCTGTTAGTTAGGGGCCCCCAGGGCTCCTGGTGTTTAGTTAGGGACCCTGGGGCCCCCTGGTCGTCAGTTAGGGACCCTTGGGGCCCCCTGGTTATCAATTAGGTGCCCCGGGGCCCCCTAGTTGTTGATTTGGGCTCCATTGTCGTTAGTTTGGGGCCCCCTGGTTGTTAGTTGGGGGCCCCGGGGCTCCCTCATTGTCTTTAATGTTATTGTTAATTACTCTTATGTACGTAATAGCTGAAAAAAAAGTGCAACTAAACAGCGCCTACCTTACTTTGTCGTAATTTTTATCATTGGTGGTATTTTAATTGGGGGGGGGGCGGGCTCCCTGGGCCCCCCCTGGCTACGCCTATGCCACACAGTGACTGGACACCAATATTCTGGACAACTGAAGCGTCTGAGGGAAGCAATCAAAGAAAAAGGCCAAGGAAGCTCACTAGAGGAATCCTCTTCCACCAAGACAATGCACCAGCTCACACCTCCGTGGTTTTCCATGGCAACAATTCACGATTGCGGATTTGAACTTGCCACCATCCACCTTATTTGCCAGACCTGGCCCCCTCCGACTTTCATTTTTCCCACATATGATAAAAGCCTTGGCTGGTTCCATTCTGCCAGCGATGACGTCATAATTGCAGTCGATGAGTTTTTTTAAGTCTCAAGCAAAAGAGTTGTTCTACACGGGGATAAAAGCGCTTCAGCACCGTGGGAGCAAGTGTTCAGTCCTTGAAGGGGACTATGTTGAAAAATAAATGATTATAAATCTCAAATTCCGTTTAGTTTTTCTGATGCTTAAAACTTTTCATACACCCCTCGTATTTTGCTACCGAGGCTGGCATTGTTTTTAATTTGTTCTTAAATTTTGAGCAAAAATGAGTTTCATGTTTTCAGAAAATTGTGTTTATAAAAAGAGTGTATTGCTATTTTTGTCAACTGGCGCTGCTCAATATTTTTTTATCTGTAGACACAGCGAACGGTTCTCAATGCAATTCCCTATTTTATTAACAGTCTAATAACAAACATGGAGACCATTTTAAGTAATTTTCAACAAAAATTTGCTTTAGTTAGAGTTTTTAACATTTCGCTATTAAATTTCTGACCAAAAAAGTTTCTCGTACGCTTAAAGAGTACTTCAAAATCTTCATCAAGTTGGCGAGGAAAATATGATGGTTTTTACTCGAGTTATATCATACAACTTAGCGAGCGAAAATGACATTACCCAGCTCGCAGAGCTTTAGATGCACGAGCAAAAATAACCTTTTGTCTTTAGCGAGTATTTCGTTCGGTAGCACCTCGTAGACAATTCTCCTCATTAATATGATCGAGGAAATTTCTGTCATGTGGGTCCAGGTGACTAAAAGTCGTACATGCAGCAATCTGAACAAACTTAATTGATCCTTGGTCTATCAGTTTTCTATCTACTACACCGTTGACCTTATTATCTACCGTACTACACCCTTGACTAAATTTAATGAACTGAATTCGGATGTTCAGAAGAGCTGTTCTTGAATTTGTTTTTATTGCAATTTGAGCAGCACTACACTTTTTCCTTAAACTTTTGTTAATTCTCTGGTCAAAGTTTATCGACCCTGATGTATTCGACCACAAACAAAAACTAACTATCGTTATATGCGGAGGAAGCAGTTAGTCACATGTGGAGGACAGCAGGTCGAGAGATTAAATCGCCTCACTTCACACTCTTCCATCATCTCCATCATTTCATTTGAGGGAAATTTCAAACAATTCCATCCAAGATCCTTAATGTAATTAATCCATCTAGTTCGGGCTCGAATCTAACTGTTTTTTTATTTTTTACACTAGCCAGCAAAGATGGAAAGTTTTTCCCTGAAACAATCTGATTACATAGCTTCTACCATGTTTAAGCTGAGGCCTTCCACTTTGACAAAGTAGCGGAGTGATGTTAATATTTTTGAATTCTTCGTGAAAATCTCTCATTTCGGACGCTTACATTTGCAATCCCACTCTTTCGATCATTTAATATCTAAGATTCATGACCACAGGACGGTGAAATGGATGCAGAGATCGTTCTAAAAACTGAAGGCTTTGCTGTTTTTTGACAATTTGTTTCATGACAACCGAAAGTGCAAATCTTGCATAAAAGCGCTATTGCCTTGCATGTTATGGTATTTGTTCCTTGACTAGCCTCCGTCACTCGTGAATGCTATCTCCAAGATACTCAAACTTCTCGACCTGTTTAGGGTTTGCTCTATTCGGTTGCAACGAGCACTGATCACTGGGTTTTCGAAAGATGTGTTTACTCAGCTTGGTCGAGCTTATTTTCTTTCGGCGTTATCTCAAGCGCGCAGGAGACTCGGTGAAAGAGAGCTAAACTAAATCATCTCCAAATGGCAGATTGCTCAACTTTTATTTTGCATTGTATAGTTGTAGCACACAACTGGTCAGTTAGCTGCATTTGTAAATCCAATTCAAGTAAATAAGGACATGTTGCTCATTTTTTCCCAAAATTTAAGAACAAATAAAGAACAATGCCAACCTTGACATAAAAAATATTTAAGAACGAGGCCTTTTCTACACTGCCATTGTTGATTCGTCTGAAGACTATTTGAATAATCACAATCAATAACAAAAAAAAGACAACTTTTAGCCAAGCAACAATGAGTTTGTGTCACTTTATTCTACAATAAAATTTAAGAACACATGAAGCTGAAATCTCTTAAAAATTTAAAAACAGTAAATCTGAACCCAAAAAGTACTGATTCATATAAAAAAGAAGTGTAGTGAAGACGAGAAGTGACAACACGCGCTTTGTCTGTGTCCAAAGCGATACAAATGGAAAGTCTTTGGTTTGTATGCACCAACGTGGATTATCATTGAGTCGCGGATCAACAAAACTTTACTGGAAAAATTTGCACAAATAGCCTGACTAATTGCTACAATTATTATGTAAATCAAAGTTAAAATATCTGAACTTGTCAATTCAGTTCATGTAATCTAATAAGTCTGAGGATTCAAACGATAGAAAATTAATAATCCGAAGATCAAAGTTATTTTGCGTTGATGCATACAACCCTATGATTGCCTATTCCAATGCTTTCCCCTCACGCACAAACACAAATCTCCAAAAACATGATATTGTGGAGTAAGCATTCTACCGCACTGTAAGTTTAAGATATACAGGGTGGGCCTTAAGTTTCCATACCTAAGAGAAACAAACATTCGTATATTTGACAAATTTTGATTTACATAATGTGCTCTATATGACTACCATTGTTTTGAATACACAGTCATATTAATACGTGTTTCCCATTGTTGATGCATTATGTAAATAAAAATTTGTCAAATATACGAATGTTTATTTCTCCTATGTATTGAAATTTATGGCCTACCCTGCGTATTAATGTCCATTGTCCAATCGTAGTAGATGGTCATACCTTGTTAAACCGATGAGAAATTGTACCCTTCTTTTCATTTCAAATGATACTTTTCAAATTGCCCCAGCCCTAGACATAGAAAGCTAAAATTTACGAAATTAATGTCTTGATAATTATGTTTAAGCAAAACAATCGCAAGCAATTTTCAAGAGTGATATCTTGAGGATAATCTCTAAGTAGAATCACAGAGCTGTGATGACGAAATTTTTGTTAATCCAAACATTCGTAGTGCAGCGCATAGTCCGAAATTCCTCATGCAATGTCAAATTTGGTTTAATCTGAAGTGTCGATTATTGAATAACGTTTGATATATGTTGAGGTATATTAACCTACAGTAATAAACCTTTAAATATATTAAGTTTCCTAAATTAGAATTAACCTAAAAATAAGCATTCCTATCCCATCAAGAATCGCTATTTATCGAGAAAAACAAAATCGCCGTAATATCGCCTTTTACTAAGATTTGAAACATTTGAAACTAACTGTTTGCAACAACAAATTAACAGAGTATTTCGCTAATGACGGCTATTGTGGTTCAATTTACAGTATTGTACTGTGCTTTTACTCCGTATAAAAACTGATAATGCGGTTGAAATTTTTCTTGCTGTACAGTAAGTTGGAAACTGCAAGTTTTTTTTTTAAATCTAGTTCATTAGCTCAGCTGGTGAGGCAGAAAATTTTCTTGCCAATATTTCGATAGGCTATGCTTAGGAGTAGGACATATGCTACTTGTCTTCGTCAGGGCTAAAATGGGAAATTAAAAACAATAAATAAGAAAATCACGTGACAAAATGAATCATATATGTGTTTACATATAATGCCAAACATTTGCAAATATCATTTGGGCAGAAATGGCAATTTTTTGCCAACAGTTTGCCTAGCATCCTAAAACTTCGCTACAAAGTGCACGAAGTTGCAAGCCAATTGCTGCGTTCTAGATAACATTGAGACGCACGTAATCCGTCACATAGCTTTTTGTTATGCAAAACAAAGACAATAGAACAGCACTGATAATACGGTAGTTTCACTAAGAGTAAAAGAGCCAAAGCTGTCGTATACATTTTATTTAATCCTATATCTACCGAGCTATTTTCACTCCCTATTTGTACCGAGGGGGGAAATTTGCCCCCTACCTAAAAACTGTTTGGTTAGTGATAGAAGTAAGATGTTTTGCTTGCTGAAGCTATTTTTTGTTAAATCTTTAAAACCAAATATTTTGAGGTTGTGACGTCATGAAAACAATGATGACGTCATCAAAACCAGTTATTGCAAATTTTTCTAAATGCTGCTAAATATTATTTTCAGTTTGGATTTTTGTTATTTCAAAGACATCTCTGATAAAGTCATTGCAGATGATGACATCACATGGATGACGACGTCATTTTTAATATATTGCGTTGATAATAGCTTGTACTTTTTCGTGACTGAGATATAGCATCATTCACAAAATTTTAGAATACTTCAGTATTATTTTGATTATATCTTACAGCAGCTGTTGATAACGAATATTTTTTTTATGCAAACGCACTTAATTTCGAGAAACAGCAGAGAAATCAATAGCTTTGAGTTATGGCGTCATCAATGACGTAATGATGATGCAATACATTTGTTGGTAAATAGAATATTTTATTCCAGCTAAAGATCAGCATCAATAATGAAGACGCAGAAGAATGAATAGAATAAGTGCGTTGATAAGCATTCCTTGTGCTCAAAACTGTACGAAATTCCTTAGGTGCTTCAGAAAATGGCAAAAATGACGTCACTTCCGATTATCTGGCTGACCCCAAAGTTTCTGAAAATGTTATTATTAAATTTAATTCAAAGTCAGGGTGCATCAAAGCAAAACTTTTTTTAGTTTAGGAGCTGCATTAAAATAACCAAAAGTGAGGGCAAATTTACCCCTCTTAGAACAAACAGGGTTAAACAGAGACGTTGCAACTAATTACTTAAGTCATTGTCATTTTTATTCAAATAGAATTATTCTTCTTCAATAACAGTGACAATGAATTAAGTAATTAGTCGAAACGTTTCTGTTTAAATAAAATATATACGGCAGCTTTGGCTTTTTTATTTTCAGTGAAACTGCTTCTCAAGACCAATTTTTGTGTTACGAAGTACTAATATAGTTTAGAGCATGTTTTTTAAATCACGCCAACATTTTGCGCCATACTTAATAAAAATTGCGGTAAAAAGTTGCATGTCCAAAGAAAAAAAGTTGCAATCTAACATTTCTAAAAACAGCTTTATAACATTGTAGTACATAAATTTTTAGTTCTTAGGAAGCTGTCGGAAGCTGTAAAAAAAAGTTGCAAAAGTTTCAGAAACTTGCCCTAGTCATGAGGTTTGAAGGAGAGTAGTTGAAGAAAATGCTAGGGAACTTGTCATTTTGCTTGTCATTCAGAATGTTTGGGATTTGGTTAATGAAATACTATTCGATAGACCAGCGTTTTGAGAAGTCAAGTTCGAAGTCTGAAATTTTAGCTTTGGACCAATCCATAAACTGTTGATTGTCAAAAGCTTGGTAGTCCAATCGTACAGTAGATGCTGAATGTTTGCCAAATGTTATTTTTTGCGGATGGACATTGGACAAATTGCATTTTGTTTTGCCAATGTATGAAAAGTCACAGTTATGGCAAGTAATTTGATATATTGCTTTTTGACGCATATTGGATTCACTGAGTTCTTGTGACTAGCGCGTTTCTTGCCAATGGTGCGGCACGGTTTTAAGACAGTTTTCACATTGTGGTTAGACAAACAACGCCGTAATTTTTTTGTCAATCCGGAGTAGTATAGGGTATAGTGGCAAAACCTTTGCTTTGTTGTTCTGTGTGATTTGAAGGTTTAATAATGAGGGTCGTGTTCGGGTACGAGTTTAATTTTAACGTTCCTTTTACATGTTTGATTTCATTTTGACGATTTTTTGCGATAGAGCAAAAAGCGCCGGCCTGGTCAATTAGTGATCGTACAGCCGATTGTTTGTGCTTTAATTAAACGAAGGTCAGATGAGAAGCTTAGATATCGGTTGCTGTTGGTTGATTTTTGGTAGACTGATGTGGTGAAACGGCAATGCTCATGTCATTTTGTCAGATTAATTCATCTAAAAAAGGAAGTGTGTGGTCGGCTTTTTTTTTATTGTAAATTTTATTGAATTTTCAATAGCTTTCTCAATACATTTTTAATAAATTTTTTTAATACATTTTTTCAATAGATTGATTTTTCAATTACCATCGGAAAAAAAGCCGACCAAACACTTCCTTTTTTAGATACATTGATCCGACGAAATGAACATGGCCGTTTCATAACATCAGTCTACCGAAAACCAACCAACAGCAACTGATATCTAAACTTCCTATCTGACCATTCTTTAGAACATAAACAATCCATTGCGCGATCACTAATCCACCTGGCCAGTGCTCTATGCTCTACCGCAAAAAACCGTCAAAATGAAATCAAACTCGTAAACAACATTTTAAAATTAAACTCGTACCCGAGCAGTTGTCCGTACGCCGTCGTACCATTTTTCGGTACGCCGTAGTACCAGCTTACCAGCTTATAACTGCCAGTTGGTTGAAATAAATACGGGGTGCGCACGTGCGCTCGCGATTTCGCACGCAGTTTGAACCGGACCTAATCAAATGGTATTCCTGGATGAGTAATTTGCTATATTGGATCCGCGCAAACTCAGTTGTCTTCGTCTATTTCTTTTCTAACTGATTAAACAATCTGCTTCCAATAGTATTATTTAAGTAGATTTCTGTTGAAAGTTATAACTGCTATGTAATTATATTTCTACCAATGTGTGTATTGTATAAGGAGAATTATTATACTTATTTATTTATAAACGTTTCTTCTTAACTTGCTGCGCAAATTGTACTGAATAAATCAAGTTTGCATGCCATCAAGATTTTGCACTGATGATAAGAGTTGCAGACTCCACGACCGCGTCTTTCCTAGAAAGATCCCTGAACAATTTCCCTGAAACGGTCAATAGTCTTCTTGCAACCTGTTTAGTTGCCAAATGCCGCTTGGTCATGTAGTTTAAAAAGTACGGAGTATATATTTTGAACGGAACTCCAATTCTTTCCATTAGCTGAGTTTAGGTTAAAAATCTGTGAAAACATCTCAAAACTACTTGAAAGCGAGTACATGAAGAAGTGTTGAGAAAAGATTAAATTAAACGATGCTTTTGATGGGATAGATTTTAGTATATTTTAGTAACGTTTAGTATTTTTCCAATCAAGATATATCGAGATAAACGTTTTCAGATTTGGATCTTCCACCGAAGGCATCAGTTATTTTCAAATCAAATCTTTTGATATTCTCGCTGGATTACGTTGAAGCGTGTAACGAGTTGGCGGGGCCCATCCTTTGTCATTGTGACCGGGTAACATAGCTCCTTTCGAAGAAATGTTGTAGCGGTGGCGAGCCGTTGACACCATCACTGTGTCCAATTTAACTGAGAAGAGATTTGAATCTCAGACCCCCCGCTCTAGAGACGAACGCGTTACCGCTTGACCAACTGGCTGGTCAGCTATTTTCCTCCACAATCTCATTGTGTTGTCGCTAATACTTACAATCATTCCTTCGCAGCGTACTCATCTCGCTTTAATTAGCAGCTCCAACGAGTTAAACTAAGTTGAAGGAAAACTGTATACGAATAAACAACTTCAGATACTGTGGGCTTGGTTAGATCATAAAGCAGGTTTTTTTAGTATCATAGTAAAAATTAGAAGGCGCCCAGATTTTTTCAATATTCGATCGTGGTTTTTCAAATGTTTTTTACCAGGTATTCAGCGTATATTATGTTAATCGGGCCTTGTAAACTTGAAAAATGTTTAACAAAGTGGCTAAAAAATATAAATCATTTACAGAAATTTTCACTATATTACTTTCCAATTTATTCCCAAACCTGCATATATTTACAATTTCAAAGCCGAAATTTCAAAGATTGGTTGATAATTATTCTTTTACAAAATACCTGGCAATTTTCGAGACTGACGCTGAAAAGAATACTTTAAAGTTAATCAAACCATTTGCTGAGTCAAATATTGCGTTCTGTACAAAACCCAAAAATGACTAACTATTGTGTGAGTTGCAGTGCCGTAGCTACGGGAGGGCCTTGCCCTCCTTAACGGCTGTTTTTGCCCTTCCCCCAGTTTGGTTTACTCAAAATACTTCTTTGGAATATCACTTAACGCACAGTAGACAAAGGTGAAATCCTAGAGAAATTTTTTGGCTTTGAGAACACCATTTCAAGTCCTTGGCCTCGAAGCTCAAGTTCTTGGTCTTTCGAAGCCTACATGTCCTCGAAAATATCCTGTCTTCGGCTCGAGGACAGCATTATTTTTTGATGAGCTAAAAATGAAAATAACCAAACAAAAGACAACTTAACTTCTGGTCTATCAATTCGTTGTTTCTTGCAACATGCATGAGGTTTGTTTGACTCGATGGGCACGAGGTTCTTTGTTTCAGTCAAATGAAAATTTTTCTTTTGATTCAAATAATTTAGAACTGCTGGTGTTGACGAATGTGACATATGTTTGATATGTTGGTTGACCAAATAAGCACTCATTTTTCAAACGATTATACTATATCGGTCACATACGAAACAAGCTAAGAAAACCGACAAGTTTGACGCCCTTCGTGGTCGACTCCTGGGAAATCATAACGACTTCCACTGGCAGTTAGGTGGCCAGATTAACCACTAACCCTGTAGCTACAAAGCAGCTCGAGTCATGAGGCACAGAGCTGGACAGCGCTGTTTCGAGCTTTTAGCTCTTATTGGCAGCCCTCAGCTTCATTGACAAAATTATTTCCCAGAGCGGCAGAGGCTTTGTAGAGAATAAACGATTTTTCACTTGTGATACTTAAAAATACAAGTGAAAAATCGTTTATTCCCTACAAAGCCTCTGCCGCTCTGCAAGCCCTTAAGGTTTGTCCAGTTCGGCCAAGCGTCTTGTCCAGCTTGGGAATAACTTTGTTAGAGAAGCTGAGGGCTGCCGATGAGAGCTAAAAGCTCGAAACAGCGCTGTCCAGCTCTGTGCCTCTTATGACTCGAGCTGCTTTGTAGCTACAGGGTTGGTGGTTGATCTGGCCACCTAACTGCCAGTGGAAGTCGTTATGATTTCCCAGGAGTCGACCACGAAGGACGTCAAACTTGTCGGTTATGATTTCTGTGGTCACACAAGGGGAACCCTTGAAGTAGGAATAGCCTATGGCTGTCCTTACTACAAGGGTTCAGCGATTTTTTCACTTGTTTTTTTAAGTACCACAAGTGAAAAATCGTTTATTCCCTACAAACCCTCTGCAGCTCTGCAAGCCCTTAAGGTTTGTCCAGTTCGGCCAAGAGTCTTGTCCAGCTGGGGAATATCTTTGTTAGAGAAGCTGAGGGCTGCCGATGAGAGCTATAAGCTCGAAACAGCGCTGTCCAGCTCTGTGCAAGCTAAGAAAAGCTGCAAGCCTAATACGTGTCTTTTATAAACAGGAATACAAAATTTTTGAAATAGCTCATAGTTTTAGTCGTAAAATATCACTTTTTATGTGCAAAAGTTCAGTCCATTTTATTGCCCCCTCCCCCCCACTTTCGGTTACTAGTGCTCCCTCACTTCGTTTGCTCTGGCGACGGCAGTGATGTTTAGATTTATTGGTGTTATACACTTCAAATTAACAAATTTCTCAACAATACGTCGCGCCAAATTATATGGCTAAGTGGTATACTGTTGACAAAGTTATTTATATTTCATCAAGAATCGGTGTTTTATCGAGAACAAAACAGCACGAATCGAAATTAGACTTCAGTCGACCTCGAATGTCCAATTCAGGAAAACACGTAGCGGTACATTGTTGTTTCTAGAACAGCAGAAAAACATAGGTCAACTTGCAACTCGAGTTTCGAACATGCAGTGACGACGTGTTGAAACTTTTGGATTGCGTGAACTGGAGGATATTTATTTCTCCATGCGCTCATGCTTATTACAACTTTTCGTTCTCAGCCTATCGGTTTCAGGCCACTTGTTCAAACAACACCGTATGTTCGTTTAGTGATAGTATTGACGATATATAGCGCTTTCCCCTCCAATATAATAATACCCGTTGCGCAAGTTTATTTGATTCCCGTGCAATAACGAAATGAAACATTTGTTTTTGTGTAGGGGCTCTTTTCTGTAATTGGAAATATTGTTGTGATAAATGACAAAACAATTAGTCTTCGTAAAAGACAAAACAAAGAAAAGGAAATTTAAATATATCATACGCACTTGTGTAACATTATAGCTGACTTATTTATGGGTATTTATCTAACAGCAATTACATTTGAAATCAAACGAAAAGTTAGTTTAAATATTTTGCTGTGCAAACCTACTTTATGCAATGGCCTGCAATAATTGATATTGTGTCAAGTCAAGTGTCAATAACAACCTTGCCAATGATTATTGTTTACCGTTTAGTCGGTATTGTTAAACCATACAAAAGGCAACATTTTAAGTCGGTTATAATCTTAATAAAATTGACGTAGTACTATGGCAAGTAGCTGTTATTTTGCCTAAAATATTGTTGGAATCTTCTAAAATAATATTTATTCTTGGAATTATTAGGGAACTTCAGTTTGATAGAAATTTCTTCATCACTTTTCCTGAGATTGTTTTTAATAAATTTGCGTCTTTAATAAAGAATTTCGGCAATGTTACTGATGTGAAATCAGTAATACATGCTGTTAATCAGTACCCAACTCCCTCGGTTATGATAAAGCTTTCCACGGGTGTGGGTTGGGCAGTGCTGCAACTGGAGCGTTGTTTTAAGGAGAAGGAGGACTAAATTTCTTTCTGGGGGTTTAAAAAATTGCTACCGTTTTCAACAATGCTAGCATGCTCGGCAGTTTTGTTATGGAATTTAGAAAGCTTTTAGCAACCTCTGACGGTGAGTTCAATTCACCAGTTAATGCAGGTATGGGTTCGCATGCTATAAATGCCAACTTTTGCTGACACATCCTAACGCCAGAATCACAAGATTAAGTTTTTTGCACAATTTTCTTGCATCGATCGTGTGAAAGGTCGCGCAAGTTTTTGACTTGCGGACACCTGTCGGCAATTTTATTGCACAGCCATGTGAGAATGAAAATCTGAGTCTAGAAAGCCTTGCTGAGTTCTTGAAGCAAAATGCAACCAATCTCTACTTTGCCTGCAAGTTTTCTAAAAACTGCCATTTTCAAAGAAAAAAACTAAGCATTTAGCCGTGACTTTGAAAATATTGAGCCAAAGAACACAAAAAAATACCGCCGAAGTCAATGCAACAAACGAATACGTCACAATTATCGAGCAAAAATGTTGTAAGAAATTTTACCGCTTTTGATTTAATCGCAAACAACGTATTACAACTAGGGCACGCAACCGTCAATCAAGTCAAATTTTTTTCAAGGCTTTATCATCAAACGAATACCAACACTGGTTTCGGCTGGTTTGGAGCCAGTTTAGGTAGATTTTTTAGGTCAAAATAAAGCCAAAACTTTGGGTTTGGTCAAAATTTGTCAAAATTGTATGTTGTCAAAAATTCTTTTTCAAAAGCAAACAAATGTTTTTTTCTTCATTTATCTGGATATTTGAGAACCAATGAAACGTTATGAGCAATTTTATACATGTTTGAATGAAGTTTTGCTACTCAAAATTTTGCATTTACGTGCATTATGTATTCAATATGTGATCTGGTTTTAACAAGATGTTGAAAATTTCCTTCTGATTGGTAAAAAGTTTCCGGGCCCAGCTTTCGCTAGTGCTAAATGTGTGATGATTTTAATTTGTTTTTGGTTAAAATGTGACAAGTCCATTGGCAAAAAAACCTGTTGCTCCTTTAAGCAGTTAAGATAAATTTTAATAGATAATTTCAGCTACTTCACGCTGATTTTGTAAGAAACCAAACAAAACCGCTTTTATTCTTATTTGAGAATAATAAAGTTACAAGTTACCCTGACACATCCAATTATTAAGCCTATATTAAGTGTTTTTTTTGTGGATGGACATTGGACAAACCGCATGTTGTTTTGCCAATGTATGAAAAGTCACAGTTATGGCAAGTAATTTGATATATTGCTTTTTGTCGCGTATTGGATTCACTGAGTTCTTGTGACTAGCGCGTTTCTTGCCAATGGTGCGGCACGGTTTTAAGACAGTTTTCACATTGTGGTTAGACAAACAACGCCGTAATTTTTTTGTCAATCCGGAGTAGTATAGGGTATAGTGGCAAAACCTTTGCTTTGTTGTTCTGTGTGATTTGAAGGTTTAATAATGAGGGTCGTGTTCGGGTACGAGTTCAATTTTAAAGTGTCTTTTACGTGTTTAATTTCATTTTGACGGTTTTTTGCGGTCGAACAAAAAGCACCTGGCCTGGTCAATTAGTGATCGTACTACCAGGCGCGTAGCCAGGAATTCGCAATGGGGGGGGGCTGTTTTGGAGGTCTGAGGGCAGAGCCCTAGCGCTCGAAAATTTTGCTTTTTTTGCAAAAATAATTGCGAAAATAATTTTTTTTGCGAAAATTTTCATTGTAGGGCTATTTTGATTAAAAAATAATGATTTTAAAACGTGGCTTAGAAATTGGCAGTGCAAGCATGATTAAACTGGTTGCATAAATGGGCTATCTGGGAGTTGGCAAATGGTAAAATTTTAGTTCTCTTATTTAGATACTGGTAAGTTATACAATCTAATTATTCAATAAAACTCACACGGAGTAATGTATTTTGTATACAGTATATAGACAAAAATAATTGGGGGGGGGGCTAATGAAAAGAGATTTGAGAGAAATGATTGGTAATTAACTAATACTGAATAGCTCCCCCCTATTCTTTAGTTTATAGTATATTTGTTGATGATACCTACGTTTAGCATTTTTACTCTTGCGATCAAATTCGATTGCGTATTTTTTACCATTTTTCGAGGTTTTAATTTATTTGTTAGTTCTATTTTTGACAAATTAGCCCCCCCTCTTTGAATATATGTTTCAAAAAATAGTTTAAATCACTATTTAGTACACTTCAGTGCATAAAACAGTCTCAAAAGTGTTAAAAACGTAGTGTTTTTCTTATTCTGCATTTTGGTCGACATGCCAATGGGGGAAGCTATAGCCCCCCCCCCCCCCGGCTACGCTACTGCGTACAGCCGATTGTTTGTGCTCTAATTAAACGAAGGTCAGATGAGAAGCTTAGATATCGGTTGCTGTTGGTTGGTTTTCGGTATACTGATGTGGTGAAACGGCAATGCTCATTTCGTCGGATTAATGTATCTAAAAAAGGAAGTGTGTGGTCGGCTTCTTTTTTATTGTAAATTTTATTGAATTTTCAATAGCTTTCTCAATACATTTTTAATACATTTTTTCAATAGATTGATTTTTCAATTACCATCGGAAAAAAAGCCGACCAAACACTTCCTTTTTTAGATGCATTGATCCGACGAAATGAACATGGCCGTTTCATAACATCAGTCTACCGAAAACCAACCAACAGCAACTGATATCTAAACTTCCTATCTGACCATCCTTTAGAACAGTGTTTCCCAACCTTTTTGCCATCGTGTACCAAAATAACGTCATGCGTTGAATGTGCGTACCACTAATTTATTTTAATCAAACTTGGCTGTAAGACTGTAAAGCATTGACAAATCTAGGTCTAACCATCTCAACAGCAACGCTAGAAACCTACAAAAAGCATTCAAACCTACAACAATAATTTCGCTTGGACATGACTGAAGCGGCCAAATTTAACTTTGCGTATGCTATTCTTCAGTTTTGCTAAAATTACTCTACAAATTTTTGCAATTCAAAAGTTTCTTGATAAGACCAAACCCAAAAACGTTCTTTATTACGTCATAGATTTCATTTACTGATAATTTAAGACTGCAAGTAGCAGATTACGCCATTAACACTTTAGCTGCCGCAGTACCAGACATCTGGTTTCGCCCAGTTAAATAAATAGCGTGCGCGGCAGCGCACTAGAAAAGCGCTAATTATCACCAGCAGCAGCGAAAGTGTTAGACTATCGATACTATAGGTAGGCTAGCCTACTAACTGCTCTTCCGGTAAAAGGCACACGATTAGCAGAACGTTAATTTATTTACCTTGACGTTATTCAGTTTTTGAGTGTTAAACTATGCTGTACTAGTTGGAATAGAATATTACAAGCTAAAAATAAAAAATCAACCTTCAAAAAATAATCAACTCGCGTACCACCTGATAGACATTCGCGTACCACTAGTAGTGGTACGCGTACCACCGGTTGGGAATCACTGCTTTAGAACATAAACAATCCGTTGTGGGATCAGTGGCGGATCCAGAAAATTTTGGTGGGGGGGGATTTGAAGCACAAAACCTCAAAAATTCGGATGTCTTCACCAAAATTGAGACTGATTTTTCGGCCGAAATCGGAAATTCAAACGTTTTTTTCGCCCAAATTCAGGTGGTCTCCAAAAAAAAAAAAAAAAAAAAAGGTCTTCACTAAAATTGAGACTGATTTTTCGGCCGAAATCGGAAATTCAAACGTTTTTTTCGCCCAAATTCAGGTGGTCTCCAAAAAAAAATAAAAAAAAAAAAAAGGTCTTCACCAAAATTAAGACTAATTTTTCGGCCGAAATCGGAAATTCAAACGTTTTTTTCGCCCAAATTCAGGTGGTCTCCAAAAAAAAAAAAAAAAAAAAGGTCTTCACCAAAATTGAGACTGATTTTTCGCCGGATTGGTTACGTTTAGGTCGGTGGGGGGGGATGCATCCCGAAATGGAGCCGATTTATTCGAAACAGAGGCTGATTTTTCGGCCAAAATCGTTACTTTTAGGCTGGTGGGGGGGGATGCATCCCCCCCATCTCCCCCCCTAAATCCGCCACTGTGTGGGATCACTAATCCACCTGGCCAGTGCTCTATGCTCTACCGCAAAAAACCGTCAAAATGAAATCAAACTCGTAAACGACTCATTAAAATTGAACCCCGACCCAAACAGTAGTCGGTATGCCGTCGTACCACATATTGGTATGCCCTAGCACCACCTTTCCAGCGTATTACTGCCAGCTGGTTGAAATGGATACGGGGTGAGTTAGTGATTTTGCGCAGTGTGAACCGGGCCTAATCAGATTTTTTCCTGGGTGTATAATTTGCTATATTGGATCCGCGCAAACTCAGTTGTCTTCGTCTATTTCTTTTCTAACTGATTAAACAATCTGCTTCCAATAGTATTATTTAAGTAGATTTCTGTTGAAAGTTACAACTGCTATGTAATTATATTTCTACCAATGTGTGTATTGTATAAGGAGAATTATTATACTTATTTATTTATAAACGTTTCTTCTTAACTTGCTGCGCAAATTGTACTGAATAAATCAAGTTTGCATGCCATCAAGATTTTGCACTGATGATAAGAGTTGCAGACTCCACGACCGCGTCTTTCCTAGAAAGATCCCTGAACAATTTCCCTGAAACGGCCAATAGTCTTCTTGCAACCTGTTTAGTTGCCAAATGCCGCTTGGTCATGTAGTTTAAAAAGTACGGAGTATATATTTTGAACGGAACTCCAATTCTTTCCATTAGCTGAGTTTAGGTTAAAAATCTGTGAAAACATCTCAAAACTACTTGAAAGCGAGTACATGAAGAAGTGTTGAGAAAAGATTAAATTAAACGATGCTTTTGATGGGATAGATTTTAGTATATTTTAGTAACGTTTAGTATTTTTCCAATCAAGATATATCGAGATAAACGTTTTCAGATTTGGATCTTCCACCGAAGGCATCAGTTATTTTCAAATTAAATCTTTTGATATTCTCGCTGGATTACGTTGAAGCGTGTAACGAGTTGGCGGGGCCCATCCTTCGTCATTGCGCCCGGGTAACATAGCTCCTTTCGAAGAAATGTTGTAGCGGTGGCGAGCCGTTGACACCATCACTGTGTCCAATTTAACTGAGAAGAGATTTGAATCTCAGACCCCCCGCTCTAGAGACGAACGCGTTACCGCTTGACCAACTGGCCGGTCAGCTATTTTCCTCCACAATCTCATTGTGTTGTCGCTAATACTTACAATCATTCCTTCGCAGCGTACTCATCTCGCTTTAATTAGCAGCTCCAACGAGTTAAACTAAGTTGAAGGAAAACTGTATACGAATAAACAACTTCAGATACTGTGGGCTTGGTTAGATCATAAAGCAGGTTTTTTTAGTATCATAGTAAAAATTAGAAGGCGCCCAGATTTTTTCAATATTCGATCGTGGTTTTTCAAATGTTTTTTACCAGGTATTCAGCGTATATTATGTTAATCGGGCCTTGTAAACTTGAAAAATGTTTAACAAAGTGGCTAAAAAATATAAATCATTTACAAAAATTTTCACTATATTACTTTCCAATTTATTCCCAAACCTGCATATATTTACAATTTCAAAGCCGAAATTTCAAAGATTGGTTGATAATTATTCTTTTACAAAATACCTGGCAATTTTCGAGACTGACGCTGAAAAGAATACTTTAAAGTTAATCAAACCATCTGCTGAGTCAAATATTGCGTTCTGTACAAAACCCAAAAATGACTAACTATTGTGTGAGTTGCAGTGCCGTAGCTACGGGAGGGCCTTGCCCTCCTTAACGGCTGTTTTTGCCCTTCCCCCAGTTTGGTTTACTCAAAATACTTCTTTGGAATATCACTTAACGCACAGTAGACAAAGGTGAAATCCTAGAGGAATTTTTTGGCTTTGAGAACACCATTTCAAGTCCTTGGCCTCGAAGCTCAAGTTCTTGGTCTTTCGAAGCCTACATGTCCTCGAAAATATCCTGTCTTCGGCTCGAGGACAGCATCTTAGACAACCTCTTTTCTTCTTTCACTGAGAGGGTATTTGGATGATCTGTAGGTTAAAGCGGTATATAAGTTGCGTTATTATTATTATTTTTTTTTTTTGATGAGCTAAAAAGGAAAATAACCAAACAAAAGACAACTTAACTTCTGGTCTGTCAATTCGTTGTTTCCTTTCCTTTTCTAAAAATAATACAATGTGATACCTCACTAAGCCAAGTCACACCAAAACTTATTTCAATGGCATTGTGTGAAAACGCTCAATTGGAGAATGAGGAGGAATAAAGCATTGTAGGAAATTGTTGTTTTTATTTCTGCGACTACTTCCGGTGCAGGCGGTACAAACCGCAAAGCACTAAAGCATGCACATAAAAACTGCACAATGCACATGCTGTGAGTGCAAAAAGGAAAATCAAATTACTGTATTTTTGTAACTATTAGCGACTGGCTGCGCTGCAGTACTATGAAAGCAGCAAACCCAACAATAAAATGGTATCATTGACATGGATGGAAAAATTCTGAATTATAAGTGTCTTGACTTCGATCATGTCATGAACCAGGTTTAAAGAATTGTACTGTTGAATAGAGAGATTTATAATATAGTGCAGTGTTTGTGCGACTTATGCGTCTTTATCTAATAAACAAATTTTGCATCTGAGTTACTTATATGTTGTAGACACCTTTGCCATCTTTAAACAAGAGGAAGACCTTGACGATTTTTAAATTTTTTTTGGCGATTTTTAGGTTCGGCTCAGTCGTCTGCATCCTGCTCTCTAGTTTACGTTTGAAAAAGAACATGATGGTACAATAAACTTCCATTTCTAGGCATTCTAGCATAGGCGCAGCCAGGGGGGCCCAGGGCGCCCGCCCCCCCCCAATTGAAATGCTACCAATGATAAAAATGTCCCCCAAAAAAACTATTGTTTCTTCTGTTTCAGTTTTTTTTAGCATTTTTGCGTAAAACAGTACACGCGTGCAACAGTAATTAACAGTAATATAGATCTAGGGGGGCCGGTACCCTCAATCTAATTTTTCCAACCAATTTGAATGGGCCCCCTACAATAATATTTAAATGGTTCCAATTTAAATGGGCCTCTCAACATCAATATTGTCCCAGGGGCCCAGGCCCCCTCAATTTAATTTTTACCAACCAATTTAAATGGGCTCCCAACAATAATATTTAAATGGTCCCAATTTAAATGGGCCCCAACAATAATATTGATCCAGGGGGCCCGGGCCTCTTCAATTTAATGTTTGCCAACCAATTTTAACGTATAACTCCAGTGAAATTAAGGGTTTTTATCCTAAAAGTTACTAACTGAGGCCCTCATCCAACCTTTTTATAAACGTAATGCAATAGTCATTAACCAGGGACGGATTTAACATATGGCTCAGTGCCAAGGGCCCCGCACTCAGATAAAACTTTTTTTGGTCTCACCAGCATTTGGCAGGAAAATATTGCGAAAATCCCAAATTGCCAGGGGCCGAACTCAATGTAAATCCGGCATGGGCGATTACATCGTTTGTGGGCGTAACTATCTTCTGTAATCTTTCAATAACAACTTTCAATAACAGCTTTCATGCAACAAAATACTTTTGAAAAAACTTAGCTACAGTAAGGGGAATGCTCGTTGAACAAATTTTTGAATTGAGAGGGCCAGGGCTTCATGGCAGTATATGTACTCCTATAACTGATTGTTTTCATGACAAAACAATATTACCTTTAAGGAAAATATTCGACTGGATTGTTATTTCTGCTAAAATATTGCAGGAGGCAATGCGCTTTACTTCTTCTACCTGGGCCAAATCAATTACAAAATTTAATCCCAAAATGCAAGATTTTAAAGAGTTTGAGACTTAAACTGCAAGGAAAAGGTGACCTGAACAACTTAATTTTTTCAATTGGCTTTCAAATGTTAAAAATCTAGTACTTTCAAATGGCTCTGAATACGTGCTAAATGTAATCCAATAATACTAAAATAGCTTTTTTTGTCCAAGAAATTGCCCTGCGGCCGGGGGCTCCGTCCCCAGACCCCAAAAGTCTCCGGAGGCTGGGGACTCCGCCCCCAAATCCCGTCTGTGATATGCTTAATTACAGTACACTTCTTTACTCAACACAAGTCTCCCAATTTAGACATTTTTGCGGTTTTACCATTGGTTTAAGCCCTCTCACTTAAACGAGTTCCTGGGTACGTGCCAACACCAGGCCACGGCTTTTGATCTTTTATTCTACGATATCTTTGCCCCATAAAAATTTCTGTTTCGAAGTTTCTGATGACGTCATTGCATGTGTTTTGTGGTTTGGCTCCCCCCAATCAAAAATCCTGGCTACGCCTACGCATTCTTCATAGAAAATAATAACTTGGTTTTGAGAACAGTGTATACCGAAAGCTCACTTTTTCTGGTCGATACCTCCGCCGGGAATCATTCAGCCCGCGAAAACGAAAAATGAACTTGATTGCCACGCTGGTACACAGATTACTTGTGGTAAGTACCACAACCAGAGGTGGAGTCGAGGACACAAGGCTCGAGGCCAAGGCCAAGGACACAAAAAAAATCCGAGGCCAAGGCCAAGGACAGCCTTTCCGAGGACAGACACTCTCGAGGCCAAGGACAGGAATGCTTGAGGCCAAGAACCAAGGACACAAGCGCAAGCGCTCTAAAAAAAAAAGGTCTTCACAAAAATTTTTCAGGCGAGCTCAAAAAAAAAAAAAAGGTCTTCACAAAAATTTTTCAAGCAATCTCCACAAAAAAACGTTTTCCAAAAAATTTTTCAAGCGCTCGACAAAATTTTAACAATTCAAAAAATCGTGCTGTCCTCGAGCCGAGGACAGGCCAATTTTCGAGGACTTGAGGCCTCGAGACCAAGGTCAAGGACTTCAAAATGTGCCCTCGAGGACGTCCTCGAGGCCAAGGACTCCACCTCTGACCACAACAAGCATAGGCAAAAAATCATAGGTGGGCACAATTCCGTTAATCGTTAATCCGTTAATAACGAAGCTAACTTTTTCATTAACTCGTTAATCTGTTAAAAAGTTTTTTCATCTTAACGGACTAAATTAACTTCCGTTAAGTTCTGTTAACAGACTAAAGCAACTTCCGTTAAGTTCTGTTAACTTCCGCTAAGGTTTTTATCGTTAATTTCTCGCACCTTTCATTCATCGTACCGGTACAAACCAGTTTGCACTGGTAACACTTGTTGCGTATTAGCACGAGTTTTATAGGAAAGCGAAGAAAGAAGCTCTTTTTGTGACAAATAATAAGCTGCAGCCTCGGAGGTCTATTAATTATCGCTGTTCACAATTTCCAAAGATTTTCCGATCGCAGCTTTGTTAGTGCATTTTATTTTATTTTTATTTTGAAATTAGATTGGACTGTAAAATGTAACTTCCAAAACACAAAAAGACCACCATAACAATAAATATTTCCTTACCATCAGCTCAACAGCGTCAATACGTGTTCTAGAAGCGAGTGAATAGACCGAAATGTAAATTACATGCAAAATATTAACGAATTAACGGACTTTATTAACTTCCGTTAATTAAAGCTGAAAATAACGGATTAACGTTAACGGAGGTGTGAAGTTTGTTAACGGACTAGTGGTTAACGAAACTAACGTTTTGCATTAACTTGCTCACCTATGCAAAAAATTGATTTTATCAAAAAGATCTAGCTCCGCAACGGGTACTCTGAAGATACATAGTGCCCAAGCATACATCTAAGAAAACTGCACAGTTTTTTAGAGCTAAACCCTTTGGACGAGAGAAGTGTCCAGTGTACCTTAGAGCCCCATGGATAGGCTCAGCTTCTCCGTACTTGGAACATCAAATTAAAACTGATGCTGTGCAAAATTGCTGCGGGACAGTATCACCACCCTTAATTTCCCAAGCCAATGCATGCTACCTGCTTTTAAAAACGATGTGCTACTTGCCAATCAAAGAAGTATGGTTATTTATAAATACGTGTACCACTGTGATGGTCGGTAAGTAGGTCGCACAACTCAAAGGCTTCAGGAACGCATTAAGCAAAAGTTGTTCTAAATTGTTCTAAAATTGTTCCAAACGCAATAAGGCGAAGAAGTACTTCCACTAAGGAGCAGAGAACTCACCAAACCCAACCAACAAGAACTCAGCCAAATAGAAAATGCAAACCAAAAAGCAAGACTCAATTCGAACTTCAAAGCAATTTAGCCATTGGCAAACATTTGTTGGAATCCAACCACTAGACGCTCGCAGCTATTCTGATTCGTGGTTTCAAATCCTAACTACAACTCATTCTCAATTTCGTTGAAGTATATTGGAAGCTGTTTATATTTCACGAAAAAAAATGGACTTGTGCAGGCAAAAGCAATTTGTATTTACCATTCATTTTTCCGATAAGATCAGAGCCTGCTGTCACTATATACAGGGTGACCCAAAAAGATGCGTACCCATGTTTTATTCGATAAAAAATCCATTTTTTAACAAATGTCTTTTCTGTTGCAGGACGTGATAGGTGAACCTAGGGATGATCGTTTGCAGCTTTAGTTGCCTCAAAAATGTGTTGGACAATTCAGCAGAAGACATTCTCCGTGGAGCAATATTTTGCGACCAAATCATACCAGAGTGTACAGATTCAGTTTCAAAAACTTTTTCATTGTCGCAACGTTCCATCAAAATCAACGATTGTTAGGTGGGTTACGAAGTTCAGAGAGCATGGGACTGTAGTGGACTTAAGTTCTAAAGCCACAGGGGGAACTTATTCAGGCAGGAAAGAGAGTGCAAGGACAGAAGAAAACAATGCTGCAGTGAGGAACTCAGTAGGACGCAGCCCTAAGAAATCAGTGCGTGGACGGAGCCAAGTACTCGGAATGACAAGGGAGTCACTGCGGTGTGTTCTCACGTCTGATCTGCACCTATACGCCTACAAGATTCAAACAAAGCAACAGCTAACTGATGCTGACAAGGATAAGCGACTAACAATGTGTGAATGGTTCTGTAATGTGTTTGAAAATGACGAAAACTTTCTTGAGAACGTCTGGTTCTCAGATGAAGCCCATTTTTTGCTTTACGGGCACGTCAATAGCAAAAACAATATTTCTTGGGCTTCGGAGGTTCCAGACGAAGTGCTTCAGAGGCCGCTTTCTTCCGTTAAATGTAGTGCCTGGGTGGCCATGAGCAAGCACGGGATCATCGGGCCTTATTGGTTCGAAAATGATGAAGGCCGATCTCAGACAGTCAACAAGGAGCGCTACATGGCTGTTCTGAACAAGTACTGGGCGTCGCTGGGACGCCGGTGAGGGGTTCTGAGAGCTTCACAATGGTTTCAGCAAGACGGGGCCACACCTCATACTGCCAACGAAACCCTTGCTTGGTTGAGGCAGAGGTTCGAAGAGAGACTCATAAGCAGAAGATGCGATGTGGAATGGGCCCCGCACTCACCAGATCTTAACCCCCCAGATTTTTATCTGTGGGGTTTCCTCAAAGACAATGCATACCAGGGAAATCCACAAAAATTGAAGAACTGAAAACCAGGGTGTCGAACCGAACCTGAACCCGAACCGTAAACACAAATGAACCGTTTCATTTTGGTGAACCCGAACCGAACCGAACCAGCAAAATTTTACTTCAGTGAACCTGAACCAAACCTGAACCCTCGAAATTGTGCTCCAGTGAACCCAAACCGAACCTGAACCCCTAACAAAAGTAAGAATATATTTTTCCATATCCGGATGCCGCTGGCGCTGGTACACGCACAATAAGAGCAGAGGTGAACTTCAACAGGATCAGCAATTTCTCCTTTTTTTTCTGGACGAAACGAGTAACGACAGTTAAATTTCAAGTCAATGAACCCGAACCGAACCCGAACCAGTAATATTTTACTTGAGTGAACCTGAACCAAACCTGAACCTCGAAAATGGTGCTCAAGTGAACCCGAACCAAACCTGAACCGCTAATATATTTTGAGCCGGAGCTAAACCTGAACCCGAACCGTTATTTGAAACGGTTCGACACCCTGCTGAAAACTGCCATCACAGCAAAATTAAGAGCCATCCCGAAAGAGGAGTGTGTAAAAGTGATTGATAACTTTGCCAGACGAGTACAGGTTTGCGTGCAACGAAATGGTGGACATTTGGAACACACCTTGGAAAAGCCATAAGTTTACTAAAAATTGACAGAAATAGCTGAAACTCTGGTGAATGGTCTTCCATAAACTGAATAAATGTGTGGTTTTAATTTGAAACAAATAGCTTTTTAATCAAAGTACAATTGAATTTTTTATGGGTACGCATCTTTTTGGGTAATATACAGATTGCATTAATTTCTTCTTACCGTTGATTGTGCATTTGCACAATCTCCTTAGAATGCATATCTCTTTATCGAAAAACACAAGTTTGTGTTGGTCTTTAAAGATCCTGCTCACTACTTGCCAAGCCAGATGGAGATCGCAACTGAAGATTTTTGCCCAAAAGCTTATTCATTTTTAAACTTTGCACAACCTCAAAATTGTTCATAATTTTCGCAGATTAAAAAACGCGATTACCAACTGGTAACCAGTAGCGTAGCCAGGGGGAGGGACTTTGCCACCTCCATTTGGCCTGCCAACTAAAATTAAGATTATGGAAAAGCACTTCTGAGACTGATTTTTGCGCTGTTCTTTGTAAAATTCGGACGCAAAAAACAAAATTTTAGGTGAAGACTTTTTTTGGCCAAAGAATCCCTTAACAGCCCAATTGCAGATTTCTGGCTGCGCGACTGCTGGTAGCACTGATTGTAGCCTACAACCAAATCTGAAAATTTGGGTACTGCTACTCCTGCTACCTCATTATTCTCTCAACTCGTTCTCATTTCTTCAATAAAACCGATTTCGACCTGTATCCCTTTAAAAAAGTATCTAAAGATTTTCGATAGTGATACTTAAAAGATGACTTTATAGTTAATCAAACCATTTCTTAATGAGCAAAAAGTTGCGTTCTGCAACAAAATCCAAAAATGACTAGTTTTTGTGGGAGATGCCGATACCAGATAACATTATTTTTTATGTTTAGATTTATTGATGTTTTAAACTTCAAATTAACAAATTATTTTCACGATATGTCGCACCAAATTTTTTGGCTAAGCTTTGGTCTGTTATTAACAAAAGCATTTATATCTCATCAAGAATCAAGGTTTTATCGTGAAGAACAAAACAGCTCCGACCGAAAACTGATTTCAATTGACTTTGAATGTCCAATTGAGAAAAACACGTACATTGTTGTTTCCAGAGCAACAGAAGATCAGCAGAGGAAAATAGATCAACTAGCAACTCTAGTTTCAAACAGTGATGACGTGTTGAGACTTTTGGATCACGTGAACTGGAGGATATTTATTTCTCCATGCGCTCAAGCTTGTGACAACTTTTCGTTCTCAGCTTATCGGTTTCAAAACACTTGCTCAAATAACACTTCGTGTTCGTTTAGCGACAGTATTGACGATATATTGCAATTTTCCTTCGAATGTGGAAATGCCAGTTGCGCAAGTTTATTAGAATCTCATCCAATAACGCAGTGGTATATTTTTTTTGTATTAGGGCTCTTTTCTCTAATTGGAAATATTGTTGTGATAAGTTATAAAACAATCTGTCTTCGTAAAAGACAAAACCAAGAAAAGGAAATCCAGATATACCATGCACTGGTATTAAACTTAGCATTAGCCGACTTATTAATGGGCATTTATCTAATAGCAATTGCATTTGAAATCAAACAAAAAGTTAGTTTAAATGTTAACTTTAGCGAACCTACTTTATGCAATGGGCTTGCAATAATTAATATTGTGTCAAGTCAAGTGTCAATTACAACCTTGCTAATGATTAGTATTTACCGTTTAGTGGCGGTTGTAAAACCATTCAAAAGGCAATATTTTAAGTCGGTTATAATCTTGATAATATTGACGTGGGTACTATGGCTAGCAGTAGCTATTTTGCCTATAATACCGTTGGAGTCTCTTGAAACAACTTTTATTCTTGGAACTGCCAGGAAAAATCAGCTTGATAAAAATTCCGTCATTATATTTTCAAGCATTGTTGGTTTCGTTTTTACGTCTTTATTGAAGAGTATTGGCAATGTTACTGAAGTGAAATCAGTAATACAGGCTGTTAATCAGTACCCAACTCCCCCAGTTATGATAAAGTTTTCCACGGCTGTGAGTTGGGTAAGCTTAGACGTAGAAGATTGGACATTTTATGGAATCTACAGCAGCCAATATTCATGTTCATTAAATTTTGTTATTCTCAACAGAGATAACTTGATCTATCAGAATTATTTTAAATTAACTTTTGTGCTTTATAATTTGATTTTAAGCGTTGTTATTTTGATTGCTTATATTTTCGTTGCTGTGAAACTTTGTGAAAAGGATAGTTTTTGTTTTAATCAGTGTAGAGTTTTCAGGAACAATAATGCCAATCTACGAACAGAAAATTCTATGAGAAACAATGAAAATCGTCAAATGTTTCAACGGATTTCTCTTATTGTAGTAACAGATCTCATGTGCTGGGTTCCATTGTGTATTAGCGTGATAACGATTTGGTGTTTGCCAGTCAAAGAAGTTTTTGAACCGCATAGAATGTCAGAAGATTATCTAACAATCTTATTTTTGATCGAAACGGTTTTGCTACTTGTTGCTTCCCTCAACAGTGTACTAAATTCATACATATACTCCTGGCATCTGTGGGCGAAGTTATTTAAAAAAGTTAAAAATGGATTTTCATCAAAACCAATCATCTAGCTTGAAATGCAAGCAGAAAAAAAATTCTGTTTCTCACCGGTTACTCAGGTGCACTACACTACCACGTATTCTTTCTCCAACGCTAGCAAAATGAAAATACAAATTCATCTCTTCATTTACAGGTATGTCATGGGAAAAAGTGTTGCCTAAAAGAACATACTATGAGCCACAATAAGCGAAATGTCGTTGTACTTGTATTTAATTTGTAGGGGAAACGCGGGGGACATGATCCCTCATCGAAGTTCAGCGTTCCACAAAAAAACGAAAATGGCTTAATGCATAGAGTTTGGATGAAACAATGACTGATTCGGACGTGAAGACCTTTTCATTTGGTCATCACTTATTATGAACGTGAATAATATATTTCCGTTTTTAAGCTCTGAAATTCGTCATGCAAATATTTTTTGCAAAGTACAATCGAACGAAACAAAATTAGAGCAGAAAACAAATAATGATTTCTTATAATCACAGGTACTTATAGCTTTATGCTATTACCAAAATCCAGAATGTATTCTTCATTAGGCTGTACCAGCAAACTTATGTCAAAACACGTGGCGAGATTGCGGGGCCCAGCTCCGCGTCATAGCACCTGGGCAACAGAGTGCACCAGTAGTGCGAGCCGTACCAAAATTGTCTCGAATTCGACCAGCTCTGAAATTGATTTCTAACCTCCCGTTCCATAAGCAATCGCGTAACTGTTCAACCAACTGGCCACTAAAATCATGTAAACTAATGCTCAATGTAATCTACCCTTAGGTTTAATGACCTACAGCCGATTTACAAAAATCGCAAAAAATTGAAACTGTAAAGTTTGCTTTTAGCGGGCACATAAAACCATCAACTAGTTTAATTAACCACCCCGAAGTTGATGTTCTTTATTATTTATTTATTTTTATTTATATTACAAATATAATATTTCTGTAATTTAGTTTTGCGTGACAAATATTTACATAATAATAATCAAAGAACATCGCTACGTCATATAGAATAATCAACGAAGTTTTTAGTTTCTAAATTTTTGTATTTTGTATTGCATTTATACCTTCCAAAATGCTTTGAAACTTGCTTTTATTAGGCCTTGCCTGGTGATCCCTGAAATTCAGAATTTCTGAAGGATAAGCTCCAAGAACGATCAAAAAAATTTTTACATATTTTTACTTTGTGCAGAATTGACTTCTAACCTCAGAAAGTTTTTAGGTGATTAAAAAGGCTTAAAAACTAATAGGAATGCCGACCATTTTGTAACGCATTCTACTTTTTATTCAAACAACACTCAGTTTTTTTTTTTCTTTTGCAAGCCACAGAATAGCAAACAAATTATGTAATCATTGTTATATCGCCATTTTTTAAGACGAATTACAATCGACTAATCGTAGACAAGACAGTAACTTTCATTATTGTAACGCGCCACGCATTACATTGATAGATAAGCAATGCTGATAAATACTCAGTTGAGTGTAAAAACTAACGCCTGATTGGTACTCTGTTGATGTTTATTTAGCGCTCATTCCAAATATTGTTGTTGTCTGTCGTTTAATTTTAATTAGCATCTCTATTGTTAAAACCATTTATCAGACCGTTTCGTAAACGATTTCTACTTGTTTCACAGAACAAACTTTTATTTGTTTGATTTCGTTTAGGAGTAATTTAGAGCTTGATTCCCTACAACCAACAGATCACAATAAATTCGAGACTTTAGAATCTCAAACACCCATTATTTTACAGTATATACAGTACTACGAGCAATTGAGCAAATCAGCAGCATTTAATTGGACTGAGTGAAAGAATAAAACCTTTATTAGTATAAATTGTTTTAGCAAATTTAAAAAAACCTGCATTTTCCAACTTATAACCAAAAAAACTTCAACCGCATGATTAATTTTTATACAAAATAATAGCACAGTAAAATACAGTGAATTAAACCGGAATAGCCATCATTTGCCAATTAATACGATGGTTTGTTGCTGCAAACATTTTGTTTCAAAGGTTTCAAATCTTAGTAAAATGCGATATTATAGCAATACGCCAAACTTGAAATGATATTAGTTTGCTTTTAAATTTAAAAATTAGTTTGCTTTTAAATACATTTAAATGATATTAGTTTGCAGCTTATCTTGTAACCAACAAAATGGTTTTGCAACAACTGTAAGCTCTGTAAGTGGTTTTGCAGCAACTCTGCTGTACGTTGTCGTCAAGTTTACGGGTATATCATTTTGTAGGCAGCATTTTACCCAAAATATACTTTAATTAATTTACTGTACAGTGGGGCACTTTTTGTCTACCATTTTAAAGAATTTAGTGCAATTCCGCAATGTATATCAATTCACACAACGTATGAATAAAGCTTATCATCTTTTTCTTCTTTTCTATGTTCATTGCCCGCTTTTCCGTAAGTGTAACGGATGCAGCAGCTCGAGATTAAGCCGCCACACTTCACGGTCTTCGATCACATTCATCATTTTGCTTGGATAAAGTCCCAAGCGATTCCATCCAAGATCCCCAATGCAATTGGTCCATCTAGTTCTACGTCGTCCATCTGCTGGTCTTCGCCCGTTTGCTTTGGCATGTAAAGCTTGTTTGGGGAGTCTTTCCTGAGGCATTCTGCTTACATGGCCAAACCATCTAAGCTGAGATCTTTCAATTCGGAGAAGTAACGGCTCGATGTTGAGAGATTTTCGAATCTCAGAGCTACGCACCTTGTTAAACAGTGTAACTCCTTCGATTCTTCGTAAAAACCTCATTTCGAACGCTTGCACTTGTGATCGCACTGTTTCGGTCATTACCCAAGATTCATGACCATAGGTAACAATGGGGACAAAAATTGTTTTGAAAATTGAGAGCTTTGTCTGTTTCGACAATATTCTCGTTTCATGACACCCAAATAGTGCAAAACTCGCATTACTGCACTAGCCTTGCCTATTCGGGTATTCAGTTCTTTGTCTTGCCTTCAATCATTTGTAAATGCAACCCCAAGATACTTGAACTTCTCTACTGCTTCAGTGTCCTCCATTCACTTGTTACACGCACTGATCAGGGTTTGTTGAAGCATGAAGTACCATAGTTTTGTCCGTGCTTATTTTCATTCCGGCGGTGTTGCATGCACGCACAAAGCTATTTAATGCGCGCTGGAGGCCAGATTTTGTGGAAGAAAGCAGAACCAAATCATCAGCGAATAGCAGATGACTGATTTTGCAATTTCCAATTGCGGCGCACTTATCACTTAGGCTGCATTCGTCGATCCAACTCATGTAAACAATGAAAAGGAGAGGTGACAAAACGCACCCTTGCCGGAGTCTAATGCCCACATGGAATGACTTGGATTGCTTGCCATTTACCCAAACACAAACCTCCGGTCGGCAGTAGAATGAGTTAATGGCGCATAACAACTGACCATCAACGCCATACCCCAGCAAAACTTTCCAAAGTTTATCACGAGGAACTCGGTCATACGCTTTTTCAAGATCGACAAAGCATGCAAAGAGATCTTTGCCATTCTTGTTTTTAACAAATTTCATTTTAAACAAATCCTTGTGTTTGTCCGAATTATTTTAAAGTACAAAATGAGCTTCTATCTATCGATCAGTCTATTTGCAAGATTTCTCGAAGATTTGCTTCACAGTGAAGATCTGATCCGTCTTGCTGCGCCCCGGATGAAAACCGCTCTGACCAACTTTCAGTTTTGATTCCACTGTTTCTGGGCATTTCCTTTCAAGGCATTTGGCAAATACTTTTCCTGGAAAACTGAGGGGTGATATGCCTCTGTAATTTGTACATTGCTTGCGATCTCCTTTCTTGAATATTGGAATAATCACACCTGTTTGCCAATCTCTAGGACTTTTGCCAAACTTCCACGCAACTTGACACACTCGCGTTAACCAGAGAATTCCTTCTCCTGTCAGCGCTTTTAACATTTTGGGTCTGATTTTATCTTCACCAGCAGCTTTTCCAGATTCTATTTCTTTAAATGTCGTTGCCACTTCTGCTGCAGTAAAAACTTTATCTTCCCCTAAATGTATCACTTTGTATGTGTCGAGAGTCGATGCCTTCACAGGATTCAAAAGATCTTCAAAATATTCTCTCCATCGTAAAAGGATTTCATTCTCATCCGTTAAAATGTTACCTGCAGAATCCTTGATGGAATACGTGACACTCGATCTTTTGCCTCGTAAACGGCGGATGGTCTGCCAAAATACTTTGTTTGCCGAAAAATAGGTGTAATCCAACCGACGACCAAACTCTTCCCATGACTTCTTCCTGTATTTCTTTTTTGCCGAAGTTGCCGCTTTTCGCGCCTCAGTGTACAGGGATTACAAATCAGATGACGATCTGTTCTGTAGCAAGCCTTAAATGCATCTATCTTTGCTCGAATAGCTTCTTTAACCTTTTGGTTCCACCAAGGTGTTCTTTCCTCACTATCGCCCGCCACTCTAAACCGTTTTCGCCCACAACTTTCAGCAGCTGATGAAATGATCGCTGATCTGATCAGCAGCCCTTTCTTCTTGATATTCCCGAATACATCAGGAAGTTGTCTGAACTTAGATGATGTCCTGAATGCAAACTGTTTCTTTACTTCTTTGTCCTCCAAAGCCTCCCATTTGATCCGGTAAGTCACAAACAACCTGTTGGATTTCCTGTTTGGCCAAGGTTTCGAAAGTCGCAACTACCAGATCGTGATCAGTTGACAATTCAGCACCTCGCTTAACTCGAACGTCCAGCAATCAGAAAACAAATCTGACGAATCTATGAAAATATCTGTCAATGATTTTTGATCTATATTAGGTCGATACAATGCATACTTGTAAACCTCTCTGTGCTGGAAAAAGGTATTCATGATGCGGAGTCCGTTTTTACAACAGAGTTGCTATAAATACCTTCCGTTCTCATTCAATCCAGTGATTCTATGTTTTCCGATCTCACCCTTCCACTTATCTGTGTCTGCTCCAACATGAGCGTTAAAATCCCCCACAACCAAGGACTGTATATTCAGTAGGAGATACTCGTAGAAGAGCATCATTTAACTCATCTACAAAAGCCTGATATTCCCTCGTAGCATTGGGGGCATATACCTGCAACAGGCACAATGACCGATCCAATAAGGTGAGCTTTAACATATAGACCCGTGATCCCAAAGGAATCCAATCTGACACACAGTCTGACAAGCGGGGACTTATGAGAATCCCAACAACCGCTTGAGCAGACATACTAGCATCAGCACCAGAATAGAAGAGTTTCCATCCGCAATCCAGATCTACAGTTCCAGAGCCACGTCGTTTGGTTGAAGAAACTTCGATAATATCGAGATGATACCGCTTTGCTTCCTCAACCAATTCTAGCTCTTTTCCTGTAAGGGTAAAGATATTCCAATTGCCCAACAGCTGTTGGTGATGGTTGACCAATGAGTGTGCGACATTATCTTGAGTACGAATACTTTGTGCTGCCTCCACACGCCTCTCCTAACGTATAGCGGGCACATTAGTGGAGCTGCCACTTGGGCTGGCTGGTGTAGATTGTCGCTTCTTTTTCGAACGAGTCCCTCTGCCTAAGACTCGAACGCCATAGGGTTTTCACTGAATGACAACCTGGCAGTCCCTAGGCGCTCCCCTGCCGAACGAGGTTATACTTGTGAAAGTGGACCTATTAACGTTGTTTACGTAATTGTTAATATTATATCATTTAACTATATTGCGTCACTATACCAGTCCAAAAAATTAAAAATGTCCAGAATTTCTGTGATGCCTGAATAACTTCATCGATCCGCGATAGGGAAATTGTTTAAGAATTACTGTATTTTTAAATAGCACGGCTACCGCTACTCAAGGCGAACCAACCATAATCGCAACCAACCATAATTGACGCTTAACTATAATTCTACGCAACCATTATAATCCCTTTTAACGCTTATTGAGTAAGCGCTTAAGATCAGAAACTTGACAACCTTTCATAAAACGCATATTTCATTAACTTTCAGAAATAAATTCCTAAGTTGTTTTTACTGTATTGAGAGATGAATAAATATTTTACCATACAGAGAAATTTCGAAATTGCTAGCTTGTGTAATATGTATATTTCAAGTTATTATAAAAAAAACATCTAGTGGGCTTTAGAAGCCCTGCTGTAAGGAAATCAATACCCTTAAAAAGGTTGAGTAACATAGGGTTAACGGGAGTGAAGCATCCATCCAATTCCGGTAGTTTACAATAATAACTTAAACCAAAATAAAGTTTTTTGAAATTTTTTTGTTTTCACTTTGGGGTGCGGTTGCAAATAAATGAATTACGCAAATAAACAGAGGTGGAGTCGAGGACACAAGGCTCGAGGCCAAGGCCAAGGACACAAAAAAAATCCGAGGCCAAGGCCAAGGACAGCCTTTCTGAGGACAGACACTCTCGAGGCCAAGGACAGGAATGCTCGAGGCTAAGGCCAAGGACCAAGAACATTAGCGCAAGTGCTCTCCAAAGAAAAAAAAAAGGTCTTCACAAAAATTTTTCAGGCGATTTCCAAAAAAAAAAGGTCTTCATAAAATTTTTTCAGACGACCTCCACAAAATAACGTTTTCCAAAAAATTTTTCAAGCACTCCACAAAATTTTAACAATTCAAAAATTAGTGCTGTCCTCGAGCCGAGGACAGACCAATTTTCGAGGACTTGAGGCCTCGAGGCCAAGGCCAAGGACTTCAAAATGTGTCCTCGAGGACTCCACCTCTGCAAATAAATAACGCAAATAAATTACTAGATTTATGTTTTTGCCGGGCGCTGGTGTACTTTTTCATACAATTTGCTATTAAGTTGCAGTCTATAGCAAGTACAATTAACACTTTTTGCGATACAGACAAAAGCTTGGTTGAAATATGCTCATTGCTCACTGCGTGCTGCTGTGATATTTGAAATTTCAACTTTTCGATTACGTGCGAAATTTGATATTTTGTATTCAAATTATTTAGCTTTGCTTATTATGATTATTTTTTTTCTTCTTCCTGCTGAGGATGTTATTGTTCTGAAACTTTGAATTAAAATTGGGTTAGTGTTTTTACGAAATGGTTCTTATGCAAAATTAGTGAACCGACTATAAATGGTTAATATCGATAACAATATAATGCAATTTTATTCAAAAAAATTCTGAGCCTTATTTTGTATAGTGAGTATTGGAGAGTCCCTTATTTTGACATTTTGAAAAGTTTCACCTCTGAACCTTTCCAATGGTTCCATTTCATGAAAAATAATATGTATGAAATTTTAAACTTTTAAAACGAAGTTTATAGGTGGCGCAAAGCCTTTCAAGTTTGGATGGGTATTTTTAATTCCTATGCAGGAATACCACTACTATGAACAGCAGAGTATTATTATTTCAGTGTGGCCTTAACACGCATAACAATAGCGTTTATTAAAATCTTCTGAGAGTTAACTTAGGAACTGCAGTGACGTATCGGTTATGACATACAGTTAATTATATGTGCAGTTTTCAGTGCTTCTATCATCAACCAGTTTTTCAAAAAAAGCAGCTTCTTTACCTAAGATGGCAATTGGCTAGTCTTCTGTAGTATCTTACATAGAATTTAAATTTGCTTGGACTGTTTGATCGTAACGTAGGCTTGACTGCAAAATGAGCCATGGTGAAAGTTTCGGAGAATGTCGTAGAAGAAGAACCTCTGTCACGAAAACGAGTGTATATGACCAACACAAAAAACAAAGCACTAGTTGAGTGCGCCAACAAAAACAATAAAAGGTTGATATGTCTGACCAACCAATTAAAAATTCTGCACAGAGCTGCAAGCAAGGTTTAAGTTGATGCTACTCTTTCACCACTACCCCATTGCTTCTCATTAAGACCCAACTTCTCCTGTTGAAAATTGCTTCAATTTTTTTTGAACAATTTTTTGAACTTTGAATACCAAGCACTTCCATGATTTGGACGTACTCTGTGCCTTTTCCAAGAATCACTTAACCTCAGCGCTATTGGCTCAAAATCAATGATCAGCCGGTAAAACAAGAAACCCTCCTGGTGATCATATTGCGTATCCACAAAAGAAACCCTTTTATCCTTGCGCGAACCGTTATTTATATGTCTCCCAGTTCCCTCTGTACTCCAATCAAGTTTACAGTATCATCTTTCTTACCTAACTGCAGTTGCCCTAGCTCATCCCAGAGCCATGAGTACGCCAAGAATCGATTACTCTTTCTCCTTCAAACGCGTATTCATGGGCCGATAGATCTGTCTCTTCCCTCATTAGACGGGTGGCACTTGAGTGAATGCCATATTATCGAAATGCAATACCTTCGCCTCTCTTTCTCAGCTGGACCAATTGCCTCCAGTTTCACAGCTGAAACCCATCCCCAGGAGCACGGACTTGTCTGGTGTAACAACCACAAGACAATTTGCCACTTTTAGTAAGTCCTTTTAAGGACTCCCAATTGGCTCTTTTTCTACTTTCAAAGGTCCCCTTACATCTCTGGCCTAGACCCCTCTAAAATGTCTGGATTCATGTCTCCTTACTTTCCAACAGTGCCATTTTAAACTTCCAATGGGTCCCCGGTCATGCAGGTATCCCTGAAAATAAGAATGCTGATTCTCTTACCAAAGCTGGAACCTCCCTGGCTACCGCAATGGTTCCTTGCTCCTCTCGCGCGCAATTGCCAAAACTGGTAACATCCAATGTCACAAATGGAAACATCGCATTTCCACATTCCCCCTCCCATCTCAACTGTCCCATTCGTACAGTTTTTCCGTCGGAATTGATCCTCTCACGCCCCACATCTTTTAAGCTTTTCGCCTTCTCTTCCAAGGTCAAAGCTTCTTATTGTCGTAAGGCAGTCGCAAGGAAAACTCTTCCTGCAGCGCTAGTGAACTCTGAACACCTTCTATAGTGCTTTAATCATCTTTTTCTTGACTCTGAGCCTCTATTCAAATCTATCTTTGACCCTGCAGTCTGCACCCTGTCGTGTGGCTCAACTGTTGGGTTTCTGCGAAGTGCAGTTGCTGCTTCAACTCTCGGAAGGGGTTGAGTGGATCACTTCTCAATTAAGCCGCTTCAAAAATAAAAACAATGCAGTATGCTTCACAGATTGTTAAAAATTACCAGGCCATTGTTCCGAATATGAAGAAATCTACTCTTATGCAGCAGTAACTTTCTGTAGACATGGCTATTGTACTGATTAAAAAATTTCCAATATGCATAAATTGGTGTTTGTTAAGCCAACTTTGTGATCACTGCGACACCTCTAAACATCAAAATTTTGCAACAAAACTTTGTACAGTATGAAGCAGTTTTTGATGCAGTGGAAACTTTTGAGAGGGTCAGACTCACAATGATGTGTATTTTAAAATGTGCCCCCAAATAAGGGACACCCCAGTGAGTGTTAGACTATATCAATTTACGATGTTGGAACAAAAGCTTCTCTTTCACAATATACAGTAGATGACTACTGGAACAAGTTGCATTCTAAAAATTTTTAAATAATTAGACGGTGCACCACAGACAAAACGCAAGAAAAGACTAATATCAATTTGTATGATCGCTGCTTTTTTTTTATTATTCCAGCCTTACTTTGAAAATAGAAACTCCGTTTGGCGTTAAAAATCTCTCAGTTAAAAATTGCTATTATTAACCAATTAAACATCATAATAATGATAATAATCCAGCACTGCACCACGTAATTTGGAAACTACTCTACAATACACCAGTCGCAAAATAATTGAACGCAGAAAAGATGCTATATAAAACGCCATTAAGTTAAATTTAGATCTTATCCGCATTTTTTCCAAAATGTACTGATAAAGAAAATCACAGATGGGATCATGTTCACGCCGTTTGCTCTGTTTCAATTTCTTCTTTAAGTGTTTTTTGAATATGACTTTTGCGACTTAGTGGAATAAAAATGTCCAAAGTATCCATTTTTAGGGGGAGTGTAACGTCGCTTATATTTTCTTGTTTATACCTGGTTTCAAACACTCGCTTTACTGCTTTTAGCTTTTCGCGTATATTTGACAGCTAAGGTTTTCTAATGATGTATTGTAACACAACGCACGTGATGACAATTGATCAAGCGATTTATCGCGCCTTTTCTACTGCATGCAAACTATCTGTTGCACAACTACTTGAAACTGTTTTCTTGAATTTTCGCGCTATAACTCCTTTGTTAAGCGTCGGTCGAAATTGGTTGTAGTCGAGAAAGAACGTTAAATTTTTAATCTCAGAAATACCAAGAATCTTTAAAATTTGAAATCGTTAAGAGTCAAATTGTATCAGAAATTAGCAAGTTCATTTGGATATTTCAGAATCGCAGTTCTTCCTTGAGGCCTCAAATTTGTCCTGGGTGGGTCCCGTCATATTTGAAGCACGTTTTGGCAAAAATTGATAAGTCGCATTTCGCCGTTTTGAGAAAATCGAGTTTAAAGTTTTAAACTTTCATTAAGCTCCATTGTCAAGTGCAACATAATAAGCTATTTATCACCAAAAAATAATTGAAAATAAACATAAGGTTTTACTCAAGTAAGACATTTTTAGTAAATAACTTGAAAAATACAAAAAACTCGTTTTTTAAAAAATGTCACCTATCAACTTCTGCCAAAACATGCTTCATTTATATTTTGAACTTTTGTTTCCCAAGCTGTTTCCAAAGTTTAAGAATAATTTTTACAAGACTATTGTTCTCCTTCTCAAGTTGTTTCGGTACTGTTTCCCGGGGGCCCACTTTAAAGGTTGTGTTCTTAGAAGACATCGATTGGAGTTACAGCTTACAGTCTGCCTAAAGACGAAACCATCCGTGAATTTGGTTATTTATCGCAATTATTTTGATCAGTATTCTCCGTCTGATTCTCAGTTCGTATGCCGTTGTAGTTACTTTCTATATGGATATTTGACGTACTGTATGTGTTCAAATTGTGTAAGTTATTTGGCGCAGCGCAGTAATATTTACGTTCGTTTTTGATGTCTGAATTTGCTAATTGGCGTACTTTTCAACAGAAACCGTTGACAAAATAAATATTCAAGACAAGTTAAGGCGTGTAGAGACGTACGATACGGCAGACAGAAGAGATTTCGCGTCGTCTGCATGCTGCTTTGTGTATTTCAGTTAGTTTATGATTCCGTTTAGTTGTTAAGTTTACTTTACTTTTTAATATCTTCCCATTCTGAATATTCGAACCATCTAGGTCTAATGGTTCAAAAGTTCAAGTATTTGGTGGCCCCGTTTGAGGGGCCCTCATTTCGGTACCAACTAATTTTTAAAAATTTTATCTCTTCTTTATTTGGGCCTAATCTGAAAATTTCATGTGCCTAGCATCAGTGGTCAAAAAGTTTGAATTTTGGCGGCCTCGTTTTAGAGGGAAACCCCCCAATTTTGGTACCCCCAAACTTGATTAAATTTTATCGTTCTTTTATATTTGTTTTCCTTAAACACTCCATGTTTCAAGCTTAAAAGGTTCAAAACTTTGAATTTTAGAACGCCTTGTTTGGGGGGGATTCTTATGTTTTGAACCCCTTTTGTTTGTTAGGTTCAATTTATTTCTAAAATCTACCCATTCTGAAAACTTCATACAACTATCTCTAACCGTTTGAAAATTCAAAATTTTGGCGGCCCCGTTTCAGGGGAACCCCCCATTTTGGGAACCCTAAACTTAATCAGATTTTATCTTTTCTTCATATTAAATTTGAAAACCCTACCCCGAAAATTTCATGATTCTAGCGCGAGTGATTAAAAAGTTCCAATTTCGGCAGCCCCGTTTTGGGGAATACCCCATTTTGGTACACCTAAATTTTGAAAGATTTTATCTTTCCGTTATATTTACTTACCTTAAAAATTTCATTTATTTAGCTTGAAAAGTTAAAAAGTTTATATTTTAGAGGGCCCATTTAAAAATGAAAACCCGATCGTGGTACTTCCAATTTTTGTTTGGTTTAGTTTATTTTAATATTTACCCATTGCGAAAATTTGATCCATCTAGCTCTAACGGTTTAAAAGTTCAAAATTTTGGAGAACCCGATTGAGGGGGATCCCCCCAATCTGAACTCCCCAATTTCAGTCACACACTAGTCCTCCTTGATATCTTCAATCGCTCAAACTTTGAATACACTACGTTGAGCGGTTTAAAAGTAGATAGCGGGAGAAGAAAAAGAAAAAAGAAAAAGAAAAAGTAAGAAAAAAAATGCAAAACAAGAAAAATAGCTTTCAAGTGGGGTAACCGAACATAACGAAAAGAAAGGTGATTGATAGTGTGCTCAAAAATCACAAACTATTTTTCATCAATATCGGCATTTATCAAGATATATCGGGTTAAACTCGTCAAATTTTTGCCCATTTTCGGCCTGCAAAATTTTAATCATGTGACCGGGCGCCTCTGAATTCGGTTTGCATAAAGCATATACAAGCACCCACACTGAGTCCAAATTTCAGCTTTGCACATTGAGCGGTTATGGAAATATAAGCGAATTAATAACTTTTCAAGCCAAAAATTTGCCGTTTTTTATGTTTTTTGTGTATCAATTCACAATCACGTGACCTAGGAATTGGCACTCATTACGCATTTATTAATTCTTATTTTGAGCCCAAATTTCAACTTTCTAGATTTTACTGTTGGTTCGTTATAAGCAAATTAATTCCCATGTGCCAAAATTCGCGAACAAAAACATGGTACTACGCTCTCACGCGAAGTCCCACTTAACACCAGCAATAATTCCTGGTAATGTATCTATGTGGCGGTAATATTTTTCAAATCACAAAATTTTAGCTCAGATCGCAAGTTTACATCTCTTTCGTCTTTTTGTTTGTGTCCTAACTATAGAGTCTATTTACACTATCTTCATCAAAACAAAAAAATAAAAATATTAAAAAAGCAGAAAGTTCCACATAAAGTTGTACGTTAGGGTCGCAATTTCGCAAATTCCTCACCAAAAATTGTTCTGCGCTGATGTTGAACTGGTGTTCCTCTCAAAGTTGTAAGTTGGGCTGGGCTTTTCGGGTTGGGTTCGCGCTTATGATTGATAAACTGCTGAGCTTAATTTGGGCTTGATGTATGCATTAGACTGGTGTTTTCACCTTTTAGATGCTATTAAAGCGTAATTAAAATAAATTTACTGTACTGAATGACGACTTCTGCAGGGCGCAAAATGTAAATTCAGCTAAATCTACGTAGTATAATTATTTCTAAATGCTTGTTACATTGCTACAACCAAATCTCAAGATTTCGTGATAATCAAGGTAACAAGCATGTAGATATTATAATATGTTGTGAATCTAGCTGATTTACATAGCGAAACCCATAGTTTTGCTTCAAAGCATCAATGTGATTATTATTGCTCAATTATTATGTGATAACGTTAAAATTTATCAGCAATAAATAAATTTATTTTGACTGTTCACGAGCAGTAACCATATACAATTTTTTAAATGTAACTTAATTTTCAGGCTTTTTAGATACAACCTAATTTTGTCCAATTCGGGATTTTGTGCATTTTGGATTTACTCTCATATGAGATTTTGTCTAATTCGGGATTTTGGATAAGACGCTTTACGATGATTATTATCCCTGCTTGGTGGCTTCAAACAAGCAGCAGATTTAGCTGACAGAATTCGAAAAAATTCACAGGAACATTGCGATATCACAGGAAACTCCGAAACAGGTGTGGATTCCTCCAAACATGAAGTAGTTACCGCAATCAAAAGTGTGCAGATCGTTCGCGCTTAAGGCTGTCCGATGACAAGAGGACAAACCTGCACGGCAACACTATATTGAATCAATCAATGAAGGATTTATGAGGTTCGAAACATTAAGTCATCTTAATTGAAGAAACAACAGGTGGGTTTCATTACCAGCCTGTTCTTACAAAGAAAAAGGTCCAAAGTTTTGATGCTGCCCAAAATTCTTAGTTAAAGGGAAAGTTGAAATTTGTTTTACAAGTAAAACTACGAGTTTCGTAATTGTGTACTTATTAGTAAGGCAGTTTTTATTTAGACCTCAAAACATTTGATCGGGCGTGTTCTGTACTCCATCTTAGTCGACGTAAAATCGGGAGCATGCGAGAATCCACGGTTTATTTTTACCAAAAATCCGATACCTCGCGTGCCGATATATACGCGTAACTTGTTACTTGCGGGAAATTAGTGAAAAGTATAAGCTCAAGCGCGTAGCTAGAAATTTGCAATTGGGTGCTGTTTTGGTGGTTTGGGGGTGAGAGGTTTGGAGTTGGGGTGCGGAGCCCCCAGTGGTCAAAATTTTTGTATTTTTGTGCAAAAATAACTCATTTTTATGGCTATTTTGATAGATATAATGCTTTTTAAACGTGACATATTAGCAGTGCAAAAAACGAGATTAAACTGTTTGCATAAATGGGCTATGATAGGCGACTAATGGTTAATTTTCAGTTCTATTATTTATAAGCTGTTAAATCATAAACTACTTCAGTTCATTAAAAATCGCGAAAAAGTCATCTATTTCATCTATAATTTAAAGAAAAAGATAATTGGGGGGGGGGAGGCTAACAGAACGAGATTTTATAGAAGTTGTAACTCATATTGAATCCCAGCCCTTCCCATAGCATATCAGTCTGACATTGCCTTTATCTCCTCTAAGTTCTAATTCTGTGAAACATCTCAATTATCAGAGGTGGAGTTCTCGATGACGTCGTTGGCCTTGAGGACGTTTTCAAGGACACATTTTCAAGTCCTTGGCCTTGGCCTCGAGAGTCAAGTTTATGGCCTTCACACCGAAGCCTCAAGTCCTAGAAAATTGCCCTGTACTAGGTTCAAGGACAGCACTATTTTTTGAATTGTTAAAATTTTGTAGATCGCCTGAAAAAATTTTTGAAGGCCTTTTTTTGGAAATCGCCTGAAAAATTTTTTTTTATTTTTATTTTTGGAGAACACTTGCGCCTGTGTGCTTGGTCCTTGGCCTTGGCCCGAAGCATTCCTGTCCTTGGCCTCTAGAGGGTCTGTCCTCGGAAGGGTTGTCCTTGCCCTCAGATGTTTTTTGTGTCCTTGGCCTTGGCCTCGAGCCTTTTGCCCTCGACTTCACCTCAGTCAAATATTATTTTCATTAAATCCGCTTATGTTTGTACATGTTTATTTATTTTTTGCTATGAAGTGTTGTAACTGCTGCTTTTACGGCTTTATTTCTTTTGTGTATTATGGGTTATCGGCTGCTAAAGATTGGACCAGTATCTACAAAGTGTAAATTGTGAGCGTAAACCAAAACAATGTCTTTGATACAAATTTAATGGTAAACACACTTCACAATCAACTAAATACAAAAACTATGATTCAAGGTACGTAGTTTACATCCAAATTGTAAGATACACATTTGATCTAAATGGTTCACAGCATGTTTTTCAAATTTGCTTTTAAACGCAATACTGATAACGCTGACTGAACTTGAACTCTAGAACGGTATAATAAAATCAAAATCATGCATACCTTTAATGTTTAACACTTGATTATTTCTGATTTCTGAACATTGATTTTTAATTTTTTTTTTGCGCATTGATTTTTTCCTTAGTATGCTTCTCATGTACTTAAGCATCGTGCCCTTTCATATTTTTTATGATGATTATTATTTTTTGTTAATTTTTTCCTCCTTTTTTATTTATTTTTTCTGTTTTTTTATTATTCTCTTTTTTCAAAACTTGCTTTCATCTTTTTTAATAATTATTCTGCGTTACCAGGAAGCACCTTAATTGGATAACTTCAGGGTTATTCATTGTTTCCTGGCTTGGTGGTAATATTGTGCTGTTGCGAAAGGTCTTGTCCATACTTGAGGCGTTTTATTTACCATTGAGCAAATAAATTTATTTATGGTGTATATATTTTTTTTTGATGGAACCTATTTTCAGCATTTTTCTACCAATAATCAAATTTGATTGCGCATTTTTGGATATTTTTCTACGTTTTTACTGATTTGTGAGTTATATTTTAGACAAATTACCCCCTCCCTTACATAAGAGTTTCAAAAGTTGCTTTAAATTGTTTTTGAGTCCATTCCAGTGCAAAAAACAGTCTCAAGAAGTGCTAAGAACGGGGTATTTTCTTTTTTCTGCACTTTGGTAGACAGGTCAATGGGAGGGAAGCTGTAGCTCTCCCTGTTTGCATCACTGAATAAGCTTGCGATTTTCCCAAGTGCATACCAGGCTTGATATGTGTTGTAGGAGGATGAATTTTTATAGCTTGATGCATAATTATTATTGTCTGTCACGAGAAAGTGATGTGAATTAACAAATTACGCATTTATTGCAAGGAAAACATCGTCGGTTTCTCGGATGTAATAATGCTACGCGTTTTTAAGCTCTTGCTGCCATCTTGCGGCATTTTGTATTACTGTATTTTAGTCAATCGTGGTGTCTTAAAACTGTGCTGCTCCTGATGTAATGCCAGAGATGACCAAGATAAAAAAACAAAAGTTGATGCTACAGTATTTTATATCCTCAAACACATATCCACAAGTAATCTGGAGTTTAAAGTTTAGGGGTATTTTTTTACTTTTGATTGTTTTCTCAATGTGAAAATTTTTTATTACCTAAACGACTTCAGTTCAAAACTAAAAGATCTTTTGATCTTTACCACACATCAGTTTTTGAATATTACATCTTTTACTGAGATCATTTTGAGCTAAATGTTGTTGTTTTGCAATGTGATTAAGATTTAGCGCTATAGAATTTTTTTTTAGTGTTAACATGGTACACTTCCAGGACACTAAATAATACTTATAGCAGTAAATTATTTATTTAGGTTGAAGCAAAATAACATACGAGTATTAAAGCGTAATTTTATTTCTTTTCCTACTGTATTTCGATTGATGTTGTTCTGGTCGGTTAACCGTAGTTTTGTAAATGTGAGTTAATGAGCTTTTTTGTTTACGATTTTATGTATTTCCGAATCATGGAAGCTATTTTGAGTTTTTCCAAGTACCCAGATAAACTTGATTTAATAATTTACTCTGCTGCAACGTTAATTATATTGATGCGCTCTTTGTTATTTAGCTGCTCTCCACCACCTTATTATCGTTTAAATATACGCGTTTATTAGGAGTCAGAAATGAGAAAAATAATCGCAATCTTTCGTAAGACGTCAAGTAGCAGTCCAAACAGAGTAATCTTTTATTCGTCTTTTTAAATATGTTTATTAGCAGTTTAGCGTAAGAAGTAGAATACCTAGCTTGTGTTAGTCGTTTATTAGATATCTACAGCTATCTGTTGTAAAAGCGTTGATATTCAATCATCTATTAAAGCTCTAATTTAAGTCTATATCCAACCATTATTATCTGTTTTAGGGTTTCAGATTAACGTTGATTAAACGACTCAGAATAAACTTCTAAAAAAACATTCAAATTTTTGCAAAATAGGCCAACAATATACTACATTTACAGTTAGTTTACATACGAAATACACATATACGTCAAAAAAAACGTCCTTAAATAATATGAACATTTATTTGACCTCTACGTAAGACGTCTTATTCAACTATGCGTATTTTTGCAAAATTGACGACATTTAGACGACAATTAGACCGTCTAGATTACGTCTTAGAGAAAAATCTCGACCATATTATTTAAACGTCTAGTCAACCGACAATGTGCCCGCGGGATCCGCACTGTAATTTAAAGATATGTATTCATTACCAATCGTAGTATAATGTCATAGGTTGTTAAACCGCAAAGAAATTTAAATTTTCGTTTCATTTCAAGTAATACTTTTCTAATCACCCCGCCCTAGACATTGAAAGCTAAAATTTCAAAAATAATGTCTTGATAATTAGGTTTGAAGAAATAGCAAATAACTTTTAAGAGAGATTTTTTGGGGATAAACTTGAAGTGGAATTATGCAGCTGATGATGATATTTACGTTAATTCAAACATTTGTAGAGCAGCGTTAAGCCCAAAATTCCTCACGCAATGTCAAATTTGATTTTATCTGAAGTGTCGGTAATTGAATAACATTTGCTTTATGTTTAGATTAAAAATTGACCTAAATTAGAATTAATCTAAAAGTACTTAAGTAGCTTATTTCCACAATATGTCGCACCACGTTTGTTGGTTAAGCTTCGGCCTCCTGTTAACAATAGCATTCATGTCTCATGAAAAATCGCTGTTTCATCGAGAAAAGCAAAACAGCTCGAATCAAAATCTGATTTCAATTGACTTTGAATGTCCGATTGAGAAAAACACGTACATTGTTGTTTCCAGAACAACAGAAGATCAACAGAAAAACATACATCAACAAGCAGCTCAAGTTTCGAACAGTGACGACGTGCTGAGACTTTTAGATCACGTGAACTGGAGGATATTTATTTATTCATGTGCTCAAGCTTGTGTCGACTTTTCGTTCTCAGCTTATCGGTTTCAAAACGCTTGTTCAAACAACACCTTGTGTTCGTTTAGTGATAGTATTGACGATATATTGCGACTTTCATTCCAATGTGGTAATACTAGTTGTGCGACTTCATTTGATTCTCATCTAATAATGAAATGGTACATCTTTTTTGTATTTGGGCTCTTTTCTTTCATTGGAAATATTGTTGTAATAAGTGACAAAACCATCAGTCTTCGTAAACGTCAAAACAAAGAAAAGGAAATCCAGATATACCATGCACTGGTATTAAACTTAGCATTAGCCGACTTATTAATGGGTATTTATCTAACAGCAATTTCATTTGAAATCAAACAAAAAGTTCGTTTGGATATTTTGTTTAGCAAGCCTACTTTATGCAATGGGCTTGCAATAATTAGTATTGTGTCAAGTCAAGTGTCAATTACAACCTTGCTAATGATTAGTGTTTACCGATTAGTCGGTGTTGTAAAACCATTCAAAAAGCAACATTTTAAGTCAGTTATAATCTTGATAATATTGACGTGGGTGCTATGGTTAGCAGTTGCTATTTTGCCTATAATACCGTTGGAGTCTCTTGAAGCAACATTTATTCTTGGAATTGTTAGGGAACTGCAGTTAGATAAAAATTCTTTCATCATATTTTCTGATATTGTTTTTTTTGTTTTTGAGCCTTTAATGAAAAGTTTAGGCAATGTTACTGAAGTGAAATCAGTAATGCATGCTGTTAATCAGTTCCCAACTCCCTCTGTTATGACAAAGTTTTGCACGGTTGTGGGTTGGGTGAATTTAGAAGAAGAAGGTTGGACATTTTGGGGGGTCTACAGTGGCCAATATTCATGTTCCTTAAATTTTGTTATTGTCAACAGAGATGATCAAATCTATCAGAATTATTTTAAATCAACCTTTGTGTTTTACAATCTCATTGTAAGTGCTGCTATCTTCATTTGTTATATCTTGGTTACTATCAAAATTTATGAAAAAGATAGCTTCTGTTTTAATCTGTGTAAAGTATTCAGGAACAACAATGCAAGTCTTCAAGCAGAAAATTCTGCAAGAAATGTCGAAAGTCGTCAAATGTTCAAACGGATTTCACTAATTGTAGTAACTGATCTAATGTGTTGGGTTCCAATGTGTATTGTTTCCATAACGATTTGGAATGTACCATTTGAAGAATTTTTTGCACTGTTTGGTAGTACGTCAGAAGATTATCTAACAATCACATTATTAATTGAGACAGTGTTGCTAATCGCTGCATCTCTGAACAGCGTCCTAAATCCGTACATATACTCGTGGTATCTGTGGAAAAAATTGTTTGAAAAAATCAGAAAAATTTTTCACACAAATTAATCAATAATTTTGGTATAAAGAGCCTATTTTCAGTAGCACAGCTCAAAAATACCGCTACATTAATCATCTTACTAATCAATTTCAAGCTAAGTTAACTTAATTTTTATTGAACTTAATCGAATGCTTTCGGCGCTTCACAAAACGTACTTATTAGGAAACAAAAATGTTGTAAAATGAATCAAATATTAATAACATTTTCAATCTTAACTGAAACGTTGTAAAACCTCTTTAAAAAAAAATCAATATGGACTTGCAACTGCACTTGGCTAGACCCGCATTTTACGGTCAGACAATTGAAATTCCAAATAATTTTGTAAAGGTTTCGATAGAAGCAGCAAATTTACGAGATTGAGCGGCCGCACTTTACGGTCTTCCATCACTTTTTACATTTTCCTTGAGTAAAGCTTCAAGCCATTTAATCAAGAAGTCCAATGTGATCGCTTGGGCCGTCGCACTCAAGCAAAATGAAAGAATTTAAAAACGTGAATAGTTTTCTTTTAGATTGAAGAAAGACCATGAGTTTTTCAGGATGCTGCTATATGACGTCAAAGCCTTTTCGTCTCATAACCAGCAGCTTGCCTTAAGTATTGTACAATGCAGTACAGATTAAGGTTTTTGATTTTTGCCGAGTTTTTGATTTTTACGACATTTGTGTTTTTGATTTTTGCCGAGCATGAATGTATAATGTTTATGGTAATTTGTTACTACCTTTTTAATCACAAAGTTGCCTTGCGGCCAAGAGACTGCGAAGAGTACTATCGGTCTTCAAGTCAAGCGCTATCTACCGACCTATTTCTTACATACTGTGGAGGCGTTACCCAAGGCTCGGTTTACACTGAGCGTAAAATAGTGAACGTACGAACGTATCCTTACTTTTTGATTTTCTTTTTTAACCAACTTGCAGCTTGTACGCATTTTAACTTGCCAACATTATTTCGCAGAATGATGAATTCTTAAATTGAGATCTGCTACGACTTGAAAACCAGGACTGTTATGTGTTTCTCGCACGGCAGCGATGCAAGGTGTGATAACTAAAGTCCGAAGTAACATGTAGGGGAGCTACGTCAAACTCCCCCAATCACTTTCTCTTTGGGCTAGATGCACACTTGATTTAAATGATTTTTTGATGAAAGTTTATTGTTATTGTGAATGAATAAAAAAAGCAGGCTGCGAAGTAGTCTTTTAATCGATGTAAAAACTATTTCAGGGTCTTTCTTCAACGTCATTTGACTGTTTCCCCACCCTCAATAATCAAAATCCAAAAAAAGGGGATCGCAAAATGTGACTTACCCAAAAGCAGCTTAAACTCGTTTCATAAAAAAATAACACCTTTTGTTTCAATCCTTGCTAGTCTCTACCATCTGCTAAGGTTCCAAGCAAAGCTGTCATCGACACCGACTTGTCCGAGACCAAGACGAAGACCGAGACCAAGACCGAGACCAGTCTCGACTTTGGCTTCAAGAACGAGACCGGCAAAATTCAAAACCAAAACTGGGACCAGAAAATATGACGTCATCATTGGTTTTTTCGATTTAAAAAAAAAATTTGTGGGCTAAATTTGCTCATATCTTGGTTTTATGATTATATAACTTGAGTCAGATAATAAATTGCTTCAGCAAAGTGATTACGTCATCAAAACATCTCTTGACGTCATTTTAAGTAAATCTTTTTTCTTCATTGCTCACTTTTTCGTGAGGGTTACGGGGGCAGCAGCTCGAAATCAAGCTGCCACACTTCATGACCTTCCAGCACATTCATCATTTCGCTTGGGTGAAGTACCAAGCGATTCCATCCAAAGTCCTCAATGTAGTTGGTCCCTCTAGTTCTAAGTCATTTAACTGGTCTTCTCCCATTTGCTTTGACAAGTAAAGCTTGCTTGAGGAGTCTTTCTTAAAGCATTCTGCTTACAAGGCCAAACCATCTAAGCTGAGATCTTTCGATTCGGAGAAATAACGTCTTAATGTTAAGAGATTTTCGAATCTCAGAGCTACACACCTTGTTAAAATAATAGTGTAACTTCTTCGATTCTTCGTAAAAACCTCATTTCAGACGCTTGCATTTGTAAACGCACTCTTTCGGTTATTACCCAAGATTCATGACCATAGGTCAGAATGGGGACTAAACTGTTTAGAAAATTGAGAGTTTTGCTTTTTTCAACAATTCTCGTTTCATGCAAACCAAATAGTGCAATGCTCACATTACTGGACTAACCTGCCTATTCGGGTATTCAGTTCTTCGTCTTGCCTTCCGTCACTCGTGAATGCAACCCCAAGATACTCAAACTTCTCTACCTGTTTCAGTGTCGCTCCATTCACTTGCAACACGCACTGATCTGGGTTTCTTGAAAAATGAAATACCTCAGTTTTGGCTGTACTGATTTTAATTCCGGCGATGTCACATCCGGGCCGCTACTAAGGGAGAGCCAAGGAGGCAGCGCCTCCCAAAACAAAAATTTTGCCCCCCCCCACCCCAAACCCCAAAGCGACAATAGGAGAAAATATTGGTTTGTAGCCTATTGTAAGGCTGTTGATTAATGATTTGAACTGATGCGAAATATAGCGTTTCGCAAAACTTTTATAATCAGCTCATGGATTGTGATGGCCCTCGGTATGCTAATAGCATAATCGCAGTTCTTGCTTGATTTGGCTGACAAGCTACAAATTGTTTAGTAACTAAAATCTTTCAAGAATATTGCAAAATTTTATTGTGATGCAGTAGCAACTACTTTATAATCGAAAATATGACGTCAGGTGCGGTTGTGGTAGCACGCTGGCAATAACAATGAGTGCACGTGGTCGCTTTCACCTTGGCCAAAAAGTTGTTTAGAAACTGTTGTACACTGCGTTTTGTTGAGTCTTATTTCGCAGTAATGGAAAGGTTTGTCTTGAGAAGTAGTAAAGACCCTCACCTTGGTGCGAAACCTTCTTCCTCTGAAGCTACCGATACTCCTTCTACTTCCTTATCTGCAAATGCTTCTGGTGCTCCTGATTATCTTAACCTTCTGGTCCCTTCACGTCCAAATTTGAATTTATTCCCGAAAGACAAAAATACCGCTGTTTTCGTTCCCGATGATTTTGAACTCCCCGCTCAAACCGATAAATTGAACTCTGCTTCAGAGGTAGCTAAAAGCTTTCTCATTTCTAAAGCAGAACTGCCCAGCACATAGGCGTAGCCAAGAGGCCCCACCCCCAGGTAAAATGTCACCAATGACAAAAATGTGACAAAAAAGCCTTTTGTTTCTTCAATTTCAGGTTTTTCTAGCATTTTTCGCTTACACAAGTAATTAACGATAATAATGACGGCCAGGCCCCCCCTCAATTCAGCGTTTGCCAACCATCTTAAATGTATATATAACCCAAGAAAAATTGAGAGTTTTTATTCTAAAAGTTCTTATCTTAGTCTCTCATTTAACCGTTTTATGAATGTAATGCAATAACTAGGCCCGAATTTACCACAATATGACACAGTACCAGCTAGGGGCCCCCGAGCTCAAATTGAGAGACTTTTTTTTGGTCTTCTCGTACATTGGGCAGGAAGATATAGCAAAAATCTTTAGAGTGCCAAGGCCCCCGCGCAATGAAAATCCGGCCTTGCCAGTAACATGGATGGACGAGTAAACATCTATTGTACCCTATTCAAATAACAATTCACTTCCACCTCGTCGGTTTTTACGAGACAAAACACTCTTAAAAAAACTTAGCCAGGGGAAATGCTCGTTGAACAAATTATTAAATTAGAATGAAGGGGGCTTGGGCCCCTAGGTCGTATATGTACTCCGGCAACTGGTTATTGTTATGACAAAGCAAAAATTTTTAAGAAAAATCTTCAAACGTGTTATTATTTACTGCTAAAATATTGAAGGAGGCAATGTACCTTGCTTTCTACTACCTGGGCCAAATCACTTACAAAATTTATCCTCAAAACGAAGATTTTAAACATGTTTTGGACTTAACATATAAGTTAAATAAGGTTGAACAATTGATTTTTTCAATTGGTTTTTGAATGTTAAAAATCTGGTTCTTTCATATGGCTCTAAACACGTGCGAATTGTGATCCAATGGCATTAAAATAGCTAGTTTTCTCAAAAAATTACGAAAAATTGCCCAGAAGTTGGGGATTTCGCCTCCAGACCCCCGTCTATGATACGTTTGAGTTACACTAGTTTGCTCAACAAGTCTTCCGTTTTACGCATTTACAGTTTTTTTGGGGTTTAAGCTCTCTCCTTTAGCAAAATCCTGGTTATGGGTCAAACATAGGCAATAGCTTGTGATTTACCAATCCGCAATATCTTTTTCTCACAAAAGATTCTTCTTTCAAAAATTTCTGATGACCTCATTGCATGTGGTTTGGAACCCTCCTAATCAAAAATCCTGGCTACGCCTATGACCCAGCACACTCGTATGTAGAAAAAGGAAGCAATTCCCCCTCCCCCCCTTAAAAAAATTTAGCCCCCCCTAGAACAATGCTCTAGTTGCGGCACTGTGCACACGCATCTGCAAAACTATTTAATGTGCGCAGGAGGCCAGATTCTGTGTAAGAAACCAAGAACCAAATTATCAGAAAATAACACACGACTCATTTTGCAATTTCCAATCGTGGCACACTCATCAGCCTGGCAACATTTGTCGACCCAATTCATGTAATCAAGGAAAAGGAGAGGTGACAAAATACACCCTTGCCACATTGAACGACTTCGATTGGATGCTTGAAGAGTGCATTCAACTAAACTTATTGCCTCTTACTCGAAGATTAGTGAATGATAACTTTTATTTTCTTCAGAAATTACGTGACAATAAAACAGACTGACACTTAATTGAATGAATATAAAAGAAATTTTATAAAGAGCTAATAGTATATTTGAAGTTCCGTATATGCGTAGCTACAAAAACGCAGTCAATATTTTCGATTAGGGGGAGAAGCATTTTCAGGCGCGCAACTACGATTATATTAAGAAGAGACTAAAACCAAACAATATAATTTTTACCGGAAAAATATCTTATCTTGTTGTCATGCTGAGCAAAGTGGTGTAAACTAATCGTATTACAGCCGGACTTTCGCCCCCATTCGCTTGGTGACTTTTGTGATTTTTTGTAAAAATAGTCATTTTTACACCATTTGAATGATATTTTGCACGTTTCTAGAACTACTTGAAAGAACTTAATTGCTGAGATTTGGAATCTGTTTGAAAAAATTAAATTGCTCATCCCGTTTATCTCCTTTTCTTGACCCCAGAGGTCAAGTCTATGGCACGTTTAAACGCTTGCATTCATGAATTGAATTTTCTAAGTGATTTAGCTAAAAGGAGGAGAGCTGAAGCCTCCTTTGCCCTCCTGTTTGTGTCACCGGTCATTTTACATTTAGTTTATACATCAAGAACAAAGAAAATTTACCAACATTTTGAAGCAGTTGGTTTGTTCGTTATCGAGAAAGATACAAAATATGTAGGTTATTATCACTCGTATCGACATTTGACAATAAAAAAAATATGCCTCGGCTTGTAATCGCTCTCTTTTTTTCTCTTAACAATCAGTAAATTTTGAGTTGTGACTGGCTGTTCTTAATTTTTTGCCCATTTTCAACCTCATTTTTTAAAATTTGTTCTTAAATTTTGAGAGCATCGATGTCAATTCTAGCGACTACGTTTGTAAACCTGTTTAATTTTAAATGCATTGTCTGCTTGATTAAACGCTTTTTTCTTGCTTTTGCAGCATCGTAAAATTGCAAAACGAAAAGAAGAGCTTTTTTCATCGATCTTAAACGACTGCCAAAAGATTTCTCAATTACTTGCGCAGCGTTCTATGCTCTCAAAATAGTACGGTAGCAATTTCGCTTCCAAACACAAGAAAATCATCGAAATTTTTGTTCTGAATCAGTGCAAAATTTAATTTGTTTTAAATCAGTACGAAAAAAGTTTTTGAATCAGTACAAACATTAAGCCTCTTACGAAACTATTTTATTTTACTTACAAAAAATTACCCTGTTTCGAGAACAATTTTAAGCTACGAGACGGAGACCACGATGGTTTGAGACCAAGACCGAGACCGATGCAAAATAGCTGAAATCAAGACCGACATCACAAAATATCGGTCTCGAGACCGAGACCGGTAGATCGCCTTCTTCTAATACTCAAGTGCCTAAAAATTAAAAAACAAAAGTTGCCTGTTGGCAACCGCAATCTCAAAAAACAAATAATGCAGAAAACCTTTTAACACAAAAGTAACGATTCTTAAAAGAATTAATCTCTATTGATGCTTTAATTAACAGCTTATTTTTTATCAAAGGATAATTACCCAGTAATTTAATGTGACAAACAATTTTTTCTATATCAGTCACACAATTGCGAAAAACTAATAATTAATCAATCAAAAATGCACAAAGATTAGATTGAAATTGGGTCTTCAGTCACGAAGTGAGTATGGGGCAAATTATTAAGACTTGCGCAAGGCTTCGCGTCGGAAGATCCTTTGTTTTTTTTTTCGTACAAAATTAACGGTTTTTCTTCAACCAGAGGTTGAAACCGCTGCAGTATTACTTCGAAACGGCTGAAGGTAGAAATTTGAAATTTAGAACTTAGATGGGGTGCATACGGAACAACCTTTTTGCAATACTTTGGGGCAATCGGTCACGTGATACAAGTATCCAAGCAAAAAAATGAAATGCCAATCGGAGGTTCTGTGGTGACAAGGTGAATACAATTTAATATTTTTTCTTGTGTGATTGTCTGCGGTATCTGGTTATAGGAACATACTGCTCATTGCTATGGGTGGTATTGTATAATGAACGGATATCGCGAGACAAAAAGAATTTAATTAATGTCTTGTTCTTTGTTTCGCTTGCTGTATATACTACGCTGCTCCTTTGCTTTATGTCGTGATTATTAATTTATTCATTCATTATTCTACTTGTGCATAATAAAGGATTATATTTTGAGACACATTGCGTACAAAATCATTTCAGTTCAAACCGCTCTAGATCGAAAAGTAATTGCAGGAGGAGAATAAAAGTTCCGAAACTAGAAGCGCCTGGGAATGCAGTTTCAGCTCCTATATTTAAATCGTTTAAAATCCGACATTTTTTTCTTTCTATTAAGAACTTTATTATAAATACAAAAACTCCAAAGCCACCAAAGCTAAAAACTTGAAATTCGGAGATATTATAAGTCTATGTAATTATGAAGTTGTGTACCTTCATTTTTGGCGGCGCTGGGTTACGTGGTTTGGGGCAGAAGCGCCCAAAGCTTGTAATAACAAAGTTTAATTAGTAATTTTCGTCATGCACGTGAGCTGCTATGGCAAATGTTCAAATCTTTTGTAAGTGAATAGATCTAGGTTCAAATATGTAGTCGGCAATCGGTTTTCTCAAACTAAAATCATATTGAATGAAGCATATATTATTTGTTTTTCATTAGGCAAAATTGAATTTAAAATATTTTTTATTTTGGCATCAGATATGATCAGAGGGTTTCAGGTTTCATTCTCTGTGAAGAATATTTTCCGCTTCCATTGATTGCAAATCTCCAAAAAGCAACTTCCATTAACTTAGATTTTTTTGTTTTACTCAAAATTACTTTAAAAACTTTGGCTAGATTCTAAACTAAACCACTGAGTAGCTTATCCTGAATTCGAATGCTGAATTGGTTACCCATAATTTTGTAGCAAACAAAATTATTTCGACTGAATACCGCAAGTTTTCCCAAAAATCAATTTTTTAATTACTTACCAAGGGAGCTAGTTTGTTTGATATCAGTAGATATTTACCAGACAAACACTTGTACTTAATTTGGGGGTACCACCTTGCTTCCCCAGAGAACCACCAAAAAACTCTCTTCCCAAAATCGGTTTTTTGACCAGCTTAAGCTAAGGCTCCAGTTTTTTATTTTATTTTTTGATATCAGTTAATATTTAAGAGACAAATATTTTTACATAGTTTAGGGATACCACCTCCCCCTCAGAATACCCCAAATGGATACCTAAAAATCACTTGTTTGAACGGCTTTAGTTTGGGCACTATTTTTTTGATATCAGTTGATATACAAGAGTCAGATATTTCGACGTAGTTTGGGGTTAGAAGCCTCCCCCAGAACCCCCCAAAAATCAGTTTTTTTAACGACTTAGCTTAGGATCTAGTTTTATTGATATCGGTAAACATTTAAGAGATAAATACTTTGACGTAGTTTGTGGGTACCACCCCCAAGAAACCCCCCTAATGAACCCTCACAAATCACTTTTTTAAACGGCTTAAGAGCTAAGGCACCAGTTTTTTTGATATCAGTAGATATAAGACAAATATTTTGACATAGGCTTGGAAGTACCACTACCCCAAAAGGATACCCAAATGAACTCCCAAAAATCAGATTTTTGAACAGCTTAAGCTAGGCTGCTAGTCTTTTTGATATCAATTGATATTCAATAGATAATTTTTTTAGAATAGTTTGATGGTACCACCTACCCCTTGAACCCCCCAAATATCACCTTTTTTAAAAGGCTTAAGCTAGTGCACTAATTTTTTTGGTGTCATTTAACGTTTAGGAAACAAATATTTTGATATCTTTCGGGGTGACATTCTCCCAGGAACCCCCAAATGCCAGAGGTGGAGTCCTCGAAGACGTCCTTGGCCTCGAGGACGTCCTCGAGGACACATTTCGAAGTCCTTGGCCTTAGCCTCGAAGCCTCAATTCCTCAAAAATTGCCCTGTCCTCGGCTCAAGGACAGCAATATTTTTTGAATGGTTAAAATTTTGTAGATCGGCTAAAAAATGTTTTTCTAGACCGTTTTTTTTTTTGGAGATCGCCGGAAAGAATTATAAAAGACCTTTTTTTTTCGGAAAACACTTGCGTTTGTGTCCTTGGTCTTTGGCCTTCGCCTCGAGCATTTCTGTCCTTTGCCTAGCCACGGTTTTCTTTGTGTCCTTGGCCTTCGTCTTGGCTTCGAGTCTTGTGTCCTTGACTCCACCTCTGCCAAATGCACCCCCACAAATCAATTTTTGAACGGCCCAAGCTAGGGCGCTAGTTTTTTGATATCTGTAGATATTTAAGAGACAAATATTTTGGTTTCTTTTAAGGGTACCACACCCTGGAACCACCCCCCCAAAGTCAATTTTTTGAACGGCTTAAGCTAGGACACCAGTTTGTTCTGATATCAGAAGATATTTGAGATACAAGTATTCTGACATTTTTTGGGTTGGAGGACCCAAACCTCGAAAATTCCCCCTAAAATAAATTTTTTTAACGATTTAAGTTAGACAACTTATATTTTTTGATATCAATTAACATCTAAAAAACAAATATTTTGACGGCTTTGTACATAATATTTTGAATTTACGCTTGAGTAAAAATGTACACATTTACAGTGCTGGTAATGTGCTTTAACTGACAAATTCTTCTGATAAAATTTAACGGCAATATGATTTTTTCCGCTTGATGGCGTTTCAACAAAATCGATAACACATTGTAAGACAGACCATACAGTAAATGCTGCTTATTTGCTTTGAAGTAAGCACTTTCGAGGTTATAGCTAATTTAGGTAAATCTTGTAATGATACGCAAAATTAGTCACCTCTTTTCGATTAGCTGATTTTTTTCCGACGTTTAGTCCAAAACTGCTTGATTTTTTTTTCAACATGCAGCAAATAGATCCCCAAAAGCTGTTTTTTAAACGGTTTAAGCAAAATGTTTTTGATGTATATTTAAAGAGATAAACATTTGGTGGGCCACATTCCGAAAACTCCCCAAATACGCACCTCAACAATTGGTTAATTATTCAACGACTTAACCCTGTGTGACTCAACCTCTTTCAGGGTGTTGGTTCCTCAACGGCAGGGTTTTGGAAACCCACCATGGCTTTTCGATAATAACTTAAAAACAACACAAGCTAGAAATTCCAAAATTTCACTGCAAAGTAAATCAGCTTTCAACATAGCAAAAACAACTTTGGAGTTTATTCCCGAAAGTTAATGAAATATGCATTTTATTTTAGATGGTCAAGTTTCTGATCTTAAGCGCTAACTAAATAAGCGCTAAAAGAGATTACTTTGGTTGTGCAGAATTTTTGTCAAACGTGAAATGCGATAATGATTGCTTCTCCGTGAGAAGCGGTAATGGTGGAAATTACTCAAAGAACAAAAACGATTGCCAGTATAGAACTAAGCATAGCAATTTTATTAAACGCGTTTCGCTTTAGCTTAAAGCATCATTAGTACAGTGATTTACACTGTTTACAGCACAATTTATGTACAGTAGCCTCCCATTGAATTTAAGTGGCCCAGCTTGGATTAAGATTTATCATTATCAAGCAAAAGAACGAAAGTTTACAGGTTTAAACACACAAGAGGACATAACAGAAATGCAACGTCATTAAAAACAAACAATTAAAACAATTAAGAATTGAAAAGATACAGGGGCAAAGATTGATTATCGACTTTCAATAGCGGTACTGCTTTGGAAATATATAAGGTTTCTTTGATGCGTAGTTTGGTAAAATGATTACTTTTGTCTAATATTTTCGGTAAGTCAAAATTAATTTCGTGGTTAGAATTATTGAGCAAATGTTTGCAAACTTCAGAGTCTTCACACGTTTGATGTTCATTGAGAATGAGGTTACGTTTGGTTTGCCCAATATAATTTTGATCACAACTGCACGTTAATTGATACACAGCAACTGATAAATGTAATAAGGATTGACGATCTTTATCAGAAAATAATTTGCTCGTAGTGAAGTTACGATGAGACATTGTCAATTTGATATTACACGCACATAAAAATTAGGATTTCTTTTTCAATTCGCATAGAGATGCAATCAATAAACTGCAACTTAAAAAATACGCAATGCTTCGTAGACTCTTGCTGGCTAAAGCAAAATTTGGCATTAGGCGTTTGATTTCTGTGTATGGCTTTGCGTGTAATATTCTGAATAATTTTGGTAGGATACCCGTTTTGTTGTAACATTTTGGTAATTTTCTCATTCTCGAAGAACAATAATTGTCAATTATTGCAATTTTTAATAGCTCTATTAACTTTAAAGATCTAATCAGATTTATTTTGTATTTTGTGGAAGGCAAACTGCTCCACTTATTCTACAGCTCCTTGTGTGTTGGTTTTCTGTAAACGGATAACTCCATAGGTGGGCACAATTCCGTTAATCGTTAATCCGTTAATAACGAAGCTAACTTTTTCATTAACTCGTTAATGCGTTAAAAAGTTTTTTCATGTTAACGGACTAAATTAACTTCCGTTAAGTTCTGTTAACGGACTAAAGTAACTTCCGTTAAGTTCTGTTAACTTCCGTTAAAGTTTCGATCGTTAATATCTTGCACCATTTATTCATCGTGCCGGTACAAACCAGTTTGCACTGGTAACACTTGTTGCGTATTAGCACGAGTTTTATAGAAGAGAGCGATGAAAGATGCTCTTTTTTGTGGCTAACAATAAGCTGCAGCCTCATAAGTCTATTAATTATTGCTGTTCACAATTTCCAAAGATTTTCCAATTGCAGCTTCGTTAGTGCATTTGAACTTATCTTTATTTTATATATAAATTAGACTGTAAAATGTAACTTCCAAAACACAAAAAGACCACCATAGCAAAAGTATTTCCTTACAATCACCTCAACAGCGTCAATAGATGCTCTAGAAGCGAGTGAATAAACGAAATGTAAATTAGACGCAAAATATTAATGGATTAACGGACTTTAACTTCCGTTAATTAAAGCTGAAAATAACGGATTAACGTTAACGGAGGTGTGAAGTTTGTTAACGGACTAGTGGTTAACGAAGCTAACGTTTTGCATTAACTTGCCCACCTATGGATAACTCTAATTTTTCTTTTGAATTGTCAACATTGACGTGCAGAAAGGGCAACTGTTCATTACTTTCAAGTTCGTAGGTAAATTTGACATTATTGTAAATTTTATTTAATTTTCGAAAAAATAGCATTACACTTTTCAAAGTCTGGGAATACTGAAAAGCTATCATACACATATCGAAAAAATACGACCGGTTGCGCATTAAACTTTTTTGTTTTCTCAACCACATATAGTTCATAAAAATGTCAGCAAAAGCCACGGCGATTGGGGAGTCCATAGCTACGCCATCTGCTTGTTCATAAAAACTACCATTAAAATTTAGAGTAGTACATTTCGTTGTCCACACCAGAAGGTTCTTGAACTGTCGCTTAGTCAAACCGTAAACCTTTTTTGTCGAATCACTGCCATAAATTTCTTTTAGAATTATTTCCGTTACGAAATCTGCAGGAATATTAGTGAACAGCCTTTTTAAGTCGATTGACACCATAACCAAATTTTATTAGAATTTTACTTGCTGTATTCGCTCTACAAACTCGAAAGTGTCTTTGAGATTTGTTGGATGTTGTCGTAGAGGGCGCAAAATTTCACTGAGCCATGATGTAGTGGAGAAAATTTACGCCAAAATTGGGCCCAAAGTGCAAAAAATTGCAAGAAATGGTTTCTTAACGGTTTTTACCATAGGTGGGCAAGTTAATGCAAAACGTTAGCTTCGTAAACCACTAGTCCGTTAACAAACTTTACACCTCCGTTAACGTTAATCCGTTATTTTCAGCTTTAATTAACGGAAGTTAATAAAGTCCGTTAATCCGTTAACATTTTGCGTGTAATTTACATTTCGTTTTATTCACTCGCTTCTAGAACACGTATTGACGCTGTTGAGCTGATTGTAAGGAAAGATTTATTGCTATGGTGGTCTTTTTGTGTTTTGGAAGTTATATTTTACAGTCTAATCTAATTTCAAGATAAAAACAAGTTCAAATGCACAACGAAGCTGCGATCGGAAAATCTTTGGAAATTGTGAACAGCGATAATTAATAGACCTACGGTATGAAGCTGCAGGTTTTTATTTGCCACAAAAAAGAGCTCCTTTCTTCGCTTTCTTCTATAAAACTCGTGCTTATATGCAACAAGTGTTACCAGTGCAAACTGGTTTGTACCGGTCCGATGAATAAATGGTGCAAGATATTAACGATAAAAACCTTAATGGAAGTTAACAGAATTTAACGGAAGTTACTTTAGTCCGTTAACAGAACTTAACGGAAGTTAATTTAGTCCGTTAACATGAAAAAACTTTTTAACGGATTAACGAGTTAATAAAAAAGTTAGCTTCGTTATTAACGGATTAACGATTAACGGAATTGTGCCCACCTATGGTTTTTACTACTACATGATGTGGAGAACAACATACAAAAAGTCTATGAAAACCCACTCATCAAAAAGTTGAAAAATTTAAGATAAAAAAAAGGGGCTCTCCCGAAAATAAATAGTGTCGAAATTATGTCCAGTAACATCACTGCTCTTTGCGAAAGCCTAGGAGAAAAATTTTTGGTACAGAGTGAGTCTATATTCCTAAGTTTTTGAAAATAGTAAAATAGAAATGATGACATCATATTTTAGCTTGTGACGTCACTTATGAGCCAGAAAAATAGTGCTTTAAGGTAAGGTAATGATGTTTGAATGCAAATAATGGCAAAAATTAAAGTAGTTCCGAAAAATTAAAACAAAATTCTTAACTTATTCAAAACACAAGTTGATAACATTTGGCAAAATCTGAGCAAAAAACTCAACGTGCTTGCTACAAGAACTTAAAATATACATATTAAGAGTAACATAAAAGATGGTGATATGCATTTCTTCTTCACTTTCAAGACAGCAAACCTAAGCAAAATTTTTCTGTTACGGTGGTAAAATGTTTATTTGTGTGTCAAAAGTTATTCACCGTAAATTGATGACGTCTCAGTTTTTGTTAATGACGTCAAAACGTCAAAATTTTCTGTGGTATGGCTTTTCTGATCTAATTTGACTTTGCTTTATTTCGTTGCTGTTTTTTTTGTGATTGACCTTGATTTCAGAAATGTATAAGCTAAGTTCTTTTGTGACTAAAGAAATTTTTGCACGCATTTATGATGTCATTTGTGCTGAGGCTTTAATAATTAGTAATGGTTGCTCAACTTTTAATGCATTTATCCGCCCTGATGTCAATTATGATATGAGTAAGAGAATACAGATTTTGTGCGTACATAATTCAACGTGCGCATATCATCAGTTTTTATATTGCTTTATGCAAATGACGTCATGGCGGTTGCATAGCATAGCTAGTTGCGCCACCACAAAATGCTGTTTCGATTTTTCAATAAGCTGAAGATGTATCTTGCTCACATCAATAAATGGCGTAGCCTGTTTTAAAGTGCTATGTTTTGTAAACCAAATAGCAAAATTTTGAACGTTGAAACATAGCTCTAACGCATGACATCATGGCGTCCACTTCACAATTAGCTTTACCTCATCAAACCTTGATGTTTTAAATTTGCATAGCACTAAGAAGTTAATTTTTAAAATATAGTTCAAATTAAGTGCTTTTGCATCAATAAATGAAACAGAAAATTTTGATTATTTATTAAGGATTGAAATATGACGTCATGGCGGCTATTTTTTTTCATCGTAATACAAATAGTTGCGAAAATTTTTACTACGTTGGGTTGCTGATTTGCTGGAAATTTTGAATGGTACATTTTGTTCAAAATGCTGTTATAAAAACAACACTATAATATGACTTAACAATGTCATACCATTTTTCGGAAAAGTTTTGAAAAACATGATGCAAAGGGGGATATATTACGGGTTATTCCACCACACCAACTCTTGTTTTAAATTTGCAATACAATCGTGCATAGATAAGCAAGCAGCATTAAGTGACAAAATACAGTCGAAATGTTTTATTAGCAAGGCCATTAATTAAGGATGACAAAATTTTTCATTCTTATTTAAACGTTTTGCCAAATATGACGTCATGGCAGCTATTTTCAAAGCCTTATCATCAAATCAAATATTTTATTAAACTCGCTGTACTACGCCGAAGCGTGTAACAATTTTGCGGGGCCCATCTCCGGGTCATTGCGTCAGGGCAACACAGCTCTTTTAAAGAAATATCCCAGCGGTGGTAAGCCGTTGGTGACACTGTCCGATTTGACCGGCACCTAGATTTGATCCAAAGCTTCCCGCTCGAGAAACAAACACGTTAACGCTCGACCAACTCGCAGCAAACATTGTTTCAACTTTGAAAATGCAAACATTGGTTAATTCGCAAGCCCGAATATGTGGCAGAACCTGTCGAAACAGCTAGAGTACAAAAAAGGAAATTAAACGCAAAAATTTTATAAACAATTTTGGAATGTTTTTCCCACATGTGACATCGTGGCAGCTCTATACTAACAACAGTTGTTTTAAATTTGAAATTTACTGCGAAACGATTTGCTAGCAGCAACATATGACATAATATTTTAAGCACTCCCACAATATACCAATAATTTATTAAAGTGGATTATCATTGGAGGTTTTCTCTGTTTTTCTTAAACATGACATCATAGTGGTTATCTTACGAGTTGCATTTTCATAACAAAACTTGATTCAAATTCGCAGCGTAACATGAAATTGAGAACTTATTTGTTGTATATCTCGTTCTAATTAGTTACTTATAAAAAAAGTTGCTTGGAGCAAATTTTATTCAAAAGTTTTGGTTTTTATGACGCTATGGTGGCTAATTTTTGGTCACGCAATATTACAAAAGTTTCTGTTGCGTTGTGAACCCGATGTTCAAAAGCTATTTTCATCACAAAACTAGTTGAAAGTGCTTTAATAGACATGAATCTTTAATGGCTGTAAAAAATTTGGCGATTTAAATGCCATACGATCTTCCTTAAAATGATGTCAAGGTAAAATATTACTGCTTGTATCACTCCAACAAAAGTTGTTTTAAGTTTGCACTGCAATGATTGAAGTACTGATTAGCAAGTAGTATAATTTTGCGGCACATCTTGTCCCAATTACTCTTACACGATCAAACTTAAACAAAAAAAAATTTTTTTGTCACAGTTAACAAAATTTAACATAGTTACATCATCCTTGATGAAGTTTTTAGAATAAACAAACAAAGTGTTTTACTAATACATGTCCGAAAACCTAGAGATAGATTTTTTTTCGTAATGCAAAATGGTTTGGTGTAAAAAATTAAAGCGATTGATTTTGCTGAATATTAGATGGTTTAAAATGTGCTTGTGATTATAAAAATGTTAACAATGTTAACAAAACTTGTGTAAGGTGCATGTAAGTAGTTCGAAAATGCATACCAGTGTTACAATATTTCAAGGTAATTCGTCAGCACACAGAATAAAACAGAAGTTTCAAAAGGTATATTCACTGAATATGACTATTTTTTTGCAATTGCAAATGCTATATAGTGATGGATTATGACCTCATCGCTATATGACATCAGTGCCGTCGCCAGAGCAAACGAATTGAGGGGGTACTAGCCAAAAGTGGGGGGCACTAAAATAAACTGAACTTTTCCACGCAAAAACTGATATTTTACGGCTCCAAACTAAACGCTATTTAAAAAATTTTGAATTCACGTCTGAAAAAATAGACGCACAAGACCGGCAGCGTTTTTAGCACGTTTTGCATGCGGCCCATATAATTGCTTGAAAAATCTATCTGTAGCATTGAATGCGACCAGAAGCGCGAGCAGGATTTTGCTACAAGGGAGCGAGCTTTAACCAAAAGTAAATTTTTTTGCTCTACAATTGTCTAATTTAGGCCCCGTTTTGAACAAACTGATGCCACTCAAGTGTATCACAAAGGGGGTCTAGGGGGCAGAGTCCTCAGCCTCTGTGCGATTTTTGTGATTTTGCGGCAAAATAGCGATTTTAACGCCATTTCAATCACTTTTCGCGCGTGTTTGAGGCCATATTAATACTGCAGTAAATTGCTAAAATTCAGAAGTCATTGAAAAAATAAAATTGCTTAGACCCTTCAGCCCCGCCTATACTTAAGATCAAGTCCACAACACGTTTAAACGCTTGTATTTTTGTGTTAAATTTTTGAAATGACTGGCCCTAAAAGGTTGAAGTCGCCTTAGCCCCTTTTTCCTTGGTTGCAAAACTGACTGCTACCTAAGCAAATTTGAGTACGTTCTAAACAAACAAAAACAGCTGTTTTTTCAAAACAGTAGTCCCCCGCGCCGTGTACTTTTTCAGGTTAAATACTTTGGAATATATTTGAAACATCTTGCGATGAAATAATTCCTAATTACAGGAAGTATTACAATAATTCAGCTTTGTTACAGCAACAATGCAAATTTATTATCAATTAACAGCAAACATTTGAAATTTTTGCTGTTCCCCATTGCAGTTGACTTACATTTTTATTGCAAAACATTTGTGTTTTTGTGTGTTGGTCCGTGAAAAAATTTCCGTTTTTAATACATCTACATTATAAAAAAGGTCGCTGACCCATGTTTTTAAACATGTTTTCACGCGTTGCTTCATGTCATAATCACTAACAAAGCACCGATAACGATGTAAAGGCGTATTAATAAGACTGATTATTTCGTAACATTAGTGTACAGCAGTTGGTGGCTAGCAATTTCGCAAAAACTGGAGAAAACTCTTATTCTGGAGAAAACTGGAGAAAACTCGTATTGTGTGCATATCAAATTGGGGGGGCACAAGCATTCGTTAGGGGGACACGGCCCCCCTGTCCCCCCGTAACGACGGTACTGTATGACGTCATAGGTCTCTCTAAACATTGCCCAGACTACAGATACAACTTGAATTAGTTTCCAAAATTCAATATTAAATCCAAATGGCACCGCGATCAAAGTAAGTAACATTTACTATATAAACAAAAAAATTATAATATTCTGCAAAAATGACATCATTATGATATCTTGCAGTCATAATGTTATGATTTTTTGTCAAAACTTGACTATACTTTTCTTAAACCACATTAATAAAATAATGCATCAGTTTTGATCTTTAGTTCTTTTAATTTCATTTTATTTGTGTCCAAAACCATTGTTTTTTCTCTAAAACGAAAAATTTTTGCTAATAAATGACGTCACTAACTCAAATATGACGTCATCATTTCAAATTTACTATTGTTAAAAACTTTAGTGTACAGAATGACTTTGTGCCAAAAGTCAGTTTGCTGGCTCTTCCCAAATCGTAGTTTTGTTGTGGGGCAAATAATTATTCATCCCTAAAATTTCCCTTTTTGCCCCCCCCCAATTTAACAACTTTCTGATGGATGGATTTTGGTAGACTTTTAATATGTTATTTTCCACAACCAATTGCACCAAAAAGCCTTGAGAAACCATTTCTTGCAATTTTTTCCAGTTTTGACAGTATAAAACTTGACTATATCTGGCAATACCTGACTATACAAACGCATTTGCTAGTCCAAATCATTTTTGCACGTCGATAAAAAAAAACTACTACCTGTTTCAGTTTATTTGAAAGTGATTTTAGCTGTGACAATCCAGTAATATGATCAATTGAGTTGTGTTTCTGAGTTGTGTTGCAATATGGAGACAGAAAAGAACCAAAACTATTAGTTTTATAAATATCACCAAAAGATCCAAGTTTCCCTAATTTAAAAACTCTTTGTTTGTTACGATTCTTTCGAGATTTGCACCATCATATTCATATAATTTGGCGTTTTTTTGGCATGACTTTTATGGCACAAATAAGGAGGCACAGAAATCAACAATCACGCCTGAAAAGTGGACGTGTAAAAATGCTCATTAAGTAACTGAAAAACAAATAATAATGACCTACCAAATGGTCGAGCGATAATGCATTTGTCTCTGGAACGGTAGGTCTGAGGTTCAGTTCTTTGGGCGGTCAAATCGGACACAGTTTTGTCAGCGGCTCGCCGTTGCCGCAAAATTTCTTCTAAAAAAGCTGTGTTGCCCGGGCGCAACGACGAGGAGATGGGCCCTGCAAACTCGTTCCACGCTTCGGCGTAATACAACGAGTATAATGACAGAAGAAGAAAAAATAAAGAAATAAACAAAACTTTTCTTGGTTATGTTATTGTACGGTACTGCACTTGAAAGAAACAGCAATTCAGTAACACAATTGAATAGTAAACTGCACGCAAATGCTTTTTTTCTCGATTATTTTTGATGTGTCGGGGCTTTTCGTGAAAGTTCAGCAGAAGTGATGTGTTTGGCCACAGACTCTTTATTAGTTGACTGGAAATTGACAGTTTTGTCTTTTTTTTTTCTTCATGGTTCATATTTTTGGAATATACCGATTCGTCCAATCAGCGTGACTTTCAGCGTGGATTTTTTCTTCGCAGTTCACTTGCGTTTAGAATATGTCGAATCAAATTAGTCGCATACGCGTAACCGCAAAAAAAAAAACAACTTCGCAACAAGAGTAAACTTTTTTTTTTATGTATTCATTAGACTAAAACAGACCCGCGGAGAAAAAGAGAAGAGCATTGAATACAAATAGTTTGCTCTTGATGCAAAGGTTTTTTTCGGTAACTCGTAAACGACTGATTTGATTGGGCATATTCGTAGAACGAGTGAACCTAGCAAAAATGTCACGCTCATTGGACGATTCGGCATATTCTACAACAAATAAACTGTGAAGAAAAAACGGGAAAACTATCGGTTTCCAGTCTACTATTAAAAAGTCTATGGCTTGACTACTGAATGCAGTAGACACAAGATTTGACGTGTTACGTACTTCCGTCTGACGTGACTTGAATATGATTTGCTTAAAACGGCATTCAGATCAATTTTTTTACTGAGGACAAAAATGTTGGGATAAGCATAAAACACATTTTTACCAAATTTGAAGTTTGTACGCCTTCGTTTTCAACATATTCCAGTTCAAAACTAGCTGTTTTCCTTTAACTTCAGTGTTGCTATTTGTCAGTTTTGTGGCAGAAGATAAACGTTTGAACAACTAGCTTTCATTTAATGAAAAGCATCTGTTTTTACTACTCTAAACCTTTACTTTGTTTTAAAGTAAATCTGCCGCAAAATATTTATAGAGAATCAAGGACATGCAGAAACCATTTGAAATTTTGTTTCTAATTGGCAACCCTGGCAAAATTTCTGATGCGTTATACGTATATCCTTTGTGAAGAAGAAGCCTTTGTCAAGAGAATTCTGACGTGTTATATATCAGGAACGGAATGTCGCAGAAAGCTCAAATTCGGTGAAGTTAGCCTTCTGGATTGCCAAAATTTTTGAGAAAATCGAGCAAAAAATTCCTTTGCTGAATGCCCTTTTAAGTACATGATTGATATTTTGAAACGAATTAATAAAAAAGTAAGCAATTATCTTGCAGCAGAGCCTATGGTTGTATTTTCTTGGCAAAGAACCACCAGATCAACAATTTTACAAAGCGGGCATTGCAAAGCAATTTTCCTCTCACACGTTGTAATTAGAACATACACCTTGTATGGCATAAGCGTAGCCAGGATTTTTGATTGGGGGGCCCAAACCACAACTCACCTGCAATGACGTCATCAGAAATTTTTAAAAGAAGAAGTTTTTGTGGGGCAAAGTTATCGTAGAATGGAAGATCTAATGTCGTAGCCCGTTTGCACTTAACCAGAACTTTGGTAAAGGTAGAGGGCGAAAATTGATAGTTAGAAAGTGCAAATGTCTAACTTAGGAGACGTGTTGAGTAACCTAGTGTACTCAAACGTATCACAAACGGGGGTCTGGGGGCGGAGCCCAGAGCTGCCGGTGGCTATGTGGGTCTGGGGGCGAAGCCCCCAGCCGCTGGCGATTTTTGTAAGTTTTTGGAAAAAAAAGCTATTTTAATCCCAATGGATCACATTTTGCAAATGTTTAGAGGCATTTGAAAGAACTAGATTTTTAACATTTAAAAGCCATCGAAAAAATTTAATTGATCAATTCTCTTTTACTAGCAATTAAAATCTAAAATACGTTTAAAATCTTTCATTATAATGTAAAATTTTAATTGCAAGTGATTTGGTCCATGTAGTGCAAGCAAGACACATCCCTCGTGTCACTCGAAGATTTTCCTTAGAGATTTTTGTTTTTTCATGAAGTTTACCAGTTATGGGAGTATATGTACGGCCAGGGGGCCTAGGCCCATTCAGTTCAAATTCAATAATTTGTTCAATGAGCATTTTTCCTAGCTTTTTTTTTTTTTGAAGTATTTAGTGCGTAAAAACTGGCGAGGTGAAGGTGAATCGTTATTGAAAAATGGTACAATAGATGGTTACGCTTACTAAACATTTTATTCCCGAGGCGGATTTACAATGCGCGGGGCTTCTGGCACTCAGCGGATTTTTGCAGCATCTTTCTGCCAAGTATAAGTGAAGACCAAAAAAAGTCCTACTATCTGAGCGCGGGGCCCTGGCACTGTGCCACATGCCAAATACGGCGCTGGTTATTGCATTACGTTCATAAAAAGTTTAGATGAGGGCCTGACGTGGCAACTTTTTGGACAAAAACTTTTGGTTTCACCCTGGTTTTACGTTTAAATTGGTTGGAAAAAATTGAATTAAGGGGATGCGCCGGGCCCCCTGGTCGTCAATATTATTTATTTTTGATTACTGTTGCATGCATGTGCTGTTGTACGCTAAGATGCAAAAAGAAACTGAAAATGAAGAAACAAGGCTTTTTTGTCAAATTTTTGTCATCGGTGGCATTTTGGTTTAGGGGGTCCGGGCCCCCTAGGCCACCCCTCTGGCTACGCCTATGGTTTTGAAATAAGATCGCGCCCTTTAGTTCTTTTTCTAAATAAACATTTAAAACAAAATTAAAATAACTTTTTTTCTGAAACGTGAAGGACTCGAGTTAAGTTACATGACTGTTTTTTGAAACCTCCAAGAATTGCATGACATTATTATGACAAGGACGCGTGGTCGTCATTATTATTTCTTACTTTTGTACGCGTAAATCTTAAATTAAAGAAACTGCAATTCCGGACAAGTACAACATACTGGCTATGCTCTCATTATATTTATCATTGGTAGTATTTCAATTGGGGGTTTGCATTAACGCCTGTGTTATAGCATTAAATTCATAATAACGTTAATCGAGGGTCTGGGGTTGCAAATTTTAGGAAAAAACTCTAAGATTTCTCACAGGTTTTGCATATAAATTGTAAAAAAATTTGAATTAAGGTGCCCCTAGCCCGGAAACCTTGGTTGTCAGTTAGGGGCCCCCTGGTCGTCAGTTAGGGGCCCCGGGGTCTCCTGGTTGTTGGTTAGGGGCCCTGGGGACCCCTGGTTGTAAATTAGAGGCCCTGGGGACCCCTGGTTATTGGTTAGGAGCCCTGGGGGCCCCCTGCTTGTCACTTAGAGGCCATAGAGCCTTCTGGTTGTCGGTTAAAGGCCCCGGAGCCCCATGGTCGTTAGTTATGGCCCTGGGGACCTCTGGTCGTCGGTTAGGGGGCCCGGGGCTCCCTGCTCGTAAATTAGGGGCACTGGGGTTTCCTGGTTGTCAGTTAGGGTCCCCGGGACCCCCCTGGTTTGTCAGTTAGGGGCCTCCTGGTTGTCGGTTAGGAGCTCCGGCGCCTCCTGGTTGTTAGTAAAAAGCCCTGGGGTCTCTTGGTCGTCAGTCAGGCGCGTCGCCAGCGGTGGGGCATAAGGGGCATTGCCCCCCGATTTTTATTCCCCCCCCCCCCCCCCCCGATTTATTTCTTGCCCTCCCACTGCATTTTTTCTTAAACGTGAGCATCGACCTGACAGTTAAAATAGTGGTAATTTTAACTGTTCGATCCCCTACCCTGACATCGATTTTATTTGATTGATTGTATTTGAATAAGCTGAAGATGGCCACTGGCCGAAATCGAATTTAGTGAAAGTTTTTGTTAGTATGCGTTAGTTAAATATATTTTTTGTCTGATTCTTTGTTTCCTTCATGCAACTAAATATCCTGACATCTATATTACAATCTAGGGTACGGTACGCTGCACAATCTCGTGTCTTGGGTTAGGTTCAACAACAACAACAAATTAATTCAGTACGGTGTAATAATAATACAGCTACCAGCGGTTTGTGTGTACTGTGTAGCAGGCGTGGCATTGTAGATCATGATGACATGTACAGCAGCATTTATAGGCGAGGCCTTATTACAAGTCAGGTGTTGTGACTGTTGAAGGTAATGTACAGTTAGTTGGTGTAGGCTGCAAGTTGGTGATCAGTGGTATGCGCATAGTACAAACCATCCGCAATGTACAGTCCAATCAATAGTTACCGAAAGAAGAATAGACTATCGCCAATGCCTAGGAAAAAAAACATCAGAATTTCAATCGGTCAGTTGCACTTCTAGGCTATGTAGCAAACGTAGGCTAAGGTAAAGCAAACTTAGCAAAAGTGAGTTGAGTTGACAAGCCCATGTCTGGAAGTGGAAGGCCTTAGCTTAGCAACTGAAACCATATAGTATTTTGATTGGGACCTTGATCAGCAGCATGAGTAATCGATCTGCAGAAACTCTGAGCTAACAGAGAAGCAGACTGCATTCCTGTCCCAAATCGGAATCCATTGACCAATTCTTTGATAGCTAGAGTACGGAAATTTTCTGACTTTCAGATTTGCAAGAAGTGTCCATTGCCGTATAGTTTATTTAACTAGGTCAATTAGTACCGGTAGCAAGACAAACTAAGCAGTGTTCTTGGCACTAGTAACCAGAGGTGGAGTCGAGGACACAAGGCTCGAGGCCAAGGCCAAGGACACAAAAAAAAACCGAGGCCAAGGACAGCCTTTCCGAGGACAGACACTCTCGAGGCCAAGGACAGGAATGCTCGAGGCCAAGGACCAAGGACACAAGCGCAAGTGCTCTCCAAAATCACAAACATTTTTTAGGCGATCACCAAAAAAAAAAAAAAAAGGTCTTCACAATAATTTTTCTAGCGATCTCCACAAAAAAACGTTTTCCAAACAATTTTTCAAGCGCTCCACAAAATTTTAGCAATTCAAAAAATACTGCTGTCCTTGAACCGAGGACAGGCCAATTTTCGAGGACTTGAGGCCTCGAGGCCAAGGACTTCAAAATGTGTCCTCGAGGACTCCACCTCTGCTAGTAACGTCATTGATATCTGAGATTTTGATTAAACTTTGGTAGCCTATAGTACCATTTTGGCTGTTTGGTGCTGCTATTTGTAATGATTTTTTTAGAGCAGTAATACAGTCCTGGTGATAGTAATCAGTGGTGCCGTTCCATATTGACCATTGGGGGGATGATTTAAGGAATTAATCTATTTTTTGATGAATGTGAACATTGGAAGAAAGGATGATATTCAAACTGGAGATTTTCGGAGCAAAGTTCAACGCTCATTTTCGCCAATACCAGGAAGGAAGTCTGCAGAAACGTGTACTAAGGTTTGGAAGGAGTGCTGGTGGCAATTAAGAATTTTCAAACAAAAGTTATGGTGAGACGGCCCTAAAGTTAGCTAGGGGGTCTGAGGGGGCGCTGTGAGCTCCCCAGCGGGGTCCAAAATTTTTAGCTTTTTCGACGTTTATTTGAGGATAAAATGCATCGTTTAGAAACGTTGCAAGTTGTAACACCAAAGTTACACACCGTACCGATGCGAACTATCGGGAGGGATGTAGCTGAAATTCTTTTGGGGAATGCACCCCCTGGAATGGCACTTTTCTGTCTCAATGAAGTTATAGGCAATGCAGAAACAGAATAGGCATTTAAGTATAAATGCTCAACTGTTCATTTTTCTACTTCGGCTTGTAATACACAATAATTGTATAATGTATATTATTAGCTACAGTATTCATCATAGAGCAGTGGCGGATCCAGAAAATTTTGGTGGGGGGGGATAATAGAAATTTTAAGCACAAAACCTCAAAAATTCGGATGTCTTCACCGAAATTGAGACTGATTTTTCGGCCGAAATCGGAAATTCAAACGTTTTTTCCGCCCAAATTCAGGTGGTCTCCAAAAAAAAAAGTTGAGACTGATTTTTCGGCCGAAATCGTTAGGTTTAGGCTGGTGGGGGGGAATGCATCCCCCCCCCCCTAAATCCGCCACTGTCATAGAGGTACTGATATTAAATTTTGCTCATATCTTTTCAGGAGTTTCCTGTCGTCAGTAGTTTCCAGCCGTTATGCTAGCTGTATTCATGTTTAGTTAAATGAAAAGATGTACGTTTTTTTTTTGTTTTTTTTTCAGCAGTTGCTGAATTATCGACTTAGTCAATATTTCAAAATGTCAGAGGCAGTCTGCTTTCTGCATTCATTCAAAAATCATTCAAGGTAGTTTTTCATGCGCAGTTCTTAACTTTTCTTATTATTCAGATATGTATACCAACGCGATAGCCATAGAATATGCCTAAAATTTTTGTTGCAAGTTTGTGTCCTGCTTTAAACAATGAGGTATAATTCTAATATGATCCCATGCTGTTCTTAGGTAAAAGACAACGACAATCATGCACGTCAAATAGGCATTTAATAAATATACTGTTTAGTATTCATTTCATTGCAACCTAAGTAATTAGTTCGTAAAATAAAGCTGAAAATGGTTCTATGAACTCAATCAACGCCAAATAGCTGTATTACTTAAAGGAGAAACGAAATTTACAACTCCGCCACACAAACAATCTACTTAATTCTTAAAATACTGCAATAATTCACCGTCAAAACTTTGCCCCCCCGGTTTTCAGCTTTGCCTCCCTGATCTCGCTAAGCTGGCGACGCCCCTGTCGTCAGTTTAGGGCCCCGAGGCCTCCTGGTTGTCTGTTAGAGGATCCGAGGCTCCCTGGTTGTTAGTTATGGCCCTGTGGCTCATGGTCGTCAGTTAGAGGGCCCCCTGTTCATCAGTTAAGGGCTCCGGCCCCCCTGGTTGTCGGTTAGGGGCCTTGGGGCCTCCCTGGTTGTTAGTTAGGGGCCCCGAGGCCCCCTGGTTGTCAGTTTGGGGCCCTGGGGTCCCCTGGTTGTTAGTTATTGGCTCCCTCGTCGTCATTAGTAGTACTGTTATTGCGTAAGTTCTGAAAAAACTGCAACTAAATATCGCTAGGCTATGTTGTCATAATTTTTTGTTATTGGTGTGATTTTAATTGGGGGGGGGGCGGGCCCCCTGGGCCCCCCCTTTTGCTAGGCCTATGTTGTATGGATTGTCGCTACAATGGAGTTGGGATGTAATATTTTAGTGCCTCATTACACTACACCGAATTTTATGTGGTGTGAAAAGGTTGCGTTAAACCTTACTGTATCATTGATTTAGTTTATTATAGTTATGACAATCCTGCAACCTGCTTTCAGATGTGGCACAGCAGTGGAGAATCGAAGTTGAACTCGTGAGGATGAAGGTTTGATTCCCGGCCGTTGCAAATTTTGCATGTGGGTGTAAATAGATGTGTTGCGAAAATTTTCTTATGCTCGTTTTGGATTTGCGTTCGTCCTGTTTATTTTTTAAAATAAATCAAATTTTTCATTATACTCGCTGAATTACGCCGAAGCCTGTAACGATTTGGTGCGGCCCATCTCCACGTCATTGCGCTCGGACAACACAGCTTCTTTTGCAGAAATGTCATTGGCAACACTGTGTCCGATTTGACCGGCCCGATAATTGAACCTCCGATCTCCCGATCCAGAGACGAATGCGTTACCGCTCGACCAACCGACCAACTTCTTAAGAACAATACGATAAAATTTTTGTACCTCTGGCTGAATGGCTTTGCTGATGAGTTTACGTAACAAATGGCCTTGATGTGAACCATTATGACAAATTCTCTACCTATAAGTTACTGTATTCACAAGCTAATTTTCAATGAGTAACAACGAGAAAGCCAGAGTGCACTCTGCATATGCACAATATAATGAATAAGTACCGTAAAAAAGTATTACAAACTGCATGATGACCAGCACGACTTTTTTTACCTATATATATTGTTTTCCCCTGATAGATACGTTTCGTTTTCACTTGTTTTTACGCACAGCATTGCACCGTTTAACATCTGTAAGCGGAAGCTCTCTCTTGCCAATGTAATCTTTTTGCTCAAAACTTCAGATGTGCAATTTGCGATCTGCAGTAACCTGTTGTGTTATATGAAGGACTCTCAAAAAAGCATTCTTGTTGGGGCACAAAGAGGTTCACCGGGGGCCATGAGCAAAGGTCCTTCACTAAGTAGCATTTCATACACTTTTACTTGAAGCTCTGAAGTGGGCACAAACACCGAAGATGTTTAATTAGTCTTCCCCTAACATTAGCTCAAGTTTAGACACAAAAAAAATATATTTGTTGAACAGTAGTGAGTTGCTCAGAAGTATTGAGAGTTTTCTGAAGTCCGGTTGTGAAAGTTTGAGAAGCACTGTATTAATGTATTGTATATAGGAAAGGGGAATGCTATTTTCCCAATACACAGAACAAACGACAAAAAGTGCATTACAGCACAAAGACGAAACGCGTATATATCAATACTAGCGCGACTGATAAAACTGAAAAGCTAAACAAATGTGAGGTAATTAACTAAAAGCAGTACTTAAATTGTAAGGGGACGCGTCCCCCCATCGAGAGTCGCGTCCCCCCATCGAAATTTAGCGTCCCCTAATCGAGATTTCAGCGGTGGATGATCAGACGAAAAAGTGACTGTTAGCACGAATAAATCCCATAGTTTTGGCCGAATATAGTGCCAAATCGCGGTAAAGACCTTTTTTTTTTGGTCTTCACCCGATTTAGAGGATAAATATCCTTCAATTTTCGGTGAAGACCTTTTTTTTCTGTTCTCACTCGATTTATATTTTATATTATAGATTTTTATATATTGTTTATATATTATGAAATTATATTATAAATTTTTGTCACATTTTTTGTTATTCTACCTAATTCTAACTCAAACTCAAATTCTTACTCTTTACTGACCCCAAACAAGGTGTTGCAGGAGCAACCTTAACTCAAACCCATACCGATCTTGGTGTTGATCTAAAAAAACCGTAACTCAAACCAAACCCTATATCTTTACCCTTATGAGTTGATGAATAGTCCTTATTTTAGTTTTATACTGTTAAACTTAAAAGTTTTCGGTGAAATTGTTACTCCACATATTAAATGACCAATTTCAGTTGAGATAAAAAGAAAAAGCAATAGATCTTAACTTCAAGTGTATTAAATGTAAGATTGCTTGTGGGGGGCAGCAGTTCAAGATTAAGCCATTTCACTTCACGGCCTTCCATTATCTTTATCACTTTGCATGAGGGAAGTTTCAAACAGTTCCATCCAAGATCCTTAATATAATCAATTCATCTAGTTCGGGCTTGAGTCCAGTACTAATCTTTTTTCATTTGCTGTGCATTGGTAGACAAAATTCGAACAGAAAGCTTTTCTTGTGTATCGTAACACTCCAACATACCCACAAGTGAAACTACAATTGGATACATTGGTTCTTACGTCAAGTCAGAAAATTGTTTGTAGGTTATTGTTCAACCGAGACGGTCGACCGCATTTGGACACATCGTTTTGACCCGGGTGTTACACCTGTATTTCGGAAAGTAGCGTTACGATGTTGAGATTTTCGAATTCTGCATAACAATCGTTCACTTCGGACGCTTGCCCTTGCAATCGCACTCTTTTGGTCATTCATTACCTTAATGATTCATGACCACAGGTGAAAATGGGGACAAAAACTGTTTTAAAAATTGAAGGCTTTGCTTTTTGCTACAATGTCTTTTATGACAACCTATTGCCCGAATTTTGCAATTATAGCGCTGTTGCTTTTCCGATTCGGAAATCCATTTCTTCGCCTTGCCTCCGTCACTCGTGAATGCAACCTCCAAGATACTCAAACTTCTTAATTTGTTTCGGGGTCGCTCCATTCACTTACAGCAAGCACTGATCACTGGGTTCTCGAAAGGTGAGGTTCTTTAATTTTGGCCGAGCATATTTTCATCCCGGAAGTAGCTCAAGCGCCCTGGAGTTTAGGTAAAGCTGCATTTACTCGAGCGACTTATAGCTGCGAGAATCGACATTTTGCCTTTTTTCTTTTTCAAATCGCGTAGGTCACTTACACGGCGCAAGATTCACGTGAGATTTTGTCTGCGCGATATCGCCAGACACGTCCCCAAAAAAATCAAACCGCAGCAGTCACTCACTCGGGAAAGATTTAACGTGACGCTCGCATACGATTGCAACTCGCAGAAGTTACTTAAGCCGCATTTACACGGGCGACTTTTTTTGCAACGCGATTCGAAGATTTTTTATGCGTGAAAATCTCTCTCGCAAAGCGGTTACTCACACGAGGCAAGACTCGCTTGCCGCGATCGCGTTTGGCAAGAATCGCTGCCATGTAAGTAACACCTGCGATTTGCGATGCCGATTATATTTTTGCGCGACTCGGTGCAACAATCGTTCTCGCCCATGATCACTTACACGAGGTCGATTTCAGCGTCTCGAGAGTCACAAGACAAAGTCGCGCTCGTGTAAACAGCAAATCGTATGCAATTTACGAGTCGCCCAGGCATAGCGCAATGCACAAATGCTTTGCGAGTCGCTGGCTGCGATTATCTAAGTTTACTTCATAAAATATTGTGTTCATGGTACAAAATAGTCTGTAGTGCTTTTACCGTAATTAATTGTGATATTAAATTTACTTCATATTAGTTTGAAACGAAGAAGAAATAATTTTCTTGTTGATGCTGGCACTGGCCTACTGCAGATACGGCAGTCATGAGCTGATTGCTGATAACTGTGAAGCCAATCAAGCAGGGCTTTAACCCTTAAAATGTATGATAAATTAACCACAGGAAACAGTACCTTAATTGTATTTTGTTTTTATAATACCGTAAGTACACTGTTTGCATCAGAGCCAGTAAATTTTGAGTTGAGGCTGACTGTTCTTAATTTTTTGCCAATGTTGAGCATCAGTTGCTCTTAATTGGTGCTTAAATTTTGATACCTAATGGTCTGTCTGCTTGTAAACGCCTTTTTAGCTGCTTTTGCAGCATCGTAAAATTGCGGAAAGCAAAAAAGCAATCTCTAATTTTCGTTTGAACGAAAGCCAAAAAGTTTTTTTGTTACCTGCCCAATGCGCAATAACACTCTATACTCTTGAAGTTATTCAAGCTCTTTTGTTTTGAATCAGTACAGAATTTAGTTTCTTTTTTGATTTGGCATTTCTTGTTTTTCGGTTGTTCTCAACCCTAGAATAGCTAAGACAATGAATTCACAGTAATAGCATTTGGACAATATATTTTGGAAATGGAGGTGCTTGTTAGAGAAGCCCTCCGTTACAATATGGAGCCTTCACCGTGTCCGTCTGGGCAAACCACAACTGAAATTCTTCAACTTGAACTGCATTGTTCAGACAAAATGCATAATTTGGAACAGCAAGACATGGCAAAATATATCTGAAATTTAGCCTGAAAATAATGAACTTAAAGAGTGCCATACGAGCGGTCTTGAAAATGAAATACGTCTGTTTGCCAGTTGCTTGAATGAAAAGGAATGCCAGAACAGAGGTAACTCGGCCAAACACAAAGGCGTGCAGGAATTACCAAAAAGCGCGTAATTTTTAAAGCGTTGGCAGCAGGAACTAAAGTGAGGCGCACAAACTGAGCAAACTAAAAGGAAAAAGCGGCCGGATCAAAACTAGAGCGGGGCAACACAAAAAAGGTCAATCGGTGCTGTGACAGTGCTGGTAGAGTAGGCTGATAGGCTCACATCTATGCTCACTCGTTGGGTCCAGCACTTTGTATACAAGTACCATCCACTGGTTTTTGTCGGCTAAAAACGTGTTAGCGTTTGCTTTCTTTTCTGACCCGAGATTGCTAGAGCCTACCGGCAATTCTTGCTGTTAAAATAACCACAGTTAAGTGAAGAAGCACAACACCTACTGCCCCGCATATTGTGATAAAACATTAATTTCATGAAAATGATGTTTGTAACAGGGTGTCGAATCGTTTCAAATAACGATTCGGGTTCAGGTTTAGCTCCTGCTCAAAATATTTTAGCGGTTTAGGTTTGGTTCGGGTTCACTTGAGCACCATTATCGAGGTTCAGGTTTGGTTTAGGTTCACTCAAGTAAAATATTACTGGTTCAGGTTCGGTTCGGGTTCATTGACTTAAAATTTAACTGTCGCTTTACTCGTTTCGTCCAGAAAAAAAAAGAAGAAATTGCTGATTCTGTTGATGATCACCACTGCTCTTGTTGTACGTGTACCAGCGCCAGTGGCATCCGGATATGGAGAAATATATTCTTACTTTTGTTAGGTGTTCAAGTTCGGTTTGGGTTCACTTGAGCACAATTTTGAGGGTTCAGGTTTGGTTCAGGTTCAGTAAAATTTTGCTGGTTCAGGTTCGGTTCGGGTTTACCAAAATGAAACGCTTCATTCGGGTTTACGGTTCGGGTTCAGGTTCGGTTCGGCACCCTGGTTTGTAATGAAATCATGTTCTCAATTTCGAGTGGTTTTATGGGGCTTTTTCATTTGAATAACGCCAGGAATGAGTTTTGACATGAAGTCACTGGCGTATTTTTGCTCAGTTCATAATAATTCATCCTCCGCACTATACTTACTGTAATTGCCTAGCGTTTAGCAAATGCATGTGCTGCTTGTTTTATTATTGTGGATATTGGTGCTTTGTAACAGCTGTGGTTCAGTAGCTCCATAAAAAAATTACATGAAAACACATATTATATGAATGCTATGTGGATTTTTTGAATGTTGGTTTAATTGAAAAAAAGCCAGTACTTCCGTAGTGACAAAAGGCGCCTGGTATCACTGCAGGAGAACTCAAAAAGTAAACTTCTAAAAACAAAAATAAAATTTAACCATTAGCATTTCGTATAGTATATGACAGCACAGATCTCCTATAAAATACTAAAATACTTGTGCACTATTAAGTAAATAAACAATATGAATTTGTCAGTTACGCATGCTTGGAGAAAAAGTAATGTCAAAAGTGTTTTTAGAATTAACTGCACAAAAATATTGATAAATTTTATTGTTTTACCAAACATTATGCATAACCAAACAAGAAACACAGTCAGAGATGGGTTGCGGTAGAGAAAAACCAATACCTAAAGGGTAAATGACAGAATTTTATAATAAATTATGAGCATTAATGCTCGCTTGACTTTGCTCCATCCAAGCCAACTCAAAATAGCATTTACGTATCACACATTCGGCTCGAGCAGCACGCCGCCGTTGCTGCTTCATCTTTCACCTTGCATTTTCATTGCAAGTTTTGACATTAGCTGCTTAATAGTATTTTTCGTATTTCGTTTTACGCTTGCGTTGGCTTCATTCATTTTCTTTTCAAAATTCCAAAGCGTGATTGCTTCAAATGCAAAAGCTGACAAGCGGCGCATTTGAAGTGCCTTTGCAGCAGTTCGCTTTTGCAAATTCAAAACCAGCAAGCAGCGCTTTGAAACTATCTCGCACCGTGTAAGTAAACCAGTGCGATAGCGACTCTTCCGCCGACTCGATTTTGCGAGAATCACTGGCACGCAGTCTCAACGTGTAAGTTACTTCAGCGAGTTGCAATCGAATGCGAGCGCCGCGTTAAAATCTTTCCCGTGTGAGTGACTGCTACGATTTGATTTTTTTGGGGGCGTGTCTGGCGATATCGCACAGACAAAATCACACGTGAATCTTGCGCCGTGTAAGTGACCTACGCGATTTGAGAAAGAAAAAAGGCAAAATGTCGATTCTCGCAGCTAAAACTCGGCCGTGTAAATGCGGCTTTACACGTCGAGACTGCATGCTAGTGATACTCGTAAAATTGAGTCGGCGGAAGAGTCGCAATCGAGATAGTTTCAAAGCGCGGCTTGCTGGTTTTGAATTTGCAAAAGCCAACTGCCGTAAAAGCACTTCGAATGCGCAGCTTGTCAGCAGGGCCTGCGAGAGGGGGGTTCAGGGGTACATCGTACCCGGGCCCGGGTCTAGGGGAGTCGGGCTCAAGGGGCCTGGAAGAGTTCAGGTTTTCGCTTAAGTTTTGGTATCGCACCATAGCCCCGTAATCAAACTTGCCTACAGCAAAAATATCAGTCAGCCTATTCAGTACGGGTAATTCATCGCTGTTTTTGCTACAAAGCCTTTAGGGCATCCAATAGCGGCCGACTTGATTAAAAAAAGAGGAAAATGTATCAAAAGCTATACACTTGCACCGAAATTAATGTTTTGTTTCATTTCTCTGACTTGAGAGCCCTAATTCTGCGGTAAACAATGTATGAGAGTCCACATTTCCAGAGATTCAAAAGCATTTCAACCTCAAAAAGTGGAGTCAAAGTTGACATACCATACTACTGTCATCAAATACTTCACTCTACACATACTATACTACTATCGTTAAGTAACTCGCTCTATTAAGTAACTTTAAAGCCGCATTTACACAGGCGACTTTTTTGCAACGCGATTCGACGATTTTTTATGCGTGAAAATCTCTCTCGCAAAGCGGTTACTCACAGGAGGCAAGACTCGCTTGCCGCGATCGCGTTTGGCAAGAATCGCTGCCGTGCAAGTAACACCTGCGATTTGCGATGCCGATTATATTTTTGCGCGACGCGGTGCAACAATCGTTCTCGCCCATGATCACTTACACGAGGTCGATTTCAGCGTCTCGAGAGTCACAAGGCAAAGTCGCGCTCGTGTAAACAGCAAATCGTATGCAATTTACGAGTCGCCCAGGCATAGCGCAATGCACAAATGCTTTGCGAGTCGCTGGCTGCGATTATCTAAGTTTACTTCATAAAATATTGTGTTCATGGTACAAAATAGTCTGTAGTGCTTTTACCGTAATTAATTGTGATATTAAATTTACTTCATATTAGTTTGAAACGAAGAAGAAATAATTTTCTTGTTGATGCTGGCACTGGTCTACAGCAGATACGGCAGTCATGAGCTGATTGCTGATAACTGTGAAGCCAATCAAGCAGGGCTTTTTAACCCTTAAAATGTATGATAAATTAATCACAGGTAACAGTACCTTAATTGTATTTTGTTTTTATAATACCGTAAGTACACTGTTTGCATCAGAGCCAGTAAATTTTGAGTTGAGGCTGACTGTTCTTAATTTTTTGCCAATGTTGAGCATCAGTTGCTCTTAATTGGTGCTTAAATTTTGAGATCATTGATGTCAATTATAGCGACAATGTTTGTTAATACCTAATGGTCTGTCTGCTTGTAAACGCCTTTTTAGCTGCTTTTGCAGCATCGTAAAATTGCGGAAAGCAAAAAAGCAATCTCTAATTTTCGTTTGAACGAAAGCCAAAAAGTTTTTTTGTTACCTGCCCAATGCGCAATAACACTCTATACTCTTGAAGTTATTCAAGCTCTTTTGTTTTGAATCAGTACAGAATTTAGTTTCTTTTTTGATTTGGCATTTCTTGTTTTTCGGTTGTTCTCAACCCTAGAATAGCTAAGACAATGAATTCACAGTAATAGCATTTGGACAATATATTTTGGAAATGGAGGTGCTTGTTAGAGAAGCCCTCCGTTACAATATGGAGCCTTCACCGTGTCCGTCTGGGCAAACCACAACTGAAATTCTTCAACTTGAACTGCATTGTTCAGACAAAATGCATAATTTGGAACAGCAAGACATGGCAAAATATATCTGAAATTTAGCCTGAAAATAATGAACTTAAAGAGTGCCATACGAGCGGTCTTGAAAATGAAATACGTCTGTTTGCCAGTTGCTTGAATGAAAAGGAATGCCAGAACAGAGGTAACTCGGCCAAACACAAAGGCGTGCAGGAATTACCAAAAAGCGCGTAATTTTTAAAGCGTTGGCAGCAGGAACTAAAGTGAGGCGCACAAACTGAGCAAACTAAAAGGAAAAAGCGGCCGGATCAAAACTAGAGCGGGGCAACACAAAAAAGGTCAATCGGTGCTGTGACAGTGCTGGCAGAGTAGGCTGATAGGCTCACATCTATGCTCACTCGTTGGGTCCAGCACTTTGTATACAAGTACCATCCACTGGTTTTTGTCGGCTAAAAACGTGTTAGCGTTTGCTTTCTTTTCTAACCCGAGATTGCTAGAGCCTACCGGCAATTCTTACGGTTAAAATAACCACAGTTAAGTGAAGAAGCACAACACCTACTGCCCCACATATTGTGATAAAACATTAATTTCATGAAAATGATGTTTATAGTGAAATCATGTTCTCAATTTCGAGTGGTTTTATGGGGCTTTTTCATTTGAATAACGCCAGGAATGAGTTTTGACCTGAAGTCACTGGCGTATTTTTGCTCAGTTCATAATAATTCATCCTCCGCACTATACTTACTGTAATTGCCTAGCGTTTAGCAAATGCATGCGCTGCTTGTTTTATTATTGTGGATATTGGTGCTTCGTAACAGCTGTGGTTCAGTAGCTCCATAAAAAAATTACGTGAAAACACGTATTATATGAATGCTATCGTGGATTTTTTGAATGTTGGTTTAATTGAAAAAAAGCCAGTACTTCTGTAGTGACAAAAGGCGCCTGGTATCACTGCAGAAGAACTCAAAAAGTAAACTTCTAAAAACAAAAATAAAATTTAACCATTAGCATTTCGTATAGTATATGACAGCACAGATCTCCTATAAAATACTAAAATACTTGTGCACTATTAAGCAAATAAACAATATGAATTTGTCAGTCACACATGCTTGGAGAAAAAGTAATGTCAAAAGTGTTTTTAGAATTAACTGCACAAAAATATGGATAAATTTTATTGTTTTACCAAACATTATGCATAACCAAACAAGAAACACAGTCAGAGATGGGTTGCGGTAGAGAAAAACCAATACCTAAAGGGTAAATGACAGAATTTTATAATAAATTATGAGCATTAATGCCCGCTTGACTTTGCTCCATCCAAGCCAACTCAAAATAGCATTTACGTATCACACATTCGGCTCGAGCAGCACGCCGCCGTTGCTGCTTCATCTTTCACCTTGCATTTTCATTGCAAGTTTTGACATTAGCTGCTTAATAGTATTTTTCGTATTTCGTTTTACGCTTGCGTTGGCTTCATTCATTTTCTTTTCAAAATTCCAAAGCGTGATTGCTTCAAATGCAAAAGCTGACAAGCGGCGCATTTGAAGTGCCTTTGCAGCAGTTCGCTTTTGCAAATTCAAAACCAGCAAGCAGCGCTTTGAAACTATCTCGCACCGTGTAAGTAAACCAGTGCGATAGCGACTCTTCCGCCGACTCGATTTTGCGAGAATCACTGGCACGCAGTCTCAACGTGTAAGTGACTTCAGCGAGTTGCAATCGAATGCGAGCGCCGCGTTAAAATCTTTCCCGTGTGAGTGACTGCTACGATTTGATTTTTCGGGGGGCGTGTCTGGCGATATCGCACAGACAAAATCACACGTGAATCTTGCGCCGTGTAAGTGACCTACGCGATTTGAGAAAGAAAAAAGGCAAAATGTCGATTCTCGCAGCTAAAAGTCGCCCGTGTAAATGCGGCTTAAGTTGGCTTTGATGGAGCAAAGTCAAGCAGGCATTAATGCTCGTAATTTATTGTATGTGTCATTTACCCTTTTGGTCTTGGGTTTTCTCTCCGCAACCCATCTCTGACTGTATTTCTTGTTTGATTATGCATAATATTTGTTAAAATAAACTAATAAAATTTACCAACATTTTTGTGCAGGTAATTCTAAATCCACTTTTGAAATGACTTTTTCTCCAAGTATGTGTGACTGACGAATTCATATTGTTTATTTCCTTAATGGTGCATAAGTATTTTGTATTTAATGGCACTGTTGATCTGTGCTGTCATATTATACGAAATGTTAAACGTTAAATTTTATTTTTGTTTTTACAAGTTTACTTTTTGAATTCTTCTGCAATGATACCAGGCGCCTTCCGTCGCCACAGAAGTACTGGTTTTTTTTTAATTAAACCAACGTTCAAAAAATCCATATAGCATTTTACATAATATGTGTTTTCATGTAAATTTGTTATGGAGCTACTAAACCACAGCTGTTACAAAGCACCAATGCCCACAATAATAAAATAAGCAGCGCATGCATTTGCTAAACGCTAGGCAATTACAATAAGTACAATGCGGAGGATGACTTATTAAGAACAATGCAAAAATACGTCTGTGACTTCAGGTCAAAACTCATTCCTGGCGTAATTCAAATGAAAAAGCGCCATAAAACCACTAGAAATTGAGAACATGATTTCACTATAAACATCATTTTCATGAAATGTATGTTCAATTACAATATGCGTTGCGGTAGATGTTATGTTTCTCCAGTTAAATGTGGTTATTTTAACCGCAAGAGATGCCGGTAGGCTACAGGCAATCTCTGGTCAGAAAAGAAAGCAAACGCTAACCCGTTTTTAGCGACAAAAACCAGTGGATGTTACTTGTATACAAGATGTTGGACCCAACGAGTGAGCATAGGGTGCGAGCCTACACTGCAAGCACTGTTACAGCACCGATTGACCTTTTTTGTGTTATCTTGCTGTAGTTTCGGAATTCGGCCGCTTCTTGCTTTTAGTTTGCTCGGTTTGCGCACGTCACGTTCTATCCTGCAGCCATTGGCTGCAAACGTTTTAAAAATTAAGCGCTTTTTGGCCGAGTTATCTGTCTGGCATTCCGTTTCCTTAGACATGGATGCCTTAGAGCAATTGGCAAACATACGTATTTTATTTTGAAGACCGCTCGTACGGCACTTTTTTAGTTCATTATTTTCAGGTTAAATTTCACTTATTTTTTGCCATGCCGTACTGTCCATATTATTTGTTTTGTCTGAACAATGCAGTTTAAGTTGGAGAATTTCAATTGTGGTTTGCCTAGACGGACAGGGTGAAGGCTCCAGAGTTTCGCTGGAGCACCTGCAGTCAACAGTGTTACGAAGGGCTTCTGTAACACGCACCTACATTTCCAAAATATATTGTCCAAATGCCATTATTGTGAACCAATGACAAAATTGATTGCACTTTTTTATACAAGAACAATTTTGTAAAAACACGAGGCTCAGCTTTGCTTAAAATTTAATAACAAATTAGGAAGAACAACCGAAAAACAATAAATTCCAAATCAAAAAAGAAACTACATTCTGTACTGGTTCAAAACAACAAAGCTTGAGTGGTTTTCTGGTAGTTTCGAGCAAATTGCAGACTATAGAGTGCTACTGCGCTCAGCGCAGGTAACAAAAAAACTTTTTGGCTCTCGTTCAAACGAAAATTAGCGCTTGCTTTTTCGCTTTTTGCAATTTTACGATAGCTGAAAAGGCGTTTACAAGCAGACAGATCATTAGGAATAAGCAAACGTGGTGGCCATAATTGACATCAATGATCTCAAAATTTAAGAACCAATTACAAGCAACTGAGGCTCAACATTGGCAAAAAATTAAGAACAGCCAGCCTTAACTCAAAGTTTACTGGTTCTTATAAAAAATGTGTACATATGATGCTATAAAAGCAGAATACAATTAAGGTGCTATTACTTGTGGTTAATTTATCATAGAGTTTATAAAGGGTTAAAGTCCTGCTTGATTGGCTTCACAGTAATCAGCTCATGACTGCCGTATCTGCAGTAGACCAGTACCAGCATCAACAAGAAAATTAATACTTCTGCATTTCAAACTAATGTGAAGTAAATTTAGTATCGAAATCATAATTAATTACGGTAAAAGCACTACAGACTGTTTTGTCCTATGAACGCAATATTTTATGAAGTAAATTTAGGATAATCTCAGCCAGCGACTCGCAAAGCATTTGTGCATTGCGCTATGCCGGGCCAATCGTAAATTGCATACGATTTGCTGTTTACACGAGAGCGACTTTGCCCTGGGACTCTCTAGATGTTGAAATCGACCTCGTGTAAGTGGTCACGAGCGAGAACGATTGTTGCATCGAGTCGCGCAAAATATAATCGGCATCGCAAATTGCAGGTGTTACTTACACGGCGGCGATTCTTCCCAAACGCGATCGCGGCAAGCGAGTCTCGCTTCGTGTGAGTAACCGCTATGTGACAGAGATATTCACGTATAAAAAATCTTCGAATCGCGTTGCAAAAAAGTCGCTCGTGTAAATGCGGCTTGTAAGTGATTTCTGCGAGTTCCAATGGTATGCAAGCATCGCGTTAAATCTTTCCCGTCTGAGTGACTGCTGCGATTTGATTTTTTTTTGGGGCGTGTCTGGCGATATCGCGCAGACGTAAAGCCGCATTTACATGGGCGACTTTTTTGCAACGCGATTCGAAGATTTTTTGTGCGTGGAAGTCTCTCTCGCAGTGCGGTTACTCACACGAAGCGAGACTCGCTTTCCGCGATCGCGTTTGGCAAGAATGGCCGCCGTGTAAGTAACACCTGCGATTTGCGATGCCGATTATATTTTGCGCGACTCGATGTAACAATCGTTCTCGCTCGTGACCACTTACACGAGGTCGATTTCAACATCTAGAGAGTCCCAGGGCAAAGTCGCGCTCGTGTTAACAGCAAATCATATGCAATTCACGAGTTGCGCTGGCATAGCGCAATGCACAAATGCTTTGCGAGTCGCTGGCTGAGATTATCCTAAATTTACCTCATAAAATATTGTGTTCATAGTACAAAAGAGTCTGTAGTGCTTTTACCGTAATCAATTATGATTTCGATACTAAATTTACTTCACATTAGTTTGAAATGCAGAAATATTAATCTTTTGTTGATGCTGGTACTGGTCTACTGCAGATACGGCAATCATGAGCTGATTACTGTAAAACCAACGAAGCAGGACTTTAACCCTCTATAAAATGTATGATAAATTAATCACAGGTAACAGCACCGTAATTGTATTCTGCTTTTATAATACGGTAAGTACACATTTTTTATAAGAACCAGTAAACTTTGAGTTAAGGCTGGCTGTTCTTAATTTTTAGCCAATGTTGAGCCTCAGTCGCTCTTATATGGTTGTTAAATTTTGAGATCATTGATGTCAATTATGGCGAAAATGTTTGCTTATTCCTAATGATCTGTCTGCTTGTAAACGCCTTTTTAGCTGCTTTTGCAGCATCGTAAAATTGCGGAAAGCAAAAAAGCGAGCACTAATTTTCGTTTGAACGAGAGCCAAAAAGTTTTTTTGTTACCTGCGCAGTGCGCAGTAGCATTCTATAGTCTGCAATTTTGCTCGCAACTACCAGAAAACCATTCAAGCTTTGCTTTGAATCAGTACAGAATGTAGCTTCTTTTTTGATTTGGAATTTATTCTTTTTCGGTTGTCTTTTGATTTGGAATTTAGTAAAAATGAGCCTTGTGTTTTTACAAAATTGTTCTTGAATAAAAAAGTTTAATCAATTTTGTCATTGCTAAATGCTATGTTCTGACATAGCAACAACAAAAGTTAAAAATCTGAAAACCCTAGAACAGCTAAGATAATGAATTCACAATAATGGCATTTGGATAATAAATTTTGGAAATGAAGGTGCTTGTTACCATGTTGTTACAGAAGCCTTCCGTAACACTGTTGACTGTAGGTGCTCCAGCAAAACTCTGGAGCCTGCACCCTGTCCGTCTAGGCAAACTACAATTGAAGTTCTCCAACTTAAACTGTATTGTTCAGACAAAACAAATAATATGGACAGTACGGCATGGCAAAAAACAACTGAAATTTAACCTGAAAATAGTGAACTAAAAGAGTGCCGAACGAGCGGTCTTCAAAATAAAATACGTTCGTTAGCCAATTACTCGAATGACACGGAATGCCAGAACAGAGGTAACTCAGCCAAAAAGCGCTTAATTTTTAAAACGTTTGCAGCCAATGGCTGCTGGGTATAAAGTGACATACGCAAACTGAGCAAACTAAAAGCAAGAAGCGGCCGAATTCCGAAACTACAGCAAGATAACACAAAAAAGGTCAATCGGTGCTGTAACAGTGCTTGCAGTGTCGGCTCGCACCCTATGCTCACTCGTTGGGTCCAACACCTTGTATACAAGTACTATCCACTGGTTTTTGTCGCTAAAAACGGGTTAGCGTTTGCTTTCTTTTCTGACTCAAGATTGCCTGTAGCCTACCGGCATCTCTTGCGGTTAAAATAACCACATTTAACTGGAGAAACATAACATCTACCGCAACGCATATTGTAATTGAACATACATTTCATGAAAATCATTTACACGGGCGAGTTTTAGCTGTGAGAATCGACATTTTGCCTTTTTTCTTTCTCAAATCGCGTAGGTCGCTTACACCGCACAAGATTCACGTGTGATTTTGTCTGCGCGATATCGCCAGACACGCCCCCAAAAAAATCAAATCGCAGCAGTCACTCACTCGGGAAAGATTTTAACGCGAAGCTCGCATACGGTTGCAACTCGCAGAAGTCACTTACACGTTGAGACTGCGTGCCAGTGATTCTCACAAATCCGAATCGGCGGAAGAGTCGCTATCGCACTGGTTTACTTACACGGCACGATATAGTTTCAAAGCGCTGCTTGATGGTTTTGAATTTACAAAAGCCAACTGCCGCATAAGCACTTCAAATGCGCCGCTTGTCAGCTTTTGCGTTTGAAACAATCACGCTTCGGAATTTTGAAAAGAAAATGCGTGAAGCCAACGCAAGCGTAAAACGAAATACTGGGAATACAATTAAGCAGCTAATTTCGTTAAAACTTGTATTGAAAATGCAAGGTGAAAGATGAAGCACTAAACGCTTGAAATTACTCAAAAAAGCTTATTTTCTCTGTATCATTCTGAGTTAGCTTGGATGGAGCAAAGTCAAGCGGGCATTACTGCTCATAATCTATTATAAAATTCTGTCACTTACCCTTTAGGTCTTGGTTTTTTACCGCTGCAACCTGCAACCCATCTCTGACTGCGTTTCTTGTTTGGTTATACATAATACTTTGGTAAAATAAAACAATAAAATTTATCAACATTTCTGTGCAATTAATTCTAAAAACACTTTTGAAATTACCTTTTCTCCAAGCATGTGTGACTGACAAATTCATGTTGTTTGTTTCCTTAATAGTGCACAAGTATTTCGTATTTTATAGTAGATCTGTGCTGTTATATCATACGAAATACCAATTGTTAAATTTTATTTTTAAGTTCACTTTTTGAGTTCTTCTGAAGTGATACCAGGCGCCTTTTGTCGCTACGGAAGCACTGGCTCTTTTTTAATATAAACCAACATTCACAAAATCCATATAGCACTTGTATAATACGTGTTTTCATGTGAATTAGTTGTGGAGCTACTAAACCACAGCTGTTACAAAGCATCAATATCCACAATAATAAAATAAGCCGCGCATGCATTTGCTAAACGCTAGGCAATTACAGTAAGTATAGTGCGGAGGATGAATTATTATGAAGAGTGCAAAAATACGCCAGTGACTTCAGGTCAAAACTCATTCCTGGCGTAATTTAAATGAAAAAGCGCCATAAAACCACTCGGAATTGAGAACATGATTTGCTTAGAAATAGCATTTTCATGAAAATAATCTATAATTACAATATGCGGTGCAATAGGTGTTATGTTTCTCCCTTTAAATGTGGTTATTTTAACCACAAGAGATGCCGGTAGGCTCCAGGCAATCTCGGGTCAGAAAAGAAAGCAAACGCTAACACGTTTTAAGACGACAAAAACCAGTGGATGGTACTTGTCTACAAGATGCTGGACCCAACGAGTGAGCATAGGGTGTGAGCTTACACTGCTAGCACTGTCACAGCACCGATGGACCTTTTTTTGTGTTGCCCCGCTCTAGTTTCGGAATTCGGCCTCTTCTTATTTTTAGTTTGCTCAGTTTGCGCACGTCACCTTATTTCCTGCAGCCATTGGCTGCAAACGTTTTCAAAATTACGCGCTTTTTGGCCGAGTTACCTATGTTCTGGCATTCCGTTTCATTCGAGCAATTAGCAATCGGAAGTATTCTATTTTGAAGACCGCTCGTACGGCACTCTATTAGTTCATTATTTTCAGGTTAAATTTCAGTTGTTTTTTGCCATGCCGTACTGTTCCATATTATTTGTTTTGTCTGAACAATGCAGTTTAAGTTGGAGAATTTCAATTGTGGTTTGCCTAGACGGACAGGGTGAAGGCTCCAGATTTTCGCTGGAGCTCCAGCAGTCAACAGTATTACGGAGGGCATCTGTAACAAGCACCTCCATTTCCAAAATATATTGTCCAAACGCCATTATTGAGAATTCATTGTCTTAGCTATTCTAGGGTTTTCAGATTTTTAACTTACTCGTATATGTTTTTGCTATGTCAGAATATTAGCAATGACAAAATTGATTACATTTTTTTATACACAAAAAATTTTGTAAAAACACGAGGCTCATTTTTGCTCAAGATTTAATAACAAATGAGGAAGAACAACCGAAAAAGAATAAATTCCAAATCAAAAAAGAAACTAAATTCTGTTCTGACTAAAAACAATGAAGCTTGAGTGGTTTTTTGGTGCTTGCGAGCAAAATTGCAACCAAGTTGAGACTATAGAGTGCTGTTGCGCACAGCGCAGGTAACAAAAACACTTTTTGGCTCTCGTTCAAACAGAAATTAGTGCTCGCTTTTGCGGTTTCCGCAATATTACGATGCTGCAAAAGCAGCCAAAAAGGCGTTTACAAGCAGACATAGCACTAGGAATTAACAAACATGGTCGCCATAATTGACATCAATGATCTCAAACTTTAAGAACCAATTACGAGCAACTGAGGCTTAACACTGGCAAAAAGATAAAAACAGCCAGCCTTAACTCAAAGTTTACTGATTCTTATAAAAAAGCGTGCTTAAGGTATCATAAAAGCAGAATACAATTACGGTACTGTTACCTGTGGTTAATTTATTATACATTTTATAAAGGGTTAAAGTTTTGCTCGATTGGCTTCACAGTTGCTAGCAATCAGCTCATGACTGCCGTATCTGCAGTAGACCAGTGCCAGCATCAACAAGAAAATTAATACTTCTGCGGTTCTACTATGAAGTAAATTTAGTATCGAAATCACAATTAATTACGGTAATGACACAACAGATTATTTCATACTATGAACACAATACTTTGTGAAGCAAATTTAGGGTAATCGCAGCCAGCGACTCGCAAAGCATTTGTGCATTGCGCTATGCCTGGGCGACTCGTGAGTTGCATACGATTTGCTGTTTACACGAGCGCGACTTTGCCCTGAGACTCTCGAGACGTTGAAATCGACCTCGTGTAAGTGGTCACGAGCGAGAACGATTGTTGCATCGAGTCGCGCGAAATTATAATCGGCGTCGCAAATCGCAGGTGTTACTTACACGGCAGCGATTCTTCTCAAACGCGATCGCGGTAAGCGAGTCTCGCCTCGTGTGAGTAACCACTCTGCGAGAGAGATTTTTACGCATCAAAAATCTTCGAATCGCGTTGCAAAAAAGTCGCCCGTGTAAATACGGCTTTACTTACACGGCGGCGATTCTTCTCAAACGCGATTGCGGTAAGCGAGTCTCGCCTCGTGTGAGTAACCACTCTGCGAGAGAGATTTTTACGCATTAAAAATCTTCAAATCGCGTTGCAAAAAAGTCGCCCGTGTAAATGCGGCTTTAAAGAGAGAAACATCAAGTCATCTCTAAATAGCAGGCAGTTAAATTTTCATTTTGCAGTGTCTAATCGTGACACACTGGTCAGTTGGCTCCATTTGTTGATCCGATTCAAGTAAATAAGAGCATGTTGCTCATTTTTGCTCAAAATGTAATAACTAATTAAGAACAATGCCTGCCATGATACAAAACATATATTTAAGAACGAGGCCAGTAACACAATGTATTTGGACGCAACCAGTCGAGCTTCGTTTGCAATTGTTGATCTGAATACTCTTTCAAATATCATGTTCAATAAACAATAATTAAAAACAACTTTTAATCAATTAACAATAAGTTTGTGTCACTTTATTCTTCAATAAAATTTAAGAACATATGAAGTTGAAAATTATTTAAAAATTTAAGAACAGTCAATTTCAACCCAAAACATACTGATTCTCATAATAAAGTGGACAAGTGGCCGAAAAATTGCTTCCAATAAAGTATGTAAATCAAAGATAAAATATATAAACTTGTCAAATCAGTTTATTTTAATTTAAAAAGTCCAACGGCTCAGAAGATAGAAAACTGATAATTCAAAGATCGAAGTTATTCTAGGTTGGTGCATACGAACCCTATGATTGCCTTTTCCAATACTTGCACCTCACAAACAAACACAAATCTACCAATACATGATATAACAGAATAAGCATTCTACTGTACTGTAAGTTAAACATACATTTTAATGACCAGCCATAGTATATGGCCATACGTTGTTAAACCGTTGAAAAATTTTAACCTTTTCATTTCAAATAATAATTTTCAAATTGCTCCACCTCTAGAATATCGAAGCTAAAATTTACAAAAATAATGTCTTGACAATCATGTTTGAAGAAAATAATAGCAAGCTATTTTTCTAAGAGATATTTCTTGAGGATAATCACGAAGTAGAATCATAAAGCTGTAATGATGATATTTTTGTTAATCCAAACATTCGTAGTGCAGCGTATTGTCCAAACGTTTTCATGCAAAGTCAAATTTGGTTTAATCTCAAGAGTTGGTTATTTAATAACGTTTGCTATATTTTTTGATTTATTGACCTAAATTAGAATTAAAAGTACTCAAGTATATCCACGATATGTTGCACCAAATTTTTTTGCTAAGCTTTGGTCTGCTGTTAACAAGAGCGTTCATATCTCATCAAGAATCGGTGTTTTATCAAGAAAAGCAAAACAGCACAAATCGAAATCTGATTTCAATTGACTTTGAATGTCCGATTGATGAAAACACGTACATTGTTGTTTCCAGAACAACAGAAGATCAACAGAAAAACATACATCAACTGGCAACTCAAGTTTCGAACAGTGACGACGTGCTGAGACTTTTGGATCACGTGAACTGGAGGATCTTCATCTATCCTTGCGATCAAGATTGTGACGACTTTTCGTTCTCAGCTTATAAGTTTCGAAACACTTACTCAAACAACACCTCGTGTTCGTTTAGTGATAGCATTGACGATATATTGCACTTTCCACTCCAATGTGGAAATACCAGTTGCGCAAGTTTTTTTGATTCTCATCCAATAACGAAATGGTACATCTTTTTTGTGTTGGGGCTCTTTTCTCTAATTGGAAATATTATTGTGATAAGTGCCAAAACAATCAGTCTTCGTAACAGACAAAATAAAGAAAAGGAAATCCAGATATACCATGCTCTGGTATTAAATTTAGCATTAGCTGACTTATTAATGGGTATTTATCTAACAGCAATTGCATTTGAAATCAAACGAAAAGTTAGTTTGAATATTTTTTTGAGCAAGCCTACTTTATGCAATGGACTTGCAATAGTTAATATTGTGTCAAGTCAAGTGTCAATTACAACCTTGCTAATTATTAGTGTTTATCGTTTAGTCGGTGTTGTAAAACCATTCAAAAGGCAACATTTTAAGTCAGTTATAATCTTAATAATATTGATGTGGGTGCTATGGCTAGCAGTAGCTATTTTGCCGATAATACCGTTAGAGTCGCTTGAAACAACATTTATTCTTGGAATTGTTAGGAAATTCCAGTTTGATAAAAATTCCATTATTACTTTTCAAGAAATTGTTTTTTACGTTTTTACGCCTTTAATGAAAAGTTTTGTTAATGTTTCTGAAGTGCAATCAGTAATACAAGCTGTTAATCAGTTCCCAACTCCCTCTGTTATGACAAAGTTTTGCACGGCTGTGGGTTGGGTGAATTTAGAAGCAGAAGGTTGGACATTTTGGGGAGTCTACAGTGGCCAATATTCATGTTCATTAAATTTTTTTCTTTTCCGTAGAGATGATCAGATCTATCAGAACTATTTTAAATCAACCTTTGTTCTCTACAATCTCATTGTAAGTGCTGCTATCTTCATTTGTTATATCTTGGTTACTATCAAAATTTACGAAAAGGATAGTTTTTGTGTGAATCAGTGTAAAATATTCAGGAACAATAATGCAAATCTCCTAACAGAAAATTCTGCTAGAAACGTGGAAAATCGTCAAGTGTTCAAACGGATTTCACTTATTGTAGTAACTGATTTAATGTGCTGGATTCCATTGTGTATTGGTTTGTTAACGATTTGGGGTTTACCATTTGAAGAAGCTTTTAAACTTTTGGGTAGTTCACCAGAAGATTATCTAACAGCCACATTTTTGATCGAAACCGTTTTGCTAATTGCTGTTGCACTGAATAGCGTATTGAATCCGTACATATACTCGTGGCACCTGTGGAAAAAACTGTTTGAAAAAATTAGAAAAAAACTTGTTGCGAATTAATCAATGATCTTGGTAAAGCGATTACTTTCACTAAACGGATTGCAATACAACTAAAAAACACCACTCCATTTATCATCATACTAGGCTATTTCAAGCTAAGCGAACTTTAAATTGAAATTGATCGAACTAGAACGTTTTCGACATTTTACAAAACGCCCTCATTAGAAAACTGAAAATACATTAAAATAAATGAAATATTAATAACACTTTCAATATTAACTGCTGCAATATAAAACATTTTTTCAAAATACAGTAATTTGGACTTGCAATTGCACCTGGCGAGACTATTAGCATTTTATGGGACCAGACAATTGAAATTCCAAATGTTTTTATACACGTTTTTCTGTTGCAAAGGTTTCGGCAGCAGCAGCAGGTTTAAAATATTGAGCAGCCACATTTTCACGAGTTTACGGTCTTCCATCAGTTTCTGCATTTTCGTTGGGTGAAGTTCAAAGCCATTCCATTTACGAACTTCAATATAATTGCTTCGGCCGTCGCACCGAAGCAGAATGAAAGAAGGCCGTAAATAGCTTTCTTTTAAAGTTTTAGGTTGAAGCGGTTGAAGTTAAGACCGTGATTTTTCAGGATGCTGCTATATGACGTGGGCGCTTTTTGATCTCATTACCAGCTGCATGCCTTAATTACTGTATTGTACAATGCAGCACAGATTAAGATTTTCTGTCAATTTTTTGTGTTTTTGATTTTGGTGAGCATGAATCAATTTGCATGATGTTTATAGTAATTTTTACTACATTTTTAATCACAAAGCTGCCTTGCAGCCAAAGGACTGCGATGTACTTTCGGTCTTCGAGTCAAGCTCCACCCGCTCATCTATCTTCCACTACGGTGGAGGCTTTAAATGAGGCCCGGTCTACACTGAGCGTAAAATGGTGAAGGCACGAATGTATCCTTACTCCTTAGTTTGTTTTTTAACCAACAGGTACATCGTACGCCTGTTGGTTGCTGGGCTGTGCGTACCAGCGTTTCCTTACGACTTGCATGATTTTTAGCTGAACCTTCTTATGTGCAATTAGTTCTAAGATATTTGGCAGGACTTTGAATAAAACTTAAATTTGAACTTTGAACAAGATTTTGAACAAAACTTTGAACAAAAGTTTCACAAGAACAACTCTCTGTATCCTATGCCTTGAAAGTATTAGTTTAGAACCGTACTAACATGAGAGACTAAGCGTCTCGGCGCCTTGTCAACTCTACCGTAAATAAAGCGATCTAGTCAATAAGTGAAATTACTGATTTGATACTAATTGCTACGGTGGTGTTTTCTTCACGTCGACACTTTTCACAATGTTGCTGATATGTACAGCAGGACCACACTCATTACTTACGTTACACGTTTTCAATTGAATCGCTCAGCAAAATTCAAGCGGACCTCTACAAATCCGCAATTGCTTTTACACTCTTGCAGTAAACCAAAGCGAAAATTTTGAAGGTTTGCTCTGGCCGCTTAGTCATCCTTTCGCTGGGAGTAGCGCTGATATGCAATAAATTTAATTGACTTTATAAACTTTAGAAAAATTTTTGTTTAAAGTTGTTAAACACTTATTTTGTCTTTTAGTTGGTGTATTTCGCCGCTTGAATGTTAGTTTTACTACACAAATGAATCAGTTATTAATTATAGCTATTATACAATCTACATTTACAACAAATACTGCTCCAGGGGAGTTCAATTTAGATTTTTTACATGCACATCGAGTTATCGGTCCCGGTCCTTGGTTCTAGAACTTGCTTAATGCGCAATAATGCCGCAAAAAGCGAAAAAGTTGTGCCATTCAAAGCGTTTTGAAAGCATCGCTAAAAGATTCAAATTTCGCTAACATAAAACCTCTTTGATTGCTGCGGTTCCCTTGCGATTCGCACCATCATATTGATATAGCTTGGCGCCTTTTTGGCATAACTTTTGTGGCATAAATAAGAAGACAACGGAACCAACAATCGCGCCTGAATAGTGGATGGGTATAAATGCTTATTATTTAACTAAAAAATAAATAATAATAATGACCAGCAAGTCGGTCGAGTGGTTACATTTTGTCGCTGGAGCGGGAGGTATGGGGTTCAAATCTCGAGCTGGTCAAATCGGACATAGTGTTGCCAATGGCTCGTTTCCGCTGCAACATTTTTTTGAAAGGAACTGTGTCACCCGGGAGCAGTAACGCGGAGATGGGCCCTGCAAGCTAGTTATACGCTTCGACGTAATATAGCGAGTATAATGACAGAAGAAGAAAAAATAAATAAACAAACAATACTTTTCTTGGTTAAGTTATTGCGCTGTTCTGCACTTGAAAGAAACAGCTATTTCAGTAACACAATTGAGCAGTAAACTGCTCGCAAATGCTTTTTTTCTCGATTATTCTTGATGAATCGAAGCTTTTTTTTTAAAGTTCAATCAGAAGTGATGTGTTTGGCAATCGAATGCAGCAGGCACAAGATTGGAAGTGTTAAGTACTTTTGTCTGTCGTGATTTCAATATGATTTGCTTATCGTCAGCCTAATAAAATAAATGCCTAAGTCACATTTTGCGCAAAATGAGTTATTCATACTAAAATGAGCAGCGTGGAAAGGTGCACCAAGCAAACGTTTCAGATTCCCCAAAAATCGCCACTCGAGGGCGCTTTATGCCGTTATAATAAAAATGTCTAAGTCCAGAGACGGACTTAGGCAATTTAATGATTAGCCTATGTCATTTAATATTGACTTAGGAAACTTTATGATTAGTTTATGTCAGTCGATGCTGACTTAGGCATCCAAAAACTTCACTTGCTTTCAGAAAAAGAACAAATTCTTTGAAAACAGAAAAAAATTTTTTGAAAACAGCACATTTGCTCCACTGAAAGACAATTTATGGCGTTTGATGTGAAAATAATTGCTTGTGGTAACTAATTTGCTGCCTATGGAAATCAGTGAGTATTATTTTGGAGGTTATTGTACTATAAGGTACTTCAATTGGATGAGTTTTTTTTAAAGAGCTGCGGTTTGCGAAAATAGTCCAGTGCCTAGCATACGCTTCAGCCTAGTTTGATGTTGCTGAAAAGATACTGCCACCAGTAATTTAAATTCATGCTTCAAAGAGTCAATAGCAAAAGCGTAGTCAGAATGGGGCCAGGCAGCCCGGGTGCCCCCAATTTAAATGCAACCAATGATAAAAATGTCACAAAAAATCCTATTGTTTTTTCAGTTTCTTTTAGCATTTTTTGCGTACAACAGTAATAAACAATAATATTGACAACCAGGGGGGCTGTGCCCCTTCGGTTCAATTTTTTTCAACCATTTTAAATGCATAACCCGGGTAAAATTATGGGTTTTTGTCCAAAAAGTTGCTACCTCAGGCCCTCATCCAACCTTTTTATGAACGTAATGCAATAACCAGGGCTGGATTTATCATATGGTATAGAGTGCCAGGCGCCCCGGGCTCAAATAATCAGACAATTTTCGGCCTTCACTTATATTAAGCAGCAAGATATTGCAAAAATCTCCAAAGTGCCAAGGGCTCGCGCAGTGTAAATCCGGCCCGGGCAATAGCATGGTTAGTAAGCGAAACCATCATTTTATTTTACCATTTTTTAATAACCATTCACCTCCACCTCGCCAGTTTTCACACGATAAAATACTTATGAAAAAAAAAGCTAGGGGAAATGCTCCTTGAACAAATTATTGAATTTCAATTGAGGGGGGCCTGGGCTCCTTGGCCATAGGCGTAGCCAGGGGGTCCAGGGATTCCGCCCCCCGCCCCTATTGAAATGTTACCTATGACAAAAATGTGGCAAAAAAGCCTATTTTCGTCAGTTTCAGTTTCTTTTCGCATTTTTTGCATACAACGCTTTCTTTTAGTATTTGCAAATAATATTAACGACCAGGGGCCCCCCTAAACATAATTTTTGCCAACAAATTTAAGACGTGTTACCGGGGTGAAGTAGAAAGTTTTTGTCTCAAAATTTGCTATCTCAAGCCTTCATCTAACCTTTTTATAGACGTAATGCGATCACTTAGGGCCAGATTTACCATAATATGGCACTGTGCCACGGGATCCGCGCTCAGATGTGAGACATTTTTTGGTGTTCACCTATATTAAGCAGAAATATGTTACAAAAATCTTTAAAGTACCAGGGGTCCCGTGCAATATAAATCCAGTCCTGGCAATAACATGGTTAGTAGGCGTAACCATCTAACGTACCATTTTTAAATAACAATCTACTTTTGCTTCACCAGTTCTTATGAGACGAAATACTTTCGAAAAAAGAAATTAGCCTGGGGAAATGCTCTTTGAACAAATTATTGAATTTGAATTGAGAGGGCCTGGGCCTCCTGGCCGTATACTTATACGCCTACAACTGGTTATTTTTATGGAAACAAAAACCTCTAAGGAAAATCTTCGAGTGGATTATTATTTACTGCTAAAATATTGCATTAGGCAATGTACATTAATTTCCCTTTAAAATCGCTTACAAAATTTAACCCCAAAATGCAAGATCGTAAGTAAAAAAAGGTTTTAACAATTTAATTTTTCAATTGGCTTTCAAATGTTAAAAATCCAGCTCTTTTAAACGTCTCTAAACACGTGCAAATTGTGATACAATGGCATTGAAATTGGTAGTTTTTACAAAAAATTACAAAAAATTGCACAGCGGCTGGGGGCTTCGATCCCAGACCCTCGTCTGCGATTGATTTGAGTTACACTAGTTTATTCAACATATATTCCAATTTACACTGTTGCTTTATTTATTTTTAGTTTAAGTCCTCTCCCTTTAGCAAAATCCTGGTTACGTGCAAACACACCGGCCACGGCTTCTGATCTTCCAATCTGCAATATCGTTGTCCCACAAAAAGTTCCTCTTTCAAAACTTGCTGATCATGTCATTACATGTGATTTGGTCCCCCCCAATCAAAAAATCCTGGCTGCACCTATGTCCCTGCTCTTACATGCACTCCTGCAACTGGTTATTTTCATGGCAAAACAAAAATCTCCCAGTAATTTCTTTACGTGGATTATTATTTACCACTAAAATATAGCAGGAGGCAATGAAACTTGCTTCTTTCTACTTGGGCCAAATCACTTACAAAATTTAATCTCAAAATGCAAGATTTTAGACGTATTTTGGACTTAATTTTTTGGACTTAAAAGGAAGATCAAACAACTTAATTTTTTCAAGTGGCTTTCAAATCTTAAAAATCTAGTTCTTTGAAATGGCTCTGAACACGTGTAAATGTGATCCAATGGCATTAAAATAGCTTTTTTCCAAAAAATTTCCCTGCGGCTGGGGGCTTCGCCTCCAGACCTTTAAAGCCACCGAAAGCTTGAGGCTCCGCCCCCAGACCCCCGTCTTTAAAACGATTGAGTTATACTAGTTTACTCGAGACGTCTCCCTATTCGGACATTTTCACTTTTTAACTTTTTGCAAACCAGCCCACACGGCTTTTGATCTTCTTTGTTGCACAAAACGAAGATCTACGATATCTTTGTTCTACGATATCTTTGTTCCACAACAATATCCTCTTTTCAAAATTTCTGATGATGTCATTGCATATGATTTGTGGTTTGGGCCCCACCAATGCAAAATCCTGGCTACACCTATATGGTCAACAACCGATAAAAATTAATCGATGCACTTCCATGGCATTCGTAAGAAGGAAGTCCAGTTTTAGTTTATTTGTGTAATTTAGTTAACTGCAGAAGATTTTAAATACTCCAAAATACTTAAAACCATTTTGCTGCATAAAAGAAAAGAAGAAAAAAATGTGAAATTTGCTTTCCTTGCAGTTCATCTGTGCTCTAATTAGGCCTAATCTTTACATTTCAAGTGGATGTTAAAGAAATAATAACAATCCTATTCCGGATAAAATTAAGCAGTGTTTTTGTTGCGAACCAAACAAAGAGCTTGATGAAGCTACAGTAGGTCAGAACCTGTTAACAATAATAATCATGAAACACCTATTAAAACGTTAAAATAATGCCCCCAACAGGCTGTTTTGCCGTTAGACTCTTCAGGAGAGTTTCGCTGTTAAGCTCTTTAAGAGCCTAACGCCAAAACAGCTTTTTGGGGGCAATATTTTTAGATAAAATTAATATTTTTTTGCCCAAGTCGCAGAAAAATTTGTAATATTTTGCCTCAGTCATTTTGCCACCGAGTGAGATGTTTTCGAGCAAAATTACGTAGTTCATCGTTGATATAATTATTTTGATGTATTTTTGCCAAATTTTGGTGACTATACGTCATTTCACTAAAAAATGAGAAAGTTTTTTCGTTTTTCTCAAAACTCAAAAAAATGACTCAGGCATTCTTTTCATTAGGGTGATTTAATGCATGATCAGTATTTTGGAAAGAATGAATGAAAAAATCAAGCAATTGCATTGTACTGCCTTGGCGAAAAGCCACCAGATCAGTAATTTTACAAAACGGGCATTGCAAAGCAGTTTTCATTTCACTCGCTGTAATTAGAACATGCAGCTTGTATGGATTGTCGCTCGAATGCAGTTGGGTCGTGATTTTCAGTGCCATAATAAACGGTAGAACTATACACGGAATGTACATGCTGTGCAAAAGTTGCGTTGAACCCTACCTTTGATACAGTTTATAGTATAGTATTGATAATGCTGCTTGCAGATATGGCGCAACAGTGGAGAATCGGAGTTAAACTCATGAAGGTGGAGGTTCGATTCCCTGCCGGTACAAATTCCACATGTGTGTGCGAAAATAGCTGTGTTTGAAAAATTGTCTTTTGTTCGTTTGGATTTGCGTTCGTCCTGCTATTTTTAAAAATGAATCAAATATTTCATTATACTTACTGTATACGCCGAAACGTGTAACAAGTTGGCGGGCCCCATTTACGCGTCGTTGCATCCACGTAACAGAGCTCCTTTCGAAGAAATGTCGCAGCGGTGGCAAGACGTTGGCAAAACTTCGTCCGATTTGACCGGCTCGAGATTTGATCCTCGGACCTCCTGCTCCATAGACAAACGCGTTACCACTCGACTAACTGACCAACTTTTTTAAACTAAAAAGATAAAATTTTTGTACCTCTGGCTGGATGGTTTTGCTGATGTGTTTGTGTTACTGATGGCCTTCACGTTAAAAGGGCATTCAACCCGAATTTTGAAAAATTGCAAAAAAATCTTTAAACATATGTTTACCAACAAGACCCCCTTGCGATTCTTGTAACTCATCCGGTTAAGAAAGTCTAAGAGAAAAAATGTTATGTTTTCCCCTTAGAATCCGAATTTCGGCCATCTTGTTTCAAGTAGATTGTGCAATAAATCAGTTTGTAACTTCTATTTCCGAGTCTTGCTAAGTATCGGACTTCTTAGAACTAGGTGAGTGCTGAAGGTATTGGTAAATAAATTAGTGGAGCAACTACTGTTTGAATTCAGAGAGGTTAGATGCTTTCCTAGTCTGCTTTGTCCGCCAAGTTCTAGCTAAGTAGTCGGAGTAAGATAAGGCTTTAGTGCTTTAGGCGTAGTAGCCTATAGCCTATTGCAGATTGTTACTATTGCTTCGTATAGATAGCCTATCCAAAAAATTATTGCCTGTTGAAGGCTAAGGCATCGTAGCTGACAAGATATTAGACTAAGATTCTAGTTTTTAGTGAGCCAGTAAGTTTTATGCGATTATTGCGCAACTGGTTTCGGCCTAAAGATCAGATAAGGCCAGTTAGTTTTTCACGTAAATATGAAAATGCAAACTTCAGTGCAAAGCATTTTAGTTAGCATTTTTCGTTTAGGTTTGTTGCGGTTATCAGCAGGTACCTACGAAGCCACTTCCTCCACAGCTGCTAATGTAGTCAGTCATTTGGAACGATTTTGATCTACGTCCTTTCAGTTTGGTTATGTTCAGAAAGCATTTCTCCTTAGTCTAAGGGGAAAAATAATTGCGAATATTTTACGATTTCTCGGCCGAAGAGAATCAAAGTTGGTGCGAAAAAATTCTAAAAAATTGCCAAAGTTGTTTCACTATGGTTTCGCAGGAAAAATTTTAAACAAAACGTCCTGAATGCCGTTTTAACAAATGCGACAAATTCTCTGCCTATACTGCATTCACAAGTTAATTTTCGATGAGCAACAACGCGGAAGCCAGAGTGCTATAGTGCATATGCACAATATGATGAAGAAGTTCACTAAAAAATTAGTGCATCATTAAAAACTGCATGATGACCAGCTCGAGATTTCTAATCTATTGAGAGTGTTTTCCCCTGATAGATAAGTTTCATTTTCACTTCTTTTTATTCTGTGACTAATAAGTTTAGCATCAATAAGCGGAAGCTCTCTCTTGACAAGGTAATGCTTTTGCTCAAAATTTCAGATGTGCAATTTGCGATTTGCAGCAACGGCGAATGTGACTCTTCTGTGTTATATCAAGGACTCTCATAACGGCCTCCTTGTGGTGGCTTAGCAGAGCTGTTCACGGGGGCCATGAGCAATGGTCCCCACTAATTAGCATTTTATACGCTTTTACTTGAAGCTTCGAAGTGGGCACAATACAGAGGTAGAGTCGAGAACACAACGCTCGAGGCCAAGGACCGAGGACACATTTTTTCTAAATTATGGTAGGCTACGCAAATTTTGCATAATTTTTAAACGCGAAAGTGCTAAAGATATTATATTTCTTTAAGCATTTGATAATAATTCGAAAATAGTAGTTTTTTTTAAATAATAATGAATGCCATTTTGATGAAGTTTTACACGTTGGCAGCTGATGTTGGTTTACTTACCGTAGCAAAATCGTGATAATGAAACGAGGCCATAAGCCATGAATAGGAATATTGCTACATTATAAACGTAAAAATGGTTAATTTTGAGGCCTTAATTTCATCATTAGGGCCCAGATGCAAGCTTCCACCGCTTATGGATCCCCAGTTTTTTAGAAGTTTCCTAAACTCAAACCATATTGCTTGGTTAAACAATTTTTTTCACGGGATTTTACAAAGTTATTGTTTAAAAATATTGTAAAATAGTAAGAATTTATGTTTTTAAAATGAACTGAAGTACCGTACCTGGTATATCAGTAAGTTCATAAGCTTTTGGGAATGAAAAAAATAGGGGTCCTTGGGCGAGGGCAATGTTCCCATGCAAAGTTAAGTAATTTTAGTGATTTTTTGGGAAAAAATAGCTATTTTGGTGACTTTGAAGAAGATTACACATTAAATTTTCAAAGCAATTTGAAAAGAAAATACCGTAAATGCTTTGTTAGAAAAGGTTAATTTTCCCGCAATTTCCCAGCTCTAATTTAAGCTTATCTTTTCTTTACATTTCATTGTATTTTGTTTTTCTCACGTCTAATGTCTATCAATGAATGAGCGCTAACGTTTCGGCCGCCAAAAGACACTTTGTTAAATTTAACATAATAAGTTATTTAATTACAAGAAAACTGAGCATCCCAGCAAGGTCATATTAAGAAGAAAGGCATTGGAGACTTTGCATTACATCAATTGTCGAAACGTAACACTAATAAACCATTAATTTTTTTTCAAATGCCCAATTTTTTGCGGGAGCTTCGCTTCTTCATCTTAATGATGTGGTGTAAAAAATTTATTATGTGCTCCAGGCATTGTTATATTTGACTTCACACTTACTGTAATTTCTTAATAATTGTTCATAGAGCGTTTTTTGTGATTCAATAGTTTATTATATGAAATTTCTGGCGGCATTTTCCAACTCACAAATTGTTCAGTGAATGTGGTTTTTGCCCCCAAGACCGCTTGCCAATGAGTAGAGTTGTTCTTTCTTGTCTCAAAAAAGTTCTTTGCGCTCGTGTATTTTCAGAGCAAGTTGGCGTTCTCAAGATACGTTTTGTTAGTTATATGAATATATATTGTATGATATCAATATGCCATCCCTAATAATACAGCATTGCATTTCATTATCACACACGTATTTTCTTCTGAATTCACATGCAGAATAGGCTCGGTCATGTTTTTGCATTAGCAACTCAAAATTATAATTTCGGCAAACAGGTGGTAGCAATTAGCAGCAACCATAAACCATAAGAATTGCTAATTTTGTCATTTCAGTTGTTGTAAACTTGAATCTCCTTTTTATATTGATTTAAGCGTAGTACAGCATATGTTTTAGCTTTTTATCAGATTAATTTCTTATTTGATTGTGATTCGTTAATAAAGTTATGATTGCTATTTCAGACAAACCTGAACAGGGTCAATTATAGTGCCAAAAACGTTCGTTTAGTAATTTCTTTAATTGTAAGTAATGTTAATACAAGTAACAAGCCTAAAAATCTACCTGATCTTATGGTTGCTGTATGTTGCTACTGTTTGGTACAACTCAAAATTGTTTGTGTTCAGACCCCAGATTCCTTGTTATGATTCGGGAAGGTTTAGTGCTTTGCAGTTTGTTACGCTTGCACCGGAAGTGTTAGCAGATATAAAAACAGCAATTTTCGACAATGATTGTTGTTATTCCCTCATTCTCCAATTAGAGCTTTCACACAATGCCATTTAAAATAAGTTTAAGTATGGATTGGCTTAGTTGGCTATCACATTCATTGGTGGGCACAAGTTCGTAAATCGTTAATCCGTTAATAACGAAGCTAACTTTTTCATTAACTTGTTAATCCGTTAAAAAGTTTTTTCATGTTAACGGACTAAATTAACTTCCGTTAAGTTCTGTTAACGGACTAAAGTAACTTCCGTTAAGTTCTGTTAACTTCCGTTAAGGTTTTTGTCGTTAATTTTTTGCACCATTCATTCATCGTACCAGTACAAACCAGTTTGCACTGGTAACACTTGTTGCGTATTAGCACGAGTTTTATAGAAGAGAGCGAAGAAAGGAGCTCTTTTTGTGGCAAATAATAACCTGCAACTTCATTATAGGTCTATTAATTATCCCTGTTCACAATTTCCAATGATTTTCCGATCGCAGCTTTGTTAGTGCATTTGAACTTATTTTTATCTTGAAATTAGATTAGACTTTAAAATGTAACTTTCAAAACACAAGACCACCACAGCAATAAATTTTTCTTTGCAATCAGCTCAACAGCGTCAATACGTGTTCTAGAAGCGAGTGAATAAAAAGAAATGTAAATTACACCCAAAATGTTAACGAATTAACGGACTTTATCAACTTCCGTTAAATAAAGCTGAAAATAACGGATTAACGTTAACGGAGGTGTGAAGTTCGTTAACGGATTACTGGTTAACGAAGCTAACGTTTTACATTAACTTGCCCACTTATGATCACATTGTATTATTTTTGAAATACGGAAAGGAAACAAGGAATTGACAGACTTAAGCAGTTATATTGTCTTTTGTTAGGTTATTTTCCTTTTTAACCAATCAAAAAAAAAGCTCTCCTGGAGCCGATTAGTCATAATTCTGAAACTAGACCAAATTTAGACACAAAAGGATCTTTTCTTTTGAACAGTACTGAGTTGTCTAGAACTGAGAAGTGTTGAGAGATTTTTTTTGAAGTCGGATCATGCAAGTTTGGGAAGCATTGTGTTATTAATATGTCACACATATACCGTTGAGGGGAATACTATTTTCCAGTATACAGTATTCACAATTAAGCGTGTTTTTGAATAGTACGGCTGATGAACTTGAAGAGCAGAAACACCAGGTAAATTAGAGTAGTATGAAGCAACGAGAACAAACTTAATTGATCCTTGGGTTAACAGTTTTCTACCTATTATTTCACGTTTCTAGAACTACTTGAAAGAACTTAATTACTAAGATTTGGAAGCCGTTAAAAAAAAATTAAATTGCTCAGCCCATTTATCCTCTTTTCTTGACCCCAGAGATCAAGTCTATGGCACGTTTAAACGCTTGGATTCATCAATTAAATTTTGTAAGTGATTGAACTAAAAGGAGAACTGAAGCCTCTTTTGCCCTCCTGTTTGCGTCACCGGTCATTTTACATTTAGTTTATTCATCACGAACAAACAAAATTTACCAACATTTCATTATTATTATTATTATTAATGGGCAGCGGTGCAAGCGAATCTACTACGTTAGGTAAAGTCCACCTACACATTGCGTAGGCCTCATTTGGGCCCATTGCAACTGTAGCTGCTATGTTATTGTTTTGTTTGGTTACTGGTCGAACTCAGAAAGCCTTCCAGCTTTCTTTAAGAACGTGGCCAGTTTGCTAATGTTGCATTTCGTTACCACATTGTGAACAGTGGTTTTGGTGATTCCAAAATATTTAACACGAATATCTTGGTAGAGCTTGCAATTGCCTACATGATGATTTGGTGTTTCATCCTTTAGGCTACATTTTGGACACAAAGAAGACTCAGCACGACCTGTAGTTTTCTTGTGCCATTGTAGATTGCGGTGCCCAGTTAAAACTTGCAGTACTCTATTTAATTGAGGCCTCTTAAGGTTAAGGAGACGTATTGTTAGTCGAGAAGACATCCAACCAACAGACTCCTTCATCCTCAAGCAGTCTTTCCGTTTATTCCACAAAGATTTCCAACTATCTGTGGACCAGTCCTTAACCGTGGGGACTGTAATAAAAGATTCAGGACCATGTATTTTTGATTTAGATCCTGATTTGGCCAGATAGTCTGCCACTTCGTTACCATGTACCCCTGCATGACCAGGAATCCTGGCAATACTGACGTGGTTTTGTTTACCTAATTGATTTAGGTTTCTAATGCAGTTGAACACTGTAATTGATGGTACAGTGCACTTTATGAGTGCTTTGATAGCTGCTTGGCTATCAACCAGCACAACAATATTTTGATTGTGCATTTTTTCCCAAAGCAGGTTCTTTGCCATTTCTGAAATAGCCGAGACTTCTGCCTGGAACTCAGTGCTGTAAAGTCCAAAGTGAAAAAATGCTTCTTTTGGGGAGTTGTTCGGGTATTCTGCATAGAAATCCGCACCTACTCTCCCATCTAGTTTCGAACCATCAGTGTAAACCTTGACAGTGTTCTGATTGAGAACGCTTTTAAATCTGATAGTAGTTTTTTTATCCATAATTTGACATTCGAAATTTCTTTCGAATACCTTGGTTTTCTTTATTCGGTCAGCTGGCATTTGCAGCAGCGGTAAGAATCTTCTTGCCTCATTGCAAACATCAACATGCCTTTTCGTTTTCCCAAAGGAACCAATTAGGTTGACGTGCCGCAGCCCACTAACAGTGATTCTGTATGAACCTCGCACTGCCTCAGCCAATAAGAATTCCTCAATGGGAGTTATGTTGAGCAATATTTCCAGAGCACCAGTACGGGTGCCAGGAAAAGCTAATGAAATCATCAAGCAAGCAAGTCTCTGCACCTTTGTGAGTTTCCTCACTCAGGGGCATAATTAGGGGGGGGGGCATTGTGCCTTTGGGTCGCCAGGATTGTAAAATTGCATAGAAAAGTAAGCGAAATTGAGGCATGCCCCCCCCCCCCCCCCCCTTGCAAGTTTGGCATAACGTTTGATCACACAAATAGTATGTTCTGTGCGTTTCTTTTAGGCAATGGGCTTAAAATTGAAGGAAATTTGAATGAAGACTTTTTTTTTGCTCTTCACCTCACTTTGGGCGAAAAATCGGACTGAATTTGAGTAGAACAATTTCTGATTCAGATCTTTGTTCTTCTCAAATTTTCTGCCCCCCCCCCCCCCCCCTTCCCCCCTTTTCAAAATCGTGCGTACGCTACTGTCCTCTCTAAATACTTTTTGTTGAGACCGCCTGCCCAGGACACACGTGCATACGACATGATTGGACGTATCATTGCTGTGTATATCCATTTCATCATAGATGGTTTTATTCCCCACGTTTTACCTACAATTTGTCTACATTGCATTAATGATGTAGTTGCTTTGCGGGTAATACGGGTAATATATGGTTTCCAGGTAAGCTTGCTGTCCAAAGTAACATCCAACAGCCTTGATTCTTAGGAAAATTCAAGTTTTGCACCATTCATTAACAAGGAACCCAAATCTGGATTCCGTTTGTGAGTGAACAGTATGATTTCAGTTTTCTTGCTGCTAAACTGTGGCTCTTGATCCAAAGCCCAGTTTGTAGCAATATTTATTGCTTTCTGAGCCATACCTCTGATCCAAAGCATATCAGCACCAGTGACCAACACTGCTAGATCATCGGCATAGGCTCGAACATAAAAGCCCCTGCTGCGTAACTCTAGCAACAGGTTGTTTAAGACACAGTTCCACAGAAAAAGGGACTGGATACCACCTTGTGGGTTCCCCTTCACTACTGCCCTTTTAACTATATCACCATATAATTCTACTTGGACTGTGCGATGTCTTAGCAAATTCTCTGTCCATGAGGTTAGAACCTTAGACATGCCCAGCCCTTGCAGAGCCGCAACAAAGCTAGGAAAGGTGACATTGTCAAAGGCGCTGACAATATCCAGGAAAATTCCCAAAGCCGGCTTTTTTCTAAGAAGGCAATGTTCTACACGGCGCACAAATTTATGCGCGGCAGTTTCCGTAGAAACTCCTGCACGAAATCCATACTGCGATGCAGAAAGCTTTGCCTGCACGTTATTATCTTCATTAATATGATACAAAATTAGTCTTTCCAACCATTTCAATTGAAAAGAAGCTAAAGTGATCATACGGAAGGATTTAGCTTCAAAATAGCTTTCCTTTCCGGGTTTGGGGAGAAATATACCTGTGCCTTATTTCCATGCCAATGGCACATAGCTGTGTCTCAGGCATGCTTGAAAAATGACGTGGTAATATTCTTTCAGTTGATTCCAACCTTTCTGTAACAGCACAGGATAGAGCCCGTCTGGCCCTGGTGCTTTGAATGGTTGAAACTCGTTAAGAGCTGCTTCCATACGCTCAAATGAACATATGTTTACAATCATTTCAGTGTCTTCAGGTCTCATGAATGGATTGCCCACTAAGTCGGACCTGGTTGCACGATTTTCTGTCTGTTGGCTACCCGGTGATAAGATATACAGCAGATAGTTCAAAGTTTCTAGTGGAGACTTTGTGAATTCTCCGTTGTGTTTAATTACGTTGCTAATACGCACCGTTTCATTCCTTCGAATAATCTTAACGAGCCGAGCCGTTGGTGTTTGACTATTCATACTCTCTACAAAGCAATGCCATGAATCGCGCTTTGCTCTTCTGACAGCTTTTTTGAAGTAGGATAGGGCGAGCTTTTGAGCCTCCCAATCTTCTTCTTGTTTTGTTTTAATGGCTTTTCTCCAAGCTCGGCGAACCTCTTTTCGAAGGCTTGCTAGATCAGAATTCCACCAAATGTTATCTTTCGTACGAAGCGACTTTCGCATAGAGCAAGCAGCTTCATATGAGTTAGTAATTACTGAATGAACCTTGTTTGCCAGCATATCAATGTCTTCTTTTGAGCAAGGCACTGGTACTGGTCGTAAAATTCGTTCATTTAATTTTTGTTCGAGTTCGTTTACATACTTGTTCCAGCACGTACGACGAACATTACGAAACATTTAAGCTTGTTTTCGGATTCTGCTTTTAACCTGGAACCTAATATACATGTGATCCGAGAATGATGGCACGTCGCTAACAAGCCAGCCAACTACTCGGTCCCATGCACACCGGTTTACTAAGGTCAAGTCCAGAACCTCTTCACGCGTTTTAGTTCTGAATGTTGGTTTATTACCCACATTACAGAAATTCAGGTCTGCTCTAACACAATACGCAAGCAGATCCTCTCCTCGATGGTTTATATTGGAGGATCCCCAAATAGTGCGATGTGCATTTGCATCGGTTCCTACAATTGTAGGGATTTGTTCATTTTCTGCGAAGACTAACAGATCCCTCAATAAATTGGGCGGAGCTGGTTCTTCGGCTGCCATATAAGCCGATACGAAAACAAAACTGTCACCGCTTTGGCACACATTGTTAACTCTAACTGCCACAATATCCTCACTTGAAAACATCGGGATTAGAGAACAACAGAGATCAGGAGTAGCATAAATGCACGCCTGAGGACGATTACCCTTTTCAATACCTTGAAAGAGGTTCTAGCCTCGTAGCTTACTTCTGATTTTAGTGGCATATGTCCATGGTTCTTGAGCTAACACTAACCCGGAACGCAGATTTTTTGTAACTTCACACATGTCCTAGCTTGCTGCTTTACATCTGTGTAGGTTGATTTGCCAACAACACTCTAAATTATGTAAGGACAACTTAGGTGTCGTAATGGCTTTATTTGATTTCCCCCCACCGCTCCACCTTCGACTTGCAAGCAACTTCCGAGAAATTACTTGGATTCTGAGGTTCCACACGGGAAGTTGGGGTGGTGTTCGGTTTTACAACCGACCATACCATTTTTGCTATACCCCAGCTTCTGAGACCGATTCCTTTAACCATAGAACCTTCTCAACTTGAGGGCTCATATTTGATGTTTTTTCGGCATCTGGGCTAGAAGGCGCACATAGCCGAGAGTTATCTTTGTTGGCATTGTCACTCAAGAACTCAATGATTTTTGGTTGTGACCGTGCCACTTCTTCTGAATTTAGGGGTATGATCCGCGTAAGTTTTCTTGATCTAATGATATTAGACATAATCATTGGATTGGTTTTCTTTAAGCTGAGAAAAGTTCCAAAGACCAGATTATCCAAACTAGCAGGAAGCCACTAACTGCCATTTCTGCCGATAACGACACACCAACACCGCAATTGACAGACTTATCCCTGGAGCACTGGCCTCGGCGGAGCCCCCCAATACAGCTGTAGACCCCTACCCAGGTACCATCTGGAACTACAGGTGCACGGGGACTTTCACAAGCTGATGGACACGAAGTCCTATGTTGGGTAGACTAGGACCAGCATCCTCTCTATCTTGTGGCCGCGACACGGCATCGCGTTTTATCCGCTGTACCCTATACTCGCATTGACAATCCGTCTCAATATTGGTCCATCATCACCAGTTTCCATTTTAGCTAGCAACCTCCTGTTGGCCTTTGAGTCCAGGGGTCGGAATATTAGAAGGCAGGACTTCACAGTATCAGGCCTTCGCTTGCGCTATTGCCTGGTTGCTAATTCCTGCACTCCTTAACCTAGCCTAAATTCATCGGCCAGTTGCCATTGCCTCAATTCGCCAGTGTTTCCGCTGTTTCCACCCGACACCACGAGGCGGTTTGAGATTGGACTCTGTCAGGCTACCAACATTTTGAAGCAGTTGGTTTGTTCGTTATCGAGAAAGAGACAAAATATGTAGGTTATTATCACTCGTATCGACATTCGACAATAAAGAAAAATATGCCTCGGCTTATATTCGCTCTCTTTTTTTTCTCTTAACAATCAGTAAATTTTGAGTTGTGACTGGCTGTTCTTAAATTTTTGCCCATTTTCAACCTCATTTTTTTAAATTTGTTCTTAAATTTTGAGAGCATCGATGTCAATTCTAGCGACTACGTTTGTAAACCAGTTTAATTTCCAATGCTTTGTCTCCTTGATTTAACGCTTTTTTCTTGCTTTTGCAGCATCGTAAAATTGCAAAAGCGATACGGAGAGCTTATTTCATCGATCTTGAACGACTGCCAAAAGATTTCTCAATTACTTGCGCAGCGTTCTATGCTCTCAAAATAGTAGCAATTTCGCTTCCAAACACAAGAAAATCATCGAAATTTTTGCTCTCAATCTGTGCAAAATTCAATTTGTTTTAAATCAGAACAAAATACGTTTTTGAAGCAGTACAAACATTAAGCCTCTTACGAAACTATTTTAGTTTACTTACAAAAAATTACCCTGTCTCGAGAACAATTTTAAGCTACGAGACCGAGACCACGATGGTTTGAGACCAAGACCGAGACCGATGCAAAATAGCTGAAATCAAGACCGACACCACAAAATATCGGTCTCGAGACCGAGACCGGAAGATCGCCTTCTTCTAATACTCAAGAGCCTAAAAATTAAAAAACAAAAGTTGCCTGTTGGCAACCGCAATCTCAAAAAACAAATAATGCAGAAAACCTTTTAACACAAAAGTAACGATTCTTAAAAAAATTAAGCTCTACAGATGCTTTAATTAACAGCTTATTTTTTATCAAAAGATAGTTATCCAGTAATTTAATGTGACAAACAATTTTTTCTATATCAGTCACACAATTGCGAAAAACCAATAAATAATCAAACAAAAATGCACAAAGATTAGATTGAAATTGGGTCTTCAGTCACGAAGTGAGTATGAGGCAAATTATTAAGACTTGCGCAACGCTTCGCGTCGGAAGACCCTTTGGTTTTTTTCGTACAAAATTAACGGTTTTCCTTCAACCAGAGGTTGAAACCGCTGCAGTATTACTTCGAAACGGCTGAAGGTAGAAATTTGAAATTTAGAACTTAGAAGGATGGCATATGGAACAAACTTTTTGCAATACTTTGGGGCAATCGGTCACGTGATACAAGTATCCAAGCAAAAAAAATGAAATGCCGATCGGAGGTTCTGTGGTGACCGAGTGAATACAATTTAATATTTTTTCATACGTGATTGTCTGCGGTATCCGGTTATTGGAACGTATTGCTCATTGCTATGGGTGGTATTGTATAATGAACGGATATCGCGAGACAAAAAGGCAACCCTGGCAAAATTTTTAAGGGGAAAAAGCCTTTCTAAGTGGAGATCTAATCTGCTTTGTCTCAGGTCATAAAAAGCTTAAATTTGGTGAAGTTTGTCTTCAGATTTGTCAAAATTTTCTGAGAGAAAATTGAGCAAAACATTTCCTACCTGAATGATCTTTCTAGCCCCTATACTCCCCTTATTGTCGTTACGCCAATGCAAATAAACTTGTGTTTCTTTTCGCGCCATTAAATTTTTAACGCTAATAAATTGCTGAAATAAAAATTAACTTTTTTGGACGCTGGCACGGTAAAACTTTTCGCAATACTGACAAAAGCTTGGTTGATTGATTCATACTTGTTACTTGCGAAGTGCTGATATGGTATCTGAAATTTCAACATTATGATACTGTACCAAATTCGATGTTTTTGTATTCAAATTATTTAGTTTTGAATTTTTTGTTTCAACTTGCTGAGGTTTTTGTTGTTCTGAAACTTTGAATAAAAGTAAAATTAGCGTTTCCACGAAATGGTTTTAATAAAAAATAAGTGAACCTACTATAAATGCCAAGCACCGATTTTGGGAGAGAGCTTTTCGGAAACATTTTTCGCGTTTCGGTTAAAGTGTTGCTAAGATTTGCATTCGTGGGACACTCCATAGCAAAAAATTGTGTACAGTCGATTCATACGCAATAAAGCGGAGAAGAGCCTCTTTATCCTTTTGGCTTTTACATATTTTGGTAAAAGCAGCAGTCTACATTGGAATTAACGTGCTGTATTAAAGTCCTAAGGCAAAAGTGGGTAGACAGCATTTGCAATAGGTTTATGCATCAGTTATACGATGCAATTGTTTGTAACTAATTAACTTTGCTACAACTGTGTTATTTGTGGTGTGTAGTTGCAATTCTATAACTAACTTTGTTTTAATTTTTCTTGTTTTTTATAACTATGTTACAACTGATGTTTTTTTACCGTCCACCTACTTTTGGCTCACGCTGTATATTAAATTTTTAGAGAATTGCCTGCAATAATTAAACTTCCCAACAGAAAGTAGGAATAATACTGACTGGAAGCTTGTATGACGTTGATTGTACGGTAGCTCAGCGATGTTTTAGGGGTTGCGAAATTTTTGTCTTTGTACTATATTTAATACTACAAAATAATTTTTTTACCTTTTTTACATGTTGATTTTCAATGAGCATTGACCTGGAAGTCATAAGTCATTAACTGGAAGTACGATAAAAAGAGAACATTACAAACTGCTTGATGACCAAGACGAGTATTCTTTCTCACGTCGCTTTTCACTCTAATTTAAGCTTTACTTTTTTGCATTGACAGCAATATATTGTGCCATTAATAAGTTTAACATCAATGACAGAAACTGTGCCGAGTCAGGATAATATTTTTGATTAAAATTTAATTGCATGTTGAGGTTTGTTATTATGAAATACATCAATAAAATTTTGCTGAGTGATAACTACTGCTCGTACTATGTTAAAAGAAAAAGGGAGTTTTTTTGCGGTTTTACACTCATAACTTGGTAGTAAAACAAGTGGAAACATGCATTCTGGGTAGTATTTTACTAAGAAAAGATCAGAATGCATATTATCTACCATTTCAATCACATCATGTGATCAAGCCAATTTTGATAAAACCTCTATTTTTTGTTCAAATTAGGGTTAGGGAAATTATATAAAGTATATTTAATTTCCCCAACACTATTTCATCCCACCAAATCCACAATGAATGAAAAAAGAAGGGTTTCACCAAAATTGGCTCGATCACGTGATGTGACTGGAACAGGGAATAGTTGACGAGATGCATTTCAACCTTACCCATTCCAAGTTGTAACGAAGCAATGCAAAAAATGTAACAGCAATGTAACCTATCTTAATAAAAAGCGACCAAAAAATACAATAAAATAGATATTTTAGCATTTATCAGGTTAGGAGAATGCATGAGGTTGTTTACCCGCCATACCAAGCCAAATGTTAACTGTATAATTGACGGAAGCCGTACAGTTGAACTTCGGGACTAAGTTGTGTTTACTGATACACGTAAAATTGTATTTAGGAAGTAAACTGCCATTGAGCATTTGAATGACGCAAGATTCACATAGGCTATGGGCAATCGCTTTAAACTTATTACTTAGTTTTTTGAAAGTCGTATAAAACTTCGTTGTATAAAGTCGTATAAAACTTCGTATAAAACAGATATTATAGACACCGTAACAACCTGAAATCCCTTGCAACAACAAATAAAGTTGATCTTAATGATACAGAATTATAAATTGCAAGAAATTATAACGCTTTATTGAGAACGATATACTCAGAAATTAATGATAAGCGGTAGACCAGCTGTGCCCAAAGTGCGGCCCGCGTAGCAATTTTGTGGGACCAGCGAATGGCCTCAAGAATTTGTTATTTTGAGTTAGACCTTTAGTTAGATACACCTCAAAATCTGACAAATATAATGTCAAAAACTGGCAAAGACCTTTTTTATTTTTATTTTTGGATCTTCAAACTAATTTTCGGCAAAGACAAAATCAATTTCTCGGGAAGATTCTTTTTTTTTTACTTTCGGTCTCCAGCTAAACTCCGACATAATTCGGTGGCTGTGGCCTGTTCCTCCGTGCATTTAAGCCAATGCACCCGCTCTTCAAAAAGTCTGGACACCCTTGACCCTGCTATGGACAGCATTCAAAATCTTAGAAGCACAATCAAACCCATAATCAACCGCCTGAGACATACCGTTTGTTTAAAGCTGTTAGTCGTAGGTTTGATTATGCCCCTGAGACTCTAGATAATGTACAACTAGTAGCTTACCATTATGACACTTTACAGAATTTATGATACAAAAATTTTGGAGCCCGTTTAATCCCTTAAAGTTCTTATATATGAATTCAATGGAAGAAAAATTACTAAGCCGGCATCGCTCGATTAAAAGAAGTTCTCGGATCGTCACTCAATTGACTCCAGAAACAGGCGTCTCCACCGAGGGTAAGAATTTAAGGTAACCTATTTAGCAATGACCAGGGCCGTCGAGAGAAGTTTCGGAACAGAAGATCCAAAAACACTTCTTTGCCGCTCACTCAAAACTGACCTATTTTTTGCGGGATTTAAGGTGAAAACCAAAAAAATGTCTTTGTTCGAAATGGATCTTTTCAGTAATGTGAAAACCTAAACTTTTAAGGGAGCTCCGCTTCCGAGCACTGATAGGTAATAAACAGCCTACTTGATTGAGTTCATTATTACAATCGCTCGGATCCCTAAATCTGGGCGCCCTTGAAATTGTCGGGCCTGTTGGGTACTTCATCTCATCTTGCTATCCCTCAACGCTTTGGCAATGACGTAATAAAAGTATATAAGTCTCTCAATTATATAGGTTGCAGTTGCAGCCAATATCAGAACCACAAATGTTTTTACCATAATGATTTTTCAAATGAAATGTGCAATACAACAGCAGCAACAATAACAAAGGTTTCGAATTAATTTTGGCTTTGCCTTTTTTTTTTTTTTTTTTTTGTGGTAGAACGTCTGCTAGTGAATTGGTAGACTCAGGTTTGTTTCCTTCGAGTAAAACCAATGGCTATAAACATTAGTAGTCGCAGTTTTCTTGCTTGACGGTCAGCAATTAAAAGAGACAGAGTGAAGCCTCCATCGCGTGTGGCAGACAAGTGAGCAGGTGGCAGCTTGACTCGAAGACTCCTGACCAAAGCAACTTGTTGAATATCTAAGTCACACAAACTTAAAAACTTTGAACGACTCCAACTCACTGCGCTGGCTGTTGGCTTCCAAAGCTGTTTGTGCGGTTCCATCTTGCACTGACTAATTACGATCACAATTTTTTTTTCAAAGCTTTTTCCATCTTCCCGTTTTCTTGCTCCGAAAGGAATAGTAGTTTTACTACAATACCCCTACTATCTTTCTTGCTGTGAGTAAATGTCTGAAGGGATACTTTCACTCCGTGGGTACCGCTTCCGCCAAAACTTCCATTGTAACAAGAATTAGCTTAGCTTCTGCTATAACAATTTACAAGTCATTTGGACGCAATTAAGTAGTTAAGATCAATCCACTACACTGAGTGTTTATACGCTTTATTTACTTATTAATTTTTTGATCGTGAGTATCAGAGGTGAAGTCGAGGACATAGCGTTCGAGGCCAAGGACTCAAAAAAAATCCCAGGACAAGAACCGATTTTTCGAAGATAGCCACTCTCGGGGCCAATTCTACTTAGGACAATCTTTAAACACTAATTTTGTAAATTATGTTAAGACAATTTTCATTAGTTTCTCGTGAAAATGCTTTAAACTGTATTTTGTTAAGTTTTTACTGATAAAATTTGAAAATAGTAGTTTGTGAAATTACTACTTATTAGATCCCACTTTGAAGTTTTACTCGCTAGCTACTGCAATGTTGAATAATTTTCGCAGCGGTATCTTGGTAAAAAAACAAGGCCACTACTCGTGAATAATAGTGTAGCATCAGCCCCAACGTAGCCGCAAGTGAAAGATTAATCGGATCAATTGTTTATTAAGTCAACCCGGAGAGTAGTTCGATAAGTTGTTCAGCAGTGCCGGTCGACCGCATTGGGAAGCATCCTTTTGACAGGTACGTTGTAATAGTTGCTACCAGGGCTGCGAACTCGAACATGAACTCGAATTCGAAAAAACTCGGTTATTTTGCAGAACTTGAACTCGAAAAAATAATTTTTCTGAACTCGAACTTGAACTCGAATAAAATTGTTCGAGTTCTCTAAAAAGAAATTTTACGATTACAAATTTGTCGGAAAATTAATATTTGTTGTTGATCAAGCCGTGTAAATTGAGATTGCGTTTTTCATAACAGCTGCATAAGTGCATATCCTTCACTGTTTAGTTTAAGTCGTGGCGACCTAGAAAAACAGCGCAAGATGTATAGAGTACAAAATCAGAGCAATTAAGGAGTATTAGAGGAAAATAAATGCAACGTTCTCTCAAGTAACAAAAAATTAAGGTTGCCTCGTAGCGAAGACTTTGAACAGTACCAACAAGAAGAGAGCAATTGCAATCTAGTAGCGAATCTATATGGGGCGTCGTTTGTCTAAAATATTTGTTTCATTTTATAAGGACAAATTTTGCTACGATTTGACATATTTACTGCAATATGACATATTGCAACACTATGTAACATATCTACTGCAATATGACATATTGCGCTGCACTATGTAACATATCTACTGCAATATGACATATTGTAAGACTATGTAGCAAATGTACTGCAATATGACATATTGCAACAATATGTGATATTTGAAAATGACTTTCAATAAAGTCGATTTCATTTTGCTTTCGCAATAAGCTTTTCGGACAGAACTCTTCAGTTGCGATCTCTGTCTGGTTTGGTATGTGGTGAGCAGGATCTTTTAAAGACCGAATGCAGTAAGGAGAAATGCACTCTGCAGTAAGGAGAAATGCATTCTGCAGTAAGGAGAAATGCACTCTGCAGTAAGGAGAAATGCGTTTCAAGGGGATTGCAAGATAGTAAGGAGAAACGCAATTTATCCAATGCCAACAGGCTTTGATCTTACCGAAACAGTTGTAGAGTGAATACGAACTGCTTTTGCCTGCACAAATCTGGTTTTATCCGTGAAATATAAACCGCTTCCAATAGACTCAAGTGAAACTGAGAGCGAGCTGTGGTTAGGATTTTAAACTGCGAATCAGAATAGTTGCGTGCGCACTGATTGGATTCCAACAAATGTTGGCCAATGGCTGAATCGCTGTCTGGTTCGAATTGAGTCTTACTTTTTGCTTTGCATTTTCTATTTGGCTGGGTTCTAGTTGGTTGAGATGTTTTTTGCCTTATTGCTTTTGGAACATGTTGCTTGATGCGTTTCTGAAGCCTTTGAGTAGTGCGACCTACGTACCGACTATCACAGTGGCACTCATATTCATAAATAACCATACTTCTTTGATTGGCAGGTAGCACATCTTTTTTGGCAGCAGGTAGCATGCATTGGCTTGAGAAAATCAAGCGTGGTGACACTGCTCCGTAGCAATTTTGTACAGCACTTTTGACTTGATGTTCTAATTGCTGAGAAGCTGAGCCTATCCACGGGGCTCTAAGGTACACTGGGCACTTTTCTGGTCCAAAGGGTTTGGCTGCAGAAAATTGTGCAATTTTCTTGGATATGTGCTTGAGTACTATATCTTCAGGGTACCCGTTGTCAAGCAAGATCTTTTTGATAAAATCAATCTCTTGCTTAAGCTTGTTTTTTGTACATATCATAAGTGCTCTGTGTACCAGCGTGGCGATTAGGTTCGTTTTCCGTTTGCGTGGGCTGAAGGATTCCCAGCGGATGTATTGACCAGAAAAAGTGGGTTTTCGATATACACTGGTCTCGAAACCAAGTTCAGTTCTTTCCACTAGAATGTCTAGAAATGGAAGTTTGCCATCTTGTTCTTTTTCAAAAGTGAACTTGAGAGCAGGATGTAGACAATTAAGCGTGACCAGGAAATCGTCAACGTCACCTTCTTGTTTGAAGATGGCAAAGGTGTCGTCAACATATCGAAAATAAATTGTCGGTTTTTGAACACAGGAGAATAGTTTGGACTCGTGGTATCCGACAAAGATATTCGCTAATGCTGGGCCTAATGGTGAGCCCATTGCTACTCCGTCCGTTTGCTTGTACGTTGTGTCATTGAAGCTGAACTCTACGGATGACGTAGCACTTTCCATAAGTTCAATAAATACCGCTTGGGGGATGGGAGGTGTGGAAGAAGGGTCTTTGTACAGGGCTTCCGCACATATGCCGATCGTTTCCTTGAGAGGTACATTGGTAAATAGGCTTGAGATGTCAAATGAGCACAAATAGACATCTTTTCCTTCTAATCTGAGGTCTTGCATGGTTTGTGCGAATGTAAATGAGTCTTTTATGCAGTTGGTGGAAAACTGCTCAAGCACTGGCTGTAAAATGCTTGCTAGCCATTTGGCAAGTTCATGGTGGGAAGAACCGACCATGGACAGGATAGGCCTTAATGGCGTGCCTTCCTTGTGTGTTTTAGGCAATCCGTACATTCGCGGTCTTTGTGAACCCGTAGGGCGTACCTCATCATAGACTTGTTTAGGTAGCTGCTCTGAGTTCAGTAACTCTCGTAATCGGTTCTGAAGTTTTGTCTCTATGGTAGAGGTTCTGTCAGCCGTGGCGGCTGGGCCAAGACATTAGAATTTTGATGCGTCATTCAGGATGTTTTCCATTTTAGTTACGTAATCATTTTTGTTCAAAATGACTACACCTGATCCTTTATCGGGACGAGTGATAAGGATTTTTTTCATTTCTACGCAAGCTTTTGATGGCCTGGTAGCATTCGTTCTGCATCATAAAGTCATGTTTTTCGATTTGATTTTCACTGTAGCTGTGTGCCAGGTCAGTGAGTCGGGCTTTCAAAGCGTTTCGCGTATCAACAGAGCACGCTTTGTGATGTTGTAATTGCGCCCATAGTGACTCGAACTCAGCGAACAATTGTTCTTTACACACAGTTTTGGGTGGTAGGCAAAAATTGAGTCCATGTCCAAGTACGAACTCCTCCGTGTCCGACAGCACATAGTCTGAGAGGTTCTGAATGTGATTTTTCCCGTCACTCAGCGCTGTACCAAAACGTTTGCGTCTGAGTATCATGATCAACCGATCATGTTTAGACTTCGTTTTCCGTTCAGTTCGTTCATCTAGCTCGGCTAGATATCTGCACAGTCGAATAGTGTCAAACATAGAGAGAAATTCGCGAGCCTTTGTCCAATATGCCCGGTAGGCTGTGCGAAGTGTTCTCAATCGTTTGTTGTTTCTCATGATCTCATCTTTGAGAAAAAACCGCTCAATGTCAGGGCTGTGGCTGACATTTGCTTTTTGAATGCGGTTCGCCATGAAAGTGGGAACTTTCATGGCGAACCGCATTCAAAAAGCAAATGTGAAAGCAAAATGAAATCGACTTTATTGAAAGTCATTTTCAAATTCTGCACCACCTCAAAATTGTTCAAATATGTGATATATTGCAACGCAATATGTGACATATTGCAACGATATGTGACATATTGCAACAATGCGTGATATATTGCAGCGTAATACGTGACATATTACAACGATATGTGACATATTGCAACAATATGTGATATATTGCAGCGCAATATGTGGCATATTGCAACGATATGTGACATATTGCAACAATACGTGATATATCGCAGCGCAATATGCGACATATTGCAACAATATGCTACATAGTGCAGCGTAATATAGTTGTGATATATTGCAGCGCAATATGTGTGATATATTGCAGCGCAATATGTGACATATCGTTGCAATATATCACATATTGCGCTGCAGTATATCACATATTGTTGCAATATGTCACATATTGTAATAATAAGTCAATTAAGATGTTTTTTGACGTTTGTTGACAATTTCAATTAAGATGTTTTTTGACGTTTTTTGACAATTAAGATGGTTTTTTTTTGAAAAAAAAAAAATGTCACATATTGTTGCAATATGTCATATTGAAGTAGATAGGTTGCATATTGTTGCAATATGTCATATTGCAGTAGATATGTTACATAGTCTTACAATATGTCATATTGCAGTGAATATGTCAAATCGTAGCAAAATTTATCCTTATAAAATGAAAAAATGTTTTAGACAAACGGCGCCCCATAAATCTACGCAATTATTGCGTTAACAGACTGTAAGTTAATTGTCTCTACTTTCCAGTTTGTAAAAAGGCGCTTGATTAGTTAGAATAAATTAGCGAGTTTTGTTTTTGACAAAAAAGTTAGCAATTGAGAAATGAGTTTGTGGTTGAAAAGATTCACGACGTAAGAAATAAGGTATTGAGAACTTCTTTCTTGTAGTTTGCATATTAGTCAAGTAGTTGATCATACTACTAACAAAAATAATTTTGGGTTGCGCAGCATTCAAATTGAAATCTTCTTGCAAAATTTTGTGTTGTTTATGTTGGCACAAAGCAGGGGTATGAAGTGTTTGTGAAAGTAGCTGTAGGACAGTGCTCTTCAACATTTTTCGTTATTGCGCACCCTAAAAAATTTTGTGAGGAGCTTATGCACCCCTTGCTTAAAATTTGATATGAGGCAAAAAAACATATCAAAATTAACTTGCAAAAAGACAATTGCAATACAGTCTGCACTAAGAATAACACAAGATAGAGCACACAACAAATTCAAGAAATTGTCGTTGATGAATTTTTTGGTGTTGCATATTATCAACTAACATTCGAAACCGAGAAATGATATCCTTTTTAATTGCTTCCCTCATCAATGGATCAATGCGTGTGAGTGAATTTCTTCAGCGAGATTTGATCTCACACAAACATGAAAAACCACTTTCGCATAAATACGTTAGGGCATTGAATGAGGACAGAAATTGCCGTTTTTGCTATGCTTCTGTGTTCTGGCACATTTAGTAGGTGCATTCAAAATTCAGGATGTGGTGTCTCTAAATAACGCTGTCATGCCGAAATCTGATTGAAGATCAATTCAATCTTCGGTTTCAGAAGTAATACTCTCATAAAATGGGTGTAACATCCCAGAATTAGCATCAAGTGTGGCATTCTGTTCTGCAGTGAAATACTTTTCATAGCTTTTTGCAGCAATTTAAGATGTGCTTCAATAAAGTGGAAGCTGTTGCATCTGAAAATTGCTTCCATGTTCCGTCATGAAGTCATGCTAAAGGGGAGAGTTTGAAAAGTTTTTTGATGAAACTCGGTTCTGCCACAGAGATATGTGCATAAAACGTAGATTCCAGTTTCACACACATACACACAACTGCATGAGACACCATGTCACAATACGGCAAACATGGATTGCTTAAAAAAAATCATGCTCAAGATCCATTGGTGGGCAAGTTAATGCAAAACGTTAGCTTCGTTAACCACTAGTCCGTTAACAAGCTTCATACCTTCGTTAACGTTAATCCGTTATTTTGAGCTTTAAGTTGCGGAAGTTAATGAAGTCCGTCAATTCGTTAATATTTCAAGTGTAGGCCTAATTACATTTCTTTTTATTTACTCGCTTCTAGAACACGTATTGACGTTGTTAAGCTGATTGTAAAGAAATATTTATTGCTATGGTAGTCTTTTGTGTTTTGGAAGTTACATTTTACAGTCTAATCTTATTTTAAAATAAAAATAAGTTCAAATGCACTAACGATGCTGCGATCGGAAAATCATTGGAAATTGCGAACAGCGATAATTAATAGACCAACAAGGCTGCAGCTTATTATTTGCGACAAAAAAGAGCTCTTTTCTTCGCTTTCTTCTGTAAAACTCGTGCTAATGCGCAACAAGTATTACCAGAGCAAACTGGTTTGTACCGGTACGATGAATGAATGGTGCAAGATACTAACGATAAAAATCTTAACGGAAGTTAACAGCAGAACTTAACGGAAGCACAGTATACTATAGTTAATATACAGGGTGTTTCTAAATGGTTGACCCTATTCTAAATGCCCATATCTCGGAAACTACTAGATGGATCATAATGAAACTACATACATTTTATGTTGAAGGTCATAACTTTTATTGGTTAAATTTACCAAAAGTACAAATATTTGTTGGTTCTATGACAGATTTTCATAAATGTTCAATATGAGCGCCGCCTGTGACTCTGCAACTGTCGAGTGGGTACTCGAGCTCGTGCCAGACTTGCTGTAGCATGTCTTCGGTAACAGTTGCCAGTGCAGCTGTAATTCACTGTTTCATTTCTTAAATGTTAGTTGGAAGAGGAGGTACGAAGACTAGTATTTTCACGTAACCCCAGAGGAAAAAATCACACGGAGAAAGGTCGGGTGATCGTGGTGGCCATTTTACCTCGTTCACCTGACCTTTCTCCGTGTGATTTTTTCATCTGGGGTTACGTGAAAATACTAGTCTTTGTACTTCCTCCTCCAGCTAACATTTAAGAAATGAAACAGTGAATTACAGCTGCACTGGCAACTGTTACCGAAGACATGCTACAGCGAGTCTGGCACGAGCTCGAGTACCCACTCGACAGTTGCAGGGTCACAGGCGGCGCTCATATTGAACATTTATGAAAATCTGTCATAGAACCAACAAATATTAGTACTTTTCTTTGTAAATTTAACCAATAAAGTTATGACCTTCAACATAAAATGTATGTAGTTTCATTATGATCCATTAAGTAGTTTCCGAGATATGGGTATTTAGAATGGGGTCAACCATTTAGGAACACCCTGTACTATGACGGAAGTTAATTTAGTCCGCTAATACGAAAAAACTTATCGTATTATGTTTTGACCATGTTTTGACGTACGTATTATTTTTTGACGTCGTGTTAATGGAAACACTCCGCATCGATTTGGTATTTTTCAAATCGATGCAAATTTGTAGAAAAAACGATACCACGACAATCAGGGCATGGTATGGAATGGAAGACGATTTTTCCATATTCCATACTGACAATTTTCTTCCATTCCATTTCCATTCCATACCAAAAATCTTCCATTCCATATTCCATTCCATACTAAAATTTTCTTCCATATTCCATTCCATACTAAAATTTTCTTCCATATTCCATTCCATACTTCCATACCAAAAAAATTTTAGACTGGAATTAATTGAACGTATATTTTGTTGCTTTGCACCTTTGCAATGTTGTAAGCAACCGCTCGTGGAGGTGCGCCAACAACATTTCTAAGATGCAACGACTGGTATCTGGTATGCATATTGCACATGGTTTAATGCATAGGCAAAGCCTGGATTTTGAATTGGGAGGAGGGCTAAACCGCAAATCATGCAATGACGTCATCAGAAGTCCTTGAAAAGAGGGACTTTTTATGGGACTAAGAATAAAGATCAAAAGCAGGGCGTCTGATTTGGCTCGTAACCTGGATTTGCTATAGAGGAAGGACTAGAACCGAAGTTAAAAAAATCTTTCTATCCTATCAAAATTGGGAAACGTGGCGAGCAAAATAGTGCAACTCAAACATGTCATAGAGTTCCCAGACGCTGGGCGATTTTTTGGAAAAAAATGGCTTTTTAATGCGATTCGGATCACATTTCGCACGTTTTCAGAGCCATTTGAAAGAACAAAATTTTTGTTGTTTGAAAGCCAATTGAAAAAATCCCTCTCTTCAGGTTAAAGTCAAAAACACGTTTAAAATCTTGCATTTTGGGGTTAAATTTTGTGACTTGGCCCAAGTCAGGGAAATCAAGGTACATTGCTTTGTGCCACATTTTTAGCATTAAATAATGCACACGAAGATTTACCTTTGAAGATTTTTGTTTTGTCATGAAAATAACCAGTTTTAGGAATATATGTATGACCAGGGGCCCAGGCACCCTCGATTCAAATTCAATTATTTGTTCAATAAGCATTTCCCCTAACTAGGTTTTTTCATAAGCATTTTGTCGCGTGAAAAGTGACGAGATGGAGGTGGATTGTTATTTAAGGGTGGTAATTTAAATTAGGTGCATTAGATGCCATTAATGGTCGCTAATCATGTTATTGATAAAAGGTAGCTGGGGGCCTAAAACATATTATTGCATAAACAAGTTTGATGAATGCCTGAGATTGCACCTTTTAGAACAAAAGCGCTGAATTTCTCCCGGCTTGTACATTTAAATTGGTTGGTAAAAATTTAAATTGAGAGTGCATGGGCCCCCTGGTCGTCAATATTAATATTAAGTTATAGCTAATGCCGTTGTACGCATGTACTGTTGCACTCCAAAAATGCTAAAAGAAACTGAATAAATAGGCTTTGTGTCATCATTTTTATCTTTGGTAGGTTTTCAGTTGGGGGGGAAGGCAAAGGGCCCTGTCCATCTGGCTTTGCTTATGGTTTAATCATTACCGAACAAGTTTGTCCTGACATCAACTAGAACATTTACCGTAATAAAAATAACAAGCTTTAACACCAAAAAGAATTACTAGAAGGTTAAAAACTAAAAATAACTTATAAATAAAATTAAGCAAAACGGGGATGAAATAGCAAATACGGGTTTTCGTGACGTAAGAAAACAAAATTTACGACTGGGCAAATTGTCAGCCTCAAAAAAAAAAAAAAAAAAAAACCCAACAAGTCAAATCTATCAAGGTTGTCAACTGTAACATCAATGCTGCAATTAAATTGCAATGTGCTTACAATGATGCAATACGTACACTGTTTGCGCAATGTACACAACCAAAGTATCGCGATTTGTCGACAAATAATATGCGCAGATATTGAATTGAATACTTTTGTGACATACTATTTATCACTATCCTACATCTGTATGTATTTTTCTGTAAATACAATGCACGAAATCTAGTATGGAATTGGTATGGAAGTATGGAAGATTGTCTTCCATTCCATTCTTGAAATCTTCCATCCCATTCCATTCTGGCATCTTCCATATTCCATACCGAAATTTCCGTTCCATTCCATTCCATTTTCCATTCCATTCCATTTCATACCATGCCCTGACGACGATACGCTCTTAAGCGCAGGATTATTTTTTCCAATCGATGTAGGCTATTCCTAAAAAATACGCAAAAGAATCGATTGTATGTAAACACCTTTTTAATGTTACCATAGTAGGCCTAGTAGGCTAGGTTTTCGGTTAACGAGCTAGCCTGGTTAAATGGAACGACCGACACTCGCCTCGCGTGTTCCTCTGTTTTTACTCGGCCATTTTCCAACTAACGAGTGCGAAATTTCAGACTTTTGCTTATAACTCGAGAACGGTTGGGTCTAGCTCCATGAAATTTTGACAGCAGTTTGAGAATAATGAGCTGTATGTTTGTACCAAATTTCTAGGCAATAGGTTCCATGATTTTGGTTTTAGAACCCGAAAACCGCCCCACAAATTTGCCGTAAAAAGCGGTCTCAGTCAAAAACGACTTAAGTACGGAAAAAAATATTTTATAGGGTTATATGTCTCAAGATAACCTTTCACCCCAACCAACCCATTTTTGGCCGCGATGAGGTTGATTTCTTTTTTTTCCTAAATTTTGTACGCTTTTCTTCTCCTTAACCACAAAACATGGAAATCTAATTTTTGTGTAAAGTTGTTGAGCTGCAAATGTAATTTTTTCTCCCGAAAGTTTTTGGGGCAACTCCACCGGGAACCTCCCAAATGGGGCCCCCCAAAATTAATTTTTGGAACAGCTCAAGCTAGGGTGCTACTTTTTTTTGATATCAGTAGATATTTAACAGACAAATATTTTGACATAGTATGGGGGTGCCACTCCACCCGGGGACTCCCCTAAATGGACCCCCCAAAAATCAATTTTTGGAATGGCTCAAGCTAGAGTTCTACTTTTTTTTGATATCAGTAGATATTTAACAAACAAATATTTTGACATGGTTTGGGGGTGCCACCATCCAAGAAATCCCCCAAATGGACCCCCCAAAAATCAATTTTTTGAACAGCTCAACTTAGAGTGCCAGTGTTTTATGATATCAGTAGATATTTAACAAACAAATATTTTGACATGGTTTGGGGGTGCCACCCCCCCCCCTGGAATCCCTAAATGAACCCCCCAAAAATCAGTTTTTTGAATGGCTCAAGCTAGAGTTCTACTTTTTTTTGCTATCAGTCAGTGGCGTACGCAGGATTTTTCAATAGGGGGGGTTTCAAAAGTGACGTCAAAAATTTGTTCGCGATCTATACGTTGGCAAATAAATAACTTAGTGCAATGTAACAAAATGGAATCAAAGTCACACACTGCGTAAGGCAAATAAATTTTTTCAACCAAAAAACAATTAAGCATACATCTACAGTTAACATCATAAGGTTTGCAACTGAACGATGAAGAAAAAATTGTTCAAAACAAAAGCTCCCCACCCCCGTATAATTATAAACATTGCAAAGTGCGGCAGGCGCGTAGCTAGAAATTCGCAATTGGGGGGCTGTTTTGGGGGTCTGGGGGCAAAGCCCCCAGCCGCCGGAGGCACGGGGGTCTGGGGGCGGAGCCCCCAGCGCTTGAAAATTTCGCATTTTTTTTCAAAAATAACTTAATTTTAGGGCTTAATTGATAAAAAATAATGCTTTTAAAACGTGGCATAGAAATTGGCAGTGCAAACCTGATTAAACTGTTTGCATAAATGGGCTATGTGGAAGGTGGATAATGGTAAAATTTTAGCTTTCTTGTTTACATGCTGGTAAATCATAAAATCTTATAGTTCAAGAAAAACTCACACGGAGTAATCTATTTCGTCTATATTTTATAGAGAAAAATAATTGGGAAGGGACTAAGGAAAAAAATTTTGAGGCAAGTGAATGGTAATTAAGTAATACTAAATACCCCCCTATTCCTAAGTTTATGATATGTTTGTTGATGAAACCTATGTTTAGCATTTTTACAATAGCGATCAAATTTAATTGCTTGGTTTTGGCCATTTTCAGAGTTTTTATTGATTTGTGGGTTTTATTTTTGACAAATTAGCCCCCCCCCCCTAAATTTATGCTTCAAAAAATGTTTTAAATCACTTTTCAATTCATTCCAGTGCAAAAACCAGTCTCAGAAGTGCTAAAAACGTGTTATTTTTTTATTCTGCATTTTGGTTGACAAGCCAATGTGGGGTTTATAACCCCCCCCCCCCCCCCCGCCTACGCTACTGAACTCTGACTCGTAACACGACATTCCAGATTTTCAGTATTACACTTAGTCGAAAGATATTTACTATAATTAAATATTTCGCATTAGTATGTGAAAAGAAAGAGCTTGTTTGTTTTGCGCAATAACACGATATTTCGAATGATACACGTCGAATCAATAGGGAGGATGGTTTAAACCCCCATCCCCTTTTGTACACCTTTGCGCATAAGTGAGCTATGTGGGCGGTGGCTAATGGTAACATTTCAGTCCTCTAATTTACAAGCCGTTAAATCATAAAATCATAATTTGAAAAAACTCACAAGCATTTATATTCTGTAGTTTATAGAGTGAGACAGTTGGGGATGGGGTAGGGGTGGGGGCGAATGGAACGAGATTTGAGTGGATTAATAATTAACTAATACTGAAATCCCATCTCCATATTTTTGATAAAGAAAATGTTAAGCATTTTTAGCGGTGAAATATGCTAATTTTGGCAATTTTTTAAAGTTGTTACTAAACTGTAGGTTATACCTTTGACAAATAAACCCCACCTAAGAAATTCTAAATGCTTCAAAAGTTGCTTTAAATCATGTTGGAGTCCGTGTTATTGGAAAAAAACAGGATTAGAAGTGCTAAAAACGTGATATTTTCTTTATTGTGCATTTTAGTCGACAGATCAATGGGGGGGGTTTGAACCCCCAAAACCCCCCCCTGCGTACGCCCTTGCTATCAGTAGATATTTAACAAACAAATATTTTGACATAGTTTGGGGGTGCCATTTCCCCGGGGACCCCCCAATTGATCCCCAAAAATCAATTTTTGAATGGATCAAGCTAGGGGTCCCTGACTTTTCGGCGCACCCATTTCGGCACGGCCCTTTTTGGCGCCAATATTCTGTGCTTTTTACTAACACTAACCCAAAGCCCTAACCCTAACCCAAACCCTAAATAAGTGAACAGCCAAACAGCACCGAATTGGCGCCGAAACGATTTGTGCAGAAGACGTACGGCAACGAAATAGGAGGCGCCGAAATGGTGGCACCAAAAAGACGTGATCCCTCAAGCTAGGGTGCCAGTGTTTTATGATATCAGGAGATATTTAACAGACAAATATATTGACTCCACTTTTCTGGAGATTCCACAATCAGATATTTTTGAATAATTGCTGATTTTACAGTAGACAAAAAGTACTTTTGAGCGTCACAGCATTAGCTATGCGTCGGTCGTTCACTGGGTTTGCTGGCAAACTCCCATCTAGTTTATCAAATCAATCAAATCAAATCTTTCATTATACTCGCTGTAATACGCTGAGGCGTGTAACGAGTTGGCGGGGCCCATCTCCGCGTCATTGCGCCCGGGCAACACAGCTTCTTTCGAAGAAATGTCGCAGCGGTGGCGAACCGTTGGCAACACTGTGTCCGATTTGACCGGCCCGAGATTTGAACCTCAGACCTCCCGCTCCAGAAACGAACGCGTTACCGCTCGACCATCTGGCCGGTATCAAGACAGAGTGTTGTGTAAAAGTTTTAAATAATGAAATAGAGACCTAAGCAAAGTAGCATAGGCCTATAGCCTACATACCGGTTGCTTACGCTACAGGCCTAGCCGACTAAAACAGCAACCTAACAGTACAGTAGGGTAGGTTAGTGCGAAGCATAGACTTATTAAGTTACTTCCTTGATCAAATAACCAGGAGCAGCCAAATTAGGCAAAAATTCTACTAAATCACAATTCACACTGAGATAGCCTAGTTTTGGACCTGATGAAATACCGAAGGCATTCTTTTAATAAAGCCTCATACCTGTATACCGTAGGCTATATGATGTAGTAAGATTCGAAGCTTGGTAGGTTAGGCTTTGGTCAAAGTCAGAAATAAACCGGCTAAGGCTTTGTAGTTTTTTCAAATTAAATTTCCATTGCAGTGTACATACCTATCTGTAGGTTGAGTTATAATGGAGAAATTTAGTCGCAATAGCCTGTCTATTCATACCAAAGCCGTAGACAATACAATATCTGAACTACGAGGGTCATTTTGATTTAGTAACTAAGGTGAATTTTTCAGTAGGCTACATAAGGACATTTAATTCAGATTGAAGCTTAATTTTTTTTCTTGTTCAACATAGTTTCCCATCAATTTCACACATTTTTCCCATCTGTGCTCAAGCTTTCATAGGGATGTTTATTCCTGAGTATCGAATCCATTGGAACCAGTTCCAAATTATGGAATCTGAAGAACAGTAAAGATTTGTTAAGATGCACTGCTTTTGCGGTGTTTTCGAGTAAATCAAATGTAATTAGTCGTGCATTGCTTACTCTGTAACATGCGCAAACAGCATGCAACTATGAGTAATAGCAGGTGTGTACAACTGTATGGAGTATGCGCACTTGCGAGCAATGCCTAACAATGCTAAATTGCATATTTCTGTTAAAGCTCCTGCGTTTCTCTTCTCGTTTGTTTTTATGGAGAAAAAGAGACATTGAAAATTCATGGGCAATAGGCAAGTATATCTTCTTTATCATAAAGAAAAAGGATAGAATGGTGATCGACAAGTGACCAAACAGTGCATTTATGCCCCTATTGATATTGACTTCGCTTATAGTTATACCAATACATTGTCAAATCGATCGAAATCATCCGAAAACGATATTTTGCAATAGGATTTGATATTCTGAAATTCAAAAAAAAGATCCAAAATTTATTAAAAACAATGTACTAAGAAAAAGATTTTTTTCACTGGTGATATTTGTCCTTTTGGCCTTGCTAGCCAGCCTTAATGATGAGCCCTGAGATTTGGCGAAACAGCTGTCTATAGCATGCTATTGAAAATTATGTTGTCTTGAACTGTTATAAATATATCTTTGTAATGTTATGGTTACCAGTACTTAATATTTTTGGAGAAAAATTGTGTTATGATCTGGTTAATTTGCGATTCCTTGCCTTTCTATGCTTATGTTCATACCTGTAGTCCTAGCTGTACTTATGAGAATTAAAAAACAAATGTTGATTCCAAAACAGTATGCCTTAGGCTGTTAATCATAGGTTTGATTGTGCATGTAAGACTCTGTATATATACTGTCTGCAGATCCAAAATTATTCTAGAATATGCAAATATTCTGAAATTAACATTCCTAAGCTCCCGTATTCCCTCTGCATAAAAATCTTTGAGCCGATATCTCAGCCAGTCGCTCACAACACTTTTGACTTCATTGTCACTTTCAAACTTTGTGCCTTTCATGAACTCTTTCAAGGCACCAAACAGGTGAAAGTCTGAAGGGGCAAGGTCTGGGCTCCACGGGGGATGAAGGAGCAGTTTCCAGCCCAGGTTGTTGATGGTTTGCACCGTTTGAACTGTTATGTGAGGCCTGGCATTGTCATGATGCAAAATGACTCCTTTCGACTGATGGCCCCTGCGTTTGTTCTTTTTGTTTGTCCCCTGCGTTTGTTCTTCATTTTTGTTTTTTATGAAGCATGTGGCACGGTACACAGTTGACATTTTCCTATAAATTTCCACAGCTTTGCACCCTTCTGCAACTCGAAACTTGATAACTTACCACTGTTCAGTCCTGGAACATGCTTCTTTATCTGACATTTTTGTTTATTACCAAAACTCTTAAACTTATTACAGTATTTTAATATACAAAAGAAATTTCATCCATGTGAATAAGAAAAACAAAAAGCTAAACAAAAATTAAGCTTCTATCTGAATTATAAAGTCCTTTCACTGAAAAATTCCACTTATTTTTTGAATGACCTTCGTACAATCTTGCCGTTTGTCTTGATGTATTTGTGCGAGTTGGTATTTTTGATGTTGATGGCAATCTAACCTAAATACCGTTCCAGCTTAAGCAACATTAAAACTGCCTTAAGACCAGCACTAACAAATATTGAACCATGGCTGGAATTACTTTCTAGCAGAAAACAGTCACACCTGTCACAATAAATGTGTTTGCGTTTTGTACCTTTGTGTAAATTAGTAGGCTTTGGGTACCCATGCCTTGTTATTATTTTTTGCCATTGAATAATAACCACAAGTATGCAATTCACAGTATTTGTTTTAGTAGAAGATTCAAGGGGGTTGCTAGCAAAAAAGTTTGGAAAGCCTGGTTTGGTGCTTTGCACCGTACTAAAGCTATTTTATGTTCCTTCACAAATTTGTCTCTAAATTTTGTGATGCTGTTCGTCGGAGAAATCTGATGCATTATGCAAACTTCCAATGTGGGTGAGAGCATGCCAGCAAATGATTGTCAATCAAGATATTTTATCACATATTATTTCAGTTTTAGATTTTGCATATTTAGCTTTATTTTCGCTCATGGTTCAGAGTTTATATACTAGCAGCAGACACCGGAAACGTACTTGCCTAAAAATAAATTTAAAAACTCAGAAGCAGCAATGTCAGACTGTATTTGATACCTAGACTAATTAAAATATTTGTATACTTTATTTACAGTGTTTGTATCATCTGTTTTGTTTAGGTCTTTTGCTAATAGTTTAAACGCCCTAGCTACTTTTTAGATATGTCAGGTATGATGTTAGTATTATCTATTTTACTGTTTCATTTTATGCTGGCACCATAATAGCTACTGGTACTTTTTAAAAGGGCACCTTTTGAAAGTGACTTGAGATAACTAGGCCCACTATAACTTAGTTAATTATCATTTTCGTTTTGGGTCTGTCTGTAAAGTGTAATCAGTAATGATTGTCAAATATAACAACAAAACAATTTAGTATGAAATGTTGCAACATGCAAACCTTTACAATATCTACAGTATGCTGCAATATCCAAGCTCCATCACGGAAACATATCTGATATATCATAGTCATTTTTTAATCTAACTAGATTGTGACACCCAGCACCAGAAGTTTTTATCTACTTTTTTTTATCAATTCTGACTCAAACAGTGAACAGTCAAATCTAACCAATACTCAAATCCTTTGTTTAAAACTAACTTTAACCTTAACCCAACTAAAAGTCAAACACTTATCTGAATAAAAAATGTGTGGATGAATATTGATCATTTTTGTTTTATAGTAATTTAAACTTAAAAATTTAGAAGTGGCTATTTTTCCTCTGTTTGGGTTAGGGTTAGGGTTATTTTGGCACTTGAGGCAAAACAGTGCTTAAGACTATTTTGTCTCCAAATGGCAAAATATCATCGGGCTATTTTGTCGCTAGAGGCAAAATAGCCACTGCCTAAAATTTTTTGTTGAAGTTGTCACTTCCTAAATGCAATTACATGCTTTATTCACCAAGTTACCAATGCAAAAAAAATTAGTTAACTTGTTGCATGTCAAGAAAAAAACATTGAAAGCAAAATCTGATCAAAGACCATTTTTGTGTCTTTTTTTAAGTTGCAAATAGAATTGGCATTATTTAAGTTGGATTTTAATACAAGTTTCTCCTAACGATGTTTCAGCAATAGTTTCAATTACAAAAACCACATCTTTCCTGTCTATGGTGATAAGCTAGAATTAAGGCCAGCACTAGCAAAAGTATTTCTCGATCTGTTCGTACCAGAACGAATACTGAACAGTAATTGACAACTGTTTGAACAATTGTTTACTGAACACTAAACAACTGTTTAAGCAATTACAATAACGTTTTTAACATTGTGTGTTTTTTTGTTTTTCATGTTTGGTCTTTAAAATCGCAACCTATCATCAGAATCAAAGGTAAGATGAACAAAGCTTTCATATTATTTGTTTCATTATTTAATAATTACCAGCGCTGTCTTTTCGTTATAGCTTGGTTAATATTCTGTTATTTTATGGAAGAAAGTTTTATGAAAAAGTACAGTTTTGTTTATTTTTATGTATAATATGATAAACTTTTCTCCCTTGTCTTGCTTTGATAAAAACTTTGACTTTTTGTAACATTTGTATCCAGTGTATTTGTTGAGATATTAAGGGTTTATTAATTGGAGAAACATTGTATTTATTTTTTTGCTGTGTATTGTAGTTTTATGAGAAATATCCCTTGGAAAGTCAGCATCTTTTTAAGTGCAATCACCTACCTAGCAAAAAATGATTAACAATTAAAAAACAAAATTAAACTTGTATTTTGTCTGAAAACTTATGTGGGTTTTAGTTGTATTTACTGCTTTTAAACTTGGAAAGATATCAGTATGTTGACCAATGTTGAGGTTTCAAAGTTGACATCACAGCTTCAGATTGATTATTAACTACTCTATTATTAATGTCAGTTTAAATCATCTGAGTTACGAAAGAGATTTGATGCTGATGCCAGTCATGATGACAAGAATGTAAAATCAAAGGTTGGTAGAAAATCTCCCAATGCCTGAAACAATTTGTCTTGATGCTATGTTATATTCTTTAGTACAATGGTTTACTTGTCTTACAATTTTATCTTTTCTTTCATTCAGTGATTATTTTTTTGCATGGTTTTTGTCTTCAATATTCATTTTTTGTAATCTAATTATTTTCATTTAATTCGCTTTTTTAAATCAAGCAAGAATTTATTTTATAGCCTCCTTGCTAATGGTATGACTGACAGTTAGTTCTTTTTAAAAATTGCTTTTTTAATCAACATTTCATGCTTGTAATTGACTTTTGGTTTTGGCAATAAAAATACTATAACTGTATAGCTGGCGCTATTGCTTAATATTATAGCCAATGTTAATTTCTTTTTCATTGTCAGCTTTGTTGTAACAAAGGCCTGATTCATATGAAGAAACTCTGGTCTGCAAATGTCAAAACATCACAATTAAATTATTATCAACACCATATTACTGGGTTTTAATAGCCAAAATTAAGCTTGCGAGAAGACATCCTTTGTAGCTCTTGTGGTAGAGCAGTGGACTGGTAATCCAAACGCAGCAGATTCAAACCCTATGGGAGGATAACTTTTTTGCATTGCTTGTTTTGAGTAGTTATCATTGTAGTGGCTCTTACTAGGTTTTCGTGCTGGTAGCCTTTAGACAACAAGTACACAAAACGATTAAACATTAAAACTCTGGTCTGCAAACGTCAAAACATCACAATTAAATTGTTATATACAAATATGTTGTATGTTTCAAGTACTGACTATTTATTCAAATTGATGTTTGAATTGAAACTTTTTGAAGTTTAATCTGACTAATTTTAAGTTTTAATGCTATGCCTTGTTGACAAATCATTTTGTTTTATGGTACTGGTATGCTATAGTTCATCTTTTCTTTTGGAATTTATCACAATCAAACTATTTGATAACACATCACTTAACACTGCATGTATTATTCACATTTTGTGTAATTCCAGCATTAGCAGAGTTTGAATGTTTCATTATTTTTGACCTAAACAATGGAAGTTGGAGTTTACAAGTGTAGGCTATTAATACAGTATTGTATTTGGTATTATCTCGGAACAGTAATTGTGTAAAAGTGATCAGATATAAATGATTGAAATGTCAGATTGTCTGCTTTCTTTTGATTCTGGGTTAAGTATTATTATGATTCATGCTCAGAATTTTAATTTGAACTTCAGAATTTGGAAACAATTTTTTAGTCATCGCAAAAGTTGTTGTATAATTATGCTCTTTTTTTACTTTTGATTTTAGATCTTGCATGTGAAATCTTGGCCATTTTTTGATCACTACCTATTAAAATTTAAAATACTGTCCCATCAAATGATAAAAAAACTAGCTTTACTTGGGCAGTAACTTTACTCTTCTACTCACTTCCTGCCATTGTAATCAATTTAATTATGGGTAATTGTTCAATGTTTATATGTCATTACCAACTGCCAATGTAGCTTTATGGCTCTGTTGATATGCTTAAGCCTCATTGATGATGATACAATGTGGAAATCTTAATGAATTTTGATTTACCGTGCTCAATGGCACAAACATTTCCCAAAAAAGTGCCCCAGTAAACTGTTAAAAAAAGAAATTCTTTTTAGAGCCAGCTTTAAATTGCTTTATTTTTTAGACAAAAACTACAAAAATTTTGTTTAAGTTGACTTGTAGTTTTCTTGCTAAGTTTTAATAACTTGCAACAAAGCAGTCATTTTAAACTGAAGCATACACAACTAGAAAATAAATCCCATCAAAATATTCAGTTTTACAGTTGCACAAATTTTTTTTGAAGGTTAAATTAGTTGAAGTGAAGCGAAATGAGAAATTCATGCATGATGTAATTGCTTAAATTTGCTTTCAACAAAGCTCTTTTTGATTATTTTTGTCCTGTAGTACCGGTATGTTAAAATTCACTATTTGCGTGATTTTTTTATAGCTTCAAAAATTTTATTTGTAAACTTTTTCTTGCACCCCAGGCTCGTAGCCAGAAATTTTTGAGAGAAACAGCTAATTAAAATGCATAGGAGCAATGCTTATGTTTTTCTAGTAAATGTAACTCAATTTTAGAATGTTGTCTAATTTTTGCAAACGGAATGGCAACTACAGTGCACTGTACAAAACATGTTTGAAAATGGCTGTGTAAAAAGTACAGTAGTTAGAAATTTTCAATCCATAAACTTTACGTATAAAATTTGGACTTTTAAAATACACAGCTAAATTCAAAATTAACAAGCAAGTCGCTAAAGGTCATCGCCTTCCAGTTAAAAAAAAATGTTGTATTTTATTAGGACCGTATTACATTAGATGGTAAAGACAAACAGTCTGGACAAGCTTTTTTATTTTGTATTTATAGACTTTGAAAGGTTGCTAAGGGTTTGATTTGTGTAACCATTCAGCCGATTTTAATCAGCGAATCTGCATTTTTGTTGGGCGCATCTTAACTCATTTTTGGATTTTCCTTTGTTTGCTACGGGAAAATTGCCCATGCCAACACACCAAAACCCAAAAGGGAACGCTGGTTATGGTCAAATTTTTCAAAACTCTTACCTACACTGGTTCATGAATTTTTTTTTAGTTTTGTTGCCCCTTCGTAAATGTTACAAAGATGGCTTGTAATCAAACTTAAAAGTACATACAGTATTACTGCAAACCAAATATACATAAGTTGTATATACAGTAATTCTGTAACAGCCAGCTGGTTGAGTGATAACGCTTTCCTCTCTTCAGGGAGAGGTCTGAGGTTCAAATCTCGGGCCGGTCAAATTGAACACCACCACTGCTGCAACGTTTCTTCGAAAGGAGCTGTGTTGCCTGGGCGCCATGGCGTGGAGATGGGCCCCGCCAACTCGTTACATGCTTCGAACGGCAAATTACAGCGAGTATAATGAAAGATTTGAGTTGATTATGTTTTGTTGACAGACAAGTGGTTAGGACTTTAGAATAAGTAGTGGTACTTTTGGTAAATGTGTAGGACTGTGGGTAGGGTCTGTACTCAGTATGGGTCTGTACCTGTATTGTATGTAGATCATCAATTCTTCAATATCATCTATTTTTTTTTACCGAGTTGTGATTAGTCCTTTTCCTTTTAAAGCTGAACTTGAAAATTATCTTGTTTTCTTTTGTACAGTATTCAAATCCTGAGTCGGTGAGCTATGTTGGGTTTGCCAATTTGCCAAATCAAGTTCACAGAAAATCAGTTAAGAAAGGATTTGAGTTTACTCTTATGGTTGCAGGTAATTATATTGGTTTATTTGATTTGCAATAATAGCTTAACGTAGAGTGAATCTGAGGACAATCAGCATTTATTTTTAAATATGGACTAAAGAGACCTTTTTTGAATTAGACTGTAATTTATCCAGAAAATTTGGAGTGTTTTGCCGATATTTAGTTTGCCAAAATGTTTTTCTTTTATTTGATTTTGGTGTTAGAATAAGATCTCAATTTTCTGTTGGTCTGATGGATGAAACAGAAACAGTTCATCTTGGAAAGCGTTTCCACATATGTTACTTTTAGGCTACTGATCTGGTTGTCGCCAGTGTTTTAATTTGATTTGGTAGAGCATTTCGTTTAAAGCGTTTCATGGCAAACATTAATTTATTATCCATTTTATTCGATTTTATCAAAATTAGCCTACCAAAATACTGACGAAACGTAAACGAACTCTTTTTTTTCTTATAGCCACTTTCAACCTTATTCCAGAAGAATGTAGAATGATAACCTTAATTATTTTATTTGAAAGGATTGACAATGGTTAAAAAATAGATGGAAAGTTTTTTTTCTAACGCAGTTTTCCGGTATTTTGGCTGTTTAGTGTTTGATTAAATTATTCAAGATGTCTATATACTGTACCATGCTCCTATGTACTTAAATACGGTATCCTGAATGTTTTCGATCATGCATAATAATGAATGTTTGTTCAAGGCGAATCGGGATTGGGAAAATCGACTTTAGTGAACAGTCTTTTTCTCACTGATTTATATCCTGAGCGCCAAATACTCAATGCTGCTGACAAAATTCAGCAAACAGTTAAAATTGACGCCAGCTCTGTGGAGATTGAGGAAAGAGGTGTCAAGTTGCGACTCACAGTTGTTGACACGCCTGGTTACGGTGATGCAATAAACTGTTCAGATTGGTAAGTTTAGGTTTACTTTGAATCAATTGCCTTATAACGTTTTAAAAGGTTACTTTTACTTGCGCATTACATTCGTGCGTGATGTGACTTCATAACATTTATGGATTGCCGTGCGGTTAGTAGATGATTTTTGTCGCTTTGTGACGTAATTTCAATGTAGTGTTTGTCTACTAAGTGTTTATCGTACAGTAGATACGATATACCGTATATCTATGACCAGTTACTGTACTGCATTGTGGAAAAACTGATTTCTGGATGCCTTGCCATTAGTGAAATTTTCAGAGTGTAAAGTAACTACCTCGATTCTTCAATGATATATCCTTTCATAAGTGCGGCTTCTACGACTTCCCGCTGAGCTTTTGGAGAGGCTTGTTACAGTGATATTGAGCTTGCCAGGCAGCACTCAGTGGGGTCAAATTCGTGGTTTGGCTTATGTATTTGTCTGCGACTGTTCCAACTTTGCTTTGAATATGTTTTACTCTGCGAGAACCAGCTATTCAATCAAAAAATGAGGCTATTAAATCATCTAATTCTAAAATACTATCACCTCGGTTTGCGGCTGTGAAATGCGAAGTTCAGTTATAGGTTAGTCTTAATTTTTGTTTGCTATAGCTTAAACTTTTTTATCTGTTTAGTTACAAGCCTATTATCCAGTACGTTGATGACCAGTTTGAACGCTACCTCCACGATGAAAGCGGTCTAAATAGAAGACATATCATAGATAATCGTGTGCATTGTTGTTTCTATTTCATATCGCCTACTGGTCATGGGTGAGATTAATTTGTTCTTGAGTTTTCATTAAATATTTCGCGCTGATTATATGTTCAGCTTAATTTAATTTTGCTCTGCTGTTTTAATTGCGTCGGTTGTTTGAAAATATTAATATTACCTGTATGCAAGCTTCGAAGCAGAAAATAAGGATTCATCACTTAGTTTTATCAAAAATATTAGATCAAAAATTAAGTGAAACATATTCCAACTAAAAATGTTTTATTCTAATTTAATTTTGTTCAAATAGAATTAATTTCTTTTAAACAAGGCACTGTATTAGAAACATATTTCGCATACAGTGCGTTGTTTTCATGATTCACGCTGGAGGCTCCGAACAAACGTTCTGATTTTTTTCTGCACAGCTCTTTGTTGTTGGCAGCTTTGCCTGTATATTCATTGACAGCAGCCTACCTCTTACGCTTTTTTTTATGTACGATGTGTTTTACTTGCAAGTGCCAGGTTTTCGCATGATTGCTTTTTTTTACATCCAAAATAAATTTTTGCTCAGACTGAAACCACTTGATGTTGAGTTTATGAAGGCGCTTCACAACAAAGTCAACATAGTTCCAGTCATATCGAAAGCAGACACACTAACTCTGTCAGAAGTACGAAATTTGAAGAAACGCATTCTCTCTGAGATCGCTGAGCACGGCATCAAAATCTACCATCTTCCCGATGCGGACGATGATGAAGATGAAGAATTTAAGGAACAAACCAGAAATTTAAAGGTAAGGTCTTTAAGAATTAAACTGTCTGTGTACCCGGATGTAGGTTTTCATTCAGAATTTTTGGTCAATTGCCTGAACTCGAAAATACTTTATTTCGGTCATGTAGAACTTTTGAGACTGCAGGTATAATTTTTGGATAAATTAAATTAATTCTTCACTTTAACCAAGTTTATTTTTTCACACTCGTAAAATGAGCGGAAAAATTAATTATACGTACAGTTAGTTGCTGCTTTAATTTAGAAGCTGGAGGTTACGAGAAAGCGCAGTCATCCTAGCTGATTGAATATGTTGGGAGTTTATTGTTATCAGTCGACTATAGTTTGTAATGCAGCAAATTATTGAGGTAAAAGCCACCTACCATGTAAACAAATTCATTCGGGTACTGCTTCATGAAGAATTCCTGCAGTTCTTTGATTTAAATCGAGTCGAGTAAATTAATCGAGATTTAAATCGAGTCGAGTAAATTAATCGAGATTTAAATCGAGTCGGCATGGTGGCCGTGAGGGTAAAGGCGTTGTTTTGCAACAACCCTGGTCGCATGGTCTGGATTCAATCCCCACCTGGTCACGTTATTGCGTCCTTGGATAAGATGCTTTACGATGATTTATCTCTGTATAGTGGCTTCGAACTAGCAGCAAATTCAGTGGACAAGAATATGAAGAAATCCGCAGGAAACTCCTAAGCGGCTGTGGATTCCTTTAAGCACGAAATAGTCATTGCTATAACAAGTGTGCAGTTCGTCCAATAGTTAGCGCTTGTCGGTGTCCGGTGACAGGAGGATAATTATGTAATGCAAGAAATTTAATGTCTTTCCCACATGAGCAATATGAAGAGAGCAAATTCTTTGTCTTACTGCTTACCTATTTTACGGTTTAGGCTCGTATCAGAAAGACGAGTAATAACGTAAAGTTCCTCTTTCATAGCTGACTTCTGCTTGTATAGTATGTGATAGTATTGAAAGCTGAATGCAAAGCATATGCTTTAGGAAAGCATTCCTTTTGCTGTCGTCGGTTCCACTCAGATGATCGAGGTCAGAGGTAAAAAGGTCAGAGGTCGTTTATACCCATGGGGTGTAGTTGAGGTGGAAAATCCTGAACATTGCGATTTTCTTAAATTGAGAACCATGCTCATGTAAGTGACAAACTAGATTCATTATTTTTTATCTATGAAATAAATTATATCAGTGCTTGCATTGATGTAGTAAAGAGTCGTACGAGTCAGGAAATAGTAAAGAGTCAGAAAAACTCTTGTCTAAGGCGAGCTGCCTCCTGACCACCTAGTTGCCATAAATGCCCACTCTGCCCGATGAAGGACTTGTAGTAACGTCCAGTACAGAAGCTATGAATAGTGGTTTTAAAAAAGTTTTTGGCTTGACCAACTGGAAATCGTGTGCCGCTTCATCAGCTGTGTCGCGCTATCTCGTTGGCCATTGGTCGATTTACATGGTATTTTTTGTTTGAGAGTTTAATTTTTGTATCGGTTAATTGCTGTTAAAATACTGCAATATGATACAAATTCATAAATCACTCTTTACGCAAATCGTTTAATCACAGTGACGTAAAATGCCGCTTTGTATCTCTTACATTGTTTAAATTTTAACTGTGCTTTTCACAACGTTTGACGCGCAGCAGCACATAAGCGGTGTTTGATTAAGATGCTTAGCTTCCACTGTTAGTCGTTACAGTGTTTTGTACCAGCCACGGCTCCTCATCACTCACCTGGGTTGCAGCTCCTGGCCCTTGCCGATGCGTGCCACGGTTTGCCTCAATGGGCTGGCTGTGGCCCGCCCCCGTCGCAGAGCTTCCGGTGCGAGGAGGGGAGACGTGGCTGGTGTATTGAGATGTTTTACCGTTTTTTGTGTTAAGTTTCCACCCCACTGACAAACCCATTATTGGGAAACAGGCTGTAGTGGGGTTTTTAAATTTTAGATTAAAGTTTTAATTTTTAAATGAATTTCCTGTACTTAAGTATAAATGTGTGATTGGTGGCGTCGTAGTTTTTGATAGTTTTGATTTCATGTACGTGGTAATGTTTATGTTGACTAAATCGATCGTTTTAAAATTATTACTACAAACTTATTTAAACTGTGATGTTGATGATGATAATACGAGGCATGCGAATGGTATGTAAAGAATTTAAATTGCAGTTATGAAAAGGTACCTGAATTGCTTCAGGATTTAATGTCACAGAAAATTTTTCTATATAAAGGCTTCCTGATCATTTTTATCCGATTAAAATCTGCAAGCTGTTGGTGATACTTTAAGTTAAGTATAAAAATTAATTCTCGGAAATTTATTGTGTAGTTGATTTATGTATGTTTTATTGTCGGTATTAATACAAATTTTAAGTTATTCGATTTCTTTTCTTTAATGAAAAAATGAGTTCATGTGGTAAGATGAACAGAGCCTTAAGATTGTCAGAACTTGTCATTTAAACCTTCAGACATCCGAAATGTGTACAATTGGACAGACATGACTAAAAAGCGAAAAAGTAATAAAAGGCGGTTGGGTTTGAGGTTAGGGTGAACCCTAACCCTAACCCGCCTGTAAGCACGATTTCCGCCTTTTCCTTCGTGGTCATGTCCCAATTGGATAGAATCGTCACGCTTTGGATTGTTAACAAGCTTGCTTGTTATTTAACTTAATTACACTTCATTATCTCTTGTTTTTCGGTTCATTTTAATTATAGCTTTTTAAGGAACAGTCAAGTCGCATACCTGCTGACGTGCACAACTGTACAGGATAACAACTTGATCGAAGTTTAGTGTTTTTCTCCAATTTAGAGTCTTGAAAGCTGGTTGATAAGAGATTAACGCTAAATCAGCGCTGCAACTGCGATTATTTACTTTAGCACTCACATGCAAGACCTACAAGAAGTGACGCACGATTTGCATTATGAAAACTTCAGAGCTCAGCGCTTACAATCTGACAGTCCAAGCAGCCAAAAGTAAGTAGCATGCTAATGTATGTTGATTTGGTCGGATACGGATATTACTGGACCTTTCTGATTGGGAAAACTTCGCAGATCCCCAACGAACAGCTTATCTTAAATCTGTACCAAAGACCTGCTCACTGCCCTAATTTCTAGGGTTCTGAGCGATTCTTTTTTTGAGATCTATTAAAACAAACCCTTTAAAGTTCCAATCCTAAAGATTTTGTCAGTTTCACTTCTTGCCGGTATAGCCTTCAGGCAAGTGTGCCATCCCTTTTGGATATTTGTTAGTGTCGCCCTAACCTTTTGCGTGAAAATTTTTCACATTAAAGTTACTCCACTTAATCAATCAGCAAGCGTACTTGTTAAACCAATCAATCCCTCTTCGATCTTGTAAACTTGAAACGAAACGAACGATAAGCGATATTTCAGACATAATAAATGAATTTTCGCGCTAATTGTAACTGAATACAATTACTCGGCAAAGTTGTATCTCAATTTTTTACAGTTTAAAACGTGAAAATAATATCCATCAAGTTTAAGTTGTCACCAGGACTCTTAAAGATGCCGCGATAGGTACGGAACAAAAACAGGTTACTGAAGTGAATCTGAAATAAGATTTTTTTTAGGATGGACTTCGCAACTGCAAGTGACAAAGCACTGCAAGAAAAAGAAGCAGAGGTACGACTTTTTTTTATGAATTCCAAGAATTTTTTTTACTTTACGGTGTGTTTATTGTTTGTATTATTATTGCTCAACAGGGTTGTTAAAAAAAACATTTTTTTAAAATGCATTGCTGCAAACGGCTTTTCACGTTGTATTACCAAACGAAATAATGTTGACCAATTTTCGCAAAAAAGGTTTGATGTTTAGGGGCTGCGCTACTCGATTTTAGTTTATGACGTCATTTTGGACGAAAAAAGGGAATTTTTTTTTCGGAAAACACTGGCAAGTAACATATCAACAGACGCAGAATGACCCTCTGAGTCATAATTTGTTAATTGTTTTGACTTGTTAGCATTGAAGATTTATTTCAAAATTTTAGGTCGATGACGTCATCATTTTTAGTTGAAATTGCATCTTTGCACGCTTTATTGAGTATTAAGTGGAAAATGGTTACCTGGTTGCCTCTTGTCTGTATACCAAATCGTTTCGGTACAAATAATATCAGTCACGTACAACGCCTTAGTAGGCAATATACTAATCATGGAGTGCTTACATACTTGTTAATAATCACCTAACTTTAGTGAGTACTTTTTTGGATTTAATACTAGCTTTTGAATTGTACTGAAAACATAAATTATTTCACTGTACAATTTTATTGGATTGGGTAAAAAATAAAAATGAGGGGCGCATGAAATTTGGTTGATTGGCAATCCTAAATCTGATCTTAATACCAGCTGCTTGCCGACCAGTGGTGATGTCTTGCATTACTTTTTTCGCATTTTTAAAAATCAAAATGACGCACCAAATAATTGCTGTAAAGCGAACGATTGAAGCGATAACTAAAATCTGGTTGAAATCGGAAATTCCTATAAAAAGTAGTGGCTGCATTCAAAACTACTTCTAAAAATCATGAATCGTGGAATAATCTACCTAGTATGGATCAAAAATCTTTGATAGATTTTTGCTTAGTTTCGTCAGATTTGTTTTCTGGTGTGCTGGACATTTGAGTGAAGCGAGGTGCTGAATTGTCAAGTGATCACGATCTGGTAGTATGTTCCTAACGACTTTCGAAACCTTGGCCAAACAGGAAATCTAAAAGGTCGTCTGTGACTTACCGGATCAAATGGGAGGCTTTGGAGGACAAAGAAGTAAGAAAACAGTTTGCATCCAGTATAGCATCTGCGTTCAGACAACTTCCTGATGTATCCGAGGACATCGAGAAGGAATGGCTGCTGTTCAGATCTGCGATCATTTTTTTAGCTGCTGAAAGTTGTGGGCGAATACGGTTTAGAGTGGCGAGCGATAGTGAGAAAAGAACACCTTGGTGGAACCAAGAGGTTAACGAAGCAATTCAAGCAAAGGAAGATGCGTTCAAGGCCTTGCTGCAGAACAGATCGTCATCTGATTTGTAATCCCCGTACACTGAGGTGCGAAAACCAACTACTTCGGCAAAAAAGAAATCCAAGGAGAAGTCATGGGAAGAGTTTGGTCGTCGTTTGGATTCCAACTATTTTTCGGCAACAAGGTATTTTGGCAAACCATCCGCCGTTTACTTGGCAAAAGATCGAGTGTCGCGTACTCCATCATGGATTCTGCAGGTAACATTCTAACGGATGAGAATGAAATCCTTTCACGATGGAGAGAATACTTTGAAGATTTTTTGAATCTTGCAAAGTCATCGACTCGTGACACACACGGAGTGGCACATTTAGGGGAAGAGGAAGTTTTCACTGCAGCAGAAGTGGCAACGGCAATTACGGGATAAAATCTGAAAAAGCTCCTGGTGAAGATGAAATCAGACCCGAGATGTTGAAAGCGCTGACTGGAGAAGAAATTCTCTGGATAACACGAGTGTGTCAAGTTGCGTGGAAGTTTGGCAAAACTCCCAGAGATTGGCAAACTGGAGTGATTATTCCGATTTTCAAGAAAGGAGATCGCAAGCAATATACAAAACTACAAACTACAGATTGATATCACTCCTCAGTTTGCCAGGGAAAGTATGTGCCAAATGCCTTGAAAGGAAATGCCGAGAAATAGTGAAATCAAAATTGGAAGACGGTCTGTGCGGTTTTCGTACGGGTCACAGCACCACGAACCAAATCTTTACTATGAAGCAAATCTTCGAGAAATCTTGGGAGTATGGCAAAGATGTGTGCATGCTTTGTCGATCTTGAAAAAGCGTATGACCGAATTCCTCGAGAAAGACTTGGGAAAGTTTTGCGGGAGAATGGCGTTGATGGTTCGTTGTTAGGCGCCATTAAGTCATTCTACTGCTGACCGGAGGTTTGTGTTCGGGTAAGTGGCAAGCAATCAAAGCCGTTCCATGTGGGTGTTGGACTCCAGCAAGGGTGCGTTTTGTCACCTTTCCTTTTCATTGCTGACATGAATTGGATCGACAAATGCAGCCAAGCTGATGAGTGTGCCACGATTGGAAATTGCAAAATCAGTCGTCTGCTATTCGCTGATGATTTGGTTCTGCTTTCTTCCACAGAATCTGGCCTCCAGCGCGCGTTAAATAGCTTTGCAGATGCATGCGACGCCCCCGGAATGAAAATAGGCACGGCCAAAACTGAGAAAGTTCATCTTTCAAGAAACCCTAAGCAGATAGAGAAGTTCATTTATCTTGGGGTTGCATTTACGAGTGACGGAAGGCAAGACGAAGGTTTGGATACCCGAATAGGCACTTCTTCCGGCAGTGAAGTAAGAGATGTCAAAACTTCCTTGGTCATTGGTGGATTTTCATAGTTGACACTTAAAGCAATTTATGTTGGAAGCCAACTATTTGCATGCTGCAAAAAGTACTGGTTCACTACGTTACACACGTCGTAATCAACTGCTTCAAAAGCCAGCAAGAGATCCCTTTGAAACAATGTCACAAAAGGACCCTCACATGCATGTGGTTTAAGGTGTGTCATCATAAATAAAGGCAAATATACAGAAACAATATATGACACAAGCGTTGAGAGTTTTGTCTTCTGTACAGTAGTAAGATTGGAAGAGTGAAGCAAAAGCATTCGCAGATAACCGTTTGCCGTAGTCAACCAACGGGAATGATTAATCTCTTCTTGTTTATACCAGAGCAAACTTTTGAGATTGGCTGATATATCCATAAAAAGCTGACAAGACAAAACCAGTAAGCACATCTGGTCGCTTCGAAACCGTGCATCAGCGCTATTTCTCATACTTTTTAGTTCAGATTACCAGCAAAGTTTGTTTTGAAGATGTAGCTTAGCAATGGGGGTAATGCGCACATCTGGAGCTTCTCTGTCAATCAAATTCTCTGGAGAACCACTAGTGATAGACTTGATTTTGTTTAAAAGAGCGCCTTCTACCGATGTATTTGGACCTTTGCTTTCACCTTTAACCTCCTCAATAACTTGAGGTAGATAAGTTTCATTCATGCGACATTTCACCATTTCCAGTAAAACCGCACCATGCATCTCGTTTGGCTCAGCCGAATTTTGGAAATCTATCGAAAATCATAATCGCTGCAATAAAAGAGAAATAGGCTGGCTGAAAGATTTGTTGCATCGCAAAAAGATTCGAGATAATTGTTCATGAAGAAACCGGACAGATGTTCGTCTACGTTCATACGTATGTAGTAGCTCAGGTTGATGTGTTTTTTGCCTTTGTTACTGTACTCGTTTTGTTGTTTATGTTTCTCTAATTGTCCACGGGAGGTAAAAAACTTTGTTGTAGGCTCAAAAATTCCAGCCATTTTAAAACCCAGTATCGCGACGTATCGTACCTTTATGAGCCAAAGAGCATCCCCAAATGGACCTCTCGTGCAGTATAAATGCATGGCAGCGTGTAATGAGATATCCCATTTGTTGTTTTCCTCCTAAAACTGTTTGATTTTTTTTTGCATATGACTGTTTTGCAGTTTGATTTGCATTTTATGCCAAGTCGGTACTGACTTGATATTATCTTATCTTCAGCTTTACTGAGTGCTAAAACAGTTTTTCGTAAATGACTTCGTTTTTGTTGGAGCTAGCGATTAAGAATGTATTGACTACAGATAGGAAGTCGACCATTCTGTAAATTTTGATACCAAACTCTACTCTCTATCTCGTTTTGTTAAGGAGATATCACACTTGTCAAAAACATTTTCCAGCGTCCAAAAATATCAAACTTTGGGGGGGTGGGACACCCTCAAAACAAGGAGTAATCGAAAAAAAATTTTTTATTTTTTTATTGAGGCCTAAATCCGATCTGATGAGACCCCAAGCATTTTTAATTTCAAAAAAGGTGAAATTATGAAACATCCTAATATTGGTCTTATGTCGTGTTGCCTGAGAGAAGGAAGAGTGAAAGATTTTCGCAAAGCTGAAGAAAAACGACAAGTTGATATTAGAATCAGGGGATTTATTTGTCACGGAAGCAAAGACGAAAATGAATGAATGGCTGAAAAAGAAAGTCGTGTCTGAAAATGTTTGGTGTTTCTTAATAAAGTGAAAACAAAAGTCAAGAGTGAAAATTAGTGCAACAAGTGTACTTGTCGTGTGCAACGTTGCATACTGCAGAATAGAAAATTACATCTTTATTAGACTAGCAGTAGTAACTTTTAAAGTGATAGGAAGTGAGCAGGAGTAGTCATTGCCATGCCTTGCATCCAGCCATGCAGTGCAGTGTCGCAGTAGTGGCAATTGTTGAGTCACTAGTAACTTGTGTTAAGGTGGTATCCACCTAGAAATCAAATTAGATTTCTCGCTTCAGGCAGGCTTTAGGTCAGGTGCGTCCACCAATTGGTCATCTGGTCGGTCTCGACAAAATACCTTTAATTCAAAGCGAAATGGCAAGCAAAAAGGGTAAAAACAGTTTTTCGAAAAATAGAGCCGTTAAAGCCACATAATGTTTTGAACACAGATAGGAAACCTGTGTTTCTGAATCGATTGATGTAAAAATTGTCTCTCTAGGTGCAGTAGGTTTTGAGTTATGCAATATATATTAGTCATGCGTCCCCCAAAAAACCGTTCATACCCCCCCAGGGTATAAAGATAAAAAATTTTTGAAAAAAAACTATCTCGATTTTTTTTCATGTTCATTTGTACCCTTAAAATCGTATAAAGAAAAAGATTTAAGCAAAAAGTGAAAATTTCGTACACCCTACTACGCAGTCCACATATACAGTTGGTGATTACCCAGATGGTACTTACCACGTACATTTCACCGGATAATGGCATTATCCCTCTACTCCGAAAGCAGCGCGGGAAAAACTTAAATTTTGTCATAGACTTTAACTCTTTATTGATTTGATCGATTTGCTTTGTTGCTTTCAGCTTCGCCGAATGCAGCAGATGGTGCTGGAGATGCAAGCTCAGATGAAGGCGCAGAAAGCAGGCGCCTCCGCAGGGGCAAAGGTTTCCTCTCATCAAGTTTGAGCTTTGTTGGACAGAGCTATTTCTTCTTTGTTTAATCAAATTATATCCAAGAGATTTTTACTTTCAAAAAATGTTTTCTAGCCTGATTGTTGTAAATTAGTTTTGTGGTTTATTGAATGCTTGCCTTAACTTGAACCTGTTTGTGCCTATGAATTGTATTTGGTAAGTTTTGACTTACAAACTTAGTGATAACTATAGGCTGTAAACTTGTTAGTCATTGAATTAAATTTCCACTGGATTATGAATATTACTGTTTTACTGCCTGTCAAACGCTTTTGATATATGTGAATAATTGCTTAGCATGATGAAGTAGTTTTGGATACGTCTTGAAAAGCACTTTTACTGCTGAGGAAGCATTCCTATTACCTTTTTTCTTGCGGTTTTTGGCGCTGGTGATGTTAACAGATGCGGGAAATAATCTATACCTTGTACAATATAGTATTTTGAATCCTCTCTTACAATGTTTCCAGTTGCGTCTAAGTCGTACGTACGATGGGAGATAATAGTACCGTAGTGCGTATGTTTCGACGCTGGTGTTAGAATACTTATTTCTTGTCATTAATAACTGTGGGTATGTTAATTGATAGATGCTTTGGCATTTTTGCTTATATGAAAGGTATCTCTGTCCGCTCAGGACCGCTTAAAAAAAGTCGTAATGATTTGAAAAATATGGAATCGCATTTTTCGATTTCTGTAAGGAATGGCAAAGAGGAAAAACTGCAAAAAGCTACATTGGTGTGGTTTGTATAATCGATTAATATCTCTTATACTGACTAAAAATGTATTCTTTTGTAAATTTTTTGTGCATACAAAATAATGGGTTTTACATTCACCGAAGTGCGCTTATCACGTAGATGCATGTTGCATTATAACCATTAGCCAATATTTCATTATTACGGACGCTGTTGCATTGCTAACCTGTATGACTGTTTCCATACTAATCTAGTTTTTTATGTTCGTTTTGCACGCTGTAAAATGGTAATGCTATTAAAACTTTTAGATCTTACGTTTGTGTGTAGCATAGAAACTGTATCGAACACATCAAGTTACGATTGGAGAAAATTTTCTGAGACAATAAATTAAATGCAGTGCTTAAATTGTAGGGGGTACGCGTCCCCCGGTCTACGATTTTTTGGCGCAGGACGTTTAGGAGCCGGGACTTTTAAGCGCCTGGACTTTTTGGCGCCAAATTTTTTTTCAAAAAAAGTTTTTTTTCCAACAAAAAAGTTTTACTTTGATTAAAATAATGTTAATATTTTCGAAGCTTTTCATTTAATGTTTGTCAAGAAAAATCGTCAGAATAGAGAGCGTAGGAAAAGGAGTGGCTATAGGAAAAAGCCGAGCAGTGATTGGCTGGAAAAGGATTGCTGAGAGAGCGTCATTTGTGTGCAAATTTTAAGCTGTACAAGAATTCTTTTTGTCAGCAGAGGGCAGGGTTAGAAGTTTTGATAAAAGTGACTTCAAAAGCAGATAGGTGGAAGCAGAGCGGAAAAAGTTTTACAAAAAATTGATTTCTTATCGCGTTTTTTTAAATAGCAAAAAACGTTTTCCACTATTTATACTTGCAAAGTTTTTTTACCTAATCCAGACGCATGCGATCTCCAGCCAGCGGTCTCAAATTTTGTGGCTCACGGACACGAGTTGTTTGTGCAATATTGGCACACGCAGCAAGCCGTGTGACGTTTCATGGTTATTTTGAGTCAACCTCTATTAAACAGGCTGTTATTTTAAGTCCACTCTCAAAAAATTTTTTGCTTTGTGTCGACTCCTCTTCACACTAATAAAGACAGTTGACTTCGAAACAATGGAATGCTCCTGCGATGGAGGCTCCGTCACACCTTCGTCACTAGGGGGTTGAAATGAATACCGATTTAGACGGAGGCAGCATTAAGGTGTTGTCAAATGAAGTAGGATTGTAAGACGTGATTTGTCTGTGAACTATTAAATTAGTTTTGTATTTTTCACTTGGAAAATAATGAATGTTAAATACGCAACTTGTGTTTCTTCAGCGCACACCATCATACTGTTTTATTATGGTTGTTTACTTGTTTTGAATGAATATGAAAGCAGTAAAGAAATTGAAAAATTTTAATAATGGTATTATAATGAGTAACCCCACCAGTACCAGTTTGATCCTTTCCTTTACAGACAATTGCTTTATGATGAGTGGAGTTTCAGTTCAACGAATCAAAATGTTTGACGGTGTAGGCCAGAGCGAATATCGTAATATAGCACAGTCAACTTTGAAAAATTTTAACCCTACAGTCTATTTCACCGTTATCGGGATCATCATGTTAAACAAGCTTTCATCTCAGTTCCGGTTGCGGTTTTGAGTTTGGCTCCCTGGTGGTTTAGACTGTTAGAGAAGAAGGGAAAAAACACCTTTATTTATCCAGGAAGGGCTAATCTGCAAGCAACAGCCCTTTATCTACCGCCTAGCCCATTTCCCTTCTCTGTGGTTGACTTCTGGGTTATGGCTCAGACCTTGGGTGTGGTTCAATTTAGAGTCTCCCCAGAGCTCCTCCGTTGCCTTAACCATCTTAATAATGAGATAAAGTGATAGGTCGGAGGGCTACCCTCGACTACAGCACTGTGTGCAGTATTGAGAGAGCTCTTCGTAAAACGTCTTTCGTCTATCTTTTTATTTTTATTGAAGCGAATGCAGTGAGCGTGAAAAAATTAAGCTACGTAGCACTTGTATGAAAAATTGTCGGAAATGGTTGTCGAGTACAACAACAAGCTGAAGCAGCAGCAATCCTGTTAAACTTCAAAAGTTCTTGACGCAAATCTGAAAAAGTTGACTTCAAAAATTAAACATTGTTTTTACTATAAGTGTATTTACAATTAGGTGTAAAGATTAAGCTTAAAATATCGAGTTAAATATTGCTTTTAGTATATTTACAACAAGATGTAAAGACTATAAATAGTAATCTGCCGAGAGAAGAATGCTTAGCTCCTGAAAAAGCTTGTAGTGTATAGTTTGGTAGAGGTTGACTCAAAATAACCATGAAACGTCACACGGCTTGCTGCGTGTGCCAATATTGCACAAACAACTCGTGTCCGTGAGCCGCAAAATTTGAGACCGCTGGCTGGAGATCGCATGCGTCTGGATTAGGTAAAAAAACTTTGCAAGTATAAATAGTGGAAAACGTTTTTTGCTATTTAAAAAAACGCGATAAGAAATCAATTTTTTGTAAAACTTTTTCCGCTCTGCTTCCACCTATCTGCTTTTGAAGTCACTTTTATCAAAACTTCTAACCCTGCCCTCCGCTGACAAAAAGAATTCTTGTACAGCTTAAAGGTTGCACACAAATGACGCTCTCTCAGCAATCCTTTTCCAGCCAATCACTGCTCGGCTTTTTCCTATAGCCACTCCTTTTCCTGCGCTTTCTTTTTTGAAAAACTTTTCTGGAAAAATATTTTTTTTTTTTGAAAAAAAAATTTTTTTGACTTTTTGAAAAAAAAATTTTTTTACCTCTGGCGCCTAAAAGTCTCGACGCATAAAAGTCCAGGCACATAAAAGTCCCGGCGCCTAAACGTCCGCGACTAATAGTCACGGTCCGCGCGTCCCCACATCTAGAGTTAGCTTTCCCCCATCGAGATTTGAGTGCTGGGTGATCAGACGAAAAAGAGCCAGCCAGCATGAATAGAGCCTTCAAATTCCGGCCGATTATAGTGTGAAGGATTTCAATGCCTCCTTCGCCAACTTCACGTTTACCAGTTTCGCAGGTCGTCTAGCTACTTAAAATGTGTCTTCAATTATTCTTGATCTTTCGGTTGTTCTTTCCTTTTACTTCTCAACTTATTCGAATAAAGCAAGCATTTTTATAAATAAATAAATAATTGTATTAAATAATGTGGAAAGTATCCGTAACTGAGAAGAAACAAAAATCCGGTAGTCACTTGAACTAAAAATCTGGAATGAATTTGAACACAATCTGTTCTGCGACCTTATGAGTCCGAGATTCCCTTGACCAATCAGCGCAAGACAACTTATGATCACGGCACGCTGATCAGCCAATGGAACGTCATCACGTGCTGCTCACAAAGCCGCAGAACTACGCAAAAACAATGAAAAAGTAAGTAACAAAAATCAACGCTTTTGCCCGACTTCATCCGAACTGCACTACGAATAGCGCACAGAGATAAAGGACCACAACCACACAAGAAACACGGGTTCCTTTCTCGCTGCCGCCACAATAGTACGAAAGTGCGGGGAAAATTGATTTCTAAGAAAAAAAACACTTCAAATTTGCGTCGAAGACCTTTTTATTTTTTTGGTCTTCACCTAATTTTGGAGAAAGCAACGTAATCTTCACTAAAGTACTTTCGCTTTCCGAATGCGTTTGGTCAAGGCTGCAAAATTTACAATTTAAGTACTGATTAAATGAGATTTATTAAACGTTGCAAAATCCCCCGCTATTAATAATAACAATCACGAAAACGGTATCGATTTCGGCCCTTCTGAGCCATTTATCAATATAGTAATCATAAATTCAAAATCGAATAAATCAGAGATTGTCAACAATTTCCGAAATAGTTTCGCATCTGACCGGCCAGTTGGTCGAGCAGTGACTCGTTCGTCTCTGGAGCGAGGGGTATTGGCTTGCCACCGAGGCAGCATTTCGAATGAGCTGTGTTGCCCGCAGGCAGGGGCGTATTTAGGGGGTGGGCCATGGCCCCCCTTTGGGTCGCCAGGATAGTATAATTAGCATAGAATAGTATGCAGAGTTGCGGCATGGCCTCCCCTTTTTGTAATTTGGGCATAAGGTTTCAGCACACCAACGGTGGGCAAAGATCTGTTTTTTTTTGGTCTTCGCTTAAGTTGGGGCCAAAAAGCGGACTAAATTTAAGCGAAGACCTTTTTTTTTGGTCTTCACCTAATTTTGGGCAGGAAAACAGACTGATTCTGGGTGGAAAAATTTTCATTCTAGTCTTCATGATTTATAAATTTTCTGAATTTCCTGTCCCCCCCTTTCGAAAATCCTGCGTACGCTACTGTCCGCAGGCGCAATGACAGAGAGATGGGCCTTGCGAACTTGTTACGTGCTTGGTCGAGTATAATGAAAGTAAAAGATGTAATTTACTTTCGCTTCTGGGCTTGCTTTTTGTGCAGCTTGGAAAAACACTGCCCCTCCCCGCAAAACTTTATTAGGTGTGAATTAACTTACGAGTTAGCTTTGCTACTAACAATGATTATAAACTTCTAACTTTGAGCTGCAAATCTTCTCAGGAAAAAAAATGTTGGCATGGACAAAAAAATTTGAAATCTGCCCTACATACAAGTTGATTGAGATGCCAAAGGGTGTAGCGTCATCTCTAACGTCGCTACAAGTTGGAAGTTGATCGTATCAATTGTTAATTAAGTTAACCCGGAGAGTAGCTCGATAGGTTAGTAATTAGTGTATTGATTCGGAGGGGAAGTAGGCTTTAAACGGGACATAATAATCATAAAGTATCATAATACGCTGTATTAAAATTTTTATAGCAAAGGTAAGATTTTTTTTGTCGCACCTCTTATTTGTGCCACATGTGCATTTTATTATGCAGTGTATAGTGTGCAGCGCACACTTTTCACATGCTGGCCTAGTGGCCATAGTCTGTATTGTAGTCTTACTGCCTGAGGAACCGCAGTTAAGGATTCATGTTGCTACTTGCTGAAGATACTGTAGGTCTAAAGAGAATGCGTTCATTGCTTGACCTAGTTCTAGTTGCCTAGCATACTTACCGTAGCCAACCGCACCACTGTAATTGCGGCGGAATAATCCGTCGTAAGTCACGCGATTCGACGTCGTGCAGTGAAAAAAAAAAAAAAGACGCTAATAATGTTAAAGTTTTTGGCATCACACAACTTCATATTTAGACATTACTCAAACCCATTCCGATGATATTAACTTTGAAGTGCCCTCTATTTGACCACATATTCTGGAACGGAAACTTAACGCTGTACACGAAAATGGGGTGAATTTTGTCAATATCGTAGGGAAATAGGGCTCAAATTTACGTTTGTCGACAAACACTTTGGCAGCTGTTTCGAGTTTTTTTAACATCGCGCAACTCCATATTTCGTCATTATTCGAACTTATTCCCATGATATCTAACTATAAAGTGCTCCCTATTAAGCGACTTAATCTGGAACGGAAATTTAACGCTCGACTCGAAAATGGAGAGCTTTTCGTCAATATCGTAGGAAATAGGGGGCACTTTAAAATTGATATTATCGGAATAAGTTTGAATAATGACAAAATATGGAGTAGGCTAGATTGAAATGTTAAAAAAAACTCGAAAAAGCTGCCAAAGTGTGTGTCAGCAAACGTAAATTTGAGCCCTATTTCCCCACGATATTGACAAAATGCACCACATTTTCGTGTAGAGCATTAAATTTCCGTTCCAGAATATGTGATCAAATAGGGGGCACTTTAAAGTTGATATCAACGGAAAAAGTTTGAATAATAACAAAATATAGAGTTGAGCGATGTTTAAAAAAACTCGAAAAAGTCGCCAAAGTGTGTGTCGACAAACGTAAATTTGAGCCCTATTTCCCCACGATATTGACAAAATGCACCCCGTTTTCGAGTAGAGCGTTAAATTTTCGTTCCAGAATATATCACCGAATAGGGGGAACTTTAAAGTTACGTAATATCATCGGAATCAAAAGTGGAGTCCTCGAGGACATATTTTGAAGTCCTTGGCCTCGGCCTCGAAGCCTCAAGTCCTCAAAAATTGCCCTGTCCTCGGCTCGAGGACAGCACTATTTTTTGAGTTGTTAAAAGTTTGTGGAACGCCTGAAAAATTTTTTGGAAAACGTTTTTTTCTGGAGATCGCCTGAAAAATTTTTGTGAAGACCTTTTTTTCTTTTTTTTTTGGAGAGCACTTGCGCTTGTGTCCTTGGTCCTTGGCTTTGGCCTCGAGCATTACTGTCCTTGGCCTCGAGAGGGTCTGTCCTTGGCCTCAAATTTTTTTTGTGTCCTTGGCCTTGGCTATGAGCCTTTTGTCCTCGACTCCACCTCTGATCGGAATAAGTTTGAAAACTGACGAAATATGGAGTTGTGCGATGTAAAAAAACTCGAAACAGCCGCCAAAGTGTGTGTCGACAAACGTAAATTTGAGCCCTATATCCTCACGATATTGACAAACACCCCATTTTCGAGTAGAGCGTTAAATTTCCGTGGTCATTTTTACCCTCTCCTGGTGCTTTATTTTTCTGTGCTGTATTTTGAAATCTGATTACTTTGATTTGAGCACAAATAAACGTAATTGATTGATTGATTCCAGATTATGTCGCTATATAGGGGGCACTTTAAAGTTTAAACTTGATATCATCGGAATAAGTTCGAATAATCACGAAATCTAGAGTTGTGCGATGTTAAAAAAACTCGAAACAGTTGCCAAAGCGTGTGTCGACAAACGTAAATTTGAGCAAGGGCGTCGGCAAGGGAGGGGGGGGGGGTAGGGGAGGGCCATGGACCCAACTGGATTTCCACACACTCTCTCTTTAACCTACCAAATTTCAAAAATTCTTCCATTTTTAGTAGTTAATACTGGCCCTATTCTTATTGGCCCACCCCTGAAAAACTTTCCGCCGACGCCCTTGAATTTGAGCCCTTTTTTTCTACGATATTGACAAAATGCACCCCATTTTCGTGTAGAGCGTTAAATTTCCGTTCCAGAGTATGTGGTCAAATAGAGGGCACTTCAAAGTTAATTTCAACAAAATGGGTTAGAGTAATGTCTAATTATGAAGTACTGTTGCGTGATGCCAAAAACTTTAACATTATTAGCGTCTTTTTTTTTTTTCACTGCACGACGTCGAATCGCGTGACTTACGACGGATTATTCCGCGGGAATTACAGTGGTCCTACAGCAGAACTCAAGCTGTGAAGAACAACTAAGAAGAACTGTGCAGTCAGGCAGTGTGGCTGAGCAGGTTTGAGAAAATATTGCATGTATTTGTTGTTGATTGATGTGTAGGCTATTGATGAGTCAACCTGACCAGCTACATGGCAGATGAGGCAAGTTATTCAATGTTAAATTTTGGAGTCGGGATTTCATTTTAAAAAGGAATAGCACAAGAAAATGGAATAAGAATGGATTTTAGTGGCCAAATTTCAATTTAGTCAAGTTTAATAATTCAGTTTAAGTAATGAACTGGAATGACTTGCAAAATGCTGGATTTAGAGTGTGACATATGTCGAGTGTGCAACTTGGTTGTTGAGTTTGATCAGTCAGTCAGTCAGTCAGTCAGTATCAGTTTATTCATGTACCAGTACACGCAAGCAAGAAAAACCCACATTTGGCATGTATACTGTATATTAAGTGCGGTACATAGGGAGACCACGAAAGAGCGAAACGCTCATCGAGTCATGGCCACCCTATTTCACATATTTTTACTTTGGTAGTGACTATTTCACCGAAAATTTTCAACTTAAAGAGAATAAAACGAGAATGAGAAATATTCATCCGCGCTTTTTTCATTTGCTTTTTTAGGGGTTAAGATTAGGGTTTAGGTTCGATTTGGGAATAGTTTTAGAGTAAGCATTTGAGTTTGTGTTAGATTTGAGTCAGAATTAATAAAAAACTAGATAAAAATTTCCGGTGAAATAAAGCCTTCCTTTTACTTTTATGAAGTAGTGCACAACGTTTCATTTTAAGTCGTTACGATGACATACATAGCATTGACAAAATATTCATTCACAGTTCTTTTAAGTAGAGTAAAACACTAGAACCAGCTCATTTTTTCGTTGTAGTCAACACAATATAAATGGATTTAGGCTTCGAACTAGTATTTAAGGTGTAATATTCATTTTTTAGGCCATGCACTTCTTCACACCAGTCCTTGCAATTATAACTGAATTTTTTTAAAAGAGAAAAAAAAATTACGCAGAAAAAACAGACTTCGTTTCTGCTAGCCCACCCCCCTCCCCCCAAAATGCAAATAACTTGTTAGTTGTTACAACGTGCTGCAATGACAAATTTAGATTTTCACACAATCGCAAGCAAAAGAATTAATTTTAGCAATATTTTGAAAATTAGAAAAACATGCCTAATTTTATTTGTACTTTCAGATGAGATCTTCTTTAACTGCTTCTTTAAATTTGTAAAATGAAAAATCTTTCCACTTCGGTTGCAAACTATTCCAAATTTGGGCACCACTAAATTGCAATGCCTTTTTTGCAGCATTCGAGTTTATAGAATGTAAATAAAAGTTGCTGTAACTAGTGCATCTTGTGTTGTACTTGTGTACTGTTTTAGTAGATGTGAAATATTGATTGTATAGATTTGGAAGTTTATTGTGTTGAAAGAGATACATAAATTTTGCCATTTCAAAATGATACATATCCTTGACTTTTAAAAGTTTCAATTCATGATACAAGCTGTTGTTTCTTACATGTTCGTTTTTGCTGACATTGCAGATAATTCTTAAAATTTTATTTTGAAGGACTTGTAATGGCTGTAAGATTGAATGGTTTGTTGAGCCCCATACTAAAATCCCATAAAGTATATGCGAGTTCACTAAACTATAATACAACATTAGAAGTGTTTTCTTACAGATGTAGTGTCGAAGATAACAAAATATACCACAAATTTGTGACAATTTGTTGCAAACATGCTTAATATGGGCATCAAACTTAAGCTTTTCATCAATAAGTAATCCTAAATATTTTGCAACATGCATTCTGTTGATTCTTTCTCCTCGTATATTTAAGGAAAACTTATCGATACTCATTTTCTTAGGTGAGAAAAACATAAAACTAGTTTTGGATGTATTTAGGGTTAATTTGTTTGAAGTTAACCATTCATCAATTATCTTAGCCTCATTATTTGCTGCATTGTTTAATCTCTCTAAACTATTGTCACTCATAATCAAAACTGTGTCATCAGCAAATAATCTGACACTAAACTCAGTGATTTTAGGGAGATCATTAACATACAAAGAAAATAAAGTGGGGCCTAGAATTGAACCCTGAGGCACTCCACAAGTCACTTTTTGCTTGCTAGAAGCAATTCCATTAACACATACAAACTGAAATCTGTTTGACAAATAACTTTGGAAGAGTTTATTACTACTTCCTCTAATACCATACTTATCTAATTTCCGTAACAATATTTCATGATTGACTGTGTCAAAAGCTTTTTTGAGATCTAATAACAGTACGCAAGAATGTTTACCATTATCTAGGTTATTGCAGATATGAGAATAGAGATCAGTAACTGCATGGGTTGTAGAATGACCTTTGCGAAAGCCTAGTTGTTGGTCTGCAAGTATATTATTTTGTTCCAGGAATTTGTTTAATCTTACTGAAATCAATTTTTCAAAAACTTTGGCTAAAGGAGACAATAATGATATAGGTCTATAATTGTTCATGGAGCTGCGTTTACCTGATTTAAAAATGGGTTTAACTTTGGCGAGTTTTAGTGCACTAGGAAAATATCCATGTTCTAAGCACTTGTTAAAATATTCACTTAAAAAGTTAGCTATCCATTCACCAGCAATTTTGTAAAATTTAATAGGAATATTTTCGGGACCAGCTGCTTTTTTTGAATTTTGATTTTGAATTGCTTGATAAACTTCTACTGGTACAATTGGTTGAAAAAAACAAGAATGCGCATTTGATGGCATTTTATTAATAAACGAAGCTTTAACGTTACCACTGCCTGCTTGAGCACTCAAGTTAGCTCCAACATTTACAAAATAATTATTTAACATATTGCTTATTTCAGATTTTGACTCTATATTCTCATTATCCATAGTAGTTAGCTTATGAATAGCAGTACTGCTGCATCGTTTGTTTTGATCAAGCAATTCATTGATTATAGACCATTGTTTTGATATGTCTTGTTTATGCGTTAGTAGTTGTGATGTGTAATATTGTTCTTTTGCTAGTCTTTTTATGAAGGTTAGCTTGTTGAGATACTTTTTGCAATAAGCAATTAATTCTGGGTTATTTTGTTTGTAACATTTAGTGTATAATTTGTTTTTTGTTTTGATAGACTTAAGTATTGCTTTAGTCAGCCAAGGTTTCAATTTTTGTTTCTGCTGTCTTCTGTTACGTATTTTTAGTGGAGCATGTGCATTAACAATGTCAGCAAAGCCATCAACAAAATTTGTACAAATGTTTTCAAGATTAATTTCAAAGTTTTGTTTCATCGAGTGTAAGTCAATTGCTAATCTGTCTACTAAGCCACAAACATCATCGGTAAAATTATCACAATTAAATTTAGCAGTGCATCTGTATATCTGATCATTGTTAATTTTATTAGGTTTTAGAAATACTGAGCATGTGGTGGGTAAATGATCAGAAATTTCATACTGTAAAATATTTAAACTTAATGTCTTATTGAGAATGTTTGAGTAAACATGATCAAGTAAAGTAGAAGAATGTGGTGTAATCCGAGTTGGTTTATCTATCATGCAATAACATCCTTCGGAAAATACACTGTCAATGTATTCGTTAACAGATGGAGAAGACTGGCTTTTGAGGAGATCGACATTAAAGTCTCCACAAATTATATACTCCTTTTTATGTTTTGCCAAATGACTTAAAGTTTGAGTAAAATGCAATTTGAATTCTGATAATGAAGTAGAGGGATGCCTATAAATTACACCAATTACAAGACCCTTAGCAGAATTTTTTAGCTTGACTTCTATAAACAAAGTTTTGAAGTAAGGTGATTGAATGGAGTATTCATCTAGTTTACAAAACTCCATAGAATTTGACTCATATAAAGCTACTCCTCCTGCATTAGAACTTGAGTCACAATGCATCATTGTATAATCTATTAAATTTGCTCTACCTAAGTTATTCCTATTAAGCTTTGATTCAGAAATAGCTAAAATGTCAGGTTTAGTTTTAACAGATTGCAGCAATTCTTCAATTTTATTTTTATTTTTCGAAAGGGATCTTACATTGCAATGAATAAGATTAAAGCTTTGACCCAACGACTTAGAATATTCATTGGCTAGCCATTCTACACTTCTGTAATTGCATGTCTGATGCATGGTTGGGTTTATCACATGTAAGTCATTGCAATCAGTGGTGTTGATGTTTTCAATATAGTTTGCGTTGTTTGATGAAGTAGCTGTTTGCATTTTTTTTAGATTTTCTACATTACTATTAGTATTAGACAATAAATTTTGACTTTTCACTTGGCTTGAAGAAGCCATTTCTACAAAATAATAAACACAAAATCAAGACTGTGGAAGTTCAGTACTGAATAAAATAGTACTTAGAGAGCATTGTATCGCAATGGTTCGTATTTGATTTTCTCAAAATCTACATCTATTCCAGCTTTAAAGAGGTCATCTGGACTGGTGACTGTTATCCAATCACCAGTTCCTGTATCTTTTCCATCTTCATCTAGGGGTAAACCTTCCTTAACTGCTGATTTCTTAAATCTAATTTTCCCATTTATTGTATGGCATAGAACGAATTTCTTATCACACTCATTTTTGCAATAGTTCAAAAGTTTTGCTCTTAGTGGCGTCAAATCCTCAGAAATGAAAGAATTTTTGTAGGCTTCTGATTTCTTTAAGTTTCTTTTGGCATGGATTATTTCATTTCTTTTTTTGTAAGATGTGAATCTCACAATTATGGGCCGAGGTTTTTCAGCATTAGGTTTTTTCTTACCTAATCTGTGAGCTCTTTGTATTATCTTTGGATTCCAGCTTAACATTAAGTTCTTTTGCAACTTTTATGATTTCAGTTTCTCCATCATCTTTGTTGCCCAGCACCTCCAAAATATTGTGAAGTCTTAAATTTTCTCGACGTCCATATTGTTCTAGGCTGTCCAATTTAAAGTTGGTCAAGTTAAGTGCCTGTTTCAATTGCAAATTTTCGGATTGGAGGTTCGAAAGGGCCGAATTACTAGTTTCTAGTTCAACCTTCAAGTACTGAATTTCTTCTTTTAAGTGTTTGACTGATGTCAAAATTTCGTTTATTTGCTTCCTGTCGTTTTCATTGAAGTTAATTTCTTTTTGACGGTTAACGTAAGCATCCGTACTTTTTCTGTATGGCATTTTGATTCAGTTAAGATATTAACCAGTCAGCAAATTACTCATAGGCCTAATAAGTTGTTAATCCAAACCTTATTCAAATAGAATGAACTAGGAATATTCTGTGATAAGTGGAACACATGGTTTCACCAGTTCACAGCTTACAGTACGGTATGTGAACAGTGAAAAAATATCAACAAAGAGATAGAACTTAGAAGGAGCCACTGGCATCGATTTTTTTTTCGTTAAGCAAATTCCGAGGGGGCAAATTTTTTTTGCGAAGTTTGGTTAAACATAATAATTCTATTTCAGTCCAAAAATTTGCTCCCAAATTCAGGTGAAGACCAAAAAAAAGGTCTTCACCGCATTCTGGTTCAATCTCAGTGCAGAGTTTCGAATTTATTGATTACACCTTAATTTTTGAGTCCTAGCAAGTGGGCATTACTTGCCAAAAAACCTTTGGGCCAGACATATTTCGCCCTGTGAGTGTCATACCAAAGGGGGCACCAACCCCGGTCCCCCCGAAATCGATGCCAGTGGAAGGAGCTAGCCACCTCAAACCAACCTTTGTTCTGCAGTGACTGCGAAAGACAAAAGATACAATGCATGGTTGCTGAGACTTTAAATAAATGGTTCACGTTTCGTGCCAAGGAAACAAAAAGAAAAAATGTCACTGGAGGAAGTATGGATTTGATTCAGCAGATTATTCAAGAATTAAACCTTTGCTATAACAGATACGGTAGGAAGGCTTTATTTCACCGAAAATTTTATATATTTTTTTATTAATTCTTACTCAATTTAACCCAAATTCAAATGCTTGCTCAAACTACGTATTCCCAAATCGAACCCTAACCCAAACCCTAACCTAAACCCTAATCTTAACCCCTAAAAAATCAAATGAAAAAAGCACGGATGAATAGGCCTACCAGTATTTCTCATTTTCGTTTTATTCTCTTTAACTTGAAAATTTTGGTGAAATAGTCACTACCTAACAGATAACACTAGGCCTACTGTATTGTGACTTGGAGGAATTTTTTTTTGGAAGGCTTTATTTTAGCGGAAATTTTTATCTAGTTTTTTATTAATTCTGACTCAAATCTAACACAAACTCAAATGCTTACTCTAAAACTATTCCCAAATCGAACCCTAACCCAAACCCTAACCTAAACCCTAATCTTAACCCCAAAAAAAGCAAATGAAAAAAGTGCGGATGAATATTTCTCATTCTCGTTTTATTCTCTTTAAGTTGAAAATTTTCGGTGAAATAGTCACTACCTTTTCTTTTTCTTATTCCCAGAGGGAATGCCAGTGAGCTGAAAGTAAAAAGTTAGTTTCAGATACCTGAATTGACAAGACTGATTAATTTATTTGATAGCAGCACTGTAATGAATGAAGTATCTTTGTTTGAAAGCTGTAAGTGTGATGGTGTTTATGTCTATGATTCATGTTGCAAAAGCTAGCTACTAGCTAGAAATTCAAAGGCGAAAGATCACTGCCATACCTACAAAAAAGATGGTATATAACCACCGAAGATGTCCCTTACACAAGTCAACACTGACAAGTCGTCCTTGAAGATGAATGAATATATGCCGCATTTATTAGCACGTTATGCCTCCATAGTGAGCTGACATTTCCAAACAAAACTAAAACAAGTTGTCCCAGTTTCAAAAACAAACACTAAGGTTAGGGTTAAGGTTAGGATGGGTGTCGTTAAGTACGGTATTAGCCGTCAGCTTTATTTTGGAATCTCTGCGACTTGTGTATGAGTGCGCGCATGCTTTTGCTCTTCTCATGGGTGCACTCATTAGGGTTAGGGCTAGATTGGGGGAATAGCTTAGATCAAAGAGAGAGAAGGAATGCACGCGTGCTCATACACAAATCGCAGAGCTGCCGAAAATAAAGCGATGGCTCATACTTAGTGACACTCGTTAGGATTAGGGTTAGGGCCAGTGCCGTCACCAGAGCAAATGAAGTGAGGGGGCACTAGCCAAAAATGGGGAGCACTAAGAGATACTGAATTTTTGCACTTAGAAGCTGATCTTTTATGGCTACAAATTATGCGTTATTTTAAAAATTTTACTTTTATGTTTGAAAAAAAAGACGCCCAAGCCCGGCAGCATTTATTGGCTTGTTTCGAGTGCAGCTCGTATAATCGCTTGAAAAATCTGTCTGCAGCAGTAAATGCATTCTAAGCGCAACCAGAATTTTGCTAAGAGGGAGGGGGCTTGAGCAAAAAGTAAATTTTTTTTGCACAAAAGTTGTCTAATTTAGGCCCAGTGCTAAACAAACCAATGCAACTCAAGCATATCACAGAGGGGGCCTGGGGGGCAGACCCCCTAGCCACTGGGTGATTTTTGCTATTTTGCAGCTTTAAATAGTGAAAAAACATTATTTCAATCACATTTTTTTGGATGTTTTTAAGTCACATAAATAATTACAGTAAACCTCTAAAATTCAGAAGTCATTAAAATAATTAAATTGCCTTGCCCTTTGAGCCCTTTTTGCTTCAGGTCAAGTCCTAAACACATTTAAAAGATTGCTTTTTGGGTTATGTTTCAGATTTTCGCAATGACTTGGCTGAAAAGGGCTGATTCCCCTTATCTCCTTTCCCCTAGCTGTGCGACTGACTGCGACCTACAAATATCTTGAGTGTGCTCTAAAAAAAAACAGCCTGTCTTTTAAAAAAATGTTCTTTTGGATTGTTTCAGGTCTTATGGGTTGTATGGATTGTTTTTGCTGCTTCTACCTTTTCCTCGATCTTTTGCTAGTTTTTGTGTTGTTGCTTTGTGTTTCGGCGGTCGTGGAATAAAATACAAACTAATCTAAAATTGTAAGAAGGTCATAATCACTAACGAAGTACCTGTAACAATTCTATAGGCTTATCTCAGATCTGCTTACATCCCTATTTTATGACACATTCGTACAAGCGTGTTAAGAAGATGGATTATTGGATCACATTTACGTACCAGTACACTAACAGCAGTTGGTGGCCAGCAATTTTTCAAAGAATCGAGAAAACTCTAAAGGAGAATTATCTTAGAGCATTGTTATTCTTTTTTCCATTATTGTCTATCGCATGTTTTTTATGGTTTACCTTTCTACTTCAGTGACTTTGTTCAATACGTTTAAATGTATTACTCGTAACCTTAATGTTTTCTCCACCAATCGCCTTTTTATTTCTGTCAAGTTGAATTCAATCAGTCGATGACTATGTTGTTGCAAAGACTTGCTTGGGTTGACTTAAGCCAGTCGGTGAAATACATGCCATTCGGGTCTTCTTGTTCTGAACACCATCTTGCGTTGGGTCAAGTTGGGTGGGTTGACCTCTTCAAGGTCGACTTCAGTGGCTTCCAAAAAGACTTCATTTGTGGGAACAAGGAAATTTGGATTCTATTCCAGATTCTTAAGTCAATGCATCGAAATACAACTGAGACTGATGAAATCACAGACAAAAGAGATATAATATGCAACTTGACAAGAAAATTTACTAATCTTATGTTACTTGGTAAGCTTTCTCAGGCTTCAAAGCTTACCAATAGAGCAAATGGAGGTGTTTTATGTGTGAATGAAGAAGAAAAAAGCAACTTTTACGAAAACACCATGCAGCTATCCCACTTTACTTTGGTGCTATTTATTCTGGGCCCGTCCAAAAACCAGAAGAGTTGATATTTGAATCTATCGATGCAGAAATGGTAAGCAAAGCAATGAAACACATAAATGGTTGTAGTGGCCCTATCTTACTTGATGCTGATTGTTGGAAGCATGTGGCTTGCTCTGATTCTTTCAGTTTCAAAACAGTACAGCGAAATTTTTTGATGCAATAGCTCGTTTAGCTCAACATCTTGGTAATTCTAGTACTAATTCACAACACTTGTGACCTGTGTTCCCTCTAACTTTACGGCTAATCAGTGAGTGCCCAAATTTTCTTTAAACAATTGTGCCCAAAGCTCTAAAAAGACATTTATGTGCCCCAAATTTTGTACCAATCCAGAATTAAAGTATACCAAATGTCATATTTCCCCAAATTGTCAAATTTTCTAAAGCTATATTTACTATACTGCCAAAAATTATTTGTTCTTGCCCCAACAAATCGCCGATTTGCTGAAAAAAATCGGCTTAGTGGGAACACTGCTTGTGACTTAAAAGAGCTTCTAGCTTGTAGATTGATTCCTCTGTACAAAAAACCAGGAGTAAGACCAATTTGAATCAATTGGATAAATTTTGCACCAAATTATTGGAAAGTGTGTGATGTTGACCTTAAAAGTGGACATTGAAGGAAGTGTTGGTGGATTTCAAACATGTCCAGGTCAGAAAGGTGGAATTGAAGCCACCATACCTGATACATGCAATGAAGAAAAGTTATAGCAAGGACAAATTTGAAGGTTTGCGAATGGTTGATGCATCCAATGCATTTAATTCACATCATATAGTAGTAAAGTGACCATGAAGAAATTTAAAGCTCGTTTGTCCTACATTGTCATAATGCATTAAGAACACATATCAAGATGCAGTTCGACTTTGTATTGCTGGGAAGGTGGTGAATTCTTATACTCATCAGAAGGTGCAACGCATAAAGACAATATTATGATGGTCTTCTTGACTCCAGTTTGAATAAGACTAGACCCACTTCTAATAGCGTGTCTCGCCGTGTGCCTTATCCTTCATATCTAAGCAATCATACAATACTTTGTATATAAATATAACAATATTAATCCTCACTGAGCATGCCAAAATTTTAATTTACCCAAAGGAGCATTGCAAAACAAGAAGTCAATTATCAGGTAGCCCAATCAATATTAATCAACTAAAATTTGCTATACCAAATTACGCTATTGACTATACTAATATTATACTAGACTATAGTGTTAGAAATTGCTTCAAGGACGTCCTCATTCAAATAGAAACATCAGCACGTGAACATTTTACATAACCAACTTATTACGCAGCTACCTTGATACACTAAATTACAAAAATCGGAGAAACCATGGCCCACATGACAGAAATTTCCTCGCTTGCTTTAATTAACGAGTTTTTGTTAAGAGGCGCTACTGAGCGAAATACTCGCTAAACGTAAGATATTATTTTTACATGTGTATGTAAAGCCTTCCAAAATCCGTTACATCATTCTTTCTTGCTAAGTTGCTTTGAGCGATTGCGGAAAGCAGTTCAAGTAAAAAAACATCACATTTTCCTTGCCAACTTAAAGTGGATCTTGAAGCACTCTTTAAGCGTGCGAGAAATCTTTTTGGTTCAGAAATTTAATGGCAAAATGTTGAAAACTTCTAACTAAAGCAAATTTTTGCTGAAAATTAATTAAAATCATCACCATGTTTGCTATTAGACTGCTAAAAAAATAGCAAATTGCATTGAGAACCATTTGCTGTTTCGACTGATAAAGAAATGTTGAGTAGTGCCAGTTGACAAAAATAGCAATACACTCCTTTTATAAGAACGATTTTCTAAAACATGAGGCTCATTTTTGCTCAAAATTTTAAAACAAATTAAAAACAATGCAAGCCTCGGCAGCAAAATAAACCAAAAACAAACAAAAAAAAAACATACTCAAACTAATCAAAGAAACTAAAATTTGTGCTGATTCAAACCTATAAAATTTCAGTGGTTTTCTTGTGTTTGCAAGCAAAATTACAACTATTCAAGATTATAAAGCTCTGTTGCTCTGCGCAAGCAATTGAGAATTTTTTTTGGCAGTTGTGCAATTTGAAAAAAGCTTGCTTTTTCACTTTTGCAATTTTACGATGCTGCAAAAGCAAGAAGAAAACCTTCACTTAAGCAGACAGAGCAATAGGAATTAAACAGTGTTTCAAACATGGCCACTAAAATTGACATCGATGCTCTCAAATTTTTTACAAAATCAAGCACAAATGAGACTGAATATCGGCAAAAAATTAAAAACAGCCAGTCTCAACTCAAGATTTACCGGTTCTAAACAGGAAGAGTATACTTCGACTTGCTCACTTTTGAAAAATTTTGAAACCTTAAGACATAAAGTTACTGTTAACGTATGAATTTATCCACCAACAACCTCAAGGGCGCTTTACGTCATTAAAAAAAGTTTATAGTAGGTATGGAAAAAGTTGTTCTTATTTCACATTGATCCAAAAGTATAATTAAATTCTGTCGTTCCTTTCTAATTATTATCAGTTGAGGAATTTGCTGGCTTAGAATAATAATGCATGGCTTATAGTAATCTTTTTCCATAACAATGCAGTACATACAGTATGCTTGAACACATTATTTTGAAGTAGAAATGCATCTGACATCACAATGAGATATTTATTACATACTAACACTAGTTACGAGCATTTTGCAAAGAAATTCGAGCGAGCAGTTTTAACGTGTGTTGTGTGAGACAGCTCAGAAATGGCAGTTTGTCTACAAAGATTTTTTGTTAATTAGCGCTTTTTAGCGAGCGAGAAATGGCCATTAGGAGCTCGCTAGCACGTTCTGTCATGTCGGCCCATGTCACATGTGCTGTCGAAGACTATCTAATTTGAGCAGTAGTTGCAGTCTTAGCAATTATGAGATTAGAGGTCTAAAGATGATACCTGATACAGTTAGAATTACAACAAAGGCAGTTCTACAAGATTCTTAAACAAACACAAAATGGGGTTCTAAAGTATTCTAAAGAATTATCCAATTATTTGCACGAAAGACTTACGTTACCAGGCCTTTTATGCTCTTAGTGCTGTACTAATTATGAAGCACCTGCAAAATTTAGATCACAATATCAAAGTAGAACCTGTTAAAGAGCAAGTTTTGTTTGCTGATCATTCAAGTGCTGTTGGCAGTAGCGTACGCAGGATTTTGGAATGGGAAGAAAGATCTTCAGTCAAATATAGTCCGAATTTTGGCCCAAACTTGGGTGCAGGTCAAAAACAAAGGCAGGTCAAAAACACCCAGAATGAGACTGGTTTTCCAGTCCAAAATCAGGTGAAGACCAAAAAAAAAGGTCTTCTCTCAAATTTAGTTTGATTTTTGACCCAAAATTAGGTGAAGACCAAAAAAAAAAGAAAGAAAGATCTTCAGTCAAATATAGTCCGAATTTTGGCCCAAACTTGGGTGCAGGTCAAAAACAAAGGTTTTTGCCTACCGTTTGTGTGCTCAAACCTTCTGCCCAAGTTCCAAGGAGGGGAGGGGGGCACGCCGCAATTTTGCATACTATTCTATGCTAATTATACTATCCTGGTGAACAAAGGGGGAGGGGGCCATGGCCCCCCTAAATACGCCCTTGGCTGCTGGGCAGTGTTCCCACTATGCCGATTTTTTTCAGCAAATCGGCAATTTGTTGGAGCAAGGGCAAATAATTTTTGGCAATATAGTAAACAAAGCTTTAGAAAATTCTACAAATTTGTGGAAATATGACATTTGGTATACTTTAATGCTGGATCGGTACGAAATTTAGGGCACATAAATGTCTTTTTAGAGCTTTGGGCGCAATTGTTTTTAGATAATTTGGGTACTCTCTAACTAGCCATAAAGTTAGAGGGAACACAGCTGCTGGGACACTGAAAGGAATTTTGCGATGGTGGAAGACAAGAAGAAGTTGAGTGAAATCGGACCAAAGTATGGTTATAATCAAATATATAATCTTAACCCAAGAAAATGTGTTCTAATCTTCAAAAACAAAGACATGCAATTGGAAGCTCAAGAATTATTTAGTGAATGTGGAATAAAAATAACAACAAAGGAAAACGTCATGTTGGAGCTGAGATTAAAACAAAATAATTCAAAAATGAATACTTGTAATGTTTATTGTTTACTAAAGAATCGGGTGAAGGATGATAAACTTTTAGCTGAAATTGCGTGGTCGCAGTTGCAATCTGCCTATGTTGCAATGGCATTTGCTGTGCAACACAGTTGGAAATTTGCGCAAAGAACCATTCCTGAGATTGCTGAACATCTGAAAGTGTTGGAGTTTGAAATAAATCATACCTTATCAGGTTATTGGCTGCAATTGTAAGGAGAGACATTTCCAATGATGAGCATGATATGCTTGCTTTACCAATCAGGCTAGGTGGTTTAGGAATTTCAAAGCCAGATAAAATGATAGAAATTGAGTATGCAGTTTTAATTAAGATAACTAAATCGCTAAAGGTTTGCTGTAAAATTCTTAAGTAACAAACTTCTTTTCATTGTGATTGAACCCAGCGCTTTAGTTTGATGGTATTCGCATGCTTTACTTTGACTTGGTTTCAAGAGTTTAAAGGCAAGCTTTTAATCACAAGCCTTTTAATTGGAACAGGCTTGCATGAGTGAGCGCTTTATTTTTGTTCGAATACCAGTAACTATTCTGTGAGATTGTTAAGACTGAGAACGATCAGTTTGGTAAATGTTAAAGTCTGTAGACCCTAGTTTGAGAATGGATTGATTTTAAATTGGTATGCAACTATAATTAGAAAGCTAACTGTGTGTTTATCGTAGAGTACTGTATTGTAACTGTAGCTAAGTTTTTGTGGATTAAAGCCTGATTCCATTGTAAGAAATTAAGCTATTCAAGACAGCAGGGTATGACAAGGACTCCATCTTAAGACTAGAGTTTTACTACAAAGGGATGATGCTGACAGCTGAGGAGGCAGAAATCCGAAAACAAATGAAAGAAGAGAAAGAAAAAATATTGAAGAGCAAATATGAGGAAGTATTTGTGAAAGAGAACAGAAGCAACCAGCGAGCATTACAAAATGCCCTGCAAAAAGGTGCATCTAACTGGCACACCACTCTACCTCTGACCTGGTTAGGGTATGTCTTAAATAAGCAAGAGTTTCGAGATAGCATTGCACTGAGATACAACTGGCAGATAGACAACATCCCAAAACATTATGGATGTCGATCCCCCAATGACATGGTTCACTGCCTCTCATGCAAGTTGTGTGGATATGTAACGTTTTTTTGTGTGAAAATGTAACGTTTTTTTTTACTTAAGTTATATCTCGCAATCGATTCAAGCTACTTAGCAAGCAAAAATGATGACTGAGCTCACAGAGCTTCAAATGCACATGCAAAAATAACCTCTTGCTTTTAACGAGCATTTTATTCAGTAGAGCCTATTAAAAAAATTCTCGTAATTAATGCAAAGGAAGAAATTTCTATCATGTGGGCTCTGGTCAAGCAACCTACCGTTTCAGGTGTGAGGGTGTACACTGCACTAGTGTAGATCTAATGATAATTGATACTGGTAGTGTACTGCTCACTGGAATCAGTACTGTTGAGTGGTGACTCAATGCCTGTATTTGTGATTGATTGATTAGTCGATCCAGTATCCTCTCGTAGCCTTCTTTGGGGGGAAGAAAGATGAAGCCTTTCAAGTTAAAGCTGCACAATCAAAATACTAATGGTAAGTACCACAGAATTAGTTTAGTGACTAGCCTATTGTAGGTACCAATATTATTACTGATAAGGATAGGCCCAGAGGCTGCTCTGTACTGTGTAGTGTAAGCCAAGAAAAACTTAAGTGCAATATGGAATATCATAGATAGCCCCTGTACCTTATTACAAAATATTATATGCTCTAGGTTGACCTAGCCTAGGCATTCTTAAGCTTTTTTGAGGTTGGGTTACTGTTTCCAGTATTCTGATGTATATTAAGTATTGTACCGTACCTTATAGAATCCACAATAACATATAGACATAGGCTTAGCAATATCATAATGTTCAGATAATGTAGAGCAGTCATAATTTACTGTGAGCATACAAATCACCTGATTACTGATAAAAATTATCTTTATATTGAATTTTAAAACATACTTTGGTACTAAGGTAGCATTCTTGCATAATTTTAGATCTGATAACGTAGAAGCATATATTATGCATACTATTGTATTTAGGTACATGTTCAGTATTACCCTTTACTAGTAATATAGCAGTTAAATTTATATAACCATCGATTTTATAGATGATGAAACTGTGCTTTTCAATAGCTCTGATTTGCCCAAAGTCAAGCAGCATGATTTGTTGAAGATATACCAACAAGACAACTCTCCAAATTATTTCTTGTTTAAGGTGCTATACAGCAAGTTTGCACTTTAAATCCGTTGTTTTCATTGTTTAGCAATAATTTGATATCCTGATGGAACCATCATAAACTGGTCACAGTGAAAGAAAGAAAAAAACTTGATGTGCTACTGAATTTGAGAGCAATTTCTACATAATTTTTATGCAATGCTTTCTCTACCTTAGTCTATTTTTAGTGTAATGCTTTTTTGTCTGTTGTACCGGTATATAATTTGCATAGTCTGTAGTGCCCTCTTAATCTTGGTATTTCTGTGAGTCTTTTTGTCTAATCTTATTATTGAAGTTACGTACAACCTTTGTATGATACTCTCTTTCCTGGACATCTTTCTCATCTACGTCAGTATATACATTGTGCTAATATTATGAGCAGTATATAAGTAATAGTGAATAATATGCACCTAAGATTTTGGATTCCGTTGGTTTTGTCAGCTCTGCAATTCACTGTGTGCATAATTTTTTTTTCAAAGACCAAGTTTGAGCAATTAAACTGCATTTATTAGCAATAGCACTTCACATTCTAATGTTGCCAGGTGGAAATTTTCATGTAGGAAGATCCCAATATGCCATGTTTTGTTCTGTTTGGCCCTCTTTTTGACCTGCGGTTCTGTTGGTCTTGAATGGCACAGTGCACTGTGGCAGGCAGCACACTAGAGATGGCGCGGATAACAAAAAATGCATCCGCATGCTGCGCTGTGTCCGCAAACCTTGTCTGCATGCTACACCGCACCACTTGCAAGCACATTTTAGTTCACACTGCACCGCACCGCAAGTTATCCAAACACTTTTAAATATCCACCAACATCAGAAAAAAATTAGCTCTCTAGCTTATGACATACAAAAAAATTGATTTTTGGGGTATCATTTTGGACAGTTTTCCTCTGGCTTGAGCCAATCAAAAATTGATTTTTGGGTGTCCATTTGGGGGCCCCTGGGGGCAATGGTACCCCCAAAGTATGTCAAAACATTTGTCACTTAAGGATCTACTGATATAAAAAGAAAATTATCACCCTAGCTTGAGCAATCAAAAAATTTAATTTTAGGGGCCCCATATTGGGGGGTTTTCGTAGGAGTAGCCCCAAAAAATTTCGGGAGACAAAATTGCGTTTGCAACTAAACAACTTTACTCAAAAATTAGATTTCGATGTGTTGTGGTTTAGGAAAAGAAGAGCGCACAAGATTTAGAAAGCAAAAAAAAAAAGAAAGAAAAAAAACTCATCGTGGCCAAAAGTGGGTTGGTAGGGATGAAAGGGAATCTTAAGACGTATAATAACCCTGTGAAATATTTTGTGCTGTATTCAAGCCGTTTTTTAATAAGACCACTTTTTACACCAAACTTTCGCGGTGGTTTTTGGGTCCTGAAACCAAAGCCACGTGATTCATTGCCTCAAAGTTTGGCACAAACATTTAACCATTAATCTCAAACTGCTGTTAAAATTTTATACAGCTAGACCTCACTGTTCTCGAGTTATAAGTAAAAGTCTGAAACTTCGCATTTATTAACTTTAAAAATGGCCGAGTAAAAACAAAGGACCACGTGACGCAAGATCAGTTGTTCTAATTATATTGGTTTGATCTGCCTAGTGTGTGTTTTCTATCAGTTTTTGTGAACCGTGTTTTGGCATTAGAAAACAATCTACGTGTCTATCTGATGATTCGTGAAACTACTGTACTAATCCTGAACCAAAAGCCCAAATACTGGTTATCACGTTCTCTGCATGCTGTCACAAGCTAGGCTACTACACTTAGATTTAATTGTCTAACTTGATAAGAACAACTTTGCTGCCTTTATATGAGTATTGTATAAGCTTATATATGGGGATTCAATATTGGGTAAACTACCGGTAGCTTACTTATCTGTGAACCTGGAACCCTCTAATCATCCGCTACTACCACGTAGGCTATTCTGTCATTGCAACTTTGTGTAGCCTAGTCTTCTTACTCTACCACATACCAGACAGGCTACAGACATCTACAGTAGGACTGCAAGCCTAATGCTTTATGCCATGACCTGTTGACAAATGCTATAGGCTACACTGAACTAAGTAACTCTGTCACTCTGAAATGCAATCGTTGTACCAATACCATAAGTCTACTGTATACAGGGTGGGTATGTGGCTAGGCTATTTCCTCTGCTCTGATGCTTGTTTCCAACACCTGCTTCATCTACATTTTTTTTTGTCTGCCTTTGTTCCATCTTCTCAGCAAACGTCTTAAACTTTTCCTAGTCTAGCCTACCAAAACCAAAATTTTGTTCTTGACGTCAAGAAACATGTTCACTTGTTCAGCCAATCGAAACTAAGTTTGTTGTAGCCAAAATAGCTTATTTTAGGATGTTCCGAATTTAGAAGAAATAAACTTGAACCGAAGGCACCTTTTACTGTTTTAGTAGCCTGAACATATGTATTGTCACAACATGATATTATAGTCTTCAATTTATATTATAGTTGCATCGCGACAAACCATTGTTGGACACAACAAAATAATTCACTAGCAATAATTGTAAAAAAAATGTAAAAAATTATAGTACACGGCGTTGCGCTGACGCTGTGACGTAATACAGATTTTAGTTGCCACGCGGCGCGGTGCACCAACAACAGCGCGCGACCGCGTACGCTGCGCTGTTGCCATCTCTACAAGACACTCTCTTATCCGGTCAAGAGCAGTGCTTGTCACTGTGGTTTGCCTGGCTCTGCCACAGCTGAGAATGGTTTAAACCTTACATGTTGGCTTTTGTTTCAAGTCTGGTTCTTTTATTTTTTAATGTTTTGATTTACTGTTATCCCCCAGAAGAGCCTAATGGCAAAGCAACCTGTTGGGACACTATTTCAATCGTGTTTTTATTGATTTTAATTTTTGATATTTAAGAAGAACTGTAGTTATAATCATGGCACACATGAACAAAAATGGGGGATTGAGGTTTTGAAACCAACATAAACTTTAATTGTTGGTTTGCAAGCTGCTTGCTAATAAAATGCAGCTTTGGAATGAATATTGAGGAACAGTTTGTTAATAAATTGCTTACTGTCTGTAGTGATTCAGTTGTATGTATTTGAATATTCAGGTGAACAAAGTTAAAGATGGATTGCTTACACGAGATTATATCAGTATGGATCAAGTGCTTGCTCAGTCGATTGGCATGCAAGTTTATCAGCCTACTTATGTCGTTTCAGTGGAACCAGAGGTAAATTGATTCAAATAGTTTTTTAATTTGTTTGTACTGGCGTATTAGCTACTATGCAATTATAAAAACGAGTTTGTCTTGAAAATATCATGTGCATGTTTTAACATTTGGCTTTGGGTAAAAAAAAATGGTGAAGCAGGAATGTGTAGAGTGGCAAAAAATTGGAAAAGTTTAAGACTTAGGGTACTGTTTAGTGTTTTCTAAAATCGTTACCTTTGATTGATTTAATTTTTTCTATATGTCTACCAGTATATAAAATTCTGTGTATGAAATTCTATTTCAAGTTCTGTATAACTGGGGCCTAATGCTTTTTTCGGCAAGTTGTGGCAATTGACAAAATCAAATATCATTTTTGGATCGATTTGCAATATTGCATATTTGGTTATTTATGCTATATTACCGAATGGTTTTCATGTGAATTGTGAAGTAGTAGTGTATAATGTACCGCATATTGGACTATAGATTCATTTTGTTTAGCATGCTATAAAGTCTTATATTGATAAGTATATAATGTTTGTGTTCGATCAAGTTTTGTTAAGCTCAGCTTAGGTTTATTGAGGTCATTGTTTGTTAAATTAAATTTATTCAAGGTTTGTTTTGTTTATAGGAGTATACAATCGACCTGTTGGAGGTTACATTTAAAGACCAGTACATCAGTCGCAGTGATATGTGGCGAATGAAGAAGCATTTGGTGGATTCATGTGCTTACATTGATCAATACATCGAGTACTCCGATGTTCGTGCCCAAGTAAGTGCTGAGATAAATGGTGGTTTGTATTTTTATGCTGTACCATAGCAGCTGTGCACAAAAAGTAAAAAATGGTCCCTTTGCTGATTACTTGATTCTGGTTTAATTGCATTTTTTCCTGTAATACGTAAAGCTGTTAAGTTTTTCAAATGTAGAACCCTTTTAGTAACCTTGTCTTATAAAAACAACCTTGTTTTAGCTAAATGCACTGTAAATATTGCGCTCTCAATTATTACAATACTGAATTAAAGAAAATAAATTATCGCTTTTTTTACAGGTTAGCGAATTGTGGGTGGACAGCAAAAAAGCACCATGTGGTTACATCAGTAACAGTACCAACTTTGTTCTTCGTTCTTACACTGCTAAAGTGTATGTTTTCATTCAAATGAGCTCCGAAATGTGGGAATATGACTCATACGGCTATCTGCAGTTCGAAAGAGCAATTGATGGATTTTTGAAGGTATCTGGCAGTTTTTATTAGCCACCATTTTTACACAAGACAAGCTACACTGTTTCCAAATTTCAAACAAGAATGTAACTTTTCGATAATAGCATTGAAGGAATTAGGTTTTTATTTTTCGAGGGCCACATCGTTGTAAATTCGCATAGCTGTCCACGCGTAAGAGTCACAGCCTGGTAGATTTACTGTGTAGTTCATCGCACTTGGACTGCACTTGAACTTTTTCAGCTTCTGCTAGTGTTTCAATTTCACGAGCAAAGAAAGTTTTTACACGGCTTAACCGACATCTTTTAAGTATATAAAGTAGTGTTCGATATTAATATGTAAAAAAAGTTGTACGTATTGGGAAATACTGAAAGTCTAAACCAGTGGTTCTTAACTTTTTAACGACCTCGTACCACTTAGGCGCACGGAATTGTCAACGCGTACCACTTCTTGTAGAACGTCTTATTGATTGCTGGTGAGCAGTAACATCAAATTCGAAGTTACTAGCCAAATCCAAACTTAAAACTTTAAGTCGTGCAATCGCTTAATCGCGATGTTGTGCGTCATAGTTTCGTTGAAAATAAACTTCAAATAGGGGGAGAACAATCCTGAACTGAGTCACCACATTCTGAAGTGGGCCAAGTCGACTTGGCCCAAGTCGCTTTTTATTAAGTATTCAGAAACTGTATGTAAAGCTCCATGTATGGACTAGGTGAGGAAATTTTATTCAGCTTAATCTTCGAAATATAACCTGTCGAAAAGTGGGTTAAGTAACTTGACCCATTAGTGAAACTGTTTTGACTCTAATAATTGTTTCATAATGGGCCAGTAATTTAACTTGGCCCACTATTTCTAGACAAAAAGTTGTTACTTGGCCCGAAACTCCCAAATTTTAGTTGAACTTTAATACGAAGAACAGTGGGATGTATAACCCATACTCCTCAACTACTTGCCACGAACTCCACGCACACACAGGCTCAATATATACTGTAGGCCTTTTTCTTGCGGTTTCGCACTAGTTCCGTGAGATTTTGAATGGCGTACTGATGCCATCATTTGGCATGGTATGATGAAAACAAGCTTGATCCTCCACAATGATTGATGTTGTTGCATCATAAATCGATTGTTTCGGTTGCTACGGTACGGTTATTGATGACAGAATTGCACGTGCGCCAATTTATTCTTCATTTTGTCACTGGTCGAGTGATCGTCCATTATGGAGATCGTTCGTTGGTAATCATTCTGAATTGACAGTGAATGAAGCTCGTGAGCTCTTAGTTGTGCTTTAATGCATATGTAATTGTGCAGTCCTGACGGTGAATAACGGAGCTTTAATTGGACTACATAAATGGACTAAGACAAAAAGAAAAAAGATGAGAAATTTAGGAAAAGCTTATTTGGCCCATTTTGCACACACACAGCATAAAAAGGAAAAACGATTTTTTTGTTTATTTATTGTAAACCTAACCAAACGCAACTGTGTTTCTTCCCGTAAGAAAATAGCTTCTTGGCGCTTTTTCCTGAAACAATTACTTACTTGCTACATACAGCAACAAAATCGTAAACGAACTTTTCACAAATCATTAATTTTCTCGAATTGCGATTTTTTTACTTGGCCCACTTCAGAATGTGGTGACTCACACTTTGCTATTGTATGAACTTGTATATTTTTTGCTAATAGGTAGCGACTTCTTAACATCGGCACCCTTCTGCTAGATTTAGCAAATTGTCCATGCTATGCTGCTTGGTGTTCCCGCCCAGTCGCTAGAATTAGATCTAATCTTGGTTCGCTTTATCAACGTGGTTTGTTCCACATGGCATTCAAGTCGGCGTCTAGGCTTCATAGTATCTTTGAAGAGTGTTTTCGTGCAACCCACACATTGTGGAAGAACTTCGCCATAGCGATCAACTGACATGAAACCATATTTATGCTTTCGCTTGCGCATGATGCAGGGTTGATTAAAAAATTAACTAAACTTAATTACGTTTTCTAAATAATTTGCTTTTTGCGAAAGTTATAGTTTTGTTTGTGACGCACAAATTTACGCTGCTTTACGTGCATAAAAATCAAAATAATACGAAACAGTAAGAATCGCAAACTTTCGAAAACTTGATTTGTTTAAAAACCAAATTCGATCAATAAAATACGGTCAGAAAGCGGTGAATCCAAGATTTTTTACGAAATAATGAAAGTGACTCGCGTACCATCTAAAAAGTCGTTGCGTGAGAACCACTGGTATAATCGAAGCCTAAACTTGCAAGCGTTCTGGCGTATCCTCAGTTGTTGTTTTTTACCAACTACAGTCTCTACACAGGTAACTCAGCTCGTTGGGCGTAGCGAATTTTTGTTTGAAATAACGTAAGAATCCGCACGCACGGCGTAGATCGACCTAATTTGTTTATTAAAAAAAATGTGTGGCTGGCGTGTCGGCTTAACAGCGTAAAATTTGTTTAATTGTACGAAAAGATTTTAAGCATAGTTGCAGTATTACAACTTACCACTTTTCAAAAGCGTAACCAAGCATTTTTATGATTTTTACTTCAAGTAGTTTTAGGCTTTACGCAAACTGACTGAGCCATTATAAATTCATGGTGTGTATATTTTTACAGGCTTTGTTTACAAAGTGGAAAGAAAAGAAATGCTGCCATGAATTAACTTTGGTGCTTTTTTCAAGGTATATAATTTGAAATTTATCAGATTTTGAACCAAATTTTGATTCACGCGGATAGAGGTGGTATAAAAGACTTCTTGTTCAAGTCAGTTTTGATCGAACGTCATGCAGTAACTATAAGCTTCTATTGCATTTTTGTGCGTACCAATGCTTCACACAATTTTTCCATAACATAAAGATTCAGGAATAGGATTTTTGCCGCTTAGCATTCCTAGTTAACTAAAAGTTAGTTACTGTTAAATTCTTTTTATCAGTTGGTTTGTTTAGCAAAGGCTGTGATTATTTCCTCCAACTGGCTTCTCTCAACACATTTTTTATTCTAGAACCTTCTACAAAACGACCGATCTATCACATTTTCCCGTCGAATTCCGGGATGCAGTGAGGACAGATTATCGTGGTCTGCTGTACTTGGACTTTTACAAGTCTGTGGTTCATTCAGAAAAATTAGAGGACTGCATGCCTCTGCTTATCAAGCTAAAGAAGCTTTTTCACAGTACGCTCTGGCTTGTTAATACTTTACTGGTGACGAAATTTTATCATTTTAATGCTGCTTAAAAATAAGCATTATCATACATATTGCAGTGCCAGAGGTCAAAGCCGTTTTTGTTCTGGAAAGCCATCGTAGAAGTTGATCCAGTTTGGTTAAATGAATTTGTAAGAAAAGTTTTATCTTTTACCGCCAATCGTTCGAGGGGTGACACGTTCTCTGGAACGTGAGGTCTGAGGTTCGGGTCTCGGGTCGGTCAGATCAAACTATTGTCACTTTTTATGGGCCCCGCCAATTCATTACACGCTTTAGCGTTATACTGCGAGTATAATGAAAGGTTTGATTTGGTTTAATCATTTTCAGAATACGACGAATTGACGTCATTGCCTGGCTGCCCAAAAGGAAAGAACTCGACTTCAGCTGAAGGAAACTTTCTCGAAGCCATCAACATGTCACTTAATGTTTTCGAACGCCATAATATTGATCGAAATTTTGACGGAACGGGTCAGATCGTTGTATGCATAACGCCAGGTAAGTTTAAATTTACTTATTGTGCAGTAGCTGTTTTAAGTGCTTTTGCATGGTTATTGTAATTAAACTTGTAAGCGCAGTTTTAGGTTTTATATATCAAAATATCCGTTTCTTTTCGATCATTTTATACAACACTGCTAAACTGTTTCGGCCATTCACTATTAAATTTAGGTCTGCAACCCTAACTTAAAAAAAGAGTACATGACAGTTTTGTGTATTAAACTTGGCTCAGTTTGCTGCAAACTGACTAAGTTTTTGTTCTGTAGGTGTCGGAGTGTTCGATGTTGATCGAGATTTGACGGTGTTAACCAAAGAGCGGATGATTGATAATGGAATTGGTAGCGATTTGATATGTTTAGGCCAGCAGCCACTGCACGCTGTACCTTTGTTTAAATTTCATCAAAAACAACCTGAAGGGTAAGTCAGAGGTCTCATTTTCAGTGAGGAATTTTGTTTGAATATTCTGGAATAACTTTTCCATACGTATTGATTTTGCTGTGAATTTTTTGCGTTCACTAACTTGTTTTACACCGGTACCAAAAACTTGGCAAGATTGTTTAAATTTGTTCAGCGTTTTGACCGAACTGTTCTACTGTATTTTTGTTCGTTGATGACAAGTTTTTATTATTGTCACAAAACCAAAAAATAACCTAGACAGTTAGACGGTTATATGGCTAATTGGTTGTTGGCTACGTTTTTTTTAAGTTTTTTACTAAAAAGCTCTTTCGTTTAGTTTTTTATTTTTAAGCTTTTTTCTAAAAGGCAATTTTTCAGAACTTTTAAATAAGGAGATAACTATTGGGACTTTTTCATTTTTCCTTTTATTTAGATGGCAAAATTTGTGGTTTTAATTCTAAGTGTTTTTTTCAGAATCCGCACACCAAAGGCTAAACTGTCCAAGAAACCCAAACAGCCAATCCAATATGATTTCAACATCCCGCATTGGATTAATCATAGTTTCTATACTTCCAATCCATTCCCCGACAAAGGTATGCTAATTTATTTGAAACTTTGAATTGTTTTTTCCAGTTTTTTCCAATTTTGTTTTTTACTAAGATTATTCACAATAGTTCTAGTTTGACTGAACAGTGAACACTGAACAGGTATGGAACGTGTTTCATGGTTTTGGCATCTTCTGCTGCATTCTGGCATCAACTAATTTGCTATTATAATGGGTCCTGTTTCATTTGCTACTATTTAATATAGATTTGTATACTTGTATCAAGAGTTTTCTTTGAGCTAAACGCATCGATAAAGTGGTAATCGACCAATTTGCTAAGTTTTTGAGTGCATTTTTTATACGTCTGTGAAGTTTTTAGAATTTTCTGAAAGCTGTGGCTGCAGTTTAAAGTAGCGCTTTCAGCCATGTAGATGACGTAGGTAAAATCTTACATTTTTATGATTTTTGTATTTCGAAGCTGAATACCTTCGGGTTGTAGGGGCGTTTGATGATGAATTGCATTTTAACAGTTGCCGCCTATGTGCTGATAAAGTATCCTTTATTAGGTGATAAACCTTCTACCGGGCTGTACATGTACAATCCAGCAGTATTAGCATGATGTACCATACTGTTTTCCCTTCGACAGAGAGGAATATTAACCAACTAAGGCAAAATCTTTCTTTTTGGCGCAAACGGTGTATTAGTTATTTTAAAATTTCTACTTGTAGGTACTACCAACATCAAGTTTATCCCTCGCATTCACGCTCCTGTTTTGAAGTCGAAGAAGTCAGATCGTCGCAAGTCGAGTCCATTTACGAGCGACAATGTGTCGGATGAATCGGACGAGCTTCCATATGTTAAACATCTAAGTTATGCCGAGTACGATAAACAGGTGGGTGGGCAGTGTTTTCTCTTAACTTATTGGTAGTGGGCGGGTGCCTAATTTTTTTTCAAAACTTCCAAAGCTGTAGCAGTAAAGTTCCCTAAATTTTGTACCAATCCTTTACAAAAGTCTACTAAAAATCATATTTCCACAAATTTGCCAACTTTTCTAACTATGCTTATCATAAATATTGTCGAACATTGTTTGCCTTGATAGAGCCAACAAACTACTGATTCGTTGACAAAAATCGGCTTGGAGGGAACAGTGTGGGTTATTGCACATCACTTTATGCTGCTATGCAGTCTGACTCTTGATGACAATAGAAGAGGATATAGAAAGAGTGGATTGACTTTGATCCAAAGAGTAACAAAACTTTTGGGTAAAAGTTTAGACAAATGGCTGGGCAAATTTCAATAATTGCCTAATACTTTAAGAATGCTCCTCTGAATCGCGAATATAGTTTGTTTTAATCGAATAAGTGCAACGATGCAGAAGATAGAAGAATAATAATCTAAGGATCAAAGTTAATCCGCGTTGTTGCATACGACCCATAAGATCCGTTATAATTTGACTCATGACCGAAAGGTAACCTCGCAACTTTTTGCCGCCAAATGATGGCAATTATTGTGTGCACTAGTTATTTCTCATCGAGATAAAAATCAGTCCGCTTTATCGATGTTACTGATTTTACCTTTGCAACGTTTCAAAAAACATAAAACGCTTTTTGTCTGTACGATGTCATTAAAATACTAAAAAAATGCCTTTCAAGCGTTAAAACAAGAAGCATTCTCAACAATTTTTTTTTTCAAGAAACTCATATGTTTTGAAAATCTGTTGCTTTTGAAACTGCCACCGTAGTTAGTTTAGTTTTAAACAGTAAATTGCAGTGAAAGATGGACATTGGACTGGGTAAAGATCTGCGGGGCGTGTTTGAAAATGTGATGATAGTATTACATAATAAATTACAGATGCGCGAAGGCGTTGAGGTAGAGCATCTAGTATAGTTTTTACAAAGGAATTAACTCAATCGACAAATGCATGTTTTTGTTGTTAAGCGATTTTTTGCTTCTCTTTGCTTGTTTACGTTTCAATTTCATACAAAGTTTTAATAATTATTTCCAGGTATTCGTTTATCAAAAGCCCTCCTTACAGTTGCAACAGCAAATGGGAGATAGTTTCAAACGTTCAACTCCTGACAATTACAAGAAGAAAATGCTCAAACCTGATGCCATACGAGTAAGAACTTACATGGACAAATAGTAAAATACTTTTGCTGTGCATTGTCCAGTTGGTCGAGCGGTAACGTGTTCGTCTCTGGAACGGAAGGTCTGAGGTTCTAATCTCGGGCCAATCAATCGTACACAAAGTTACCAATGGCTCGCCACCGCTGCGGCTTTTCTTAAGGAGTTGTGTTGCCCGCAAGGGCAATGACGTGGAGATGGACCCCGCAAACTTGTTACTCCCTTTGGCTTACTACAGCGAGTATAATGAAAGATTTGATTTGGTTGTTTTGTTGTGCTAGAGCTAATCAGACTGATCCAGAATTTGAACCCGCGTTCACTCAACTTTAACCGTACTTAAGTACTGATTAGTCCAGCTTTGTGAAAGCGTTTGATCAATAAGCATTTTTTTTTTGAAAAAATGTAATGGAGTTGTACTAGGGTTGTTCAAAAAAAACCTTTTTTTTTTTAATTTAACCCATCACCCCCGCAAATTGTTAGGTCGGTGATAGAAACCCCACATACCAAATTTCAGCTCATTCGGTTCACAGGGAGAGGAGGGCATGCAATTTGTAATTTTGAATTTTTGTCGAAAAATGTGAATTTTTTGCCCACTTTAGCATTAGTGTTTTCGGTCAAACTACCTGGTATCTAAGCTTTTTTTGATTTGATATTGCTCAAATTACATAGGTAGTGACTATTTCACCGAAAATTTTCAACTTAGAGAGAATAAAACGAGAATGAGAAATATTCATCCGCGCTTTTTTCATTTGTTTTTTTAGGGGTTAAGATTAGGGTTTAGGTTAGGGTTTGGGTTAGGGTTCGATTTGGGAATAGTTTTAGAATAAGCATTTGAGTTTGTGTTATTTTTGAGTCAGAATTAATAAAAAACTAGATAAAAATTTCCGGTGAAATAAAGCCTTCCAATTACATAATAGACCCAGTCTATACCAGTTTGTAGTGTTTGCTTTGCTCATTTTTGAACAAAAAAATTTCCTGTTTTTTCGCTATTTTGACTAAAATATGTTAAAGTGCTTATGCCATCTCGAATGCTCTCTAACACCAATACTGCTCTACAAACCTTCGCATAAAATGAGAAAATGACCGATTTCTACCTAGAAACTCGCCTAACGTCCCTCTTCAAGTCCAGGCGATGACATACCCCAAGTTATTGAAACTATGTTTGCCAAGTTCAAGCCGTAAGAAATATGATTTATCATTACAATCACAACTGCTATTTAAAGTGAATCTAAAATCAGCAGTTGATGAAGTTCAAACATTATTTTCTCGCGGTCCAGCATTTCTATGTTGGTTGTTCCAATTCTTAGCACGAACAGCTTCATGATCGTCCCATTTTTCGACTTTTTAGTTTTTCAAGGTAGTGTAAAATAGTGAAAAGTTGAACGTTGGAATGATTCATTGCAAAATGTGACAAAGTTTCGAGACCGTTCTTTAGGTAGTAATGCTTAAACATTAACCTGGATTCTTCCCCCCAATAGAGCTGGCCAGATACATCTTGTCTATGTTTTTGATTAACAGACCAACCATCGCTTATGCACGATACGTGTTTTGGTTTAGAGTATTCATCCTCCACTCCCAATCAAGCTTGAGACGAGCTCAATGACAGTAGTAGTTAGAGCCCGTTCGTATACAGGGTTGGCCATAAATCGTACTCTAAAGATTCACTTGGAGTATGATGTAGAACAATGTAAAATCTATTAAAGAACATATATTTTGTACACTACCTTAGGGTATAAAAGTACATGTTCTTTTGTTCTTTTCTAGAGCAGTGAAGCATTGCATGTACATATCAGTAAATTAGTTAGTTAATCGCAGCTGGTTTAAATGCTTTGGTGTACGAGTTATGGACAACCCTGTATTTAGCACATCATAGATAAAAGCATTGAAAACCCTACTGTTTCACTCTTATAACTTAGGGAGATCTTGATATAGGTTAACTCCTTAAATGATTACAGTTTAGGGTGAACCTGACTGAAGGGTTTTCAATGTTATATCTGTGGTATACTAAATATATATTTTTACAATCCATTTAATCACCCCTGTTACCAACCTCTCGTGCTCTACTAGTTCAAACAATGCAGGATAACAGAGTGGGAGCAGCGCTTCTCAGATGTGTGGCTATCAAGGATACTATACAGAAGAATCTTGAGTAAATTTTTTCTCAACAGTTCATAGTGTTTTAGTAGCTAACATTCAAGTCACAAATATTGGTAAATGCTGCTTACTTCAGAGGCTGCTTTTTGGATGCTCAATACAATCTACTAATAATATTATGTTCTGCAACAAATGTTGCATTTGCTTTTTCAGAATGGGTACGCGACAAGGTTGTAGAATTGTTTCAAGATTGTGCGAGGGGAGATATAGTTACCATTTAATCAAACAACAGTTTCATTTTTGTGGAAAAACACTGTTACCGCTCATTTGTAAGGCATTAGTTAGAACCAGAAAAAAATAACAGGTTGGTTGCCAAGCTGATTTTGCTATTCTATCACGAAACCAGTAGCACTGAAACGACCCAAAAACTAGTGTTTCCCGAATTTTTGCTGAACCAATTGCTGTATACAATCGGTTAGAATGGGAGATAATTTAGCGTTTGGTCGTGAGACTTTGTAACATTCGGCAATGAATCATTCCAACGTTCAACTTTTCACTATTTTACACTACCTTGAAAAACTAAAAAGTCGAAAAATGGGACGATCATGAAGCTGTTCGTGCTAAGAATTGGAACAACCAACATAGAAATGCTGGACCGCGAGAAAATAATGTTTGAACTTCATCAACTGCTGATTTTAGATTCACTTTAAATAGCAGTTGTGATTGTAATGATAAATCATATTTCTTACGGCTTGAACTTGGCAAACATAGTTTCAATAACTTGGGGTATGTCATCGCCTGGACTTGAAGAGGGACGTTAGGCGAGTTTCTAGGTAGAAATCGGTCATTTTCTCATTTTATGCGAAGGTTTGTAGAGCAGTATTGGTGTTAGAGAGCATTCGAGATGGCATAAGCACTTTAACATATTTTAGTCAAAATAGCGAAAAAACAGGAAATTTTTTTGTTCAAAAATGAGCAAAGCAAACACTACAAACTGGTATAGACTGGGTCTATTATGTAATTTGAGCAATATCAAATCAAAAAAAGCTTAGATACCAGGTAGTTTGACCGAAAACACTAATGCTAAAGTGGGCAAAAAATTCACATTTTTCGACAAAAATTCAAAATTACAAATTGCATGCCCTCCTCTCCCTGTGAATCGAATGAGCTGAAATTTGGTATGTGGGGTTTCTATCACCAACCTAACAATTTGCGGGGGTGATGGGTTAAATTTAAAAAAAAAAGGTTTTTTTTGAACAACCCTATTGTATACCAGGCATTTCAAATTAAAAGTTTTTCCTAAGGTTCTTCTGGTGTTCTAGGCTAGCTTTGAGAAATCACACAGGTGCTACTCAAAAGACTAACTTTATTACTGACATTTCGCTAGTTAGAAACAACTAGCTTCTTCAGAGCACTGCTATCAGTAGTGATGGCAAATCGCCATCAACTTCTGATAGCAAAAAACAGAAAAACGATCCCACACATTGTTGCAGTAGAATAACTAGCGAAAAAATTCAAAATAAGGCTCCGATAAAATTCATTGTTACGATAGGCTACGTCATACAGATAATGTAAAGGTGCGTATAAAAATAAAAGAAAGCGGTTCTATGAAAATAATTTCTCCGAATTAACATAGCAGCAAAACACGTTAGAACTAACACTAGGAAAGATTAAACCAGAAGAAATTCAACACTGGGAATTAAGCAACTTTCTGTAAACAGCAGGGAATGATAAGCCATCATTTCTATTGAGAACTTGGGGCTTTTCGTTGATGTACCAACTTTCAGTGAAAAGACGCTTCGAGTAATCATGTTCCACTTTTAAAATTTTGACTTTAGACCAATCGATGATGTGATCATTTTCCATGGAATGCTGGCAAAGTGCTGATTTTTCGGGCCGTTGGAATTTTATTGCTCGTTGATGTTCCTTTATTCTAGATTTGAGGTCCCGTTTGGTTTGTCCGATGTAAACAAAAGGACAATTCTGACAGGGAACTTCGTAAACCAAGTTGGACTTTTCATTATGATTTATTTCATCTTTAAGGGAAGGGAGAAATCTGCCAATTGTCAAAAATGGTTTGAACGCCACTTGAACACCGGTTTCCAGAAGTATCCGCTTGATTTCGTCCGATACACCTTTGATGTAGGGTAGGGTTGTGAATCCAGAAAAAGTTAATTGAGTACTAGCTGGCTTGTCGGTTTTACTTTTAGAAAAGGGATGGGTAAATCTAGCAGGGAAACCATTGAGGGTCAATGTTTTCTTGGTGAGATCAAAATGTGATTTGCGTTCAGATGGTTTTTGAATGTGGGAGTCGATTCGGTGATATAAGGCTCTAGCAACAGCTAACTTATGGTGTAAAGGGTGGTGGGAGTCGAATTGTAGATAACGGTTGGTGTGGGTGGGTTTCTGGTAAATTGTGGTCCAGAGTTTGCTATTAACAGTACGCTTGACATAAACATCTAAAAACGCTAACGAGTTATTATCCTCCAATTCCAGTGTGAATTTAACATTGGGGGAAATAGAATTAATATGATGGTGAAAATCATCAATTACTGACGATTTGATTACACAAAACACATCATCAACATAACGTAGCCAAATTCTAGGGGGTTCTCGAAAAGTAGTGAGAGCTTGACGCTCAATGTGTTCCATGAAAATATTAGCTACCACCGGTGAAATACAAGATCCCATAGGAGCACCAAAAATTTGCCGATACAAAGAGTCGTTAAAAGAAAAAACAGTGGAATAGAGACACAGTTCAACACATTTTATGACATCACTAGCTGTTAAGTTTGTACGCTCATGCAACAAATTATCAGACATGAGCAAATTGGAAATAATCGACAAAGTTTCAGGCACGGAAATAGATGTAAACAAGCTTACAACATCGAAAGAAACAAGACACTCATCACTTAAACACTGGAAATTATTGATTAACCGCACAAATTGACTAGAATTTTGAACAGTATATTCCAAAGAAAGCAAAGGAGAATAAAATCACAACTCCCGTATATCATCAATTTAAATGTGACAAAGCTGTTACTCCCTAGTTTTATGGTTTACCGAAAATTCATAAAAGTGATGTACCGCTTAGGCCTATTGTATCTTTTATTGGTGCTCCTACTTATTGTTTAGCGAAATTTTTAGTTGGTATTCTTTCTCCTTTGCTTTCTTTGGAATATACTGTTCAAAATTCTAGTCAATTTGTGCGGTTAATCAATAATTTCCAGTGTTTAAGTGATGAGTGTCTTGTTTCTTTCGATGTTGTAAGCTTGTTTACATCTATTTCCGTGCCTGAAACTTTGTCGATTATTTCCAATTTGCTCATGTCTGATAATTTGTTGCATGAGCGTACAAACTTAACAGCTAGTGATGTCATAAAATGTGTTGAACTGTGTCTCTATTCCACTGTTTTTTCTTTTAACGACTCTTTGTATCGGCAAATTTTTGGTGCTCCTATGGGATCTTGTATTTCACCGGTGGTAGCTAATATTTTCATGGAACACATTGAGCGTCAAGCTCTCACTACTTTTCGAGAACCCCCTAGAATTTGGCTACGTTATGTTGATGATGTGTTTTGTGTAATCAAATCGTCAGTAATTGATGATTTTCACCATCATATTAATTCTATTTCCCCCAATGTTAAATTCACACTGGAATTGGAGGATAATAACTCGTTAGCGTTTTTAGATGTTTATGTCAAGCGTACTGTTAATAGCAAACTCTGGACCACAATTTACCAGAAACCCACCCACACCAACCGTTATCTACAATTCGACTCCCACCACCCTTTACACCATAAGTTAGCTGTTGCTAGAGCCTTATATCACCGAATCGACTCCCACATTCAAAAACCATCTGAACGCAAATCACATTTTGATCTCACCAAGAAAACATTGACCCTCAATGGTTTCCCTGCTAGATTTACCCATCCCTTTTCTAAAAGTAAAACCGACAAGCCAGCTAGTACTCAATTAACTTTTTCTGGATTCACAACCCTACCCTACATCAAAGGTGTATCGGACGAAATCAAGCGGATACTTCTGGAAACCGGTGTTCAAGTGGCGTTCAAACCATTTTTGACAATTGGCAGATTTCTCCCTTCCCTTAAAGATGAAATAAATCATAATGAAAAGTCCAACTTGGTTTACGAAGTTCCCTGTCAGAATTGTCCTTTTGTTTACATCGGACAAACCAAACGGGACCTCAAATCTAGAATAAAGGAACATCAACGAGCAATAAAATTCCAACGGCCCGAAAAATCAGCACTTTGCCAGCATTCCATGGAAAATGATCACATCATCGATTGGTCTAAAGTCAAAATTTTAAAAGTGGAACATGATTACTCGAAGCGTCTTTTCACTGAAAGTTGGTACATCAACGAAAAGCCCCAAGTTCTCAATAGAAATGATGGCTTATCATTCCCTGCTGTTTACAGAAAGTTGCTTAATTCCCAGTGTTGAATTTCTTCTGGTTTAATCTTTCCTAGTGTTAGTTCTAACGTGTTTTGCTGCTATGTTAATTCGGAGAAATTATTTTCATAGAACCGCTTTCTTTTATTTTTATACGCACCTTTACATTATCTGTATGACGTAGCCTATCGTAACAATGAATTTTATCGGAGCCTTATTTTGAATTTTTTCGCTAGTTATTCTACTGCAACAATGTGTGGGATCGTTTTTCTGTTTTTTGCTATCAGAAGTTGATGGCGATTTGCCATCACTACTGATAGCAGTGCTCTGAAGAAGCTAGTTGTTTCTAACCAGCGAAATGTCAGTAATAAAGTTAGTCTTTTGAGTAGCACCTGTGTGATTTCTCAAAGCTAGCCTAGAACATTTTTTTTTTTGTTGTCATCCATTTCAAGAAGCCTTTTAACGGATTTGTAACGCAACTTTAACAATCGATTACTTGCTTTTTGGATCAGGGATGGCAATCGCATCGCATCGATGATTTTCTTCGATATTTGTTACGGAGAAAAACTGTGATGCGATTTTGCGATGCGATGCAAAGTAGAATAACATACGCGATTTTTTTGCGATAATTTGAAATTTTTTCGATGCGATAATATCGCAGCTACTTTGCGATTATTTGTGGGATTATTGGTTTTTTAAACTATTTTTAAATTTAAGTTTGTTGCCTAAAATTTAGCACTCCGTTTACAAAGCTATCAAAGCTTTTATTTAACCACATTTGCAAATCAGTATAAAACGAGAAGTTGCTGCAGTGTCTTCTTGATGCCTGATGCTTCAAATACCGACAGTGCAAGCCCGTTAAGTGTTACTGCTTCCACAACTGCTTTCTTGAAATCTGAAACTCCGATGGTATAATCGACACGGCCTTTATCGGCTGGTCGCATTACAGTAACACAGGCATCTAAGGTGGCACTTGAAGACGCTACAGATGAAGACCGACCTTTTGATTTGATCAATGTTTCATGCTATTCGAGGGTGTTTACGTTTTAGATGCTGCATTAGGTTGCCTGAGTGAAAATAGGATTTGCCTGTTTTGTTAGGCACAGGCGTCGCTGCAAACTTACAAGACTTGCACTTAGCAAGAACTTTTTCTCCTTCCTTCCTTTCGAAATACTCGCGGAAATCATTATCCAACTTTGGCATGATTTTCCTGCTGCAAAGCTAGACGTATTCGCAACCAGAGGTGGAGTCCTCGAGGACACATTTTGAAGTCCTTGGCCTTGGCCTCGGAGCCTCAAGTCCTCAAAAATTACCCTGTCCTCGGCTCGAGGACAGCACTATTTTTTGAACCGTTGAAATTTTGCTGGAAAACGCCAGAAACCTCGCCGGAAATTTGCGAACACCTTTTTTGTTTTCCTCAATTGGAGCATAGGCGTAGCCAAAAGGGGGGGGGGGGGGGACCAGGGAACCCGCCCCCCTCCCAAATGAAATTTCATCAATAACAAGAATGTGCCAAAAAAGCCTACTGTTTCTTCAGTTTCAGTTTCTTTTTAGCATTTTTCATTTGCAACAGTAACTAATAACAATATGGAAGACCAGGGGCCCCGGGGCCCCCTCGATTCAATTTTTGCCAGCCAATTTAAACGTATAACCCGGAAGAAATGAAGAGTTTTTGTCCTAAAAGTTGCTATCTCAGACCCTCATATAGCCTTTTTCTGAACGTAATGCATTAACCAGGGCCGGATTTACCATAGTATGGCGCAGTACCAGCTTGGGGCCCTGCGCTCAAGTTGTAAGACTTTTTTTGGTCTTCCCCTATACTTGGCAGAAAGATGTTGCAAAAATCCCCAAACTGCCAGGGGCCCGGCGCGATGTAAATCCGGCCCGGCAATAGCATGGTTAGTAGGCGTAACCATCTATTGTACCATTTTTCAATAACAATTCAGTACTTCGCCTCCAACTCCCCAGTTTTTACGCACGAAATACTTCAAAAAGAATTAGCCATGGAAAATGCTGATCGAACAAACCATTGTCTTCAATTGAGGGGCCTGGCCCCTTGGCCGAACATATTCTCCTATAACTGGTTATTTTCTTGACAAAATAAAAATCTCTAAGGAAAATCTTCTAGTGGATTATTACTTACTGCTAAAATGTAGCCAGAGACAAAGCACCTTACTTTCCCCTACCTGGACCAAATCATTTACATCTAAAATTTAACTCAAAAATGCGAGATGTTAAACGTGTTTTGGACTTAAATTGCAAGTAAAAGGAGCAATAAACAATTTAATTTTTTTGATTGGCTTTCAAATTTCAATAATCTAGTGCTTTCAAATGGCTTTGAACACGTGCGAAACGTGATTCAATGGCATTAAAATAGTTGTTTTTTTCCAAAAAAATTACAAAAAATCGCCCAGCGACTGCTAAAGTCTCTGGCGGCTGGGGGCCTCGCCCCCAGACTCCCGTCTGTGATATGTTTGAGTTACACTAGCTTTCTCAACACGTCTTCAAAGTTAGGTATTTGCACTTTTCGTCTATTAGTTTAAGCCCTCTCCCATTGCCAAATCCTGGTTAGGTGCCAACAATCAACGGTTTCAGATCTTCCATCCTACGATATCTTTGTCCGACAAAAAGTTTCTCTTGAAAATTTTTGATGACGTCATTGCATGTGATTTGTAATTTGAGCCCCCCCAATCAAAAATTCTGGTTACGCCTTTGAATTGGAGATTGCCTGAAAAACTTTTTTGAAGACCTTTTTTGTTTTGTTTTTTTGTTTGGAGAACACTTGCGGCTCTGTCCTTGGCCTCGAGCAATCCTGTCCTTGGCCTGCAGAGGGTCTGTCCTCGAAAGAGCTGTTCTTGGCCTTGGCCTCGGATTTTTTTTTTTTTTTGTGTCCTTGGCCTTGAGCCTTGTGTCCTCGACTCCACCTCTGTTCGCAACTGAAACAACTAACGTAGTCTGGAAGCTCAGCCAGTGCGAGATTTTAATTCCGAGATGCCGCCTTAGCAAAAAGACTAAGCAAAAGCTGTTGCGTCTTAACTCGCATCACCGCATGCATACACGGTGCTCCATGCTCACACGCGTCAATACCAAAAACAAAAAAGCAACTTTAAGCACAACTTAAAAAGCAAGTATCAGTCAAAATCGGTCACAATGACGAAACAGTTAACTTATTACCAAACAAAAGAAACTTATAGAATTAAAGACAAAAAAATTGAAATAATCGAAAAAATCGCAGATTTTTTTTGTCAAATTCTGCAATGCAATAACGGATGCGATTTTTTTGGTTGTCTTGATGCGATAATTATATGCGATATTTTTCCGAAAAAAACGTCGGATGCGATGCGATTGCCATCCCTGTTTTGGATTAAAGGTTTCCAGTTCGGAGGCTTAGAAGGGTCAGCCAGAACGGCGAACACTTAAAAGTGCGTTGCGAGAAAGTTCTCCCATAAGATTCAAACCTTCGGCCTATATATTACCGGTCCGAATTCCGCTACCAAGTTTTTCGCAAAGCTCGTTTAAAATAGTCCCCGTATTAATTTAGGACTAAATGTTTTACTGCTGTTACTATCTCATACTTTTGAATATGTAAAGTTGTTATCCTGGTGTTTCAAAGATCGAAATTTCTTACTGTGATAATAAAAATAGAAAAAACTGAATCGAAATTTAAAATGATGTCCCCCAAAGCCCTCAATGAATACGAATTTCATACATTGCGTAGTTTTGCAGTGGCCTACATACTGATTCTGTTTTCAGCCAATGTCACCTGAAAGCAGATGCCGTCATTCCAGACCAGTTCATATTCCTCTGCATAAAACACACGGAATCATGAAGTCGCAAGAAGGAATGGCTAGCTCTCTGGGTGTCGCTGGAAATTTTGAGAGAAATTTTAATAGCAAACAAGTGATTTTACTGTGCAATTTTAAACTTATGAATTTCTTTATTCATGTTAAAATTACGACATTGATAAATACTGTTTTCTGGTGATTTTGGTAGTTTCTCTTATTCTTTTTACGTTGATGGATTCTGATATAAAAATGGATTCTTGTCAACTTACGGCAATTTTAGTGAAAAAAGGGAATTCGATAATATGCTTACAAGTCAGTTATAGTTCGCTGGAATTTTTGTGCATTATCGTCAAACATTTTATATATTTGTTATTTTGAACGAACTGAAGATTTCTTTTTTATAGAAAGAGGAAGATTTGGAAATCCGTCCTATTGTCGGAAGCGCCACCATAACTCGTTCACTTCTGAAAGACAGGCCGTCGTCTCCTATTCCCAGGCGCGCTCTGTTTAACCCATTTAATCCCCGTCAAATGTTTGCCCCACTGACTGCTAACCGGCGCAGATGGGTGCATACATATCCTCGAGGGCCGCAAGGAGAGGCCTTGGTCCTTCATCACCGCAACACGTCTTTAGCTAGGCCCAAAGTCCCCCACCAAAGCTCGGAAAGCACAGATGAAGAATCGGGTTACCCTTTCGGAATGAGCAATTCCCCAAACACGCCCAAGCCTGTGGCCATCTCTCCTACTACTACTGTAACTGGGTGCGTAGTTTTGTTGGAAGCTTTTCAATGGGTAGTTTGCACAGAAATGGCAGATTCACAACAAACCGTAGACAAGTAGGCTGCTATAAAACGCACGGGGTGTGTCCCGCTACGCATTCGTGTCAGTCATTTTTAGTGCTGAATAATACTTTAATCGCCGCTGGTTGCAAAAGTTGCAAATTCTCCTGTGTGTGCGTTCAACAATTTTATCAACCGCATGAGGAAAAAAAGTACGTTTTCTTCCGGCAAAAACTGTCTGAAAACACTAAAGATTGCTGATTTATTTCGAAAATTTAGTTACTGTATTTGTTCCAGTAATAAAATTTTAGGAAAATGCTGGTACGACCTTCTGTAGAATGAAAAGGAAACAACCACCAGTCAACTGGGCGACTTTAAGTGACAATCTTATCTATGCCTTGTGAAAATTGTAATTTTAACACAATTTAAATGTTTTGAATGCTCTGCATACTAAAAATGCCAGCAAAAATCAAATCTTTCATTATACGCGCTGTATTACGCCGAAGCATGTAGCGAGTTTGCGGGGCTCATCTCTGCGTCATTGCGCTTGGGCAACACAGCTCCTTTCAAAAAAAAAAAACGCTGCAGCGGTGGCGTGCTGTTGGCAACATTCTGTCCGGTTTGACTGGCCCGAGATTTGAACCTCAGTGTTCCCGCTCTAGAGACGGATGTGCTACTGCTTGACCAACAGGCCGGTGCCAGCAAAAATTGACCTCGATATTTGCAGTTTCAGCACTCAGCATTCGCTCCAAGTAAGTTTTGATGATTCATGCTACACTCTGAATGGTCCTGCCTCTGTTGGCTCTAGTACTTCGAGCAAAGCAGCCGTTGGTTGCCTGGGCGAGTATATTGATTCCAGTCCCAACGAGGGGAGCTTTGTCACCTACAAAGGTACTGCAATATACTGTACTATCCATTGATTGATGTTTGTAGTTCATCAATAGTTAATGTTTTTTAGATTACCGTCAATTAGAAGTAGCTGCTTTGTCCACATTTGCTATCACTTCTGCACAATCACAGCTAGATAGATGATTTTTAGGTGATTTGAACATCTGTGTTTGCTTCCTAATTTTTTGTTCGTTTCTTTTGTTTGCTATTGGCTTTTCCGAGCCAATATAAGTTGAAAACATTGGCACCCTCTTGCCAGGCATCATCGCAGTCTATTTAATTTGTTTAAGTAAACGTTGTATGGAACTTCTACTTGCGCAAATCCACATTGGCCAAAATTGAAAGCAAATCTATTATCATGTTAAATGTCTTTAGCAATTTTTGCGGACTATTATGTTCTGGCACAGTCTGATAGTAAATTGCATTGCAATAACGAAATTTTTATTGTTTCACTGTTGCTTTTGCATGCTTTCTTATGTTGTGGGTGCATGCTTTAATATCGATTAATGTTATATGTTCTATGCAATATTTTTAACGCCCCGTAGGCTTTTTTAAATGGACGTATAAATAGTTACTGTCAGAAAACTTTCAGACACATCATATTTTTTTAAACTTTAGTTAGCTCTAATTATCATTAGAAAATGCCAGATGCTGAATACACGCTGCGAAATATTTGCAAGTGCAATGGTTTTGTTCTGTCGCTTGATTTTGAACGTTACTTAGATCATCCTAATCGCGCCTTTTTGGGTTGCTGTGCAATTTTTTTTTTTCGTTTTAGTTTAACTCGGCTTTGCTCTTAGGTAACCAATCCGCCAAGCCAATTTCAAGCTTTGGCTTAAGTTGGATGTGGGGGATTGCTGGCGACGTTCAGTGGACGACCGACACTTACACGGGCACGTTTGAGTTTTTACGCTTGAATAGGTTTTAAGGTTGCGTTTTTGACCAACGGTGTGACTGCTTCGGTTATTATTTTTAAGTTTGATTTTTCGTGGTGTTTGGTTAATTTAAAATTAGTCTTGTTTTTTTTTTTTGTTGGTGCAGTGTGTTTGTATGTATATGATTGGCTTCACAAATTCACTAATTACTTCAGCAGACAAACGGCAAGGTTTCGTTTCTGTTTAAATGTCGTGAATTTTTAGCCCTCCTTAGTTTTACTATTTTTGTTCATCTTGATTTATTAATTCAGACTGGAAGGTTAAGCACTTTTTTGCATTTATTTTTTGAAAGATATTTGTTTTGTTATGCTGTTGTTGTTACATGCACTTTTATTTACGTTTTACACCGCAATTGCTAGTTCGGTGTCCTAGATTTTACTAACTGCTCCGTCTCGTGTGTTGAGACTGTACCTGTGTACCAGAGCACTTGACTGACTCGTCACTAAGAATTTTCAGTTGGGCTAACACGTTTTCACTGAAGTTGTTAAAAACTCAAGCATGCTTTTGAAATACAGAAATTGGTGCTTCAATATCATTTCAAATGAGAGCATGGTTTTACTAACCAAGGTTCATTTAACCAGGGACGTCAAAACTTAAATGAAATATTTTAATTAATGCTTCGTTCTGTTGAAAAAGAAATCGCAATCTCATCCAGTCATATTGAGAATCTTTTCCGAAAAAACAAAGAAATGAAAAAAAAGTCTCTGAAATCAATTACTTCTAAGTCTTTTACCATGGAGCTTTTTCTGTCAAATTTTGTGCTAAATTTAACTCTTAGTTCATATTTTCTCATATCTATTGCAGTAATACGAAACTGAGTACTGAAAAACTTATTTGCGCGCAATAGTTAGCAGTTGCTTGGTAGCTTTTAAAACTTCAGCCATCCAATTGTAGAATAGCCGGTATTTAAAATTGAAATAGTATTTGGATATTTTTGCTAGTAGTGCTTTTGCATATTTGCTGGCTTTCAAGCAAAATGTTTTTGCAGAAAGCTTTTTTTATTAAGATCTTTTCTATCAAATGAATCAGTACAAATAAATCAAATAATTAAGTAGTATGAAAATTATATTAATCAAAAAATTAAAGCTAGTACATTTGCTATCATTTTTTCTAGCATTGCGGTATTTATTTGCTTATTTTTCAATCGAAATTAGACAATAATGCCACCAAATATCAAAAAGTTTGAAAATTATGGTGAGTTTTTAGTCGTGTAAACTGTTTGAAATTAATATTGAAAGTAACACAATGTTTAGAAACATAAATTTATGACTAGCCAATTTTAGACACCTTTAGCAGTTTGCTTTAACACCACCTTTACGGGATCATCAAAGGCGAATTTAGAAACGATAAGAATTATTTTTATCAGGACTTGATTGGAAATCATTGAAGTGTCCTGCATGTCTGCCCATCACCACTGACTACTGTCCCCCTCAAAATCACTTGCAATCTGCCTACACTGAACACGCCTACACCCTAATACCAGATGACTTGAATTTTTCTGATGAAAAAGGGTAAATAGATTGCTGAGATTGTGTTTGTTGTTAGTTTTGTTGTTGTTTTAATTCCAGTTTTCTTTATATTGCAAAAAGATGCGTTGTTTTAGAAAAAACGATGTACATTAATGACAAAAAGCTATATACAAGAGAAATAAATGATAAAGCTATATGCAATGTTGCCGAGTCTTAGAGGCACAATCAAAACTGAAGAATGAGATGACTGCTTAAAAGTTGATATTTCAACGTCGTATTTTCAGAGACGAAGAAAAAAAGGAGTTTGGTAAGCGCTATCAAAGTGCAAGAGAACTCTTCCTTGAACTAATCAACCAGCGTCTGTGCCAGGGATTTCAGTTGATCAAGCAGTCAAAACGTCTTCGAACTACAGACAGCACGAGCAGCTGTGCCACTTTGACCAGTCCCACTGCCAGTGACGGTTCCTTTCGCTCCTACGCGGCTGGCGTCAGTCCGTTATGTTATTCCCGTAAGTTCAAATTGTACTTGAGATAACCTATTTGTTTTATTTTTTTTATTATGCGTCACGTTTAGTTTTTTTCTTATAAAGGTATTTTTTTGACATAAACATTGTGAAGTGAAGTGAAAAATTACATTGTGAAGTTTTGCATAAGCAACTAATGTTGCTTGTATAAATCATTTGGTAAGAGACACCCAGTCCTAAAATTTATGGTTAACTGTCCATGTTAGGATATGGAGAGCACTCCTTCATTTTTAGTTGATGTTTATGTTATTATGTTTATAATAATCCATTTATTGCGTGTAATTAATGACGCTATTTTTATTCACGTGATTTAGTTCATCGCAATTACTAAAAATTTTGGTTCGACAGATATATTTTTGCATTCTCTCATAACTATGCAAAGATAATTGAGTAACATATATGATTAAGTGAGGTTGAAAATGACTTACGTTGAAGTCGAAACGTCTCGTACTAAGTAGAATAATGGTTACATTTTATTTCATTTTTGGCGCTTGTGTAGAGAAGGTAAAAAAGAATTGGGGTTTTCCCGTTCTACCAAATTGAGTATTTTTAGCTGGCAACCTTGATGGCGATCGAACACCAAATGGGTTTATGCTAAGCCATGGCAGACAATACCATGTCCTGCGCATATCTTCCGATGACGAGAAGATTGAAGTGAAAATTTACCGGCCTCGGTGGGTGCTTGCTGGTGTATTTGATTACTTGTGTTTTCTTGGTAGTTTTGTGAATAATATTTGCATTTTAAATGCTTGAATATTCAAAGACTTTTGGAAATTTTATGGCGAATGGTTCAACAAACCGATTGAAATGATATCCACAAAAAAAGGTTATTCATTTGAGCGAAACCGTGTTTTTGAAGTAACAAGTGTGAGGAATGATAGTCTCTCAACAAATAGCTGGTAAATTCGTGTAGGTAGATTGTTTGGAAAATTGTGGCTATTATTATTTTGTTGGTAGTCCTAATCGGCATCGAGTGATGTTTCAAAAAGATATTCTAGCGTTAGGATAAACTATAACAAGCTGAGGGAGCATGTGTTACTGCATTCTGACTAAAGCTTGATTTTATCAGTGTTTCTGTATCAGCGTTGGTATAATGCTCAACTCACACCTGTGTATTCACAATTACTTTTGAATTTTTCGATTGATATGGAGATATCAGCAACATCCAACAGCTTCAGCTAGTAATAACGTAGATTTTCTGTTGAACAGTTTGGACCGGCATCTATTTAGCCACTCTACGAAGTCATAGATAGCAATGTTATTACCTTGTGATTTTGTCTCCAGATAGACTTTGGTGCAAATTTCTTTTTTCTTTGGCTTTTGCATTTTATTGTTTTCAAAACGTTATGCTATTATCTATAAACTATGAAAAAAATAGAGAAATATCTGCTATATTAGCGGATATATTAACCCTCAAAGAGGTCTCGTATATACCGACACACCCTATACTTCATGCGTGTAAAATGTACTGCTTTTTTATTCCAGCCATCCTTCACTTACACTTGCGATCAGTTATAAGTACATGTTGTGGCCGATCACAAGAGAGGAATTCCAAACAGCATCAACCACCTTTGCACATACCAAGGCTGAGGACCAATTCTGGAACCATTTGGACAACTATATTTGTTATCCTGATGAGAGCATGAACAAAGTAATGTGTTATTTCATCAGAAGTTTAAATTTAATTTGAGCTTTTAAGTTGGATTTAGATTAGGTGATCAATTAACCAATGCGTAACCTTTTTTGCTCGTAAACTTTTAATTTCATTTTATCAAAAAAAATTCAATCACTGCTTTTTTAATATTGTATTCTAATTTTCCTGCTATTCTAATTCTAGTTTTTTTTCAAACAATACTATGTTTTAGTATAATTTAATGCTCCCAGTTACATCAAATGTGAATTTTATTTTTTTGAGCGAAATATGGCTGTCTGTCGCACCAGCGTCATCTGGGGACTGAAGCCAATAGAAAACTTGATAACACGGTGCCGAGGTTGGAGAATGAAAGTGCAAGCCTATTACTGCCGGACTAGTTTTCAGAGAATAACGTTGAGAGTCCCAAGAACTTTTGAAATTTGAATTGAAGTTAGGAAAATTTTGTAGATTTCGTAGTTGTGGATCATACATATCTTCGACTTGAAGTATTGAACTGCTGAATAAAGTTAGATTCTATTATAATATGTTGGTTTTTTTTAGTCGCATGTGCGTAAAAGAAGTATGTAATTTGATATTATAATTATTTTCTTAGGATATCATCTACTGGCGAACGAAGTTTGTAGCTGTTGCTGTACCCACAAAGAGACTGCACTTGCTTAGATCTGCAAATGAAAACAATTCCGGGCCTAAAAGATTCGATGTTTTCAACGCTTGCGGATGTCAAACGTAAGGGATACTGTTTTAATTTAATAGTGATTAAATATTGCGTGCTCGTTTTTTTTTTTTTTTTAATTTTCAGAGATCTGAAGACCAACTTTACCAAATTTGAGCCTTTCACGACTTTCCGTTATAAGATAAGTCAATTTAAATTTCCTCTTAAAAAGGCTTTTTGCTCTTAAAAATTTTGCCCGAGTTGCCAACTACTAACAAAATATGAAAAAGTTACTGTATGTTTGTAAGTCTGAACTACCTCTTATTAAGTGTTTTCGTCAGAATTGTTGTCAAAACAAACTACAGCGACAGAATTGTAAATTATCTGCTTTCCAAGTTAATTCAAGCCAACTTTTCAAAACTTAATCTTCTGTCACGATGCTGGCAAAACGACAGCACTGAAGTAAGAGGAAAATTGTTAACTTAAAACGACAAAATCCTGAAAACAGCAAGACGTAAAAAGTTCAAATTTGCGAAAATGCAGTTTAGGGTTTTTCCAACATTTTGTTAAACAGTGAAAAAATTGAGTTAAATGCTCTTTTAACAACAAAATCTTGGCGACGTGAAATATTCATATATGGCGGATTTGTCTGCGTTATGTTGATTTGATTTGACGTTGATCAACATTGTTTTCTCACAGACCTCATAAAAATCATCAGGAATGCACAGCACTTTTCGATGGTTTTGTTCGCTTTCTGGAACACTTGAACAAATTCAAACGAAACAACACACAAAGTACTCGAAAATCATGGGTATGTTTGAAGTTTCCTATAATGTTTTGGTTTGATTTTTTGCAAGTTTACTTCATCTCTTCTACAACAAACTCTTTCGACGATGTACTAAGTCAACTGACCGTCAACATTGGAATTAGGATTAGTTGACACTTGACGGTCAGGTGTCGTGGACCCCAGAGACATGAATTTAGAAATATTCTGCATTTCTTGATAAGGAAACAGCAGCAATTTGGTATTGATCGCCGTTTCGATTTACTATTTATGATATGATAAAATTAAAGTATCGTAGGATTTGTTTAAATTTTCCGGAAGTTGTTATGTTTTCTTATGCTATCATATACCGATATTTTTCAACTTAGCAAGATTTTAGAGACCTTGGTACAATTTCAACCGAGCGGCAACGCGTTCGTCGCTGGAGCTGTAGGTCTAAAACACAGTGTTGCTAATGGCTCGTCATCGCTGCGACCTTTCTTCGAAAAGAGCTATGTTGCCCGGGCGCAATGACGCGGAATGGGATTCGGCATTTAACGTTACAAGCGTTATCCGCTTCAGCGTGTTACAGCGAATATAATGAAAGATTAGATATGATATGATTCAAATTATTTCCATACAAACTCACATGAAACGGTTAATTATTTTTTAATGATTTATATTTGAGTTGCTTTTTGTTGTATAGCAACTTTATGCATCGTTTGTCCACTGAGTGATTATTTTGCAAGTTTAATTTGTTTTAGAAATCTCATACTTCTGGCAGTTTTGTTAAATCTTATCAGGCCACCCCATGCGCAGGCGGTGGGGGCGCTAATTCTAATCAAGCTACACCAACACCCCCTCGTGCCACCTCTAGCACGCCCACTAGTGAGCGGTCAACTCCTGTCCGCTTCTTCCACGAGGCGCCGCCTCCAGCCTTGAGTGAAAACCTAATGCACAGAGGAGACATCCAACACCCAGTGCCGCGTAAGGTAGGTGATTTAAAGGGGCTTTGCACCCTAATTTTTGAATTTTAACCCTAAATATGTAAAAAAATAACTGATTACCAACGTTTTTGTACCGTTTTTCATTGCTTGACGTTAAATAGCTTTAACGGGAAAGATTTTGACTAGACGGGAAAAAATTTGGCTGTGGCAACATAGCAACATCAAATTCGCATGCGCTGTTTAAACCGACTTTCTACATCTGATAGGTCACGGGGCTGGCATGTCTTTTTGCTAGATTTCTGCTGTGGCTTTGGCGAAAAAAATGTGTTTTTTAGACTTATCGGTTCGAATTTTCTTTTAATGCAAAGATATTCGATATGGTGCTCCTAGAAAAAAACTTGAAAAAAGGTCTCGGCTGATCGAATAATCTGTCATATAGGCTTAAAGCTCGGCATGAAAACGCGGAGGCCAGATTAGACTTCGGAGCTTTTTAGAATCATCTGGTAGGCTACTTAATTATAAGTCGGCTAGTATCTCAATAGGAGGTAGGCTTTGTGGCAGGCCTATTGCAGATTGGTAGTGACTAGGTTATTTCACCAAAAACTTTAAGTTGAAGTGAATAAAACGAAACATAAAGAATATTTCTCAGTCAAAAATATTCATTTGCGCATTTTTCATTGTTTGCTTTTTTAAAGGTTTAGATTAGGGTTTGAGATAGCTTATGTGTTCGTGCAACCATAGTAATTATGCGTTCCTAACATTATTATCGCTGCGTCCACTTGAGGAGCACCTAGTGGTTGATTCACAACTTATTAAAAAATGGCAGGATTGCTACAAATAGCGGAAAAAAGAAATGTAAATATCTTTTGATGTAGAAGTCGAAGAATTCTGAAATTTGCCTCGAAAATTTAAAAAAAATACGATTTTGTTGGCATGTTTTGTTTGGAAATAAAATTTGACCTCAATGCCTCTTTAAATCCTCAATTTCACTTCGTAGTGCGTGTAATGTTTTTAAAGGTAGCCTACGCTCTTCGCATTTTAAGATTTAAGCTGGAACGTGTACTCTACTGCCACTAGGAAATTCTGTGTTCAAATACACACCTAACCTTTAACCGCGTACGTAACTGCGTAACTTTTCACCTCTTATTTCTAGCATGCGAACAGCGATTCTTCATCATCACCATCGGACAACAAGAAACTTTCTATCAACTCGGAAATGTGTGAGATCATCGAAGCTATGAAAGACGAACAGTAAGTAATTTTTTAATTGCCAAGTAAAAGACGGTTTTTGAAGCTCACCAATGTGCACTGTGATATCACATTGGATAAGCAATAAATCTGGAAATTAGCTTTAAATGGGAAGTTTATTCAATTCTTTTCTATTTTGATGCAAAATTTGTTTTGCTTTTGATTCCTCTTATTTCCCCAAATGCTTTTCAGGGGCTGGGGCTTTTGGATGTAAAAGTACGCATTTGCAAATCTGTCTCACTTTCCCAACTTTAGTAAAAGGAATTTAGAAGCTTGTAGCACTGCACATTGCTTATGATACCAGTGTTGCTTTTGACCAAAATGCTCTCCATTTTTTGCAGCCAGTAGCTTCAATTTGCTACTTTTTTCCTAAAAGCAGATTTTTTCAATTATACAGGTGATTTTGTAATTTTTTAGAACTGGAATAAATTTCTTGCCGGAGAAATCGGATATTCCGAAGCACACGTTTGTCAGTCTGGATGCTGTTCATTGGGCGATCGATAATGTTGACGGTCTCGATTCAATAAAAGCCGCGTGCGACCATTTAGAAGTAAAGAAATTAGGCACAAAGCTTTAGACGAGCAATAATGACTGGTAACTTGGGCCGTCCTGTTATCTATTTCCACATTTTAAAATTTATTCAACATTCCAAATAGTAGACTATGGTGGTGTGATGCGCTTGTTGAATATGATCCCTTCTGTCTGGTCGCAGTGACGGGAATCCCTGGAATTTTCTAAAGCAGAACACTAGCTAAAATGTAAGAAATAGCGTACTGAAACAATGCGAACATAATGAAGTTCGTCACTAATTTTGCCCTAATAGTTATTTGATGTCAGCTCTGATGAATAATCAATAATTATTGAACAATATGGTCAAGAATAGTTTTTATAATTTGCGATATGCATATCGTGATTTTATGACACTGCTAAAAGCAATTTCTTGCGAGGTCACGTCACGTCCAATGTATTTCAATTTGCTTAGCGTATTCGCTCGTACGGGTTTTTCGCTCAGTTAACTGGAGACGGCATCTTTCAGTACGGATATCTTCTTTACACATTGAACAATAAGCAGCAACATTTTGAACGTAAGTTAATTGTAGTTAGTTTAGCTAGAATCGGCACCAATTATTAGTGGTAGAATAAGGGACTTTACTGCAACTTCGCCTTTAATTAGGACCAGCTAGTCTTGAGTTGCTTGGATAATTATTCGCAGGGTGACTTTATTTTGTAAACACTACTTCATATAAGCGGTAATTGGGAGTTTCTACGTAATCGATAGCACATTGTTTTTTCACAATACTGTATGTGGTTGACGTATACAAGAGACGATTTTGTTATCAGAAAAAATTGTCTTTCGAGATCTTTTAGAGTTGCACTTTTGATTAACGCTGTCCAAAAGCAAGATGTGAATGAATTAGTGAACTTTTTAACATAAGTTAATACACTTTTTTATTAAAAGACGAGGCTCGTTTTTGCTCAAAATTTAAAAACAGATTTAGAACAATCCAGCTTGGTTGCAAAAAATATAAGCATGTCTTGCCCAACTTATTTGTTGGTAATCAGCAGAATATTCTTGGCGTTTTCTACATCGCCATCGCCGTTGTTGATTTGTTTAAAGAGTAGCCATGATACGTATGTAGCGAAAACAATGTTTTAACCAAGCAAGAATAAATTTGTGTCCTTTTATTCTGCGGTCAATTTAAGAACAAATAAGACTTAATATCTGTGAAAATTTAAGAACAGCCAGCCGCAACTCAAAGTTTGGTGGTTCTTACAAGAAATGTGTAGTTCGCCCAAAAGTTTATAAGCGTTTTCCACTTTGCAGTTGAAGACCCCACCAGTTACCAGTTCCACCACATCACTCCAACCGGTGGCTATAACCAGGTACAAAATCGCTGGTTTGAAGTTGTGTTCAAACACGCTTATATGGAAGACGATCTTTGCTTTTACCATCGTGCTGTAAATCTTCCCTATGATGATTCAAGACGACCGAGGAGCGGCGCTTTTTTCATCCCCAATAACAAAAATGTCGCACATGAAAAGCACCACAAACCAGGGGTAAGTTAGTACCCGCTACCGGTATAATTCGATTTGAATAAAATATTAATATTTTCTGCAAAATCTGTTTTTCATTGACTATGTATTAAGTTTGAAGTGTTGAATACTGTAATTTTAAATCGGTCAGTGGTCACGTGGATAGAGCTTCTGCCTCTAAAACGAGAAATTTGGATTCGATTCCTGGTTGTGTCAAAGGAAAATTGTAAAATCGGTATTTACAGTTTTCCTGCTTGGAGTTCAGTATTAAAAAGAGATGTGTAAATTGTAATGTAGGCTTTATGATTAATATAGTTCTTGGATTTTGATTGAAAAAAAAGTACAGTTGATCCCATTTTAGTCAAGTTTTTGTTTTTATACTCTGCCTCAATATGAGGCCACAATTATTTAATTTTTTTTTTTGATGGGTGATTGTGATTACGTATTTATTTACCAAGTTGTCTTGGCCAGAAGACAGCTAAGTGACCTTTCGGTCTTCTAGTCAAGCTACTCTTCTGTCTCCCACACCTGATGGAGGCTTCGCTAGTTGTTCTTTTAGTTGCTGAAAATCAAGCAGGAAAGCTGTAATTATTATTTTTTATAGTCTTTAGTTTGACCTGACTAGAAATCGAGTCCAATTTCAGCAGCTGACGCTGTATTTGTTAGTTGATCGAGTGCTAACGCGTTCGTCTCTGAAGCGGGAGATCGGAGGTTCAAATCTCGGGCCGGTCAAATCGGACACAGTGTTGCCAACTCTCGCCACCGCTGCAACATTACTTCGAAAGGAGTTGTGTTGCCTGGGTGCAATTACGCGGAGATAGGCTCCGCAAACTCGTTACACGTTTTGGCGTATTGCAGCAAGTATAATGAAAGATTAGATTGATTTTGTTATGTTTCATTGTTTCTAGAACAATCTTGTGAAAATCCCGTTGCTAAACAAGCCTCGTTCCCAACGTTCTGAGTGGTTTCAGATTAAATACTCGTCCGCTACTCGCTGTGGTGTCGATAATTTTGTGTTTTGCTTTGAAGTGCAATGGCTCATTGCAACTGCTACATGTCTTTTTAATCTGGTAAGTCACAAATACTTATCACCCGAGGCCAATGTTCGTTAGTCAAAGAAACAAGGTGAACGACATGCCCACTTCAAACAAGGCTGATAGCATCTATCAAAGTATTTTAAATTAAATATTCTAAATTCATCATCTCCGTTTTGATCCAGGTTCTTACCCGTCAACGGAATTTGGCCGAGTTTCGTATGACCATTGACTTCATCACTATTCGCCATTTTGTGCGATCACACGCATCTTTTTTTAGCAGCCCATTTGTATTTATTTCATCCTCTACAGTCTACTTGTTTAATTGAAGAATATGTTTTTTTAACACTACAATTCCACCACACATAACCCATCCAATCATAACGAAGCTGCAAGAGTCAGGAATTTTCTAAAGCCAGCGAATTATTGCATGAAGAAGGACCTTGTCGCTTTGTGTAATTGATTGCCAATGTGAGATATGCTTTTTTTGTTTTGTCAAAGGTTAAAACTTGCATTGCTTGCCTCAGCAGAGCGGTTAATGAAGCTAAATTTTTTGCTAATGTAGATAAAAAATGTATTAAAAGCAGAAAAAGTTTTAACTAAAGAAGATTGCTGGTAGTGTCTATTCTGTACACTCTGTACAGTGTACAACTTCACAAGTGTACAGTTGTACACAGCACAACGCCCTAGCTCTTCATGCTTAATGCCTTCGCTGAAGTACATCGTAAGTAAAATTAATTCTTTTAGTCTATAATTTCAGCTTCAGCTTTGGTACAGAGATGCGGCGAGATGTGAACTTTATTTTTTTCCTGTCCCGTGCCACCCGTTTGCTTTTCCCAGATCAGGTGCTACCGGTCCACTTCGTTGTCCACTGTTCGTCAAACTGAATTTGTCGGAATTGTCTACGGATTCGATCGTGTTTAAAGGTAAAACTTGTTCATTGATGCCCAGTATCGCCGTGGCCAATTTATAGACATTAGACAATCTAGTTCATCTAAATTCGATCTAGATTTGTCTAAATCTATTATCAGTACCAACAAGTTGTGAAACAGTCTTTTGCTATATAGTATATACGTTTAAAAGTGTATTAATTGAATGCAACAATTAGTGTTTCACGCTACTGCAGAGTGTAATGCAGAAGTTTTCCGTTGTCTTTCGCGACATTCACATTAACGTAAACATTTCATGATCGCAACGTAGTTCTTTATTATCATCACGCTGCCCTCCCCCGTTATAGTTGCTGTACTCTCTTGCCTCATAGCATCCACTTAAATCCCAACGCTACTTGCAAGGTTCGTTAATTGTTGTCTCTTGGAACTTCCAGAACTATCACAATCTTGTTTTCCTCAGTAATCAGTACTACTTACTTTCTTCTACTAAATAGCAATTTATGTCAAAATTTACGTATATCGCAAGCATCGCTCCATTCATGTTGCATTCTTTGTCTTAAATTATGAGATTGCGTTGCATTAGGACTGTAAAAAGAACCTAGAGATCATCTTAGAAGACTCGAAACAGCTTTGCTGTAACTGAGTTCTATGTTATGAGAAATAATTAGTGCATTTATTGAAAAATAAATGACCACTTGTTATTGAATAATTAGTTGCAATTTGTTCAGATTACATGTTGTCTCCGGAGAAATACCGAATCATGATAATTGAGTTTATGGACGCCATATTGCGCATGTAAGTTCAATTTCCAATTAGCGTGCTATGAGTTGCATTTTCTGTAAATTTAAGCGTTGTTTAATGAATGATTAATTAAGTACATTGTACAGTGCTTGTAGTACTTTGTTATTTATTAGTCGACTAATAGTGTGTAGTTGGTTTGTGTGATATTAATTGTTGTTTCGCATGATAATCATTCTGTTCCCGGACAGCGTCAGACGCTAACTGTTGGACGATCCGCACACTTCTCATTGCATTGACTATTTCATGCTTGAACGAATCCGCACCCGCCTAGGAGTTTCCATAGATCCAATGTTCTTGTCCTCTCAATTTGCTGCTTGTTCAAAGCTACTTAGCAAAAATAATTATGGTAAAGCGCCTTATCCAAGGACGCACTAACGTGGCCACTGGCCAGGGTGGGGATTGAACCGATCATGCGATCAGGGTCGTCGTTGAAACGACGCTTTTACCCACTCGGCCGACTTTGATAAATTCTTTGCTGAGTGATACTTTGTATAAGTGCTCTAAGCATCCAAGTCTTACGAAAGTTTTGTGTTTAATAGGTAAACTTCTTGATTTTTGTGTTGTTAAGAATAAGCTCGAAATAATATTGATTAATTTCAGGTTTGGATTTTTGAGAGACGAATTTAATGATGAAGATGATTATGACGTCAATCTGAACTTGTCGCAGAACTACATTCATTTTACTGGGCAAGTACTCGCGCAAATACCTGTCCGGGAACGATCTGTGCAGCGCAATTCGATTAGCTTGCGGAATCGTTCTTTCGCTGCGCAATTTCACACACCTCCCGTGAGCCAGTCTGAACTAGATGGAACTGGTTTCTACTGGTCGTACAACCACATGCAAACGAAGAGATGGCGACATTCATCCTTGGACGAATGCCAGCCCGCTGAACTTGAGAAAGATTTTCTCACATTTTGTTCAAATACAAACTCACGATTGTTTAATTTCTTTCATGATTTTTCTACTGAAGTAAATATTTGAGAGCTGTGTCAGTGTTATTTTCTTTTCAATTGCATTAAAAACTTTCGTTCAATTTCGTTAAAAACTTAATGTTATTTTCTTTTCTAATTTATTAAAAACTTTCACTCAATGTGTCGCACCTAGTATTCCGTTGGGTTTATTATACCAATGGCGAAATACGCGCTAGAAGTTTTTCAGTAGTATTAGAGTGGTCCCTAAGTAAGTACACACTACACAGTTGTCGCTCTTAAGTCTTTTCAGGTTTTTTTGTTATTGGTAGTACATTAGATTACGTATTTTACAATTTCACCACTTTCGAATTTTTTAACGGCTACCTTTTCTGATGTGACGTCATTTTTTTATTTTGACATATCTCGTAAACTACTTGCGGTAGAAATGTGAAATTTACACCAAACGACGCAAAACATGATTTCCTATTAGTCCTCCACATAATATGTTGTTGTATCTGTACTAGAAAAATAGTTATTCTCAAAAAACGCTGTTTTTTTATTGTTATCACACTTTGGCATCACTTCATACATCAAATGATTTTCGTACCGTTACGCATAAGTTTGTTACGGGGTTACTTGTCCTATTACGTCACAAATTATGTTGTTTTTTATTAAACCATCTCACAATATTTAGAACATACATCATAGTCCACTTTTTCATACATCATAGTACATTACAACAGTGCAATGTTTTAAAAATCACAGGCCCTTTGACCCTGCCATTTGGTAAGGGAAAATTTTGAAAAGAAATGAACCACGCAATGAGTTACACCGCATGTCTGTCATGATAGCTTACCCACAAATTATAGCTGCTCTTTCAAGGAATATCACCTCGTCAGCTATGCTAGCTCGGTAGGCTTACCAACTCTCGACCGAAACTAGAAAAAATGATGCCCATGAGGGAAATGTGGTGTAACCATGGTCTATAAATTAAATTTATATGTAATTTATAGACCATGGTGTAACTCTTGGGGTGGTTCATTTCTTTTTTTTACTTCTTTTCTAGAAAAGTTTCCCTTATCAAAGGGCAGGATGGAGGGGTCTGTCATGTCATTCCATACTTCAAATTAGGGTGTTATCTTCAAAAAGATTTAAAATTCAATATAGAATTTTTTTGCTAAATCATTAGCAATAATTAAAGCTCGCCTGCACGTCTCGAAATGACTATTTGGATCTTTTGATTCTTCGGAAGGTTTAAATGGTTTGGTCGATGACGTTCCATTAAATAAATAAAATCTACCAGCTATGATTCGAGCTATGTGTGATGTGAAGCTGTCAGATAGAAGAAACAGCGAGGAGTTGATGGACATGTTGGGCATAAAGGAGTCTTTAGATACGATGGCTATTGCAAGTAGTATGCGATGGTACGGTCATGTTTTGAGGAAAGATGAAAATGTGATGGTGAAGGCTTTGAAATTTGAAGTGAGCGGTAGTAGAGGAAGACCGACAAACGTGAAAATAGCAAGTACAGAATGAGAGGAAGAAAAATGGGCTAGTGAAAGAGGATGCATGTTGTAGCGATAGCACGTCGATCTGCTTTACTTCTTATTAGACTACGGCAGAACCGCTAAAATGTGATCGAACAAAATGGCGAGGCGTGGGAAAGACAATAACCATACGAAATCCGGCCAACTCCGTCAACGATACCGAATCCAACATATGTACAGTATGATGATGATGAACGATGCATTTCTCATAATCTAATCTCAATATTACTGGCCAAATCAGCAAGTTCTCTTGACAGTTAAGGTGACTGCTTGACTTGATGACCGCAAGGTCCTTTTGCAACTTCCACGTCGCAATTCTAATAAATTCATGACTGCCATTATATTGTTGCTGAGAGACTAAATAAAATTTGTCTTGTCTTAGAAATTGTTCATTTATACCCTCAACCAAGTAAGCCCTGTTAGGGAGTTGAAATGGGCCCAATAACTGGAAAACTATATGCGTAATAATTCCACGGTTTTGTGGCCGACAAGCGTAAGCTGGCATGTCGATTTTGTGGCCGACAAGCCACCATCGATAAACCAGCATATCTGCTAGAACAGCTAGATTATGATGCCAACATAACCGTTGAATTATAACGCATTTAGTATTCCATTTGTTAAGCCCATATCAACTTTCCAGGATGGCTTATTTGGTACAGTCTTGTGCAAATTAATTGATTAAAGCTGTATTTTTTTGGTTTTAGACTTAGTTTTATGCTATGTTTTTGTGTGCTTGGAAATATCCCAATTGTTGCTGTTGCAATGATAGACAAATGCACCAAGCACCACGAGATGCAGTGAAAAGGAAGACAAAGAGGTATTATGACGTCACAGAGGGTTTTGAGTAGGTCAATATTGTTGTGGAATTAAACCTCTTTTTTCTGTTGTCTGTAGATTGTTAGACATATTGAATTTCTAAAATTCTTAATGGCAGATATCACTCCTAGGAAGCGAAGTCGCATTCTCACTCTTTCAGAACATTGTAACTACCAAACAGCCATTGCAAATATTGTAGGGGTTAGTCAAAAGTCTGTGTCTCGCATTATCAAGCAGCAGGATGCAACAGGTTCTGTTACTCCGAGACGCAAAGGAAAGTGTGGTAGAAAACGTAAAACTTCACCGAAAGATGATTTTAATCCTTGTTCGAAACAGCAAAAAAGATCCAAGAAAGACAAGTTTTGATTTACAGAAGGATTTGGCATCTGCCGGAGTTCGTATAAGCTCAAGCACAGTGAGACGCCGCCTGCTAGAGGCTGATAGAAAGGCCAAGAAACCACAAAAAAAGCATCTTCTTACTAAAAGAATGAAAAAGAAGAGATTGCATTAAGCAAAATCACACAAAAATTGGACCATAGAAGACTGGAAGAAAGTATTGTTTACGGACGAAAGTCGTTTTTTCGTTCAAGGAAAGCACAGCCAATTTGTCAGGATCAGCAAGGGTGAACTACTAACTCTTGCCCACTTTAATGAGGTAGTAAAACACCCTCCAAAGAAGATGTTTTGGGGTAGTTTCAGTTATTGTGGTGTGGGATCTCTTGTACCGATCGAGGGTATGATGAATTTTGAATTCAGACAAATATATTGACGTAATTAAAAAGAAGGTCATTCCAGATATGAAAAGGGCGTTTTCTGATGATGGAGGAATTTTCCAGCATGATCTTGCCCCTTGTCATTCTTCTAAAAAAGTGAAGACAGTTTTTCGAAAGCACAAATTAAACGTTTTAGAATGGCCTGGAAACTCGCCAGACCTTAATCCCATAGAGAATTTGTAGGCAATAATAAAATGTAGGTTGCAAAAATTGGATTGCACAATCATGACCAAGCTAATAGAGGCCATCTTTCAAATATGGTTTCGAGACCCCCAGATCAAAGAAAACTGCCAAAAATTGGTAAAATCTATGCCAAAGCGAGTGAAGAAGCATGTGTTAAAAAGCAAAGGTGGCCATATCAGTTACTAAAACATAAGTTTTGTGGAGTTTAATGTCATAATAAAAACGGATTCATGTATTGACTGCTGTTTACTTCTTTAGTCAATTAATTTGCACAAGACTGTACATGGTATAATTGAACGATTTCTTAAGAATGATGCCCTTCAATCCTGCCCCTTGGTAAGGGAAACTTTTTTTGAGCAGAAGCAGCAGCGTAGCCCGGGATGGGGGGGCTATAGCCCCATTGGCATGTCGACCAAAATGCAGAATGAGAAAAGCACTACGTTTTTAGCACTTTTGAGTCCGTTAAATGAGCTAGAGTGGACTAAATAGTGATTTAAAACATCTTTTGAAACATATATTTAGGGAGGGGGCTAATTTGTTGAATATAAAACTAACAAATAAATAAAAATTTTGAAAAATGGTCAAAAATTCGCTATCAAAATTTGATCGCAAGTGTAAAAATGCTAAACATAGGTGTCATCAACAAATATACTATAAACTAAGGAATAGGGGGGGCTATTCAGTATTTTTAGTTACCAATTTCTCTCAAATTTCTTTTCATTAGCCCCCCCATTATTTTTCTCTATAAACTGCATACGAAATAGATTACTCCGTGTGAGCTTTATTGAACTATGCGGTTTTATAATTTACCAGCATCTAAATAAGAGAACTAAAATTTTACCATTAGCCACCTCCCAAATAGCCCATTTATGCGACCAGTTTAATCACGTTTGCACTGCCAATTTCTAAGCCACGTCTTAAAAGCATTCTTTTTTAATCAAAATAGCCCTAAAATGAAGTTATTTTCGCAAAAAAATACAAAATTTTCGAGCGCTGGGGGCTTTGCCCCCAAACCCCCATTGGCCTCCGGCGGCTCCGCCCCCAGACCCCCATTGCGAATTTCTGGCTAAGCGCCTGAACAGAAGTAAAAAAAAGAACTACCCCATGTGTTACACCACAAGTTGGTAAGCCTACCGAGCTAGCATAGCTGACGAGAGGTAATATTCCTTGAAACAACAGCTGTACTTGGCTGCTACGTTTTGAGGGTAAAGCTATCATGACAGACATGTGGTGTAACTCATGGGGTAATTCATTTCTTTTTTACTTCTTTTCAAATTTTTTCCTTACCAAAATGGCAAGGTCGAAGGGCCTGTGATTTTTGAGCAATATTGCACTGTTGTAGTGTACTATGATGTATGAAAAAGTGGACTATGATGTATGTTCTAAATATTGTGAGATGTTTTATTAATAAACAAATGCATTTGTGGCGTAATAGCACAAGTAACCCCGTAACAAACTTATGCGTAACGGTACGAAAATCATTTGATGAATAAAGTGATGCCAAAGTGTGATAACGATAAAAAAAGTGTTTTGTAAGAATAACTATTTTTCTAGTGCGGATACGACAAAATAATGTGTGGATGACCAATGAAATCATATGTTTTGCGTCGTTTGGTGTAAATCTTATACTTCTACTGCAAATAGTTAACGAGATAGGCAAAACTAGAAAAAAATGACGTCCCCATTGTTCGGGGCACCCCAACATGACTTCATTATAAAAAATACTGTCAAATTCGTGATCAGCGTCAAAAACCCGATTAGAAACAAGGGTAACCGTTAAAAAATTCGAAAGTGGTGAAATTGTGAAACAGTCTATGAATACTTCATTTCAAGCCATCTTTCAGTTCCTAGTACTTAGCATGCCTTGTGAAGGACCTCTACAATGTGCTTCATACAACGTAAAAAGAAATTTAAAGAATTTACATTGTGATTGCCGTGTACCTACTTTTGGCCCTTCAACCCTAAAGTTCCGAGCAATACCGAGACGTAGATTTGCTAATCACAGTAGAATTAGTTTTCATTTTGTTACCGTTAAGTTGTAAATAAACGAGGATTTCAGTGAAACTACTCCCTACGGAACAAGGCTATTGAAACATACTAAGTAGCATTATAACACTATCAAAACTTTCGCATATAAATAGAAACAATTTATTAAAAGCTTGGCAGAAAAAAAACAGCGCAAAAGTGCAAAATAATCAACACACAAAATATAGCTTTTGAATCACCATTGATGCCAAATCACAGAGACGAAACGTGGCGGCGTAATGAGTTGACAGAGCGTCCGATTAGGGATTAAAAGAAGGTTGCTGGTTTGACCCGAAATGGCAATGCGCCGTTTTGTTCTTGACAAAAACACTAAGTTGATTTATAGTTACCAGAAAAAACTTGCTTTCGCATCGCGGCCAAGCAGGACCTCAAAAAGTAGCGGTTGCCTGTTTCTGTTGTTATCCGTCGGGTTGGTGGGAAATCCCGTGCTGGTGTCAAATCATTTTAGTCGCCACACAACAAAAGTTGTGTTTTCATTACTTCACATGCATAGGCATCAGGCTTTCTGCGTTTCGTATGACCAGCGACGACACCAACTAAGAGCATCCTTTTTTGGGTTCTGCTTTAAGCTTAAGTCAGACTGGACCATCGCGACTGGAAAATTGCTTGGCCCCAGGGCCAACGAAATGGGATTCAGTGCGTACATCGTACTTGGGCCTAGAGGGAACTGCAATCCTGCGTTCAGGCCAAAAGCTATCCAAATTAGACCTTTTTTTTCACTTTATTTTTGGCGGAAAACAAGTCGAATCCGACGGAGATCTTTTCTTTTTGGTAAGATTTTTGTTCTTGCGTTCACAATTTTACGCCGAATGACACTACCATTTAATAGCAGGTTTAGATATTTCTCTAATATGTGTTTTTTTGTTTTATTTTAGGTCGCAATTGATTTAGTTTAATTTCCCTGTCGAGAACTGTCACGACTGGCATAATAAAGCTTATTTGTAATTAGCCAGTCCACCGATTTAATTGTGGAAAACACAACCATCACCAATTCATCTTACTGCTTTTATGCGTAATGTTACATCTTGGAAAACCGTATTTTTGAAAGAAAAATTCCGGAACCAAATTATTGAATCGGCACGGGCAAAAGTGGACCTAATTTTATCCAAAAGCAATCCAGCATGCATTGTAAAGAAAAGATTGTAAGCAAAACTGAAAAGTATAATTATTTTTGCGAATATCAACATAATTAAAAACTGTGGTTTAAAACGGCGAACAATGCTGCCATTTGAATTCAGTAAACAAAAGTTCGCATTTTCAAACATAAATTGCATATTCTAGTAGTATAATCGGAAATAAGCCACTCTGTTTCTGAATTTCCGAAATTCTTTGTCACTCAAAAGCTGAAAAACAAACAAGTGCATGACAGTATTGCAAAATAATGCAAACGAGTTTGCTTACTAAACTATTTTTAGATACAAAATGATTGATATACTTTCGTTAATTTTTTAAAATAGTAGGAAAACTAAAAAAGTTGGATGTCCTGGAATTTGGAAAATATCTTCTTCCTAGATTGTGCTACTTCAAAATTTAAAGAGCTCTATCGCTCCCAAAGTGGAGCAAGTGTCGAGTGATTACTGGTTAGGCGTACCGTGTTTTTAACTATATCGAAGTTTTGTTCAAAACCCGACCATAAAAAACGTACCTTAGACGAGATCAACAAAAATGTAACAGGAGTGTTATCTAATTTTTTAAATGAAGCTTTGTCGAATAGACGAATTTTACCAATCGAAAAGGCCTATCAAATCCTATGAACGTTGACATGAAAATAGAGTATGTTTCCCTTTTGGAATTAAGCATTTTGCAGACTATGGGTCACACAAAACAGGATTTTTCGCGATACGTAATTAGATGTTGGATTGCAATAAGGTAAAAGATGCATTAAAAAATAAATTTTAGCTTTTGCTTCTCTGACTGGGTACGTTTGAGATTAAAATCTCGGGCCAATGAAATCGGGCGGAATGTTGCCAACGATTCGCCATCACTGCAGCATTTCCTACGAAGTATCGGTCCTGCCCGTAGGCGCTATGACGTGGAGATGAGTCTCACCAACTCGTCACGCGCTTCGGCGTAACACGCTCTTTTTTTATATAAGAACAATTTTATAAACACGAGGCTCATTTTTGCTCAAAATTTAAAAACAATGTCAGCCTCAGCAGAAAAAAAAAAGATTAAGAACAAACGAAAAAGAGTAAATTTTAAACCAAATAAAAGAAACTAAATTTTGTACTGATTCAAAACGGTAAAATTTTTACGATTTTCTCGTGTTTGAAAAGAAAATTGCAACTACTGCAAGATAATAAAGCGCTGCTGTGCATTGCACTGACAATTGACAAACAAATTTTTTGGCAGTCGTTCAAATTGATAAGCTCTGCTTTTTCGCTTCTTCAATTTTATGATGTTGCAAATGCAGCGAAAAAGCTTTTGCTAAAGCAGATTGAGGGTTGAGATTCAAACAGTTTTACAAACATACTCGCTAGAATTTACATTGTTGCTTTCAAAATTTAAGAATAAATTAAGAACAAGGCTAAAAATTGGCAAAAAACTAAGAACAGCCAGCCTCAACTCGAAATATCACTGTTTTTTTTAATATACAGCGAGTGTAATAAAGCTTTAATTTAAACGGCTGCAGTATAGAAAGTATGAAAAACAAAATTATAACAAGACAAGCACAACACTCACTTCTGTTTTCAGTGTTTTCCTGTCAAGGTTCGGTAGAATCGGTTGCATCGGACTTCCGAATTGTTGAGGCCAGCTTACGTGTCTATTGCGGCTAAGTTCGTGTTCGTATACTCCAGGCCTGAAATCATAAGGCGGACCATGTAATCTGAGTTACTCTTAAATTTATTTGCGCTGTTACTTTTCCGTCAGTAGGATCATTAAGCATTTTTTGGAAATTAACGTATACCAAACTGGTAGGTAGGAAACAAATTACATTTTCTGTTAAATACAGTGCTGCCGTCCTCAAGAAATAAGTGGGTAGGCTCAACCCAACATCATCAAGAAGTTGCAAACATAGGTATAGGCCTACTAGGCCTAAAGGTTTGGTGTTCACCGGCCATAATTAAAATAACTCTAATTCTGGCGTTCTTCCGGTGAAGTCATAGTCACAGCAAGCTTGATCTTTAGCCTTGTTGTTTTTATTGACGTTTCGTTGGTCATGACGGCCAACATCATCAGAATACGGGCAACGATAAAGAACTACGACTGAAGTTACGTAGCATCAATATGAATTGTAAGATTTTTAAAGTTTTTAAAATCCGAAAGTTAATTATTACATCACAACAATAAAAACAAATTTGTAGAAAATCGGATAGTGTTAAAACTTTGGTCACAAAAACTACAGTATAAACTAAAATATCATACTTGTTTATGTTGGCCAGACCAAACGAGACCTAAATTCCCGATTAAAAGAGCGCCAAAGAGCCACTAAGTAACAAAAACCAGAAAATTCCGCCTTGTGTGAACATGTAATATTATTTGATCACGTAATTGACTGGGCCAACTCACGAATTTTAAAAACTGAAAGTAATTTTTCTAAAAGATTAACCGCCGAATATTGGTTTATTCTTCCTAGGCCAAAAGTAATTAATCGTTCAGATGGTGAATCTTTTCCAATAGTTTATCGTTCTTTGCTTTAGTATCCTGATGCTTTGATATCATTTTAGTTTATACAGTAGTTTTTGTGACCAAAGTTTTAACACTATCCGCTTTTCTACAAATTTGTTTTTATTGTTGTGATGTAATAATTAACTTTCGGATTTTAAAAACTTTAAAAATCTTACAATTCATATTGATGCTACGTAACTTCAGTCGTAGTTCTTTATCGTTGCTCGTATTCTGATGATGTTGGCCGTCATGACCAACGAAACGTCAATAAAAACAACAAGGCTAAAGATCAAGCTTGCTGTGACTATGACTTCACCGGAAGAACGCCAGAATTAAGTTATTATCAAGAAGAGTGGTTTTGTAGCGAAAGCAAAATAATCTTTTCCAAAATATGGTTGCACTATAACATTTAACGTGAAGAACCCCCCAAAGAATATGCATATATATCTACGCCAATACTTGGCTACAGTTCTCTTGTTCTCGTACTGCAAACCATTGAGGGTGATCATAAGTCAGATTTTTAAAGAGGGAAATCTGTAGGGAGACTGCCCTGGCAAAACGTAGGCTGAGCCACCCTCGACTGCAGGTTACCTACCCTGGCGTGATCATCGGATCGATTGTCAGCTGATGGAATCTCTCATCTGCAACTTGAAATGGTTTATAAGCTGGTTTGAAGGTTTTCGGCTTCGTGCAGTTGGCCTGATACATCATTGGACTAGGCGTCTGTGTCTTCATATCCTACGTAAGCAAAATATATTAAGTTATTTCAACGATTTATTTTTAAACTTTTACCAATGAGACGAAAGGCATCTTTAAACAAAATAGATGAATAAATAATAGCAATATGCTCTGAAATTTTAAAATTCGTACATAGCTTGCGGTGCTAGCCGATCGGTGGTCAAGTGGATAGAGCGTCTGTTACTGAAGGATCAACTCCGGTCGGGTAAAATCACACCATAAAAATTGGTATTCACAGCTCCTCTGCTTAATGGTAGCAACTAAAAGGGACAGCGTGAAGCCTCCAACGTGTGTGGTAGACAGGTGGCAGCTTGACACGAAGACCGAAAGGTCCTTTTGCTGGTCCCTGGCCAAGGTAACTTGGCGAATAAAAATATAATTACAAATTGGGAGTTAGTATTGAACATATGTAGAGGCCACTAAAACTACCTCAGCCCCAGAAAAAATCAAACTCTTGAAAAATATGGAATCATGCGCAAAAATATTGGATAATATTGGTTCTATATGATAATACGCAAATTCTATGGGCGTCAATCATATGCAAATTTACGTAGCGTTACGATTAATATTAGGACAAAAAGCATGGAATATCACAGCAAGCGGAAATCAGAGTTGAGTGAAAGTTTATAGAGCTTGCTATGTCCTCCGAATTAAGACATGCATAACAAAAAGTCTCAAAAAAGTGTTAAGAATAGCTACATTTATCTAATTATGTTTTCAGAGCAAAACCTACTTTGCGAAAACGAGGAGCTGTACGAGATCCATACGTGTAGCCTTTGTTACTGCAAACCCATCTGTCCAACTCGTGAATAAAACCGGTCATCTGCGAAAAATAAAATTGGTAAAAACTTTTCCCCAAAGCAAAAACCAAGGCAGTAATTAACGTACTTCAGCGTTGTTGTACAAGCCAGGACCACGATTGGGAGCTCCTTTCATTGGATACAATTCATTTCCAGTTCTGTCAGGGGCGCATACATGAGGGAAGAGACCTCGGCTCTGTGTAGTGCCAAACGAAACTGGTTTCCTGTTGGGATTTTCTAAGAACAAATACTTCTTAAAAATAACCCCAAACGTTACATCAAAATTCAAAACAAGTGGATAAGCGTTTTTTTTTTTTTTTCATTATTAGCAAATAACATGTGAGCTATAAAGTGACTGCCCTCCTGTTTGATTAGTAGATCACTTTTACAAACGCATCTACAAAAGTCAGAATATTTTCATTGTCGTAAGTTTTGGTTCATTTGCAATTATATGCAGCAAATAGAAGCGATAGATACCATCGAAGTGATTTCAGCATTTAACAGTAATAGCAATGACAGAATTAGTGAGCCGCAATCTAATGAAGCAAGATTTTTTGCTCTATATTCTATTCTTTGTACAAAGTTAAAATTATTGTTGTTATAAGACAAGCTTGAATTTCTATTGTTATGCCCAAGCAGAAGCAACTTTGATTAAAGTAAAAAAATCTCAATACAGAAAATAACCTTTTTTAAATTGCGGTAGTCTGGAATTGAAAAAGCTGAAGAATAACTTCAGATGAGCTTTTAGAGTTACACAAAAACAATAATTTTAACACATGATATCACAAATTATGTCGAGTCAATTTGGTCTAATGAAACCACTTGTCAAGTCCAAGATGACTTCTAGAATTTAAAATTGGTAATAAGCCAAATCTGTGTGAATCAACTGTATGTCAGTACAGACGAAGTCGGTTAATTGCATACCGCTTAAATGCATATATCGTTTTATTGCATACATATCTGAAATCCCAAACCAAATCCTATCTAACATTAACTAAAAACACCTGTTAATCGCATACCATTTAAAGGAATAAATCGGATTATTGCATAAGCTTTATTGCCCTAATTGCTACCTTTGTTCTGTTAAACGCAATTTTCTTCAGGAAATTATCGATAACAAAGTGGTTTGTTGTCGAAAACATTGGGTTGGTTTGCTAGAGCGCGGTGTTTTATAGAGGCAAAATTTTCTAAAGGAAATGCGTCCACGTTTTCTAAGGCAGGCCAAAAAAATGTAAACGACCACATCGCATGAAGTACTGTAAAACGATAAAAATAAGGTTTTGTGTGAAACAGTGAGCAGCCTTTTTCGATCACTTTCTTTCGCTTTTACGCTGCACTTCAACAAGAAAGCCGTCGCGACCGATCAAAGTAGTAGTGATGCAATAAAGACTTTTGTTGAGATCAATGCAATATTTTATCGCGGTTGTTTGTAGCGTAAGTGCATTACAGTAACTTGAAGTCGCGCAATTTATGCGACTGCTGGCGATACACAATGTTTTGTAATGAATTACTGTAGTGTTATTTTAGACAAGTATAAAGCGCTTCATGCCCCAGTTGACTGATATACAATTACTAGTACAACGTCCGTTTACGATAAATACTTTTTCTAGAGCTTATCGCTTAAACGCATGTATCAGATAATCGCATATAAATATCAGGCAAACTAGGTATGCGATTAACCAGTTTCGTCTGTAATTGTAAAAATTATATATCTTTTCAGCTTATCAAGAAGCAGTATTACAGATTATGAGGTACAGTTTACAAATGTACACAACAAGCCAAATGTCTTCTATACACCAACAACTAGGGAATGGTATGGAATAGAATGGAAAATGAAATGGAACGAAAATTTGGGTATAAAATATGCCAGAATGGAATGGAATACTTCAAGAATGGAATGGAAGACAATCTTCCATACTTCCATACTAGATTTTGTGCATGGTATTTACAGAAAAATATATATATTCTCGCAGAAGTGTTCGGCATTTATTATTGTTTGTGGACAAATCACGGTACTTTGGTCGAGTGTATTGCACAAACAGTGCATAATGCATCATAGTAAGTAGATAGCAATTTGCAGCATTATCAATCCAACAGTGCAGCTGACAGCTTTGACTTGGTTTTTCATTCCAAGATAAACAATTTGCCAAGATGTATATTTTTTCTTCCATCGTCACAAAAATTCATATTTGCTATTTCATCCCTGTTTGAGCTTGATTTTTTTTTGGTTTTTAGTGTTTAAACTTATAGTTCTTTTTGGTATTCTTTCATTATTTTTTTTTCATTACACTCGCTGGATTACGCCGAAGCGTGTAACGAATTGGCGGGGCCCATCTCCACGTCATTGCGCCCAGGCAACGAAGCTCCTTTCGAAGAAATGTCGCAGCGGTGGCGAGCCGTTGGCAACACTGTGTCCGATTTGACTGGCTCAAGATTTGAAGCTCAGACCTCTCGCTCCAGAGACGAACGCGTTACCGCTCGACCAACTGGCCGGTGTTCTTTTTGGTATTAAAGCTTGGTATTTCTATTACGATACATGTTCTCAAGCAGTTTGCTTATGCCAAATTAAATAGTTTGTGTGAATGTTAACTTGGTAATAATTATTTAATACCTTGCATACCAGATACTGGTCGCTGCATGTTCATAATGTTACATTACATACACCTTTGCGAGTGGTTGTGTTCCTTCACAAGCGACCTTTTGCATACGTGCTAATTATACACTTCAGTCTAGAAGTCCTTTGGTATGGAAATATGAAATGGAATATGGAAGACAATTTTAGTATTGAATGGAATATGGAATGGAAGAATTTATGTATGGAATGAATATGAAAAAAATTAACAGTATGGAAAAATCATTTTCAACTCCATAACATGCCCTGCCAATAACATAGAGTAGCAAAAACAAATGAAAGACTGCTGGGTTTATTTTTTAGCCCAGAACTTTTTAAATCATGTTTCTGAATTAAACAAACAGTTTTCTATTAGACTTTTTAGCCTTGCATTTTTCATCATTTTAAAATTTTTTCAGTCATTTTTACAACTGCAAGCTAAATGTTCAACATTTTTTTGGGAAGTGGCTAGTGTTACGTTACATAACACCCAAAACGAGAATAAAAGAACAAAGAGTGAGCGCTCATTTGCTCGTTTACTTTTTTATTTTTTAAAATAACGTTAGAGTTTTGGTTAGATTTTGAGTTTGGATTAGGATTAACATTAGGGTTAGAGCTGGGTTAGAGTTTGGGTTAGGTTTAAGGCTGGGATTAGGGCTATGATAGCAATTTTCTTAATCTTTTGTCACGTAAGAGCAGCAAGTGCTTTTTTTTCACAATTTTGACAAAACTTTTTGTAGTCATTACTAAAAATTTGAGATTTAGTATATACATTAAAGACCAAAAAACCTACTACGACTGTATTATTGCACTACTCTGAGGTAAAGGCTTTGTTCACTAAATTTGATGTATATAGCTACTTTGCACATTCAATATCGCACTAAAGGCAAGAAGAAAAAAAATGCTATTAACCAGCAAAAGCACAATCAACTTCAACAGACACTATCCACTACAAGCTACTTACCATCTTCAAAGTACATCATCTCAATGTTTGATCTATATTTAGTTCACTAATGAATCTAATGATCCTAATATTAGTTCTACGCTCAGTAGCTATATAAGAAAATAGAGCAAAAGGTGAAAAATAACAAAGGCATGAAATTCATTGTAAGAACAACAATGGTATGGTGATGGAAAAATTACCAACTTCAATTTAGAAAGAACTGTGCCATCGAAGGGTAGATTCTTGGATAAAGTAAATTATTTATTTGCAGATAAAACTCGTTTGGTTCAAAACAACCAGACAGAGCATAATCTATAAATTTTGAAGTGATGGTATGAACTGAATACATCAATGTATCTTGTAAAATTAACTGTATAAGTTTTTGGGAGTTGAGCAACATTTTTACGTAATGGTCTTGGAAATGTCACAGATGGTACTTCTTGTATCTTTTATTAGCCATAATTCTTTCAATAAACATTTGAACGAACTTGTTAAAGCTCCAATATGGTAATCAAAAATTATAGTAATTAATCAAATTCTGAACTATAAATAGAGCAACTACCGATATCTTATTTTATGGACCATAAGACGCAGTCATCAATAAATCACTTCACTCTATCATTTTCATAAATAAGGCATACCAAATTAAATAAAACTTAGCATAAAAAGCTCTACAAAACTCAAAACTAAATCATGAACTTGAAGAGAAAGATAGTAAGACCTTATCCACACACAAGACACTCCTGAAGTATAAGGTGGGGCATGCTTAGTTTTTTGGAAATTTTAAGTATTTTAGGTATGCCATATGGTTCAAAAATATGGTACGTTTATCAAATTGCAATAATTTATGACAAGTAAATGAACTACCAGTAAGTTAAGGCTAACATAAAAATATTGAAAAATCATCAAAACTACGCCTCCACCTGCTTTTTCTTCTTCAAAAGAATCACTTAAATTTGAAAAATCACATTGAGGTTTAACTGATTTGTCACTCATGGCCTGATGATTATGTTTTACATAACTTTTTTGTTCTCAATGCAGTTAAATCAGGAAATGCTTCTTGATTACTTTTCCTGCTCAGAACTTCAGGTCACTTAAATAAAGAACTAAAAACTAATCTACACTGGCAACCTAAATAATTTCAGTTATATACTTTAGTTACTATTAGGTTAGTATGGTTAATAGTTATTCTGAAATTTAATTCCAGCTGGAATATAAATTTCAGTCTTAACCCTGAAAGATATCATTCTGTTAAGTGTTAGTATTAGCAAAATTTGAAACTTTTGCTCAAATCTTTTGGAAGCATTTTTGGCAATTTTGTTACAAGGCTATACCTGATATGGTAACTCTACTATTGCAGTGAAAATTTACTGCTTTACATTGGCAAGCAGATGAACAAACATCAGTAACCCAGCACCACTAGGACTGTTTTAATTTTTTTTTTGTTTATAATAAACCAACTTCTGTGGCCTATGCTTTGGCTTAAAACCGTAACTATTGTCACTGGGTCATAAACCTGTAAACACAATGTATCATTATGAGCTATTTAATTGCAATTGCATTTATATTTACCGATACCAAGCTTAATAAGCTCGGATACAGTTAAGTCACCTTTTGGTCTTGTTACTGTCAAAGTATCTGGAACAGTAAAATGGTGACTGGTGATTCTTAATCTTACTAGTTACCAGAGGTGGGCAAAGCGCAATTAGAAGCGCAACTTCCACAACCTCCGCAATTGCGTAAGTTGCGTTGCGCTTTAATTTGTTATTTTAAATCATTGCGGAAGTTGCGTTGGGGAATAAAGCCTTTAAAATTTCTTGCGCTTTAATTGCCTTGCGCTTTCAAAATTTTTTTTGGGTAAAAGCGCAATTCTATACACTGAACTTAATTTTGCTCCATTTTGATCGTAATATTGATAAATGGCAGGCTTGTTTAGCAAATTATTTACTCTTTTTTAGTTCAAAATTGCAAAAAATGCGGTATTTGCATTGTGTTGTGAAATTTCAATTGCGGAAGTTGGGTTGCGCTTTAACTTGGTACAAAAATGCCGTTCCGCAATTGCGGAATTGCGTTGCGCTTCAACTGAATCAAAAAGTTCATTGCGCAAGTTGCGCTGCGCTTCAGAAAGCAGAAAAATTAAATTGCACATTTTGCGCTGCACTTTCACTGGTTAAAAAGATCGTTGCGCTTTGTTGCGCTGCGCTTTTGATATAATGTTATTTGTGCCCACCTCTGCAAGTTACTATGACTGGATCAAATACAGAAATATTGTGAGCAAAAAAACTTGTTTGCTTGACCAGAAATCTACATCTGACGTATGTAGATATATTTTTCAAAACGAATAAGCATTTAATTTCCAAGCATACTAAGCTATAAACGAAATAGGCTTTCTAAAACTTAAATAAAACATCCTTGTTAATAATAAATAGAACATCCTAATCTTGAACCTCATATCAGACCCAGCTACTAAGAAGTCAGGCTGCAATTTTCGTCATGGCAACTAACAAATAAATTTTTTATTTAGTGTAGGGGACAAAGTAAAGCAAAGGCCTTATCCTGTATCCAAACTCTTAGCCAGCCGATTTTAACAGCAATAATAGCCATCATTGAGAGTTCAGTTGGTTGATCAAACATAGTTATCAACATTCAAAAGCAACAAATTCTGGACATTAATTGAATGATATACAGGGTGTCCATAAAGTCCTGCACACATTTAAAATTTTAATATCTCAAAAACCCCGTATGGTAGAAACTTCAGATTTTTGACAGTGAATTATACCACCATAAAGTTTTTTTATTATTTTTCACAGGTTATTTTATTGTTAAAGTGAGTACGAATAAGTCATTTTCAATAAAGGAGTAAGGAGTAAGTTTGCAACAAATTATGAAAAACAGAGATGGAGTCGAGGACACAAGGCTCGAGGCCAAGGACACAAAAAAAATCCGAGGCCAAGGCCAAGGCCAAGGACAGCCTTTCCGAGGACAGACACTCTCGAGGCCAAGGACAGGAATGCTCGAGGCCAAGGCCAAGGACCAAGGACACAAAGCGCAAGTGCTCTCCAAAAAAAAATTTTCAGGCGATCTCCAAAAAAAAAAAAAAAAAAAAAAAGAAGGTCTTCACAAAAATTTTTCAAGCGATCTCCACTAAAGAACGTTTTCCAAAAAATTTTTCAAGCGCTCCACAAAATTTTAACATTCCAAAAAATAGTGCTGTCCTCGAGCCGCGGACAGGCCAATTTTCGAGGACTTGAGGCCTCGAGGCCAAGGCCAAGGCCAAGGACTTCAAAATGTGTCCTCGAGGACTCCACCTCTGATGAAAAATGTTGACCATTCAACAAAAAGCACAGTGTGTTCTTTGGTACAATGAATTGAAATCACCACCTGCAGTACAACGTAAATTTAGAAATGAGTTTGGACAAGACCCTCCACACACTAACAGCATTAAGAGATGGTTTAAAAATTTTATGGAAACCGGCAGCATTTTGGATCGCAAACGATCAGGTAGGCCAAGCATTGATGAAGAGACTGTTGATGCTGTCCGTGTAGCATTTCATTGCAGCCCAAGGAAATCAATTCGCGTTGCATCAAATGAACTTGCTATTCCTCGAAGCACAGTTCACAAAGTTTTACATAAACGACTTTGGCTCCATGCTTACAAGTTACAAATTGTTCAAGCTCTTACGCCGGATGATCGCCCTCGCCGAGCAGCTTTCGCTGAAGAAATTCTTCAGCGCATTGATGATGACAATGGCTACCTTAACAGTGTGTGTTTTTCCGACGAAGCAACTTTTCATGTATCCGGGAAAGTCAATAAGCATAACATTCGAATATGGGGTTCACAAAATCCTTGCGAGGTTTTAGAAAGAGAGACGGTCCCAAAATCAATGTTTGGTGTGGTTTAATGCACAACCAGATTATTGGTCCGTTCATTTTTGCTGAAACCACCATTACAGCAAACATTTATCTGGATATGCTAAAACATGACGTTGTTCCTCAATTAGAAGAGTTCCAGCCGAGGGTTGTGTTTCAGCAAGACGGTGCCCCTCCACACTGGGGTTTGATAGTTCGTGACTTTTTAAATGAAACTTTTCCAAACCGATGGATTGGAAGAAATGGCCCAACACCATGGCCGCCAAAATCTCCAGATATCACCCCTTTAGACTTTTTCTTGTGGGGTTATGTAAAAGACAGAGTTTACAGAACGCCAGTACGTGACGTCGAAACATTGCAGTCACGAATAATTGAGGTTCTCGCCACAGTAAACGAAGAAATGCTGGAGAACACTTGGCGCGAAATTGAGTATCGCCTTGACATATTGAGAGCAACAAATGGAGCACATGTTGAAGTCTACGAATAGCATGGAAAATTAAATTCTTGAAATATGGCTATTACTTAAACTGCTGGAAATTTTTATATGTAAAACTTTAATAAACAAACTTTACTTTGCAAAAAACTGTATGATTTTATCTGCTTTAGTTATTTAGCAATACAATTTTGAAAAGTGTTCAAGACTATGGACACCCTGTAGTGCTTTGCACTGGATCGGCTTCAAAATTATTATTATTATTACATCAGATTGCATTGCTTCTATTAAGTATATGGATATCGTATTCTAGGCTTCTATGTTCTATCCAGACATAGTAAATTGTATATACAGCTTATTTGCCAGGTTTCCTTGGCTAAGAGATAACGAAGAGACCTTGCATTCTTTGAGTCAAGCTGCCATCTGCTAATTTGTATACCTCTCAAGCAGGGAAGCAGTGAATATCAAGATTTGTATAGTGTTTAGTTTGACCCGAAAGGGAATTAAACCCGCGTCCAGCGACTATGCCGAGTCTACTGTTTCAACAGCAGACGCTCTATCCACTTGATAACTGATCGATTAAGTTAGTTATTACCAGTACTGGGAACCGCAAGTTTTTTTCAAGTCGCAGTCCGCAAATCTGCAAGTGAATTTCAATTTTCTTAGTCCGCAACCGCCAGTCCGCAACCACGTTTCAGGATTTTTGAGTCCGCAACCGCAAGTCCGCATTTTCGTGATTCTTGAAGTCCGCAACTTTGAAATATTTGAAGTCCACAACTTTTTATAAACCAAGTAGAAGAGTTTTGCAATCAACCATGTCCCAAAGTGATCTGCTCAGAGTTGATTAGCAAACATTAGTCAAAAGTTGTGACTTGCGAGAAGTATAGCATGCGTATGGTGGATACATTCCAGGCAATAAAAGGAACTACACACAATTGCTGATTGTAGTAATCGTACCACAGCATGACTTGTTGTTGAGGTTCTTTTTCGGGATGGCAAACTTAAGAATTGCCCAGCCCCTCTTACTTTCAGGTCCAATTCAAAACAGTTTTGAAAGCTTGAAGTTTTGGTTAAAGTTTTTAAGTGACTTGGCTAAGGGGGGTGTAGCCCCCAGCCTTCCTGGTTGCGCTACTGCTTATACAATGGTGCCCAGGGCCTACGAGAGGGGGGTTCAAGTCAAGTCAAGTCAAGTCAAGTTTATTTTACCAAACGTTAAAAGTACGCAGGAAGGAATCAGTGAAAAGACCATTCGGTCATCGGCCCGGACTCAGGGGGCCCGGAAGAGTTCAGGTGTGCGCGTTAAGTTTTGGTGTCGCACCCAGTGGCGTATTTATTGGACTGAGTTTTAGTGAAGACCTTTTTTTTTGCTCTTCACCTAATTTTGGGCAAAAAATGGGACCAAATTTCAGTGAAGACCTTTTTTTTCTGCTCTTCACCTAATTTTGGGCAAAAATTGGAACCAAATTTTAGTGAAGACCTTTCATTTTGGGCAAAAAATCAGAATCACAAATTTTGCACAAGTTTGGGGGCCCAGTATCGATCTTTGTACCCCCTGGAAAAATTTCTCTCTGAGGCCCTGGTGGTGCCTAAACTGCATGGAAGCATGATGCGCAAGCCACCAACGAACTCATAAAAATGGTACAATGAAGCAAGGGATTCGAAAATTAAAAGCCATTGGCTTACAGTGAGAAGCCATCAAATAGCAACGCACAATCCGTATTTCCGCTTACAACAAGATATTCTAAAACAACAATTTTTTTTTCAAGGCAGGAAAAGGCAAAGGCACTCTAAGGCAAAATAGCATTTTTAATTCCTGGTTTCTGTAAATACTGTAGGAACGAGATAACCACACGCTATCAGCAGTGCCGTAGCCAGATCAAACGAAGTGTGAGGGCCCTAGCCAAAAATGGGGGGCACTAAAATAGACTGAACTTTTGCACATAAAAACTGATATTTTAAAGCTACAATTTTGCATTCATCCTTGAAAAAAGAGACGTATAAGCCCGGCAGCGTTTATTAGCTCGTTTCATATGCGGATCGTATAATCGCTTGAAAAATATGTCTGCAGGAGTGAATGCGACCAGAAGCGCAACCAGGGTTTTGCTATGAGAGAGGGGGTTTGAACCAAAAGTAAAAGTTTTTTGCACAAAAATTGCCTAATTTAGGTCTCGTGTTGACTAAACCGATGCAACTTAAGCATGCTACAGAGGGGGCAGAGCCCCCAGCTGCTGGGTGATTTTTGCAATTTTGCGGCAAAAAGAGCAATTTTAACGCCATTTCAATCACATTTCGCGTCTTTTTAAACCATATTATTTACAGTAAATTGCAAAAATTCAGAAGTCATTGAAAGATTTAAATCGTCTAACCTCTTGAGCCTCCCATGTACTTCAGGTCAATTCCAAAACACGTTTAAAAGCTTATTCTTTTTTTGGTAATTATTTCTAAATTCTAAATCAAAATCCCCTTCCCCCTGGTTGCGCGACTGACTGCGACCTAAGATAAATCTTAAGTGTGCTGTAAAAAAAAACAAAAACAGCTGGTCCTTTAAGAAAATGTTTTCACGTAATTGTTTCAGGCCATAATCACTAACGAAATACCGGTAACGTTATAATAGGCATACATTCCTATTTCGCGACACATCCGTAAAGGCGAGTTAATAAAACAGATTATTGGGTCACATTTATGTACCGTAGTTGGTGGCCAGCAATGTTAAAAAGAATCGAGAAAACTTCAAACGAGAATTATCTTTGAACATTATTATCCTTTTATCCATTATTGCTTGTTGTCTTGTCGTTACGTAATGCTCCAAAAAACATTTTGAGTAAACCGAAATGGGGGCACAAGCAGTCGTTAGGGGGGGTACGGCGCCCCTTGCCCCACCGTAGCGACGGCACTGGCTACCAGTATGCATGATACACCAGTGGCTAATTTTGTGAACTTACGGTATAAAACAACAAAGCCATACTTTGAACCAGGGCTACAAATTCGAACATAAACTCGAAAAAAGTCGATTGTTTTGCCGAACTCCAAAAAACAGTATGCCAACAAAAAGAAAGCGATTAAGCCGAAAAGCGGACTTAGTAGTTTTGTCAGCCTGAACCAGAAAAACTTGATATTTTTGCCAAACTTGAACTCGAAAAAATTAAATTGAATTGTCATGTTTGACTAAGTAAAAACATAAATATTTTACGAAAATAGAATGGAATTTCAATATTTGTATAAAATTTACGGAATTGCGGACTAAAATTGAAAATAGTCCGCAACTGCAAGTCCGCTATTTAAACTGCCAAAGTCCGCAACTTTTTTCCTTAGTGCGCAATTGCGGACTTGCGGACTTGCCCAGCTCTGGTTATTATTTAATACTGATATTTGATGCAGATATATTTGGTTACAGAGATGTTTTATGACCAATGATTTACCAGTAGATTATTAATAGGATATCATATAAATACCGGTAGATAACGGTCCAATATTGATTACTGCAATTTGCTTTGTTTTACAATTTACCAGAACATTTATTGCATAAGTAGACATTAGACAAAAGTATTATATGCTGCATGCAGCGAGATTTATTTTCGGACTTCGTGGTTCTGGTTAGCGTGTGCACAGTGGCGCAACCAGAGGGGGGCAAAAAGGGCATTACTTCCAACCCCCCTTAGTCAAGCTTCCTACAAAATTTAACCCCAAAATACTAGAGTTAAAAATTGTTTTGGATAAGTGGGGCTGAAGGGAATGGACAATTTACTTTTTGCAAGTAATTTCCGATTTTAGCAATTTAACTTTTAATGGTTTTCAAATGGCTCTAAAAGCATGCGAAATGTGATCCAACTGGCGTTCGCGTTAAAATGACTATTTTTTTTTCGAAAAATCACAATAATCGCCCAACGGCTGGCGGCTTTGTCTCCAGACCCACTTGGCCTCCAGCCGCTGAGACTACTCCATCAGGCTTGTCTGTGGAACGTTTAGTTCTGTGGAACGTTTGCTCAACATGCCGCTTAAATGAAACAGTTTTCAAACAAAATAGTTATAAATTTTTGATAAAGCTCACCCCTTGGCAAAGTCCTGGTCGCGCGCTTGTGTATGCAGTGGAGCGCAAACTACCATACTTGAACAGTCTTCAATTTTTTTATCATTAAAATGACGTATACAATTCAAAATTGCTTTGCTCAAGCAGAAATGTTTGCATGCTGGTTTTGCTCCTATACATATTTGAAAAAATTTATTAACTCTCGTTCTGTTTCGGCTAGATACAATAGAATGTAGGGTTGTGTGTCAATGGTGATAACTGGCTCCTTGGAAACGTAACTTTAGGTTTAATCATGACTATGGTTTGTAACTTTGCTAGATCCCAATCTCTGTTTTCGTAAGCATCACCAAAGATATGGAAATAATTCTTTGCGACTATCTGTGCGTAAAATTGAAACTTTGATTCATTTCCAGAAACGCTTGAAAGCACATTTTTTTCAATTTAGCCTTTGAGGATGTTACCGTTTGAAGGCAGTATTTTGCATTGCAACTTATACCTGCGAGCTTGAACTTGAACTCGAAAAAATAATCTTTCTGAACTCGAATTCGAATACAATTCAGGGGCGTCGCCAGCTTCGCGAGATCGGGGGGGGGGGGGGGCAAAATTAAAATCAGGGGGGCAAAGCTGAAAACCTGCGTTGAACTTGTCCCAAATTTTCATTGTACCTGAATTGGATTAAGGCGAATTTTTAGCGAAAATCGGGTGATCTCTAAAAAAAAAAAAAAAAAAAAGGTCTTCGACGAAATTCGAAGGCTTTTTCCGGCCAAAAACAGGTGATCTCCAAAAAGGAAAAAAAAAGGTCTTCGCCGAAATCCGAAGGCTTTTTCTGGCCGAAATCCGAAGGCTTTTTCTGGCCGAAATCGCAAATTTAAACGGTTTTTCCGGCCAAAAACAGCAACTTTTTCCTCGCAAAAAAATACCGTGGGGGGCAAGAAATAAATCGGGGGGGAAAAACAAAAATCGGGGGGGCAATGCCCCCCTGCCCCCCCGCTGGCGACGCGCCTGATACAACTTCTCAAGATCGACAAGCCCTTCAACCCTGCCGTTTGGTAAAGAAAACATTTCTTGAAAAGAGGTGAAAATATAAATGAACCACCCCCATGAGTGGCACTACGTATGTTGGTCGAATATGCTGTAACGTTCGAGTTCATCTAAAAGAAATTCTAAGATGGAAAAATTATCGGATGAAATATTTTTGTCGATCAAGCCGTGTAAATAGAACTTGCGTTTTCCCCAACCAGCTGCATGTCATGCAGCATGTACACAAGAAGAGAACGATTAAGTCGAAAACATGTAGACTTAGTATTTTGGTCAGCCTAAACTCGAATTTGAAAAACTTAATATTTTTACCGAACTTTTACTCGAAAACATGTATTTAGAGAACTCGAACTTGAACTATGCAATCCAAATATGAATATGAATCAAAATATGAAAAACTTACTAAAAGTAATTGTAGCAAAAAAATGCATTAAAAAGTAGTATTTTTTTTTGCAGAAATTTGCAAAATTTTTAGAGCGGTCAGAACTTCACCGCCAACACTGTAGGGTATCATAGAAAGAATAATCGCAGTACCTGTTTTGTTGCAAAAATGTTGCCTCCCTTGCAAACTCGAGTAACCCCACGCCTCTGAAGCTTTTAGGTGTAGCTGCTGCCTCCCAAGCATTAGCATAAAGGCTTCCTCAGCAATAGAGTCAAATGTCAGTGTAGGCTTAGGAAAATTGATTGATAACGGTAACAGCAATGTCCAAAGCATAGCTATTTTGTTAAGTCATAGAGCTCAGTCAATTTCTTGACCGAAATACCACTAAACAAAAACAGTCGTGCGGGAAAACATAAACAAATTCATTTTCTGTGGTATATTTGATGTTTAAGTGGAAAACGATTCCTATCATGCAATGCTCAGGATAGCGCTATTTCAGTCAATATCAAACGTAGTCAGCTGAGCTGGCATGAAACGAAATGCTGAGTAAAAAAAACAAAAAAGTTTCTATATAGAATCTCAGGTAACTGAAACAGCCCGAGCTGAAAAAATAGACGGCCGAAAGAAAAAAGCAAAAAGTCCGCAAAGCCAACTGTTAGCTCCGAAGTCAAAATTATCGTTTCGCTAGCAACCAAAATGCAAATGAAGCGTTGAAATCGAGCACGAGTATAAACGTGCCCAAAAAATTATGCAAATTACAGGCATTGCAGAACTGGATACCCGAATTGGCAAGGCTAGAGCAGCGCAATGCAAGCTTTGCACTATTCCGTTGTCCTGGCGCGCAGCCAGAAATTCGAAATGGGGAGGCTGTTTGGGGGGTCTGGGGGCTTCGCCCCCAGCGCTCGAAAATTTTGTATTTTTTTGCAAAAATAACTTCATTTTAAGGCTATTTTGATTAAAAAATAATGCTTTTAAAACGTGGCTTAGAAATTGGCAGTGCAAACAAGATTAAACTGGTCGCATATATGGGCTATTTGGGAGGTGGCTAATGGTAAAATGTTAGTTCTCTTGTTTAGATGCTGGTAAATTATAAAATCGAATAGTTCAATAAAACTCACTTGGAGTAATTTATTTCGTATACAGTTTATAGAGAAAATAATTGGGGGGGCTAATAAAAAGAGATTTGAGAGAAATGATTGGTAATTAACTAATACTGAATAGCCCCCCCCCCCTATTCCTTAGTTTGTAGTATATTTGTTGATGACATCTATGTTTAGCATTTTTACACTTGCGATCAAATTTTGATTGCTTATTTTTGACCATTTTTCAAAGTTTTCATTTATTTGTTGGTTTTATTTTTGACAAATTAGCCCCGCCTGAACATATGTTTCAAAAAATGTTTTAAATCACTATTTAGTCCACTCCAGTGCATTTAGCAGTCTTAAAAGTGCTAAAAACGTAGTGTTTTTCCCATTCTGCATTTTGGTCGACATGCCAATGGAGGGGGCTATAGCCCCCTCACCCCCCCTGGCTACGTTACTGCCGTTGTCATAAAACGAGAATTCTAGAAAAAAGGCACGCGTCCGAAAAGTGCGGGCGTATGAAATGGTTTTTACGAAGAATCGAAAGAGTTACACTATTTAACAACGTGCGTAGCTCTGAGAATTGAAAATCTCTACACATTGAGCCGTTGTTCTCTGAATTAAAAGATCTCAGCTTAGATGGTTTGGCCAATAAGCAGAATGTTTCAGGAAAAACTCCCCAGACAAGCTTTTCTTGCCAAAGCAAATGGAAAAAGACCACAGTCGGACGATCTAGAACTGGATGGACCAATTGAATTTAGGATTTTGGATGGAATCGCTTGGGACTTCACCAAGCGAAATGATGGAGGTGATGATCGTGAAGGGTGGTGGGTTAATCTCGAGCTGCTGCCCTCGCAACCCTCACGGAAAAGGGGGAATGAAGAAAGAAGAGGAAAGATAGGCATTGAAATCGGCCATGAGTTTTGGCCAAAAAAAAAAAGATACTAATAATAACAAAGCAAAACCCATAAATACACTAATTTGTGTATTGTACATGAGGGTTTACCAAACTTTTTTCTCTGCAGGCAGATTACTGCAAGATTAGCCGCTGCGGGCCGAGTAAAAATCGCAAACAGATATACACCCTACGAGTTATAGCAGTGATACTGTCCAAATCATTTTGCTTAAGCTGCGTAGCTTAGTCTGCTGTGATCTGCCTAAAAAACGGAGCTATTGCAGTAATGTGAAGCAATGGTGTTTTTAACAACAAACTTTGTGATTTCATAACATGAAACAGAATCAATATCATTAGCAAATTGCGTGTAGCTCAATGACAACGTCGGTCTTTTACAAAAAAATTGGTTAACTTTTTTCCACAACAGTTGTTTTCTACAACCCGGAGCAGAGATGGAACCGGTCAGGATTTTTACGACCCGACCGGTAATTTTCAAAATCATTGCCGGTTGACCGGCCGGTCGACCTGCAGGTTGACCGGTTTCTAACCGGCCCCGTCGACCGGTTTTTTTACAGAAGGTTTTTGTTCAGTGATCAATGTATCTAATGAAAAATTTTCAAAAGAGGGGGACATATGTGAGGTGTTAAAATTTGTGACTTTGGACGGGGGTCTCAGAAAAAAAACGCAAAAAAACTTTTGCGTTTTTTTGCAAAAATAACTCAATTTTGAGACCTTTTTTGGTTAAGTTTTGGTTTGAATGAGCTGTTTTGAGCAGCGCAAAACGTGCACAAAATTAGAATAAAAAGCACTGAAGGGCACAAGCTAAATTATTAGACGTTCTTTCAAATGATATTATGCAAAAGGCCAAAAAATGAAGTTACAATTTTTTAGCTATTGGTGACAGATTATTTGCGGAGCAGCAAACACTAAACGTTTTTCGGCAGTGCTGCCTTTGCAGTGACAAAAAGATAAATCAGAAAAAAATAATAGCAGAAGATAGGTAACAGTAAAAACATACGAACATCACAATACTTGTACTATAAAACACAAAAACATTAAAATGATGGAGCAATAACATTATATGACATTAAAATTATGTCACTAACAGCGTGAAAAAAGGAATACTGAAAAATTATATCACTAACAGCGTGAAAAAAATTAATAATATTCATAACAACTAAGCTGCTTCACCAACAGTTTGAAAAAGTATGAAAAGGATCTATTGCAAAACACTATGTACTGGAAAAGCTTTTTAGCTCCACAGAGATTTATGTACGAATGGAACAATTAATATTCATCTCTGTGGAGCTAAAAAGCTTTTCCAGTACATAATGTTTTGCAATAGATCCTTCTCATACTTTCTCAAATTTTTGGTGAAACAGCCTAGTTGTTATGAATATTATTAATTTTTTTCACGCTGTTAGTGACATAATTTTTCAGTATTTCTTTTTTCACGCTATTAGTGACGTAATCTTTCAATATTGTTTTTTCGCGCTGTTAGTGATATAATTTTCAATATTATATAATGTTATTGCTCCATCATTTTAATGATTTTGGGTGTAATAGTACAAGTATTGTGATGTTCGTATGTTTTTACTGTTACCTATCTTCTGCTATTATTTTTTTCTCATTTATCTTTTTGTCACTGCAAAGGCAGCACTACCGAAAATTGTTCTGAAGAAGCTTCCCGAATTGGGAAGCGAAACGTCAAACCAAAAAATAAACTCATCGGTAGTGCGAAGTCGTTATCAAAAACTATCCCGATGAACACAACGCGTCCGTTATTTTCATTAAAAACACTAAACTGTTATGACATTGGCTAGAAAAATATTCGAAATATAATGTGCCCCAGCAGTTTGTAGAAATGCTGCTACTTCAGAACATGCCATGGTTAGTTAGATATAAAAAAAAAGAGCTATGTCTTCCTTGCCCAGTGTAGAGTGCGGTAAATTTAAGTTGAAACAAGCTTTTCAAAACGGCAAGATTTTAGCATGTAGTAAAAAAATCTGAAATCTGCGCCACTTCTACCTTAAGCTAATTAATATGATGCTAAAAGCCAGGTAACGCAAGCCTCTTCCACATGCACGCTTTATTATATAATCTGATTACGCAATTTTAACGTATATTTTGCACTTTTTGCTTTGTGCCGTAGCCCAAAGTCGGGAGGCATGGCACAATACTCCCACCCTAAATACGTCCCTGGATGTGCATGTCTTAATGGTCACAGCATATTAGTCACAGCTTGAAACCATTCAACAAGTGTTTTCGAAAGGTGTGGTTTGTTAATACTGATTTTTTATCAAAAGTTTTATTTATGATAAAATATGTAAGTACGTATGTTTCGGTTGGTGCTTAGATGTTTTTTAGTCGCCAGAAAGGAGAATTCGACCGGTTTTTCAACCGGATTGACCGGCCGGTCGAAGAATCTCGACCCGACCGGCGACCCGACCGGCCGGTCGACCCGACCGGTGTCGGTTGACGCGACCGGTTTCCATCTCTGACCCGGAGCTCGCGGGTCGGGTCTGCGGGCCGTAGTTTGCTGACCTCTGGTGTACACTAGTTAATTTATGGCAGTAATACAGAGCAAAATCTTGTCTGGCAGGCTTTAATACACAACCTAATTACCGTATGCAAGTTTATTAATAATATTAACAAGCAAACGAATAATTTCCGTAGAAATTAGCTTACCCTCAACAATTAATACAGTAAATGGAACAAATTAAATTTGTGATGTAAAATTACTAGCCAACACAATTGAATACCGCTATTATAATACCATAGATCAGGGGTGCGAAAAGTGTTTGAGGAGAGGGCCGCATTACACTTTTTCTGAGCTTTAGCGGGCTGTGAAATTCTCATTAAGTGTTTGAACTGCTGGGCAATTTTTATCATTTCATGGAAAAAAATAGCCATTTTAATGCGCCTTGAAAGATATTTTGTACTTTTTTTGAGGCACTTCAAAGAATCGCATTGCTAAGCCAATTCATTCCCTTAGTTAAAGATCACATCTAAAGCAAGTTTAAAAGCTAGCATATCTGGACAAAACTTTTTAAATTACTTGGCTGCAAAGTGAGGCTTTAGCCCTCGCAACACCTCTTTACCGATAGTTGCACTACCGAACTCATGTGATTTGTAAAATGGAATATTAGTAAAATGGAATATTCGTGTCCTGCAAATGTTATTTACAGCATTTAGGGAGACCCTTTGGTCCCGCAAGGTGGTGCCACGTTGTAGGGATGATCACACACCCAGGGGTCAGGATTTACGTTGAAAACAGTTCCCAGAGCGCATTCTCGGCGGAACAATCTTTGGTCATAGCATTCATAAAATAAAGTGCAGCCATCAGCATTGTCATACAGCCCGTCTGGTTTTCCAGAACAATCAAATGGCTTTTCCCCTCGCTCCTCCATCACTTCCAACGCCATGGATTCCGCGTCGGTGGATAACTCCCCGATCGCATAAAATCCTGATGAGCGGAGTTCGCACCAGTATCTCCCGCTATCTTCAGCAGTTACTCCGATAATGTTGAGAGCATTGCCTAAGTATTGAACAAAAGCAACATTAATTGGATTTGCACAAATGAAGTAGTTATCTTTTACAATGCAATATATACACTACAGTATGCTATCGCAGTGCTTTTTTTAAAACAAAAGTTACCAAAAACAAATTTATATTATTATTTAGTCTGAAAAGTTCGCTTTTGATTGAATTTCGACGAACATTTAATTTGCTATGTTTCGTTACTTCAATGTTGCTACTGATCAATTATTTTCTCACAGTGCATATGGCTTTAGCACGGAATAACAGGTTCCTCTTTATCCAGAAAAAACTTTATCTCGGCCGACTTTGCTTTGTGGAGTCCTCCTCCCAGTTAGTTTGCAAGTTAACAGATCGTAAAATATACCAGTGCTCATTGCCCTCTTTTAATGGTTAACTTTCGGATTAGTCCAGGCATGACTGCCAAGATAAAAAAAAAAGAATTTAGCGACCAAACTAAAAAAATGGCATTAAAAGTTTAGTTCCTTTTGATCATATGCTGATGGCTTCGATAAAATCTCAAGGCACAGATATCTATTTCTGCATAGCTTCTTTTGAGGGTCATTATTTTGAGTATACGAGTTTTTGAGTATACGAGTGCTGATGGTTTAGGTAAAATCTCAAAGCACAGATATGTATTATAGCTTTTGAGGGTTATCATTTATATGTTTTTATGTTTTTCTTACTTTTCAGTTATTTTGTTTTTAGCTAACAGTATGAAAAGCTATATAGATTCTTTATATATATCTCTTTTTTTTTTAATTTTTTCTATCATATTTTGTTTTACACTGCGCAGTGTTGTAGTCGCTGGACAAATATTCATCTCTTGAACTTCATGTTTATAACAGATCTCCACCTGTCAAGAAAGCTCTGCCGACCCATTGGTTGTAGGCTTGATATTGCGTAGGTACAGGTCTGAATTGTGATACCCGGCTGTACACTAAATCGTAGTCCACTTCTGAGGCTTGAAGAGGTCCTTTGTACCAAAAGACGTCATCACAGTGATAACCCACACACCTACAAAGTTGAGATAATTTGCAACAACTTCCAATAAATTCGAACGAAATTAAACGTTGTACGCATAAACTGAGTGGTTTAGGAACGAATTGTATATTCTTTGGGTAATTTGCATTCTAATAGAAAATTCCTAAAGTAGAGAATAAGTAAAGAACGATTTTCACATCAATATCTACGATCTTGAAATTATTTCAATTGCATTACGTTTAAGTAGCTAAAAAGACTAGTGCATTCAACAAAATTGGTCAATTATTGCTTTAAAGATTATTGACCAATTTTGCCAACAATCGTTAAGACAATAATTTCCGGTTCCCGGTTTCCAAGTATACGACCAAAGTCGTATACTTGGAAACCGGAACTCATTTGCGAATCAGTTGCGTAGTTTTGGAAACGCGTATCAGTTCTAGTCAGTTTAAATCAGTTTACCCTTGAAAAAAAAATACAAAAATTTTCGTAGCACAGCCTCTTACTCGCAATCGATTGTGACGTTGTTTCCAACCCCAGCAACTTTGTCAGTTTCGATTGTGACGGTATGAAACTTTGGACTGTTTTCACCATCGTATATTCTAAGAACCATCGACTGCATACCAAATTCCAATTCGTAATCATTTGGGTCTTCCACAGCTATTTGACACCAGTAGTTCCTGTTGTCTCTAGGATCAACCTATTTATTAGAATAAATTGAAAAAACAGCTCCTGGCTGGATCTGTTAGTTTTTGATTGTTATTTTATTTACCAAGTTACCTTGGCCAAGAGACAGCCCTGGTTTGATTCTCGAACTGGCAATGTGTCTTTGTGTCCTTGGGAAAAACACTTAACAGTTATTTTCTGTTGGGGCTGAGAAGTCTACCCGTTATGGTGGCCCAGCCTGACAAAAGACTTGCAAACAGAACCCAAAAAAGTGCTTTGCATTAGTGTGGTTATACAGATGCAGAATGCCTGGCTCATACGAATGAACGAGCGATGGAACCTTTCAGTCTTCAAGTCATGCTGTCACGTACCCACCTGTCTAGCACACACGGTGGAGGTTTCACAATGTCCCTTTCAATGTTGAATATCAAGTAAGCTGTGAATACCAATTTTTGTAGTCATTGTTTTAACCTAACCAGGAGTCGAAGCCAAGTCTACCGTTTCAGTAGCAGACGTTCTATCCACTCAACAACTGATCATTGAAATGATTCTGGATACTGAATTTTATTCAATGAGCTTTACTCTGCAAACCAAAAACGTTTTGAAACTTAACTTAGAGTAATTCTGAAACGGAGTGACAATTAAGAATGAAATAATAATTTACAGACGTCGAGTTTTGCCGACTTTTACATTGTTGAACTTAATAGTAGTTACATATACAGTGAAATAAATTGGATTCGTAAGTTGGGAGAGGCGCGCTGACCTTTAATTTGTTTACTACAATATATGTGGTAATGATTGTTGTGCTTATTGGACGAATTTGTATTTGTAAATAATGCCAATCTTCTCTAATAAATTTTGGCGATTAACAAGTGGACCACATGAGCGAAGTGAGCAGCTGCGGTGTAATGTATAAATCACTCATGCGTAAGCGGTGTATCATGTCCAACAAAGTATGTTTCAAAGAGCAGTTACATAATAGTCTTTCGATAAAGGGTTTTCAAGTTGCTACATTAGCAAAATGCAAAATCTTTTCACAAAATGGTCTATTGGCTGTTTGTTTGAACATTTTATTTCGATTGTATGCATAAATTTTTTCTGCACACATCTAGAGTGGTTGTTATTAAAACGAAAAAGCATTATCACTTACGTTTGTGATTTTTAACGACGGCGAATCTTGCGCAATTCCTATTCTGTTTGCAAAGTGCCCTTCTTCCACTATTTCCAATGTGCATGATTTGGATGCTTTCGTCCAACCCGAGCAAGTGTAAATGGGGATCGCAGATCGAGGTCCGTCCCCCACTTTCCATGTTATTGTCACAGGCCTGTCTTCACCAGTTGACAAGTTGTAGTTACAAAAAAGTTGCGTCACATTCCTGGATGCTACCCATATTTCTTCGTCCTGTAATTAGAATTGCAAATTTTTTAAAGACCAAATCAAAAAGCTCAAACTCAAAAAACATTTCCCCCAAGGAGTTGATCGTGGTAGTACTAACCAAAACTTATTTTTCTGCTGGTTACTGGTTGATTATGATTTGATGTTGCTCCTTATTGCTTTTCGAGTTCTGCTTTTTTTGTAATGTTTGAAATAGTTAGTGTGATATTTCTTTTTCCAGAATTGTAGTAAGAATATTGCATATGCAATAGTCTATAATACAAACTTATTAAAAAATTAATCCGTTTGAGTTATGATATATTATCTCTCTTAAAATATTGCAATAAAGAAATGCCAAGTACAACAATAAAAAAACAATTACGTGTACAATATGATCAGATTTCACTGTACCGGAAAAACATCTTTTTTGAGTGTTGCATAAAAGCATCCCGCTGTATTTCAAATTAAAAACTCTGGTCTTAATTCTTAAATTAGAGTTTTCAATTAATACTGTAATAATTGACTTAATGATGTAAATTCTAAAAAAAGACTTAACGAGCAATGTACCGAGAAATTAATGATAATTTGATTTCAAAAAAAGATGTGCAAATTTTACAGCATAAAATTTAAGTTGATAAAAAATCACCCGAGCATACACGTCCAATTTTCTTGCTTCGCCACCAGCGGTAGATTGGGCGGCAAACATGGTGAGAGAAAGGCCAACCACAAATAAAAATCGTTTCATGTTTCTCTGCTCTGAAGTTGAACGATTTTCCGATGGTATCAATATAATGTTAATCTCAACCAGTTTGAGAACACCAAAGTAAGTTTTTATTAATTTCATCAGCTTATAAGCAAATTTCATGTTTGCAAACAGCAAATATTATTAAAGTCATTGAGGAGACAATAAAATGATAAATATTGATCGGACATGACCCCGACCATAAAAAATTTGCAAAAATCATTTCACTGTAACATAATATAAAAAATATTGTACAAGTAGAGCGTAGGGTTATAAAATCTATCGGGTGGCATATCAACAGTTGGTTTTAATTTTTTATTGTTGCTCATTCTAGTCAGTCTGCGCCGAAATTTGCTTTTGTATGAGTACAATCTCTACTAAACTCTGAACGTCTTTGCAATACCAGACAATTTTTTTTTGAAATAAAGCAAAAACTTATTAGCATTTAGTGCCTTACCTATCACAAAAAAATTCTCGAAACTTTTACCGGTCGTAAAAAATTTCAAATTTGATGCTCGCTTGTTTTGTTCTTATTCTGAATAAGATTGACATTGGTTTAAAGAAATTAACCAAGGCGTCTCAATAAATATGCTCGACAGCGTTTGGGCTAAACATTTTTTTTGAGTAAATTATTTTAAAAGTTCATTATTTTATCATGTTCATAGCTGCTTACAAAAACAGTTATATATATTGCAACATTTTACTACATCATACCTACCATCAACAAAGATAAAAAAAAAAAGATTATGATTAGTGAGATATTAAATTATATTAAGTTAATAAATCAACATTAATATTATATAAACATTATGTCACACGAGGGAAAGGATGGAGCAAAAATGCACCCCTCTCGGTATTCTTGAGCACATATATATCACTTAAATAACATCAGAAAACGTTTGTGACAAGTAATCACTTTGACTTTGGTATTTTATAATTCGATTTTAAAAACACATTGTGCAAAATTTAAACCGCCTATGACGTCATTTTCCCACAATATGGCGGTGACCTTATCAATTTAACTCTAGTTTTTGTAGAATATTTTAGTAAACCTAAACACGCATGCGAATGTGGTGATCCTATGGCTTCTTGGTTAGAAGTTATATAATTGTAATTGTAATTACATTTTATTCACCAAGTTGCTTTGGCCAGGAGACAGCGAAGGGACCTTTCGGTCTTCGGGTCAAGCTGCCACCAGCCCACCTGTCTACCACACATGGCGGAGGCTTCATTCTGTCCCTTTAATTGCTGAACGTCAAGCAAGGAAGCTGTGAATACCAGTTTTTATAGTGTTTGGTTTGACCTGACCGGGAATCGAACCCGAGTCTATTGTTTCAGTAGCAGACGCTCTATCCACTCGACCACTGATCGGTTAAAGGAAATGCCCTCCCTCTCGTGTGAAATGTGTTGGTCAAGTAGCTCTAGCAAAATAGGGTTTTAATGTTCTAACTTTTCAGAGACATAAATTTTGATTAAATAATTGCAAAAATATTGGATTTAAATCATCAATAAGTCAATCTCTAAAAAAATCATAATGCAATTCACTTCGGTATTTGTGAAATACGATATTAATGTAGGCAGTTAGCTTTGGCAGAATGGAGTTATTAAAGCAGTTTGACCTTTTTAGTGACTGTTATACTCTACACTTCTGATAAACTGTAAAACTTGATTACCAGAAAATAATGTAAAATCAAAAAATAGCTTCATCTTACCTAAAAGTTCATTTATATTCTTATAATTGTCATATGAAAAAAAGGAATTTCCGATCAATAAACTTCAATGATATTTTATAACTTCTTAAAAGACGGATTTAACAATTTTGATTTAAAACTTCTACAGAAAACTACATAGTCCTATAATATTCAAAATTAATTTTCTTCAAATCCAATAAACTAAAGCGAAGATAGCAGTGCTTTGGAGAATTTAAATCGAATTCATTTGTTTGTTTTGACGCATCTTGTTCGATTTACCATGTAAATGCAGAAAAAGATAAAATTTGACGTCAGCGACAACTTGCGAAATGTTGCGTCCGGTTGCAAACTTCGCGAGCGGTTGCTCAACAGTTACTGCACTTACACAAGTTTGTTGATAAATGGTTAGCCTATTTTGAGCAAGTGGCGTGAGCGACTACTTGCATCGGTTAGCAACTTTCGCGTTGCTACGCGGTTTGTGTAAAACGCACCTTAAGCCTGTCTTGACTGTGCGTAAAATGGTGAGCGTATCTTTAGTTTTTTTTGGTAAGCTTGTTTTATCTAACTGCCAACTTATACGCTGATAACACGGTTACGCTGTGGGTACCGAATTACCGTGAGCAAACGTGTGCGCATATTTAGTTTAATACACATGGCAGCCGTAAGCTATCGAATTGTCTCTACTTGATAGCTTTGGGCTATAGTAGCAAATTTATTGGGCAAGGATTTGAAGAAATCCAAAGAAACATGGAATCAACGGAAACTCCATAGCAGGTGCGGGTTTCTCCAAACATGAAGAACTTGTTGCTATGAAAATTGTGCAGACCACTTGCTAGTTAGCGTCTGACGCTGTGCGGTCACAGAAGGAAAAACATACAATGCAACAATAACAATTATTATCGGACACAGTGTTGCCCAGTGGTACCGGAACGGGGGGGCAGTACTGCTCTTTGCATTTCAGTACGATAGTAACGAAGCAAACGCCTGCTTATCTCAACGCTCGCTAATCCAATGCAGAATAAATTTAATTGTTCATAAACAATAGATCAAAGGTGGCCGGATCCACTAATTTAAAGATCCGGAACCGATCCGGATCCAACAAGAAGAGATCCAGATCCGCCACCTTTTAAATTTTAAGATCCGATCCGGATCCGCCAATATACAACTTCACTTTTTTCATATCATGAAAACCAAAAGTAGACCAAAGAAAAACAAAAAAGGTCCTCACTCAAAATTGGGGCGTTTTTTCTGCTTAAATTCAGGTCAAGACCAAAAAAAAGGTCCTCACTAAAAACTGGGGCGTTTTTTCTGCCCAAATTCAGGTAAAGACCGAAACAATAAAACTAAAAAACGGTCTTCATTAAAAATAGGGGCGTTTTTTCTGCCAAAATTCAGGTAAAGATCGAAACAATAAAAGTAAAAATAAAAAAAGGCTTAACTAAAAATTGGGGCATTTTTTCTGACAAAATTCAAGTGGAGACCAAAAGAAAAAAGGTTTTTGCGGAATGTAGAGCTGATTTTGTCCCCAAATTATTTGGGGGGGGAGGCAAAGCCAAACTCAGATCCGGATCTGCATCTTCTAATGAAACCGGATCCAGATCCGATCCGGATCCAGATCCGATCCGGATCCGCGAAAAAACAGTAAGATCCAGGTCCGATCTGATCCGCTCCGGATCCGTAGCCACCTCGTAATAGATCTAACAGATAATTTAATCGTTTGTGAACAATAGACCTGACAAATGACCCAATTGTGCACGATAGCAATAAACCCAGTAGAAAGTTAGTAGCAACCTGCAGTATGTTTTTTAGCTAGGTAGCTGTACGTTTTTTAGCTAGCTTGTGACAGCTGATCAATTGGATGAAACTTAACTCATGTCCTTCTAGCGTCAGTTTAAACTGATGGCACGCTAAAGCGTACTGGAGCTACAAAAAGCATTTGAGGAATTAAAGTTTAGTGTTTTGTCAACCAACAAAGCCCTTTGTAGAAATAAAACGTAAAAAATAGTTTTGTCGAAACAAAACACATTACCATTTTCATTTTCTGAAAAAATATCTTTTGTTATACACAAAATTACTCTCCATTAATTGGCGCTAAAAACTTCATTGAAATCAATCATAACAAATTGCTGTGTTAAATGATTTCTAAATACCGTACCGGTAAAATAAGTGAGCAATCTTGTGGAATGCATTTGGTTAGCCTGTGAGCTGTTACACCCGATTTAGTTCCATTAGTTTAAACTAACGCTACGAAGATATAGGGTGCTAGAAAATTTCAAACTAAGAACTCAAGGATCCTATGTCTGTGGCTTCAGCACTACTCTATCGCAAGAGACTCAAGTTTCTAACTTTGTTTGTAGCCGTATAGTTGGAACGATCGACGCTGACGTTACCAGTGGCGAATCCAGGTGGTCCGGACCCCCCCCCCCCCCCGCAAACCGGAGAAATATAAGAAAAACTTTAAACACATAAAATTCATTGGAATAACTGAAGCAAGATCCATTTCTTGTCCAGACCTAGTAAAATACTCGGTAGGGATGGGAATGCTCGGATATGGTGGGAATAAACATCTTCTCCAAAATTATCTTGTTTTGTAAATGCAGACGAATTAGTTTAAAATTTGTGATTTTTTTGTTTTAAGGTTTGCCAGCTTGTTATAAAAAGGCTTAAAATTTTACCATTAGCCACCGCCCTCATAGCCAATCTGCTCATTTACGCAGCCAGTTTAATCATGTTTTAGCACTGCCGATTTCTACGCCACAATTCAAAAGCATTAATTTTTGCTAAAATAAACCTAAAATTAAGTTAATTTTGCACTAAAATTGCAAAATCTCCGAGCGCTGGGGGCTCCGCCCCCAGACCTCCTTGCCTGCGGATGTTGGAGGCGTTGTCCCCAAAACCCCAATAGCATCCTGCGGTAGAATCTGCCCTTATTAAATTGATAATATTTTTGTTGTTACTTGTTAGTTTTTAGTGTTTATGCGACTTAATCAGTACTCTGGCTTTGGTAAAGTGTTTAATTGTTTGACCGTATTTATACAATGTTAGTAGTAATGATTGTACGTACAGTATCGAAAGTGCCTTTTGAAAAAGCTGCCCCCCCTTAACCTTGTGACGTTTCGGCACCCCTGGTGTTGCCAACGGCTTGCCACCGCTGCGACATTTCTTCGAAAGGAGCTGTGTTGCCCTTGCGCAATGACGGGAGATGGGCCCCGCCAACTCGTTAAACGCTTCGGCGTATTACAGCAAGTAGGCTGTAATGAAAGAATTTTTATGAAAATTAAGTAACCAATGGTTTTGAGTTGTTTACTGCTACAAGAAGGACCTGTGATAAAAGAAATTTACCCAAATAAGTCCTTAGGTCAACAAAGTTTTATATGGCCTGGCCAGCATAATGCCTTACTTTGATTCTAAAAGTACCTAAGTCCGCTAGTTTTATGATTAGATTTTTATAAAAATGGACTTAAGTACTTTTAGAACTAAGCGCTTTATTGGATTTATCAACGCACAAACAATTCGCAATTTGTTAAAAAAATAAACTAAAGATACGCTTTGACGCTCTAGATTTTATTTTCAGTGGTAGACCAGGTTCAAGCGTCATTGAAATAACTTAAACTTTTAGGTGCCCTTACAGATAAAGAAAATGTGCTAAGAAATTTACTGCGTACCGATGATGCGCAAACTTTGAATACTTTTGCTGATAGCTGATTTGAAAGTTCAAAGTTAAATAAGTATTAAAGCTTTTGTGCTGGCCTTGAAAATCTTATGTTCGTATTTTAGATTCTTAAAGATTTGTTTGAAACGCTTGTAAATTTTTCCTTAAATCAAATCTCGATAAAAATTACGCTCTCGTGAAATATCTGGCTTGATATTAATTCTCATCAATTTATCAGCAACTTTCAAAACATGTTTTTTTTCAAACAAAGTCGGCAATGTTAAACCTAATCGTTTGATGTCATTTTTTATATATACGGCGTTATGTTTATATTTTGAAATTTTTTCTTCAAAATTCTTTTCACTAGATTGGAAAATAATCAGACGTATTGTAAATTGTTTTCTATTGTTTGTTATTCTGCGAAAAAGATAAACTTTTACTGTAATAAAAGCATTATATTTTTACTCAAGTTATGCTTAGTGCTCAGACTAGCGCTCTCAGTCACGCTCTCAAATGATAGTCGGCGTTGTGGCCAATTTGGCACAGTCATCGTTTTTTCAACAATCCTGATTGTATAATTAGGATTCGGTTAATTCCCATACTGGTCACACTGTGGCGTTTTTGGATAAGACACTTTACAATGATTATCTTTGCTGAGTGGCTTTGAGCAAGCAGTAAACTGAATGAACAAAAGTTCGAAGAACATCTACAGAAACATTGGAATTTGAAGAAACCACTGAAAACTTATAAGCAGGTGCAAATTCCTCCAAGCACGAAGTAAGGTATCGCAGTGAAAAGTGTGCGGATTGCTTAACAACTAGCTACTGACGCTGTCCGGTGGCAGGAAGATAAATATGCAATAAAACAACAACTACGAAGTTTTTCGAGAAAAGTTTTTCGAGATTTAAACATGGAACAAAAACACGGTAGAATTGCATTACATCCAGCCTGCATTAAAGCAAGTACTAATTAATATTGATACTGAAACCCCTCAAACGATAGAAAGTCTATGCCATGATCAAGGGAAGTAAACGTGAGGAACAAGCACTCGTTGCAATTTTATTCTAAATTAATTTCTTACCTCCTGTACAAACGAAATTTCTAGATAACTAAAATTTACGAGAAAAATTTTCGTGATTAGAAGAACAACTTAAAATATGGAACAAAAACTAGGCGGAATTGCATCACATCCAGCCTGTATCCACATAGCAAATTTGATTTTAATTGTGAAAGAGGAACTAAATTATGGAACTATAAGTTTTGAAACATTGAATATCTAATTAATTAGCGCTGTATCGTTTCAACAGGAAAAAGTAAATCATATGTAAAAAAGGGGAACTTGGATGAGAAAATATATTTTAACTATGGGCTATAGTGTTTACTTCTCACTGCTCTTAATGCATACGGGTTATTTTGGTTCATATAGTCTGAAAAAAAAAAGCAATTCTCTAGACTTCTGCCTAAGCTACCTATTTGGTGTAATGTCCCTAGTTTTTTTTTTGCCTTTCCATCAATATCTTTTACTTTTATTTCAAAATTTACCCAAATGTTACCAACAAAAATTTTTGACATTTACCTCAGCTTATAATGGACTTAATGGTCGGCAGTTTCTCAGTTTAAACATCAAAAAGAAAAATAATTTTACAAAGCTTGAAGAAATTTTAATCTAGACAACTCATCAAGTTATTTTTCTGCGTTTCCACTGACTTGTGATGTGCCGTAAGATTGGTTGTTACAGACCATTCATTGATGCAGTTCTGCCCTGGAATTTTTATTTAACAGTTTTTTGATGGTGCAACGTCAAACTCCAACGTAGCCAAAAATTGAAGTTTAATCGGATGCGTAGGTTATTGACTCCAGCTGGAGAGTAGCTCGTAGGTTATTTAACGGAGCCGGTGGACCGCATTAGGACGCGATCTTTCGGATTTTACAATGGCATTGAAATCATATTTGAACTACAGTATAATGAAAACTTAGTCATGTTGACGAGTTACTTGTAAGGAAACAGACAGATTACGCGAATGTAGAATATTTAAAAGGTGTCAAATTTTGTCGTAAACCTTCAATGACCACCAAAAACACAATTCATAAAAAGTCAAATCCATAAAGGTTTGTAATTCCTTCAAAGGTCCAGTAAATGTTGAGCACTTTCTGGGTTTTACACTTTTGCCTGCGTACAATCATTTCCAAAGTCTCAGTAATTGATTTTTTTTCAAAGATTTGTGGATTCTGTTTTTATTCTGGTATTTGTGGGCTCTGATTTTTATTATTGTTTTTTTTTTTTAGGTAGGGGTACTTTGTAGCCCACGTACTACAAATCCAGCTCATTTTTTTGTTTCAAAAAGAAAAAAAAAAAAAAAATTTACACAGGTCTTGAAAAACATGACTAAACTAATAAATAAATTTTTATCTTTTTTGCGCATTAATTGCGCATTTAGAACGTTACGGAAGTCTTAAATAAAACCAACGAAAGGATAACTACCTTCTATACGTTTTCGCACACCGTTACTGAAAAAGCTTATTTAAAAAGCCACGATCTCAACAAGAGCAATACATATGCGTATAGTAATCACGGGACGATCAAGCAAGCGGGAAAGCGATAAACATACAGCGTACATGATGGCTGCACATACTGTACACTAAGGTTTAGTACGGCGCATAAAATTAACAGTACCTTTGAGCACTGAGTCGAATAAGCAACTGAGCAATATGGCACATGTTGAAAAAGGTCTTGAAGAGGAGTTAAAGCTTGCTCGTCAAATGAAAGAGAATTACTGCGACCAATTAGGGAAAGAAACAGACATTGGAAATTCAGCAAATACTCTTTATCAAATCGGATTAATCTACAGAAAAAGAAGCCCTGATAAACTTTCGCTGATCAAAAGTGTTGGTTTGCTTAATGCTGCCATTTTCAGAAACCCTTCAAATGTTTCTCAGATTAAAGCTGACCTTTCGGAGTTATGCCGTCATATTTTGGAAAAAGCAAACGCAGAGAATCAAAAGGTAGATTTAATTGAGAAAGGACAACAAGTTAAGGCTTCATTTACTGAACTGAGACAAGAAGTTAACGCATTTTTGAAAACTGAAGTTCCGAGAATTCCATCACATGCTCCAAGAGTAATGGTACAAAGATTGAACGAAAAAAAAATATCGGCAATTCAATGCATCTACAGAGTAATTGCTTCTCAGTACAAAACTATCATGGCTGAGATTAGCCACTATTGCGAAAACGTAATGGGCAAACCCCCTTGTGAGTATGCTATCGTGGGGATGGGGTCGCTTGCTCGCGAAGAGATCACACCCTACTCTGACTTTGAACACATCATATTATTGGGTGATGACGAAAACTGGGATTGTTATTTAGAATATTTTCGGTGGTTTTCGGTCATTTTTCATATCATTATTTTAAATGTTCAAGAATCAATAATTGCGAGCTTAAACGTTGAATGTTTGAACGGCAAAGATTCTAGTTTAGGGGATTGGTTTTACGATGCCATTACACCAAGGGGAATTTCCTTTGATGGAATGATGCCACATGCATGTAAGTTTCCTTTAGGTAGACAACAACACACAAAAAGCAAACCCTTTACCACTGAACTCATCAAACCAGTCAGTGAGATGCTAAAGTATCTCAGTTCTGAAGCAGATTTGAAAAATGGTTATCACTTAGCTGACATTCTAACAAAAACATGCTTTGTGTATGGTAATAGGAACATGTTCAAACAGTTTGTAGATAGCACTCACAAGTATCTCGACAGCAGATCAGAAGCTGACACCATAAACGACATCCAGAATCAAGTAAAAGAAGATTTGAATAAATTTTCGGCCCGGTTTCGTTTGAGAAATTTAAAATCACAAAAAGTAATTAATATCAAACAACTTGTTTATCGCAGCACAACCTTGTTTATTTCAGCATTAGCTAGTAAGTACAATATTCAAACAAACTCATGCTTCGAAATAATTGTACAGATGGCAAAGCACAAAAAAATATCTCAAAATATAGCAGAAAAATTGAAATGTTCGATTGCCATTGCATGCGAAATGAGGTTGAGAGTTTACATGAAAAAAGAATCTCAGTGTGACAATGCCATCAACTTAACAGAAGATGGCATTGAGAAATTTTTGAATATCGTAGGAGTAGCAAGCATTGTAAATTATTTTCAAATTGCATATTGCTTGCAGTGCGAGGTTGCGAAACAACTAAACTTCACAAAAATGCACTTTTATGCCAATCCGCAATTGATCAATATCGCTATTGCTTTAGCATTTGAAATTGATGATTTAGTAAATTTTTCTGAAAATCCACAAAAACATTTTTGGGATACAAATATGTTTGACTTCGACACGTGCATTGAAAAACTAGAAACAAAAATCTCATTAAATTATAAAAGGGTAGATCAAAAATTTTCTAAACTCGTTTTGCGCTGTTTTCATGGATGTGATACCAAAACGAAATATTTATTCAGTCCAAACGAATGCTTGATACATGATATAGCACATTATTTATTTGACATGGAAATTTTCGATGAAGCCTTGGAATTTTTTAGTCAATTATTGGAAGTCTTTAATAGTAAATTACAAGTCAACCATCCCAATCATGAAATTGCTGTGATACGTACTGCAATCGGAATGTGTTTATTCCAGCTAGACGAACCTTCACAGGCACTACAATATCACAATAAAGCCCTTGAAATCAAACAAAGAATAACCGTAGATGCAGAGCGTGATAGCTGCATTGGAGCAACGCTTCGCGCAATCGGTAATTGTTATTTTAAACTAAATCATATGGATAAAGCAACTGCAAATTTAAGAAAATCACTTCAAATATTTGAGAAAACTACAATTTCATTTCCCAATAAAAACGAATATTTAAGTGCCCTGTTATGTGAAATAAGTACATGTCAGGAAACAAACTCACTCTACAAATTAAAAATCTTAAATCGGTCTCTTCAAATCCTAAAAAGCACATCAATTAACCCAAAAAAAGACAGAAGAATCGCCTCAACATTGTATGAAATCGGGCACTTTTATTTAGCCGTGGAAAACTTTAAGGAGGCATTAGCAAATCTGACCCGATCACTTCAAATCATTGAAAATACATCCTCACTTCTAAAGCAAGACGTAGGGTTTGGTACAATATTGTATGAAATTGGTTGCTGTCATCATAAGTTGCAAAATTTCAATAAAGCATTGTCAAGTTTAAAGGAAGCACTTCAAATTTTTGAAAATATAAAGTTAAATCTCGAAACAGACAGAAGCATTTGTTTAACACTACTTCAAATAGGACACTGTTATTTTGATTTAAAAAACTATGACAAAGCTTTGCCATACTTAAACAGATCACTTTTAATCATGCAAAACACGTCATTTTTTTCTAAAAAAGTAATTGCTTTGACGTTATATGAAATTAGCTGCTGTCAGATTAAGTTGCAAAATTACTCTAACGCATTAACTTATTTAAAACGATCGCTTGAAATCAACCAAACTGAACCAATGAATCCAGAAACAGAAAGAAGAATTGGAGTGATATTTCTTGAAATTGGTACCTGTAATTATAATTTGCAGAATTACAACGAGGCGTTAACCAATTTCAGGCAATCACTTCAAATTTTTGAAAACGGAACTTTGAATGCAGCGAGGGATATGCGTAGTATTGCACAAGTATTGCATCAGATTGGTTGCTGTGAAAATTATTTGCAAAACTACAATGAGGCCTTGAAAAATTTGTATCGAGCATTACAAATTGAGGGAAGTATAACTCTAAACAGAGAAAAAGATAAGAGCATTGCGGTGACAGAGTATCAAATTGGTGTTTGCCACATTTATTTGCAAAACTATGACAAAGCATTCACGAATTTATATACATCTCTTCGCATTTTTGAAAGCATAACGATGAATGCAAAAAAGGATAGGAACATAGGCGCGACCTTACATGAAATAGGTCGCTGTCACAAGGAATTACAAAACTATGATGTGGAATTATCAAACTTAAAAAAATCATTTCAAATTTATGAAAACACTTCGCTGAGTCCAGAGAAAGATAAAATTGGCATGAGATTGTATGAAATCGGCTGCTGTCAATTTAATTTGCAATATTACAACGAAGCATTAGCAACTTTAAATCGATCGCTTCAGATGCACAAAAATGCAGCCGCGATGAATGCAGAAACTGATAGAAGTATTGGCTTGATAATCTTTGAAATTGGTTGCTGTCAACACAAATTAAAAAAATACAACCAAGCAGTAGCAAGTTTGAATCAATCGCTTCAAATTTTTGAAAATACTACGCTGAAAGCAGAGAATGACAGAAATATTGGTGAAACATTGTACGTAATTAGTTGTTGTCAAAACAAGTTGAAAAACTACCATGAGGCGTTAAAAACTTTAAACCGATCGCTTCAAATTTTTAAAAATACGGCATCGAATGAAGAGAGAGATTCGTACATTGCAGCTACAATGTATGAACTCGGTTGCTCTCATAATAAGCTGAAAAACTACAACGAAGCACTGGCATGTTTGAATCGATCGCTTCAAGTAGATGAAAATGCAACGTCGAATACAAAAGACGATAAGTACATCGGCGCTACATTGTGTGAAATTGGTTGTTGTCATAGCAATTTGCAAAACTACAACGAGGCATTAACATATTTAAACCGATCGCTTCAAATCATGCAAAACATAAAGATAGGCCCAGAAAAAGACGAAAAACTTGGCGTAATATTAGATGAAATTGGTCGTTGTCACATGCACTTAGACAACCGTATACCTAATACTTAAAGGCGGTGAATCATCCAGCCAAATCCGGTGGTTTACAGAAGCTAAAATTGAACTATAATTTTAGATATTTTTTGTTTTGATTTTGGGGCTGCGGTTGCAAAGTTATTCAACAAATAGAAAAATATATCTCTTGAAAAAAGTTTTTGAAAACTCTGAGTTTTGTTCTTTCCGCCGAAATCACTGTTCTCCAAACTATCAGGCCTACTGTGGTTTTGGAGAGAAGAACAAAACTCAGAGTTTCCAAAAACTTTTTTCGGGAGATATCTTTTTGCATTTGTAGAATATCTTTGCAACCGCAGCCCCAAAATCAAAACAAAAATACCAAAAATTATAGTTCAATTTTAGCTATTGTAAACCACCAGAATTGGCTGGATGATTCACTGCCTTTAAAAGGGCATTCAACTCAAGTTTTTCAATGTTGACCAAAATATTGGGAAAACCTTAAAACGCATTCTCACTAAATTTGAACTTTCTACTTCTTGCCATTTTCAAGATATTGCACTTCAAAGTTAACAATTTTCCTTTTACTTCATTGTTGCCATTTTGTCAATATTGTGGCAGAAGATTAACTTTAGAAAAGTTGGCTCGAATTTACTTGAAAAGCAGCTAATTTATAATTTTGACCCTTAACTTTTTTTTTTGGCAACAACACTGCTGAAAGTACGTTGTGAGAGTTATAAATATCCAGAACTGTAATTTTTGAAATTTTGTGTGTAGTTGGCAACCCTGGCAAAATTTTTAAGAAGAAAAAGCCTTTCTGAGATAAAATCTAAATTGTTATACCTTGGGGGCTCAAATGTGGTAAAGTTAGCTTAGATGTGCTGAAGTTAGCTTACTCTTTAGATCTGTCTATACTTTTGAGAGAAAATCGAATAAAATTTTTTGACTTGAATGCCCTTTTAAAAGATTGACGAAAAACTTTACTAAGCTCAGTTAGTTTTGGTGCAGCACAATTACGTTTTCATTCAATTCAAACGTATTATTCGCTGTAGTGCAGTATTAATAAACGACTCTTAATATTCAACACTGCACAAGACAATGTTCATTTGGTGATGATTGTTATTTTAATGCTATTTAGCCTTATTTCCAAATTTTCAAATTTTAAATTATTATTTTTCTTTGAAAGCAGTTTATTTTTTAATCAATTAAATTTATCGATATTCGAACATAATTCTTAGAAATTTAAAATTGTTTAGAGAAGCTGAAACACTCAATTTTAAGTTCTGCAAAAGCCAGTTATCAAAAGTTTATCGCCGCATATTTTTGGAGACAGTTGAACTTCAATCTCGTCATTAAACATCTTCATAATGTCATCATTTTAATTAAGAATTTTGCCATGAATAATATCAAAAGCAAACGTAGATTTTTTATCATGATTAACATTATAAAAAATTTTACTTTTTTACAAATTTTACAAAACTCAGCACTCAGCAATGACCCTACTAAAAAGACGCTAATTACTTTGTTTTATGACACTTAATTGCTAAACATTTTCAAAACAATCTTTTTGTTTATTTATTGAGATAATATCCTACTATCGCCGATAGTGTCACATAGCAAAGCAATGGACTTGACATAAAACTATGTTTCCTAACAAATGTATGTGCAAATGCAGGTATTGACTTTCATGCAAAATTTGGTCTTCAATAATTTCTGTGGTTAAAGTGCGATTAATTATTTTTAAATTAAAAAATATTTTGACGCTTTTCAATACATTTGGTTTGGCCTGCAGAGCAACAGGTCTTCTTTTAACATTATTAACGCTTTTTCTGTCCCAGTTTGATTACAAAATTGACCACAAATAGTGGCATCGTAAAACCAATTTTTTTATCACCGACCAAATTCTCTGTAATTGTAGATCATTCTACTAAAAGTACAAGCTTTTATTTTTGTTAATTTTATTGCTTTACTGAAATTCATGGACTTTAGTGTGAAGGAAATTTATTGACATTCAGCTACGCATTCATTGATTTTAAATTTTATATTGATTTATTAGCTTCGCAATGTTAATTTATCGTGATATTATTGTCTTTTTTTAACTGTATCTTTTAAGCAGGTGTTTTGTTTTTTCAAATAATTTTTGATAATTATTTACACAATGTCAAAAAAATTATTTTGTTTTAATATTCTTTTGTTTAATTTACATTAATTTTGTGTATTTTTGCGCATCACAGTTTCTATGTAAATTAATGCACTACATTACTGCTGCTTCCCTACAAGTGTAAACTTTTGTTAGTTATTCCGAAGAAAATATTTGTATCCAGCACTGGAACTTTGGTTATACTGAAATAAGTCGAAAAATTTTGACCGGTTAAAAGTTAACTACCACCTAAAAACAATGCCACCACTACAGAGTCGAAACATCACAATAAATTATTTTTAATTTAGAGGTTGAACTGTATTTTCTTCATAAAGTTATTGTATTCATCCATAATTAAATCATTTACTAACAGTTAACAATAAAATAATGTCAACATTAGATTCTGCAAAATATCTTCGAAGATACAAAATTAAGGAATTAATTATACTATGTTAGACGTCGAGGTTTTTGATTCTCATGCGTGAACTTACTTTGTAAACTTTACTGTACCTTTACGATTTTGGATAAATTCTGATTGAACTCAACCAATAGTTCATTATGTTATTTAAGAAACTTGTACAAAGAACCTCTCACAGCAAAGCATGCAAAATCGAGCACGATCAAAATACAAAACGTACCGGTACTGTAATGTCAAGATTCACCGGCACTGTGTAATTGCAATTGTAAGAACAGTTTATTTGTTAAGTTGCCGTGGCAAGGAGACAGCAAAAGGGCCTTGCGGTCTTTGAGTCAAGCTGCAACCTGTCCACCTATCTACCACACGTGGTGGAGGCTTCAAACTGTGCCTTAGAATGCTGAACACCTAGCAGGGAGGCTGTGAATACCAATACTTGTTAGTGTTTGAATTGAGTTGTTCGAGGCTCTGTGGAGTACTTGGAAAACTGAGTCCGATTGTTTCTAGCGATAACGCGTTTGCATCTGGGGCAGATATTCAAGCTCGGGCAGATCAAAGAGTTGCCAACGACTTGCCACCCCAGCGGCATTTCTTTGACAGGAGCTCTGATTTCTGCAAACGTAATGATGCAGAGATGGACGCCGCAAACTCGTTATACGCATCTGCCGTAGTACAAAGATTATAATAAAGCCTTGATTTTTTTATTTGAAGGTTAACAGATCCATAATTTCAATATTTCGACAAGAGTTTCCTTGTAAAAAGAAGTCAACAAAATAAATAAACCGCGAGTAACTGTCAATCGATTTTTGTGAACAGTATTTTTCTTGATGCGGCTATCAGTGAGTACCTGAGCATATGATGCAATGCAAAACTCGGTTTCTTAATTTGATGACATTTTTGAATTAAAATCATTAAATAAAAGAATTCCTTGTAAGTTTCGAGTTAAAAATAAATATTGAAGTTGCGTTTATGATGACCTGTTATTTCCTGACCTTAGAACAAGCAGCAATCAAGTCCGCAATTGCAGCATACAAATTCCCTGTCTTTCCGAATCCAAAAATCTCGGTCTCTTGTGAATGCTTCTGTGTGGCAATGCTATGAGCAATGCCATTAGAAAGTGTTTCAAAGCAAACTTTTATAAGGGGAAAGACTTTCTATTACGTTCAGAAAAATAACAGTTAAATTACATTATAAGTTTTCTTTGTAAGAACTTATTTCATTATTCAATTTACTCAGTCAGATATACCGTAATTTTAAAGACAACATTGCACTTTAAACAGTCTCTAACCAAGAGGATTTTTTTTAATGCTATTTTAATTAGACGCTTAAGACATGGGGCAACATTAGTCAGCATTTTATTTATTTACTTACTTTTTTTACGTCGAAGACCTAAGAAGGGCGCAAAAACACAATGAGCGTTATAGCATGAGACGCAAAAACATTAAAATTCAAACGATACACCAAAACTACTAATGTAACACGACTACATGCATGCACCACCTTGCCAATAAGAGTAAAATTAATGTGACATAAAAACGAAAAAGTCGTCAGAAACACGTTCACCAGTAGGCCCAGGCGCGTAGCCAGGATTTAGAAAAGGGGGGGGGGGGCTATTTTGAAAGAGTGAGAAAAGTGCAAACGACCTTGACCCAAATTTTCATTGTTCTTGAAGCAGTTTCACACAGTTTGTCCGAAAATTGAGACGAAATTTCTCGGAAAATTCGGGAATTCAAAGGTTTTTTTCCGCTCAAAATCAGGTGGTCTCCAAAAAAAAAAAAAAGGTCTTCACCGAAATTGAGACTGATTTTTCGGCCGAAATCCGAAATTCAAAGGTTTTTTCCGCCCAAAATCAGGTGATCTCCGAAAAATAAAAATAAAAAAAAGGTCTTCACCGAAATTGAAACTGATTTTTCGGCCAAATTCGGAAATTCAAACGTTTGAGGGGGGGCTGTTTTCCTATGGGGGGGGCTATTTTCAATTTTTCACAAAAAATCGGCCTCAAAACCACCAAAAACGTGCGATTTTGCATACTTCACAAGCCAATGGAAAGGGCTCGAGCCCCCCCGCTCCCCCCCCCCTGGCTACGCTACTGAGTAGGCCTACAGTAGCATTTGCAATCCAAAGTACGCAGTTTATGTATTTAAAACTGTCTTGAAATTTTGTTCATAAATAATGACGTTTTTTGGAAAATGGCAAAAACTTGCAGTAGGCCTACTAGCACGAGTATTTACAATTAACATCTGTTTAAAATACACTATGTACACCATATGAAGCAACGATTTGTATTACTCTAATGATTAGCTTATGATGAGAATTCAGCTATTGATAAAGGCTTATAAATTTGTTTGTATAGTTTATTTTATTTTGAACCAAGTATGGGTGAATGTTTTGAAGGAAAGAACGAATTCACTGTTTTACTCTTTCTGGCATTTTGTTCGTAACTGATTCCATGCTCTCGGGTCCCAAAATTTCACGGATTGTTTGATTACCATGAAAGTGCAGGAGACGGGAATAATTTGTGAATTGCTTCTTGTGACCACATTTTTGTTCTTAGAAGTTCTTAAAATTTAGAAATATCTTGGGAAGAGAATTTTTTTCGTAATAATACATAAATAAAAACACTATTTTTAATCAAACACTGATCTACAGTAAGAAATTTAGTGTTATTAGACGTTGCTAATTTTATCTTTTTTCCATCTACTTCAAATCCAGAGATTGTTGCGAATGAAGTTAAGTTTCATGGAAAAATATGTTTTATCTTTTCTGATGTTTGCTGTTAGTCTCCTCCCAGAAGAACCTAACAGAAATCAGGTTGTCAGGGCATAACTGCATTTGGTCGATGCTTTAATAGATTTTAATTTTTTGATGGATACTATGAAAAGGACAATAATAACGCAAGTATCAGTGCGGTGTGTATTAATAGATACTGCGGTCCTATAAAGCTCCTGATATTGCAGACTTTTTCGAAATTGTTTAAAAGAATACTAGTTGTATTGAGTACTATTTTGACATGTATTGAATGCGAGACAAAATAATTAAAATACTGTACTTATGTAGTTTTTATTAAAAATATGATGAACTTCATAAATCCAGAAAAACGCGAAAATCCCACAACATCAATAATTGTACTTAGATCACTAAAATCAACAACGCTTTAGGTAGCCACTGAGGCTACTTTATGGCAACTTCAGCTCATACAGTAGAGTATAGCACAAAAATTTATCCGGTTTAAGTGGACTTCAATCGACCATGTTAACAATGGCACTTCACTATTAGGTCGCATGGCCTCACTTCAAATGTTTGTTTTCGAGTTTAGTTGTTTTATCACATACTTTTGAGATCAAACTGTAGCAACTACATGTCAACTACTAAGGTCGAAAGATTCATCGTATTGTCTCGAAGGATTGCAACGTAACAAGATGGCGTTTCTTTGCAAGCTTGACTAAGAAATAAATCTATCACAAGTTCATAATCTACAAACGAAAGATGGAATTACGTGAAATTGAGAAATCCTTAAAGGTCATCGTTAGTTTGTTAGATATTTGCAGAAATAGAGCATGACTTTAAAAGCGAAGTATGAATAATGAAACCGCAAATAATACACAGTTAGCAGAACCCACGTTCCTGGCAAAAACTGTTGTTCAATGCTTTTTGTATTCAGGTAAAACGTAGATACAGTGCTGTTCATAATTCAGGAGCCACCTTGCAAAAACACTCGTTTTTTGGGTTCCAGGTTTAATTTATACTATTTGCTATAATTATATATCTACATGTTATATATTTTTGTGAAGGGTTTGTTGCTGGTAATGTTTCGGCATAATTTTTTTTTTTTTGAAAATAATTTTAAAGCCAAACTGCCCCCCATTACGTGACGTCATGCCAAAAAACTCATTTCCTTACTAACAGCAAATATGCATTACAGTATTGGTGTCAAAAGCAATTAAAGGAATAAGGATAGTTTATCGGGTATTGTAACAAGTTTAGGTCATGTCATATTTACTTCATGATTTCATCGCGCGTCACTCATTATGACGTCATAATTTATGATATTTTCTTGGTTTTATTTAAAGCCTAAAAGCAGCATGACATTTTTTTGCTAAAATGTCAAGTTGATATCGTACCTGTAATAAAATTAGGAAAGATTACAAAATTGTCAAAATTATTAACACTCTTTTTACAGAATAGTGGCTCTGAAAAGAGCCGTTTGATTTGGCAAGGACTGATTTAGTATTTTGTTGGCCATCCATGGTTTTCGATCACCATTTTGCATCGTCGAGGAAGTGATTCAACAAGTTTGTTGAGTTCTTCGGGTGAAATCACTCGAAACCAAGCAGCAATGACCTGTTCGATAAGCTCTCTTTTCGTCTTTGGTTTATTCTTCCCAATTATGCAACTAACTCGGTACCACAAATTTTCAATCGGGTTTAAATCAGGAGATTGGGCTGGCCAATCCATTCGTTCAATTTTATGGGTCCTGTACCACTGTTGGACTTTTTTAGCACGGTGGCATGGAGCATTATCGTCTTGAAAAATCCAATCATCGTCGGAAAACAAAGAACGTGCACTGGGTAACATTTTATTTTCCAGCACATCAATATACTTTGTCCCGTTCATCATCCCAGACACCACTTTGAGCCTACCAATACCATTTGCAGCCATGCAACCCCATACCATAATTGACTGGGGATGTTTGATGGTCGGTGAAATACAATAAGGCCGGTACTCTTCCTCTGGTTTTCTTCTCACAAAATTATTTCCAGCATGGTTGTTTACAGTAAAAGTCGACTCATCACTGAAAAGAACTTTCCTCCACTTCTCTATTGGCCACTTAACATGAGAGCGTGCCCAATCTAATCGGCGTTTTCTTTGTTTTTCCTTCAAGAGTGGTTTTTTTCGAGCTTTACATCCTCGAAGACCATTCTCCAGCAACCTTCTCCTCACTGTTGGAGCAGACAATTCAACGCCACTACTTTCCTTTAACTCTCTGGCCAACTCTTTTGAATTCAGTCTCCTGTTTCCTAAAGAAATCCTGACCAAAGTTCTATCAGACCTCTTTGTTGATTTCCGCTTCCTTCCAGATCGAGGCTGACATTTCGCATCTCCTGTCTCGATCCACCTCTTTAACACTCCTTGCACTCCTTTACGAGATGTACCAGTCTTTTTTGCTATAAATCTCTGCGATTTTCCTTCATTGTAAAGATAAATAATCACTCCTCTCTGTTCTGCACTAATCGGTTTGAAGCCCATGATGACTGAAACTGAATAAAAAGGTTGAACATCCAGAAAGTCCTGAAATTGCTCCCATTATGACGTCATAGGGAGCAAATCGTGGTGTGATCATGATGTGACCCAAGATGTGACCTCAGGTCATCAGAATACACAATAATTACAAACATAATTTTTCGATTTCATTTTGCTAATTCGATCATTGCAACCATGTTACCAATATAAAAATGGCCCATCAAAGTGACGTCATGCTTAAGGGGTGCATTTTGGCCCCAAATAATTATTTCAAAAAAAAATTTTTTTTCAGTAAAATTCTCGTAGCAAACCCTTTACAAAAATATATAACTTGCCCATATACAATTAAAGCACATATCATAAATTCGACTTGGAACTTACAAAATGGGCAATTTTGCAGGGTGGCTCCTGAATTATGAACAGCACTGTACTAACCGAGATGCAAGATAATACTAATCTACCCAGAAATGTATTTACCGCTACCTCATTTTAAAGATCCTATGAACCAGTTTAGATTACAGGAACTTTAAAGCGCGGATTATTTTCTTAACCTTATTTTACACGGGCTATTTGACCAATGCATTTTTCATCAGGGAAGGGAGGCAAAATGCCTTCTACCTACCTCCTAAACCAAAAATCATGAAAACACCAAATTTGGCATGCAGGTCGGTGTTCACCAAAATTCTTTAGAAAAAGAAATTTTGAGTTGACGACGTCATCATCATGACGCCACGGCCATATTTTTGAAAATGACATCCTTTTTGCTATAACGTCACAGGCGGTTCAAATTTCGTATGAAAGTTTGTTTTTTGATACTGATTCATAAAATTTTTAAGTTAAGTTAATTAGGCCGCAAAACGCCTTATGACGTCAGTTAAGTTAAATATTGGCAAAAAATGCAGATTTCAGAAAGTGACTTCGGCAAATTTCAAAAATGACAAACTTTCCGTTAACTTAGCACCTTAGTATTTTATGATAATTTGTAAATAAATTTAAATAAATTTGTAAATAAATTTAACTCAAAGTCAAGCTGGTTTAAAGAAAAAATCTCTTTTCGGGAGGGATTTATCACAAAAAAAACGACAGGGGATGCAAAAATGTCCCCCCGCCCCAGTGTTAATAAGATTAAATGAAAATAAACTGAATTCTCAAAGTCAGAGTCTAATTAGTTTTGGAATTACTTTATACACAAGAAATTTCTAGCCAAATGTTTTACAAAAAGTTTTGTTAATTCGCAGATTGCTAATCCACGTTAGTGCATACGATCCTAAGACTCCAAGAGTAGCTTTGGTGGAGAGGGCATTTTTTTCAATCAAATAACTGCGACATGCAGCTACAAACGAAGGGGCGTCGATTGCAGTTGTTTATTTACAAATTATAACGATCAAAAATAGAAACTTTTTTGCCAACTATTAGACATTACTTATGCTTTATAGACACTGCTTTAAATCTAATTCCAACCATGTTAACCATATTTTACACTGGGTGGGGGAGGCCTTCCTGTCGTATTTGTTGCGATAAATCCCTTCAGAAACAAGCTTACTTGATTTTAAGTTATTTATTCATAAATAACTCCTGAAAATTTGAAGTTGCCAAAACAAGAGGAACTTTCTCAATGTTTGAGACTTTGAGGTTTGCCAAAGTCACTTTCCAAAAATCGAGCATATTCTGGCCGAGATTAACAGAAATGACGTTATACGACATTTTTGTGACGTAACCACTTTGACTTAGACATTTTATGATTCAATCCAAAAGAGATTAACCTACATACAAAATTTTAAAAATATGACTACGACGTCACTATGATGACGTCATCAACTCAAAACCAATTTTTCTAAAAGATTTTGATGAACACCAACCAGCACGCCATATTTGGTGTTTCCATAGCTTTTGGTTTAGAAGTTCGATAGGGGGGTATACCCACCTTCGTGTGAAATGCGTTGGTCAAATACTGTAATAACTTCACGGCCCGCCATCGCTTATTGCTAGCCATTGACCATCTTTTGCAACCGGCTGGGTTAGGGGCTTCACTATATTATGCAATTATGCTGCTTATGAAGCAGGGGAAATGCCACAGAGTTGGCTCAGCCTCTTTATCTTGGCAAGTGTTGGTGCAATACGGCAGGTATAATGAAGACTTGTTTTCAGTGTTACTTGTTTTTGGGACTCTTCTGAATGGCTCAATAATTTGGCTCGTACGAACTCAAAAGCCATTGCAAACTATTACAAACTTCTGGGTTTTATCGCTCTGCCTTGCGCAGTTACTCGTCTCCTCTATCATGATTCCAATTGCTTTGGCTTCTATTGCAACGAGAAATTGGATTTTTGGGAAAATTTTCTGCCAAATATTCGGATACCTTACCTTTGTGTAAGTACTCGTACATTTTAGTTCAATAGGCATTGTATTCACGGTATTTCTAACACAAACTTTTTCCATCTTACCCAACATGAACGGCGTGAAACGAACAATAAATGATTCTTTCCAGCTAAACACCGTATCAAAATAACAGAATCAGAGTTACACATTTTGATGCAGAGTCAAAAACACAATAAAACTATTTAATTCTTTCATTATAGTCTGAAAAAGTAAAAAACAAAAACACAAAACGTTAATTATGACTTCACCTCAAATTAAGGAAAGTCACAAAAGAATATAAAGTACCTAATTACGATGTTTCTAAACATTGTGCCAAAACCGCTAAATAGTTGTTGCATAAGCTCTAGAAAACTAAACCTTACAGAATTTTGATCACTTTAAGATCCAAACTGTAATTGCGGCGAAGAAGGCACATTAGCGCTTTTTCCTGTGCACATTTTAGGCCCAGCTCTTGGTTTCGTTGCCTGCTTTTTGCTGAATCATGCAAAAAAGTGCCGAATCACAAACAATCCGAGCCAATTTTGCAATCAAATAAAACCGCAAAAAAGCCTCTTGCTATATTTCAGCAGTTCCAAAATTACAGCATACCTTTTCTTGCTTCCGCAGCAAGTAGATACGGGAATCAAAAACTGGGTTCGAAAAGTTTAAAAAGTTGCACCACTGATTGTCTTCGGCGATGCCCTCTCAGCAAGCGCTGCACGAAGACTGACTAGGGAAATACAAACAGAGGAAGTCTTATTGGCCGGTGCTGGCTTGATGAAGTGTGATGATGATAAGTAATCAAAATATTTCAAACTTTTTTGCAGGTTTCGAACGGTTTCCATTTTTTCAGTTGCTGCCATAGCTTTAGATCGTTATCACGTGGTCAGTCGGCCTTTCAGTAAACGTAAAAGGAGGAAAAAAGCAAAAATCTTGATTGTTTCGGTTTGGTGGGCTGCCTTGGTTATTTGTTTCCCTCCTGTTATAGGCGTAGGAGCATTCAGGTAAATTTGTTGAGTTTAAAAAATAATAATAAGCGCACAAACAGTTTTTTTAATTTCGGTGATGAATCTGCAAGCATTAAATTTTGCTGATGAATCAAATCTTTTGATGCCTTTCACAATTTGCGAAATACGGATTTGGTGAACAAGGCTTGTTTATTTCTTCTTTAACATCCATTGTAAGAAGTACGCGCCCCAATGCGTTCAACCTGCTCGATTCCTTAGTTTTTAAGCTAAGAGCAAGGAAGTTTATCAAAAACGTATACAATGTATTGTCGAAGTTAGCTGATTTTCATATCTGCTACGCATGGCTCCGCCAATACATTAAAACTTAACAAAATTCCTGGAGATACCTGAATTTGGGAGAACCGATTCCCGTGGTAGAAGCGCTTAGGCTTTGCGCAAGATTGAAAAAGTCTTTCGTGACTGAAAATTGGCCATTTGGTCGAGCGGAAACGCGTTCGTCTCTTGGTTCAAGCGGAAGGCTGTGGTTCAAATCTCGGGCGGGTAAAATTGGACACAGTATTGCCAACGGCTTGCCACCTCGGCGACATTTCTTTGAAAAGAGCTGTGTTGCCCGCAGGCGCCATGACACGGAGATCGTTCCCCTAACTCATTTCATGTTTTGGTCTCATCTAGTGAGTATAATAAAAGATTTGGAAAAAAGAGTTTAAAGATAGTTCAATAGCTGGAGAAAGCCAATTTCTCATGCCCAGAGCATGTGGGTTAAAATTAATATTTGATATTTTTAATTGGGACTTCCGCGACGCTTTGCGTCGGAAGTCCTTACGTTTTTTCCGGCATATTTTACGAATTCGTAAACAAAAATAAAAAACGCTATAAGTTTGAAATGGCTGAAGGTAGAAACTTGGAATTTGGATCTTAGCTGCGGCACTTACGAATCATTCTTAGTGCAAATTTTTGGGCAATCGGTCGAGCCATACGGGTTTCCGAGCCAAAAAATGAAATGCCAATTTTAGGTTTAAACAGCTCTAGCTCGAAAACTAATGGCACTAGGGGAATAAAACTTTCGAATTTAGAAGCGTCTGGGCAATTGGGCATGCCCTTTCAGCTCTCAAAAATAAACCATGACGATTCCGACACTTTTTTCTTTCTTTCTTTCTTTATTTATTTATTAAGCAAATCACATGGTGGTGACCACTACTCAAAAACCACCAAAGCTAGAAACTTGAAATTTGGACAGATTATAAATCTATACACGAACTTGTGTACCTGAAATTTTGGAGGCGCTACGTCACGTGGTTTGGGGCATATGGACTCCAAACTTGTGACAGCGAAGTGTATTAAGTGATTTTAGTCACATTAAAACTAGAAACTTGAAATTTGGACAGATGATAAGTCTATACATGAACTTGCGTCCCTCCAATTTTGGAGGCGCTACGTGACGTGGTTTGGGTCATATGCACCCCAAACTTGTGACAGCGAAGTTTATTAAGTGATTTTAGTCGCGTACATGCGCGTCCTGATATGGCCGAATGGTTGTAAGCGCCAGTGCTAAAATTCTAAGACTTGGGTTCACATCTCTAGTTGGCCATCGCAAAATCATACTAATATTTTACTGAATCTAGCATATTAATTTTTTTTCCATTACGACAAAATCGTTTATGATATTTTTTGTTTGACACTATATATGATCAGAGGGTATCAGGTTTCATTCTCTGTGAAGACGTCCCAAAAATCAGCTTTTTATGACCTCAAGCTAGCGCGCTAGTTTTTTTTCCCTACCACTAAAAATTTTCAAGACAAGTATATTTTGACGTACTTTGGAGGTAGTCACCAACCGCGCGTGCTGCCATGGCCGAATGCTTTAAGGCGCCAGTGCTTGAAACATAAGACCTGGGTTCAATTATCTACTTGGCCATCACTTTTATCAAACCAAGATTAACATCGAATCGTGCATATATTAATTTTTTTCCGATACGACCAAATCGCTTTGAATATTTTTTGTTCGACACTACGTATGATCAGAGTGTATCGGGTTTCATTCTTTGTGAAGACGTCTCAAAAAAACACTTTCTAAACACCATAAGCAAGCGCGCTAGATTTTTTGGGTGTCAGAAAAACTTTTTTGGACAAAACTATTTTGACATAATTTGGGGGGACCAACCCCCAAAACCCCCAAATGGACCCAGACAAATATCAGTTTTTTTGTTGGCTTAAGCTAGGGTGCTACATGTTTGATATCAAGACACAACAAAGAGACAATTACCTTGACATACTTCTGGGGTACCACCCTCCTGGGGACCCCCAAAGTTGCCAACCCAAACTTCAATTTTTTGAACTGCTTAAGATAGGGTGGCAGTGTTTTTTGATATCAGTAGATATTTAAGAGACAAATACTTTGCTGTGGTTTGGGGGTACCACACCCTTCGGGGGCCCCCAAAAATCAATTTTTAATTGCCTCGCGATGGGGCACTACGTTTTTTTTAATATCAGCACATTTGTAAGAGACGAATATTTTGACATCGTTTGGCGTATTACCCCCGCGGACCCCCCCAAACTGGACCCCCCAAAAACTAATTTTTTGTTTGGCTCAAACTACGGTGCCACTTCTTTTTGATATCAACACATACTTAACAGACAAACATTTCGACATAGTTTGGGGGTGCCAACCCCCTCCTTGGGGACACCCCAAATAGTCCCCTAAAAACAATTTCTTTAACGACCTAATTTACGGTGCCAGTGTATTTTTATATCAGTAGATGTTTAGAGGCAAATAGTTTGACAGAGTTTGAGGGTGCCACCCCGCTGAGGCCCCCTTCCAAATCGACCCCCCCAAAACCAATGCTTTGAATGGCTCAACCTAGGGTGCCAGTGTTTTTTGCTGTCAGTAGGTATTTAAGATACAAATATTTTGACGTGCTTTGGGGGTATGGCCCCCCTCGGGGATCCTCCCTAAAACCAATTCTTTTAACGACCTAATTTACGGTGCCAGTGTATTTTTATATCAGTAGATGTTTAGAGGCAAATAGTTTGACAGAGTTTGAGGGTGCCACCCCGCTGAGGCCCCCTTCCAAATCGACCCCCCCAAAACCAATGCTTTGAATGGCTCAACCTAGGGTGCCAGTGTTTTTTGCTGTCAGTAGGTATTTAAGATACAAATATTTTGACGTGCTTTGAGGGTATGGCCCCCCTCGGGGATCCTCCCTAAAACCAATTCTTTTAACGACCTAATTTACGGTGCCAGTGTTTTTTGATATTAGCAGTAGATAATTTTTGATTGGCTCTAGCTAGGGAGCTAGTTCTTTGTGAATATCACCACATTTCTAAGACACGAATGTTTTGACATCATTTGGGAATACCCCCCCCCCCCTGGGACCCCCTAAAATGGACCATCCAAATATTAATTTTTTGTTTGGCTCAAACTAGGGCGGCAGTTTTATTTTTTGATATCAACAGATACAACAGACAAATATTTCGACATAGTTTAAGGGTGCCACCCCCCCAAGATGGACCCCCAAAAAACAAATTTTTGCAGGACCAAGTTTATGATGCTTGTGATTTTGATATTAGTAAATAATTCAGAGGCAAATATTTTGACAGAGTTTGGGGGTACCACCGACCCCCAAACGGACCACTTAAAGATCAATTTTTTCAACTGCTTCTGTTACAGCTCTAGTTTTTATTTGATATTATGAAATACTGAAAAGACAAACACTTGGACCAGGGCCTTCGAAAGATGGGGGCAGGGGGGAGGGACAATGACCCCGGGGCCCATGGATACAATTTTTTACATGGTTTTGGGGGTACCAAACCCCAAATAAACTTATCCAAAAATCCCTTTTTGAAGCTAAATTTACCAATTGATTTTAGTCAGTTAGGTTCATATGCTAAGCTGACGTAATGATTAAAGGCGCCAGGGTTTGAAATTGTCGAGAATGAACTGAACTGTATTCAAATACTTAGTCGGACATCGGTTTTACCCAAGCCACAAACGATTTAAAATCTATTATTATTTTTTCATGAGACAAAATCAGTTTGCTTGCATTGCATACGATTGAGTTTTACAGAAATATCGGTAACCTTCAAAGTATGAAGCGGAGAACGATGGTGATATGGAACTGGCGGAAGTCCCGTATTATTTTCCCGCGGGAAAACGAACATCTAGTTTTTAAATAAATTCAATATAAAATTTTAGATATTCGCCTACCCACCATCTCTGTCAAGTTAGTTGGGAGCTGGGAGGATCAGCATTGATTTACGCTTCTTTTTATATAACTGCAGTGTTTGGAGCCACCTTACTTGCTTCGTTTTGGGCCTATGCCTTAATTTACAAAGTAAGTGTTATTTTCGTGATTAGTAAAAAAGAAGTTTTTTAGTTAACTACCTGTTCATAAAAATTAGGCTATAGCCAATATTGTGTTCCTATACACCTGTTTGAACATTCGTTTAATTTTTTCAGTATCACGTAGTTACATGAAAACTGTTCTTGAGAAGTTGTTATTATGTATTTTTAGATTACCAAAATTCATGCAACCAAGAAGAAAAAAGCTACCATAACCAGAAGCCAAAGTGATAACCAACTACCACAACGAGATTCAAATCACATCCATTCTCACTCTAATTCTGAATTGAAGAAAAGACGAATTATTGGCTTTTCTACGTCTCCATACACAATACCAAAACCCCAAATGCATCAATCCACCAAAACAAAGCTTAGCATTGATCAGAAAACAATACATATAATTTTGATTCTACTTTTTGTATTTGTTATTGCCTGGACTCCTTATTTTTTTTACGCTTTGTATTTAGCAAGCAATGGATATGGAGATGTTCAAAACTCTTTCACTTCAGTAAGATATTGGGCTGACTTTTTTATCACGTGGTTATCTTTTAGCACTTGCGTCGGAGATCCCCTTCTATATGGAGTGTGTACACGAAATTTCCGAGGATATTTTCGGTGAGCTTAACAAATACCTATATTTTGCTTTGCCTTTGATAATACATTCATCATTTTGGCTGGTTAGCGTCGACGAATACAAAACAATTACTTTAAAAGATTTGTCGTAGCTAAGTTGGGATTGTTTAAATATGCTATATATAGCATGTTTGGAAGAAAATGGGTCTTGTACGCATTAGTTGTAAAAAGCTGGAACCAGCAAATACTTTTTAATGTGAAAAGGTTGGGGTAATCCTAAATACAGTAGCAAATGGCCAGAATTTTTTAGTCTAATTTGTGGTATCTCAGAAACTTTTCTAGTTTTTAATTTTTTGTTTTTAATTTTTGGTTCATATCATTCTTCATTCGATAATTTGTAGAAAGCATTTTATTGTTTGGAATCACTTTCAAAAAGACAAATCAAGCACTGGTGATGACGAAAAATCAAAAAAGAATTTATCTTTCTCAAGAAATAATTTCCAAGCAGCTGTGAGAAAAGAAATTCATTTACCCGAAGCTCAAAACACAAATTTGAAGCTAACTTCTCCAAACCATAAAAGTAAGACCATAAATACCAAAGGTGGACTCCTCGAGGACGTCCTTGGCCTCGAGGATACATTTTGAAGTTCTTGGCCTTAGCCTTGGCCTCAAAGGTCAAGTCCTTGGCCTTGGCTACGAAGCCTACAAGTCCTCGAAAATGCCCTGTCCTTGGCCGAGGACAGCAGTATTTGAAGAGCTCATTTCCAAATCAACTTGAGCGCCATTTTTAGAACGACCGACGCTCGCGTCGCGTGTTTCTCTGTTTTACTCGGCCATTTTCCAACTAACGAGTGCAAAATTTTATGCTTTTGCTTATAACTTAAGAACGGTTGGGTCTAGCTACATGAAATTTGGATAGTAGTTTGAGATTAATGAGTTGTATGTTTGTACCAAATTTCGAGGCAATAGGTTACGTGACTTCGGTTTTAGAACCCGAAAACCGGTCCGCAAGTTTGGCGTAAAAAGCGATCTCAGTCAAAAACGGCTTAAGTACGGCACAAAATATTTCATAGGGTTCTATGTCTCAAGATACCCTTTCATCCCAACCAACCCACTTTTGGCCGCGATGAGTTTTATTTATTTTTTTCCTTTTTTTTTCCTCTTTTTCCTTTTTTTTCTTCCTAATTTTTGTACGCTCTTCTTCTCCTAAACCACAAAACATGGAAATCTAATTTTTGTGTAAAGTTGTTGAGCTGCAAATGGAATTTTTTCTCCCGAAATTTTTTGGGGCAACTCCCCCGAAACCCCCCCAAAATAGGGCCCCAAAAAATCAATTTTTTGAACGGCTCAAGCTAGGGTGCTAGTTGTTTTTGATATCAGTAAATATTCAACAGACAATTATTTTGACATAGTTTGGGGGTGTCACCCCCCCAGGGACTCCCCCAAATGGACCCCCCAAAAATCAATTTTTTGAACGGCTCAAGCTAGAGTTCTACTTTTTTTGATATCAGCAGATATTTAACAGACAATTATTTTGACATAGTTTGGGGGTGCCACCCCCAAGGGACTTCCCCAAATGGACCCCCCCAAAAATCAATTTTTTGAACTGCTCAAGGTAGAGTTTTACTTTTTTTTGATATCAGTTGATATTTAACAGACAATTATTTTGACATAGTTTGGGGGTGCCACCCCCCTGGGGACCCCCCCCAAATGGACCCCCCAAAAATGAATTTTTTGAATTGCTCAACTTGGGTGCCAGTTTGTTTTGATATCAGCAGATATTTAACATACAAATATTTTGACATTGTTTGGGGGTGCCACTCCCCCAGGGACCCCCAAATAGACCCCCAAAAATCAATTTTTGAACGGGTCAAGCTAGGGTGCCAGTGTTTTATGATATCAGGAGATATTTACCTGACAAATATTTTGACTCTACTTTTCTGGAGGTTCCATAATCAGATATTTTTGAATAATTGTTGATTTTACGGTAGACAAAAAGTACTTTTGAGCGTCACAGCATTAGCTATGCGTCGGTCGTTCACTGGGTTTGCTGGCAAACTCCCATCTAGTTTCAAAATTGAGTTTAGAATCTCATTCGGTAGGTTTTGACCTTTATTTCCAGCTGACCAAATGTTTTAACCGCTTCTATCTGCTTCAAAATTAGCGATGAAAATAGAGTTTTTTTCCAAAACCGCTTGAACACCATCGCAGTTTATTTCCAAAAAGCTTGCATCCATATTAATCAATAGTGTTTCGCTTTATGCCACGTGATAAAGCGCCGATCGAGATATCTTAAAAGCGTTTCTCCTATTTTCGGAATAATCTATCTTGGTAAATACTGAATACTTTAAAGGGGATACGAGAGTGAAATAAAATACCGTAAATGTTAAAACAGATCTAGTTAGCATGGAAATATAAAAAATAAAAATCAAAGGCGATGTAAAGCTAGACGTTCTTTGGTTTTGCAAGTAGTGCCACAAAATGGAATAACATTAGTGACAAAGTGTTGAAAGTGATAAGTGCTTGCTAAACCTCTACCCGACAAATCATTCCAAAGGAGTTAACAACGACGGTGAAAATTCTATTAAATTGTACAATGAAGACAAGGGGTAGACCATTCCACACCCTTAGGGATGGTTTAACTACTGCAAAACACTTTTGCTATACTGCATTTGTTGTTTTGTGACAATATTTGTTGCTGTCTCAAATAACCAAGCGCATTTTTTGCAATTTAAAAATTTTTTTTTTTCAGTTTTTTTTCCAAAATCACTTATATCCACATTTTAAAATTTATTTTAATTTATAAAAATTAGGTAGAAATAAGTTGGAACATGCGAGATTTGACCAAACGTGCTTCTTTGATCAAGTAGGTGGTAACACTTCTTCAGCAACAAAAAACTTTAAAAAATGTTCATGAGTACAAGTCCTAAACATTTTTCGTGATTTTCTAGAAAGTACTGAAATGCACAGAAGCTGTTTTGGAAATAAATTCTTCATTTTTTGATTTGTTAAAAATGGGCTAAGGTAATGACCTTTTTTTCTCCTTCTGAAATTTTGCGGAGAATTTGAGAGAAAACTTTTTTATTTGAGAGCACTTGCGCTTTGTGTCCTTCGTACTTGGCCTTGGCCTCGAGAGGGTCTGTCCTCGAAAAGTCGGTTCTTGGCTTGGCCTAGGATTTTTTTTGTCCTTGGCCTTGGTCTCGAGGCTAGTGTCCTCGACTCCACCTTTGATAAATACAATAGATTCTTGGATGATTTTTAGTTAAAACGAGACAACTAAAGTTTTGTTTGTATAAGGACCTATACAAAAGCGTAAAGAGAAATCAATTTCTATAAGAGATAAATTAAAAATGCTATTTGTTTGTTACAAACAGCATTTTTAATTTATCTTATTGTTGTTTTTTGTTTTATTGTTTATTGTTTTACGATTAGTAAAAAACAAATCACGTAAGTTTTACGCCAAAAAGATGACGTAAATTTTTCGATTCTAAATTTTTCTGCTTTCGTTTTCATTATCATTTTTTACTGTAACTATGCATTGTCCAAAAATGTAGCGCACTGTATCCGCTTTAACATAAAATTAGCAGCTGTTGTCATAATTTTAATCTTCAAACTTTGTAACGCTAAAAAAAATTAAAAAAGCGCAAAAACTATAGTTCAAAACAGGCGCGTAGCCAGAAATTCGCAATGGGGGGGCTGTTTTGGGGGTCTGGGGGCAAAGCCCTCAGCCGCCGGAGGCACGCTCGAAAAATTTGCATTTTTTTGCGAAAATAACTTCATTTTAGGGCTATTTTGATAAAAAATAATGCTTTTAAAACGTGGCTTAGAAATTGGCTGTGCAAACATGATTAAACTAGTTGCATAAATTGGCTATTTGGGAGGTGGCTAATGGCAAAATTTTAGTTCTCTTATTCAGATCTTGGTAAATTATAAAATCGAATAGTTCGATAAAACTTACATGGAGTAATGTATTTCGTCTAGAGTTTATGGAGAAGAATAAATAGGGGGGGGGGGGGCTATTGAAATGAGATTTGATAGGAATGATTGGTAATTAACTAATACTGAATAGCCCCCCTATTCCTAATTAAGTTTATAGTATATTTGCTGATGACACCTATGTTTAGCATTTTTACACTTATGGTCAAATTTGATTGCGTATTTTGGACCGTTTTTCATAGTTTTCGTTTATTTGTTGGTTTTATATTCAACAAATTAGCCCCCGCCCCCTAAATATATGTTTCAAAAGATGTTTTAAATCACTATTTAGTCCACTCCAGTGCATTTAACAGTCTTAAAAGTGCTAAAAACGTAGTGCTTTTCTCATTCTGCATTTTGGTCGACATGCCAACGTCCCTGGCTACGCTTCTGGTTCAAAACACAAATAAAATCGCAAAAAAAATAGCAATCTCTGCTAAAATACATCATACAACATTTTACAACGTTGTTTGCGCAATGTGCATATAGAAGGTCAAACAAAGTACATCGACTTTATTAAATGCGATTTTAAGCAAGTGGTTGCTGACTTTCATGTATTTTTGCATGTTCTAGATACTTCAAACCATTTACAGTCCGACAAACTTGAACCAAACCGCTTGTTCAAAATCACTGAGCAGGATGGAGATGCAAAACAATCTCTTTCAAAGACTTGGACTATTCTTAGCGAAGGTGTAAACGCAAAGACGCCAGCAGTTACTTCGAACCGTATGAGCTACGAGCACAGCATCAAATCTTGTCTTCGCAAAAGTAGTTCGAAAAAATTTTATGGCAGTACTTTGCAAGCAACAAAAGAAAATTTGCTAGTTTCATCAGCAACTCATGATCCTTGCGTCTCTAAACCTATTGCTGTTCTTTCGCATGCTTCTCTTTTGTCTGCTGAAAAACCAGGCATCCTCAAAAAAGAACATAAAGTTTCATCAACTTCAATCGAAGCTGACTATCACGGAGTATCATACGTTTTATAATGTTTATAAGAATTTGCAAAACGGTTTTGGTTTGGAGCGCGTTTCTTATAGCAACTCTCAATATAGCGATTTCTAAAATGCGACTTTGTTAGAATAGCTAACCTCAAACTAAGCTCAATCTTAACCCTAACTCCCACCCAACCCTAGGAAGTCGCTTTCTTACAGTCGCTGTTCTGGTCGTTACACGTTTTATTCTTCTTGCAAAGTATTCCAGAAAAAAACACTTCTCGCTTATATTTACTTTGCTCGTATTGTCCAATCGAAAGCAGGGCTATACAAAACTGCTAGGAACTCAGGAGTGTCATTTTGTTCGTAACATGTTTGTACGTGTCAAATCGCACTTGCCAAAATTTATTTGATAATGCTAGGTATTAATTTGTAATAATGGGTATGTCTTTTCATCTATAGTAAGTTTTTTCTCTCCTTTTAGAGAAAACTGAAGCTAGCGAAAGCAAACGTTAGGTCATAATTTATTAGACCATACTGTTATTTTCAAACAATGCATTTTTTTTGAAATGTAATTTTTCAAATTCTACAACACCCAAACAATGTGCTATAAATAGTACATTAGCAGACTATGACAATTTACAAAACGAGAAAGCATCACACTACAGCATAAATAACAGTTTGCCGCGACATGAATTATGAAACACAACGTAAGAGTTACGACTTCTTAATCTCTTCAAATAATAACACAATAAAATAACAACAAAACAAACAAATAATAATAAAACAATCACAACTTGCGATGTAGTAACTTTTACAAAACATTGCACAATATGGCTCCCAGCAGGTATGCTATTTTAAAAATACATCTGGGGTTCCCAAACGTTTCCTATGGAGAGCTAAATGAGACTTCGCGAAGATGCCCACGGGCCAACAGATTAAACCAAGACCTTGAAGTGAAGAAACCGGGAAAAAAGAACGAAAAAAAAAGTCGTCAAACTAATTCTAAGCAATTCTGGTCAGAAATTTGAGTAAGACCAAAAAGCAATTTTTAGCCTATCTGTACATATGGTAGACTTTTGGTCTCATTCGAAATAATCGTTCGGGTTATCCGCATGAATTCAGGGGCTGGCCGGACGTGAATGATGGCTCGGACTGGATGAAATTCCAACGGGAGCCATGCAATGGCCACTTTTGCTGGTATGCGTAAAAGCATTGAGAATAAAGAAAATGCTTGCGATTGCGTGAAATACAACATATACCAATTTATCTAGTTTTCAATCTTTCAAAATCTTCATTTAATCTTCAAAAAAGAGAATTCAGACAGCTGAAAATAGTGAAATGCTTTAGTGAAAATAAAAGATAAAAAAACTAAAATTTTTGAAAAGTCGTTCCGAATAATTATTTTTATTTTTGTTTAAACACGGTGCAACTCTACTGCTTCGGTTTTACAAAAAACAGAAATAAATAATCTTGACTAAATACAGTACAGCAGCTTGATGAAACATACTTTGATGAAGGCACTTTTTTGGATAACAGTTTAACGGTTTTATAGAGCAGGAGTGTAATAAAATTGCTGAAGATATCGCAAAAAAACCTGCTAGAATAGCTGAAAATTTTTGTGAAGTAGAAAACTCTTGGCAACAATGCTAATCCACTTCATCACTATAAATACTTGTTACTTTACCTGCATTTTCAATTATATCCTCCAATTCAGCTGTAATTTCATCAAGTTCACTAAAACCTGTGACTTCGAACACACGTGATTGGTCACCAGCTATCTCCAATATTTTGCTAGGGCTGTAGTCTACATTGGCCCTACCAACTCCAACACCTATCGTGACGATACCAGCATCTCTAAAAGTTATGTAATTCAAATAAAGTCGTAATATGTTGTGTAAACAACTAAACCTACTAGCGTCTCTGAAAGCTTTTTTTAAATTTTGTTTCGCGTATATATAAGCATATCAAAATGATATATACAGATATAACTACAAAATAAATAAACAAGTAAACAAAACTTGAACACATACGCAAGAAGCTGTAAAGTGACCAACTGATTGACCTCCAAGTTGAGCAGCCAGTAAAAGAAGTGAAAAACAATAAATAAAAATATAATTATGCAAACAACCACTATTATGAGTATAGTACGTAAGACCAAGGGCATTACGGTAGGCTAATCGATTTAGCAGCGGATATTTTTGAGGATTCCCACTAGGTTCTAGTGTATGGATGTGGACTGCGTCCGCCAGTTGAGTAGCAGTGTTATATACGTACTATTGGCGGCTAAAATTATATGGTATACCTGGCTGCCTGCGAATAAGCAGCCTCGTTGTTGTTGGAATCTCCATCTGTTAGAACAATCATAATTTTTGTTGAATCACTTCGACCATGGTTGTCAAACTCATTTGTCGCTGTGCGAATCGCATTTCCGATTCTTGTTCCACCACCGTCTTGGAAGATGAAATTTATTTGTCCTGGGAATTACAACTACATGAAATCAAAAAACTAGGCCGAACAAAAAAGGAGCTCTGCGTCGGTGTGTTTGGACAGCGTGGCCGTGAGGGTAAAAGCATCGTTTTTACGACCACCCTGATTGCATGATCATGGGTTCAACCCGCATCCTGGTTACGTTCTGGCTTCCTCGCATGAGACGCTTTGCGATGATTATCTCTGCTTGGTTGCTTCGAACAACTTGCTAATGGGAAGAAGTCAAACGTCAGCCGAAAAGCTTGGAAAATGGTCAACTCCTAAGCGGGTGCAGATTTGTCCAAACAAGAATATCGGGCCACCTTCGCTTTCTCGTGATTATAGGAGGATAACGATGCATAAATCAAGTGGAGAGGCGCAGAGTTCCTGCTTCATACGCACGAACGAACGAACGAAGAAACAATGGTTAACGATTGAGCCAAATTCATTCCTTCGTTCATATGAACGAGGCACTCTGTCCCGGTCTAACCACACCATTGCAAAGCACACTTTATAGGTTCTGTTTACTTGTCTATTGCCAAGTTGGACTGCCAAAACGCTCCAAGTGCTTGGCCCCAATAGGAAACGTGCGTAAGCTATCTTTACCAAAGACCAGGCGCGCACCCAGGACTTTGATAAGAGGGGGCTTGCACCAAAAGTCAAAACTTTTTTGTTACACAAATGCTCATTTAGACGGTGCGCTAAGCAAACTAGTGCTACTCAAGTGTATTGCAGACGGGGTTTGTAGGCAGAGCCCCAATTGCCGGAGGCCAATGGGTTTTGGGGGCGAAGTGCAAAGTGCCACTGGGCGACTTTCGTATTTTTTTTAAAGAAAAAAATCCGTTTTAATGCTATTTGGATCACATTTTCCATTGTTTTTAGAGACATTAGAAAAGCCCCAAAATGTTCAAATTTGGAAGTCATATGAAAGAATCAAATTGATCAGTCCGTTTAGCCCACCCTTACTTACTTGGTCAAGTAAAAAAAAAAACGTTTAAACGCTTGTATTTTGAGTTAAATGTTCTAAGTAACTTGCTAAAGGGGACTGAAGCCACCGTAGTCCATTTTCTGGTTGCGCCACTTCCAAGGACACAACGACGCGTTACCAGCTAGGTAATTGAACCACACGAACCAGCAGCTTTTCGATCAGCAACTCGACGCTCTGCCATCATTTTGAGTGGGCTTGCTATGTTTTTTGAAAAGAAAACCGGGTAAAACGACACGCACCTGCCGTCTACGCTACTGCTATTTGGTTTTTAATCCGCGGATTAGCACAACTTTAGAAAAAAGTTTGGACAAATGGCCAGGGAAATTGTTATTATTATAAACTAGCTCAAAAATTACTTCTCTGAATTTGCAAATTCAGTTTATTTTACCTTTTAAGTTTAACGGCGACGTGCCAATTGGTCGAGCGGTAGCGTGCTCGTCTCTGGAGACGGAGATCTGGGGTTCAAATCTCCGGCCGGACAAACTGAACACAGTCTTACCAACAATTCACCACCACTGAGGCATTTCTTCAAAAGGAGCTATGTTGCCCGGGCGTAATGACGCAGAGATGGTTCCTGCAAACTCGTTACACGCTTCGGCGTAAATACAGCGAGTATAAGGGAAAAATTGCTTTGAAGTTCAATGGTGTAGGAAATGGAAAACTGATGAACTGCGGACCAAAGTTAATCAACGATGGGCCACAAAAAGTCAAAAAAATTTTCTTTTTTCTGTTAAGATATAACATTTCTTTAAATTTTTTGGCTTTGAAACCAGCTCGCAAGGCAAGCTTTTTAGTCACCATGTCACAGAACTTGGTTACTTTTAGGAGCAAAACAGCCGGAATTTTGCTCAGTGTAAGAACAAAAACGATTGGTGGGATAGAATCAAGGTTTTAATTTGACTTATAGCATCACCAGTACATTGAATAAGATAAATTACAGACCGTTAAAGTGAATGCGTCTATTAACAATCGTTGTTGCTCTTGGTTACTTTTGTAAATTACAAACAGATTAAGATAAATTATTTTTACTTTACTTTCGAGTGCAGCATAATCGTTCGGGACTGCAAGAGAGATTTCTATTCTTTGAAAAGAATTGAAAAGAATGATCCCAATTCGAATACTTTTTTGATCAATGTTGGCCCTAAACAAAAAGTCAGGAAACATTTTTCGCTTTGGTGATTTAAATAATCAATTTGTATGATACCAAAAAAAGAAATCATTAAATCAATTTGTCAAGATTTACGTTAAATTGGAAGGGTTTGTAACAATACAGCCAAACTCATCAATAAAACATGATTTCACATCAGTTATCATGTTATTTTGAAAAGTAATCCAGTTGTTTAAAAACTAAAGATTTTATTTCAAAACCAACTTAATGAGCAAAAATTAAGTACCTTATAGAGTTTATTTGCTAGGCTAATGATGCGTTTCTTTCGGCCAAGAAAAAATAGCGCATCTCTATCAAAGTTAGCTCAAACCAGAACTGAAGGCAAAATCAATGGCGCTATCTAAAGTTAGGGGCAATCGCATTAGATTACTATAGATCAGCTTTGACTCCATTCATCTTGATCCAACCGTTCCAGAGATATTCTACTTCAAACATGACGTATATGGGCCTTTCTCACTATACGTTTTTTCGCAACCCTGATGTTGATATCATCGGTAATGCTTTCTTAGTTCTAAGGCAACGATGAACTTAGGCTAAACCAAAAAGGTCTATTACCATATAGGTTAATATAGGCCCCTGTGGGGCAGGCTTCTGCATTGAACATCAGCGTTTCTGATAAAAACATACAGTTATAGAGGCCCCTACACGTCTTGTTTAAAGTGCTGTACTGTAGATATATCTCTGGAACGCTTGGGTCAAGAAGAATGAAGTTAATGTCAATCTAATCCAATACCATTTTACTAACTATAGAAACTTGTATTGATTTTGTTTTCAATCCTAGTTTTAAAAAAATTTTGTGCAAGTTCTTGAAAAAAGGCACCATACTGGTTTGCAATATTATCTCAAACTTTTATTATTCGAATACTATTCAATTTTTCATGTTTTCTATGAAATTCTTACCTGAAATTGGTTAGAATTGACGTCACCCAGTCTAGTTGTAGAGAAAATTCCTCAGGATCAATACTTCCTGATTCATCCAAAACAAAGACAATGTCCGCGGTAATACGCACTAGAATTGTTTTTATACGTGAGACAGTATTTATACCTCCAAACAACACTTAAGAAATTTAAAAATTTTTTGAATATTTTAGATAAAACCATATTAGACATACTCCAGTATATAGAAAAATGCATATCAAAAAATGCAGAAAAAAATTTTAGGCTTTATTGCAAGAAAAACAAACTGTAATATTATCTATAATAGTTCTGATAAAAAAGAAAAATTTCAATTTCAACGACGTCTTTGGTGGGATGAGCTAAATCACGCAAAATCGGTTTTAGACGGCCAAATTGATGATCGATTACCTGCTGAAAATCATATTTTTTTTCGCTATGCAGACAATGAACTATTTCTATGATCAGGAAAGCAATTTACGCCATCCAGCTTATACCAGTTATGACGCTTTTGATTTCGTGTATTCGTCTTTTTTGTTTAAGACGAAAAGAAGTTAAAATTTCTTTTTTTTTGGTATATTTTGTAGGTAGGTTTTTCATATTATCAGAGCCCGGCTTTAAACCCATTCAAATAGTTTCAAATTAAAACACGCAATGAACAAAAATACCCGAGCGCAATGCTTTTAAATTTCATTTACAAAATTCTGCTTTATTTTTTTTAATTGTTCGCTTAGTATAACGAAGCATTTTAATCGTTCTACTAAATCTACTATATGAATTGCAAGCTTTTCAAATAATTACATTATAATGATGTATGGCTTAGAGATGTGGCACAGAAATGAGAATCACTAAGTTATGAATAGACGAAAAATATTATAATTCCAGGCAGCACTTTGGTATTGAAAACTTTCGCTAGATGCCAGGATTGGTCTCAATGTTATTTCGTCCTTCTAGAGTTTTGGTAGTCCTTAAATAAGCATAGAGGTAGATGCTGCTGTAGGTCTGATTAAAAAATTTGTTTCATCATCTAATTGCTTGCTTGTTTTAAGTACGTACCACAAGCAATTAGATGATGAAGAACATTAGTTAATCAGCTGCCCAGCTGCATCTACCCCTACGCTTATTGATGAACTACCAAAACTCCACAAGGACGGAATAACTTTGCGATCAATCCTGGCATCTAGCGGAAGTTTTAATTATTATTCCAAGATGTGGATGCATAAAAAATGTACACTCAGTTTTTCCGTGCTGGTGTAAGTCCATCATTAACGGACAATTATTAATAATATTAAACTCACTTTCGCACATTAATCCATCTCCTGCATATCCATTCAAGCAAGTGCATTTGTAACCTTTTTTGGTGCCTGTGCACGTTGCGTTTGCATCGCAGTTGTGTTTCAAACAACCAATCTCATCTGCAAGACGTATTACTCATGATACCAGTATTCTACAGTTTTCTGTAGAAGGTGCTGTGGCCCGTTGCACCGCTTAATTCACTTACTACTGCTCAAGTGCTCATTACACAACATAACTTCACCAATGCTTTGTTTAAACGTTTGAGCGCTTGTTTGCAGTATCTGTTTTAGTGGTAAGTTATTTTAATTAGATTTGGCCTGCATCACTAATAACTTCGATAACATTATCAGATAAAAAAACTAAAAATAAAAAAATGACAATAATGCAATAAACGGTCACATTTGTGGATGAGCCAAAACAAAAACAAACTATATTTAAACTAAATTTTATTTAAACAATATAAAATTTTTCAAAAACTTATGGGTTGCAGTTTTCTAAGATTTGAATTTCTTCAGAAAATAATGCCATTTACTACGCAGAAGATTCACATTCTAGCGAAGTGAAACGTGGAAGCTTAATGATCAGTAGTAAGAAGTGCACCATAAAAAGACCAAATATTTGTCTGCTGGCTGGCGTTAGCAAAAAATTCAATTTGGAGTCAGCCAAATGTCGACATTGATTAGTATTATGTCTGAAACACCATGGGTTTTACATGTGCAAAAGTGCAATCAATTTTCGTTGTCCAAACAATTGCGATTAGATTTACATGCTGCCTCAGTTCAAAAGTTTTCAGTAAGTTTGAATTTAAGATTTTTGAAAACGATGAACCTGAAACAGGCAAAGACGTTTAAATAGCTTGAGGCTGCATTCGAGAGTGACGGAAGGCAAGACGAAAAATTGGATACGCGATTTGGCAAGTCTATGGCAGTAATGCGAGCTTTGCACTATTCGGTGGTCATGAAACAAAAATTATCAAAAAAAGCAAAGCTCTCAATTTTCAAAACACTTTTTCGATTCTCACCTATGGTCATGAATCTTGGGTAATGACCGAAAGAGTGCGATCACAAGTGCAAGTGTCCGAAATGAGGTTTTTACGAAGAATCAAAAGAGTTAAACTATTTGACAAGGTGCTAGCTCTGAGATTAGAAAATTTCTAAGCATCGAGCCATTACTTCACCGAACTGAAAGATCTCAGCTTATATGGTTTGGCCATGTAAGCAAATTGTCTCAGGAAAGACTCCGCAAACAAGCTTTACTTGCCAAAGCAAATGGAAAAAAAGTAGTAGGGCGAATCAAATCAAATCAAGTTCCAAGTTAAGAACTACATTAGACGACGTAGAACTTCATTAAGGATTTTGAATGGAATCGCTTAGGACTTCAACCAAGCGAAATGATGGAGGTGATGGAAGACGGTGAAGTTTGACGTCTAAATCTCGAGCTGCATGCTGCCCCGCAACCCTAACAGAAAAGCGGGTAATGAAGAAAAAAGAATAAGAAAAAGAAGATAATGACGAATCTCAATTTTAGGTTTTAAATTTCTGAATTCCTCTGACACTACAAAGAACTTTCAAACTCTGACTTGCTGATGAAAGGTTTTGAAGTACAACTTATATTACGCTAAATCAAAAAAGCAACTGCATTTAGTTTTTTAGCATTTGTGCTCATATAGCAGCAATCAGCCAAAATGATACGGTACTGTATAAAGGCAAACCTCGAATTATTTGCTCTACGTCTGCACTTATGTTTTCTAGATTCCCGTATTCAATCACTTCAAAAGCACGAGAAGAGTCGCCGGCAATCTCTGATATCGTATTTGGCGAGTAGTCTATGTTCGCAGTTCCGATCCCGATTCCAATCATAGTGATGTTTTTCTTTCTGAGGAATTAAAAGCGTACTTAAACGAAAACAATAAAACGGTTTTAAAATAAAAAAAGAAGTTTAGAGGCATGGAGAGGAAATATGAACGAAATGTTGTATTTTAGACTCCGAGTTCAGTCAAGAATTTCAAAATGAAAATCTATTATTTGATTCAGAACCGAAAAAATAGTTTAAACTAAGAGACCGCAGTTTGACTTCAGTACAAACGTAGAAACGTTAACATAACAAAAACTTTACTTTACATAGTGAGGACAAAGATAAATATTAATTTTTGTTTTGAAAGATTTAAGCTAAGATAAAAACATTTTACGATCAAATACAAAACATCGATGTCAATCCGAGTTCAATTCAACCTCCCCGCATCCCGGTCAGGCTCCAGCATCCTTCTTCGACAAAAACGGGCCACAGTCCGCTGTAGGGGCACAGGACCAACGCCGTAGGCAGAATTTCAAGATGCTTTTCTTTCGAAATTAATGTGAAGACCAAAAAATAAAAATTAAAAAAGTTCTTCACTTCAGCGAAACCGTGAATTTAGCCTCGGTTCAAAACATTCAAGTTTAGCAATTTTGAGGTGAAGACATCAAAACAAGTCTTTACTCTTTAGCCTGCAGCGCTGCAGGTTGTGATCAGGTTTCATCTGTCAAAAGCGCATGCGGATATAAATGAGAATAACAACTAAGCTTGCTTAGTGCCTGAAACGGGCTGTTTAATTAAAGTACAATTTAAACTTTTTAATTGCTGAAAAACTCTGATATACTTAATTAAATCTACCCAAGCATCTAAAACTACAGTAAAGTATAACTACATACCAATGTCGCAATTTCGAAACTTTTTCAAAAAGGAGCTCTGTTAAATTACTCTACATTGATTATGAGGTAACACTTTACTATAGTCGCAGCAATCATGGGATTGTCAAGAGCCCACCCTCTAGCTCTTCGCAAATGAATGCAATAAATACCTTGCAGTTTCCGATTTTTCATTCTCGTCAATATTGGGACCTCCGTCGGTTAGAACAATCATAAATTTTGCTGAATTGTTTTGACCGTGGTTGTCTAACTCATCTGTCGCTGCGGCTATTGATTTTCCGGTTCTGGTACCGCCTCCTTTGGGGATAACGGAATTTATTTTTTCTGCAAAATAAAAGCAACCTACATCAAACATGAAGCGGTACTTTTGGTATCAGTGTTTACTGTTTAGCATTTAGGGTTAAATGGACGCGTCAAAATGATATCAACTGACTAAGTTGAACAACCCACACGAGATATAGTCTGATTTGCTTTATGAAACCTCTGTTGTTTCTGAAGTTAAGTTATGCTCTGACCAAAATGTTCATTTCTTCAAAGTTTTTTGTCTGATACTTGTCAAGAAGAATCGTCAGAATCGAGAAGATAATTACATGAAAAAGCCTCTCCATTCTGACGATTCTTCTTACCTAGGTTAGTCGAAAAGCTTCGAAAAAATGAACATTTTGATTAAAGCAATTCTCAAGTTCTGCAACCCCGAACAGTTTTTCAAGTTGAGTTGGGTTACGCGTCAGTTGAATGGGGCGATCACTGTTTGTATGGTATCAATATTTTTATCAAAGTTTTGTAGAAAAAAAAGCATTTCAAGCTTATTTTAGAAAAGTTTTGGTTTCAACGAAACTTAACAAAGCTCTCGATGATTGACAGTCTGAGCAGAATACACCATATTATCACTAAAATTAAAAATTTAAAACCACAATAGCGCCTGCTATGCAAAAAACGGCTCCTCAGGTAAACTTCTCCTCCTAGGAGTACCGTTTTTCCGCAAAACAGGCAATGTTGTATTTCAAAATTTTTTAATTTAGCGATTTTATTATGTAAGTCTATTTTATTATATTGAAACAAAAGTGACATCATCGAACCCCGAACAACTTTTTCCAAAAAGTAATAACAACAAAAAATAAGCAACTAAATAAACTTAATATAAACTACAGTACAAAGAGGAACACCAATTAACCTATCGCATGTAATATTTAGTACTTCAGTGATTTTCCGGTATAATAACAATTATTGATTTTCATATCAATTTCACTTTGATAAATTCATGATGAGAACAGTCCAATTTAAATAGTTGTCAAGGAATCACTGTTTGCTAGGAGAAATCTCTGAAACAGTTGGTTCAAGAATAAAATAAGGCTAGTATCGATTAAATTTAGCACTATTATTACATTGATTTTAGACAGGAACTTGATTTTTTGACTGTGTTTTATTTGCAGATAAGCATGCAGTTGATCGTGCTACAGTGCTTCAATCCTTATATCTATAAATTATCAGGTTTGTCAAAAATCAGCTCCATATTTTAATGCAATCGCAAACACGAAAAAAATGTTTACACTTGTACAAATTATAGACCACACAGCTGCGAATGAGCATAGCTCATTCGCAGCCTCATTCGTAATTTGTACTAGTGTAAACATTTTTTTCGTGTTTGTGATTGCATTAAAATATGGAGCTGATTTTTGACAAACCTGATAATTTATCGTTGACCGCCTTGTAAGCGACCACTTTGTGTAGGTCCCCAAACTTTTGAGAATTTGGCAAGTTCTCACGAAATCTTATATCTATAAAATGTACCTTCAATACTGGTATGATTGTGAGAGCCTGCAAGTGAAACTTCTGTTCTGGGAGAATCATTGAAAAGAATGGTCCCAGCTTTAATGGTTCCATTATCAATACTGTTACTAAAAAGAAACACAAACGTTTGCAAATTGAAAAGCTCCAGTTTTACTGCAAAGCAAGTAAATTAGAGACACCAAACCATGAAAAATGATAATGCAAAGACTAGGCCTGGCGTCGCTCGTCAATATTTACGACGCTCGACAATAATTGGTAAAGGGTAGCAAATCTCAAAATTTATGGCGATCTCCCAAGTTGGAGGGTCGAGCTCCAAGCTATTCCAAAAAGTGTTGAAAGGCGTACCACCAAGACAATTACATTTTGCCACCCTTTCTCTTAACCCAAAAGTGTTAATAAATTGAAATTTTATATGAATTCTTTAATTTCATCTTTATATTTTTTTCGTTTGTTTACATTACATTATGCAAATATTGGGGTAAAAATAAACAAACTTGAACTTGAACCATTACACCGTACATCCGCAACAATTTGTTCTAACCTGAACTTTGTCAAGAGTGATTTTACCCATTCCAGCTGCAAAGAAAACTCTTGAGCACTGACGCTACTTGATTCATCCAACAAAAACACAATATCCGCCTTTACAGGAACCGTGATCTCTAAAGAAAAACTACTGAAAGATATTTTTTCATTTTACAGGAGTCGGTGGACGCATTAGATCTTACGATGCTTTTTGCTGTTAAAAAAATTATTAGCCTTGTTTTCCGCAGACAAATTTGTCCTACTCATTTTACGAGGAAGGAGGAGAGCAAAAATCTCCCTTTGTAACAAACCTAACTTTTGACCTAGAGATTATCTGAAAGCAACAAATTTGGCATGCGAGTTTGTGTTAGCCGAAATTCGTTGAGAAAAATTGGGTGTTTAATTGATAATGTAATTGTATATCGACGCCACTGCTAAAAATGACATGATTTTTTGGTAAATATGGAAATGCCCAATTCAGATTTGTACAGTACACGAGTCGACTGATACAAACCCAAACCCAAAAAGTGATTTGAGGTCAAAATCAGGCCCAAAAAAGTTCGAAAGTCGAGTTGGTCAAAAAAATGTGTATTATTAGTGCTCGTATGCGGTTAAAATAAAACTACTTACTACCAATCAATTGTAACGCAATAATAATAATTGCGTAGCAATTACCTTATTGATGCTTAAACGAAGTCGTCAGTCAGTGTTGCAAAGTTATATTAGCTACGCTTTTATCGTATCTAAGTGAAGTCTAACGTGACTATGGTTTAATTAAAACACAAGTACCTATATCAAGCCCAAATTCAGCCCGACAATAATTTTGTCAATCGTAAGCCCGAAGCCAGCGTGAACGCGAATTCGACCTGACCCAATTGCCCAAAAATAAAAATAAAAATACTCAAGTTTATTGTGAAATGACAATGGTGAACCTCAAAACTGAGAAATATTTTCTTGCTCCGGCAATTTTGAATTTTCAGGGTGATTTGTAAATGAATATTTTGCAATAAAATGAACAGCACGTGGCAAAGCAGAATGAATAGAACAATCGCCTTAACCTCATAATGGACAATATTGAATAGACTGTAGCATGTTTGAGACAGACCCGTTTCGATGAAGTTTAAGTTTTGTTAGCAGTTTAGGCTAGCTGGGACGATATGTCAATCATTCAACACTAAATAACGGTTCATGCATCTGCTACACAGCAGTGAAAGCCGAGACAACTTAATTAATCACCACCGAACCCATAAGCCTTATTGGCTTCTCTTTTTTATGTACAATTTTAATTTTTTTGTTTGTAGTTGGTGAGAAATGGCAGACTCGGCACCCGCACCAGGTACTTTGGTACCTGGACATCATGGTCTTTAACCTCTGACTTATGTCCTAAACCTTTGTTAACAATAAACTACTACTACCTTCACCAGAAAGAGATTATGTCTTCTAATGTTTTTTGGAGACAATGATCTTTTGTTTGCTCATTGCTTCCTTTCTAAAAAAAAAATGTGCTACTACTCCTCTTTCCTCGAGTACAAATGACGAAGAGAAAATTTTCAAAACCCAGGCTACCAGTGAAGACTAAATTTCTTGAGAAAGAATAATTGAATAAATGATTTTTGATTTGTAAATGTATTGAATAGTCTAACTTACCGGTGCTAGCCCTTTCATTTATTTCTGCATCGCAGTTTTCTCCAACACAAGTCTGTTCTTCATCGGTTGCCGTTCTAAACCGATTAAACAACGCATTAAAATCTCTGAAACTTTGAGGCTTCTACGATTGGGAAATTAAACTGGTTAGTTCGAAACTCTTTTCAAGCAGCAAAATGCAGTATTAGTTTGAAAAGCGGTAACGCGTTTGTCCCTTAAGCGGACGTTCTTAGATTCAAATCTCGGGTCAATGAAGTTAGAAATAGTGTTGCTAACAGCTCGCCAACGCTACGAAATTTCATTGAAAAAACCTGTTTGGCTCCAGTCGCAATGACGCCGAAATGAGCGCCGCAAATTTGTAGCACACTTCGGCGCAATACAGCGAGTATAATGAAAGATTTGATCGTGATTTTTGAATATGAAAAATTGTAGACAAAACATTTTTGTAAATCCGTAGTGAACTAAATTAAAAATGGCTTCATAAAAAAGCAAGTTTTTTCATCAAATTCTTCATGGTTGGAGGTCTTATTACTATTTTTTTCATGATTATCATGATAAAAAATCAAAATTAAACCAGCAGTAACAGTTGTAAATTGGCCGAAAAAGTCGACCTGAAAAAGCCTGAAAATTTGCTTAGGCCGGAATCACACGATCAAGTTTTGTGCGCAACTTTCTTTCATCAATCGTGTGTAACCCTCCAGACCACCACCTTATACGCCACTGCCTGCAAACGTCAAAACATCACAATTACAGTAAATTATTATTACACCAAAGTTCTCTTTATTAGAAATTGGTAAATTCTTGGTCTTTATTAAACTTGAGTATATGGTTAAAAGAGCAGTCACGAGTTCAAGTTTACCAAGAAAAAAGTACTGAAAATTATTGTTAATTTAAACAAAATTTTGATATTTTTTACATTTGCGCAAATATGCTTATGCTTGACAAAAAGTTGCTCATCTGATTGAAATTGTATATTGGTGCAAATAAAACAAAATAAAAGTACACTGATTGTTTGTAGAATTAATTGATGAAACCCCGCTGGGGTGAAATTGATTTTAGTAAATAAAAATGTAAAATATACCAGTTTATGTAAATCACGGTTGATTTCGTATGTGCTCGATAAGCTTCTTGCTATATTACGGTATTTTACATGACAATAAAAAGAGTTTACTAGCAAGCCTTGGGAGAATTTAATTGCTATAATCTATCAGCAAACAAAGTATGAAGGCAAAGAAAGACCTACGCCTATCTGTGCGTCTCTGTACGATACGTTGCTAATTTTTCAATTTGGCTAAATTAAATAATTTTCATTCAGATAAAGTAGGACCGAATACAGCAAGCGGTTTCTCCCTCCCCTCTTAGATGAAGAACTGCTTTGTTAAGTCACGTGACGTTTTCTATTTTTTCTACGTTATAAAAGTAAAAGTACTTACTGTGCTTTTGCACTAAGGACAAAAACTGCAATAAGCAAGTATACAAACATCATCTTCATCTAAGATGAAAAACTAAACTGTTATTTCTCTAATGCTGCTATTTTAATTTCAATTGGCCAGGCGAATTTTCCTGACCTCAAGAATAAAATTTTACCAAAAGTGCAGCGCGTGATGCGCAATTTAATTTTTTTGTTTTCTTAAAGGCCACCTAATGTCTGCTAACCAATGCACTTAAAATGCAATAAAAAAGTATTACAAATCGAATGCTGAAAATTTGGTTTAGATGCACGTTCTCAGTTTCAAGCTTTCGCGTTTTTAAAAAGTGATATGACGTCATTAGACCCAGGAGTTTGGTGCCTTGTACTAATTTATCTTTGCAGAGGATAGGCGATTTTGGAAAGGCACGTGATAACAGCTTGCTAGTCAAAAAGTGTTGTGCAAAAAAAGGCGTAATTAGCTCAAAGTAAAGTCGAAGGCACCAAACTCCTGGGTCTAATGACGTCATGTCACTTTTTAAAAACGCGAAAGCTTGAAACTGAGAACGTGCATCTAAACCAGATTTTCAGCATTCGATTAGTAATACTTTTTTATTGCATTTTAAGTGCATTGGTTTGCAGACATTAGGTGGCCTTTAGCGCAGCGTAACTTTCGCAAAAAATTTTTGATTCTGTTGAAGCGCAACGCAAATTCCTCGGTTGCCGAACCGGATTTTCGTACTAAGTCAAAGTGCTACGTGACTTCCACAATTAAATTTACAAAACACGATGCAAATTTCGCATTTTTGCGATTTTAAGCGGAAAAGGAGCGTAATTTGATGAATACAGTCTACATTTGACAATACTGCAATTGAATTGAAACAAAATTTATAGCTCATAGAGTAAAATTGCACTATAAACCGAAAAAGCATGTTAAAGCACAGCGCAATTAATTCGCAGCTAATTATAAAGACATTATAGTCCGCTAGGCAAATATACCGCAATGTCCAAAATGAAAAATTAAAGTGCTACAAAAGTTTCGCAATCGCGGAGGTTACGGAAGTTGCGCTTTCTCTCCTTCTGATGATTAGCTAGTCTAAGTTTCTAATTGATCCGCCGTAAACTCAAAAATAAAGTTGCAAACACTATTCCAAAATTAATGTTAGGTTTGATTCAGGCTCTTTTTGGATGCTATTCGAAGAGCAAGGAGCCAATAAGTTAAAATTTTAATCAACCGATCCACTGCATGTTCGAAAGAAATTTTAAGCTCATTAAAGCTAAGAGTCGTATGCGGTATGCTCCAACGTGGATTAACTTTAATCCGAAGGTTATCAATTTTCTTTTTTGTACACCGCTCAACTTATTAGACAATTATAAACTTATTTCGTAAGTTCAGAGAAGTAATTCTTGAATTATTGTATTACAATTACAGTAATTTTCCGGCTCATTTGTCCAAAGTTTCCCCTTAAGTTTCGTTAATCCGCCAATTAGCGTTAATCCATTTTGATGCATACGACCTTAAATCTTTAGTGCCATAAGCGGTCTTAATTCAGCCGTTTATGTGGTTTTCATTAACCCCATGCAGTTTTGCTAGAAAATTTTACTGTAGACCTACTTACAAACGCTATGAACAGTAAATTTAAATTTCCTAATAACAATTTCATATTTTTTGTTAATTAAATCTAAACATGAAGCTTGCGTTCGTGAAACAACTCCGTTATTTATCAGTTCTTTTATTTTTTGCATAAGTTTTCTAACTCTTTCTCTCAGTAAAGAGGTTGAATTTTCGACTACGGTTTAATTTTTCTTTTTAAGAATTAACAAAAACTGGTGCTGTGAGTGGGCAGACTTGCAATTTCCTGTAAGCAAGACGCAACTCATTACTGCATGGAGCAACGAAAACGGAAACGGAAGTGACTACACAATGCAAAATCGCAAAATATGCAGGTAATTACGCACTATACATCAGAATTTATGAGAGAAAGTGTGTTTCAAGGCATACAAGTCTAAGGCTGCGTTTACACGTAGCGGTTTTCGCGACCAGGAACGAAACTTCAGCCCAGGAATGGCAATCGCATCGCATCGATGATTTTCTTCGATATTTGTTACGGAGAAAAACTGTGATGCGATTTTGCGATGCGATGCAAAGTAGAATAACATATGCGATTTTTTTGCGATAATTTGAAATTTTTTCGATGCGATAATATCGCAGCTACTTTGCGATTATTTGTACGATTATTGATTTTTTAAACTATTTTGAAATTTAAGTTTGTTGCCTAAAATTTAGCACTCGCTTTACAAGCTATCAAAGCTTTTATTTAACCACATTTGCAAATCAGTATAAAACGAAAACTTGCTGCAGTATCTCCTTGATGCCTGATGCTTCAAATACCGACAGTGGAAACCCGTTAAGTGTTACTGCTTCCACAACTGCTTTCTTGAAATCTGAAACGTCGATGGTATAATCGACATGGCCTTTCTCGGCTGTTCGCGTTACAGTAACGAAGGCATCTTAGGTGGCACTTGAAGACGCTACAGATGAAGACCGACCTTTTGATTTGATCGACGTTTCATGCTGTTCGGGGTGTTTGCGTTTAAGATGCTGCATTAGGTTGCCTGAGTGAAAATAGGATTTTCCTGTCTTGTTAGGCACAGGCGTCACTGCAAACTTACAAGACTTGCACTTTGCAAGAACTTTCTCTCTTTCTTCCTTCCTTTCGAAATACTCGCGGAAATCATTATCCAACTTCGGCATGATTTTCCTGCTGCAAAGCTAGACCTTTCGCAACCAGAAGTGGAGTCCTCGAGGACGTCCTTGGCCTCGAGGACACATTTTCAAGCCCTTGGCCTTGGCCTCGGAGCTTCAAGTCCTCGAAAACTGCCCTGTCCTCCGCTCGAGGACAGCATTATTTTTTGAACCGTTGAAATTTTGTTGGAAAACGCCAGAAACCTCGCGGAAACTTTGCGAACACCTTTTTTGTTTTCCTCAATTGGAGCATAGGCGTAACCAAAGGGGGGGGGGATACCAGGGAACCCGCCCCCCCCCTCAATTAAAATTTCACCAATAACAAGAATACGCCAAAAAGCCTACTGTTTCTTCAGTTTCAGTTTCTTTTTAGCATTTTTCGCTTGCAACAGTAACTAACAACAATATGGAAGACTAGGGGCCCCGGGTCCCCCTCAATTCAATTTTTGCCAGCCAATTTATACGTATAACCCGGAAGAAATGGAGAGTTTTTGTCCTAAAAGTTGCTATCTCAGACCCTCATATAGCCTTTTTATAAACGAAATGCATTAACCAGGGCCGGATTGACCATAATATGGCGCAGTACCAGCTAGGGGCCCTGCGCTCAAATCGTAAGACTTTTTTTGGTCTTCTCCTATACTTGGCAGAAAGGTGTTGTAAAAATCCCCAAAGTGCCGGCGGCCCGGCGCGATGTAAATCCGGCCCGGCAATGGCATGGTTAGTACGCATAACCATCTATTGTACCATTTTTCAATAACAATTCAGTAATTCGCCTTCAACTCCCCAGTTTTTACGCACAAAATACTTAAAAAAAATTCGCCATGGAAAATGCTGATTGAACAAATCATTGACTTCAATTGAGGGGCCTGGCCCCCAGGCCGAACATATACTTCTATAACTGGTTATTTTCATGACAAAATAAAAATCTCTATGGAAAATCTTTTAGTGGATTATTACTTACTGCTAAAATGTAGCCAGAGACAAAGCTCCTTACTTTCCCCTACCTGGACCAAATCACTTACAATTAAAATTTAACTCAAAAATGCGAGATGTTAAACGTGTTTTGGACTTAAATTGCAAGTAAAAGGAGCATTAAACAATTTAATTTTTTTGATTGGCTTTCAAATTTCAAAAATCTAGTGCTTTCGAATGGCTCTGAACACGTGCGAAATGTGATTCAATGGCATTAAAATAGCTGTTTTTTTCCAAAAAATCGCCCAGCGGCTGCCAAAGTCTCTGGCGGCTGGGGGCCTCGCCCCCAGACCCTTGTCTGTGATACGTTTGAGTTACATTAGCTTTCTAAACAAGTCTTCAAAGTTAGATATTTGCACTTTTCAACTATTAATTTAAGCGCTCTCTCTTTACAAAATCCTGGTTAAGTGCCAACAAGCAACGATTCAGATCTTCCATCCTACAATATCTTTGTCCGACAAAAGTTTCTCTTTTGAAAATTTTTGATGACGTCATTGCATGTGATTTGCAATTTGAGCCCCTCCAATCAAAAATTCTGGCTACGCCTATGAATTGGAGATAGCCTGAAAAACTTTTTTGAAGACCTTTTATTTTTGTTATTTGGAGAACACTTGCGGCTGTGTTTTTGGTCCTTGGCCGCGAGCAATCCTGTCCTTGGCCTCGAGAGGGTCTGTCCTCGAAAGAGCTGTCCTTGGCCTTGAGCCTTGTGTCCTCGACTCCACCTCTGTTTGCAACTGAAACAACTAACGTAGTCTGGAAGCTCAGCCAGAGCGAGATTTTAATTCCGGGATGCCGACTTAACAAAAAAACTAAGCAAAACCTATTTCGTTATAACTAGGATCACCGCATGCACTCATGGTACTCCATGCTCACACGCGTCAATACCAAAAACTGAAGAACAACTTTAAGCACAACTTAAAAAGCAAGTGTCAGTCAAAATCGGTCACAATGATGAAACAGTTAACTTATGACCAAACAAAAGAAACTAACAGAATTAAAGACAAAAAATCGAAATAATCGAAAAAAATCTACGATTTTTTCGATTATTTTGTATATCAAATTCTGCAATGCGATAACGGATGCGATTTTTTTGGTTGTTTTGATGCGATAATTAGATGCGATATTTTACCGAAAAAAACGTGGGATGCGATGCGATTGCCATCCCTGCTTCAGCCATGTGTAATGAGTTTTCACATAGTGAAGCCAGGTTTGGCACCTTTATTTTTCAAGCGGTTTTCACTCTTGGTTTCACGACGCAAATAGTCAAACCTCATTGCGAAAACGCTTTGACGCGAAAGCTTCGATCACATGATAATAAATTGTGTGGGATTAAGGTAAGTCGCGAAAGCAGTTGCAGCGCTCGAATTGGGCAAGAAGTCCAAGAACTATTTAGGTTTGTCAGTACTTGGATTTCGGTCATTCATCGCACTTTTTTTTAATGCGTTTCAGGATTGAAAACTTCGAAAAAGGCAGGTTTGAAAACTGGTTTTCGCTGCTTTTGACCGTTCAGACATGCGCTAAGTTTTGTTCTATACGGCCTTTTTTTGTCATGTGTAAACGCGACATGTTTGACAACCAGGTGCAAAACCTAGTTGTCAAACGTACTGTATATGTAAACACGGCCTAAGAATGGTATCCACCAACGCGGACACCTTCGGATTATCAGTTTTTTTCTCTTCTACACCTTCAAACTTTTAGAATAAAATAAATTGGATTTGCAATTTCGGATGTTTAAACCTAACTTACTTTAATTGCAGCAATTTGCCTGGCCATTTCCATAAACTTTTTCCCTAATATTTTGCTAAGCTGCGGATAAAAGTTAATTCACGTTAGTGCATATACGTTCTTAAAGAGATACTGCTTGAGATCGGTTTTACTGAAGATATTAGATTAACTTGAGGCAATAAAATTTGCCCCAAGCTTAGTTCCACTACTCCCCTTAGCTACGAAAATAGATTTAGTCCGTTTGATTCCGCACTATTGGCAAACCTGCGTTTCGAAATTTTGTGTCATCAGAAAAGAACGATTTAGCAAAATTTTTTGCAGATTTATTATCAAACGTCGAGGTCGTTATTCTGTGAGAAATTTTGCAAAGTCATCTTTTTCTGATGTCACGAAATTTTGAAACCCAGGATTGCCAATGGCGCGGGGTTAAACCGATTAAATCTAATTTCGTAGTTAAGGGGAACAGTGGAACAAGGTTTGGGAAAACTCTTTATTGCCTCGGGTAGTTTTCCCTTCTTCAAAAAAAAAACAATCTTACGTAGTATCAGTCAGTTTTAAGTTGTCTCTTGATCAAACAATCCGATATAACATGATATAATCTTTCCAATCCGATATAATATAACGTATATGCAAGCCAATCGAGGTCAGGGCATGCGATTGGAGTTCAGGAGTACAGCGTACCTGGGCCCGGGCTCATGGGGCGCCGGAGGACACCTTAATCGGCAGCGTGGCCGAGAGAGTAAAGGCTTTGTTTTTACTACAATCCTGATCACTTGATCTGGGTTCAACCTGCACCCTATAGTCACATTGTTGCGTCGTTGGATACGACGCTTTGCGATGATTATCTCAGCTTGGCGGCTTCGAACAAGCAACAAATTCAGTGGACAAGAATTCGAAGAAATCCACAGGAACATTGGATTACAGGAAACTCCAAACAGGTGCGGATTTCTTCAACCACAAAGTAGTTGTTGCAATGAAAAGTGTCCGGATCGTCCAATAGTTACGGTTTGACTCTGTCCGGTGACTGAAAGATGAATATGCACCACAACAACAACAAGTTCACGCGCACTCAAGCAGTTCATCTCTCACTGAATTAGTAGTAAGCAGTTCAGTAAGCTGGCCAAAACTTAGCGAAAAAGACTTTTTTTTGGTCTTTACCTAATTTCCGGCCCTGGCCTAGACAAAAGGGCTCGATAAAGGTATTTTGCATGATATGGACGTTTAGCATAAATATTGTAGTAACAAAGATTTTCAAAGCGCGGGCAGCGCAGCGTAGATGATAAACGCCAGGCTAGTTAAATCGAACTCTTATAACTTCCGGCTCGTTTCTCAAACAGGAAGTGTGTGCTAGACAGTATTTTCCTATTGGAACAGATTAGAGGCGGCATAATAATTTGCAGTTCGTTCAAATGTGGTAGTTATTGTGACAAACTGAACTAGAAACTCTTGGCTGCGGTGTTGATTTTGCATAGTTGGGCTTTTCCCTTTCCAGAATTCATCAAAGCTAAGGCTTTGCTTTTGTGAGAAGGAAGGCTTTAGCAGTCGAATTAAAATGCACCAATTTCGGAGTGTTATATTTGCGTAATGTATTGTACAAATGTACACCTTAGTCTTTCAAATGCAATCATATGGAGCTGGTCTGACATGAAGCATGATTGTGTTAGTATAGATGCATTTAAATTTTCACAATGTTCAACTTGTTTGTACATTTTTGCATATTTGTGTATATTAGTTTGGTCGAACGGTAACGCGTTCGTCTCTGGAAGGGGAGGTCTGAGGTTCAAAACTCGGGCCGGTCAAATCGGGAGCAGCATTGTTGCCAATGGCTCACCACCGCTGCAACATTTTTTCGAAAAGAGCTGTGTCGCCCGGGCGCAATGACGCGGAGGTGGGCCTCAGAAACTCGTTACACGCTTTGGCGTAATACAATAATGTACAATGAGAAATTTGGTTTTGATTTGATGTAAATTAATTAAGTAATATTATTTCAAATGGCTCTAAAAACTTACAAAATTTTCATTCAAATAGCAGTAAAAATTGATAACTTTTCCTAAACCCACGAAAATTGCTCAGTGCCATGAAACTATGTTTCCTGATCCCCATCAAAGGCCTTCAGCAGATGAAGGTTCGGCCATGAGGCTCCCGTCCGTAATGTTACAGAAATGTTTTGATCTGGCGCGTAAACCAGGGTTTGCTTATTTTGCTAAAGGGTCGGGCTTTGAATCCAAAGCTATCTATTATATGTTTGCATCTTACTGATGGGATTCTGTTTTGTGTTTTTTTTTGAAAAAGTAGCCATTTTAACGCCATTTTGATGACATTTTGTACGGTTGTAGAGCAATTTGAAAGAACTAATTGCTAATATTTGGAAGCTTTTTGACAAAATTTTAGCACCATCAGTTCCCCCTTACATCTTAGTCAAGTTCAAAACATGTTCAAAAGTATGCATATTCTTCCCTCTCTGGTTACGCCACTGGTCTTGATGTATGTCCAATTGTTGGGTGCGTAATTGCTGAGGACTATCTAGAGGAAGGGGGAACCCCCCATCAGATATTGATGAGCCTTTAAAAAGTTGACCTCTCTGGCCCAAAACGCTCCTGCGTCATCTGGATGTAAAGTTTACAGTTTGCTTGCAAAGAATTTTTGTGTGAATCTCACAAGACCAGCATTTGTAAGCGTGGGGTCAGTATAAACTGAGAATTTCCTACGACAATTTAGACCACAAAAAAAGCTTAAGATGCGTTGGCTTCCGGGGCTCCGCCTCGGACCCAGCTGGGGGAGATTTCACCGCTACCCCAGACCCCCTACCTGAAAATGAGCTGTATTTCAACATTGTAACCGTATGTCATTATCAAATTATTTTGAAATACAAAACGCCTTGCTATAAACTCTTTCTTTTTTTTATTGCTTTAAAATAACGCGAAAAGCGACCATATAAAGTTGTGCAGTTTTTGCTCTTGAACAAAAATTTTATGGCATTTTGAGATATTTTAATTTCTTCAAAACAAAATAGACCTAACTTTTTTATTAATTTTGTCCTCCCCAATCATTTTGGGATAGCTCCACCTCTGAAGCAGGTGGTCTATCAGTTGATGCGATCAAGCCTAACAAAACTTAGATTGCAGATTGAAATAAAAAAACTGTTTGGACGAAAAAAAACAGCTGAACCAAAAAAAGCATAGCTTTGTTTAGGGTTTCAGGTTATTTTATTTGTCGCAACAATCAATAAACACAAAAAACAGCTGAAAAAAATAATCGATATGCAATGGCTGCGACAGGGTGGCTGCGAAGGGACCGCTAGGTCTTCTAGTCGGCAGCCACCCAATCCGTCACGTTAATGACATATAAATGATGCCAGTCACTGAATGTGCAATCTTGTAGTTAACGGCAAACAGTAATATTAATAAAATATAGAAATCACTAAAGGAAAAAAAAAAAAACTGGAGCAGCAGCAACTGGCACAGAGCCCACCAAAACAAAGACAGCAACCCTTTCTTGTGAAAATCTACTTGAAGCTATGTTAGACAAGAGAAAAAAAATTTCACTCAGCACAGGACAATAACAAGATTTTATTCTCTTTTTTGAACTTGGGAAAAGAATAGTTTCTCATGTACTCGGGAAAGAATTCCACAATTTAGCTCCAATATATTTAATTGATCTTTGAGTTCTTTGAGATTTGAATATTAGAATTATTAATTGGCTGTTAGATGGGAATTTTGTAGTGCGAGTGTGTACACGTTTAGATAAGATGAACTAGTAATCAAATTAAAGAGAAAAACGCGATCTAGAATGGAAGAAAACAAATTTAGCAGTTGAAAACGGTACTATTATTGGTAAAGGCAAAATTTAAAAAACTTGAAAAAGAGAAGTTGCACTTCCTTTCAACTACTTCCAGTAACAATTCTAAAGGCTTTGTTTTGTAGTCTATGTAATTTAGAAATATAAGCTGGGGATCTATTGCCTAACACAGTAAGCCCATAAATAAAATAAGAATGCACTAAAGAATGGCAAAGTTGCAGTTTTTGGTAAAGCTTTTTTCGCTTATATAAAATTCTAACAGAGTGTGCACCTTTAGTGTCAACCATTTTAACATGATCCAAAAAATTTAGTTTGTAGTCAAGATTTATAACCAGGTATTTAGCTTTGTTAACAGATTTCATGGATCCAGGGTGCAAATTAACCCTATTTTTGACGGGGTATTTCACCAACACATTTTACAGGGGAGGGGGCAAAAATGCTACCCTATCTAACTCCTAAATCAAAAGTCATTGAAAGACCAAATTTGGCATGCGGGTTGGTGCTTACCAAAGTTTTTAAAAAATGGTTTTGAGATGTTGACGTCATCATTGTGATGTCACGTCAGATTTTTGAAAAACGACGTCATTTTTGCGATGACATCGCATGCGGTTAAAATTTTGCAGATGGACTTGTTTTTTGATACTGTGTCATAAAATGCCTAAGTCAAGTTAGTTACGTCACAAAAACGTCTTGCGATGTTGTTTATGTTAAGTATTGACAAAGAAATTCTCAGATTTTAGAAAGTGACTTCGGAAAACCACAAAAATCGGGAAACTTTCCTTTACCTTGGCAACTTCAAATTTTCAGAGTTATTTGTAATGCATTTTGTCTTAATAAGTCAAGTTGATAGGAAAAAAAAAACTTTTTTCTGAAGGGATTTATCACAAAAAAAACGAGAGGGGGGCAAAAAACGTGTAGAATAGGATGAAGTTCATTTTAGCAGGAAGAGAGTTTAATTTGGAATTAATTACAATTTGATTTGATTTCTTAGCACATTAAGTCAGCTTATTGGCAATTATCCAATCGTTAACTTTATTTAGTTCAGAATTTTATTTGCATTGTAAATGATCTAAAGAAAATGAATTGTCAAGAAGCAAGTGTAATCTGCAAACAAGCGAGGTACACTATCAACACAGTTAGGAAAATCATTGATGTATAATAAGAACAGTATCAGGCCAAGAGTTGATCTGTAGGAAACGGTTGATAAAAAAGGTTGATAAAATTGTAGAACTATCCCTATAATACCATAATGCTCAAGTTTATGCAGTAAATTTGGAAATAAACAATGTCTAAAGCTCGAGCTAAATCGAGCAACACCAAGCCAGAGTAAATTTTCTTTTCAATATTATTGTAACAGTTGTTCAGTTGTCCACTACATCTAGTACAGCATGATCTGTTCAAAAATTGGACCTAAAGCCATATATTATTTTGTGGGACTTAACACCTAGTGGTCATTCAAGAATTTAGTAGTTTGGTAATAAACGTTTTTTTCTAAAATTTTTGAAAAGCACGATAATATAGATATGAGCTTATAATTTGGCTTTTTTCTCCAAATTTGAAAAGAGGAATAATTTTGGCTATTTTACAATTTGAGGAGAAATACATCAAATTTAAAGCATGCATTGTAAAGAATACACAATATAGAAGCGATCACTATCGCCCCAGTCTTTACAAAAAAAACATCAACTTCATCTGCTCCACAACTTTTGTTACAGTTTAACTGGTTCATTTACAGTAGATCAATGATTTCACAAACAGTTGATTGACGCAAAAACATAGAAGAGCAAACTCTATTGGTAAGGACTGGTTAAAGTTTGGCGGGTTGAGAACATTAGCCACGTCAGACAACTTCTTGCCGATACTACAAAACTTTTCATTAAATTCATCTGCTATTTCAGCAGGAGTGTTTATAATGAAGTTACCAACACAAATAGATGAAGGAGAGCTAGGTTTAGCATTTTGAGGGGTAAGAGAGTTAATTATTGCCCAAAATTAGCGCATGTCATGTCTGGAATTAACAATTTCACTTTGAAAAATACAATTTTTTTGCTGAAGGTTTTAGTTTAGTTAGCTTGTTTGCATATATTTTGTAAAAGCGTTTATGCAAATCAGACCCATTAAGAAAGTGAGGGAGATAAAATTTTTGCTTTTGTCGAATTGAAGAAAAAATTCCTTTTGTGGTCCACGGTTGAGCAGCATGCCGATCAATGCAAATAGTGACAACTGACAACATTTACAAATTCAATAAAAAAGTTGTTAGTTGAATCAGATGAGTCTAATGGTTATCAACTCAAGCAATTCGCAAAGTGATGCATTCAAATCATCAGAAAATAAGTCACGATCAAAACGCCTCTCATCACGAAAGAAAATTGGCTATTCGAAATTTATGCTTACATCATGATTTCAAGAATCAATAGCCACAAAACAAGCAACAGAAAAACGATCAGTTAAATCACTTTGCGAATAATGCATTGTAGTCATTAGTAATGATGTAATCGATAATTGAGCTACAAGCATTGGTTATTCGCGTGGGCTTAATAATAAGAAGTGCACCATTACTTGCTAACGTATTCAGATAAGCAACAGAATCAATAGAATGAGTGTTACTCATGTTGTTTTCATTACCGGTAATATTAATATCATCCAATATATAATATTTATGCTTAGGATTCAATATGTAGATTATTTATCGTCGCAGTCATAATGTCATTTGAGTTTACAAGTTGATGTATTTCGCTTCAATCGAACGTCAAATATGTTGTGATCCAACAGCTTATTTGGACGCCCACACAATAATAGTCTGCTTCAACTTGCGTAAACGCTTATTATCATTATATCAAGGGTCAAATGGCAGAATGAGCTAAGTCATTCAAAGAGTTGTTTTGAGATAATTGCATTTTAAATTTTAAAATGAAGTGTAAACTCTAACAAGCAGTGCAGAAATCTGTCGAAGGTGTTATCAATGCTTACTGTTAAGATGCATCTTATCTTAAAATTTTCTGGTGTAGAATGGTAAGAGCAGTGACTTAGTGCTCAGCATAAAGTCCTCAATGTGACTTGACTCATTTTGTTGTATATTTTTTTGATTAAGTGGTATTCTACGTGATGCGAAAACCAGCAATGTCATCTTAGTTCATTTTGCTATGTAGAAATGGTATATATAAAGAAGCGTCACGATGAGCTACATGTCGACATTAGCGCATTGTGTCGTGAAGCCCTTTGGACTTAGTTCGAAATACGTACTCAGTTCCATAGGCGTAGGAGGTGGGGGGGAGGCGGGGGGCACTGGCCCCCCCGGTTGGTGTAAGGTGTCCAAATTTCGGGCAAAATTTTGGGCAATTTTATATATTTTGGGCAATTTTGTGTCAAAATTTCGGGCAATTTCATGTCGTTTGGGCAAGTTTGCTTCGTGAAATATTTCGAACGCTGGATAAAAAAACCGTCTCAAGGTGAGTGAAGACCTTTTTATTTTATTTTTTTTTTCGGAGGTCACCAAAATCTGGACAGAAAGTGCTGCTCAATTTGAGTGAAGACCTTTTTTTGGAGGTCACCTCAATTTGGACAGAAAAAACGATTGATTTCTCAGGCAACTTCAAGTCATTTTTCGGGCAAAACCTTGGTGCCCCCCCAAATCATTTTGAGCTCCTACGCCCATGCTCAGTTCTAATACAACTGCTAATGCCAGGGCTTAGCTCTCTCTGTCGGAAAAAATAAGTTACTTAGGAAGTTTAATATTCTGTATCTAACTAAAAAAAGTGCAAAAACTGACTTGGCTAATTCTGTCTGAAACCCCACATAAGAGCGCTTTGCTGCGGGACAAAAGACTAACCATAATTGTTTGCCAAACGGATTAAGTACAACCGTTAAATGACTGCGTTTAAAAACAGGTAAAGGATTGTGTTTGAAAACAACCGCTGACGTGGTTACGCAAAGCAAATAAACTCATTAAAGATAAATATCTCTTTAAAAACAGTATGAGGGCATAGGTGGGCAAGTTAATGCAAAACGTTAGCTTCGTTAACCACTAGTCCGTTAACAAACTTCACACCTCCGTTAACGTTAATCCGTTATTTTCAGCTTTAATTAACGGAAGTTAATAAAGTCCGTTAATTCGTTAATATTTTGCGTGTGATTTACATTTCGTTTTTTTCACTCGCTTCTAGAACACGTATTGACGCTGTTGAGCTGATTGTAAGGAAATATTTAGAGCTATGGTGGTCGTTTTGTGTTTTGGAAGTTACATTTTACAGTCTAATCTAATTTCAAGATTAAAATAAGTTCAAATACAATAACAAAGCTGCAATCGGAAAATCTTTGGAAATTGCGAACAGCAATAATTCATAGACCAATGAAGCTGCAGGTTATTATTTGTTACAAAAAAGAGTTCCTTCTTTCGCTCTCTTCTATAAAACTCGTGCTAATACGCAACAAGTACGTGTTACCAGTGAAAACTGGTTTGTACCGGTACGATGACTGAAAGGTGCAAGATATTAACGATAAAAACCTTAACGGAAGTTAACAGAACTTAACGGAAGTTAATTTAGTACGTTAAAAAGAAAAAACTTTTTAACGGATTAACGAGTTAATGAAAAAGTTAGCTTCGTTATTAACGGATTAACGATTAACGGACTTGTGCCCACCTATCTATAAGGGTAGTGCTTTGTGCGATAATTGAGAACTGAATGCAGGGAGCGAAATCAGGAAACTTCTTTCAAAACTTAACTTTCAAAAATTAAAGAAAATACTCATTAATCAAGTTTGTTTCTTCGATTACATAATTATTTCCGAAGCACGAAAATGTTAGCGCTGATTGCAGATTTATGTCTCTGCGGTCTTATGTCCCAGCGCCCTTTTGTCTGTACCCGTATGCCGTAGATCGCATTCTGTCATTTGACCCTCGATATAAAGCTAATCACGATGCATATTTTACAAAGCACACTATAGTTTAATACGGTATGCTTAAAAGCGTTTACTATAGAAAATACTGTATAGTGGAGTAATGGTTGTTTGAAATGAACAATTAGTAATATTATATGTAATATGTGGTTTTTATATGCGAAAATAAGGGCACAATCATGCGATTACTTCATTGTCCACAATTTTACTCAATTTTGATTCTTTTACAACCTTCATTTATCTTCATAAAACAGATTTCAGAGAGCTGAAAATAGTCAATGCATTAGTAAGATTGCAAATAACCTTTGTTTTCTTCATGAACTGGGAAATAATAATTAAGTCCTATTTTACACGTCCATTCTTCTGAGCCGATTAGTCATGATTCTGGCGATGGACTGTCTCTTTTTCAGTCCTTTTTTTTCCAAAATAAACCAAAAACGGTGCCGAAAAAATAGGATTCTAAAAAAATAGAGACTAAATTCTATTGCAAAAATGCTTCCATATGCTTTCAAATACTAAACTGATATCTTTGTACACATTTCCATATAATATTATTATAGGCAGGCGTATAATAAGTGCATTCGTATATACCATAATGCTGTAAGGGATAAAATGGTATACAATAAAGACTTCCGGTAACTATCGTAAATAAAGAAGAGAGTCTCTGCCTTTTTTTATTGCGATATCTTTTTTATACTGCGATGTGTATTTTTATACGTACAGTAGTACATATGAATAATCATTATGCGCGGATTGATTAAATTATCCACCGGCTTGTCATTGGGTGCAGAAAAGTAAAAAAAATAAACAAAGATCTTAAAACCAATTATGTACAGTAGATATTGTAAAATGTACATTTAGACTCAAAAATGTACATGTTGAATTCGAATACACCAAGCAATTTTCGGTATTAAATGGTTCCGTAGCACATATGCATGGCACAGATTTTGAGACTATAACCAGCCATGTTATATCACGTTATTCAATTTTTCATCAGAGTAATGGTGCGATGGGTTGAGTCGGAGCATGACCTTTCAATTCAACTTTAAACATCTTAACCGCAGTATAGTTCCAAAGCTTTTAGTTTTGCTTAATTTGTTTATTTATGAAATGAAACTTTATTCAAGATACAAAATAATTCCAGATTATATAAGAATTAAAGGACATGTTTCATTATCATTTTTTTTAATTACAACAAAAAAAAGAAAGCAAAAAAAAATGTTAAAATCAAATCAAAACAATGTTTAATTTTCACAATTGTTGTTACTGGAATGCTACGATTAATTGTCTCCGTTTCATAATATCAAAAAATAAAACTTTTTGACCTACAGCTGACATTAAAAAAAAAAAAATTTAACTGCAAAAATGTTCATAGATTGAACTTGTTTTCATAATCTCTGCTATATTAGTAAATCCATAGTTATTATTCTTACCGGAATTTTGAATTATATTCTTCAGTTCAACAGTAATTTCATCAAGCTCACTAAAAGCTGTTGCTTCGAACACGCGTGATTGGTCGCCGGCAATTTCCAATATTTTGATGGGAAAGTAGTCTACATTGGCTGTTCCGACTCCAACTCCTACTGTGACGATACCAGCATCTCTAAAAGTTATTTAATTCAATTAAAGTCGTGAAGTTGAGGTAAATATACCATCATCTCTAAAACCACGAAAGTTTAATTAGTCAAATGGACTTTCAATCATTCAAATAGACTTGGTTAAAGTTGCTTGGCTTTTTTCTATGAATGAGGCCAAGGTGTCACAACAATTGCACTTTTTTTTCTAAGAACCAGTAAATATTGGGTTGAGACTGGCTGTTCTTAAATTTTCACGAATTTTCAGCCTCATAATGTTCTTAATGTGTTTTTAAGTTAAATTGAAGAATAAAGTGACACAATTCGTTTTTTTCGTAATAAATCCATTCAAAAAAAAAGATTTTTATTTCCAGTCAACTTGATTTCGAGACATTATTTCAAAAAACACCTGATTATTTGAAGTTGTTAAGGTAACGGAAAATTTTCCGATTTTTGAAGTTTTCCAAAGTCACTTTCGGAAATTTGAGGATGTTTTGGTCAGTACTTAACTTAAATGACGTCAGAAGACGTTCTTGTGACATAAATAACTTGACTTAGATATAGCATTTTACAGTTCAGCATCAAAAACAAACCTATGCATAAAATTTGAACCGCCAGTGATGTCATCGCAAAATCGTCGTCTTTTTTCAAAATATAGCCGTGACGTAACAATGATGACGTCATCAACTCAAAAGTAATTTTTCTAAACAAAATTTTGGTAAACACTAACCCGCATGTCAAATTTGATGTTCCCATGAGTTTTGATTTAGGAGTAAGATACTCCCTCCCCCCCTCGTGGAAAATGCGTTGGTCAAATGCCCCGTATAAAATACGGCTAAAAAGGCCTACTTAAAATTTGTGGTAAACCTAATTAATAGTGCTGAATTATGTTAGAGCTGTCGTTCCGAGAAATTGTTATGTTTTTGCAGCTAAGAGATTAAGATTTTTTTGTTTACTGTTGTCTACTTTTGTTCAATAGAATGCTGAACTGCAGATTTGTAAGTTAGAGTCACTTGATTACAGTAGTTAAAGCAAAGACAGAAACACCTACTACTTCCCATTAACTGTATTCAATAGAATCCGCAAAAAAGCGTTTATTGGACAGCAAGAATATAACTCTGGGGCTGGCATTGTTCTAAATTTGTCCTTTAAATTACAAGGAAAAATGAGCCTCATGCTCTTATAAAATTGTTCTTGTGAAAAAGAGTGTGGGTCACTTTCGTGTGGATCACTAGCAATGTGCAGAAAATTTCACTAAAAGTAGCCATTTTCACAAGAATTTGGGCGCATGCACCGCGTCGTTGATTAATACCCACGGTCGCTTTTTACAGCTTGCTGGTCTGGCTGCTTCACTATTGTGAATGCAATCACAATGAGTTGAGTTTGAATTTAATTGTTTAAAAAAATACTTGAAAAGAGTAAAAGCGTATGTCATAATTTTACATGATGATAATTGTAACTACATATTTATCCACGAAGTTGACAGACAGCGAAAGAACCTATCGATCTTTGAGTCAAGTTGTTACCATGCAGCTCAGTGCTCATCTGTCAAGTACACAAGGTGGAGGCTTCACACTGTTCCTTTTAACGCTGAACGTCAAACAGCAAAGCTGTGGATACCAATTTTTATTGTCTTTGCTTTGATGCAACCGGGAATAGAACCCGAGTCTCACGTTTCATCAAAAAAGGCTTAAATCCATTCGACCACAAATCGGTTGATGTTCTATCACGAAACTAGCAGGAAAACATTTCTGTGCCTTTGTTGTTGAAATGCTCATTGAAGTGGGCTTCAAATCTTCACCAAGCTGCATAGAGGTGAGATGGAGGCCGGCTGGTATATTATGTAAATGCTTTCCACCAGGGACGTTCATTAATTCAGTTTCACTATTCAAGATGCTACTATCTGTGTATTGATATACCTCGCTGCTTGCGAAAATGCAGTTTCATTGTCGTTGGAATCTCCATCAGTCAGAACAATCATAATTTTTGCTGATCCATTTCGGCTGTGGTTATCGCTTCGCCTATTGCCCTTCCGATTCTCGTTCCACCTCCTTCTGAGTAGATGAAGCCTAATCTTCCTGTTGCAGTAAAATACGTTTAAAGTTAAATATTTGCTGGAGTCATAGGTGGGCACAAGTCCGTTAATCGTTAATCCGTTAATAACGAAGCTAACTTTTTCATTAATTCGTTAATCCGTTAAAAAGTTTTTTGATGTTAACAGACTAAATTAACTTCCGTTAAGTTCTGTTAACGGACTAAATTAACTTCCGTTAAGTTCTGTTAACTTCCGTTAAGGTTTTTATTGTTGATATCTTACACCATTTATTTATCGTACCGGTACAAATTAGTTTGCACTGGTAACACTTGTTGCGTATTAGCACGAGTTTTATGGAAGAGAGCGAAGAAAGGAACTCTTTTTTGTGGCAAATAATAAGCTGCAGCCTCATAAGTCTAATTATCGCTATTCACAATTTCCAAAGGTTTTCCGATCGCAGCTTCGTTATTGTATTTGAACTTATTTTCGTCTTGAAATTAAATTAGACTGTAAAATGTAACTTCCAAAACACAAAAAGGCCACCACAGCAATAAATATTTCCTTACAATCAGCTCAACAACGTCAATACGTGTTCTAGAAGCAAGTGATTAAAACGAAATGTAAATTACACGCAAAGTGCTAACGGATTAACGGACTTTATTAACTTCCGTTAATTAAAGCTGAAAATAACGGATTAACGTTAACGGAGGTGTGAAGTTTGTTAACGGACTAGTGGTTAACGAAGCTAACGTTTTGCATTAACTTGCCCACCTATGGCTGGAATACGTTTAAAGATAAAGATTTATTGGAAATAAAATTTGCTGGAAATCAGTTTTATTGAAGAAATGAGAACTATTCGAGAAAATAAAAACGTGTCCCAAACCTTGTTCCACTAGTTCCTTATCTGCAAAAATATATTTAATCTGTTTGACTGCGTACCATTGGCAAATCAGCGTTTCAAAATTTTGTGATATCAGAAAAGGATGGCTTTGCAAAGTTTCTTGCAGAATATTGGAGATTGCGCTGTTTACGTATGCTTCAATTTAGTTAATTGGCTATTATTTGCAGAATAAGCATTGCAAGGTTTGATTATTATTAAACATCGCGTTGCTTAGTGTGTAAGAAATTTTGCATCTTTTTCTGCTGTCACGAAATTTCAAAACGCAGGGTTGCCACTGATATGGAGTCAAAAGGATAAAATCTATTTTCGCGGATAAAGGGATAGTGTAACAAGGTTTGAGGCACCTCTTTTTTTACCTCAAATATTTCTTAGTTCTTTGATAAAACTAATTAAAAGCAGTATCTCTTTAAAACAGGTTTATATAGCTTTGAATTTGCTCAAGTTGAGAGTATAACTAAAGTTATAGTTTATTTTTTTAGGATTTTTTCATCTTTGTTTAGCCTTAGCAGCAATGAAAAGCGCTTGTAGCCACTAGGGCATAAGCATTGTAGTAGGCGGGATCCTGTAATGGGATAACTTAGTTTAAAACCAAAATAACGGTGATAATACACAGAACCTCTAGATTAGTACTCTCCAAATCCATACATTGGCATCCCTGCCTGGACGACATCCCTGCCGGGACGACATCCCTGCCGGGAAGAACTACATAATTATTATATACTGTATGCAAATAACATAAACTTTGGTCCATTTATCTGCTCGATAGCTGAAATAATATTATATCATCGTTATTTTGGTTTTAAACTGAGTTATCCCATTACAGGACCCCGCCTACTACAATGCTTTCGCCCTAGTGGCTGCACGCTCAACAAAGCTGAGGAGAAGTTATGAAAACACAAACAACTTCAGCCATGCTCAACTCAACGTAAAAAAAGCAACAAAACACCGAATTTTAGAAACCACAGTGGAAGATTGGGCCAGATTTTATTTGATTGATCCATATTTATCCTACACGCCCGAGGAAGCGACGGAGGTGCTTTTATTTTGGCCGAATTGCCCTCACCCACTTAGCAGTTGATCTAATTTCAAGCATTTCCATTGACGTTTGACTTTTTTACCCTGACGTTTGACATTTCCATTGACATTTCCATTGACGTTTGAAACACCCAGCACCACACAACAGAGAGTTAAGTTACTGCATAACAAAGTCTAATAACTGCTCTCATTAGCTGATTTTGGGCGTTTACATTATAACCGGAGTCACTGATGCGCGGTTTCATGCCGTAACCAACTGCGTACTATTGCCCAACGCATGTTTCATGCACGATTAATCTTCGCTTTTTCTTAAAAAAAGGAAACCGCAGGCAAAATCAATGGGGTTTCTAAAATTAGTTTAACACGATTAAATTGGCATTGACTTTGCCCAAATGTTTCATTATATGTTACTTAAAGTGAAAAGGAAAAATGGCATAAACGTAGCTTCTCTATATGACACGTAACTCAACACAACCAGCAGGGCCCTAACAAACTAAACTGAGCATCGGTTAAGGCTAATTTTAACCCATATGTGGCAAATGAGATTAAAATTTTTTACAAGATTATTTTTTTAAATCTGATTTTTTATTTATTTGATTTTCCTGATGGATTTAAGTTTGCATGGAGTCGTGGTCAGTTGATTGGCGGCTTGCTTGTTTTGTGAAATTGCATGTTGTTGAGGAGCTAGATTTCTGGAATCCTTTCTTTATTTGGGAGCAGCATAGTATTCGGTCTTTTAAAATGAGCAGCACCACAAGTTTGAGAATTTGGTGCCCCCCAACAGTTTTTGATATTTTACTTTAAACACATCATTGTGTTTCCAACTTTTGCATAACATTGATAATTTTAGTCGCAACACTGACCTTAAGTAACTAGACAAGAGCTAGCAAGCAAGCCGACACATGTTCTAGAAATTGATCATCAAAAATGATTTTTGTTTTCCCTGGTAAGGGAGCAGTTGAAAAACATTTTCTTTAAAGGCCACAAGGAGTTAAAAAACCACTAAAGTGTAAAAAAATGTTTAACCACATAGTCACGTACGAACAGTGGTGGGCAAGTTACTTTGGAAAAGTAACTGAGTTACAGTTACATGGCAAAAAAAGTAAATAAGTTACAGTTACTAATAAAAAAAGTAACTAGTTAGAGTTACAGTTACTTTTAATAAACTTAATTGGAAGGACCGACGCTCGCGTCGCGTGTTCCTTTGTTTTTACTCGGCCATTTTCCAACTAACGAGTGCAAAGTTTTAAACTTTTGTTTATAACTCAAGAACGGTTAAGTCACGGACTTCTAAATATTAGCATCTGGACTGGAAACGAAAGAAAAAAGCAGCGCGTCGGCGGACAAGTTGAGGCCTGCGCAGTAGTGCGTCTGCGCATCTGAGCCACTATCGCATGTAAACAAGCAGCGACTTTTCACTTTAGAATTCTTAATTCTTTGTACTGCAGACATAAGCACAGTTGTACTGTATATCAGAGGCAATAAGAGTGCAATGTTAGTTAATATGCTTTATTTGGGTGGTCTGTAAGTAGGTAGTTTTGTTATTAACAGTGCAATAGTCTACATCAGAAATCATTAGTTTTAGTAAGCTGGTAAGACAATGCGTTTTGCTGTTGGTTGGCTGAAGTAAAAACTGTAATTTTAGGTATAGTATCTATTACATAAGTTAGTACCCTAGAACTGCTTCGGCTAGTGGATGAAGAAGCATATTGTGTAAAATGAAAGACAATAACATTAATTAGTTAAAATTTTGGTGAAATTACACCGATACAAGCAAGCATTATCACTACCGGTACTAGCGTAATATTTAGCGAAACCTATAATAAAGCTGTAGAAGCAACAGAAAAAAGATTGTATAATGTATTGGATTAAAAAATGTATCCTAGATTAAATCATTTTTCCCAGTGCTACACTGTAGTAAATAATTGAAAAATGAATGTGCAATTTTCTGATTAGACATTACAGCAACCGGCCAGTTGATCGAGCGGTAACACGTTCGTCTATGAAGCTGGAGGTCTGAGGTTCAAATCGGACGCAAGTTGCCAATGGCTTGCCACCGCTGCAACATTTCTTTGAGAGGAGCTGTGTTCCCAGGGCGCAATGACGCAGACATGGGCCCCGCTAACTCGCTACACGCTTCGGCATAGAAGAGCGAGTACAATGAAACATTTGATTTGAGAGGTTACAGCAGGCCATCACTGGGTGAAGGTAGTCAAAACTCGGTATTGGCTAGGGAAACAAGCTAAGAAAGCACTGCTAGTTTTGTGTGTCTGGTTTGCATGGGTTACATCAGCCCATTTTCGCTCGTCTGAGAAGTTAGAGTTCTAAATTTTTTTTGAGTTTTAAGCTCGTCAAACGATCGAGTTCTATTTGAAGAGTTTGCATCCCTGAGCGTGGCTATACTAAGCTAAAAATGTATTATTTGACTTTGCACAGTATGTTATTTAAGCTACAGTAGATGTGACAACCAACAATGTGTGCGCCATCTAAAAGTTTCCATGTTGCATCGTCATTTCTAACATTTATATTATGCAAAAATTCCCAAACTGTAAAAGAATTTATAAAAAAAAATCAAATTTACTAAGTCAACGGGAACATACAGTAAATTAGCACAATGTAGCATTCCAGCGTATTAAATTATACATCTGAGCCGTTGTGCAGCTTCTCCAATTAGTGACACGTGCAATCATTTTATTATACATTATGTTTGATTTCGATTTTTGTCGGATGTTGATAGGATTCAATTTAGATAAATGATGGACCTCCTTAAGGGGAAATCTTGTACATGATTTCGGCTACAATCGTTTTGTTATATTGTAGAACCTTTGCTTAATAATCATACAGGGGCTGACTAATTAATGGTCGGTGGCTAAATTGTACCGTGCATAGTAATTAATGATTTTGCAACTTCTTAAGTTAGCCTTAGCTTACTGTTACAACATACGTTCAAAAAGCATAGGTCATTTACAAAACTTGATGTATTGTTATCATCTTGTTGTGTGTTTTTGATATCCTGGAAAAGATTATAGTAGTACACGTATTACTGTTCTTTGTTTGTGCTGTTGTTTGTTTGTTACAATTTGTAAATAGTTCTTTAAAATCTTGTAAACACTTTGTGTAGTGCTTATACATGTGAAGCAGCCGTGGTACAATTCTGTTAGCTGGATTGTATTTTATTGTTAGTTTGGGTTACCATACGTCCTCATTTTTGGAGGACATGCCCTCCTTTTTAATGAAACATAACTTGTCCTCCGAAGACGTTAAAAAATGCCCAAATGTCCTCCTTTTCGGCATTTTGAACAGATTAAACATGTCACTCACGCAGCGTTTTAGTGTGTAAATATAACATCAGTTAGATCATTAAAAGTAGGCCTATATATCACGCACGCGCTATAGCTTACGTCTTACCAGGTTCCTCTAAGACAGTCGAGGGTGTTTATGACGTAAGTTTGGGCAGAAAAACGGACTAAATCTGAGTGAAGACCTTTTTCTTTTGGTCTTCATTATTCTCAAATTTTCTGCCCCCCCCCCCTTTTCGAAAATCCTGCTTACGTTAGTGGTAATAACATTTTGACCTATAGCTAAAATGATTGTTGCTTTCGTTTGTCTTTTGCCATATAGGCGATGCAGAACAACTACCGTTAGCTGTTAATAAATTTCATTAAAAAGGTGTCCTCCTTTTTGATGATGAAAATATGGTAACCCTATTGTTAGTGAGCATGTTTTAACGTATATCGTTTTTGTTGCTTCTGCCTTTTCCTCGATCTTTTGATAGTTTTTGTGTTGTTGCTTTGTGCTTTGGCGGTCGTGGAATAAAATACAAAACTAAAAAAATACATATATATTTCATGCAACATACATATATTCCGTAATTATGTAGCCGATGCGTGACCGAATGCATTCCGATGGAAAGTTTTCACTGTGATAACAAACATATATGAAGCTTCTGCAAACGCATGAGCAAAACAAAAATGATAGGTTTCAAAACCATACAATTGCAAAGATTAAGAAAAAAAATATTGCCCCCTGCCAAGTTTTGCGCTAGCCTCCCTGAAACTTTCGATCTGGCTACGAGCCTGATTAGCAAGCTTTTTTATGTTACAGGAATGTAGGGTCTAAATCTAACATGATTTTAAAGTTTATGTTCTAGTTAATACCAGATTTATTAATTGGGGTCAATAATTGTTCAGCTCTCAACTGCAGGTCTGGTTATTCTGGTGAAACAAAAGATCCCAATATCACTGATATACTTACTACTGAAGTACTGATTTGGTCGCTCACTGAATTGCGACTTGTTTGCTGCTGAAACGTTCTACAATGTCGATATTCAATTTTTCTATGTCACTAAAAGACTAAATTAATGATTTGCTGGTATTACTGACAATATAGTGATATACTGTAGCAATCGCTGTTAAATTTTTTGTGGTACAGTATTTATTTTTTATGTTTTTATGCTGATTAATGTGCTTGAAAAGCTACTTTTGAGAATACATAGTTGTTACTTTTTTATTCTGAGTATAAATTACATCATGTTTATGAATGGTTATTGTACTAAGAAGCATTTTGTTTCTGTGGGCCCTTAAACACACTGGGTAAAAGTTGTTAAATGATTACAAGGTCGAGTTGATTTATGAATTGCTATTCGCGTTGAATATCAATTTCTAGGTCATTGCGTTTGCTAATTAAAATTGAGGTATCGAGTGTTACTTCATGATTCGCCAAAATTTTCGTTTGTATATCAACTAGCGATATTTTTAATTTTACGTTTGCCGCAAGTCAATAAAAATGTTTTAAAGTTCCAAATTTGTGATTATATCGTGTGGTCCCTATCTTTTCAGTATGATTTCGGAATTATTATATCAGTTGCCAGTAAAACTACTTTACGCAAAAACAAAGAAACGGTTTATCGGCAAAATTGGTTTGTTGACTTAGGCCTCAACTTGTCCGCGCCGCGATTTTCGTTTACAGTCCTGATGCTAATATTTAGAAGTCCGTGGTTAAGTCTAGCTGCATAAAATTTTGACAGCAGTTTGATATTAATGAGTTATATGTTTGTACCAAATTTCGAGCAAAGATCACGTGATTTTGGTTTTGGAGCCCGAAACCGCCACGCAAACTTGACGTAAAAAGCAGTCTCATTCAAAAACGGCTTAAGTACGGCAAAAAATATTTCACACGGTTATATATCTTAAGATACCCTTTTATCCCAACCAACCCACTATCGGCTGCGACGAGTTTTTTTCTTTTTTTTCTTCTCATTTTTCCGTTTTTTTCTTCCTAAATCTTGTACGCTTTTCTTCTCCTAAACCACAAAACATTGAAATCTAATTTTTGTGTAAAGTTTTTGAGTTGCAAACGCAATTTTGTCTCCCAAAAATTTTTTGGGGCGACTCTGCCAGGAACCCTCCCGAAATTGGGCCCCAAAGAATGAAATATTTTGATTGCTTAAGCTAGGGCGCTACTTTTTTTTGATATCAAGAGATATTTCAGAAACAAATTTTTTGAAATTGTTTGGGGGTACCACCCTCCCAGAGACCCCCAAATATGCCCCCAATAATCAGTTTTTAGAACGACTGAAGCTAGCGCGCCAGTTTTTTTTGATATCAACAGATCTTAACAGACAAAGATTTTGACATAGTTCGGAGGTGACACCCCTTCGGGGATCCCCCCAAAATGGACCCCCCAAAAATCAATTTTTTGTACGGCTTACCTTTGGGTGCCAGTGTTGTTTGATATCAGTAGATACTTAAAAGACCAATATTTTGACATAGTTTTGGGGTACCACCCCCTCGGGGACCCATTCAAAATGGACTCCCCAAAAACCAATTTTTGGAACGGCTTATTTTCCGGTGTCTGTGTTGTTTGATATCGGTAGATATTTAGGAGACAAATATTTTGACCTAGTTTAGGGGTGCACCTTCCCGGGGACCCTCCAAATAGACCCCTTAAAAATCAGTTTTGGGAACGGCTCAAGCTAGCGTGCTAGTTCTTTTTTGATATCAACAGGCACTTAACATACAAATATTTTGATATATTTCGGGGGTGCCACCCCCCGTGGACCCCACCAAAATAGACCCCCAAAAATCAAGTTTTTGAACGGCTTAACTTTGGGTGCCAGTGTTTTTTGATACCGTAACTGTAGATATTTTACAGAATAATATTTTGACGTAATTTGGGGATACCCCCCACACCCACGGACCACCGATATGGAAACCCCAAAGATCAATTTTTTAAACGGCTTAATCTTGGGTGCCAGTTTTCTTGATATCAGCAGATATTCAATAGACAAATATTTTGACATAGTTTGTAGGTACCATCCCCAGGAGACCGCAAATGGTACCCCCCAAAATCAATTTTTTAAAAGGCTCAAGTTAGGGCGTTAGTTTTTTGATATAAGCAGTTGTATAAGAGACAAATATTTTGACATAGTTCCAACGGCTTAGGCTTGGATCGGATGTTTTTTTAATATGATAAGTCCCTATATGTTGTCAATTAAATATATATTGACAATGGTTGAAAATCCATACCCTTTTTTCCCAAAAAATTTTTCTAATTCATTTTTAACGGGAAAGCGAAAGTTTTTTTTTTTGAGAATCTCGTTGTTCAACATGCATCAGTCGTTCACTGAGATTGCTTCTCAGCAAGCTCCCATCTTGTTACCGGTATGAGTTAAGTATCGAAAATGTTCATTTTGTACTTTGGCAACGGTATTAACAGATTTCTTTCTTCATTCATTTTCTAATTTTCATGTGGTGCCTCTGCACAAGCTGCTAATGGCTATTGTTGCTGTCGTTATGACAAAAATACACAACGTACCACATTGATACACTTTATATTTAATCGTCTTTCGAGAAAGCAAGCAGCATCTCAAAATGTTCATCACTGAGACCAGAACGTTTGGGTTTCAAAATGTCTTTGCCCATGCCGAAAAGCCTTTTAACTGCAGCGCTCGAGGTCAAAGAAGTATTGTACTGGACGAACAGTTTTTTTAGCGCTGCATTAGCAAAGGAATTATCATCTATCTTTTTCGCTGGTACTCATGATAGAAACTCTTCTATCTTTATTATTATTTGATATATCGTAACTGACTAGACCGTCAAAAGGAGGTCTTTAATTTAAAAACGTTCTAATATATTCTCACAGCATGGTTAGGGTTGTCACGTTAGTGCACAATAAAAAATCCGTAATCCGTAGCGCCAACAGCGATTACATAGAAATGTTTCATTTAACCAAAATCTAACGATTAAAGAATCTTTTTTAACAGGGCCAAAACTAAAAGTAACTGTAACTAATAACTTTTTAATGTCTCCAAATAGTAACTAGTTTCCACTTTCGTTACTTTTTTGGAAAAGTAACTAAGTTACAATTACAGTTACTAAAAAAGTAACTAGTTACTACAGTATCTAGTTACTGCCCACCTCTGCGTACTAATACCAATAAAAACATTCTTTAACTTAAGTCATTAAAAAATCGATTGCTACGGGGCATATTTGGGAAGTTGCCAAGGAGTAGCACCCCAAACTATGGCAAAATATCGCCTCTTAAAGATCTACTGATATCAACAAAGTTAGCTCTCAAGCTTAACAAGGACTAAAGGCAAAATCAAAGAGGGTAACTAAAGTTTGGCGAATCGTATTAGACTAAATTGGCGTTGACTACATTCATTTAAACCCAGCCGTTCCAGAAATATTCTACTTCATATGCAACGTAGAGGCCTCCAATGTTATAATTTTTGTTGGCAACCCTGACGTTGATAGTCTTAGAGTCGTTAGTAATCCATTTCAGTCCTAACCAAACAGCAATGCCGCTTTTAGGCTACTGCATTGAGTCGTTTCGCACAAATCATTTTGATCATATCAGCAGAACAAATACGAGCTGGTAAAAAGAGCAGGCTATTCAATAGTTCCGCGATCTCAGTAAAAATCATGCTGTACGATACATTTTAGTCTAAATCTCCGCCTAGCCTAGCAATAAGGCTTTTATTACTGATTTCAATCTTAAGCCTAATGCTATCAGTATCGGTATCTGAGCAGACCTATTGTATTTTCTTGCAGTATTTTGTGACCCTAGAATAAACTTTTCCAACTCTGTTGCAAACAATGGCCTACTAGACTTATTTTCGCTTGTTTTTAGACGCTTGTTACCTAGGCTACCTTACAATTTACTCTTTCTTGTAGCTCGGATCCGTTGTTGTGACAAGATCAAACTGGTTAGTGAGCAGCGAAATGACTAAATGCAGTAGCCTATATTCGCGGCGTTTCTTTAGGTTAGAATTGGGATAGTGTTGCCAATGCTATCAACGTCAGGGTTGCCTATAAAAATTAAAACATTAGAAACCCCTAAGTCGTGTTTGAAGTAAAATATCTCTGAAATAGCTGGGTCAAGAAGGATGGAATCAACGCCAATCTAGTCTTACGCGATTGGTCGAACTTTAAATGCCCCCATTGATTTTGCCTTCAGTCCTCGTTTAAGCTGTTTTTTTTTAACGAAACCGTCTTTTTACGCCCAACTTTTGGGGTGATTTTCGGGCTTTAAGACAAAAATCAGGTGAACCCAGGGCTTAGAAATTTGGTACAAACAATGATCTTATTAGCCTAATCTCAACATTAGAGTTATAAGTCGGGCCAGGCTTTTTGGGTCGGGTGCGGGCCTAAAGTTGACAAAAATTTCAGGCTTAATTCGGACCTGAGTCGTACTTTTTGTTTCAGGTGAACAAAAATATAATCAAAATACTTGGCAACTTTGCTAAATTTTTCAGACCTAACTTAACTTGCGGATTTTTTTTGGGCTTGCTTTGGGCTTCAAATTAGTTTTCAAATTTGGGCCGGGTACAGGCTTATATTTTCGAGTTCGGGCCTGAACTAGTCGGCCCGTTTACAACTCTGCTCAACATGCTGTCCAAATTTTATGTAGTGAAGTCAAATCGTTCTCGACTCTTAAATTTTGCTCTCGTCAGCCGGAAAACGTCCTAGTAAAAACAAAGGAATACACGATGCAAGCGTAGGTGGTTCCAATTGTCTTGTCTTTGCAAACGTAACGAAATGTTGATTACTGCCTATAGAGTCGTTTAGCAGCTTAATGATCAGTTTTAACAAAAATATACTATTTGAGTGTGATGATTTAGTATACATTAATGATCTCGGTAAGTCAAAAGGGCACGACGATATGTTACAGGCACATTGTATACCGAACAGGTTGCTCAAGAGAATCGAAGTATCAGGTAAATAGAAACTTTTATAATTGCACAAAGTTTAGATGTTCCATTGATTTTGCGGCCTCTCTTTCACTATGCCAAAAACACAATAAACCATTTCAGGATGCCAGGAGGGCGGCGAGTGCAAACTAAATTCTCTCTCTCAAAAAAAAGCAACAAAGCGTTGTTTTTCAAACAAATATCGCAAAATTTAATTTGAAATTTGATGTATGATATAAAGTTCTGTTGTAAATCCAATAATCCTCATTTGCTTAATATTATTAAATAACCCACCTAAGCTATTGGGTTGTTATACACGTGTGTCTATAATGATGGTGTCCCACTAGCGATAATTTGTTTGCAACGAGGTTCGACAAGACGACAAGTAACCTGCGATATACTGGACTTTTGCCTATTCCGAGAATTTCTGTCTAACTAACAAAAATCGTACCTTTACAAAGGTAGTAAAACGTACTTTGATAAAGCGTTTTCCCTGAAAAGATAGCTTTACGATTTTAAATACCAAATATAATAACACTTTTGCACAAGAAAGCGAAAAAAAGTTTCGTTTATGTATAACCGGGTTTCCTTCTTACATAGGCGGCATTTTTAATCAATTGTCTGCTTGCAGGTGTTTGCAATGTCACCAACGGCCGGAATAGATGTCAATTCATAGTAGTTAAAAGGAATGCAGATTTACCAGTAAATAAAAAAGAAATACTACTGTCAATTTTCACGAATCTTGGTTTGCTTTGTAGGCTATTTAGCCTACGTAAGCAATAGCAAAAAAAACATAATAATAATTAGCCAATTCGTGGATAGGTCCAAAAAATCATCCAGAATAAATGGGATCAGCCACAAAATTGGTAATCACAAACATAATTCCGTCGAAAAAACCTAAGAGGCAGTAATCTGCTCAGCCGCAAGTGTTAAAATAATTGGAGAAACGACCAATGGATAGGCTAGAAACTCCACCAAAATTCACTGCTTACCGAGGATCACTATCAAGCCATCACAATTACAAGATTCGCATAGGCTAGGAAAATTTGACTGATAACGGTACCTGCAAAGTCTAAAGCATAACTACTTTGTTAAAAGCGGTGAATCATCCAGCCAATTCCGGTGGTTTACAACAGCTAAAAATGAACTATAATTTTTGATACTTTTTGTTTTGATTTTGGGGTAGCGTTTGCAAAGATATTCAACAAATACAAAAAGATGTCCCCCCAAAAAAAGTTTTTGGAAACTCTGAGTTTTGATCTTCCCGCCAAAACCACAGTTCTCTAAACTATTAGGCCTACTGTAATCTTATTAAACTATTAGGCCGAACTATCTCTAAACTATTAGGCCTAATAGTTTAGAGATAGTTAGGCCTAAGCTATTTAGAAATAAACTATCTCTAAACTATTAGGCCTACCACAGTTCTCTAAACCATTAGGTCTACTGTGGTTTTGGCGGGAAGATCAAAACTCAGCGTTTCCAAAAACTTTTTTCGGGGGGACATCTTTTTGTATACGTTGAACATCTTTGCAACCGCAGTCCCAAAATTAAAACAAAAAATATCAAAAATTATTGTTCAATTTTAGCTATAGTAAACCACTGGAATTGGCAGGATGATTCACCGCCTTTAAGTAATAGAGGTCTGTAAATTTCTTGACCGAACTACCATCAAGCAAAATGCGAATCTTGTTATAATATTTAGGCTAAACTTTAGCCTTACTGCGCTGAATATTTTGTATTATTTGTCCTTTTTTATACAGCGAAAACATGCCAAAACCACAGAAATGTTGAGAAGGTTGCCACGATATTTGTGCGTCTACGGAAATGTTTATTGTTCAGCCAAGTACAACAATATACAACGATTAAAAAATTGTGTCATGCTGCAAGCAAACCATCGTTAGTGGGACACCACCATAAAGTCCAACACACATTTAGAAATCTTACATCTCAAAAAACTGCACAAAATAACAAACAAAAGGCAATTACGTTTGTAAATAAGCCCGGATTAAGCTCGACAATTTGACAATCTTAAGCCCAAACCCGACCCAAAAATCCCGGCCCAAATTACAACTCTGCTACAGGCACGTAGCCAGAATGGAATTTTTTGGAAACAAGCTACAATTTAGGGGCAAAGTAATGTGTTTAGGCACGAAATGCATAAAATTTTGTTAAAAATGACCCTCAACCGAAATTATTTAGGAAGCAAAGTAAAATTTTGGGGGGCAGTTGCCCCCCTGCTCCCCCCTAGCTACGATCCTACTCTGCTAGTACCTGAAAGCAGGCGCGCAACCAAAATCTTGCTAAAGGAGGAGGTTGAGCTAGAGATTATAAATTGTGTGCTTACAAATATGCTACACTGTGGCGTATTTAGGGAGGTATGGTGCCATGGCCCCCTTTGAGCTGCCAGTAATGCATAAATATCTAAGAATAGAGAAAAAATTGAGTCATGCCCCCACCCCGTTTGGAATTTGAGCAGAAAATCTGGATAGAAAAACGGGCTAAATCTGGGTGAAGACCTTTTTCTTTGGTCTTCACCTAAATCTGGGCAGAAAAACGGGCTAAGTCTGAGTGAAGACCTTTTTCTTTTGGTCTTCCTTATTCTCAAATTTCCTGCCCCCCCTTTCAAAAATCCTGCGTACGCTAGTGATGCTACGGTATATTATAATTTGTTGGCGTTCTGAGCAAACTGGTTCGACTTAAGCGCATCACAGACGGGGTTTTAGGGGCAGAACCCCCAGCTTCCAGAGGCCTTGGGGGTCTGAAGGCGTAGTCCCCAGCTGCTGGGCAATTTTTGTGATTCATATTTTGCACTGTATCTGGGACCTGTATATCCCTCCAAGATCCTGCTACCCAACAGATATTTGAAATATTTCGGATTTTTATCCAGCTTGTTTTAAGGCAGTTGATTCATAGTCTACAAGCCAATAACATACTTGCTTTTATGTTTGCCTATATGTAAAAATAAAATAGACATTTTGATATACGGTACTTTGGAGACTGTCATAATCGTAAGAGTTTGCAAGATAAATTTCTCTTCTTGAAAAAGCATTAAAAAGAATGATCCCGATTCGAATGTTCTGTTGATCGATGTTGACCCTAAATAAAAAGTTATAATTTCTTTTCAATTTCAACGATTTAGAAAATGTATGATGCTCAGAAACAAAAAAAGGAAACAAGGTGTGCAATTTTATTCTAGAGTTTGAAAAAAAAACAAGAAAAAAATGCATTTTCATAGCGATGAGCGGTGTTAATTGACACTGAACCGACTCCATTCACAATCTATTATTTGCAACCTCCTCCAACTAATCAAAAGTTTGAATGCAACCACATAGCATAAAAAAACTGCATGATCTTATAATGTAACAAGTAATTACTAGGGCAAGTTTTTGCAACTTTTTTTACAGCTTCCGACAGCTTTCTAAATACTAAGAATTCATGTTGTACAATGTTCTAAACTGTTATTAGGAATTTCGTATTGCAACTTTTTTCGTTTTTACATGCAACTTTTTACCGCAATTCTCACTAAGAATGGCGCAAAATGTTAGTGTGGTTTAAAAAATACGCTGTAAAACTATTTCAGTACAGTTCTCTCGTCTTTGATTTGCATAACAGAGCTGTGTGACGGATTACCTGCGTCTCAATGTTATTTATGACGCACCAGTTCGCTTACAACTTCGTGCACTGTGGAGCGAAGTTATAGCATGCTTCGCAAACTGTTGTCAAAAGATCGCCATTTCTCCCCAAGTAATGTTTGCAAATGTTTAGCATTATATGTAAATAAATCGCTTGAGTAAATCACTGTCGTTCCTAATGTTTGTGAATAAATGCAACTTTTTGCAACTTTCGTTAAAAATAAATGCAATTTTTTCAATTTTTTAGTTCAACAAAACTTGCCCTAGTAATTACAGTAAATTCTATGCATTATGGCAATGTGAAGACAAACGCATTCAAGCAACTTTTGTGTTCTTAGTTTTACTTTACTGCATTACTTTCGATAGTCAAAACTGCGCAAGTTCGAATTAAGTGTCAAAAATAAGTCAAATGCAGCCTAAAACGTGAACAAACTAAAGCTAGAAAGTCTTGTATAGATGATTGATTAATCAGATTTTATTTGGCAAAAAAAAACAGAGTTACAAAGGCCCAAAAAACTTCGTTCGAGCTGAAATAAAGAAAAAGAATCATGTTACAAACTGGTCACATGCTGCACGTAATATTACTTACCTGAAATTCAGCAAAACTGACTGAACCCAGTCTATTTCGAGAGAAAATTCTGCAGGATCGATACTTGAAGATTCATCCAAAACAAATACAATATCCGCGATAATAATTCCTGAAAATGTTTTTTAATGTAATGCAGTACAATTTTATCAAAGCAAACTTGCAACATCATCAATAGTAAGTACCGGTACCATACAATGGCAAGAGCTTGAATTCAATCGACTCAAAAAAGTGCCAGATAGCCGGGGCTAATAATAGAAAAGTATAATCTTTTCAGAGCAAACTTTGTAAAAGTGGATACAGATAACGTGTCGAGAGTGTAAGCTAAATCGCGCAAAATCGGTTTTAGACGGTAAGATACTGTGATAACGGTGGATTATTAGCTTCTAAAAACCAGTACCGGTACCGAGTTTGTTTTGTTTTCCAGCAGCTAATGGAATAATATTCCCTATCTACTTAAAAGCAATTTTGCTGGTTTGGCCTTATCCCACCCCTACATGCTAACAAATTACCTCAGCAGCTAACCTACCGAAACAGCTAAAATAGTAACCACGCTACGAAAGTAAACAAGTCAACGCCTCGAGAGCGCCATCATGCGCACAAACATAATAAGAAAATAGAAAGGAGAAAGTGAAGATGTTGTACCTTACACACTCCCCCCAAATAAGGAGTCAAGAACTACTTATTTTAAACAAACCAAAAAATACAACAGATTCACACGTAACAGTCAAGCAAGTAAAATAGCAAGCTACTGTACAAACACAATAAAACGAATGACAAAACAACGGTAAAGGAGGTGGTGTTAAACATAGCAACCATCAACACGATCCTTCCAAAAGACTAAGCTTACGAACGTCTCGACATAGAGATGAATTCGCAGTTTCGACTCTCACTCTGCGAACTCGACCTTCGGCATCTGGAAACACCTCCTTAACTACGCCTTTTGGCCAACTGCCACGCCGACCGTGACCATCAATAATCAACTCAACATCGCCGACAGCAAGATTGCGACACGGTTTAAACCACTTTTGCTGATACTGTAAACATGGAATGTACAGTCTAACCCACTGAGACCAAAATTGGTCAGCCAACAATTGAACTAATTTCCATGATTTGCGGTAGCCATCCGCTTTTACATACTGACCAGGAGGCTCATCGGAATGCAAGCGACCAGTAAGAAGCATTTTTGGAGTTAAAGGCAAGCCATCGGCAGCGTCGCAGCTTATAGGAGTTATCGGGCGATTATTAACAATATGCTCTACTTCAACGACAAATGATTGCAGAGTTTCATTATTTAAAACTCGGTCCTGAGTAATTGCATAAAGGACCTTTCTTACTGTACGTATAACACGCTCCCAGACACCGCCTTGATGGCTCGCAGCGGGTGGGTTAAAATGCCAATCAATATTGGATCTTAACAATGAGTTTTTAATGTTGCTGGATTCAAGGCTCTGTACAGCTGCTCGCAGTTCCCTGTCCGCTCTGATGAAATTGGAGCCGTTATCACTCCATATTTCTAAAGGTTTAGAGCGTCTGCCAATGAAACGATTCAAGGCCTGTAAAAATGAACTGGTGTCCAGTGAGTGTGAAACCTCCAGATGTACCTCTCTCATGGTTAGGCAAGTAAATACACAGATGTAGCGCTTTGGTGAGGAGCGTCCACATTTAACATTAATGGGTCCCATATAGTCAACTCCTGTATAATGAAATGGAGCATGCCCTGGAGTTAATCGACATGTCGGAAGTGGGCCCATAACTTGCTCCGCCGGTCTAGCACGTTGCAGACGGCATTTAATGCAATGACGTAAAGCAGAGCGTACGGAAGATTGTCCGCGCAAAATCCAATAAAATTGTCGAATCACTGCTACGGTGTGGATTGTACCACAGTGACCCTCTTGTTCGTGATAATGCATTATAATTAACTAAGTAACGTGATGTTTAGATGGCAAAATAGCAGGGTGTTTTGTACAAAACGATAATGCCGAACGCTGAATGTGCCCGCCAACTCGAAGAATGCCATCCTTCAAAAATGGATTTAGTCTTTGCAAGGGTTGTAGTGTAGGTGTGCGACGAAGCTTACTTTTGGTGACATTGATATATTCTTGAGTAGTAAGCTCTTGAACGGCATCGGAAAAGGATTGTGCTTGCACGTGTTTCACAATCACATTGGTAGCAGCTTCAATGTCCTTTACAGTCAGACCCCCGATTGCATGCAATGGTGGCAACGGTGTCTTCAAGAGGTATCAATACTTGTGCTTCATAAACTCTTTATATTTCAGAAGCCATGCCACAGGCTTTTGTAACTTGAACCAACTAGAGTACCTCATGCTAAGTTCACTCAAAATTGAAGTTTCTGAGACAGATTTGTCGACCTGAATGTTGTTCACAGTCTTCTTCAACTCAACGTTGCTCTCCGGGAGAAGTGGAATAAGTGGGGTAGCAGGCCAGCTCTCCATAGGTTTCCACAAAAATTTAGGTCCAGCTAGCCACGTTGGGTGACGGTCATGTGCTTGGGGCATCTCCCCCCGTGAAAGAAGGTCAGCAGGATTGTTACAGCTGTTTACATAATGCCATTGATCTGGGGCAGAACCATTGTGAATTTTTAGCAGACGGTTTGCAACAAAGGTATTAAAACGTCTCTTGCGGTTATTGATAAATTGCAATACAGCCGTTGAATCAGTCCAGAAGTAAGCCGTGTGTTCCGGTATGTCCATCTCACGCTGGAGAAACTTAGCAAGTTGCACTCCCAGTACGGCTGCAGACAACTCTAGTCTTGGAATAGTTCGTCTACGTCGGGGTGCTACTCTAGACTTCGACATCACAAATGCGCAGTGTACCTTGTTCCTTTCGGAAACCATGCGCAAGTAGCCAACAGTTCCAAAACCAACCTCACTTGCATCACAAAATATGTGCAACTGCATTTCTTTTACGGGAAAGTTCTTGGGCTTTAGGCAGCGAGGAATGGAAACAGCCTGTAAGCAAGGAGGCTGTTCTAGCCAACTACACCATGTTGCTCTTTGTTCTTCAGGTATATCGTCATCCCACGAAAGCTCCAAGGAACATAAGTGCTGTAGCAAACATTTCATCGGGAACACATATGGCTGAATCATCCCAAATGGATCGAACACTTGACTCATAACAGAAAGAATTCCGCGGCGAGTCATCGGTCTGGAGTTGATATTAACCTTCACTTGAATCATGTCATCCAGGTTGTTCCACATTAAGCCCAGGGTTTTAGCAACAAATTGATCATTACAAGTAATGTCATACAAGCCATTATTATCAATCTTATCGCACCCTGGAAAAGAAGAAAAAACGCGACGGCAGCTACTGCGAAACTTGGACAAATGGAAGCCACTACTAGCAAGCAAATTTTGTAACTGTTCAATCAATACTATGGCTTCATCACTTGTCCCAGTTGAGCAGAGGCAGTCATCTACATAGAAGTTACGCAAAATAGTATTAACTGTTAAATCATTAGCCTTAGTAACATTTTCAATTGCAGTTTGTCTTAAGGCGTAGGCCGCACAACTGGGTGAAGACCGTGCACCAAAGACATGCACAACCATTTGGTGGTCGACTGGCTCTTCAGTCAAGTCATTGCCCGGCCACCACAAAAATTTTAAAGAGTTACAGTCATTAAGATTGACAAGTACTTGGTGGAACATCGCCTTGATGTCACACGTAAAAGCCACATAGTCTTGCCGAAAGCGAACAAGGACACCTGCTAAATTGTTTGTGTAGTCAGGGCCACTTAACAAATTGTCATTCAAAGAAGTTCCATCACATTTTGCGGCACAATCAAACACAACTCGAAATTTAGTACCAGTAGAATGGTGTGGTACATACCAGTCTCGCTGTGGATAGCGGGGTGCATAATCCTTAGGTACCACTCTAGCATATCCCTTCTTCAGATACTACACCATTTTTTCCTTATACTTGGAAAAGTAGTCCTCGTCATTCAAAAACTTGCATTTTAAGTAGTCCAAGCGCTTCACAGCAACTCGACGGTTGTCAGGCAGAGTAACGTTATCATCCTTCCATGGTAAGCCAATGACGTAATTTCCATTGTCAGTTTTAGTGTGGGTTTCCATCACACTAATGGCTCTTCTGTCTTCGATGGAGGGACCAAACTCTTCTTCAACCTCAGCATCACATAGGTCACAAAAAAACAAGCCTTTAAGATTGTGATTGATCACTTCTTTGTTTACATGAGTAAAATAGGTCGAATGAGACCCTGGGAGGCCGTCATCCCTTCCAACCAATGCCCATCCAAGAGTAGTGTAAACAGCTCTGGGTTGGGAATTAGATCCTTGTCTTTTGTCATGGATTTCGTGAGCATCTAAATTATCTGCACCAATCAGTAGGTCCACTTGCTTTCTTTTCAGTAGTGGGAACTTCAGGTCCTTCAGATAATCAAGTCGATTGGCCTCTTCATAGCTTGGAATGTCTTCAGTTAGCTGTGGTAAAGAGCGCACTGCAAAGACACCATTTAAAGACAAAATCTTGTCTTCTTCAACACCTTTAGCATGCAGGTCCACTTGCTGGACCCTCTTACGTTGCTCACCATTTACCGTTGAGATTGAAACCATTTGCTCCTCGCCGCGAGCTCCAATGTGTTTCATCAACTCCTGAGTGCACAAAGTTGAAGTTGACCCTTCATCCAGGAAGGCATATGTCTTGATTGATTTTCTTCGATCAGCTGACCACACTTCGACAGGCACTACCTTTAACCAAACCTTTATCGGGGTGGAAGTGGTCAGGTATGTTGACACTAAAGTTGTGCCACCAGTAGTTCCAGAAAAAACTTCCGTGGTCTTTGGAGTTGAAAAATGCAGCAAAGTATGGTGGGCTCCACCACAACCATCTTGCCTAAACCGTGACTTGTTTGAGCATCTTCTAGCCAGATGTCTGCCGTTTAGGCAGTTGAAGCACAGACCAAGGCGCTGTACCAAACTTTTCCTCTCACCAACTAACATGTCCTTGAACTTAGGGCATTTCCATAAAAAATGATGCTCATTGCAGGCACCACATTGTTGTACCTCATGACTGACCTGAGTGTTATGAGATTTTTCCTTTACATGGGTGCCAGAGGGGCCAGGAGGTCCAATTTTACGTGAATAAATCATCTGTCCAAACCTTGTATTGGAGAGTATAGCGTGTTGCTGGATGAACTCCATTAGCTCCTTGAAGTCAGGTTCCCTACCCATGGAATACAATGATGCACTTCTTTTCTGAAATTCTCTTTGTAATGAATTAGGCAACCTCATGAAAATCTTGTCGATGGTGTCGTAATTATTCAAATTAGCCTGAAAGCCCCATTCATTAACCGTTATAAGACAGTTCCGCATCTGGGTCGCAAGTTTGTACAGTGAGTCAGTGTCACCCTGCCTTAAACGAGCACCCTCTTTCAACAACTTCATATGCACGGCTACCACCTTGTACTCTTGTCCAAATTGTTCAGTCAGTATCTTCATCGCAGTATCATAGGCTTTTGACGGTGGTCGAATAATAATTGTTGATTGAATCGATTCGTACGCTGACCCAACACAATGTCCAATTAAATATGTCAATTTTGTCATGGGGTCCTTAACTCGGTTGCAAATATTGTCTTCAAAGTCAGTCAAAAAACGATGAAAATCTAAGGGATCCCCAGCAAATTTTCTTACCTCCCTCTTAGGCAATGGTGCTTGCTGTACACCATCAGCAAAGGCTTGGAAAGCTCTTGTGAGATCAGCTGTAGCAACTGGATCCTGGAGCCTTGAGCAATTGCTACCAGTAACATTGTCCACAGGAGCTGCAACTGGTAGAGAATCTACAGAACTAGTGGAAACTTCCTTCCTCAACAAAGGATCCATACCTACACACTTGGGAACCAAAAGAGATGCTGAGGCCTTGCATTTTGGTGGTTTGGGTGGTGTGTTGAAACCTCCTACTTGTCCCTCAATCAGCTTGCGTCTTGTCTCAACCAACTATAGGTCTAGAGCTAGTTCTTGGTCCCTTAACCTCAGTCTTTCTCTTTTGATCTTTAATTCTTCTTCCTTCACCTTCAATAAATCCAAAGAATAGAACACATGCTTGGGAGTCTCCTTATCTTCCACAAAGGTGCTTCGTGTGTCAGTTGAGCTAACATCTTCACTGCCACTAAGAAGACAAATTAACCCATCCTCAGGAACCTGTGCAGAGTCTGCTTGTGCTGCTGAACTACGTGATGGGGTTGCACCCAGAAAGTCCAATAGATCTTCCATGACTGAGGTTCAAGACTAGTGATCTTGAATAATACCGTATCCAAAATCTTTCTTTAAATGCAAATGTTGATTCTAAAAGACAGTCTAAGGTGACCAGGCAGACAAACATTTAAATTCAAGTTTAATCACTGTTACAATTTACGCAAACCAGAGTCAAACATCAGAACGTTCAGGCAGGTATCGTTAAGGTTCAGGTAAACCTCAGTAACTATCCTTCTACGACAGAACTCGCAGACAGGCAATTAACATCACAGATTAAAACAGATATAAACAGTTATATCAAATTAACCAGATTAAACAGATTAAACAGACAGATTTAAAGAAAGATTTGCAGCCAGCCACGTAACCTGTATTCAAAACTCATACAGCAAACAGTCACAAAGAAAGGCCAGGGCTAGACAGGCCTAATACAGTAACACATAAGTCCAAATAAACTGCAGTACAGTACTATCTAAACTGACCTACATGCTAACAAATTACCTCAGCAGCTAACCTATCGAAACAGCTAAAATAGTAACCACGCTACGAAAGTAAACAAGTCAACGCCTCGAGAGCGCCATCATGCGCACAAACATAATTAGAAAATACAAAGGAGAAAGTAAAGATGTTGTACCTTACACAATGATAAGGTAAAGCTGTAGTTGGTGAAAACAACATCCACAAAATACGGCTAAATGCTGGCTGTTGCAGTATTTTTGTCAGAGGTGGAGTCGAGGACACAAGGCTCGAGGCCAAGGCCAAGGCCAAGGACACTAAAAAAATCCGAGGCCAAGGCCAAGTCCAAGGACAGCCTTTCCGAGGACAGAACCTCTCGAGGCCAAGGACAGGAATGCTCGAGGCCAAGGCCAAGGACCAAGGACACCAGCGCAAATGTTCTCCAAAAAAAAAAAGGTCTTCAAAAATTTTTTTCAGGCGATCTCCAATTTATTGGCGTACCCAGAATTTTTGATTGGGGTAAGCCCAGCTCTTAATTGTAAGGGGGCCGCGTCCCCCCATCGAGATTTAGCGTCCTCCCAACGAGATTTGAGCGCAGGATGATCAGACGAAAAAGGCCTAATTCTTCACCAAATTTTGGCAAAAAACCACTTCAATTTCCGGCGAAGACCATTTTTTTTTGGTCTTTACCTAATTTTGGCGAAAAAACACTTCAATTTTAGGCGAAGACCTCTTTTTTTTTGGTGTTTGTTCAATTTCGGCAACGGAATTACGTAATCTTTTCTAAAGTACTTTCGCATGCCAAATGCGTTTGGTCAAGGCTGCAAAAGCGACCCCCATGCAAAATTTTACAATTTAAGTACTGGGTAATCCTAAACCACAAATCACATGAAATGACGTCATCAAAATTTTTTCAAAGAGGAAGTTTTTGTGAGACAAAGATATCGTAAGATGGAAGATCGACAAAGGTGCGAAGCTCCCAGCCCTTGGGCGATTTTTTGTAATTTTTTGGAAAAAAAACTATTTTAATGCCATTGAATCACATTTTGCTAGTGTTCAGAGCCATTTAAAAGCACTAGATTTTTGACATTTAAAAGCCAATTGAAAAAATCAAATCATTTAATAGCCTACTCCTTTTACTTACAATTCAAGTTTAAAACACGCTTAATATCTTGCATTTTGAAGTTAAATTTGATTGTAAGTGATCTGGTCCAGGTAGGGGTAAGCAAAGTTGCATTGTCTCTTGCAACATTTTAGCAGTAAATAATAATCCACTCGAGGATTTTCCTTAGAGATTTTTGTTTTGTCATGAAAATAACCAGTTTTAGGAGTACATGTTCGGCCAGGGGGCCCAGTACCCTCAACTGAAGTTCAACGATTCGTTCAATCAGCATTTTCTATGGCTCATTTTTTAAAAAAGTATTTTGTGCATAAAAAACCGGCGAGGTTGGAGATGAATTACTGAATTGCTAAAGAAAAATGTTAAAATAGATGGTTACGTCAACTAACCATGTTATTGCCCGGCCGAATTTACTTCGCGCTAGGCACCTGGCACTTTGGAGATTTTCGCAACATCTTTCTGCCAAATATAGGAGAAGACCAAAAGAAGTCTTACGATTTCAGCTCGGGGTCCCTAGCTGGTACTCAGGCGCGTAGCCAGAAATTCGCAATGGGGGGCTATTTTGGGGATCTGGGGGCGGGGCCCCCAGTCGCCGGAGGCCAATGGGGTTAGGGGGCAAAGCCCCCAGTTGCCGGAGGCTTGGGGTCTGGGGGCAGAGCCTCCAGCGCTCAAAATTTTTGCATGTTTTTGCAAAATGAACTTAATTTTAGAGCTATTTTAATAAAAAATAATGCTTTTAGAACGTGGCATAAAAATTGGCAGCCCAACATGATTCAACTGGGTGCATTAATGGGCTATATGAGAAGTGGTTAATGATGACATTGCAGTTCTCTTGTTTACTTGCTGCTAAATCATAAAATCCTATTATTCAATAAAACTCACACGGAGTAATCTATTTCATCTATATTTTATAAAAAAAAATAATTGGGGGAAGGACTAATGGAAAGATATTTGAGAGAAGTGATTGGTAATTAACTAACACTGAATAGTCCCCCCTCCCCTTATTCCTGAGTTTATGATATATTTGTTGATAAAACCTATGTTTGGCGTTTTTACATTAGCGATCAGATTTGATTGTTTATTTTCGGGTATGTTTTCGAAGTTTTCATGTGACTTCAATTTCTGACAATTAGCCCTCCCTGAATATATGTTTCAAATGATGCTTTAAATCACTTTTTAGTCAATTCCAGCGCAAAAAAAACAGTCTCAAAAGAGCTAAAAACGTGGTAGTTTCCTTATTTTGCATTTTGGTAGATAGGTCAATGGGGGGGCTATAGCCCCCGCCTCCTCCATGGCTACGCTATTGCTGGTACTGCGTCATATTATGGTAAATCCGGCCCTGATTAATGCTTTACGTTCACAAAAAGGCTAGATATGGGCCTGAGATAGCAACTTTTAGGACAAAAACTCCTTGTTTTCTTCGGGTTATACGTTTAAATTGGCTAGCAAAAATTGAATTGAGGGGGACCCGGACCCCTGGTCTTCAATATTGTTGTTAGTTATACTGTTGTAAGCGAAAAATGCTCAAAAGAAACTGAAACTGAAGAAACTATAGGCTTTTTTGTCACATTTTTGTCATTGGTGAAATTTCAATTGGGGAGGGGGCGGACCCCTGTCCCCCTCCCCTTGGCTACGTCTATGCTCCAAGCGAGGAAAACAAAAAAGGTGCTCGCAAATTTTTTGCGAGGTTTCTGGCGTTTTCCAACGAAATTTCAACTGTTCAAAAAATAGTGCTGTCCTCGAGCCGAGGACAGGGCGATTTTCGAGGACTTGAGGCTTCGAGGCCAAGGCCAAGGCCAAGGACTTGACCTTCGAGGCCAAGGCCAAGGCCAAGGACTTCAAAATGTGTCCTCGAGGACGTCCTCGAGGCCAAGGACGTCCTCGAGGACTCCACCTCTGATTTTTGTTCGATTCTCGGAACTAATTTATTTATTTATTTATTTATTAGTAAAACTAAAACATAGTTTGCATAACAAATTTGTTCTTTGCATAAGCGTTGTAAAATATTATTTAACTGCTGTACAAAAAAGCTGTGGTAGATTATAGTGCCACTTAAAAGACATAAATTTTGAAGACGAAATTCGGTAAATAAAAGAAAGTTCCTTGATAAGAGTGCATTGAAAGATTTGTTCAAAAAACCTATGAAAAAGCAGATTGTTGGCAGATATTGGAGTCTTGGGGTTTTTTTTGCTTAAACCTTTAGGTCAAATTTCTGATTTTGTGAATATTTTTTTTAGTTCAAAAAAGACGAGGTCATTTTCGCAATTGCAAGGGGCAGGCGATTTTCTGGATTGTATTAAAAAATAAGCAGAACTTGTTTAATTTTTTTGGTTATTGCTGTGACCAAAATGGTTAAATCGTTTCCAGTTATTCACTAAAAATTTAGGTCAATGACCATTAACTAACCGAAAAAAAGAAGAACTAAATTTGGATTTTTTAATGGCATGAAATAAGAAAGCCAAGAAGAGAAGCAAAAAATTCTGAAAAATTACTAGTGGCACATGGAATGATCTAGCCTGTGATAAAGCTCGAAGTGGTTAAACATATTAGCTCATATAGCTAAAGACGTTAAAAGGGCTTTTGTGGCTAATTTATTTTGGTGGGCATCTCCGGACAAATTTGTGCTAGAAAGGGTGTTTTAAGTTTTTCTAACCTTACCAAGGGTTAAATTGTTGCCAGCGCTAGACAGCAGCACCCTAAGAAATCAGCAGCTATCAGCAGCAGCAGCACCCTAAGCAAAATATTCACACGCTATCAGCAGCACCCTAAGAAAAATATTCTTGCGCAAGATTTTCCAGTTATTTCAAAACAATAAGTCAGCTCCAAAGCTATCTACTGTAAACCGTAACTCTTAGGGCTGAAGCTTTATTTAGCTATCAGCATTAGTAAAAGGAGTAAAAATTGATATACGATCCAAGACCTCCTTTTACCAGCCATAACTCTACATAGCATGTCCAAAGACACTAACATATAGACTCATTGGGCTGATGTTCCATTAGCAGTTGAGATAGCACGATCAAAGGTGGTAGCCAAAAGAGAAATCCGTATCAAGAAAAAAATTTAAAAATCGTCAAACATTACAATATTTAAAGGTATAATTTTTGAAAAGTTACCTTAAACACGCAACTTCTCTTAAACAACAAACTTAATTCAAATGATTGAGTGCATCACTTACTGATCAAGTTTATATATATGTTTTACGTAGCTTTTTTGTTCTGTTTTAATGGGTAATTTAAATATGTCTGTTTAGGAAATCATAAGATTTTTTCAGGGCATGGGTGCCCCAGGTTTTTGTAATGTTAAGCAAAAAGAAAGTGATATTTGTCATTAACTTGCAAATGTTCATAACTTCCAACATCAGGCATTAGCAGGCAAAAAAAAAAAAACATCACCAGGGGCGTATTTAGGGGGGCATTGGGCCATGGCCATAATTAGCATAGAATAGTATGCAAAATTGCGGCATGCCCCCTCCTTTGTAACTTGGGCAGAAGGTTTGAGAACGCAAACGGTAGGCGAGAACCTTTTTTTTTTTGATCTTCATCTGACTTTCGACAGAAAAACCGGACTGATTCTCGGAGTAAAAATTTTCATTCTGGACTTTCTTATTCTCAGATTTTCTGAATCTCCTGCCCCCCCCCCCCTTTCGAAAATCCTGCGAACGCTACTTATCATCACCCTTATAGTATCCACCCATGTACAGAATATGACTATTTATGATTAACGGTCAAGTGCTAATGAAAATATTACTACTGTACAATGTCATTGTCTTACTTTCGCACTTTAATCCATCCCCTTCATATCCATCCAAGCAAGTGCTGTTGTAACCTTTTTTGGTGCCTATGCACTTAGCATTCGCATCGCAGTTGTGTTCCAAACAACCGTTTCCATCTATTACACAAATTTAATTATGATAGCGATATTCTGTGCTATAGAAGATGTGACCCTCGTTACTGTGCTACTTCACTCATTACTACACAATATAAACACATCATTTCTTCGTGTAAAGGTGTTTGAGTGGTACCGGTACTTGTTTTTGTTTTAACCCTGTTTTACACAATGGGCAAAAATGCTACCTCTTGTTTTTTTTTAGATAAATCTCTTCAGACAAAAAATTTATCTCAAATCAAATTGAATTTGAGTCAAATTTATTCATAAGCCAAAAAAATTTAATTTTATCGGAGGGGAGGGAAGTTTCCAACTTTGAGGTTTCCGAAGCCACTTAACCAAAATAGGGCTTTGTTTTGCTCATATGCCGTATTTCCTTGAATAGAAGCCGCCTCGAATGGAAGCCGCACGAATTGATTAAAAAAAAAGCAATAGAAGCCGCTGTTGAATAGAAGCCTCAACGAACCATTATAAAACCGCTTTTTTATTGATAAAAGAAACCAAAGCAAACAAATCTAATGTAGAGTAGAGTAATTGGGCCGAAACTCTAACTTCGAATTCGGTTTTCGACCCAATTACTCTACCTAATATGCATATGTATTCTTAATTAATGAAGTAGACAAACGATTTAATCAGAATAAGACTATTCTTTCACTTTTTCTTGATTTAAGTAAACCTTTTGGCACCCTAGATCATTCCATTTTCTTGAAAAGGTCATTCCATTTCTTAGGCCCCTTATTATTTCTATTGTACATAAATGATCTGTTTGCAAATGATGACCACCAAGCAATTAATAATGAATGCGGATGAAATGACTCTACTTATTTCAGGAACAAACAAAATTGAAGTTACTCGAACTGCAAATAAAGTGCTGGATAGTGTAAGCAGCTGGCTAACTTCTCATAAACTTACTCTTAATATTTCAAAAACAAAGTATATTATTTTCTCGCCGAAACCTCATAACATAAAAGACAAAATTGGAATGCAAATAAAAATTAAGGAATCTGTTGTGGGTGAATAGCAAACTTCAATTGTTTGGGTCTTCGCATTCAAAATAATTTAGGTTGGAAATCACACATGCTAACAATAATCTCAAAATTACGTGTTTGTTGTGATATAATTTATAGAATTCGATCGTCTACTAATGTTTCCTGTCTGGTTGCAGTATACCATGCACTTGCAATAAATTATATGAATTATTGTGTTACAAATTATATGAATTATTGTGGAACGCTGGAAATGCTATACCGCAGAATCAAATCCAAAAATAGAGCAATAAAATTGTTCGGAGATTGCTTTATCGCGACAAATTTTCTAAAGTAGATGATGTTAAAGAAACTACGGTATGTTTCAAGTTAATGATTTGTTTAAATTTCATGTTGTGTGTTTTATGTATAGACATGTCAATAATCAATTTCCCCCTTGTTTTAAAAGTGCTTTTCTTGAAACTTGCAATATTAGATCTCGTCAAACTAAACAATCCAGTAACGTATATTTGCCCCTATACAAAAAAAAAAAAAAAAGACTGTTTGCCAACAAACTATCTCATTTTTTAGAGTAAAAATTTGGAATAATCTGCTCCCAACAATTACAAGCACAAAAAGCTTCACAAAATTCAAAATCACATTTAAAAAATTTTACTTAAAACAAACTTGGATAATTAGCCTACTAACTGATTATTTACAACCACGAGTTTTTGGCTCGTTTTCTTTCGCTTCAATGTTTTAATGTAGGTTAGTTTTTTTGCTTTTTTCCTTCAAGTCTCTTGATCCACTGCAACGTTTTAGCAACTGACCAAAAGCGATCATTCGGTTTCACAAGAGTCCTGGATGCAATAATTTGTAATTTTTTATTACCTGGTCTTATGTTTTTTTCATTTTTAGTTATTGCTCCCTAATACAATACAATAAAATAATGAGTCGCAATAAGCAGAAGGGTAGCACATTAAAACTTGTTCATGAGTGTTTTACAAAAAAAAAAAAAAAAAAAAAAAAAAAAAAAAAAAGCAACAGAACTGCAGCTGACTTACTGATTTCGTTTTCTTGTCACTTGTGGTAGACAAACTTGAATGCCCACTGGGCACCAATTTGAAGACGAAGACGTTCATATAAAAAATAGAAGCCGCCCTTGAATTGAAACCGCACAAAACGTTCAAAAAAAATAGTAGCTGCAGCTTCTATTTAAAAAAATACGGTAGGCTACTTGCATATCACAAAATGTATGTGTAATGCATTCACTTTCACTTGGGCATTTCAAATTCTGATAATTGTAATTATAATAATAGTGATTTTCTCTAAATTAAACTGCACAAACAACAAATCTGAATATATGGTATAATGAACGACCAATTTTTGTCTTCAGTCTTCAAAATATCATGGCGTAAACGTTGGTAACAAACTTAATTTCAAAATCTCACGCATGCAAAATCGAAGACAAAGTTGCCAGATCTCGTGGTATTTCAAGCAAGCTTTTGTTACTTTTTTTATTCTTTTGCACTTCTTTTTTTCTAAATAATTGATTGGTGGTACAGAATTTAACCATAGCTTTAAATAAAACCGGATTCATCTTTTATTGATTGGGTAGCCTTGAAAAAGGCTGTTTTAAGGTTTAAACGCTTTCGTCTAGCTCTCTTCAGAAACCATCGCTAGAAAAAGATAGAATGAAAATAAAACAATGCGGATTCATTTATAAAGGCAGAGAAAATCGCTGATTGGTTGAATAATCATCGCTGATTGGTTGATTTGTGTCGTTTCGTTTGCGTACAGAAGTGGCGCTGTTGCGAAGAAAACAAACTTTCATCAAGATAGATGCTGATTGGATCAAATCGTTGCGTTTCGTTTGCGTAAGAAAAATAGATGACTTTGTGATGAATCTAAAATAAAACCTAAAACAGAATTTGGTAAATTGCTAAGTTTCGTTTGCGTTCGAATTATCAATGAATTAATTGAAGGGAATAAACAAATTCCTTTTGCCTGCACAATTCTGGTTTTAGAATCCGAATGAGTGTTGCTTCCAGTGTAGATAGGTGAAATTGCGTTCTTGCTTTAGCCAGAATAGAAAACTGGTTGGTGTTGAAGTTGTTGGCACAGGTTTTGTTTTGCAGAAGATGTTGTCCAATGGCCGAATCACAGTTAATTTCTGTTGAAGTCTTTTTGCAATTTCGTTGTGGTTGGAATTTCTGTTGTTGGTGTCCGGTTCTAATACTTTTGGGGATATGCTGATTGATTCTATCCTGCAGTCTTTGGGTTGTACGGCCCACGTACCGACAATCACAGTGGCACACGTATTGATACACGATCATACTTTGTTGTGTGGTGGGCAGGACATCCTTATGGACAGCGGGAAGAATCTTCTTAGTAGAAAAAATGACGCGTGGATCTACTGCTCCATAACATTGATTAACTGCTGATTTGGAAAGTTTTTCAAATTTTTGAGACACTTTGCCAATCCATGGGAGCCGAAGGTAGACGGGGCATTTTTGAGGCCCTTCTTTCTTAGCTGAATTAAATTTAGAGATTTTCTTTGAAATGCTGGTGTTGATTATGTATTCAGGATAACCATTATTGAGCAGAATGGCACGAATTTGATCAAGCTCTTGTTGAAGTTTTGATTTAGAACAGATTTTTAAAGCTCGATGTACGAGGGTGCCAATTAAATTAGTTTTCCGTTTCGTCGGTCCAAAAGAATCCCAGCGTAAATATTGTCCGGTGAAAGTTGGTTTCCTGTAAATAGAAGTTAAAAAATTTTTACCACTCTTTTCAATAAAAACGTCTAGAAATGGCAAAGATTGATTCGCTTCTTTTTCAAAAGTGAAGTGTAATGCTGGATGTAAAGAGTTTAAACTGGAGAGAAATTTATCGCAGTCTGATTCCAATTTGAAAATGGCAAAAGTATCATCGACATATCGGTAATAAACCGTAGGCTTGTTTGTGGTTTGGAAGAGTTGTTGTTCATAAAATCCAACAAAGATATTGGCAAGTGCAGGTCCCAGAGGGCTTCCCATAGAAATTCCATCTATCTGTTTGTACATGATGTTATTGAAGCTAAATTCCACTGAGCTGGTAGCCATGTTCATTAATTCAATAAAAATGTCTTTAGAAAAGGGGGGAGAGTTTTGTTCATTTTCATATAATTTATTGGCACAAATTTGAATAGTTTCGGTCAAAGGAACATTAGTGAAGAGACTTGAAATGTCAAAAGAACATAAATAAGAATTTTCAGTTGAAATGGGAGTTGAATTTTCACTTCCCATTTCAACTGAAAATTCTTATTTATGTTCTTTTGACATTTCAAGTCTCTTCACTAATGTTCCTTTGACCGAAACTATTCAAATTTGTGCCAATAAATTATATGAAAATGAACAAAACTCTCCCCCCTTTTCTAAAGACATTTTTATTGAATTAATGAACATGGCTACCAGCTCAGTGGAATTTAGCTTCAATAACATCATGTACAAACAGATAGATGGAATTTCTATGGGAAGCCCTCTGGGACCTGCACTTGCCAATATCTTTGTTGGATTTTATGAACAACAACTCTTCCAAACCACAAACAAGCCTACGGTTTATTACCGATATGTCGATGATACTTTTGCCATTTTCAAATTGGAATCAGACTGCGATAAATTTCTCTCCAGTTTAAACTCTTTACATCCAGCATTACACTTCACTTTTGAAAAAGAAGCGAATCAATCTTTGCCATTTCTAGACGTTTTTATTGAAAAGAGTGGTAAAAATTTTTTAACTTCTATTTACAGGAAACCAACTTTCACCGGACAATATTTACGCTGGGATTCTTTTGGACCGACGAAACGGAAAACTAATTTAATTGGCACCCTCGTACATCGAGCTTTAAAAATCTGTTCTAAATCAAAACTTCAACAAGAGCTTGATCAAATTCGTGCCATTCTGCTCAATAATGGTTATCCTGAATACATAATCAACACCAGCATTTCAAAGAAAATCTCTAAATTTAATTCAGCTAAGAAAGAAGGGCCTCAAAAATGCCCCGTCTACCTTCGGCTCCCATGGATTGGCAAAGTGTCTCAAAAATTTGAAAAACTTTCCAAATCAGCAGTTAATCAATGTTATGGAGCAGTAGATCCACGCGTCATTTTTTCTACTAAGAAGATTCTTCCCGCTGTCCATAAGGATGTCCTGCCCACCACACAACAAAGTATGATCGTGTATCAATACGTGTGCCACTGTGATTGTCGGTACGTGGGCCGTACAACCCAAAGACTGCAGGATAGAATCAATCAGCATATCCCCAAAAGTATTAGAACCGGACACCAACAACAGAAATTCCAACCACAACGAAATTGCAAAAAGACTTCAACAGAAATTAACTGTGATTCGGCCATTGGACAACATCTTCTGCAAAACAAAACCTGTGCCAACAACTTCAACACCAACCAGTTTTCTATTCTGGCTAAAGCAAGAACGCAATTTCACCTATCTACACTGGAAGCAACACTCATTCGGATTCTAAAACCAGAATTGTGCAGGCAAAAGGAATTTGTTTATTCCCTTCAATTAATTCATTGATAATTCGAACGCAAACGAAACTTAGCAATTTACCAAATTCTGTTTTAGGTTTTATTTTAGATTCTTCACAAAGTCATCTATTTTTCTTACGCAAACGAAACGCAACGATTTGATCCAATCAGCATCTATCTTGATGAAAGTTTGTTTTCTTCGCAACAGCGCCACTTCTGTACGCAAACGAAACGACACAAATCAACCAATCAGCGATGATTATTCAACCAATCAGCGATTTTCTCTGCCTTTATAAATGAATCCGCATTGTTTTATTTTCATTCTATCTTTTTCTAGCGATGGTTTCTGAAGAGAGCTAGACGAAAGCGTTTAAACCTTAAAACAGCCTTTTTCAAGGCTACCCAATCAATAAAAGATGAATCCGGTTTTATTTAAAGCTATGGTTCTTTTTTTCTCTTATTCACATCCGTCGTTTATATGGTTTCCCATTGTTGGAAAACGCCAACCAATCTCATCACAATCGATAACACGTTTGCGTAATGAAGCAATAAGAATTGTTACTAATTCCAAGTTAAGAATGTCTATTACCCCTCGGTATCACATTCTATAAAAGTGCTGAAATTGCCTGAGCTTTACGCCTTGAAAATTGTTAATCTTAAGCACCAATACATCTATGTACTTTTCCCCAATCATTTCCTACGTTCTTCACTCCTATTTCCTAATTTAATAAGCGATTTACCTGAGCAAAGACTGAAAACTAACTGCTAGTATACATTCCAGAATTTTCTGCTGCACGTTCTCAAAAGTCTTTTAAAAATCAAGGTACAAAAATATGAAGCTACCTCCCTATTAAAATCAGACAATTAACTTTTTATAAATTAAAAAGTGACTACAAGAAGAAATTATTCGAAAGCTATGTTGTTAATTTGCCACATTTGTTTTTTATCAAAATTCATTATGCATTAGCAAGCAATTTTCTCAAAATTTGTTACGCTTTGAGCGACTGCAATTTTAGGGTGGCCTCTTGACACGAAGACCTGAAATACTGATCACCTTGGCAGTCTTCTGTCGAGATTGTATAAGTATTTTGTTTGTTTAAGATATCTTGTTGTTTGTTTTTGTTTTGTTTATTTTACCAGTATATCTTTGTTTTTTTGCAACTCGACAAAATTAATAAATTCTGTCTGTCTAATTCCCAAAAACTGTATGCGCAAAATTTGAAGCGCATGTGATACCATTGAGAAAAAGACGTCATATTTTTTTTGCAAAATTGGCTGTAATAATTTCATCACTGAAATATTGTCGACAATTCAAAAGTAAAACCTTTTTTCTGCAAATTACAAGCAAACAACAACAACCATCATTCAAAATTTGGTGTTACCATAGCTTCTGGTTTAAGGAGTTAAATAGATATATGGAAAACAATTGGCCCTTCTTCGTGTACTGTGTATTACATACTGTACGTCAAATCGCCCGCGTAAAATAGTAAGCCATTAATTTAATCAGAAAAATAGCCTTTGGCCTATAGCATTACTGTATTTGATATAGGATAAGTTAAATAAGAAACAATACAAAAATCATTAAAGACAATACAAAAACGTTCTCTTTCGTTGTAATGTGTAAAAAGCACAAGCTTAAAAACTTTTAATTGACTACACATACGTTAAGTCTCTGTATTTGCTGTCATTTTTCAAAACTGTCTGGCTGAATTAATTGATGAGTTTCAATTAATTGATGATTCTATTCTGTCTTGCGTTGACTATATTTTGAATTCAGGTGACTTTATTTTAATTTAACTATCTTACTTTTTTTTTTGTATGTCTCTTGCAACACATTTAGTATAAAAAAAACTTAGAATTTCAGTATGGTAATTTTAAAAAAATGAAAATCTTCGAAAATCACGTTTTAGGTAACTAGGGAAGTAAGATAAATAGCATCTTCAGAAAAAAACGCGCAGCTATTGAGGTAAGCGAAATGTCGAATTTTTATTGATTTAAACTTTCTTATCTGTCAATAAAGTCATATACAGCATCAAAAGAGCAAAATATACAAAATATTCCTGGTATCAGCAAAGAATTTAAATGTCACCAACGTTACTTCCAAAACTCAGGAGATTTGAAATAAATTTCGCAATCCTCGTCATCCAAAGAATTTTGGAAGTATGGGAGGCAGAGCTGTAAACAGGCAGACAAGTGCAGGCCCAAACCCGAAACTATAAGACTGAAAGTAAAGTTAGGTCTTTAAAATGTGTACGGTTATTGCTCATAAGCGGTAAAAATCAAACTACTTATTGCTGATCAATTGTGACGCAATAATAATAATTGTGTTGCAAAAACGGTATTGTTTGTTAAACGAAATCGTCTTTTAGTATTGCAAAATTATTTCAATATATTGCAAAATTCAATTATTGCAAAATTATTTTGGTTGAGTTAGCCTAATTCAGGGATCAAAATTCTTTGCATTGTGTCGACTCCTCTTCACACTAATGATGAAGGCAGTTCACTTCGAAACACGGGAATGCTCCCGCGACAGGGGGCTCCGCCTCATCTGCGTCAATAGGGGTTGAAATGATTACCCATTTCGACGCAGAGACAGCATTAAGGTGTTGTCAAATGAAGTAGGATTGTAAGAGGTGATGTCTTTGTGAACTATTAAATTAGTTTTGCCTATTTCACTTTAGGAATAATTTAACTTATTTCAATTACGCTTTTACAACACCTAAAATCTGAAGCAAAAAGCAGGTATGAATATCAAGCTCAAATTATGCTTGACATTGTGTCAATCTTAAGCACAAGCTCCATCCGAAAAGCCCCGCTCTCCTCACAACTCTGATGGGAGGTACTTTTGCTGACTACAAGTTCATGGAGTAAAGTTAAATATAATAGCAAGTATTACAGGATGCAGCTAATTGTGTGTGATTTTATGGTAGCAATAGCCGAACTAACCGATTCAACAGCTTTTAGCGGCTAACCTCGAATTATTTGCTCCACTTCTGCACTTATATTTTCTAGATTCCCGTATTCAGTCACTTCAAAAGCACGAGAAGAATCACCGGCAATCTCCAATATTTTATTTGGGGAGTAATTCAGGTTTGCTGTTCCGATTCCGACTCCAATAGTGGTAATGTTCTTGTATCTAAATTTTTTTTTTAATATTCAAACAAAAACAGTTAAATTTTATGAGATACATATAAATAGTTTGAATAACAAACCTTGGAGAGTAGGATGTTCCAAAAAAAAGTGACCTTTTCAGCTTTTGATATATATAGTCCGAATTTGCTTTTTGGTGAAAAAATCACAGTGTAAAAATAAACTCAACGTTGTTTCATTGTTTGACAACCTAAAAATAACATCATGAAAGATGATTTTCAATTTGACCTCGATGCATTTTAAAGGCTAATTGCTTTTTTTAAGTGCTATTAAAACGAAAGCATCTTTTTTTTTATTTCGGGTAATTTCAGCAATTTTTTTGCATTTTCACATCAATCAAATTAAACACAAATTTATTAATTTAATCGGCATAAAATTTTTATCAGAATTTTTCTCACTATTTTGTATAATATGCTTTTATGTTTATGAAGATATTTCAACAGAATCAGCCAATCCGTAGCAACTATTCACTGTGCTATCTGCAGTTTATTAACCGCACAATATTGTAACCTCGAAGTACAAAATCTCTGAAAACGTGTTAGGATTTGATTGTGGCGAACTCAAAGGCTGATTTATTATTTCTGAACATATAGGAAGTATTAATACGTAGCTATTTCCCCAAAACACTCGGGATAAGTAGCAATTGTACTGCTCAGTAATTGTAGTCGTGCATTTTCATAAACCAAGCTACCGTTTGACCAAAAGACAGCAAAGTAACCATTCAGTCGTCAAGTCAAACTTCCATCCAAAAACTGTTTGCCACACACGAGGAAGCTTCACACTGTCTCTCTGAACACAAGCTCGAATATGAATACAGATTTTCGTTGTCTTTTGGTTTGAGTCGAACGGGATTTAATATGCTGAATGGCTTTAAAACAGCAGCAAATTCAATTGACAAGAATTTGAAAAAGTTCGCATGAACAACAGACCTTTAAAATATTCAAAGCAGAATTAAATTAGTCCAAGCACTTATTTTTGTCGGCTGCTCATTGCTAGGGGTGCCATATTTTCATTGACCGAAAAGAGGACAGTTCCAAAAAACGAAGTGCAAGCGACCAAACCCGCGTAAGGTACTGGATACCGGACAAACTGAAGCCTTTTTTTTTTTTCGGAGATCACCATTTCGCAAAATCAGCGCAAAAACAAGAGATATCCAAAAAAAGGTCTTCAATTCAGCTTACTAGCGCTGATTTTGGCGAAAATTGTGTTTTGGTTGGTTTGGTCTGGTCTTCGGCTATCTTGTTTTCTACTCTGGAAGAATATCGCTTTTGGTTTGCTTGTATTTCGAATTCCACCTCTAAGTTCTGGGCGTTAAAAAAAGAGGACATTTGGCTACTTTTTGAGTGTTCTACCAGGACATGTCATTTTAAAAGGAAAAAGAGGATAAATCCTCCGAAAAGAGGACGTATGATAGCCTTACTCATCGCAAACAGCAGCGTGCGTATTGTCCAATAGTTAGCGCGTGGCGCTGTTTTGCAACATCATCATTACATTTTGGATCCGGTATTGTCCCCGTCGACGTTGTTGGCCGGATTTCCTATGTTCATTGTCTTTCCCACGCCTCGCCATTTTGTTCGATCACATGCATCCTCTTTCACCAGTCCATTTCTCTTCATCTAATTCTCTACTTGCTTTTTTCACGTTTGTTTCGGTCTTCGTCTCTCTCTACTACCGCTCACTTCAAATTTCAAAGCCTTCACTATTACATTTTCATCTTCTTTCCTCAAAACATGACCGTACCACCGCATACTTCTCGCTTTAGCCATTCTATCTAAAGACTTCTTTATGCCCAACATGTCTATCAACTCCTCGCTACTTCTTTGATCTAATAGGTTCACACCACACAACGCTCGAATCATCTCCGTTTCTGTTCTTCTCATTATTGCCATTTCTTTTTCTCTCAAGCACCATGCTTCACTTCCATACAACAGAACTGATCTTACAAAAATTTTGTATACGTTCCCTTTCATCTTTAATGAAAACCTTCTGCATTTGAGTATTAGCTGTTTTGCAACATGGGGGTAAATGTCGGAAGCATGGTTCTGAGGGTAAAGTCGTCGTTTTTACGTTGACCATGATGGTATGATATGAGCTCAACCTCCACCCTAGTCACGTTGTTGCGTCATTAGAAAAGATCCTTAAATTACTATGATTTTTATTCAAATTTCATCTCAAATACCTGTATGTTTGAAATTTTGAAGTTGCTAAAGTAACGGAAAGTTTTCCAATATTAAGGTTTCCGGAAGTTTTCCAATATTAAGGTTTCCGGAAGTCGCTTTTCAAACTCTGAGCATTTTTTGGCTAAAATTTTACAAAAATGACGTCGTAAGACGCTTTTGTTACGTAACTATTTTGACTTAGGCGTTTATAATTTAGTATGCACAAACTTCAAACCCTGTGACCTCAACGCAAAAATGACGTCATTTTTCAAAAATATAGCCGTGATGTCAAAATAATGACGTCATAAACTTAAAACTAATTTTTCTGAAAGAAATTTGGTGAACACCAACCAGCTTGCCAAATTTGGTGTTTTCATATCTTTTGGTTTAGAAGTTAGATAGGGAGGTATCTTTATACTCCAGAGTCTAAAATGTGTTGGTCAAAAAATCCATGTAAAATAAAGCGGATAATTTTGAAATTTTTAACCATTTAATATTTTCGATGATTTTTTTTTCAGAAAAAAAACAAGCTACAGTGAGTTACAATAGCTGTAGCTCATTTTTTCTGAAAAAGTAAAATAATAAAGTACCGTAATTAGCTACGACAAATAAAAGACATGACCATCTCTTTTAGCAATCGAAAGCAATGTACCTAGCAGTTTCCGACGCTTCAGCCTCGTTGTTGTTGGAATCTCCGTCAGTCAGAACAATCATAAATTTTGCTGAGGTATTTCGATGATAATTGTCAAACTCATTTATTGCTATACGCATTGCCCTTCCGATATTCGTCCTAACCCCTTGCGGATATAACCAACTGATTTCTTCTGTTGAGAAAAAAATACCACAAATGAACTGCCACTACTTTCAGGTATCAACGTGATTTTCAAATGATGCTTTGCTGCATGCAGAAAAGTTTCAATTCTTTGCTCCTAAAAGTCTATAGCCTCTCACGACTCGAACCTTTGTCTGGCACGTAGATGAAAGAAAAGGAACATACAAGGGCCATCTTTGCCCTTTTTGATTAATGTCACACAGCATCACTATAACTTTTCCAAACCAATAGGGGTGGGACCCCATTATAAAATGCAATTTATTTTGTCAGCACAAAAGTCACGTTTGCTTTGTATGTGTTGATTGAGCTAAACGTAGTTTTAGGTCAGTTGTGCGACTTACTGACCAACTATATGTACCTGTGCCTGGCCCCGCACTGGTCACTACCCCTCTTTTTCTTTTTTTTTCTATCAATTACTCCAACAATTCTTTTAGCCGTTAGATTTATTTACATCTTGTGCGCCTGCACGTATATTAATGAGTGCGATTAGGCCCACATTGTGCATATTTTCTCTGGTAAGATAGATCGAGCAACCATGCAAATAAAAATCGCTTGTTTTGACTTAAATATCCTCTGCATGTTTTAACGTCTGGCGTTGTGTCGCTATATACTTTCTTTTCCTGACTCTACATGTAATTTCTGTGTTAGTGTCCATTCGCTATTTTTGCGGTAGTCAAGAATAAAAAATATGAATCAATCAATCAAATGAAAGAGTTAGACGATTTTTGATATCCCGTTGCAGAAAAACTTTTATGCTTCGAAGCATTTCCTATCATCAAAAAAAATACGATAAAAATTTTTACTTATGCTCATAGATGGGCACAAGTCTGTTACTCGTTAATCCGTTATTAACGAAGCTAACTTTTTCATTAACTCGTTAATCCGTTAATAAGTTTTTTCATGTTAACGGACTAAATTAACTTCCGTTAAGTTCTGTTAACTTCCGTTAAGGTTTTTATCGTTAATATCTTGCACCTTTCAGTCATCGTACCGGAACAAACCAGTTTGCTCTGGTAACACTTGTTGCGTATTAACACGAGTTTTATAGAAAAGAGCGAGGAAAGGAGCTCATTTTTGTGGCAAATAATAAGCTGCAGCTTCATAGGTCTATTAATTACCGCTGTTCATAATTTCCAAGGATTTTCCGATCGAGCTTTGTCAATGCATTTCAACTTATTTTTATCTTGAAATTAGATTAGACTTTAAATTGTAACTTCCAAAACACAAAAAGATCGCCACAGCAATAAATATTTCCTTACAGCAATCAGCTCAACAGCGTCAATACCTGTTCTAGAAGCAAGTGATTAAAACGAAATTTAAATTACACGCAAAATGTTAACGAATTAATGGACTTTATTAACTTCCGTTAATTAAAGCTGAAAATAACGGATTAACGTTAACGGAAGTGAGAAGTTTGTTAACGGACTGGTGGTTAATGAAGCTAACGCTTTGCATTAACTTGCCCACCTATGCTTATGCCGCGTTTACACATACGTTTGGCTACTAGGTTGTACCTGGTTATCAAATTTGTCGTGTATAGACACAACAAAAAAGTCGTTTATACAAAGCTGTTTTCGCGACTAGGAACGAAACATTACGCATGTGTGAACGGTCACAAACCCGGTTTTGAAACCTGCATTTTTTGAGGTTTTCAAACCTGAAATGCAATAAAAGAAGTACGATGAATGACTACTAAACAAAATCGTAGCCAAACAAAAGAGTTCTTGCCCAATTCGAGCACTGCAGCTATTTTCGCAACTTACCTTAATCTCACACAATGCACACCGCTTGTAATCGAAGTTTTCGTGTCGAAGCGTTTGCACATTAAAGTTTGACAATTCGCGTTGCGAAACCTTGTGTGGAAGCCGCTCGGACAGTAAAAGTGCCAAACCTAGTTTTATTATGCGAAAACTCGTTTACACATGGCTGAAGTTTCCTTCCGGATCGCAAAAACCTTTAAGTGTAAAAGCAGCCTTAGATAACTATAAAGCAAGGAAAAGACTTTAAGTCACAAAAGTGGCATTATCAACTCTACACAACTTGTCAAAGAAAGGTTGTTGCACTGTATTGATGAATATTGCAAATAAATATATAGAAAACCAAGCAATTGTCTACAAAATTTAATGCTCTAATGGTTTTCGCTTTAAGATATATTCCCTTTTTTTTTTTACAAAAATCAGTAAATTTGGAATTGAGGCAGGGTGCTTTTAATTTTTTTGCCAATTTTCAGCCTCATTTGTTTTTAATTTTTTCTTGAATTTTGAGAACATCGATGTCAATTTCATGGATCACGCTGTAAAACTGTTCAATTCCGAATGCTCTGTCAGCTTAAGTAAACCTTTTTTTGCTGCTTTTTGCAGCATCATAAAATTGCAAAAGTAAATTATTTCCAGTTTCAACTCCAGCCAAAATTTTCTCAGTTGCCAACGTAATGCGCAACAGTAACATATAATTTCGAAATCGTTGCAAATTTTGCTTGCAAATATCGGAAAATTACTAAAATTTCATTGTTTTGAATCAGTACCGTGCTCAGTTTAAGTCAATTTTTGGATTTGAAATTTATTCTTTTTCGTTTTGTTCTTAACTTTTGTTGATTACTGAAGTTGGCATTGTTCTTAGATTTTAAGCAAAAGTGAGCTTCGTGTTCTTTTAAAATTGCTTTGATAAAAAAATAGTGTAAATGACGGGATAATTGAAATAAGAGAATCCACCAAAAATAAAATTGCTCAAAAGAGTCCAACAGTTTTGTTGCTGTACCTTCAATACTGGTATGATCGTGAACGTCTGCCAACGAGATTTCCGTTGTTGGATAATCACTAAAAAGAATGATCCCAATTCTAACGGTTCCATTATCAATGCTGTCACTGAAAAGAAACAAGAGTGTTTATAAATAAAAAGTACACATTTTTACTACAACGTATTATTGCCGAAGTAAAGACATATCCTGGTGTTTTAAACGGGCCAACTAGTTTGGATCAAAACCCCAAAATATAAGCCCGAGCCCGCCCTGGACCAGAAAACTGATTTGAGCCCAAACCAGGCGGGAAAATCCCAAAAGTTAAATCACAGTAAATCTAGTACACGTACTGTATGAGGCGTAGAGTATAGTTGTAAACGGGCCGACTAGTTCAGGCCCAAACCTGCAAAATGATTTATAGTCCAAACCAGCTCCGTGTCGCGATCGTTGAAACTTGGCTAGAGTACAACCTTTAATCCCTAGAATTGCCCAAGTCGGCTGAAACTAGAGAACGACTGAGATGTTAATTGAGGAATCGAAAATGGCAGTTGACAGTTCCTTTAGCTTCTTGAATCTCAAAAAGCAGCACACCAATCTTAAATTAAAACTATTAAAATTGAAAACACAAAACCATTCTCACTGAGCAAAATCGCTCCACTAACACTTTTTACGATCGACCACATTCAGATCGTAAAAGACTTAACCGCGATCGACCAGGTTCAGATCGCACCTTACACACTCTCGCGATCGCCCAATTCAAATCGCCAAGCTATACGGCTACTCAAGCCAACCACAGATACACACACTCGGTAAAAATGCCTATGAAACTAATACCTAAAATCACCCACTCTTAGAATATTAGAATGAAAAACGACTCGCCTATTTATACTACGACAAAAGCTATCAAATATCCTAGAAAAATCCTTGATATGTCAGAATAGAAAAAAATACACTTGCTTATGATAACAGATTTCGACCTAATTATGATGTCACAACTTTAAGTCTAAATATACCAATTAAGAGTCGCAAACAACCCAAAGATCGATAACTGCAGAAAATAGCAGAATGTACTAGAAAGGAATTGTCTAGAATATCTCGAATATTCTAAATCAAAAAAAGAGGCAAAAGTAGTAAATCAGTCACGTAAGCGTTAAATACCACAAATAATCATATCTCAGGTATTCAAAATTATTATTTCGTGACACTCCAAAAAAGCATAAAAGTTAACTAATTAGGCCCTAGTAATGTGATCGGTGGAGTTGTATTTCTGAATGTGTTGCGATATAGTTACTAATAAATCTCTTTGCTGAAACTATATTTTAAAAACAAAATATCTAGTAAGAGCAAAATGTGTGCTAAATTTCTACAAGCCCTCAAACTTTCAAAGTGATGCAGATGAATAATTTTCGTCTTGAACTGCTGTGGACTGATACAACAAGAATTTTTTTTGGCTAAATCTCTTGCGTCATATGTGAACATAGAACCATTAAGCAGCGTTTGCTTAGGTCGCCACGCAACGCGAGACCAAGGGTGGCAACCTTCACGAGTTGTCGCTCACGTCATCTGCTCAAGATAAGCCTACCATTTTGGCTTATTTACATTTTAAGTCAAGTGACGTTCGGCATCTGCTCGCGAAGATTGCAGCCGGTTACAATCTTTCCCAAGTTATCAATGACGTCATGACTAGACGACCCTTAAGGTCCCTTTGCGGTTTTCCCAGTTACCTTGGACAAACTGTACTTTACGTAACATTGTATGTATTTGCATTGCATTTCTTTTAACTTTTTTCAAACTGTTTTTTTGTAATGTCGGTGTTTGTTTTATTTCACTGATGCGGTAACTAAAATAAACTCGTTCGTTCATGTTTTGGTTGCTTTGCGTTGCGTCGTGTCCTGTGTAAATATGCCTTTACTTTCGCTAGTGTAATGTGCGAAATCAGCATAAAAATTAACTGTATCGAATGCCATTGTTAAATAAATAAAATTGCTTCAATGACGTTTATTTTGTCGAGTTCGTTTAGAGTTTAGACCTCGAAATCTATTGTTTTATGGTTCAGTTTTCTAGAATTGTAAACTGAAAATATTTAAAGTAAATGCTCTCACTTTTTTTGTTGGATTGCAAAAGCCCTGTGGTATTGTGATGTTTGGTTTGCCTGTTAGATTTATTTTCCTAGAGCGCATTTAAACAGCCTTCCACAAGTATAATACTGTAAGGTAGCGTAAATTTCGTAATATAGTTAAGGTGTTGAACATGCCAATTAATTTTGAACTTGAAATATAGTTAGTTTACTAGTTTACCAATCTCTCTACGATAAGTTGAAATGTACTGAAATATGCTTAAACCAAAACGTATTGAAATATGCTTAAACCAAAACTTTCATATGAAATGTCAAATTTCATTTTTATATATGTCAGCAGAAGCATTTACAGTACGCTAGTTACTACTGTAGCATTCTAACCTGAACTTTGTCAAGAGTGATTTTACCCATTCCAGTTGCAAGGAAAACTCTTGGCCACTGACGCTACTCGATCCATCCAATACAAACACAATATCAGCCATTACAGGAACGATGATTTCTAGAGAAAATGTTTGCAAAAAATCTTCAGCAATTTAGTGTCCCTGTTTGACAGTCGAAAGTAAAACGTTTTAGTAAATTTTCAAGAACAAGTTTTGTTAAGAAGAAGACAAAAAGTGGCAGAAAACAACTCCAACAAGTATAGTTACATTGAAAATTTTTGTTGAAATATTGTTTGCAATTTAAATGATAAGATATTTGAGATATCAAAATGAATGTTTGACGTATTTTAAAGACTGGGATAACTGCTGGGGGCATTTGCCCTTTGCTCCATATCTCCCCCCATTTGAATGGGCCTCTTAGAAATGCTCCCTTCCTCCAAGTACAATAAATTTCAAGAAAAAATTCAAAAAAAACGGAGAGTGTTTTCACCAAAATTTGTCGAAAAAAAAGAAACAATTTTTGGTGAAGACCTCACTTTGTAAAAATGTCCTGCGAATTTTTGGTGAAATTTGTCCCCTAGGCTGAAACCTAAAGCATATGTTTACTACAAAACTGCTCTCATTTACATTTGCAAATACGATCGTATATTTGCTACAAAGACATGCGTATATTGTCAATGTCAGCAAAAGACCATAAACTTTTTAATGGCATTTTTTTTGTAGTTTTCATTGAGTTAACAGGAAATAAATAAAACAATAAAAATTTCAGGGAGATGTCAATCAAGTCCTAGATTTACATTATTTTGATACTGTAACTTAAATTTTATTTTGCTTTAGAGTAATTGAACTTTCATTTAAGCTATAACTATTTTCATTCTAATACAACAGCAGAAGTGCTTCTTTATTTCCCTACTTTGCGTGCTTCAGCATAAACAAAGGTAGCGCTTATAATGAGAAAGGAAGAGGTTTTGCTACAAAACTGCAAAATTAGAAAAATATCAATTATTTAGCGTTTTTGCGCCAGTTTTTTGCTGTGGTATAGACTCCATTCCCTTGGTAGCCTAAAGCCAGAACTTTTTGAACATTAATGTGCAGGGCTAAAAATTATTTTCAAACAATAAACTTTTGATAAAGTTGGCCAAAAAAACTATCACTTGACCGCTTGTCGTAAAAAAAACATCTTTTTCACAGTAATTCAGTTGTCATTATAGGTTCACAAGTTCACAAATCAAATTTTTCATTATATTTCTTGAATTACGCCGAAGCGTGTAACGAGTTGGCGGAGCCCATCTCCGCGTCATTGCGCCCGGGCAACACAGCTTCTTTCGAAGAAATGTCGCAGCGGTGGCTGGCCGTTAGCAACACTGTGCCCGATTTGACTGACCCGAGATTTGAACTGCAAACCTACCTTTCCAGAAACGAACTCATTTACAATAAAATAAATTAATAAAAAAACGTTAAAAACATGACTTACCGATAGTGTTTCCCATTAAAGACAAAATTTCGAAACGCTGGTTTTGGGCACGTGAGAAAAAAGCTTCAAAAAAACGTTTTTTGCCTAGTCCTATAAAAATAGCCAAGAAGCTATTCTGGAATGTTTTTACAAAAAAATATATAGTAAAATTAGTCACTTTGATAAACATATGAGTATGGTCAAATTCACTTGAATGTTTTTGCACCAGAAAAACAACCAACTGAAGTACACGCGGTTATATTTAAGCAGCTCTTTTGTTATCCTGATACCAGAGGTGGAGTCGAGGACACAAGGCTCGAGGCCAAGGTCAAGGCCGAGGACACAAAAAAATCCGAGGCAGGGGCCAAGGCCAAGGACAGCCTTTCCGAGGACAGAACCTCTCGAGGCCAACGACAGCAATGCTCGAGGCCAAGGCCAAGGACCAAGGACACAGGCGCAAGCGTTCTCAAAAAAAAGTCTTCAAAATTTTTTTTCAGGCGATCTCCAATTTATTGGCGTACCCAGAAATTTTGATTGGGGAAGGCCTAAACCACAAATCATATGAAATGACGTCATCAAATTTTTTCCAAAGAAGAAGTTTTTGTGGGACAAAAGTATCGTAGGATGGAAGATCTGAAATCGTTATGGCTTGTTTGCATGTAAGGGAGATGGCTTAAACTAATAGTTGAAAAATGCAAATATCCAACTTTGGAAACGTGTTGAGAAAGCTTGTGTAACTCAAATGTATCACAGACGGGGGTTTGGGGGCGGGGCACCCAGCCGCCGGAGGCTTTGGGGGTCTGGGGGCAAAGCCTCAAGCCGTTGAGCAATTTTTTGTAATTTTTTGAAAAAAAAAGCTATTTTTATGCCATTGGATCACATTTCGCAAGTGTTCAGAGCCATTTGAAAGCACTAGATTTTTGACATTTGAAAGCCAAGTGAAAAAATCGATTTGTTTAATCCTCATATTACTTGCAATTTAAGTCCAAAACACGTTTAAATCTTGCATTTTGGGGTTAAATTTTAATTGTAAGTGATTTGGTCCAGGTAGGGTAAAGTAAGGTGCATTGTCTCTGGCTACATTTTAGCAGTAAATAATAATCCAGTCGAAGATTTTCCTTAGAGATTATTGTTTTGTCATGACAATAACCTATCATAGGAGTACACGTTCGCCAGGGGGCCCAGGCCCCCTCAACTGAAGTTCAATGATTCGTTCAATCAGCATTTTTCATGGCTAATTTTTATTTTTAAGTATTTTGTGCGTAAAAACCGGCGAGGTTGGAGGTGAAATACTGAATGGTTATCCAAAAATGGTACAAAAGATGGTTACGTCTGCTAACCATGTTATTGCCGGGCCGGATTTACATCGCGCTAGGCCCCTGGCACTTTGGAGATTTTCGCAACATCTTTCTGCCAAATGCAGGTAAAGGCCAAAAAAAATCTTACGGTTTCAGATCGGGGCCCCTAGCTGGTACTGCGTCATATTATGGTAAATCCGGCCCTGATTAATGCATTACGTTCACAAAATAGCTAGATGTGGGCCTGAGATAGCGACTTTTAGGACAAAAACTCTCCATTTTCTTCGGGTTATGCGTTTAAATTGGCTGGCAAAATTGAATTGAGGGAGACCTGGCGCCCTTGGTCTCCAATATTGTTAATTGGTTATACTGTTGTCAGCAAAAAATGCTAAATAGAAACTGAAGAAACAATAAGCTTTTTTGTCACATTTTTGTTATTGGTGAAATTTCAATTGGTAGGGGCCCTTGTCCCCCTTGTCCCCCTTCTCCTTGCCTACGCCTATGCTCCAAGTGAGGAAAACAAAAAAGGTGTTCGCAAATTTTCCGCGAGGTTTCTGGCGTTTTCCAACGAAATTTCAACAGTTCAAAAAATAGTGCTGTCCTCGAGCCGAGGATAGGGCAATTTTCGAGGACTTAAGGCTTCGAGGCCAAGGCCAAGGACTTGACCTTCGAGGCCAAGGACTTCAAAATGTGTCCTCGAGGACGTCCTCGAGGATAAGGACGTCCTTGAGGACTCCACCTCTGCCTGATACTCACGAAAAAGAATCAAATTTTTGTTTGCAAAATTCTGGTCTATTGTGATGAAACAAAAAGTACGAAACGAACACTAATAAATACTGCAATACGACTGCAAACAACACACAATGAAGCTAAATCTTTTAAATCTTTTTGGAATCGACCGGTTTTCTAGATTTAAAAAACTCGGGTTTTTCTGATTTTAAAACCAGGGTTTCGGGTGGCAGAAAAAAAACTAACAAAACGGGTGTCGGGTTCGGTAAAATCCGGGTTGAAAAGAGTAATTACCGGTTCCGGCGCTCTCATTTATTTCTGGATTGCAGTTTTCTCCGACACAATTCTGTTCTTCGTCTACTGCCGTTCTAAATCGAACAACGCGTTATCATCTTTTTGAAACTTTAATGCTATTACCATGTAAAAAATAAACTGTTGGTCCAAAAGCCCATTGCCAGTGGCAAAATACTGTATAAATTTGAAAAATGCAGCCATTTTAGGAAAAATTCTAAACACTCAAAAACAAAATTGAGACATTTATGCAAATCAATATAATCAATCAATTATAAATTGCAATATAAAAAACATTGTTCCTATCAATTTACCATGGTTGCAGGTAAAAAAACTTTTTTGCTTAGACGTTTTGACATGAAGCATTATTATTATTATTATTTGTGTTACTATTACTATTTTTTGTTCTTATTACCATCAATATAAATCGAGCGAGAATCTACGAGTTGAAGAAGTCAAAAAAATTTTTAGCTATTAAGAGTGTGATTGTTGGTTGGCTTCCATCTGGATTATCGTAAAACAAAGACCATAAAAGCAAAAAAGGCTGAGTATTAAGACTTATAGCCAGCCCAGTAATCTTGCTTCCACTAGGGTCGTGCTATGTTATCTCAACTGTGGTAGACTAACCATTTGACTTGACACCAAATAATTGTAATTTCACTCAGTGTATTAAACTGCAGCGATTCCTGTGAGCTGGTTTACTGATAGAATTGCATCTTCCAAGGAAAACTTTTATCATTTTACTCTATGTTACACATTGGGGGGAGGGTAGGTTTTTGTCATAAATCCCTTCAAAAAATATTTTTGTTTCAAATTGACTTGACTTTGAGTCAAAATGCATAACAATTAACTTCTGAAAATTTCAAGTTGTTAAAGTAGCGGAGAGTTCCCCAATTTTGGAAGTATTACCAGGTCACTTTCCAAAATCTGAGCATTCTTTTGCCAAATTTTACTTTAATAACCCCATAAGACTTTTTTTTGTGATGTAAATAACTTGACTTAATTATTTAATGACTAACTATCAAAAAAAAATCTATGTACAAATTTTGAACCGCCTGTGACGTCCATGAAAAAATAACTCATTTTTTAGAAAATACGGCCGTAACGTCACAATAATGACGCCATCAACTCAAAATGAATTTTTCTAAAAAATTTGGTGATCACCAACCCGCATGCCTAATTTGGTGTTTCCATGACTTTTGGTTTAGGACTAGAAGTGAAAATAGGGGAGCATTTTTGCCTCTACAGCGTGAGATGCGTGGGTCAATTGCCTCCGTGTCCTATACTGCTGAGAAAACAATATTTTGGAACAACTTTACATTATGGGAATTTCGAATAAAAAAAATTCCAGCTTCAAGAAAAAAAAAAAAGATTTTACCAGAAAAACAACAAAATAAATGGTGCAAAAATTTGCAATTATTACCTAATGGTATTGCTTGAAAAAAAGTTCATGAAAATAATTGCTTTTCCGCAATTGAATTCAAATTACGCTCCTTTCAAATTATACTATAAGCATGCGGTTAATAGTCACGAATATCAAACTTAGTGGTTTTGAATTAGTTGATAGCAAAAAATGTTTATTTTGCCTAAATGAACCGGAAACTTTGCTGCATTTATTTTCTGACCATTCAACTGTAGAGATAAATATTGGAATGATTTAAACGATTAGCTTTCAGCAAAATTAAAGATTAGCATTACATTAAATCAAATTTAGAAATTGTTTTGCTTTCAAGATCAAAATGTTGATGTTTAATTTATTATTGGATTGCTTTTTTGTGCGAGATTTTTGATATACCGATGTAAACTTCCAAATTCAAAACCGAATATATCATTGTTTTTTAATGCAATTAATCTGGTTAGAAATTCTGAATATATAAAAGCAAGATATAAGAATAATTAGAATTTTCATGTTCAAAAATGGGCCCATTTACTGTAAATTGAAGTTTTTTTATACTGTTATAATTATTGTTGTTTTGTGAAGTACTACGTAATTGTGAAATTATTTTTGCTTTTGTCTTGATATTGTATTTTTTACGTTAAAAATCAATTGAAAAAAATAAATTAATACGTTTATCAATTTTTTTTCATGTAGAAAAGGCAAAACTGAATTCAAAAGGTTGCGCTGAGGTGGTTATGCATCTGCTTTTAGCGCACATAATATAAATCAGCATCAAGTTAATATTGGAGTTTTACGTTCATTTTTACAAATGCATTAATGCTAATTTAAAATACTTACTGCACTTTTGCAATGATGAAAACTGCAATCAACAAGAGTACATATATCATCTTCATGATGCAAAAAAAACTAGGCTTACTATACTCTATTGCTGTAACATAAATCGACTCGTTTTTATAAGTCCAAGGAACAAGACATCAAATATGTTCAAAATCAGCGAAAGAAATACAGCAGTCTCCCTCTTGAAAAGCCAAACGGCGAAACAGCCTGTTAGGGTGTATTACTTTATAGATTTTACAAGAGTTTCACAAATTTTAATTTTTTAATCTGCTTTGACTAAGTATCATTGAGCTCTTTGTTTGATTCGAGGCAAAACACTACCCATAGATTGATTTGTAGTTTTCACTTTTCAGTACATTGAGTTTTGGATTTTCATTGTAGGCCAATTTGCAAAATGCAAGTATACGAGTAAATTTAATTTTCCAAATACAGTCAAACCTCCATTTAACGGATCAATGCAAAATGCAATCATTCATTTTTGGAAAATGTTTGTTATTGTAAAAGACACGAACTTTACGTAGTTTAGATGCACATAGCATGTTTTGATTAAAATCACTTTTTGTCCAAACAGCCTCAATAAAAATTTTAACAAAAACAGCCTATCTTTTGGTCAAAATCACTTTTTTTCACGCTTGTTGTATCTTAAAATCAAATCTTTTGCTATTTATTTTAAAAAATTTAAAAAATTTTGCAGCTCAAATCAACGTCCGTTAAATCCGAAACCCGTTAATCAAGAGCCATTAAATTGAGGGTCGCTGCATCCTTTTCATATTTTTTTCTTAATCCAATAAGTTTGCGTTTGTCAAACTCCTCCGTGAGCCAGTAGGCATTTTGGCTTTTCTCTCAGTAGAAGGCTGCATTTTTTAATGTATTTTGATTATATTTAGAATTGACAAAACGGATGCTCTGTGTGGAAAGACTTGCAATTTCCTTTAGGCAAAGCGCATTTCTTACTTCCTACCAGTAGAAAGCATACAAAAGGGAAAAAAAACAGCGGAAGTAACTGCACAATGAGTATACGCAAAATAAACATATGTGGGTAGAATTAATGTGAGAAGGTAAGTATCATTTTGTGGCTAAGTTATTTTCTTTTTTACGTTTTCTCTTAATCAAACAACTTTTTTTCTAAGTCGGACGTGAAATTATTATTACTTTGTAAGCTCAATAACCGGCAGTTGGGATCCTAATTTGTATCTAACTTAAACCCAAATTAAGCGTCGAAAAGTGAACTGAATAAACTTAACTCATAAAGAGTTTTAATTTTAAACTGGAACATAATCAAATCTTTCATTATACTCGCTGTTATACGGCGAAGCGTGTAACGAGTGTGCGGGCCCGATTGCCGTGGTAGTGCGTCAAGCAACACAGCTTCTTAAGAAGAATTGACGCAGCGGTGGTGAGCCGTTGACAACACTGTGTCCAATTTGACTCGCCTGAGATTTAAACGTCACATCTTCCGCTCCAAAGAAGAACGCGTTACCGCTCAACCAACTGGCCAGTATAACAAATAACGTATAGCGTTTTTCGCAAATTCGTTGGTTCACCGAAAAGTTACCAAGCTTCCCTGCATTTGGAGACTGGGAAAAACTGTCTTGGTGGCTGCTTTTGTTAGGAAAAATATTGTAAGTTTAGACCAAAAAAAGGTCTACAGCACTCTGTATGCACTATGCAACTGTTTTCGGAGTAGAAAACAATGGGACAGGTGCAAATCAAGAAAAATCTGCTTCTTAAATTTTGATCAAAATAAAATCATACAATAAGGGGTCTTTACTGTCAAATTTGCATAATAAACAAAATAGATATTGTGACATCTCAAAATCAATCTCTCCTATTAGCTGAATAATTGCTGTTGCGGAACTTTTACCCCCTTTACTATTCTATCAGAAATAAATTAAAGAAAAAAATTTTTTTAAAGAACAAACAAAAGTTTACACCAATACAGAAAGGACTTTTTTTACACTACAAAGTAAGTGTTCGTTTGTTCGTTCTTATGAACCAGACACACCGCGTCTGTCTAACCACACCAACGCAGAGCAATTTTTTGGGTTCTGTTTGCAAGTCTTTCGTCAGTCTGGACCACCGTAACGAGTATAGACTACTAGGCCCAAACGAAAAATAAGCGTTATGGGACTTTTCCAAAAGCACCATGACGCATTGCCAGTTCGGGAATCAAACGGCCGTTCCGAAACCTTTCAATCACTAGTGTTGATGTTCAAGCAACTGAGCTTTCGCCGCCGCAAGATAAGTATTTGCTGCACCTGCTCTTTCGAGTTTGCAACATTATAGAAAATCAAGCTTTCTTTTTTTTTTTGAGTGAATTTTTTTATTGAGTAAAAAAACACAACGTAAGACAAAAATTAAAATAATGTAAGAAACTAAGCTGATCGATGCTACTTTACAAAACATCATTAATTGCCGCATAAAAACTTCAATTGAAAAAGGTCCATTTTCGAAAATGAAAATACAAATAACTCATACCTTCCTGTTATATATTTAGAATTTTTAATCTAGCAATCAATAGTGTATTTGCAATTTATCAAATGCGCAAACAAAAAAAAAACAACAACACAAATTAAACTTCTATTCAACAAATAAAGAAAACAATTGGTCAATTGAAACTGGAAGCTGCAAAGGGACCTCTCCGTCATTGAGTCAAGCAGCTAAATTGCTTCAATCAAATTAATTACATTTCAAAACTGTGACATGTTCGGTTTTGAATTTGAAAGTGTTTATCGGTAAAATCAAAAACCTTGCGCATAAAAGTAATCCGTTAATAGATTGAAAATGAACGCTTTGATTCTGAAAGCCAAACAACTTCTAAAATCGATTTAATGAAACAATGCTTTTGAGTCTGATACCCTACCGCAGGGACACCTTGTGAAAAGTAATAACTTTGTCTTTAAAAACTTGAGGTCCTTCGTGGCCGACTCGCGGGAAGTCAGAACCACTTCCACTGGCAGTTAGGTGTTTGTCTTTGTAACAAACGGTAATCAAAGTTGGCTTTTCACCTAATACAACATCATGTTACTCAAAATCTAAATTTCATGGATTTACGCTGTAAATCTTTGCTGTTTCTAAAAAAGACTGGCAAAATATGGCGTTTCGTTAAATAATAATTAACCCTATTTTGCAAGGAGTAGGGAGGCATTTTTGCCACTTTTTGTTGTTGTCTTTTTTTATGATAAATTTCTTCAGAAAAACAACTCTTTACTTCAAATTAACTTGACTTTGAGTCAAATTTCATTACAAATAAGCCCTGATAATTTGATGTTGTTAAGGTAAGGGGAAAATTCCCAATTTTGAGGTTTCCCGAAGTCATTTTACCAAATCTCAGCATTTTTGGTCTATATTTGACCAAAATGACGTCACAAGACATTTTTGTAAAGTAGCTACTTTGACTTAGGCATTTCATGATTTAGTATCAAAAAACAAACCTTTGCACAAAATTTGAACCGTCTATGACATCATAACAAAAATGATGTTATTTTTCGAAAATATGAATCTGGCGTCGCTATAATAAATCATTAACTCAAAATTAACTTTTCTAAAAAATTTTTGAAAACACCGACCCCCTAGCCAAATTTGGTGTTCCCATGACTTTTGGTTTAGAATTTACACTTTTGGTTTAGAAGTACAGTATAAAATGCGGTGGTCAAATAGCCTGCGTAAAATAGGGCTAAAACATTTTCTATAAGCAATGAAATAGTACAATGAATGTGATGTGGTTTGGTTCAAACACCTTTTCATTCATAACGTAAAATTGTTGCAATTGGATTTGTCGGATTTTTTCCAAAATTTTGTCAAGTTAGGAACTTTTAAACACAGCAAGCATACTAATTTATTTAAAGAACATTGATTTAAATGAGATTAAACTTTGGGGGAGATAATAAGCCAAATAATTATTGCCTTTTATACGGTACATTTTGTTTTTACGCAATAAAACTTCTTATCTGTATTGGCTATTGCGTTTTATTGTAGAAAATTCTGTTGAGTTATTTTGGAAATACGGATATAGCAAAATAAGTTACTTTACGTTTGTAATTTTTGAAAACAAGTTTGCATTATTCCCTACCAAATATTGCAGAGTAATTTCGTAAATTCAAAAACTTTTACAATTTCTGTCTACTATTTTTTAAAAATATATACGAGATATTTTTTTAAGCATTTTTAAACAGTTGTGTATGCTACGGTCCATTACCAGCTTAAAGCACATAGACTTTTTGTTAAAATCGTTTTCATAAACTCGTGATTCGACTTACCGAGATTTGTAATATACTTGATCTCTATCGGATTACTTTTTCTAGATTATAAGCTTGCATAATGCTGTAAAAAGTAATAGCTGCTTTTAATGTAACGACGTTCACTCAAAACCATTACAATTGTATGATTTTTCTACCTACAGTTATTACATAGAGGTAGCTACAGCTTCAGAAGCATTGTAAGTTTTTATTTCAAATCTTTTCTTATACATTACAGGGAGAGTTGCCTAATACTTTTGTCATTTTGCTGTTTTATGTTGTAATATGACTTCAGATTCTCAAGGCATACCAGCTAGCAAGAAATTTTTGGAAGAAAAGACTGCTACAAGAGATTGGTTTTCAACTTATCCAGCGCTTCCAATGAGAATCGACAAACCTTTCGTTGAACCGTCTAATTCTAACAATCAAATATCAAATGCTCATGCATCAAGGAATGTGTTTGGAGAAGGTTCTTGGGGAGAAACGACAAATTCTACATGTGCTCCGCAGTTTAACCTAGCTCAATCTCCACGAGTTGATGATCCTGCTGATGAGTATCTAACTTTGGAAAAAACTGAAAAGTATAACTTAGAGGCGCTGATTGAAAGTAACAGATTGGATCGCGGGCCGGAACATTTTAAACTGGATAGCAATTTTCCAAACAAAGTAGTCCACCCAGATAACCTTTCAGCAGAAACTGAGTTTCCAGAAATGAGTAAAAAAGCTCAAGAATCGAATCCACTGCGACGTCGCCGGAGAAGATATTCAATCAGCTCCATTCCTGCATCAGCAATATCCGCATTTTCCGCTTTCAGAAGAATACCACAAACTTTGCGACTACCGAAACGAAGCACTGCCCAACTGCTTCTGAACAGCAGTATCATGTTCGGAAGGGAATTTTGCTACGCGGTAGAAGGTGGATTAACTACACCCATTTTGCTCAGTATTGGACTGCCTCTAAATATGTATAGTCTGGTTTGGGTGCTGAGCCCGATTTTGGGATTTATTCTTCAACCAATCATAGGGAGTTTAAGTGACAGGTAACACTTTTTTTACTTCTAGTTAGTTAGAAATGTATATACAAAGTATAACTCTTCATTACACCAGGTTAAGCTTGTTAGTGGCTGAAAAAATGAGCATCTGCTACTGTAACGGTGGCCTTGGGTTTGATTTCCGGTTGTATTAGACTAAACGCAATAACAATTGGTATTTGGGCTTTTTGCTGAACGTTCAGCAATAAAAGGAAAGTGTAAAGCGTCAACCTTGCGTGGTAGACAAATGGGCAGATGTCAGCTTGACTTAAAGACCAAAAAACTTCTCGATGTCTTCTGACCAAACAACTTGGTAAAAAAAAGATCTTATAGCAATTTCAGCTTCACTGCTGTTGTAGGTTTTTGCTTCAGCTAATTTATTTTTTAATAAAAAACCCAAACATAATTTTTAAGTTTAGAAGAACGGCTAAGCGCTCACTATTCCTAAAAACAATTTACGATTGCATGAAATAACAAGTAACCCAATTCAATGTTTAAGTAATAGTATTCAATTATTTTGTCCTTTTTAATTTCACAGATGCAAATGCCGTTGGGGCAGAAGACGGCCCTTTATTTTGGGTCTTGCAGTACTGCTTCTGGTTGGTTTAACGTTGTTCTTAAACGGCGAGCAGTTTGTGACAATGTTTTCTTCAGGTGGATCTAATAGAAGATTTTCTACGATAGGGTAAAAGCCAATTACCAATAAATTTGTTTAATTCTTTTTTTTTTTAATCGCAACGACGTCATTGGTGGGATAAGCTGAAAACTGTTTGAGCAATAAACAAAAAAAATATATACGTTTTTAGTTGCATGGCTTTTTTTCTATTGTTGTTTGCTTAACCTATCAGTGATTGAGTGGATAGAGCGTCTGCTATTGAAACGATAGACTCGGGTTCGATTCCCTTACTGGCCAAACCAAACACCATAAAAATTGGTATTCGCAGCTTCCATACTTAATGTTCGGCATTAAAAAGGGCCGTGTGAAGCCTTTTATACCTTGTGTGGTAGACAGGTGGGCAGGTGGCAGCTTGACTCGAAAGACCGAAAAGTTCCTTAGCTTTCCCCTGACCAAGGCAACTTGGTCAACAAAGATGTAAGTACAATTACAATTATTGTTTTCCAGCTCAACAACGGTTACAGCGATCGCAGCTACTGTCACTGGGGTGGTCTTGTTCGATTTCAGTGCTGACTTTATCGAAGGGCCAATTCGGGCTTACGCAATGGATGTTTGCGATGAAGAAGATATCAGAAGATCCTTGCTCTTCCAAGCAATCTTTACTGGTGAATATAAACGATCATTTTTCAATATCGAACATTCATTGCTGTTTGCTTAATTACAAAGTTTTGGTAACCATAGATTATTTTGTTAGCAATAATAATAATATAGATTTGGTGGTAATAATAATTATAGCTTTTAAATTTGACTTGGTCTACATTTAGCGTGCAATTGTATCGTAAATGAGTGTGGTCCATTGCACAATTTGACTCATTATATGCGCTTGAAAGTTGGTATGTCGGGATATCAAAAATTGAATGAAATAAACAAAACGATACTTTCGAACGCTTACATTTTTATATCTAACGCAAACCGAGCATATAAACCCAGCAAGATCTTTAGACTTACAGTGCATCTGATAATCTTATTAATTTCGATAAAAAACGTCAGTATAGTTCCTGTATTCATACATATTATCCAAATTGATGCGCATTGGTAAAAAGTTCTGCCGTACTTCAAATTATACGTTTCAAAATTAAAAGAATTAGCAATTAAGCACAGAGCTGGACAGCGCTGTTTCGAGTTTTTAGCTCTCATCGGCAGCCCTCAGCTATCTAGCTATCTAGTGGAAGTTGACATGGCTTCCCAGGAGTCGACCACGAAGGACGTCAAGATGTTGCAGAATTAGCAATGTCATAGATACCGCCTTAACAAAGTGGAAAATTGGAAATGGCAGAAACTTTCAAAAACTGATGTTCTTTGCTCTAGGCGCGGGAGGGGCATTTGGTTATGCCAGTGGGGGAGTTTCATGGACTCGTGACACAACTCTTGGAAGATTTTTTGCATCCGACCGCCAAGTGGTCTACACCGCCTCTGCTATCATCTTCATCGTTTGTTGCATTTTTAATCTTCTGAGTATTCGTGAAAATGAACCGGTAAATTTGATTACTAAGCAATACAGTTAATTGCATATATGATGAAAAAGAAGAAAAAGTGATACAATAGCATGTCATCAAAAGTTTTCAAATTTATTTGAGTGGGTTGAGCATTTTATATCGATATGGTTGCTAATGGTATTAATAGAAAATAATCATAATTTGGTAAAATGCATACTGCGCTCTCTTCAGTACGATGTATACTTTATATTTCATTGGTAAAGATTGATTTGTGACCAAATTTATTCCATAAAATTTAATCATTTTTTATTTATTTGATAAAAATGTGTATTTTGGAAGTTCTTATAACATTATGATGAGTGTCGTTTCGGTTCTGCTAGTCTTACTGACAAACCTTGACTAGACGAAACAGCTGTATTTTAAGCATGCAAAAGAAATTACTTACCAGTATAAATTTAATGATTGATTAACCTTAATTTTGCTAATTAAATCTGTTCTATGCTTGTAAATAATCAATTGAGCAGTATATATATTTATCCTCAATCGCTGTACGGTCTGCCGTTTCGGGGTTTGTCCTTCCAGCAGCAGCCGCGATATATCCAAAAGGAATTTCCTTTTTCAACAATTACTTCTAGCGTGAAATGTTTGTAAATCACTTTAAAATTATCAATTAATTTGTGAAAGTTTTTTTACGGCTACAAATCTAAGTTGAAAGATCAGGAAAATTAATGCAGTTTATTGCCATTATTAATGTTATTGACGTTTTAGAATTGTCAACGCCTGAACGAAAATAATCAGAATATAATACCTCGATCAAAACACCCAAACAAAAGTGCATCTTTATTGAACAATAACCAGCCTAAAAATCTCCATAACTTCCACAAATCTCATCGAAAAAAGTTTGAGCAAGCTGAACGTAAAGATGATCATGAAGTAGATGCAGAATCTGTAGTTTTGAAGATACTCGCCAGAAAGAATCGAAATCGTTTGTTTGAAGAGTTTGAACAGGATCATATGCTGAAAGCAGATCCCAAGAAAATTGAGCTTTCAAACTCAAAGTTGCGAAATTTTGGAGATAAGAAGCCAAGAAATTGTGGCAAAGCTGACAAACACGAAACTTTAATAAAAAGAAAAAAAAGAAAACGACTTTTCAACAATTCAAAAAAGATGAAGTTAAATTATCAAAACCTAGAGTCAATGCCTTTGACAACGTATGGAACATTTGTTCCGAACGAAAAAATTCCTTCTAATGCCGGCAACAGCAGTGTAATATCAGTTTATCAACCACATCAAGTAACGTGGCCGATTGCCATGTTTTATCAGCAACATGAGCACAATAAACTGCTGCAAAATGGCTACAGCGAGAGCACAAACTTTGCTCAGTCTTCTTCGATTCGAAATGCATTTCAAAGTATAATGATTAAAAATACATCCAAGGATACAGAAACAAGTAGTGATGAACCAGGTAATAAATGGTGTATTATGTTGTGCTTTGTTATTTCCTTGAAATCCAATCATTAACTTTTGGCTTTTTCGGTTTTAAATTTATTTTCTGAAAAAGTCTTCGGAGGATTTTTGCAGTAGCTAGAGGTGGAGTTGAGGATCTAACTTTCGAGGCCAAGAACAAGGACTCAAACAAAATTCGAGGCCATGGACCAACTTTTCGAGGACAAACCCTCTCAGGATCAAGGACAGGAATAATTGAGGCCAAGCCCATGGACCAAGGACACAATTTTTCTAAATTATGGTCGGCAAATTTTCCATAATTTTTCAACGCAAAAGTGCTTGAGATATTGCATTTTGTTAAGTTTTTGATAGTAGCTATAAAATAGCAGTTTTTAAAAATAATAAAGAATGCCATTTTGATGTTTTACTCGTTAGCCGCTGATGTTGGTCACGTACCGTAGCGGTATCGTGGTAATGAAAGAAGGCTATAACCCGTGAATGAGAATATAGCTGAATTACGAGGGTCATTCAATAAATAAGGTGTTTTTTGGTACAAGGACTTATAATTCAGATAAAAGCTTAATCTTTTTTTTTTCAACATAGTCTCCCATCAATTTTACACACTTTTCCCATTTGTGGACAAGCTTCCGTATTCCCTCAGCATAAAAATCTTTAGACTGATGTCTTAGCCAGTCGCTCACAACACTTTTGACTTCGTCACTTTTAAACTTTGTGCTTCTCGTAAACTTTTTTAAGGAACAAAACAGGTGAAAGTCTGAAAAGGCAAGGCCTGGGCTGTAAGGAGGATGAGGGAGCAGCCCCAGCTCTGGTTGTTATTGATCTACACCGTTTGGGATGCTGTGTGAGACCTTGCATTGTCATGATGCAAGATGACTCCTTTCGACTGTTGGCCCCTTCGTTTGTTTTGAATGTCTTTTTTGCGTTTGTTTTTTATGTTTATCCCCTGCGTTTGTTCTTTGTGTTTGCTCGTTAGGAAACATGTGGCACGGTGGCACCATATTCAGTTGACATCCTCCTATGAATTTCCACAGCTTTGCACCCTCCTGCATCTAAAAATTTGATAACTAACCGTTCTCAATCCTGGAGCATGCTTCTTTATCAGACATTTTTGTTTATTACCAAAACTCTTAAACTTTCTACTTTAATCTGCAAAAAAATTTTCATCCATGTGAATAAGAAGAAAAAAAAAAATTAAGCTTCTATCTAAATTATAACTCCTTATACTGAAAAATTTACCTTATTTATTAAATGACTCTCGTATAAACGTAGAAATGGTAAATTTTAATGCTTTAATTTCATTAGCTAGGGCCCCCGCGCAAACGTTCACTGATTATTATAGATCCCCACTTTTTTAATAGGTTTCTCAACGTAAACCATATTGTTTGGTTAAACGATATCTTTTTACAGAATTTTTTAAGAACTATTATCTAAAAGTATTGCAAAATGCTGTAAATTTATATTTTTAAAATGAGTTGAGGTACCGTACAGGATTTTGTTATCTTCAATTTTTGGAAGTGAAAAAAAACGAGGTTCTGGGGTGAGGACAAAGTTCCCATGCCCCATATCGAATAAAATTACTAATTTTTTTTTGACAGAAAAAGTAGCAATTTTTGTGACTAAAGAAAATTACACACACGTATAGATTTTCAATGCAATTAGAAAAGAAATAGTTTTCCCTCAATTTTCTAACATTATAATTTAAGCCAATCTTTTTTTGACATTTTAGTGTATATGATGTTTTTTCACATTTCATGCCTATGATGGATGTCAAACGTTTCGGCCGCCAAAAGACACTTTGTTAAATTTAACATAAGGTATTTAATTACAAAAATTACCTTAGGATCCCAGTAGGGTCTTATTAAGAAGGAAGGCATTGGAGACATTTGTCCCGGACCCCCTTCAAAGGGTCCACAATCGTAGAAACGGAAAAATAACAAACCAATTATTTTTTCTAAAACTGACCAAATTTTTCCCGGTAGCTTTGCCTCTTCATCTTGTAATAACGTGGTGCAAAATATTTATTAAGTTCAGCGACCAGCGCGCATCTCTCCAGGCATCTGAATAATTATAATAGCTATATTTAACTTCACGCTTGATTTTCATAATAATTCTTCACGCAACGTTTTTTGTGATCCAATAGTTTGTTATTTGGGATTCTTAGCGGCGATTTCCAACACTCTAATTTTTCATTGGGTGTGGTTTTGCACCCTCCCCTAGACTGCTTGCCAGTGGTTAGAGTTGTTTTTTCTTATCTCAAAATAAATGTTGGTTATATCGAAATATACTAACGTAGTTGCTGTAGTATGATATTAACATGCCATCTCTGATAGTATTACATATTATTATCACACACATACTACACGCAGAACAGGCAAGGTATGTTTTTGCATTAGCAACTCAAAATAATAATTGTTTGAGTCCGGAGTTCCGGACTTTTTGTTATGGATCTGGATGGCTTTAGTGCTCTGCAGTTTGTGCCGCCTGCACCAAAAGTAAGTTACGGCATTGGCAAAATGCAAAAATTTTTTGCAAAGCTTTTTGCCCCCTCGTTCTCCGATAAGAGCTTACACACAATGTCTTTTAAAGTAAGTTTCAGTATGACTTGGTTTAGTTGGCATCACATCGTATTATTTTCTAAATAAGGAAAAGGAAACGAATGGACGGACTAGAAGTTTATGTTGTTTTTTGTTTGATTATTTCCTTTTTATCAAATTCAAAAATAATGCTGGTATCGAGCCGAGGACGGGGCATTTTCGAGGAGTTGTTGGCTTTGAGGCCCAGGCTAAGAACTTGAGCTTCAAGGCCAAGGATAAAAATGTGTCCTCGAGGCCAAAGACGTCTTAGAGAACTACCATCACTGGTAGTGGCACCTTAGTAATATATACGGTACAAAAAAATTGCAAAAAGGTTTGGTAAATGTTGTAAATATAGGCTCGTAATAATTCATAATCCCTAAGTTTTTTGTACACTGCATGAAACGTAAACCAACACTGGACAATTTTTACCGCTCTGTCATGAATCTGCTTTAGAATTAAGTTTTAACTTTAGTGGATTTCTGCAGTAGAAAATGCTGGTACGTAACTGAGTAGCTGTTTTTCAGATTCCATTGAATCGTTTCCTTCTCGACATGACTTGATGTTGGAACGGCTTTTACCGTACGCCTCGGTTGATCCAGCTCTCAAGCATATTCTTCACGACAATGCTTCAAGAAATCCGTTTGAGAATTCAAAATTAAAAAGAAAAATTTTTCCAGAGCCTGTAGAAGAAAACTTTTCGGATGTTTTCTCGTCGATTAGTGAAAAAATCAACCCTGCTGTCGAAGAGAGAAATCACCCAAACACATCATCAGAATCGGTTGGAGGGCTGAGAGGTCTCTTTTTATCGATTAAAACAATGCCTAAAGAACTTAGGTATTGTGCAGTTATTTTTGTGTTATTGCGGTGTATTTTTTCGATTCGAAATAATTATCTAGATAAGTTGCAAGAATATTAAGGAGACAATTTATTTCTCCTACTCGCAATTTGTGGTGACCGCTAAGTTTGAGAATTGTTTAGGCAAGGTATGGACAAACTCCAACGAATAATCAAAATTAGAACAAAATCAAAAGCAAAGAATAATTTTTATTACTGCCGCATTGCAGTTTCTATAATTGTTTATAAAAGTTACTACAGCAGTGCTTCATCTCTCATTATAGGCCTAAAACTGCTTATATTGTACATTCGCCATATTTTATGCAAGGCAATGCAGTCTAATGCCATTTCACTCTCTCCATTGATTTTACTCACAAAAATTCTGTTCAAATTTTAGGTTTCTGTGTGTGTGTCACTTGCTGGGATGGATTGCGTTTCTTTCAATTGCCTTGTTTTTCACTGACTTTGTGGGCCAAGTGGTCATGAAGGGAGACCCGCGAGCCCCTTTCCGGAGCAGAATAGAGCAGCAGTATTTTCGAGGCGTGGAAATTGGCAACTGGGGACTCACTATCAATGCAACAGTTTCCTGTTTCTACTGCGGTAAGTAAAATGTGAAAGATCTTAGTAATTATTAGAATTTCTATGTATTACACTCTTATTTTTAGAAGAACCAGTAAATTTTGAGTTGAGGCTGGTTGTTTTTAGCTTTTGCCAATTTTCAGCCTTATTTCTTCTTAAATTTTAAGAGCATCGATGTTAAGTCTAGCAGCCGTGTTTGTAAAACAGTTTAATTCAAAATGCTTTACCAGCTTGAGTAAACGCTTTTTTTGCTTTTTTTGCAGCATCGTAACATTGCAAAAGCGAAAAAGCGAGTTTTCATTTTGAACGAAAGCCAAAAATTTTCTCCGCCATATGCAACAGCTGCACTCTATAACTTTGAATGGTTGCCATTTTGCTTGCATATACTGGGAAATTACTAAAATATCATCATTTTAAATCAGACAAAACTTCGCTTCTTTTTAGATATCAAATTTATTCTTTTTCGTTTTTTTTTTTTGCTTTTTTTGCTGCTTAGGCTGGCGTTGTTCTTAGTTAGTTCTTAAATTTTGAGCAAAAATGAGGCTCGTGTTCTTATAAAATTGTTCTTACAAAAAAAAGAGAGTGTAGCCACTCTTTACAACTTCTCGAATTTCATGCTTCAGATGTAGGTCTTATCAAAATAAAACTGTCGATCGATTAAGCGACATTTTCGTTTTGTTTCATCGCTCTTTCTTGTCGTGTTCTATCTTCCTATCCAAATATTTGTTATGATTGTAATGTATTTGTTAATGCCCGAAAATGATATGTTAGTATTGTACTACTATTACTACTGACCGGTACTGGGACTAAGAAAAGGCAAACGAAAAGTAACGAAAATTCATATTAACGAAAATTTATATGCTTGCAAAGCCACGGCAGGCTAGATTATAAGTCCAGAATTTAATGTATTGTATTTAGATTATCCACTGAGGATCCTATGAGGGTGAAACAGGTTGTAGGGGTTTCTCATCTCATAAATTACTGCAATTTTTATTAGCTCTTATATTCGGCAAAGATTTCAGTTAGTTTAGCTGCCTGTCGCCTTTAGTTTCATTTGCTAAAGATCTTAGTTGAGATTTAAGTGGTTTAGCTTAATTTGATGGATATATATCAACATGTTGTAAAACTTAATCTTCAAAGATTTAATTTTTATTGTTTAATAGATAAAAACGTGTCTTTGGAAATTTTATCACTGTCATAGTTGTCATTTCGGCCCTGCTAGGCTATCTGACGAGCATTGAAATTTGGAAAAATAGATATTATTTTTGGCAATGCTGCTGAAAATTATACTTCAGTTTGAATTTATAGATTAATCGAGCTGAAATTTTTAAAGTAATTCTTTTTTGTGCTTGTAAATAATTGAGTAGTCGTTACGTATCAGCATGAAAATGGAATTTCTTCATTTAGCAAAATACGTTTTTAAACTTCTGATCAGTCTCTGTACTGTGTAGCTTGTAGAGTTGCTTTTCCTACCAAAATTACTTACCATAACACTATTTTGCAGGGCTTTTGAAAGTCGTAATTCGAAGACTTGGATTTCGTGTTATGTATGTGTTCGGTTACTTTTCATTTGCCCTTGGTGTCAGTCTCATGGCTATATTTCCGACAACTGTGGTTGTTTTGTGTCTTTCCTCAGCTATAGGAGTCATGTCCGCAACACTTTACACCATTCCGTACATGCTGGTAGCTCAGTACCACGAAGACTACAAGGTATGACTTAAAAGTGGAATAGTTTCCTGAATATTAAGATGTATGTGTATCCAAAAGTGTCCGTCTGAATCAGAACAGATGTAACTTTGAGAACAAGCGGCAAACAACGAAGTTTTCTAAAATAAAACAACCGCTTGTATTCAAAAGCGCTAAGAAATTTTTATGAAATCTTTTGATCGTGTAAAAAAAACGTTTGTTTCTTGTCGACTCTTTATTAAAAATTAAAGTAATTGTTGCGTTGCTGCCCACCACAAGTTAGAAGTTATATTTTCGACTAATACTCACATTTCTATTTCGCTGTATTGCTTCAGACTTCTCAAGACACTACAATGGAACGAGGAGTGGGCATTGATTGTGCTTTGGTGACTTGCATGATTCAGCTTGCTCAGATGGTAACTGGATTGGGAATTGGAGCACTGGTCAATTTGACTGGCACTGTCACAGTTACAGTGATTGTTGCATCTATAATTGGATGCATTGGAGCAATATGGGCAGCTCTCCTGGTAAAATATTAACAGCGTTTAATGGAATACAACCTTATTGTTGAACGATGAAAAACAGTCAATCAATATTGTTGCAATAAAAATCAAGCATACTGGGCCAGATTTGCAATGTTTTAAGCATAGTGAAATTACTTTAATATTGCAATTCGTGACGAAAATCAATGAAAACATATTGTCCAACCGAAGTGTTGTTTCAAACTGTAACTATTCCACTGTAGACAAAATGTATTGTTTTGGTGTTTGTCATTACCTGTTTGTATATTCATTTTCTTTCTGAACTGAGTAAAGTCCTGGCCTCATCATCATTCGGTAAATATTCATGTGTAAAATTGTGCCAGAATTTTTTTCATAAAGTATACTACCAAATGCCAAGTATTTCTAGGTCTGCAATGGTTATGACGTTTACTGTAGGTGTTAGGTGCATTTGCACAATGTATTGTAAATTATGATTTTTCCTGTCAAATATTTCGGTCACCTTTTTTTTTGAAAAAAAAATGCAACAAAAAGATTCAAGAAACAAAAATCAAAAAGTTGTCAGAAAAACGTACTTTTTAAATATGGAAATAGGCTACCGTTTTGCGCGTCCACTTTCGTGTCGTATTTTGTATCCTTGAAAGCGTTTTTTTTTTAAAGGGGTTTTAGGCTTTTTTTCGAAAACAAACAATAACTGGGGGCAGAAAATGAATTTGAAAACGTTGATTGTGTGTATTGATATATGCGAATTAGGTGCTTTTGTGCTGGACGTAAAAGCGTAAATATTTGGTAATGTTGGCGGTTTTGAAATGCGATGATTTCAAAATTCCGTTGCATCATTGACGAGGTCTGCTATGAGATATTTATTTCGTTTTAGTGATTGAAATCCGTTTATAGTATGCATGTTTCAAATGAAAACTTTAAGTGGTACTAAGGCTTCATATGCAGATATCTGATAACTTGATAGTCAAGAAGGTTGGGCGCTGGCCGCCAAAAATGCTTACTTTGGTTTCTGCACACATCTTAACTATCACCTTTTAGTAATCTCATGTTTTGTGACCTTTGTAGGCATTACAAAAGACAAATCTGTACCAAAAACGCACGCATTTTTACCCGTCAAGTTTTTTTTTCGGGTTTGGTGCACAGTCGCTATAGTACGAAAAATCTTTTAGCTTCTCGTTCCTACAGTATTTCCAGATAATGGTATGAATTTCGGAATCGGACTTGAATTACTCAAGCACGTTGACAACTCGGTCATCAATCGTTTTTATGAAATAATGATACACTCCAATGACAGCACCAGCATGCCACCTAATCATCCAACATCAATAATCTAAATTTAGGCAGATTAATAAACCAAATTAAGCTTTGACAAGGTTTGCTTTCTTGCCAAGTACTGTATATCATTGGTGTATATTGGAAAACACACATTTTAACAAAATACAAAAGCACAACTTTGGACGAATCAAAAATTCTTTTTCCAGAAATTCAAGTTCAAATAAACTTATTTTCTGGTACGAATGAGGTGACAGCATTGCAACAGAATTGCTATTTTGCTCATCCCGAAAATGTGCTGTTGGCTGTGTTGTGAGGTGAGGACAAGATTGTAGGAGCAAAAGCTGTCGATGTTGTTTAGAAAATCAGAAATGTTGATGATGGAAATCAGGAAGGAGAACGAGACCCAGTCCGAGAATTTCATCTACCCAGGTGTAACTTTGCTGCAACATCATACACTGATCTAATAACACTTAAAGAAAACTTGAAGAATACTGATCTAACAACAATTGCTGGCTCAAAAAGGCAGATTATTGAGACGTTGTGTACCATTGCTGGAAGAAAAAAGCAATGGATTGGAAAAAATACTACGTCACAAGAAAAGCTGCTCATGCCTGTCAATAAAATCAAAGTTATCATTACTATTTGCATTGCATCAACAGTATTTCTTTTGTAATTCATCATTTCATGCAAACAGTTGTGTTAAAACTTGAAAAAAATGCTAAAAAAATTAATGCGCTCGTGAAAGACTTAAGTTCTAAGAAAAATTGAAATAATTAAAAGTAACTCTAATGCTAAATTAAAGATTGTCTTCCCCTCTGAGAAACAAAAATGAATGCCATCATTGCATATCTAGCACTAATACGATCAATTTTATGAGTATTCTAAAAATTGAGGGGGCGCGATTCAACAAAAGCCCAAGGAGCAGTAACTAAACGGGTTCCAATTTCAAAAAAATTTTGAATTTCCCATTTTTTGGCTCAAGTCAATAATCTAACACCCATGCAAGTTGAAATGAAAAAATGACGCTAAAAGGGTCTACCCTATTAGGTCAATTCAAGATCTTGAATAACATTATTTTTATTTTCTCAGCATCTACTCTGTGCTTATTGCTCGATACTCAGCAGTTAAAAGTGAGAGTGTGAACCAAGCACCGCAGCTTGAATCCAGGCATGAATTGGAATTGTAATTACATCCGTATTTACCAAGGTGCATTGGTCAGGAGACAGCGAAAGGACATTTCGGTCTTCGAGTCAAGCTGCCACCTGCGCAATTATCTACCACTCACGCGGTGGAGGCTTCACATGTCCTTTTTAATGCTGACCGTCAAGCACGAAAGCTGTGAATACCAATTTTTCTGGTCGTTTGTTTGACCCGACGGGGAATCGAACCCGAGTGTTTCGTTTCAGTAGCAGACTCTCTATACCCACTCAACCACTGATCGATATCAACGACATGGTGCTGCCATCTGGTCAAGAAGACTTGGGTAACCGTTATTGTTGTTTTATAATGGTGTAGCAAATTTAGGAACCTTGCAAAAACCCAATTGTGACAAATTATTTAATTCAAAAACTAATGTCAATTTTTAACGCTATGGTCGCGAAGCAATGGTTCGATTATTGCGAAACATTGGTGCGCTCATTGAGAACCGGTAACGCAGCAACTGTTTGGAATCCTGAGACCCTTTTGACATATGTGGTCTGTTTGTGGAGGTTAATTGATTAATGCTTGGTCGGCTTTGTTTCCAATTTTTACTACTTGTTGTCTTCAATGCAACTTTTGGTTCGCTCCGCCTCTTCAGAATGCCGACTAGATTTCTTTTGTACAGTTGCCATGTTTCTTTTTCTTCAATAATAGACCGCGCATCCTCAACGCTGGGATAGTCAATTTTCTGAACAAATTAAACATTATACGAGGTACAAATTTAAGATATGTAAAGTAACTTAATGTAGATACAATAATTGCTTCATGGTGAAATGAGGTTGAGTAGAAATGCTCATACCGGTAACCGTAAATGTTCTTCGGATCATCCACATTTACCGTGCAGATTTTGAATGCTTGTTCATGGAGAGTTGATTAAACACGAGCATTATTTGGTTCAACTTTTTGTGCCTTCAATACCGGTGTTTTTAAACGTACAGCAAGATAATCATGAAGAATCTATCTCCTGAATCGACGAGACTTTCATTACTGCAAAAATCTACAAACATCTATCTAGACTACCACCAGTGATCATCATCAACTTCATTAAGACCATTTGGATTTCAAAAAATTAGTTAATATGGTATCTCTCCTTTATTTGCAGTTACACTCAGCAACAGTCGACCGCAATTACGCCGCACTGGCTTTCACAACCACGTGAAAACAAATTATACCAACAACTAAAGTTACTTTCTCGAATAATTCATCTACAAACGCAACCAGGCAGAGCCATAACCTTCACGCACAACTAAAAATCACTGAAGCAGAAATGTTAGTTTTCGAATTTTATCGATCGAAACAAAACCTTATATTGACTATCTCATACTAATAAAGAATGTAAATGTCTACAATCTATACATACCCTGGTGCTGAGTTGCATAAGAAGATTTAAAGGTGCATTTTTCATAAATAATCTTCGCTTAATCTTGATGATGTCTGCGCCGTTGCTAAGCAACACAAATTTGCTAAGAAGTTCAGGCTGTTCTTCCAGGTCCTTCAAAAATTGTCAAACATAAAAAATTTGTTAAAGTACGGCCTAAATTTGTTTACTCACGAAGACATCGCCTTCTTTTAATTTTCCCAACTCGAGGAAAGCTTGTCGAGCATTTGGTGGCGTACTTTTTCTGACGCGCGGCGCAACCAAGCGTGACTTGACCAATGAAAACCTTGGGCTTGCTGTTGCTCCTTTCATTGCTTCATCCAGAGGCCTTATTGCGTTATAATTAGTATGTTCATGTTTTTGTGCAGTTGGGATCATGGGAAAGGTGTTGTCTGGTGCGTGACCACTCTGTAACATAATACAAGTCATGTTATAACACGATCTTGTTGTGCAGTTTTGACAATAAATAATTTAGCTTCAGGTCGCACCAATTCATTCCATCGAGTTCTTGTAAACTCTGCTGTCAATGAATTGGGCAAGCAATTAGCTTTTTGGTCAATTCAACTTGCATAAAAACAGTGACATTATTTATCTTACCAACTCAACAGCATCTCATTCTAACAGCAACATATTTATAGACTGGTAGCGCAGAGAAAACTTGAATGTAACAAAACATTCGTGCATCAAGTTCATCAACAGCTGGAAATAAAAATAAATTCACTACCAAATTTAAACCGATCATGGTCGATTGGATAAAGCGTCTGCCTCTGAAACGGTAGACTCCAGTTCGATTTCAGATCGGGTCAAAATTGGCTTCACAGCTTCCTTGCTCGACGTTTGCTATTAAAAGGGACAGCGAGAAGCTTCCACCGTGTGTGGCAGACATTTCTGTATAGGACTAGTGGCAGCTTGGCTCCAAAGCTGAAAGATTCTTCTGCTGCCTCCTGGTCAACGCAACTTCGTGAATAAAGATTATTATAGCATTAGCAAAAGGCTATTATGTATTACAGCAAAAGAAAACTTGCTTTTATTCAAATCAAGCTAAACTTTTATGAAATTATCATAGCACATTCTACGGTTAGGAAACATTTCGGTGGAAACATAAAGCCACTCAAAATCTGAAAGTGACTATTCAGATTTAAATGCAGAAATAATGAACTATTTTGTTAGAAATATGATGTTAAATGATAATAAAACTTCTCATATTTTATATTCTAAGATAATTCGAACACTAAAAATGGTTTACAAAACGCATAAAATTACCTCAAATCGAGTTTCTTGACTTCCCGAATTGTGATTTTGGATAAAAGAGCTAAAACGCAGAAATTATTGAGAAAAAGTAAAGCCAAAGTACTACATTATTTTTACGTAATTAACGACCCTAATTCAGACAAACCAATAATTACATTCTAATATTACTTGATTGATATTAATTTTATCCTCTACTCATGAAGAAGCGACATGGCGTTTATTTTATTTTTTGAACGAGTACTCACCAGCCTAGGATTTTACCGCATTCCAAGCTTTCCGATTAACAATTCCGATTTCCGATGATATAAATATATCAAAAGTTTTTAACTTTGAGAGGGCCTGTTGTTGTCTGCAAGCAATTTTGCTACAGCAGCACACAGATAGAGTGCCGAAACTGCAATTTCGAAAATGTAAGACAGAAAAACCAAGAAAATATTATGAAAAAGTTTTTTTCCGCATTTGAAAAGCAAAGCATTTATTTACTTGTTTAAAATGCTGAATTTGTTTGGTATTTCATTAAAACAAATGTTAAAATTCGTTATTAACGAACACCATTGATTACACAACCGATAGCTTTTATGTGAACCACAACCTGACCAAAACTACCACCACGTAAACTACAACCGCTTCCACATAAAACGCAACCGCTTACACATAAACCATGCATAAAACATAACCTCTTCGACGTGAACCACGTACTTGGATTCGCTACTCCGTTTGATTGGAAGCTTGCCAACCCGCCATTTTCGAAAGTCAGCTAAGAAGCGATGACGCAATCTGACTCGCTCGCAGCCAAGATCTTGCACGGATAGTTTGTTTACAAGTGACTTTTGCAAGGGGATGGCATTGCTAATGTACTGGCAACGAACCAACGAGCAGTTTCCCTGCAATAACAAAGCAAAAGCCAAAAAGTTTATATTGTACAAAACGAATTAGACTACCAGCAGTAGCAAATTGCAAAGCATTTCTTAATATTCGCTTTGTGAAAATATCAACCAATTTTTCCAACAATTTTTCCTGCAATAAATAAACATTTGGTAGACTAAAAAACCTCTTTTAGCAATGATCAATGAATTTATTTTAGCGTAAAGCAATTATTGTTTTATGGAAAGGGGAAAGTTGATCAAAAAAAAAGCAAATAAAAACTACTCAATAATTCAAATTTTTGCATCAATAAACATAGCCAATGCAATATGGCATAAAAATTGACATAAACTCTATGTTTATTCTCTAGCTTGCCTTAAGAAACATCAAAGAATGCATTAAATTCAGTTAAGGGGGTTCAGAACAAGAGCACTTGGGACATTGTTTCATAAAATGAATAATGATTTAAGAATGCAGTATATGTCTACAATGAAATGGTGCAAAGTTTGGTTTTACTAGACTGCGTTTTCACCAAATACAACACCAAACTTTCTCTTCGATGCAGAACGATCGGTGGGATAGCAATGTTCTGGTGTTGGTGGGCAGGAACGAAAGAAGATGTATTGATCATATGGACATAAAGTCTGCATCTAGAAACATTTAGCTTAGTGAGCTGTCTGGTAAAATATTTCATCTGATTCACAGCTTTACTTACCGATTTGATAACGTACAGCCAGTCGAGGTCATTCTCTTGACAAACAACCAGCTGGCCTAGACTGCAAAAAGAATACAGTGCAAAAATGAAAACTGTGAAGAGTGCACAATGCACATACTGTATTGTGAATAGTTCATAACAACAGAAGCACAATTTTAAGACCGACATTTTTCTTCAACACACATCGAAACTTTCTCGAAAGCGATTGTGTATAAAAAATAGAAACTCAAGTAGAATTTGAAGGCCTCTACAAGCGCTCTTTTTATTGACCATTTTGCAATAACGACTAGTTTTTTTAGCTTCCTGTAGCTGTATAATTTTAATTGCTTGCTTCAAAATCCCTGTAGCTCTAACTATACTTCAGTTTCCGGAGCAAGATCTTTGAGTTTGAGGTTAGATCCCAGCTGTAGTCTCACTTACGATGACCCTTTCATTTTTGCTTAGATCATTCACATTAAATAATTAGTAATTATCTTTGTCCACTGCGATATAATCCGTGCAAACTTAATATTTAAGCATTACGAAAGTAGGCTTAATTTAGCATGTACAGTACATTTCAAATCTTTATCGATTCAGCAAGCGGGCTCAATTTAACACTTTAGCCATTAAATTGAACTCGCAAATCATTTAGGATACTTACGGATAGTGTTTAATCTGGAGGTGATTGCTATCATCGGGAAAACTGTGAGGGAGTAAGGATTTTAGCAAAGGGTGGGCAAGAAGATATTCCATAGCACCCCCTTTCTTTTCTCGATGCAAATTACAGTATTCCTGAAAAAAATTTTCTTGGCATTGCGCTATGCCACCGTATAAGATACTCTCGATGCAATAATCAACTAAAATTTTTGTATCTGCTGCTGTTTCTTTTTCCTATTATCTCAATAGCCGTCAGTGCACTTTGAAATATTATGGAATCGCAGAATTGCTGTAAGTAGATCGCTGCTATTTTTTGTTGATCCACCACAGAGATATTGAGACAATAGGGTAATGAAAAGGCTCCTTTTTCGTTCTTCAGTAAGAGCTAATAAAGTACTGTAATTACAAAGTTGGAGTAGCTCTTTTTTGCAAATCGGCTTACTATCAATAATATTGGTTTTTTGTACAAAAGTAGCTAAACGTGATTAATTATAACGCAAAAAAGTTTTTACATTCCTTTGTAGAGTAAATTTCAGGATATTTGTAGCTACTACTCTAGATAATCTGTGCATCTAGAGTTTTATATCATAAACGTTGCTAAATTCAAAATACTGCGGAAAAATAGCTGCTACTAAAGCAAAAGAATCGAAAATTAATTTGTACGCTCTAACAAAAAGAGTCTCACACTACTCTACTTATTTGATGCCCTATTTACAGTACCTCTTTCTCCAGCACCAAGCATTCCACCATTCCACTGCAGACTAACGTTTGGCTGTGCTTACTCTCCGTCAGCATCTCTTCGCCCTGCAACAAACCAGCAGTTAAATCAACAGTGTGGGTTTTCTAATGTCAGTTTGTTTATTAAATCTCATATTAGAGATTGAGTGGCGACGCGTTCTTCGCTATGGAACGGCACGCCTGGAGTTCAAATCCCGAGCCGTTCAAACCGAACGTAGTGTGGCCAGCCGCTCGCGACCACTGCGATATTTCTTCGAAAGGTCTTTGATGCTTGCTGACGCAATGTCGCCAAGATTGGTTCCGCAAACTTGTTGCTCATTTAAGCGTAATTCAGCGCGTACGATGAATGACTGATTTCTAAAGGTGCGTTTACACAGGACGCAAAGCAACCAAAATGTGACGTCATCTACAACTTTTAAAAGGTTGCAATTGGCCGCAAACAACGCGAGCGGTTGCTTAACTTCACTTAGATAAAGATGTTGATGAATGGTTGTCTATTTTGAGAAAGTGACGAGAGCTACTACTTCCGAAGGTTGCCAACCTTCGCTTCGTGTTACTTCGTGAGAACGAAATAAAAATACAGGAGAACAAAATAAAATCCTGTATTGTGAACGGAGTTTATTAGTTATTCAGAACAAGGATCCTTATTAGAGAAATTGTATTGATACATGTTGGCTTACTATATTGGGTATTCGGCTATTTTATTTGGCAATTGGCTTAGTTGTTTTAGTGACTTGGAAAACCATAAAGACAAAAATCTTTTTCCTTCATTAATGTCTTCAATTATGTCAAAACATCTGACAAATCTGACAAAAATCGCCATTTACAACTTTTATTTCTCCACTTATTTGACTGTAGCATCATGTTAAAACAAAAATATTTTATCATCAGGCAGACAACCTCTTCAAACCATACCTAAAATAATTTTTGATTCCAATTCAGTCATTTTAACTTTCGTTGTTGTGAAATTACTTACGCTTGTGGTGTCCCCGCGGCCCACCGCACCGGTTGTCTTTGAAACTACGCTGGATCCCACGTGATATTCATTCACCTGCATCAATTTTCCTCTTATGACGTAATAAAACTTCTGAAGAAGATTGCCCTTTTCGGCGACTACGCGTCCATCTTCATACCTACATCAAAAGACATGGCGATTAACAACAATACAGTAGTTTGTAAAATTAAAGGAAAGGTAGCAGAAGCGATGCTGGAAGTAAAAGTCAAATGATAGGTGATTCAAATTACAAACAACCTGCGTAACAATTCATTTTTGTGCCTCGTTTTCAATCTTTTTTATTTTTTTCCGTTGCTGTGAAAAATTAATTTTCAAGGCCACGTTTATATCATTTGCAACAAAATATAGATGTCCATATTGTTTTTCGGTTGTTGTTGTTTTTTTGTTTTTTTTACTAGCACTTGTAACTTACCTTTCGTAAACGAAATTACGAGCCAGAGCTCTATCATCTCCTGTAGGACCCAGGACAGCGCGAGCCACGCCACTGGCCCTCAGGTAGGAAGCAGCCTTTTGCAAACTTGCTTCATCGCGCAAACTTGACGGAGTGGTGAAAAGCGTCCGCAATTCGAAGTTGAGCTGAAAACCAAGTTTTTTTAGTCATAAATGAACTATTTACTCATTAACGTACTATGCTCATAGGCGGTGGGCAAGTCAATGCAAAACGTTAGCTTCGTTAACCCCTAGTCCGTTAACAAACTTCATACCTCTGTTAAAGCTAATTTGTTATTTTCAGCTTTAATTAACGGAATTCAATGAAGTCCGTTAATTCGTTAACATTCGAGTATAATTAATATTTCTTTTTATTCACTCACTTCTAGAACACGTAATGACATTGCTGAGTTGATTGTTAGGAAAAAGTTATTGCTATGGTGGTCTTTTTATGTTTTGGAAGTTACATTTTACGGTCTAATATAATTTTAAGACAAAAATAGGTTTAAATGCGCTAACGAAGCTGCGATCGGAAAGTCTTTGGAAATTGCGAACAGAGGTGGGCAATACCGAATACAAAAATACCGCGATACTTTTTTAGTACCGATACCGGTACCGCGGTACTTTTTCAAAAAAGTATTCGGTATTTTCATTTTTTTGTTATCAATCATATAGTTGTTGAAAATCAAACTATCTTTCTCTTTTTGGAGAGGAGCTAATAATTTTTTAACTCCTAAATATACCGCTACGGTTAGCTCCAAAGAAGGGTTCAAAGTGAGCTTGCGAATAATGAGTATTATGTAATTGCAGCATCTCTGCATCCGAAGTTTCGTATTGTCTCTGATGACGATCAAAGACGAAAATAATGAAACTCCATTGTGTATAAAGGAATGCAGCTAAGGGTCAAAACCAAAGTAGTAAATTGGTTACAAACAGTACTTAAATTGTAGGGGGACGCGTCCCCCATCAAAATGTAGCGTCCCTCCATCGAGATTTAGCCCCCGCCTCACCAAGAGAATGCGTCCTAAACATTTAGCCAAAAAATGTGCCGCTAATTCCGATAAATCCAAAATTACCGCCAAAGTTAGTAGCAAATTTTGATAAAGACCTTTTTTTATTTGTATTTTTTGGTCTTCATCCCAATTTGAGGGCGAAATCCGTACCAACGAAAGAAGACATTTAATTTGGAGCAAGATTTTCATCAGATTGCTGTGGCACTCCGAACACATGAGGTCACGGCTTCGAAAGCGTTTCCCCATGCAATATTGTATAGTTTAAATGCTAATGACCTCATTTTTGCGATGACGTCTCAGGCGGTTCAAATTTTGTGCGTTACTTGTTTTTTGATACTGAATCATAAATTGAAAGTCAAGTTGGTTACGTCACAAAAATGTCTTTTGACGTCATTTAAGTTAAATACTCGCCAAAAATGCTCAGATTTCGGAAAGTGACTTTGGGAAACCTCAAAATTGGGAAAGTTCCCGTTACCTCAGCAACTTGAAATTTTTAGAAGTTGTTTGTAATGAAATTTGAGCCAAGTCAAGTTAAGTTGAGAAATAAATATTTCTTCCCAAGAGATTTACCACAAAAAATTTGAGAGGGGGCAAAAATACCCCCGGTGTAAAATAGCGTAAAAACCCAAAAGAGTTGCGTTAAGCGACCAATTGACGATCTCATTTTTTCCAGAGTAAGTGGTTAATGCCCGTAGTCTTGGTTTGCCGTGATTTTTCCACTAAAAATTACAAGTTTTTAACAAAAACGTTCTTCAAACATTCTAAGACAATTAAGTTGAATTATCAAAAAGTACCGGTACCGAGTACTGGTACCGATACCGCGGTACTTTCAGAAAGCACAGTGCCCACCTCTGTTTGCGAACAGCGATAAATAGACCTATGAGGCTGTAGCTTATTATTTGCCACACAAAAGCTCCTTTCATCGCTTTTTCTTCTATATAACTCGTGCTATAATACGCATCAAGTGTTGCCAGTGTAAATTGATTTGAACCAGTACGATCAATGAATGTTGCAAGAAATTATAGATGAACACTTCAACGTAAGTTAAGGAAACTTAGCGGAAGTTAATGTAGTCCGTTAACACAAAAAAACTTTTTAACAGATTAACGTGTTAATGAAAAAGTTAGCTTCGTTATCAACGGATTTACGTTTAACGAATTTGTGCCCACCTATGGCTATGCTCATAGCAAGTTTGTAATATTTTTTTATAGCGCTAAATAAGGTGGCCACAGATTTGATAACATGATACTTTTTCGCTTTCTCCTCAACTGTGTACTGTTCTAGATTGTTAATTTTCGTAAGGTAGTGACTATTTCACCAAAAACTTTCAAGTTAAAGAGAATAAAACGAAAATGAGAAATATTCATCTGCGGTTTTTTCATTTGCTTTTTTGGGGGTTAAGATTAGGGTTTAAGTTAGAGTTTGGGTTAGGGTTCGATTTGGGAATAGTTTTAGCGTAAGCATTTGAGTTGGAGATAGATTTGAGTTAGAATTAATAAAAAAGTTAATAAAAATTTCCGGCAAAATAAAGCCTTCCTTTTCGTAAACATCTCTCGAGACCGTAAAACTTCTTTGAACTCTTGTATGAGAAGCAGTGCTCTACGTTAGCTTTATGTTCTTCTACAAAGTAAATTCATAAATCAATGGTTTTGAGAAGTTAAAAGACCATACTGTATTATCATCAGCATTTAAATCTGCTAACGTAGAAGATTTGCGGTTTTCCAGCTAATATCTGAAGTTTTCAAATCAAATCTTTTCATTATACTCGCTGCATTACGCCGAACCGTGGAACAAGTTTGCGGGGCCCGTCTCCGCGTCATTGCACCAGGGCAGCAGAGCTCCTTTCAAAGAAATGTTGCAGCGGTGGCGAGTTGTTGGCAACACTAATTCTGATTTGACCGGCCCGAGACTACAGCCTCAGACCTCCCGCTCCAGAAACAAACGCGTTACCGCTTGAACAACTGGTCAGTTATCTGAAGTTCTCGCTGTTAAGTTTTCTCGAGTGTTTCTTGTTTATTTTCCCATCCGTAAAACACCTTCCCTCAATTATTGTATTCTTTTTCAAATTATGTACGCTAAATGCCTTGCTTCTAAATTACTCCATCTTGTTTTTGTTAATTTCTATTTTGGCAGCACTGCTCTTTTACTATAAATTATCAGAAATTCTCGCCCATGGTCTTTTTGCGCACTGTAATTGTAGGTCGCACAAGCGAAGTCTTAATTTGTAAATTGTCGGTTAATGCTTTGTGTCTGTTTGATAGATAGATTACAATTGTTAAGTGAGCGTTTATATTTTATTGTTTTGATTAAATAACCGAAGTGTAAAAGCTACATAATAATATGTCAAAATTATTAATGTTTAGTAATTTTTAAAGTATCAAATGTGTCATATTTGCGTATGGAATAAGTTTAGACAACAATATTGAATTTGTAATAGGTACAAACTTATTTCTCTAGTTTCTAAACCAAGTTTCAAATTTCAGACCGTCGATTTGAGTTAAGTGTTTATTTTAAGTGACTGTATAAACAGGCCATGAATATATAGTAATTTGAGAAGTGTCTTTTTAAAATTTTTCTATCTTAATGCTCAAAATAACGTTTCTATGTGCCTTGTAATTATTTATCCCCTTTTTCTTGAAGTTAATTTGGCTTACATTATGTTTATTTCGATTTTTTTGCTTTGATTAATTTGTGTTTTTAACTGTAATAGAAAACCACATACACAAAACCACGCGTTGTTGTCATTAGGATAATCACAAAAGACAGAGTGAAACTCAATTCAAAAATTTAACAATCGCCAATGAAAATACATTACTTCAAAATTATAGTTTGAAAACACATTTTTTCTGGAAAACCATGCTTCCACAACCATACCCTTCGTTCTTAGCCAAAAGGGAAAATGATAAACGAACTAATAAAGTAAGATACGCATAAAATAAAAACAACTGGCACTTTAATAGCTTTAAAAATTAGCGTTTATAGCTGAAAGGAGTTACAGTAATAGTCTTTCCAAATGTTTTAGTATACGTAGAGTCCCCACCGACTGTTCCCCATAATAGAAGTTTATCAATGGCCTTCCATTTTGAGTACTTTTTTGAAGCAAAACCAGCTAATCCGTTAATTTTGTGCTTCCCGAAAATTCTACTCTATGTATCGAAAAGTTCGCCTTTAGATGAGAAATGAAGACTCCATTTAGGATTACAAAAACTTCAACGCTAGAAACATAAGACCACGGCCCGAATTCTTTATTCGATAGCAATAAAAAGCTACAGTTTTTTCCAAGTTTTTAACTGCAATAATTGCGCGTTAGCCTACTCACAAAACTCTGATCCATTGATGATGTCATACGGAATCCACGTTGGTGAATGGTCAGTTGGTGGCTTGGGATCGCGTTTCTGCAAATCATACAGAAATTTAGCTGCAAGGCTCTGTTAATACCAAAGCAATAAGCAGCAACTTTTTTGGATTTAACATTTTTATTCAAAGCAAAACGTTTTCGGCTTAAAACAATTAAGCCCTCTTCAGGATATTATAAACAATAATACATAAACATCTGTAAAAGAAATAGAAGCATTACGGCAACATAAATTACGTATACCTGACTAATAACGTACATTATATGAGGAAATACTTAAAATTATTATCTAACAAATTAAAAATGCCTTTCCGGTTTTGGAGCAAAGCAATCAGATTAAAATTACAGTCAAACAAGCAACAGCATAAAGTTTTTAGCGTGAAATAAAGCAATCCAGTTAGAATAACTATTAATGTGATAGTAAAGATGAATTGAATTAAAGAGAAAATCAACTCAAATCAAGGTAAGAACTAACTTATGATATTATGACGTAACAGAAAATTTTGAGAAATTAGAAAATACTTAGCAAGAAAGAGGCACCTTTAGCATAAAGTTGCTTATTTAATTTAGGATTTAGTTTTTTAATCAACAGAGCTTCTTGGATTTTAGTTTCATACTCAGTATGGCAACTTTTTAAAATCTGGAAAGAGTTTACGGTATATTTTTCCTCACGGCAAATGCCACATGCGCGTATGTGTTCTTTTATAGCGCTCTTTTGCGGTCCAGCTAAAACCAAATGTTCGCAAGCTCTTGCAGCCAAATGTCGGGTAGTCATGCCTACGTAGGCAAGGTTCGTATCACACGAACATCGAAACTGATACACGACATTGGAGCAGAGAGCATGCGGTGTTTTTGTTTTCAGCTGGAAGTAGCGATTGATCTTAAATGTATCGTAAACTACTTTTAACTTTAAACCAAATTCCCGATAAACAAGTTCAGACAGACTTTTTGTAAATTGTTTGGATGCAGAACCTATATACGGAACTTTAAAAAAAATTTAAAAATAATCGTTATTTTTATCTAACAATTACCCCCCACAATTCTTTGATAAAATATTGCGCAAATTTCTTGCGCTTTCATCCCATCATACTCAAGAAAACGAAAACAGCGATGAATGCGAGACTTGCTTTTTTAAAGTTCCGTATATAGGTTCTGCATCCAAACAATTTACAAAAAGTCTGTCTGAACTTGTTTATCGGGAATTTGGTTTAAAGTTAAAAGTAGTTTACGATACATTTAAGATCAATCGCTACTTCCAGCTGAAAACAAAAACACCGCATGCTCTCTGCTCCAATGTCGTGTACCAGTTTCGATGTTCGTGTGATACGAACCTTGCCTACGTAGGCATGACTACCCGACATTTGGCTGCAAGAGCTTGCGAACATTTGGTTTTAGCTGGACCGCAAAAGAGCGCTATAAAAGAACACATACGCGCATGTGGCATTTGCCGTGAGGAAAAATATACCGTAAACTCTTTCCAGATTTTAAAAAGTTGCCATACTGAGTATGAAACTAAAATCCAAGAAGCTCTGTTGATTAAAAAACTAAATCCTAAATTAAATAAGCAACTTTATGCAAAAGGTGCCTCTTTCTTGCTAAGTATTTTCTAATTTCTCAAAATTTTCTGTTACGTCATAATATCATAAGTTAGTTCTTACCTTGATTTGAGTTGATTTTCTCTTTAATTCAATTCATCTTTACTATCACATTAATAGTTATTCTAACTGGATTGCTTTATTTCACGCTAAAAACTTTATGCTGTTGCTTGTTTGACTGTAATTTTAATCTGATTGCTTTGCTCCAAAACCGGAAAGGCATTTTTAATTTGTTAGATAATAATTTTAAGTATTTCCTCATATAATGTACGTTATTAGTCAGGTATACGTAATTTATGTTGCCGTAATGCTTCTATTTCTTTTACAGATGTTTATGTATTATTGTTTATAATATCCTGAAGAGGGCTTAATTGTTTTAAGCCGAAAACGTTTTGCTTTGAATAAAAATGTTAAATCCAAAAAAGTTGCTGCTTATTGCTTTGATATGGTTCTGCAAATCAACCTCTTTGCCTAAAATTCTGTTAATACCGTTTGGCAAATATTGGTGTGCATACTACGATTTTGTAACTTGCCTGTAAGTTCAATAAAACAAACATTGTACCCGCAACCAATTGTCTCTATAAACTGTTCTTAATTACGAAAACAATGTACTGAGAAAATTAATGATAAGCTATAGACAGTATTCAGAGTCTTATAGGCACAATTAAATCTTTTGTTAACAGCCTAAAACATACTGTTTCGGAATTGACATTCATCCTTTATTCCTCGTCAGTATAGCTAGGACTACAGGTATGAACATGAGCGTAGAAAGGCAAGAAATCGTAAATTAACCAAATCATAACACAACCTTTTATTTTTTTTATTTTTGAGTCACTGTACATACTACTTCGAGTCACTGGTGATAGTTTTGAGACATCACAGCCCAGTTGGAGACGAAGCCATTTTAGGCGAACTACGAGGAGAGTACAGAGCTAGCAAGCCTATCGTTCTTCTGAGAGATGTGACATAAGAAAATACATTAGTCGGTAAAGATTTGATTTAGAGCATATAGTTTCTTTGGGTAAAAATTTAAATAATAGCTTTAGTTTTATAGGGCAAAGATTTTTGAGTTACGATTTACTTACTTTGGCAAAAATTGATGGGTAAAGATTTAAGTAATATAAACATAATCGGTAGATTTATTCATTCATTGGTAAATTGGTAAAAATGTATGTTTTGAAGGTTTTTATTGATGGTGATATTTGTCATTTTGGCTTGCTAGCCTTACTGATGATCCTTAGATTGGGTAAAACAGCGGTCTAAGTCATGCTATTGGAAATTATATTAAATTGAACTATTATAATTAGCTCTTCTAATATTGTGACTACGTAATATTTTCGGGGAAAAAATTTTGTTATGATCTGGTTAATTTGCGATTCTTTGCCTTTCTACGCTCATGTTTATATCTAGTAGTCCTAGCTATACTGACGAGGAATAAAAGTCGAATGTCGATTCCAAAGCAGTATGTCTTAGGCTGTTAATCAAAGGTTTGATTGTGCCCATAAGACTTTGAACAATGTCTATAGCTTATCATTAATGTTCTTAATTGTTTTTGAATAAATCCTTTCCTTTAGATTTCAATTCAGAATAAGATTTGAAGCAAATTTCTCTCATGGAACGTTTCGCCAAATTGCACTATAAAAACTCTGCGTAATTGTCCAAACACAAAACGTGTCCAACTGAACATGCTATCTGCGCATCACTAGCAGCAAGTAATATAGTTAAGCATTTATTAGTTGAGCTATCCGCTCTAAAAAGATGGTTTTAAATACTGCTATACCTGGACGCGAGATTTAATTTTTTTTGTAAGCATCTGAATATTGACACTTAAGCACAGTCAGTGGCGCACCCAAGAGGGTGGGGCCAAGGAATCTTCAACCCCATTTAGCCAATTGAGTCACTTAAAAATATTAATTCAAAAATACAAACGTAAAAACGTGTTTTGGACTTAACCCGTTAAGGAAGGATGAAGGGGCTGGGAAATTTAATTCTTTCAACTGCCGTTCAAATTTAGCAATTTAGTTCATTCATAGATTCAAAAACCTACGAAATGTGATTCAAAATGACGTCAAATAGTAATTGTTTTCCGAAAAATCACAAAAATTGCTAAGCGGCCGGGGGCTAGGCCCCAGACCCCCATTTGTGACACGCTTGAGTTGCATCAATTTTCTCACAGCGCCGCAAAAATCAGAAATTTTTGTACAAAAAAATTCAAACCTTCCCCTATCAAAATCCTGGTTGCGCGCCTAAGTGAAGTATACCACCTTCTTCGCCTTGCATATTTGTGTTAACTACCGTCAAGAAAGACTCAGTGAAATCACTTATCCCTGTTTTCTTCGCCGCAATAAAACCAACAGTGGTTCAATCCTAGAGATAGGAAATAGATGATAGAGCCTGCCGTCATCCTATAATTTTGAAAAGCGTCAGATTCAGGTACATAAAATTACGTATATCGCAAAAAAGGTTGATAGAACCCACTCCATTTATTTTTGTTGGTCAGAGGATTTTTTTTTGTTGATCAACAATAAAACTTCTCTTACGTTGTTACGCAGTCTAGTTGGTCCGCTCTTGAGCTCATGATACGTTTACACAAATAATTATTTATAATCTGCAACAAACACGGTCTCAGTTTTAAGTCACTTTTGAAACAGTAACAGCCTTGAAACCCTGTATAGTCTGGCAACATGAAATCACCTACTTGCGCCTGGCATTAAAGCAGCGAAGCAGCAGAAGAACCGTCCGCGCCAGTTTGCAGAAAACTCCGACAGGTATCTGAAAAAAAAGTGGTAAAGCATTCCACAGCTATATATCTATTGAAAATGCATTCCATGAAAAAAAGTAAATAGATTGTAATACATCTTTTCAAGAAATCTAATCTTTCTTGTCAAAAATACCATTTTGTTACGACTAAAGTTTAAAGCAAAATCTGTAACCATTATTTTTAAATCATACCGATCTCCACCACCTTTCCATTCTCCGATTTTGTTGGTTTGCTAAAATCGTTTACCGGTTCCCTCCATTCCCGCATTTTTCTCCGCCCAAGAGGCAGGCGCGTAGCCAAGACTTGAAAAAGGGGATGGGGGGGCTTTTTTGAAAGAGTGAGAAAACTGCAAACGACCTTGACCCGAATTTTCATTGTTCTTGAATCAGAATCACACGGTTTATCCGATTTCGGGCAATTTATTCTTGAAATTGAGACGAAAACTTCGGCCAAAATCGGAAATTCAAACGCTTTTTCAGGCCGAATCACGACATCTACTTCACAACTTCGGCACCCAATTTCCTTAGGGGAGGCTATTTTTATTTTTCACCAAAAATCGGCCTCAAAAGCACCAAAAACGTGCGATTTTGCATACTTTACAGACCAATGGGGGGCTCGGTTCCCCCCCGCCCCCCCTGGCTTCGCTACTGCAAAGAGGTCCTTCACTTCCTCGCTGTTGGCGATTGCTAATTTTCTTCCGGTATGATTTCTGTTTTTCTATAGCAATTCTTACCTTTTCTACTTCTTTTCGCTTTTGCCGTAGTTTTGATTTCTTTTTTAAGTTGAATTGCTTTGTTTTTTCCAGCGCCTGTCGCGAATTAAATGCTGGGTAAAGATCAAGTAACAAATACTTTTTTAACTAAAATAATCATCTTCTACTGAAAGTTAGTTTAGCAACATTTTCATGTATTGGTGGAAAAACTGATTGATAAAAACATGAAAAAAAATGAAGAAAATTCAAGAAGTTTAAATTTGGCAAAGATATTGGTTGAATTTTTTTGGTTAATTTGAAACAAAAGTGTTTTAAGCAAAGCATATTTGTGTGACGAAAATAAATAAACTTGAAACTCTAATAACAAATTTCGAAATTATTGTTACTGGCCAAGTGGCCATACTGGTCTAAATTCTTCCCGGTCGTATACGTAAGTCTTACCAATATTCGATTTCTTAATTCATTCGAAGGACCTCGGTTCTTGCTAGCTGCAGGCTTCTCTTCAAACATTGCGATTTTGAGGATGTCGTCCGAACCTTGCCAACCTGAACATCGTTCAAAAGTTTGACAGACAATCAATATAATATAATGCTTGCCGAAACACAATTATAAAACACAGAAACTAAACATACGCATAAAGATAACTTGTAACCTATTAGACTAGTGTTGGTGCTACTTGACCCCTTCTGAGAGAAACTCGGAGGCGACATGCTGACTTGTTAAGGCCCACAGGAAAGTTTGTTCAACATAGTCAAGCTATCATATATTTGGTGAGGGACAAACACAACTTAAGACGGCGTAGCATTTTTCTTCTCTTCTTTATCTAATAATAAACTAAAAATAACTTTTTTAAAAATTACGTTTAAATGCCAGAGTTTAGCTAGTGTTGAAAGTCAGAGTCTTTTTAATTTGAAGGTAGATGAATTAAAGGGGTTAGGAAGTTTATTTATTAGTTTTTTAAAAATTAACAACAAATTAATTCCAAATCTTTTCCTCATCAAAGTAGAGAAAGGAGGTTGAGACTCTGCAAAAGAAGACTGGAGTTCCCGCCAAAATTCAAAATCAAACAAATTCTGCTTGAACGGTTGAACGATTCTGCTTAAACGGTTCTGTTTATCATTATAAAAATTACCGATTTGCCATCTTGTTTTATCGGTAGCAGAATCTATTCTGTGACGCGTCTCGTCGGTCTTAATAACTTTTTGGCCCGTCATCTCCAAACGAGGCATTGCGATAGTCTTTTTGTTGCAAACTGTTTCGTCATTTAAACCAACACTTCACAATAGGCCTATTACCGGTATAACTCTCTTTCCAGATTTTAAGGTCGTGTGCCCATCGTATTTCAAAACCAATAAAAAGTCCAACAATTGCTTTATTTTCCACTGTTGGATAACTTTGCGTTTTCGGTGAACATTATCAGCACCAACATCTCAGCAAACTTTTTGTCCATCATGGCCTGCGTTATAACAGGGTAATTGTGGGCACTGTTTTGCAAGATTCAAGGTTTTTTACCTTCTTTTGTTGAAAAATTTCTCAGCTGCTAGAGCAGAAGATAACGCTCTGTTTGAGGCAATGAAGCAGCTTTGTGAAATGCGCTTAAACTGAAGTGAATGCTGCTTGTAATCGTTCATTTTGATACTAGCTATTAAGAGGATATGGCTTTTTAATGTACATTCAACTTTGAAAGTCTACTGCTTTCGCTTTAAATTTTAAACTTTTGTTTCAAATTATCTATTTTTTTATGCTGAGCTATCATTGTTTTAATTTGCTTTTTGAGCAAAAATGAGACTTACATATTGTTACGAAAACAATCGTTCTGTTTTTTGGTTCTCTCATTCGTTAAAATGCAATGACTTTGACTAGAACATGCTGGCACTGCCGAATCATCCGATTCCAAAGTCTTTCAATCACATGTACCATTTTTTAACAATACGCTATAACACAAGAAGCATAATACATGTTTATTTGCAAAACAAACACGACATTGTGATAAAAGCGTCAATACATCTCCAATTAGTTCAATTAATCGCGCTTCGTGCTACAACAAAAGCAATTCGCTTCAAGAGAAAAAAAAATTATGAAATTGTAGTGAACAACGATTTGTTGTTGGGTAATAATCCAAACTTTTTTGCGTAGGAGATAATGCAACTATAACCAGGTATTGCACTTTACATATATACCTAAAAATTATCATTAGCAAACCCGTTCTTGAGCGGTTAGGAAAACGCCTAATAGTGCAAACACGAGGCGTCGACAATTCTTGCTCTTAGCAGTCGCCAAAATATTGCATTTGATTACCAAACTCTACTTTATTTTCAAATTCAAAAAAAATGTTAGTTATCAAATTTGAACTTGCTAATATTGTGATAATCGCAAGAGAATATAATACTGATTATTATATGTCTTCTTTTCGACATGCTATTAAAATAGATATCACAGTAACAAAATACCTTTATTTATATTATAATATGTTTGAGAAAATGTTTTTTAACTACATTATATCAAAACAAAAAATATGATGTTTGTACTCTTTACCGTACAAGTACAAAAAACTTTTCAGTGACGCATGACAATGTTTCCAATTTTCAAAGTCTTAGAAACTGCTACTTAGATTTCAAAATTAGACCATAAAAATTGCTATTATTCAGAGCAAAATTAGTAATTTTGTGGTACTTTTAACAGAGTATCTGTTTCATAAGAGCAAAAATAAAAATTTAATGATTTTTCCAAGTATTGTTGTTTATTTCAGTCTTCGCGTTACTGAACGCAAAACAAGCATAAAGCGGTTAAAATCATACCGTGCCTATATAATCATATCCAAAATTGCACAAGGTTTGTAAAAATGTGCTATAAAGTGATAAAGAGACAGACAGAGGCAAAACTTTGTTGGTATTTTTTTTATTTATTTGGAGATATTACAATGGGGCTGATTTGGGCATGATTCGGGCTCGGACCAGTTCGGGCCTGAACTAGTCGGCCCGTTTACAACTCTGGTGAAACTGGAGTCTACGTTTTACGCACATACCTCTGTGGCAGAACTTTTCGAAAAAATTACCTCTGAGGCATAACTTTTCTAAAGAATTACCGCTGGCAGAACCGAGTTGCACCAAAATTTTCTTTTCAGACTTTCCCCTTTTGCATAACTTCATGACGGAACTTGGAAGCAATTTTCAGACGTATCTGCTTTTACTTAATGAAGCACATCTTAAATTGCTGCAAAAAAATTTGAGAAATATTTGACTGCAGAACAGAATGCCACACTTGATGCTAATACTAGGATGTCACACCTTTTTACCTACGATAGTATTGCTACTGAAACCGAAAATTTAATTGATCTTCAATCAGATTTCGGCATGAAAGCATTATTTAAAGAGACACCATAATTGAACTTTAGGTGTACCTACTAAATGTGCCAGAAAACAAAAGCTTGGAAAAAAGGCAATTTCTGTTCTCATTCAAATGCCTGCAACGTATTTATGCGAAAGTAGTTTTCCTTGTTTGTGGAAGATCAAATCTCGCAAAAGAAATTCACTCACACACATCGATCCATTGATGAGGGGAGCAATTCTTCGGTTTGGAATGTTGGTTGATAATATGCAACTGCAAAAAAGTCATTTAAGATAATTTCTTGAATTTGTTATGTGCTCTGTATTGAGTTATTCTTGGTGCAGACGGTAGTGCAATTGTCTTTTTGCATGTTAATTTTAATGTAACTTTTTGCCTCATCTCAAATTTTAAGCACATGGTGCATAAGCTCGTTGCAAGATTTTTTAGGGGGCATCATAACGAAAAAGGTTGAAAAGCACTCGTCTAATTAACAGTAAAGAGTGATAGACTTGCCTTGGCAAATATTATTCGGTACTGTATAATATACATAATCGCATATTGTACAGTACTCTATAATATTTGCCAAGGCAAGTCTATCACTCTTTACTTTTTGTCAGACAATACATATACAACCTCAGATTATATGTTGGAAATAAAACTGGTATGTTTTTTTAGACTGAGAAAATAGCTTTTGGACAAGTCCAATTGTATCTTGTGGTATCACAGTAATGGGGCTTTTTAGGGGAGACTCATAATACAATTCTAAGTTCACCTGGTGATGTAGCACTCTGCAAAAGAAGTTGGAATGTGGCTAAGCGGGGTATTAGTATATGCTAAGCTGTTTAAAACCAACACGGGGTTGTTTTTTTACCACCAGTGGACACAAATGCCATTTTTGCAAAAGCAAGCACTATCAAGAAAACGATATGTTCAAAATTTATTTTATTCTTTTTCAGGTTTGAAGCAAAGATGCGAAACGATACCAGAAACTCAAAGTCGAATAAATAAAGTGTGAAACGCAATCAACAAAATAATGACGACGCAGTCTTAAATATTACGAAGTAATCTTTAAATACTCATTGTTTTTTAGTAAAATCTGTGTGAATTATTGTGGTGGAGAACGGTATGGCCTTTTTTAAAGAAATTCCGAATGGTTTTACTAATGGAATTAATAGATCTGTAGCCCAAATCTATTCCACCTTCGATAGAGATCCTGGATTTTGAATCGTCCTAAAAAAACTGCAATTTATAGATCGTTAGTGATCCATGATTGTTGAACAAAAAGACAATTAGTGAGTGAATGTGAAATCGTTACAAATCAGTTACTGTAAAACTAATCTTTTTCGAAGCGATGCGGTAGAGATCACATAATATCGCCAGTTTCAGGCTAGAGATCTAGAAGTTGCTCTTTTCTGGCTTAAGTTTCAACTGGTAATGCACTTAGACACCCTGTACTTGGGCAAGACACTTTACGCTTGTTTCCTATTCTACTCAAGTAATTTACTCGTCTCGGTGGTCCACAGTCAGACAAATGACTGCCAAAAAAAAGGGTTTTATCAGTGGCACAGAGTTGTAAGTCGGGCCGGGTTCGGGCCTAAAGTTGACAAAAATTTCGGGCTTAATTCTGGCCTGAGACGTACTTTTTGTTTTAGGTCCACAACCCTGCCTGTCATAAACCGCAACTAATGGGCAGCTTTTGTGCGTATTTTGTCTTTTTTGTTTTTAACTCGTCCTTCGTCTCTTTCATATCATTTTTACAATGCTCTGACCTCCAGCTAAATATATGTATACAAGCATACATATAAAAATGTTTAATGCTATGTGTTTATCATTTAAATGGCGCACAAAGTGTTTTTTGCTTCGAAAATTTCTTCTGCATTTATCAACCAAATTTTCTCAATATCAGAGCAGCTATGCAAAGTCTTCGAAAAACAAAACGACGAGTAAATGAATTAAAGATTTCGCAATTTTTCAAAAACAACAAGAAAATTTAACTCTAAACTTTGGTTGAGATATGAATGCAATTCTTGTTACCCCATTCTAAAACACTAATCTCATTTCTTTCAATAACGTGATTGTAATTAAATTTTACTTACCAAGGGGATATGGTCAAAATACAGCAAAGGAACCTTTCAGTCTGGTTTCGAGTCAAGCTGCCACCTGCCCACCACACACGGTGGAGGCTTCACACCGTCCCTTTAATTGCTAAACGGCAAGCGAGGAACTTGTTAATACCAATTTTTATAGTTTTTGGTTTCATCCGTAGTGGAATCGACCTGAGTCTACGGTTTCAGCAGCAACGCCCTGTTAGCTCTTTTCCAAGTTAACAAAATCTTTTTTCGAGAAACTGACAGTAAACCTGCTCAATTCCGTAAGCATAAAAACAAATCCACATTAATTGAACAAAACTGGCAGAGGCGAAATCATTTCGTTATCTAATCCAATTAATCCTTAGATATCACTGCGTGGTTAGAAAAGAATGAAACTTAGGATGCCAGTCAAACCACAGTATAGTCGTAACGGGGAAATAATTGCATTTAGGATAAGATTTTTCCAGAGATTTTTTGAAAATTTAAACTAAAAAGATACTTAAGAAGCTGATCGTTAACCAAAAATCTTGCAAAAGCAAGAAAAACCAACTAATTAATTCAATAAAATGCTCTTTCACCACAAACGTACTTAAGTGGATCGAACTCTATTCTGAAAGTTGAAAAATCTAACTAAAGACGTAGGGAATCAAGTTGGCACCATCAGTGATTGCGAAAGAATAGTTAATTGTGCAAGCCCTTAAGGTTTGTCCAGTTTGGCAGAGAGGTTTGTCCAGCTGGGGAATATCTTTGGTTAAATATGCTATGGGCTGCTGATGAGAGCTAAAAGCTTGAAACAGCGCTGTCCAGCTCTATGCATTAGAACAGTAAATATTAAAAGAGAGCAATTGAGCCTGCTGCTACCGCCAAGAGATGCGAAAGAGCAAAGTACATTAAAAATAGCCGGCTTTTTTCGTGCTGAATCTAGTGGGCATCCACAATGATCGTGAAAGAATAGTTAAAATTACTGCAAATAAAAGAAATTGATTTGCCTGTTAAAGCAAAAGCATGCGAACGAGTAAAGTTACTGTAGAAAAGCCGACTGGAGCCATATGGAATGTAGTTGATATCCACAGCGATATCGAAACATTAGTTATCATTAAAAGAAAGCAATTGAGTTTGGTTGTTACAGCAGAAGGATGCGAAAGAACAAAACTACAGTAGAAAAGCCAACTGGAGTCGTAAGAAATCTAGTTGGCATCAACAGTGATTGCGAAAAAATAGCTAAAATTATAGCAATTAAAAGCAAATGAGTCGATTTTTACAGCAAAAGGATGCGATACAGCAAAGTCACATTTGAAAAATCCGAGTGGAGTCGTGGGAAATCTAGAGGGCAAGCACACTGTTTGGGAAAATATAGTAAAAGATATAGTACATATAAACCCGACTGGAGTTGTCTGCTAGAGCAGTCGAATGCCAACGAGCAGAAAGCCAACTGTGTTCATGCGGAGTCTACTCTAGTTGGCATCCATACTGATTGCGAAAGAATAGTTAAAATTACTGCAAATAAAAGCAATGAGTTGGTTGTTAAAGCAGAAGGATGCGAAAGAACAAAGTTACAGTAGAAAAGCCGACTGGAGCCGTAGGAAATCTAGTTGGCATCTGCAGTGATTGCAAAAAAAAAACAGTTAATATTAAAACAAGCAATTGAGTAGGTTGTTACAGCAGAAGGATGCGATAAAGCAAAGTAAGTGTAAAAAAAGTCGACTGGAGTCGTGAGGAATTTAGTTGGCATCCACAGTAATTGCAAAAAAATAGCTAAAATTACAGCAAATCAAATCAAACCTTTCATTATACTCACTGAATTACGCCGAAGCGTGTAACGAGTTGGCGGGGCCCATCTCCGTGTCATTGCGCCAGGGCAACACAGCTCTGTTCGAAGAAATGTCTCAGCGGTGGCAACCCGTTGCCAACTCTGCGTCCGATTTGACCGGCCCGAGATTTGAACCTCGGACCTCCCGCTCCAGAGACGAACGCGTTACCGCTCGACCAACTGGCCGGTAAATTACAGCAATTAAAAGCAAATGAGTCGATTGTTACAACAAAAGGATGCGATACAGCAAAGTCACATTTGAAAAATCCGAGTGGAGTCGTGGGGAATCTAGAGGGCAAGCACACTGATTGGGAAAATATAGTAAAAGGAACAGCACAAAAACCCGACTGGAGTCGTGTGCTAGAGCAGTCGAATGCGAACGAGCAGAGTTACAGTAGAAAAAGCCAACAGTGTTTGTGCAGAATCTACAGTAGTTGGAATCCATTCTGATTGCAAAAGAATAGTTAAAGTTACAGCAAATAAAAGCAATGAGTTGGTTGTTGAAACGAAAGGATGCGAAAGAGCAAATTTATAGTAATAAAATCCGAATTGAGTCGTATGTAATATATTGGCATCCACAGTGATTGCAAAAGAAATGATTTTATTCTATTACAAAAATGCAATAGAATGAATAACTAGAAATGGAAACATGTATACGGAGAAACATTTTTCTTGAAAGTTTTAACAAAGGGGTTAATGTTAAAAGATTTTTTCGCAATCTTAACATTTTTTGGCAAATAATTTTTCTCCTCAGTTTTCAGAATTTGGATTTTAAATACATCGCCAATTGATACAAAGAAAAAAAGAAAACAATGCTTCTTACTTTTCTTATAACTTGCAAAAAGCTAACCAAACAACTTGGGTTTATAAGGCCAAGATTGATTTTTGAAAAGCAATTATTGCAATGAATTAGCTCTAATCGGAACGAAATAGAATCGGATTTGGAAAAGTACAGTTACTTTTCAAAAGTAGTTAGCTGTGCTCCTTGTAATAAGGATTTAAAAAAATATTACCTCTGTGTATACTTTATAAAATAAGATCAATCAGAGATAATTCCTGAACCGGTGAACCTCTTTGAAGTACGGTATAATAAAAATAAAGAGTCAGGCATCAAATCAAGAAAAAGAAATGCCTGAAATTCAGAGGAACGTGCCAAGACCATAGCAAAAGCTACTATCACTTTCGCAAAGGAAATTTTATTCACTACCATTCTGCATTCTACGGGTTTTTGTTTTTTTTATTATTGCCTAGCTCATCCGTCTGAGCTATGTTAGAATTATTGCAACCGCTTACCATGTAGTTTTCAAACGAACATGCACTCATTTAAGCGCGTTTTTATCAATCGATCAGTTGATTTTCAGTAAAACGATTCAATTACACTAGTTTTAGTTCTCGAGGCTTTACTCATGACGTTCAAGAAGGTTGACAACTTGAGCGTGCATAGGTTTAGTCACGTCACTTCAACTGCGCGTAAAAAGGACAATGTTACCATGTTGGGAGGCCTTCGGACACGTGACTAAACCTAGTATTGCGAATGGGCAGATCTAAGAAGTTATGACGTCATCGAGAAAAGGAACACCACCAACTGAACTTCTTGTTTTTGAGGATCCAGGAAGTACAGCTTTACAGCAAAACATTGAACTCGAGTCATTGGAGATGTAATTTAGACAATCAGCAACCTAACAAGCGCATTTTGCGCAACACTAGCTGAAAATTTTGAACACAAAAGCGGATGCGCAAGCACAGCAAGGAACCAAAATAGATCGACCACGGAATCTTTAATCCAGTATTAATCCTATCGATACAAAATAGTGTAAAATCAATACAGCGATGAAAAACATGGATATTGATTTACGGCTCAAAGATGTGAATTGATAGGTGAAGAACGGGAAAAGCTGACGCAATAAATACACCCATTTTGATTAGCCAAATTTGATTGTTAAACTGGAAGACCCAGCCAAAAAGAATGAGTTTGTATAGCAAACTCTTAATCAATTATTGACAAAATCAACATCAACAAAAAATACGCAATAATAAAGCCAACAAAGAAAGAAAACCATTCTAAACAAAAATAAATAATATTGATGATAATAACAAAAATTCTACCAAAAAAAGTACAAAACCTAAAATATTACACAAAATTTTAAAATGAAAAAAATTGGATCTTCAAAATGAAATGGATGAAAATGTCATTATCTAAGCACCAGCCAATAATGCAGTAAAGTGAATAAGACATTTTCACTAGAAACATCAACATTAAGTCGAGATTTCAATTGGGTGTTTACAACGGTGAAATTGAAGCTAGAATCAGAATTTAAAATGCGACAGTATTCATGTGACCAGCATCAGGTACCGAGAGAAACTAAATGAAAATTATCTGAGGCATTCGAACAAAGAATGCATCAAGGATTACCAATGAGTACAGTAGGCGCCGCTTAATATGACCACCTCGGGACCATACCATTCTGGTCGTAATATCCGAATGGTCATAAAAACCGAAGTCACCAAAACCGCACCTGAATCGACGCCATAAGCCACAATAAGTCCAAATACTGTCAAATTCATCGTTTAACCGAAGTAACAGTGTGACGTTGGCAGGAAACAAAGTACAGTACTGTAACAGTTCAAGTGACGGTAAAATTAAGTACAGTATGTAACAATATGTACAAGCGGTGGTACGGCATAACAAAGTAAATAACAGTTCAAATAACGTTTAATCAAAGTAACATATCGGTACAGAGCGCACACGCCGCATGCATGCGTACAGAAAACACGCATGCTGAAAAGGCGAAGCTATAAGTGTGTGGCGGGAAAAAATACTGTAGTGTAATAAGAGAAATGGAGAAAATGTTGGTTATAATATCCGAAATTTGGTCATATTAAACGGAGAATTTTAAATGGAGAAACTCCGGATTGTACAAATTGGTCATAATAAGCGATTGATCATATTATCTGAGGTCATAATAAGCGACGCCTACTATAGTTGGAATGTCAAGCAAATTGGCTCTTAAACGCTCAAAAAACCAGCATCTTAAAATGGGAAAGACATTCGTTGCGGGCATTTTTTGTAATACTGATGAAGACACAGACAAATCAGAAAACAGGCAATGAAATCATTTTGTCGAGGTTACGCCTTGAAATCGCGTTTAGTGGGGTGGGGGCAATTTGCGCCAAAAAAAAAAAAAAAATTACAAAACCACCAAGGGAAACACAAGGGTACCAGAGATATCGCACCTCCGGGCGGGGAACCATAGCGAATCAAATGAAAAAACAACGTCGATCAGCAAGCATGTCGATGATCACAACACCACAGGAATTGCACAGGTGAGCATCCGCGATCGGTTTCGTCCTTGCTCAAGGGACTCATCAGGTGGAAGAACAACGAGAAAACCAAATTAAGCGATGCAGCGACGGAGAACAGAACTTGCAAACCGACATCATGCATAGGCATCACGCCGAGCGAGTGTTCCTTGTCAAAAAAACAAAGCTATAGGGACCCCAAGTAGACTGTCAAGAACTACAAAACCACCAAGGAAACCACAACCTCCGGGCGGGTAACCATAGCAATTTAAACCACCATAATTTGGTTTTCTTAATTTAAACTTAATTTAATTAAGTTAACTTAATTTAATATTTAATTTAATTAGTTAGTTAACCTAATTAAGTTAACTAAATTAACTTAATTTAATTTTCTTAATCTAAAACCATCTTAATTTGGTTTTCTCGTTGTTCTTCCGCCTGATGAGTCCCTTGAGCAAGGACGAAACCGGTCGCGGATGCTCACCTGTGCAATCCCTGTGGTGTTGTGATCATCAACATGCTTGCTGATCGACATTGTTTTCTCCTTTTCCACTTGAATTGCAATGGTTAGCCGCCCGGAGGTGCGATATCTCTGGTACCCTTGTGGTTTCCTTGGTGGTTTTGTAGTTCTTGACAGTCTACTTGGGGTCCCTATAGCTTTGTTCTTTTGACAAGGAACACTCGCTTGGCGTAATGCCTATGCATGATGTCGGTTTGCAAGTTCTGTTCTCCGTCGCTGCATCGCTTAATTGGTTGTTTCGTTGTTCTTCCGCCTGATGAGTCCCTTGAGCAAGGACGAAACCGATCGCGGATGCTCACCTGTGCAATTCCTGTGGTGTTGTGATCATCGACATGCTTGCTGATCGACGTTGTTTTTTCCTTTTTCATTTAAAAAACTGATCGACGTTGTTTTTTCCTTTTTCATTAAAAAAAAAAATTATTTAAACTCATTTCAAACGGCTTTTACCGAACACACATATTCAACAACAAATTATTACCAGTATTAAAAGAATAGCATTGGTGTGCTTACTGTAATACAACCAAAATCGATCCGCTAGGAACATGTCAAAAAAAACAAAGGCAGTTAAAAGATATTAACTCAAAATTTCAAAACAAAAATGTTATTTTTCCGCATAACAGTGATGGCGTCTAAAAAATTAAAATAGGCTATAAGTTTCAGTGGCATAATCAAATATGGACCTAGAAGATCTGCGAGATAATGCTCAGATTTTTACTAGCTGGTTGGTAGCGTTGAGTAAAGTTAGTTGCTGTTTTTCGATTGAAATAACCTTGTGCTATAATCTGCGACTCTTGTAGAACTATTATGCTTTTCGGTTATGATCTCGGAGAAAAATAAACAAGAAAATAAATTTAAAAAAGAAGTAACTTGACTGTATATTGGAGAATCTAGATGTGATTAAAAACCGACATCGCTTCTGAGAAAACCAGCCAACTTTATTTTTTTGGTCTAATCTCCAAAACAGAGCTTCTAGGTAAACACGAATTTGATTTTGAAGCAATGGAAACGCATTAAATATGGCTGTATACTATATATAGTACGTACAGGGTGTAACAAAAGTTTCTCCTCATACATTTTCACGTACTATAAAAAAACTAATTAACGTAAAGCTATGCTTTTTTCGTAGATCATTCTCTACATACTAAACTTCATTGTCACCAAAAATCAACTTTGTATCTTCAGATTTTAGAAGATTTGTAGCCAATTTTCATGTGGTCCGAAATTACCGAATCGAAGCAGCACAATATTTCTTAAGTTTAAATTAAAAAACCAGCTGTCTGCTTTTACTTGCTGCTCAAAAACAGTGAATTACGGGTCTTGGAGAACCTTTCAATCATGCTAGGTACATATTGAGAGTTTTCAAGGTTCGAAACTCGCTGAAATTTTTCATTCAATCTCTTCCATACTTTTATCGATTTTATTGATTTGACTTCGACTTGAAACAGCATTTTGAAAAAATCTCCTATCTTGAAAAGTCACGGACATCACCCCCACTCTGGGAAACCTAATTTTGTTTCATAAGAAAGATGACTGGGTATCGAAAGTATGCTTTATGTACCTTTAATACGATACAGGGCGTAAGTCAATTCTATTTTCCGTTTAGAGGCTACCTTGCGATTGACTGCGTCAAGGGCCAAAGGTTTATCGGCGGCTATGAGATTGCTTTTGTTTAGATTAAACCGAATTTGTTCGTTTTCCCTCAGATTGGAACTGTTTGTAAAGTCTTTAAAAACAATGCAAAACCACATACTGGGTTATTTGTGACTTCACAACAGAGCACCCAGCGCTCTTTAGTTTAACATAAGGCTCATTCCAACTTTTTTGCTGGAAACGGAGGCTTGACTTCTCCACGTTTGTTAATTATGCTCAATTTCATGGTCTAGGCATTCTTCCACACTCCGACTTCAATTTTACTAATTTTTTATTCCGGAACAGCGCAAAAATTCACTGTATTTGCCTGTAACAAAAGTTTCTCCCAATGGGGAGGAACTTTTGTTACAGAAAAAAACATATTAACTTATGCAAAATACACTGCTCAAACAAGAAATGCTAATTGCAGCACATTCGCCTACACCAGCACTTATAATTCACACCAGGAATTAAAATGAATGAAATTAGTTGCTGAATTATTACATTCTACGTAAACCATCTCTTAATTTTCTCCTTAAAAATTGACCCCAACTTTGACCTCGGCTGGTAACTCAACCAATCGCAACAACAAACCAAGATTTTGCATGCTGGTAGCTTATACCCCATATGGAATGTCCAAATTATGTTTAGCATCCGTTTCACATTCGTTAGTCTATGATACAGACAAGAACTATACGCTATCTGATATATCGATGGGGAGAAACTTTTGTTACACCCTGTATAAGTATAAGCAAATGAATTTTTTATTCCTGCTGTTTTTTTAATTTTTATTCCTGATGCCAACGCGGGTAGCAAGTTTGGCAGGATTCATCTCCGAGCCATTGCCTATTCTGTCTTTCAACAGACGAGATAACGCTGCGATGGCAAGCCGTAATTATTTGGAATCTTAATTTGCGTTGAAAAACATTTAGACTACTATAGAAAAAAAAAAGTTAATGTCTAAAAGCTAATGCCTTTTGAGCAGTACGATTTACGGTAGTGCAGAATGCTGAAATTCATAAAATTACAATGACACATTAAATTGATTTTATTTTGAGTATCAATATCACGGCAGTTTTGGCTACTATAACCGGAGTTTTGAACTTGCGGGTCTCAACTTTTGATGGTCGTTAACTAATAGTTTTTTGCTTTTTTTTGCGGTGTAAACTAATTACTGTAATACTGTGCAGTAGAAATTATAGATTAATGTAACTGCAAATCCGGTTTTTTACTTTTTTTGTAATGATTAGGGTAACTGCGAATCCAATTTTTTATTCTTAATTATCTAAACCCTTCTGGCAGATGGCTGCTTAACTTCTTCTTTTTCTTTCTTCTTTCTTCATTGCCCGCTTTTCCGTGATGGTTGCATTGGCAGTAGCTTGAGATTAAGCCGCCACACCTCACGATCTTCCATCACCTCCATCATTTCGCTTGGGCGAAGTCCCAAGAGATTCCATCCAAGATTCTCAATGTAATCGGTCCATCTAGTTCTAGGTCGTCCAACTGGTCTTCTCCCATTTGCTTTGGCAAGTAAAGCTTGTTTGGGGAGTCTTTCCTGAGGCATTCTGCTTACATGGCCAAACCATCTAAGCTGAGATACGTCAATTCGGAGAAGTAATCGCTCGATGTTAAGAGATTTTCGAATTTCAGAGCTACGCATCTTGTTAAATAGTGTAACTCCTTCGATTCTTCGTAAAAACCTCATTTTGGACGCTTGCACTTGTGATCGCATTCTTTCGGTCATTACCCAAGATTCGTGACCATAAGTGAGAATGGGGACAAAAACCGCTTTGAAAATTGAGAGCTTTGCCTTTTTCGACAATTCTCGTTTCATGACAACCGAGTAGTGCTAAGCTCACATTACTGCACTAGCCTTGCCTACTCGGATATCGAGTTCTTCGTCTTGCCTTCCGTCACTCGTAAATGCAACACCAAGATACTTGAACTTCTCTACCTGCTTCAGCGTCGCTCCATTCACTTGTAATACGCACTAATCATGGTTTCTTGAAAGATGAAGTACCTCAGTTTTGGCCGTGCTTATTTTCATTCCGGCGGTGTTGCATGCATCTGCAAAGCTATTTAATGCGCGCTGGAGGCCAGATTCTGCGGAAGAAAGCAGACCAAATCATCAGCGAATAGCAGACGACTAATTTTGCAATTTCCAATCGTGGCACAATCATCAGCTTGGCTGCATTTGTCGATCCAATTCATGTCAGCAATGAAAAGGAAAGGTGACAAAACGCACCCTTGCCGGAGTCCAACGCCCACATGGACCGGCTTTGATTGCATGCCATTTTCCCGGTCTGCAGTAGAATGACTTAATAGCGCGTAACCATTGACCACTAACGCCATACTCCCGCAAAACCTTTCAAAGTTTATCCCGAGGAACTCGTTCATGGGCTTTTTCAAGATCGACAAAGCATGCACACATTTTTGCCATACTCCCAAGATTTCTTGAAGATTTGCTTCACAGTGAAGATTTGGCCCGTGGTGGTGCGACCCGGACGAAAACCGCACTGACCATCTTCCAGTTTTGATTCCACTAATTCTCGGCATTTCCTTTCAAGGCATTTGGCATATACTTTGCCTGGCAAACTACGGAGTGATATCCCTCTGTGGTTTGCACATTGCTTGCGATCTCCTTCCTTGAATATCGGAATAATTACACCTGCTTGCCAATCTCTGGGAGTTTTGCCAAGCTTCCACGCAACTTGACACACTCGCGTTAACCAGAGAATTCCTTCTCCAGTCAGCGCTTTCAACATCTCGGGTCTGATTTTATCTTCACCAGCAGTTTTTCTAGATTTTATCCCTTTAATTGCCATTGCCAATTCTGCTGTATGTTTGCTCAACTTGGTGACCGCAATATTGGTTTCTAACATACAACTGTATGTTTTTTTGCCGTTTGTTTTTTTGATTTGTTAACAGCGAGCTGTTGGTTTGCAAAAAAAAATTTACCTTTAGTTGTGAATTTTGCCTGGTTTTTAGTTTGAATCTGCTGAATTTTGATTGCCGTTTGCATGGGTAAATTGTGAATACTGCTGATCCATTTAACGTTTATTGATAACTTTTTCACCCATAAGCAAACATTGCAAGCAATTCAACAAAACTCCTTTTTTGTGCTTTTTTTTTGCATAACATCTTTTAATGAACTTCATACATCAAGAACAAAAGCAAGAAAGAAATGAAAAAAAAGACAAAAAAAACGCGCAAATAAACAATTTACAAAATAGCAATTGATTAAACAATAATAATAAATTAAAGTAACATCAATGAAATATCAATATATAGCTTTGACGCTTAAAGCAGATAGTATTTCACTCAAGGCAATTTTTAAGTTTGCATTATTAGCTCAATTATAATGTTTTTCATCCAGGTGAAACTACTCTCCACAAATAAACGAAAATACAAGGACAATTTTTGAAAATGGTCGTAAAATTTAAGTTCAATTCAAAACTGGTTGTTGAATTTCATTACAAAATTTGGAATAGGTCTATTAATACAAATCTTAAGTTCGTGAATTGGTATTTTCTTGCAATTTTAGCATTAACTATATTTCAAAGGATAAAAGGATAAAATATTTTAAATTCAGAGAGATAATGTTACTACTATAATAGAGCAAAAATTAGCTAATCACACAAAGGTGAGAGCGTTTTGTGTGCAAATGAAAATTTTATTAAAATGGCTGTATAGGGTTTTTTCAGCTAATATTTGTGAAATTATTGTAGTTGGTGCCAAAAACTTTTAACATAATTAATCCGTCTGCGAACTTCATTTTTGCAAAGTCAAATATGACCCAATCACACAAACACACAACCTTATGACAAATTTTGAAACAAAATTTTTGACTTGCAACACTAGACAAAGAACTGTGGTATATAATAAACTGAAAACGCGAACCACGCATTCTTTGGCTGCTTTCCAAATGCCGGTCAATCCACTAACCGAATGGAACAGACCCATTTGGATTCCACTAATTTACGCTTAGCATGTTTCATCTTCATTATTGATACTTCTTTCTCTATGAACGGTCGGAAATTGTCTGGTTCAGGTTTTCTATAGACCATTGAATTTTTTTTTAATTGGGCCATTTGGGGTTTCATCGATTTCTGGTTCGATGAGGATTGGAGGACGAGTGTTTCCAGAATCTGGCCCGGCACGTTTAGGGGTGCTGACACTAGCAGCCGCTGTAGTTGTTCCGTTATTATTAGCATCGAGTTCAGACCCGAAAAGCAACATCTTTTATTGTTTGTGGGATACAAAGACTGATACCGGACCCCTTTTTGTTGTTGGGTAGATTAATCGCTTTCCACTTTATGGATGTAGATCTCCATCTGAAAGGAAAGGAATAATGATATTTGTATGATTTAAATCAGTTAATGTGTGTGGTGGAGCGCTGTTAGCTCCCCCACAAAGTTGCAAGTCGGGCCGGGCTTTTTGGGTCGGGTTCGGGTTCGGGCCGGATTCGGGCCGGATTCGGGCCTAAAGTTGACAAAAATTTCGGGCTTAATTCGGGCCTGAGACGTACTTTTTATCTTAGGTGCACAAAAATTTTATCAAAATAACTTGGCAAGATTGCTAAATTTTTCAGACCTAACTTAACTTTCGTTTTTTTTCGAGCAAGATTTGGGCTTTAAATTAGTTTTCGGGTTCGGGCCGGGTTCGGGCCTGAACTAGTCGGCCCGTTTACAACTCTGCTCCCCCAGATGGTGCTGGGCTTAGCTCCGGAAGCTTTAGCTCCTTCGATGTCCGTCAAGGGTAAAATAAAGCATTCGATTAACATCACAATTTTAAGGTTATCATTAAGTATTAGAGCAGATGTATAGCATCTAAATAGAAGCTTGTTTATAAACTGGGGTACCATTAGGTCCAATTAAATCTACAACTGATCAGTTTCAAAAAAAAAAAACAGAAATATAAGAAAATTTCTGCCATGAAAGGACCTGGCTATTGCCACCTTGCAGGTCTGGTATAGGCGGTGGCAGAATATTCTTTAGGTCTAAGACTTTCAGTATTTGGCTATTTTGACATCAGTTAAAAATTTACAAACTTATTGAGAAGTTACATAACGGTAGCAGATTTTCAAGATAATTTTTCTACAACTGTAAAATAGCACTTCGGTCATCTTCTTTCCCATTAGCCTAGTGTTTCATGGCATCTGAACTGATACTTAGGCTTCCAGGATAGGCAATGTATGAATTCAGATGCTGATGAAACACTAGCCTAATGAAAACGGATCGTGACTTTTAGGTTCGGATGTTATGCGCGGGATGTTTAGGCGTCGCGAAATAAGTGCGGAGACTTTTAGGCTACCGGGGTGAAAAAAAATTGTTTTCAAAAAAGATTTAAAAAAAAAAATTTTTTTTTAAAAAGATTGTTTTTTCAAAAAAAATTTTTTTTCCACAGAAAGTATTTTTCCATAGAAAAAAATTTTTTGTTTCCAATAACGATTTTGTTTTTGTTAGTTTTTTCAACCTTTTTGTTTCAAACACAGGTTTGTTTTTTTTTGCAAAAACTTTTTTTTTCAGATAAAAGCTTTTTCAAAAAAAAAAAACGTTTTTCAGACAATAAAAGTTTTACTTTGACCAAAATGTTATTATCTGGAAGCTTTTCATCTAACACTTGTCAAGAAAAATCGTCGAAACAGAGAGCGAGCAGAAAAAGAAAAAAAAAAGCCGAGCAGTGATTGGCAAGAAAAGAATCGATGAGAAAGCGTCATTTGTAAACAATCTTTAAGCTGTACACGAACTCTTTTGGTCGGCGGAGGGAGGGGTTAAAAGTTTTGATAAAAGTGGCTTCAAAAGCAGATAGATAAAAAGAGAGTGGAAAAAGTTTTACAAAAAAATTGATTTCTCATTGTCTTTTCTTTAATAATTAAAAATGTTTTCCACTACGAGTTCGCAAAGTTTTCTTACCTAATCCGGACGCATGCAACCTCCAGCAAGCGCTTTCGACTTTTGCTGCGCACGGGCACGAAATGTTTGTGTAATATTGGCACACGCAGCAAGCCGCATGACGTTCCATGGTTATTTTGGGTCTACGTGTACCAAACAATATAGCACAAAGTTTTTCAGGAGCTAAGGATTCATCTCTCGGCAGATTCCTATTTATGACCGTTATTACACCTTGTTGTAAATATAGTAAAAACAATGTTTAAATGGATATTTTTAAGTTACATCTTTCCATCCTGTTGTAAATGCACTTAGAGTAAAGCACTGTTAAATTCTTGCAGTTAACTTTTTCAGAATTGTATCATGAACTTTTGAAGTAGACAAGTATTTTTGACACAATTTCATGTAGATTTTGCATACAAGTGCTATGTAGTTTAAATTTTTCACGCTCTCTGCATTCCCTCCGACAAAAATAAAAGGATAGGCAAAAGACGTATTAAGAAGAGCTCTCTCAATACTGCTCCCAGTGCTGTCATTGTGGGTAGCCTATCGACCTGTCATTTCAACGCATTCTTTAAGAGGATTGAGTTTTTTTACAGTAACTAAGTTTTTCGTCTATCTTCCTTATTTTTATTGTCATTTTCCGCTTTTTTTCATGCTGATGATTGCATTCTTGCGGGAGAACATCTTTGCATTTGAGCCGTCACTCCTGTCCTTGCTGTGTTTCATTAATTGGTTCACTTTGCTTGAAAGAAGTAGTAAGCAGTTTTAACATCCATTCTCAATGAATTACGACAGCATCTTTGAGCTTTTTTCAGGGACAGGCTTTTTTCCCGTCTTGTTTTATAGTATTTTTTTTTGCTGTTTTGCTCTTTTCAATTAGGCGCTTATTCCTTTTCATTCTTGCGAATAAAAATTGTTTGATTAGTTTTTTTTTTTAATTTTGCCAACATAGCCAAAAAAGGTCATTGCGAACGGGCGAGATTCCGTCAACTCGAGGAAATTTAAAATTTGATAATTTGAACGGTTTGATATTGATCTTAAGCAAGGACTTAAAAGCGTTCAAGAGCGGAGTTCCGGTGAAACACTAAGTCAATTAAAACAAATAAAACTTAGCTTTTTGTTTGTTTTTCCTCTTTACCTTACATTCGGGAGAAAAATATAATTTTATAACATGAAAAAGTTGCTGCTTGGATGTGAAAAAATTACCCTCCTGCTCGAAAAACTAGCAAAAGCAATCGATTTTGAAGCACAAATAAAATGACCTTTATTCAAATGCAAACTTCGTTTTCAAGCTGATTTCGTCCGCGTATTCAGAATTTATTACGGGAGAGCCGAACCAAAATATAACTTAGTCGTTCATATCTCTTGCATGTGTTGGATAAGGTTGTCTTTAACAGCTTACAAATTGAATTCTTAGGAGCTGAACAATTGCGATGAGTAAAACGATTACAAGCTTTAATTGGAAGGAAAGCAGTAAGCGTGATAAATTTCTATGCAAAATTTTACATGAAAAATTGCCGAAAATGGTTGTCGAGTCTACAGCCACTTCCAATTAAACTCACACTATAAAAATAATTCGAAAATAAAACAAAAATTTAAAGCAGCATACAATTCTGTACAGCTTCAAAAGTTCATGATGCAATTCTGAAAAAGTTAACTGCAAGAATTAACAGTGCTTTACTATAAGTGCATTTACAACAGGATGGAAAGATGTAACTTAAAAATATCCATTTAAACATTGTTTTTACTATATTTACAACAAGGTGTAATAACGGTCATAAATGGGAATCTGCCGAGAGATGAATCCTTAGCTCCTGAAAAACTTTGTGCTATATTGTTTGGTACACGTAGACCCAAAATAACCATGGAACGCCATGCGGCTTGCTGCGTGTGCCAATATTACACTAGCATTTCGTGCTCGCGAGCAGCAAAAGTTGAAAGCGCTTGCTGGAGGTTGCATGCGTCCGGATTAGGTAAGACAACTTTGCGAACACGTAGTGGAAAACATTTTTAATTATTAAAGAAAAGACAATGAGAAATTAATATTTTGTAAAACTTTTTCACTCTCTTTTTGTCTATCTGCTTTTGAAGCCACTTTTATCAAAACTTTTAACCCCTCCCTCCGCCGACCAAAAGAGTTCGTGTACAGCTTAAAGATTGTTTACAAATGACGCTTTCTCATCGATTCTTTTCTTGCCAATCACTGCTTGGCTTTTTCCTATGGCTGCTCCTTTTCCTGCGCTCTCTATTTCGACGATTTTTCTTGGCAAGTGTCAGATGAAAAGCTTCAAAATTATTAATCTTCCTTTTTTTGAAAAAAAATTTAAACTTTTTTTACCTCGGGCTCCTAAAAGTTCCGGTGCAAAAAAGACACGGAGTGTAATTGGCTGTGCATAAACGTCCCTTGTCTAAACGTTCACGCAAAGCAGTAGTAGACCGATTGGCAATTGGGAAACCAGATAAGTGAGTGAAGTTCTACCTCACAGTTGTAGTAAATTTATCAAGAAGTTTAACTGAATATACGGTATAATGCGTGAATTATTAGGATCTTCCTGGCTTCCTGAACCCCGGCCCTCTAGGCCCGGATGCAAGTTACCCCCTGGAAATCCTCTCTCGAAGGCCTCGATTATTAGAATCAAATTAAGACTAAAAAGCAGCATCTTCTTCATCCCCAGTCCAAAGTTGTTTTTGTCGCAAGAATAACTCTCTGCAAATAAAAAACGTTGATATAAATACCGCATATTATCACAGTTGTAGTAAATTTAACAAAAAGTTTTACAGAACACACAGTATAAAGCGTGAACTATTAGGATCTTCCAGGCTACCTGAACCCAGGCCCTCTAGGCCAGGGTGCTATTTACCCCCTAAAACCCCCTCTCGTAGGCTCTGATTATTAGCATTAAATTTAGACCGAAAAGCAGCATTTACTGACTAATTAGTATTTGAGTTACTATTGGTACTACAATTTTATGATGTATAGGGCTGCTGCATACTGATAATTTTCTTCTTTGTTCAAGTACATAGTGTACTAGTAAATAACAACTGTCTGAGTAAACCATCGCCATCACTAATGCTACAGTCCAATATCATTACTAAATTAGAACTTCGTGTTATTCGTATTGTATTTTTTACATGAATTTTGAACCGCTTGCTCAAATTGTGAGCTGAATTATCAATTGCATTGTTCTATATTGGTTGATTAACTTATCTTTGTTCATATTGGTATTGACAAGGAATCCAACAAATTTCTCGAGCAAGTGTGTCTTGAAATTCTTGAACCAGTTGTTCACAACCGTTGTCCATAATGTGTACATGTTCATTTGATGACGCAATTGTCATCAGCTGGCCTGGATCCAGTTGGTGAAATTGGTTTCTTACTCCAACTGCATAAACCTGAAACAAAATATCAACTTATCTCTAGAACACAAAATAAAACATTTTTTCTAATTTACAGTCTAAAAGCTAGTTCTGATGAATCTTCTCTTCAGTCGTAATCTGATAAAAACTTACTTCTGCATCACTTTTTGCCGAGTTTGAAACTATTCAGAAAAAATGTGAAGAGAAAGATAAAAAACAAAGATACTAAGACCAAAGTCACCTATTATGACAAAGCGTGGAACGAATCAAGAAGTCATGTTCAAGATCATGCTTCCTTTTCATGCAAAAGAATCGGTAGGTTAAAGAAACGGAAAAGCATTGATTCTTAAAGCGCTGCTTTGAGACTTAATCAATCCTCTAGCATTTTTTCTACAGTTCTATGTCAAATGCTACCTAAATATTGTATCAAATTTTATTTTACCGTTATGTTGCTCCTTTTTTTGATTAATGAAGCAACGATATCAGGGTTATCCTGAGATTCTCCATCCGTAATCACCACCAAAATATCAGGTACATTTGGGCGGTTACTTTCGGCTCTCAAGCTGTGTTCATAGATATACCGGAGAGCTTTTCCGGTTCTAGTACCTAAACCGATGTTTATGATCACGTAATGTAGCTGGGCTGTTGCTAATTGAATGAGTATTGCATTTTTTACTCGTTTATGCTGAGCATTAACTGTATAGCTTTTTGTATAAATATATTTAAATGCTACCTGGATGGTAGTTAAACCGACGATGACAAAGGAGCTCTTTAACTAGATACCTTACAGTAGTTCGGTGCTAGTTGTACTCCTCCCAGGTATTACAAATTATCAAAAGCTATACTGTGTCTGTATGAGATCAACACACAACTGAGTGTTTATACACTTTTTTTTACGAAAAAAAGTCAAAAATTGTTCTTATGACCGCACATTACACTAAAGTGCACTCTTGTTTAATTAAAAAAAAAAATTTCTTAGCACACCCCGACTACTGTAAACTTGATCAAAACCAGCTGATCTAATCGTTCGATCAGTTATAATACTTGTTTTTTAATTTGAAAAAATTGACGTTCTACCAGCACAACGCAGCCAAAAACAACAATACGTTGTTGTCCGATTTTTGAGGTCAGATGGTTCATCTGGGGCTGAAATTCACTAATTAAAGGCTCATTATAATACGAAGACAATGTAGTAGCAAAAAAAAGGTATAAGAGTAGACTGAAAAGTTTTATAGTTGCGAGCAAGTGCGAGACAAGCAAAAGAAACCGTCATCAGCCTCCGCCAGTGAAGTCAAAATTGAGCAAGCTCAAAAAATGATATTAGCAAACCAGTGCATTGCTAGTAATCGATTGGCACAAATTTTGTTGATCAGTCATGGCTCTCCTCAAGAATTCATTTACTAAATTCTTGGGTACGGTAAAGTTTCTGCAAGGTGGGTGCCAAGAGAGCTGACAGAAGAGCACAGCCGCAAAAGTGCAGAGATCTGCCAAAGGTTACTGAACCGCTACAACAATAAAAGTGAAGAAATTTTTAGTCAAATAGTCACTGGAAATAAAACATGGTTTCATCACTGCAGGCCTGAATCCAAGAAGCTAATCTTTGAAGTGGAAACATCCGCAGTATCTAGAAACGAAAAATCGAGAGCCAACCTTCCGTAAAAAAAGTTTACATTACATACAGAAGGTTGAATTTTGGCTAAAAGTGGTGCATAAATGGTTGATGACCACCCAAAAACTTTCTTCTCAATTGGCATTCATTCATAATTCATAAGCTTATCTACCGCTAAAACACATGTACCAAAATGAGGATTATGTAGAAAAATGTTAAGATGATGTAATTTGTTTACTTTTGTAATTTCACAAATGAATGAAAACAATAAAACTGAGAATAATTTTTACCTTGCTATCGTATATATTTTTTGATTGTAAGTATGAGGCTGAGGCCGAAAAATAAATTTACTTCCTCACATGCTTATTTATGATTTATTCAATACTTGAGCGCATAATCTGCCGAAATAAAAACTGCTGATATAATCCTATTTTACACGAGAGGGTGGCGCATTTTTGTCCCCTCTAATGTTTTCTTCGCGACAAATTCCATTAAAAAAATATTTTTATTTCAAATCAACTTGAGTTTGGGTCAAGTTTCAGCACAAACAACTCCTGAAAATTTGAAGTTGTTAAAATACAGATAAGTGAGTGAACAAATCATTTATCTGTATTTGAAGTTGTTAAAATACAGATAAGTGAGTGAACAAATCAAAGTTTTTCGATTTTGAGGTTTTCCAAAAACCCTTTTCAAAATCTGAACATTTTTTGAGCTATATTTAACTTAAACGACATTGCAAGATGTTTTTGTGATATAACTGCTATGACTTAGGTAATTTTTAATTCAGCATCAAAAACAAACCCATGTACAAAATTTGAACCGCTTGTGATGTCATCGCAAACATGACGTCATTTTTGGAAAATATGAGCATGACATCACAATAATGACGTTATCAACTCAAAACTAATTTTTCTGAAAACTTTTGGTAAACACTGTACACCAACCCGCATGTCAAGTTTGGTGGTCCCATGACTTTTGGTTTAGTAATTAGGTAGGGGGCATTTCCCCCATGTAAAAAGCGTTTGTCAAATAGACCGTGTAAAACAGTAATACAAAAGCTCAAAACGGCCTCTTACCAGCTCCATTGTAAGGAATAGCAAAAATTTTCTCCGTCAGTTCTTCAAAGGAATTATAATCTCCTAAACCGATTTCACTGTCAGTATCAAATCTTCTGTTGTATCTTCCTACCCAACAACCATATCGTATAAAACAACAACAAGTTGGTTAAACTAAAAGCAAATTATTGATGAGCAGTACTTTATGATGATTCGTAAATTCTTCGATTAATTTAAAAAACAAATGTAATGTTTAGTTCGCATATTCTAGAAAGATATTGGAAATACTTCAGGGAGGCACTTGTTTAAAAGCAACAGTTTTCATTTGGAGTTTTGCAATTGACAGTGAAATATCCCGTAAGGGTGAAAGAGGCTGTTAATGTTTTCTAAATATGATTGTGAATAAAATCATAATTTTTTCTGATTTTTGATCTTTGAGATCTCTCTCTCTCTTCAGCTGGAGATAGCAGAAAAAACAGTCACACATCGGTTTACATATTAAGCGGTGTGGAAAACTTAGATTACAAAATAGTTGTCCAGTAAGTCATCTTACCAAACCGATGATGAAATTGATCAAAAGATTCCAGTTATATGCTCCAACTGATGGTGAAGAATCGAGGAGGAAGTAGAAATCAGTCTTTGCATGCGGAGGACACGGAAGATCGCAGCAGGGAATATTTCCAGACCAAGTCGAACTAAAAGATAAAATGAAGTTTACAGCAACAATTAAACAACGATATTACTTTACCATAAATTTCTTGAATACTTCACATTCACTGCAGTTATAATTTCTCAAAAAATGTATTCAATCACGGAATCTTTTAAATTCATTTGTATCATTAAAACTATTGCACAGTACGATACCAAAATATCAGTAAAACAACCATGCAATATTTTACCAACTGAACTGCTAACGTACTCAGATCTGCAAGTAATATTTTTCTGGCCACCGGCAACGGTTAATCCGGAAGGGCAAGTGAAGTGGCATGTATCGTGAAGTCCAAATTCGGTACATTCCGCTCTTCCGTTGTTAACAAGTCGTAAAGGTGGAACAGGGCAATCTAGTGTAAAAATATGAACGTGTTTCTTTGAAAATTTATCTCATTGGCCTTGACACTATACAGCGCTTACTCAATATCAACTAGCATTGTTTGCTGTCCTCTGCTTGAATAAATTATATGAACAATTTACCAATGTTGTATATGGCTCAAGAACAGTTACTTTAATTACTTTGTCAATGACTTAAAAATTAATCTGGCCAGCAGAGGTGGAGTCGAGAACACAAGGCTTGAGGACAAGGCAGCCCTTCCGAGGACAGACCCTCTCGAGGCCGAGGACAGGAATGCTCGAGGACACGGCCAAGGACCAAGGACACTAGCGCTAGTTTTAACCAAAAAAATTCTTTTGTTTTATTGTTATTGTTATTGTTATACTGTAAATAAAAAATAAAAAAATTGTTTAGGCGACCTCCAACAATAAAAAATAAAAAAGGTTCTTCAAAAAAATCTTTTAGGCTTTCTCCCAAAAATAAGGTCTTTAAAATTTTTTTTCAGGCGTTCTCCAAAATACAACCTCTTCATAAAAATTTTCAGTCGATCAACAAAATTTTAAGAATTCAAAAAATAGTGCTGTCCTTGAGCCGAGGACGGCGCAATTTTCGAGGACTTGAGGCCAAGGACTTCAAAATGTATCCTCGAGGACGTCCTCGAGGGTTCCACCTCTGCTAGCCAGAGTTAATTAATATCTTATATTCAAAAATAAAAACGTTTTTCACTTGCTTTTAACTTTAATTTATTTCATTAAAAAAAAAAATTACTTTTTATGCAAAAAGGATAATTTGGTCCAACCCAATTAGAAGTCTTGTAACATAACATTCCCGGATGATTGACTGGTTCCAACGTGTAGCCGTAATCGCAAGCAAATTTGCAAATGGAGCCCAATCTAAAACCTCTAGTACAACTAACATTTCCATTTTTAAGCGCGGTCGTAATATTTGGACAAAACAAGGCTGAAACAAAATTTAAGAATTTTGAATGCAAGGTTCTGGTTAGTCAAGAGCAATTAATATGACTTAAGACTTGTAGTGTAGCTTTTTCAGTTACAAAAACATCTCAAAATATGAAGAAAACTTGTACTTTTTTCAGACAGTAGTTTTAGTGCACCGGCCAGTTGGTAGAGCGGTAACATGTTCGTCTCTGGTGCGGGAGGTCTAAGCTTCAAATCTCGGGCCAGTCAAATCGAACAGACTGTTGCCAACGGCTCGCCATCGCTGCAACATTTCTTCGAAAGAAGCTGTGCTGCTCGGGCGCAATAACGTGGAAAAGGGCCCCGCAAACTCGTTACACGCTTCGGCGTAATACAGCGAGTATGATGAAAGATTTGATTCATTAGTTTCAGATTTTATTTATTGACAGGCCACAACAACAAATAAGCACAGATAAAACGAAAAAAAATCGTCTCTGTCAAGTAGCTTCAGAGTGGCAGGGAAGGAACCGTGAGTTCATTTAGTCAGCAGCCACTCTGAGAAGCTGTAATGGAATTATGGCAAGCTTATTTCATCAAATTTGTCGAGATGGCTTATAACTGTACTCGAGTAACAGCACTGCGACATTAACAAAAAACAAAAAAACAAAGGCTAAACAGCAATAACTTACGTAAAACAACGACAACGAATTGATGGAATTCATTGAGGCAATTTGCAACATCAATAATACTAATGAGCCAAACCAAAAAACAAAAAAAAGAATGGATAAATTATGAGTAGTTAAGATTTTTGCCAACAACACAGTTCCAATCATAATATTCGAAATAAACAGTATCATGAAGAGTTAAATAATATTTTTTTTGTTTTCGTTCAAAAAAAAACTTTTTGGCTAGTGAGCTTTTTAAATAGTTAATAATAAACTGAGCAGTACATACCCCACGGTCGCAGTCTTATTTTTGCTAGCTGTTTTTGTCAACCGTCAATACGTATGTAAAATGAACTTACTGCATTTATTTTACCTACCAACAATTTTCGAACACAAAGAGAATAAGGCTTACTAGATGACCCGAACAAAAGGAATTAATCAGTCTCAAAGAAGATCTTAAATACGATGATCCAATATCTCAGTGTAGAAGTCTGCAATGTCTCAGCGACACAAGCTTAACATCATTATACTGTTTTTTAGGATTGCTTAACTAAAGATATTTTTCAGGTAAAAAAAATTAATGAAAGTGATAGAAAACTGATACGTGTGGAGACTCAATCTCATTGAATAGTAAGTCGTACAGGGCTTTTCGGGTCGGGGTCCGGGCTTGAGATTGACAAAACTATGTGCTTAATTTGGGATGTTCGAAGTGCCTTGCGTTTTAGGTAGTTACAAACACATAATCGAAATACTAGCGACACTCAATAAAAACTTTTAGCATCAGTACGATTAATAATGCACAATTATTATTATTATTTATCTATCATGATGGGTTTTATAATGACAATGGATATCTACGACGGTGAAGGGTTATATCTATTTACCACAATGCTCATGTGATGTCATATATGGTGTCCATGCTTAGTGATGCTAGGGCAATGCTATTGAGCTCAGTGGAGTGCCAGTGTGATACGGGTCGAGAACCCTCTTTCTGGTGACCTTGTTGTCAGACTCTGATCAGAGTAATTGGAGAAGAGAGTACGATGGCAAGTGCAGAAACTGTCCTCGTGTGTGGTTTGAAGGTTCGGGTGGGCTGCCAGGATAGTCCATAAGTAAATTCAGATGCTGATGAAACACTAGCCTAATGGGAAAGCAGATTTGTGAGGAAGTGCTACCCAACAGTTGTGAAAAAACAAAAATCAGTAGACCTAACATAAATAGAATGCTTTTGACAACAAGACCTCGTTAAATTACTGTTTTCGTTTATGTTTGCGTATTTTGCAACTGCACCAATTAAGTTAGTGTTAACATATTGAGATATGTGAATAAATTCGATGCTTACGTTTGCAAACGGGTAAGAATGACTTTTTGGTCGTATTCCATCTCAAATTATTAATTTGACAGCTGCTATCATCTATTGGGTTTCTGTCTTCTATACAGCTGAGTAATTTGTCACCTACAAGCCCGTAATCTCGATTGCAAGTGATTCTGAAAGAAATAACAAAATTTTGAAATAGTTACTTATTTAGGATAAATGGTTAATTACTTGTTGTTATTGCTGTATTTGCAGGAGAATGTAACCACAGTAACGACATGTTGCTCACTCATGATCCGTTGATTGAACTAACAACATGGGCTGTTGTGTCTAAAATACACTTGACGCTTATTTCCTATTGGGTAAAACAATCTTTGATCATCGTAATAGTCTACTCAGACAAACGACACGCCAGTGCATCCCAAAGTTGCCTTGCGCTTAGATAGACAAAAAACACACACAGACATGCAGTGATGGGCACGGCGGCGCTGTTCACCAGCAGCGCTACTAGCACCACTACTTTTTCGGTAGCGGTAGCGGCAGCGCCGCTGCTTTTTTTGTCACCAGCGAAAAGCGGCAGCGCCGCTGTTTTTTCAGTCAAAAAAGCGGCAGCGTTTCAGCGCTTTTTTTTAAAGCAAATTTTCTGCCGCTGCCGCTACTGCTAATAAACTCCTTCCAAGACTTTTAACGATTTAAATTTTTACGCGTTACCGTTGGGAGTCTTTACAATTTTTTTTTCACTCTGCTTTTGCTTTTGCATTATTTTAGTTTAGCAAAACAAACAATGCTACCTTTGTGACGTTTTGTCGTAGTTATTCGTTTATATCATGTATACATAATAAAGGCGAGTTTTATTGTACGTGGTTCTATTTTTTCTGAACCAAAATTCAACAAATGATGTGGTCTGGTGGCGGGCCAAATTAAACTCTTTGTGTAACTTAACATACAATGATAATCAATGCGTTGGTAAAGTTTATCAGTTGTCATCGTTTTGAGACAATTCAAGCAACTAAAACTCCACATAGAACAAGACCAATCATTTTTTTATGAAAGCAAGTAGTAAGTACTAATGCTACTTGACAGTTGGTTTCTGACACTCCTTTCTTAATTGGTCAGAATGCACATAAACACTAGACAGTTGATTTTGATGCAGGTGTTTTTCGTTACTGTCAAGAGATACATACTGTTTTTGAAATTCTTGCGTACAAAAAACCACGGTACAAATTCCGAAATTCAATTTCGCTAATATTAAATTTAAGTTACATTTCACATCGAATTTTAAAAAGTTTTTTTTTTTTAAGTCATGTTTCAAGTTTCCTAATTGATCCAACAAAAGACCCAACCCTATTGCTTTTCAGGAATTGGCCAATCTAGATCATAACAGTAACGATACCAGACCTATTATTTTGAGACGGAAGCGCAGGTGATGGTTGACTCGATGACATTTAGTCCTTCGCCATCACCTCATCAAGAACTGTGTCTAATGTACATTATTTATCTCGAAACTGTATAACTGCATGTGTAATGCGCATAATTCAGTCGCTGTGCTTGATGAAAAAAATAAATAAATGGTAAATGATAAATGTTTGAAATCGGTTATATTGAAGAAATGAGAGTTACTTGTGGTAATGAAGAGGTGCCCCAAACCTTTTCCACAATTCCGAATTTCTCTTATTCGCGAAAATACGTATTAATCCGTTTGACTAGTGCTATTGGCAACCCTGCTTTTAGCAATTTTGTCACATCACAAAAAACGTACTGTAGATCAGTACTGGTAGCCTGGGTTTGCAGGTTCCAGTGACATTAGCCAAGTTTTCAGATTCGATGATTGCTAGGCTACTCACTGCTACTAGTTGGTAATCGCGTTTCTTAGTTTGCAAGAATTTTTGCAAAATTTTGCCGTTTGTAATGTCACAAAGTTGCTTATGCAGGGTTGACAATGGTACGGAGTCAAACAAATTAAATCGTATTTTCGCAAATAAAGGTAATTGTGGAAAAAGATTTGGGGCACCTCTTTATTACCTCAAATACTGTAGTTCTCATTTTTTCATTTTCGAGCAGTATCTCTTTAACAAAAATGCGATAGTTACAGTTCGAGAAATTGCTGTAAACTTTTTTTCCTGTCGTATCTCTACGCGAGGAATTATAATCAGAGGTGGAGTCCTCCATCACATGTTTTGAAGTCCTTGGCTTTGAAGATCAAGTCCTTGGCCTTGAAGCCTCAAGTCCTCGAAAAATGCCCTGTCCTCGGCTCGAGGACAGCACTATTTTTTACATTGTTAAAATTTTGTAGATCGCCTGAAAAGAAATTTTGAACACCTTTTTTATGGAGTTCGCCTGAAAAATTTGTTTGAAGACCTTTTTTTTGGGGGGGAATACTTGCGTCTGTGTCCTTGGTCCTTGGCTTTGGTCTCAAGAGGGTCTGTCCTCCGAAGGGCTGTCCTTGGCCTCGGCCTCTAGCCTTATGTCCTCGACTCCACCTCTGGTTATTATAGTGGCTGAGGGCCGAGCGTATGATACAAACATTGACTACTTCAGAGCTATAAGAGCAGGGACAGAAGTGTACAGAAGCTGAATACTGTATGCCATCGTGTTAAAACCTTACTTTATTTAAATGATTTAAACTATTTCTTATTGCCTTTTATTTGCGTAGAAAATGCGACAAGGAATTTAGTTTCCTAGTGTAACTTCTTAAAGTAGTTTCTAAAGGGCTGGTTTGACTAACCAGCGTCTTGAAAGGCTTGTTTTTTTGAAAGGAGCATGCCAACAACCAACTGAATTGTGATTTGCTTACTTGTTTACCGTTTAAGCCTGCTAATGTCGACTGTAACCTGTACCAATACTTTAAAAGCTTAACCAATACTTTAAAAGCTTGAATAGTAACTTTAGCAAATAAAGCTGAAATTTCTCTATTGCGTATCGTATTTGAATGCCATCTTTCTTTTTGGTAGATATTTTTCTAAAGTAGCGGCAGCGGCCACTGTTTTGTATGCAAATAGCGGCAGCGGCGGCGGCGCTACTTTTTCATTTAAGTAGCGACTAGCGGCAGCGCTGCTGCTTTTTTTGCCAAAAAAGCGCTACCTTTCAAGTAGCGGGTGCCCAGCTCTGCAGACATGTGCAAATCGCAAACTGCAGATGGCCTGCTAGTTCGTATATGCACCATTGCATAAATCGGATTTCATTAAAAAATGAGCAAAAAGTTCTTACACTTCAAAGTAATAAACTCAGCTTGAGTCTTAAATTTGCCAGTATCCATAGGTGGGCACAAATCGCTATTCCGCTAATTAGCGAAGCTAACATTTTCATAAGCGGATTAGCGGTTCCGCAAACGTTCAAAAATGTTAACGGACTGGTTATCGAAGCTAATCTTTTCTGACCAATCCGATAGAAAAATAAAAGTTGCAACCGTGGTTTCAACAAAGTATAGTCTAAACTTTACCACATTTAGTCGTTTTTGTCTGGCAGAGAAATATGTACTTCAAGTATACGATGTAAGCAGTATTTAAATTGTAGGGGGGACGGGGGGGACGCGTCCCCCCATCGAGATTGAGCGTCCCCCCCATCGAGATTTAGGCGCCACCCCATCGAGGTTTGAGAGCTGGTTTATGGGAGGAAAAAGTACTGTTTTTGGTCGGAAAAACCGTTTAAATTCTTGATTTCGGCCAGAAAAAGCCTTCGGATTTCGGCGAAGACCTTTTTTTTTGGAGATCATTTGATTTGGCCGGAAAAACCGTTTGAATTCTTGATTTCGGCCAGAAAAAGCCTTCGGATTTCGGCAAAGACCTTTTTTTTTCGCCTCAATCCAATTCAGGAATAATGAAAATTTGGGTCAAGTTCGTTTATGGAACACACTCCCAAAAAATCCTGGCTACGTGCTTGTTCTTCACTAAGGTTCAGTCAACGCTGAAAAAGCGTCCCCCCATGCAAAATTTTACTATTTAAGTACAAGATGTAAGGCCTTGTTACATCTGAATTATTGCCGCAAACATCGTGCTCCGATATGGCAATGCTTTTCTCGCGTTGGTTATCACTCCAGTCTACAGTAGCGTAGCCAGGGGAAGGGGGCCGGGGGGCAATAGCCCCCCCCCATTGGCATGTCGACTAAAATGCAGAAAAAGAAAAATACCAATTTTTTGCACTTTTGAGACTGTTTTATGCTCTGGAATGGATTCAAATAGTGATTTAAAGCATCTTTTGAAGCATACATTCAGGGGGGGCTAATTTGTCAAAAATAAAACTCAAAAATACACGAAAACTTTGAAAAATGGCCAAAGATAAGCGATCAAAATCGTTCGCTAGTGAAAAATTGCTAAGCATAGATGTCATCAACAAACGTACTATAAACTTCGAAATAGGGGGGGTGGGGGCTATTCAGCATTAGTTAATTACCAAACATTCTTCCCAAATCTCTTTTCATTAGCCCCCCCCCACTTATTTTTCTTTATAAACTGTCGACAAAATAAATTATTCCATGTGAGTTTTATTGGACTATACAAATTTATAATTTTCCAGCATCTAAACACGAGAACAAAAATTTTACCATAAGCCACCTCCCAAATAGCCCATTTATGCAACCAGTTTAATCATGCTTGCACTGTCAGTTTCTAAGTCACGTTTTAAAGCATTATCTTTTTATCAAAATAGTCTTAAAATCAAGTTATTTTTGCAAAAAAATGCAAAATTTTCGAGCGCTGGGGGCTCCGCCCCCAGACCAATTTAGAGCCCCAAATCAGCCCCCCCCATTGTGATTTTCTGGCTACGCGCCTGCCAGTCTATGACATCATAATGCTGGTCTTGCGCAATCACGAGCCAATACGATGCCAAATTTAGAAACCAGCATTTCGAAAAAGCGCGATTAAAATTGTTCATGTCATATCAAACTTCAATTTGTTTGTACTGGCCTGCAGGCTGCCGCCCCCGACGGATTTAGAAAGCTCTTTGACACTCATGCACAGCCAGGCACGTAGCCACAACGGAATTTTTGTGGGGCAAGCAAAAATTTGGGGACAATGATTTTTCTTTATTTTTTTAACTTCTTTTTTTTTCTTTATTTTTTTATTTCTGAAAATAAAAAAAGGTCGTTGGTGCGAAATGCCATTATTTTCTTTGGGTTTTGAGGTGATCTCTACAAAATAAAAGATCTTCACACTTGTAAGCTTCTATCAACTACGATATTTGAGGTGATCTCCATTTTTGGGTTCAGGCGTTGAAGTTAAATTTATTTGGGGGACAAAATAAAATTTTGGGGGGCAATTGCCTACCTGCTCCGCCTGGCTACGTCCCTGTGCAGAGCAAGCATTTAGAAAGAGAGAGCACAAAGATTAAAATATTGTATCTGCAACCAAAGGTGCAGTTTAAGCCAGCTACCGTACGTTGCCGGATTGCCTAGGTTTTTGAAGCCGAGCAGTAGGCTATACCAGTTGTGATTGCTGCTTAGTATCCTGACTGAAGAAAAGAGTGCGATATCGGTGGTTGGGCAAACGCATTTTTGTAGAAACAAACCATGTAAATTGAATCCAAACTCTGAACTATTAAATAGGTTTACATGTAAACATCGCCTATATAACGCAATCGCGTGTAGCTTATAAAGGATTATCAAAGGCAGTGCTGCCGTCGAGGTCAGGCTCGGCCTACTTGCGTTATCTGTTATTTTTCAGGGTAAGCTCAGGTAGTCCCTAGCCCCAATAGTACTGTCAGTAAAAACTCTGTCTTTGCTAAAATTGACAAAAAAGCAACTAAATTTGAAGAAGGCAGAAATTGCGACAAATTTGACAATTTCTGATTCGCTGCAAGCCTAAAGCCTACTCACTTGTTACTAGATACCAGAGGTGGAGTCGGGGACACAAGGCTCGAAACCAAGGACACAAAAAATATCCGAGGCCAAGGCCAAGGACATCAAAATGTGTCGTCGAGACGTCCTCGAAGACTCCACCTCTGCTAGATACATCATTCACACTAATTTGTGGCGCAACTAGGGAGGGAGATAACCCCTCTTTCCCTTAGCCAAGCAACTTAGAATATTTAACGCAAAACTGCTAGCGTTTAAACGTGTTTTAGAGTTGATCTTGAAGTAAGAGGGGATTGAAGGCGCTGGGCAATTTAATTCTTTGACTGGCATCAAAATCTTGGCACTTTAGTTCTTCCAAACGGCTCTGAAAACCAACAAAATATGATCCAAACTAGCGTTAACATTGCTATTTTTCCCAAAAACTCAAAAAACCTGGACGTTTTCGATGCACTTGAGTTGCACTAGTCTGTTCAGCATACTGTCCAATTGAAGCATTTTTAGCATAAAAAAAATCTTATGGTTCAATCCCCTTCTTCCCCAGCAAAATTCTGGTAACGCGCCTATGCTACTATTTACTGTTTAGAACTGCGATTCTCAGTCTTTTTTGGTTACAGAGCCGAATTTTCAACAGGTGCCGTATCTAAATATCACAATTTTTTGGGTGAAGACCAAACCTTAAAAAAAGTCTTCGCCGTTTCGTTGAGATATTTTTCGGCCGAATTTAAGTGAAGACCATGAAAGAAAAAAAAGTTTCCCGCCGATTCGTTATGTCATTTTTCTGTCAATTTTAAGCGATGACAAAAGAAATAAAAAAAAAGTGTTAGCCATTTTGTAGTGCCGATTTTCGGCCAAAATTTGGAATTGTCTAGAAATAATTTTCATGAAGTTAGTGAGAGCCGCAATGGTTGGTACAAGTTATGAAATTGATTTTTCGTTTTTTTCGTCTCGTGTTGTACTTTTATGGTTAATTAGCGAATTAGCGTTAGCTTCCGCTAACGAAAAATTTGTGTTATCGGATTAGCGTTAGGGGAGCTAATATTTTCAGTTAACGGAATAGCTGCTAACGGAGCTAATTTTTGCGTTAGCTGTGCCCACCTATGCCAGTATCATAATAAACACCAGTGCCGTTGCCAGAGCAAACGAACTGAGGGGGCCCTAACCAAAAGTAGGGGGGCACTAAAATTTGCATATAAAAACTGATCTTCACATTTTGTACGGCTACAAGTATGCGCAATTTCGAAATAAGGCCGGCAGCATTTATAGGAATAGCTGTTAACGGAGCTAATTTTTGCGTTAGTTGTGCCCACCAATGCCAGTATCATAATTAGCACGTACATGCAATGGCTTCCAAAATTGTATCCATTAGTACAATTCGTTTTTCCACTGCCAACACTTTTGTTTAAAGGAGGGCAGCTGGATGCTGGACATGTCTGACCAACTTGTTTTGCTGTTGCAGTTATTGCTGCAGTTGTTTTTGCTGTTGTTGTTGTCATTGTTGTTAGTGTCGTGTTTAGTTTTCCTATGACATCTAATGCAAAAATTAAAGGCTTCATTTGTTGCGACTTCCACAGAATTCTGGTACCAACTCTACGCTACTTGTTGACCAACCAACATGAACAATGCAAATTCGATGTAAAATGACTTATTTCTCGATGACGAGAACATGGTTCAGATTTTGTAAAACTTTTAAGTTTGATTTCAAAAAACAATAACAAAATACCTAAATCAATCTGACAGCGTCAGCAAAGTTTGGTAAAATAACAAATGAAATGCTGGTTCAATTCATACGAAGAAACGAACGAATTCAACAAATCCATGAAGTCAAAGCGCTTATACTCGGAAGTTATTTAGATTGAATTACAGAGTACCTTCTGCCCTTTCTTGTCTAACATAAATACTGTACAAGAAAAATATTTCGTGTTTTAAAGCAACAAAAATCAGCATTGAATTAAGTTGATATCATCCTGCCTCCTACTTCGTACTTCAAAACGTAAATCCCCAAATGATCAAACTTTGAAATAAAAATAATTTTACTCACTTACTTTGTGGCTCGGTCATAAGTTTGAAACAGATCAAGATAACAACAGATCCAAACCTCATTTCCAACAAATCTTGGAATTAAATTTATTCAGCAAAACTATTCAGAAACAAATCTATTCAGCAAAAACATGGAAACTGCTGGATTGTAATTGTATCAACATATACAGGGTGGCCCACTTACAAGTAGCCCGGAAAATGTAGTAGAGAAGAGGAACATTCTTTTATTGTTTAAATTAACGGTAGCATTGTTTAAATAATCTGTAGTGTTACAAAAGATTCTGGAAGTGCTTCCCAGTTGAAGTCTATGCATCTGTGATGTTATAGAAGATGCTGAAAGTGCTCCCAGTTGACATCAATTTATTTTTCTGGGCTACTTTCAAGTGGGCCACTTTGTACTATTTTTTAGAGTACATTGCACAGTAGTTGATTTAGTAGCGGGCCAGTTGATCTAGCAGTAAGATTCCATCACTACCGATTGCCGCAAACAAATTGAACGAGAACCAACTGACCACCAATTAACCCTATCCCTGGGGGCTCATTACATGCTCGCTCGTGTTCGCGTTCGTGTTCTTGTTCGTGTTCGGTTCGGGAAGGAGTTTTTTGTTCGTATTCTTTTCGAGCGAACACGAATAAGAACGTTCGGGAGAGGCATTACACGTTTCATTCGTATGCGTATTCTTTATTCGGGAGACATAGAAACGTATGCTTCTATAGTGACATCACACAATATTTTGTTGCGTGAGACAATCATTTAGAATCAGTCGTACTCGTATAGGCTCACATCATCTCGTTTGTCATCACGCTAAATAGCCTAATACTTTCTGGCCTAAAAGCTGAAAATTATTCCGGAGCCGCAATGCCGAGACGTTGGACATCCGAAGAAGTAAACGATTTGGTGGAGAATGTTGAAACTCACTATGAGTTTTTAACGGGTCCACTCACTAATTCAAAAACAAAAAGTATGGTAGATGCAAAATGGCTGGAAATTACTCGGCGCATAAATGCTCTGGGTGCGGGTCCGAAGCTTGAGGTAGACAAAGTGAAAAAGAAGTGGTTCGACACAAAATCTATCGCGAAAAAAGCTGTAGCAGAGTACAATAAAGAAGTCCGTAAAACTGGAGGGGGTACTAATGCAGCCTCAACTCCCACAGAATTGCAATTTAGAATTGCAAGGTTTATAGGCCCGGTATTCACGGAAGGAATTCCAGAAACCCAAAGCTGTGATGTGGTAGGTGCTACTGCAATATTAGATTCATCGCCGCAAAGTGATGGCATCGATCAATCACCACCACTGACAAATGTGCGTGAAACAACGTCAGTATCATCGCTCTCAAGTCCTACCGATACTACAGTTGATTTGGGCACCAGTGAACCTCCGGCTAAGCGGCAGAAAATTAGCAAACGAGAATCTCAAAACGAAGAAATCATTCAAGCTGAGCATGAAATAAAAAACGCAGTTGTACAAATTGCGAATGAACTGCAAAAAACTAATGCTGTTTTGCTGGATATTGCCCAGGAACTAAAGCGAAGAAATCAAATCGATGAGCAATGCCGTCTTTCTGCTCCACAGCAAAATCGACAACAAAACTATTTCAACGTGCCTGAATTGCACTTCAACCAATAAGCTAAGCAGAGCACGTCACTTTCTTGTGCTGTAGTCTAGTCGCGTTTTGTTTTCGCATGTTTGTGACTTCAAAATAAAAGCGACAACAATTAAAATCTGAAAATTGGGGTGATTATAAACCTATATATTCAAATAGGACAAAATTGAGTCTATTACAATGTATGTTGCAAATAAAGGTTACTGGAGAGTCACAGTTTGGAATTAAGTTGCAGGTTGCAGCATTTCAACGATTCTCATGCGGTGTTGTAAAGCACTTGTAGCGTTGGTTGGCGTTTGATCATCATCTGTTATATCCAAAGAAGGAATAGGTGGGTTTGAACCCAAAATAGGCGTTCCATTACGACGGCAAATGTTATGAAGAACACAACACGTTATTGTAATTTTAGCCGCTTTCGTTGGAGAATAACACAGGCTACCACCAGTGTGATCCAAGATTCTCCACCTACTCTTCAACACTCCGAAAGCTCGCTCTATCAAACAACGCGTTTTTCTATGCCTAAAGTTGAAATTACGCTCGGCAGATGTTGCTGGGCTGGGTATGGGAGTAATCAGCCACTTTTTCAAGGGATAACCGCTGTCACCCAATAACCAACTGTCCCCGTATGTCCCCTGTTCGAAGTCATCATTTACTTGAGAAGCTTGCAATATAAACGAGTCATGGCTTGATCCGGGCCATTTAGCAACTACGTCAAGAAACACAAGATTGGCATCACAAATTCCTTGTATGTTTATAGAATGAAAGTTCTTTCGATTCACATAAGCATACTCATCTTGATGGGGGGCTATAATAGGAATATGCGACCCATCTACACAGCCGATTACCCCCGGAAATCCTGCTACGTTATAAAATTCCCGTTTTGCTTTTCGGATGTCCATGCTGTTACTGGGCATGTAAATGAAGCTGGGAGCAATTTTGACCATGTTTTCAACAAATTCGCTGAGAACTTGACTAACTGTTGGTTGAGCAACTTCAATAAAATCTTTGCTGCAGTTTTGGAAACTTCCGGATCCCAAAGTTTTTAGGCATATAAGAACTTTCTGCTCAAGTGAAAGATCTGTTGATCGGCGCCCCAAAGAAGCCATGCTACTTTGCAGTAAAGAACAAAGGTAGCTTATTTCTGATTTTTTAAGTCTAAATTCTTTAATTACCTCTTCTTCCGTCCAACCTGCTAGACTGAAATCTCTTTTTCTTTTTAAAATCGAATTTCGCGGCGTATTGTTCATTAAAAAATATCTACCAGCCATTTTTGGTGCTAGCCTAACTCAATTTCAGTGAACTAAACTCAATGCCAAATGATTTTGGTTGATCACGAATGGTCTTGACCGTTCGTGTCCTTTCTCGAATATTTTTTTGTTTTTCACGAAGATTCTTATTTCGTGTTCGGGAGAGGCGAGCATGTAATACCAAACGATGCGAACGTTCGGAGACGATCCGAATGCCGAAGATTCTTGTTCTTACGAAGAGCATGTAATAACCCCCCTGGTGTTGGCGGGCTGTTATTTCACGGTCAGTTTGTTTGCGGTCAGTTTGTGGCCATCAGTTACCTTGGTTCAAGCGGTAACGCATTCTTCTATATTGCGGGAGGTCTGAGGTTCAAATCTTGAGGCGGTCAAATCGAATACGGCATTGTCAACGGCTTGCCACCACTGCAGCATTTCTTCGAATAGAGCTGTGTTTCCCGCAGGCCCATTGTCGTGAAAATGGCCCCCGACAACTCGTTAGTGTCGTTACACGCTTCCGCGTAATACAGCGAGTATAATAATAGAAATTGTCTGAAATCAGTTAGGGGTTACCAACTCTTAAATTTATGATGATTTTCGCAATTTATCTTGACTTGAAAATGATGCTCTCTGGCCTTAATCATTTGTTTGTTATTGTTTGTTTACACACCATCTCTTGTAACTGTGTAGCAGAGACTAAAGCAATAAACTTCATATTATATTTATTCAAAAACTAAACTTGTGCTTTTTTCATATTTTAATCTTTATTTTCAAAATATTAGTTTGTTTTTAATGATAATAAGCTTTTGAGAATGCCAGTTTGATTGTGCTCAATGTCTGAGATAAGATGCAAAACAATATCACAAGCACGCACTTTTAGCAAATAGATCATTTACACTGGTGGTCTTCGCATTTTCGCTGGAAGAACTCGATGGGAAAAATTTTAAACGGCAAAACAAAAGATCAACCTTAAAGTGGATTTACACAGTATCCGTTTTTTGTTTGCTTTTATCCGGTGTTGTACTATGTTCTTATTGATCCGCATTTTTATATATCCATAGCCGCAGTAACCAGACTGTCACACACCGAACAAAAGTTTTTCGAAAAAAAAAAATTTTTTGTAAAGCGGTACAGCAATATTTTGAAATATCGTTCTCATTGTTCTTACACAAAATTTACGATCAAATTTATTATCAATATGTAATGATCTATACGTAGTACGGATATTGACTAATAAAAATGCTATATTCCTTTACAAAAAAAAATTTTTTTTTCAAAAAATGGTACATTTCGTTCTTCCGTCGTTAACAAGTCGTAAAGGCGGAACAGGGCAATCTAGTGTAAAAATATGAACTTGTTTATTTGAAAATTTCTCTCATTGGCATAGACACCATATGGCGCTTACTCAATATCAACCAGCATTGTTTGCTGTTTACTGCTTGAACATTATGAGCAATTTACCAGTGATGTATGACTCAAGAACAGGTACTTTAATTACCTTGTCAATGACTTAAAAATTAGTCTGGCTAGCAGAGGTGGAGTCGAGAACACAAGGCTCAAGGCCAAGGATCAAGGACACAAGCGCTAGCGTTCACGAAAAAAAAAAGATCTTCCAAAAAAATTGTTCAGGCGACCTCCAAAAATAAAATATAAAAAAGGGTCTTCAAAAAAATCTTTAAGCTTTCTCCCCCCAAAAAAAAGGTCTTCAAAATTTTTTTTCAGGTGTTCTCCGAAATACAACCTCTTCATAAAAATTTTTCAGGCGATCAACAAATATTCAACAATTCAAAAAATAGTGCTGTCCTCGAGCCGAGGACAGCGCAATTTTCGAGGACTTGAGGTCTTGAGGCCAAGGCCAAAAACTTGACCTTCGAGGCCAAGGACTTCAAAATGTATCCTCGAGGACGTCCTCGAGGGTTCCACCTCTGCTAGCCAAAGTTAATTAATATCCTATATTCAAAAATAAAAACGCTTTTCACTTACTTTTAACTTTGATTTATTTTTATTTAAGAAAAAAGAAATTTACTTTTTATGCAAAAAGGATAATCAGGTCCAACCCAATTAGAAGTCTTGTAACACAACATTCCCGGATGATTGACTGGTTCCAACGTGAAGCCATTATTGCAAGCAAATTTGCAAATGGAGCCCAATCTAAAACCTCGAGTACAAATAATACTTCCATTTTCAGGCGCTGTCGTAATATTTGGACAAAACAAGGCTGAAACAAAATTTAAGAATTTTGAATGTAAGGTTCTGTTCTTTTTGGTTAGTCAAGAGCAATTAATATGACTTAAGACTTGTAGTGTAGCTTTTTCAGTTACGAAAACATCTCAAAATATGAAGAAAACTTGTTCCTTTTTGTTACAGCAAGACTCCTTAATGTGGATTCGAACCAGTAACCTTTCGATTAGTCGTTTTTGTTTGCTTGCCTTTTCTCGATTACTCGCTTTTCGTTATTATTGAGATTTTTAGTTCACGTAATTAGTTGCCGGTGTAATTTGCAGAAATTGCAAAACGCTTGTTTCCACAACCACGCGATCTTTTCTGTTTTAATTTCGTTTCTTTGATCACGTGCATTTTGATTCGGCAGAGTAAGGACGTTATAATTTTCTGTAAAGTTTCGAGATTTAAGGTTTTGGACGTGGTCAGAGTTATCGTGTTCTCTTGATATAGCTTAGTTCACTGCTTGGGTTTACTGTTTAAGATTTAGATTACTGTTACTAACCGTTAAGATTTTTGATTTACTGTTGAGATTATTGAGATTACTGTTAGTAAGATTTGAGTTTTATGGAAGGATCTGAGTCGGGGAGTCTGTGCCGCTCCTTAGTAATTCGTGTCTCTGGGATGTCGGGCGGCGACGGAGACATTTGGCTACTGTTCGGTATTCCTGAGATGCGAGTTTTCTGGAGCGAGTCCAGACTTCCGAGATGCCCTTCGGGTAAGACATTGCCTTGTTTCTATGCGGGTTCTGCTAGTTCTGGGTGCTTTCACGGGCGGACCACGTGTCTTCGCACTCTGGGCCCAGGCGCTGACATTTTGCTCGTTCGTGCGGGTCGCACGGTAAGCAAGCGAGGCATGGAAACAAGAGTGATGAGTTCAAGTGAATTTTATAGTTACTGTATTTGGATTTAATTTTTTGGATAGATATTTACTGCCGTGTTGCTGACTAGAACTATTTGATCTGTGTGCTGCAAGACAGCCGGTGAGTTTTTTGTTACCTTTTATGATCTTAAACTTTGACTTTTTAATTTACTGCAACTGTAATTGGTTTAAACAACTGATAATTGAGAATGGGACGCCCGGAGTATTTTGTGCGCTTCGGCGAAGCGTTTTGGGCGACTTCGGTTGCCGCGGCGAATGGTCGGAGTGCGCGGAGTAGTCTTGGGCGTAGCATACTTAATTACCGCTCTGTATTTGTTATGACACTATGTAAGATAAGCGTTTATCAATATCCGATTATTTTGAAGAAGGGTATTTATTTAACTTATTTAACTCCATAGTTTCACATGCATTGATGGTACCGTTTTGTTTAGCTCTGTCGAATCTTATTGCGTCCTTTTTTTTCTAGGTTTTAGTTAAACTGTCTCGTCATTTTTTCCGCATTGTTTATTATCGTTTAGAAAACCGCCAAGAATCATCTTGAGCGCGTTTTGGATAAATCAGCCAGCTGGAGCAACACTCTTTTAGACAGTTGTAGTTTCAGTGCGCCGGCCAGTTGGTAGAGCGGTAACATGTTCGTCTTTGGAGCGAGAGGTCTAAACTTCAAATCTCGGGCCGGTCAAATCGAACAGACTGTTGCCTACGGCTCGCCATCGTTGCAACATTTCTTCGAAAGAAGCTGTGCTGCTCGGGCGCAATGACGTGGAAAAGGGCCCCGCAAACCCGTTACACGCTTCGGCGTAACACAGCGAGTATAATGAAAGATTTGATTCATTAGTTTCAGATTTTATTATTGACATGCCACAACTACAAATAAGCACAGATAAAACGAAAAAAAAATCGTCTCTGTCAAGTAGCTTCAGAGTGGCAGGGAAGGAACCGTGAGTTCATTTAGTCAGCAGCCACTCTGAGAAGCTGTAATGGAATTATGGCAAGCATATTTCATCAAATTTGTCGAGATGGCTTGCAACTGTAGGCTACTCGATTAATAATATTGCGACATTAACAAAAAACAAAGGCTAAACAGCAATAACTTACGTAAAACAACGACAACGAATTGATGGAATTCATTGAGGCAATTTGCAACATCAATAATACTAATGAGCCAAACCAAAAAACAAAAAAAAGAATGGATAAATTATGAGTTGTTAAGATTTTTGCCAACAACACAGTTCCAATCATAATATTCGAAATAAACAGTATCATGAAGAGTTAAATAATATTTTTTTTGTTTTCGTTCAAAAAAAAACTTTTTGGCTTGTGAGCTTTTCAAGAGGTCCATAATAAACTGAGCAGTACATACCCCACGGTCGTAGTCTTATTTTTGCTAGCTGTTTTTGTCAACCGTCAAAACTTATGTAAAATGAACTTACTGCATTTATTTTACCTTCCATTAATTTTCAAACACAAAGAGAATAAGGCTTACTAGATGACCCGAACAAAAAGAATTAGTCAGTCTCAAAGAAGATCTTAAATACGATGATCCAATATCTCAGTGTGGAAGTCTGCAATGTCTCAGCGACTCAAGCTTAACATCATTATGCTGTTTATATTGGATTGCTTAACTAAAGACTTTTGCCAGGTAAAAAAAATTAGAGACTCGATCAATCTTATAGAATAGTAAGTCGGGTCGGAGTCCGGGCTTGAGGTAGACAAAACTATGTGCTTAATTTGGGATGTTCAAAGTGCCTTGCGTTTGAGATAGTTACAAACACATAATCGAAATACTAGCGACACTCAATAAAAACTTTTAGCATCAGTACGATTAATAATGCACAATTATTATTATTTATCTATTATGATGATGGATTGATGGGTTTTATAATGACAATGGATATCTACGATGGTGATGGGTTATATGTATTTACCACAATGCTCATGTGATGTCATATATGGTGTCCATGCTTAGTGATGCTAGGGCAATGCTATTGAGCTCAGTGGAGTGCCAGTGTGATACGGGTCGAAAACCCTCTTTCTGGTGACCTTGTTGTCAGACTCTGATCAGAGTAATTGGAGAAGAGGGTACGATGGCAGGTGCAGAAACTGCCCTCGTGTGAAGGTTCGGGTGGGCTGCCAGGATAGTCCATAAGTAAATTCAGATGCTAATGAAACACTAGCCTAATGGAAAAGCAGATTTGTGAGGAAGTGCTACCCAACAGTTGTGAAAAAACAAAAATCAGTAGACCTTAAATAAATAGAATGCTTTTGACGACAAGAACTCGTTAAATTATTGTTTTTGTTTAATTTTTTATTTTTGTTTTTGTTAATATTAGACCTCTTTAAATTATTGTTTTTGTTTGTTTATGTGTATTTTGCAACTGCACCAATTAAGTTATTGTTAACATATTGAAATATGTTAATAAGTTCGATGCTTACGTTTGCAAACGGGTAAGAAAGAATTTTCGGTCGTATTCCATCTCAAATTATTAATTTGACAGCTGCTATCATCTATTGGGTTTCTGTCTTCTATACAACTGAGTAATTTGTCACCTACAAGCCCGTAATTTCGATTGCAAGTGATTCTGAAAGAAATAACAAAATTTTGAAATAGTTACTTATTTAGGATAAATGGTTAATTACTTGTTGTTATTGCTGTATTTGCAGGGAATGTAACCACAGTAAACGACATGTTGCTCACTCATGGTTCGTTGATTGAACCAACAACATGGGCTGTTGTGTCTAAAATATACTTGACGCTTATTTCCTATTGGGTAAAACAATTTTTGATCATCGTAATAGTCCACTATGAAAAACCACAAGCAAATGCATCCTAAAGTTGCTTTGCGCTTAGATAGACAAAAAACACACACAGACATGTGCAAATCGCAAACTGCAGATGGCCTGCTGGTTCGTATATGGACCGTTGCATGAGTCTGATTTCATTAAAGAATGAGCAAAAAATACTTACACTTCAAAGTTATGAATTCAGCTTGAGCTTATATTTACCAGTATCCATAGGTGGGCACAAATCGCTATTCCGCTAATTAGCGAAGCTAACATTTTCATAAGCGGATTAGCGGTTCCGCAAACGTTCAAAAATGTTAACGGACTGGTTATCGAAGCTAATCTTTTCTGACCAATCCGATAGAAAAATAAAAGTTGCAACCGTGGTTTCAACAAAGTATAGTCTAAAATTGACCACATTTAGTCGTTTTTGTCTGGCAGAGAAATATGTACTGCAAGTACACAATGTAAGACGTTTTTAGATCTGAATTATTGCCGCAAATTCCATGCTCCGATATGGCAATGCTTTTCTCGCGTTGGTAATCACTCCAGTCCAGTGTCCTCGCTCCGGGGGGGGGGCAGGTGGAGCCGTGCTCCCCCTTACAACTGCTTGTGCCCCCCCATTTCGGTTTACTCAGAATACTTTTTTGAAGCATCACGTAACGACTAGACAACAGATAATAATGGAACAAAGACCAATAACGCTCAAAGATAATTCTCGTTTGAAGTTTTCTTGATTCTTTTTAACATTGCTGGCCACCAATAGCTGTTCATAAATGTGAAGCAATAATCCGTCTTATTTACACGCTTTTACGGATGTGTCGCGGAATAGGGATGTAAGCTTATTGAAACGTTACCGGTTCTCAGGGCCGCCGAGAGGAAGGGAAAGGGGACAATGACCCCGGGCCCATGGACTTCAGGGGGCCCATCAGATATTATCATAACATTGAAGCAACGATTTAACTCAAACGGGGTTTTCTGCAAACAGATATGTCCTCATTTGAGGGGCGGAGGACTGCGCATATGAATATTATTAAACTTATTGGAAAAAGACCAAAAACAGTAATCAGCAAGCCATTTTGCCCTGAAGACTTTTTTTTTTAGAACACTTCAAAATCCGGAGAGAATAATGGCAGCACTATTAACTCAAAACTTCAAAAATAAACCAATTCATAGAAATTTGTCATCCCTCGCTGTAATAGACGCTACGTTGAATTAAATATAAAGGGGCCCATTGTTTAAGATGTCCCAGGGTCCACGTTTGGATCTCGGCGCTCTTGCCGGTACTCGTTAGCAGGCGCGTAGCCAGAAATTCGTAATGCCGGAGACCAATGGGGGTTTGGGGGCAAAGCCCCCAGCCGCCGGAGGCACGGGGGTCTGGGGGCGGAGCCCCCAGCGTTCGAAAATTTTGCATTTTTTTTGCCAAAATAAATTCATTTTAGGGCTATTTTGATTAAAAAACAATGCTTTTAAAACGTGGCTTAGAAATTTGCAGTGCAAACATGATTAAACTGGTAGCATAAATGGGCTATTTGGGAGGTGGCTAATTCTAAAATGTAGTTCTCTTGTTTAGATGCTGTTAAATTATAAACTCGAATAGTGCAATAAAACTCACACGGAGTAATCTATTTCGTATACAGTTTATAGAGAAAAACAATTGGGGGGGGGCTAATGAAAAGAGATTTGAGAGAAATGATTGGTAATTAACAAAAACTGAATAGCCCCCCCCCCTATTCCTTAGTTTATAGTATATTTGTTGATGACACCAGTGTTCAGCATTTTTACACTTGATCAAATTTGATTGCTTATTTCTTATCATTTATCAAAGGTTTCATTTATTTGTTGGTTTTATTTTTGACAAATTAGCCCCCCCCCTGAACATATGTTTCAAAAGATGTTTTAAATCACTATTTAGTCCACTCCATTGCATAAAACAGTCTCGAAGTGCTAAAAATGTAGTGTTTTTCCCATTCTGCATTTTGGTCGACATGTCAATGGGGGGGCTGTAGCCCCCCCGCCCCCCTGGCTACGCTACTGGCTAAAAACGTGGTATTTTCCTTTATTCTGCATTTTGGTCGGCAGTTCATTAGCCCTCCCCTACATAAACCTTTCAAACTATGCTTCAAATCATTTTTTAGTCTAATCCAGTGCATAAAACAGTCTTAGAAATGCTAAAAACGTGATATTTTTCTTATTCTGCATTTTGTTCGGCAGTTCATTAGCCCCCCCCCCCCCAAAATAAACGTTTCAAACTATGCTTTAAATCATTTTTTAATCCAATCCAGTGCAAAAAAGAGTCTTAGAAGTGCTAAAAACGTGGTATTTTCCTTATTCTGCATTTTGGTCGGCAGGCCAATGGGGGGGGCTATTGCCCCCCCCCCCCCGCCCCCCCCTCTGGCTACGCTACTGCTCGTTAGTGATTATGACCTTGAACAATACGTGAAAACACTTTTTTTAAAGACCAGCTGTTTTTATTTTTTAGAGCACACTGAAGATTTTTTAAGGTCGCAGTCAGTCGCACAACCAGGTGAAGGATCTAAGGGAGCTATGGAGGCATAAGCCTCCTTTAGGCAAGTCATTTAGAAAATATAGACCAAAAAAACAAGCGTTTAAACGTGTTTTGGACTTGATCCTAAGTATACAAGGGGCTCAAGAGGCTTGGCAATTAAATTCTTTCCGTGACTTCTGAACTTTATCAATTTGCTGTAATTATTCATAAGGCTAAAACATCTGCGAAATACCACTTAAATGGTGTTAAAATTGCTACTTTTTGCCGCAAAATTGTAAAAATCACCCAGCGGCTGGGGACTCTGCCCCCAGGGCCCCTCTGTGATGCGCTTGATTTGCATCTGTTTGTTTGTCACGGAGCCTAAATTAAGCCTATTTTGGAGTGAAAAAAATTTGCTTTTTGTTCCAGCCTTTTCCCTCTGAGAAATCCTGGTTTCAGCTTCCGTTCGCATTCGCTTCTGCAGACAGATTCTTCAAGCGAATTTACGAGCCGCATACGAAACGAGCGAATAAACGCTGCCGCGCTTATATGTCTCTTTTTTCAAACATGACTACAAAATTTTTAAAATGGCGCATAATCTGTAGCCGTAAAATATCAGTTTTTATGAGCAAAAGCTCAGTCTATTTAAGTGCCCAACCGTTTTCGGCTAGTGCCCCCTCACTTCGTTTGCTCTGGCGACGGCACTGCTTCAGTCTATGACATCATAATGCTGGCCTTGCGCAATCACGAGCCAATACGATGCCAAATTTAGAAACCAGCATTTCGAAAAAGCGCGATTAAAATTGTTCATGTCGTATCAAACTTCGGTTTGTTTGTACTGGCCTGCAGGCTGCCGCCCCCGACGGATTTAGAAAGCTCTTTGACACTCATGCACAGCCAGGCACGTAGCCACAACGGAATTTTTGTGGGGCAAGCAAAAATTTGGGGACAATGATTTTTCTTTATTTTTTTAACTTCTTTTTTTTTCTTTATTTTTTTATTTCTGAAAATAAAAAAAGGTCGTTGGTGCGAAATGCCATTATTTTCTTTGGGTTTTGAGGTGATCTCTACAAAATAAAAGATCTTCACGCTCAGAAGCTTCTATCTACTACGATATTTGAGGTGATCTCCATTTTTGAATTCAGGCGTTGAAGTTAAATTTATTTGGGGGACAAAATAAAATTTTGGGGGGCAATTGCCTACCTGCTCCGCCTGGCTACGTCCCTGTGCAGAGCAAGCATTTAGAAAGAGAGAGCACAAAGATTAAAATATTGTAACTGCAACCAAAGGTGCAGTTTAAGCCAGCTACCGTACGTTACCGGATTGCCTAGGTTTTTGAAGCCGAGCAGTAGGCTATACCAGTTGTGATTGCTGCTTAGTATCCTGACTGAAGAAAAGAGTGCGATATCGGTGGTTGGGCAAACGCATTTTTGTAGAAACAAACCATGTAAATTGAATCCAAACTCTGAACTATTAAATAGGTTTACATGTGAACATCGCCTATATAACGCTATTGGGTGTGGCTTATAAAGGATTATCAAAGGCAGTGCTGCCATCGAGGTTAGGCTCGGCCTACTTGCGTTATCTGTTGTTTTTCAGGGTAAGCTCAGGTAGTCCCTAGCCCCAATAGTACTGTCAGTAAAAACTCTGTCTTTGCTAAAATTGACAAAAAAGCAACTAAATTTGAAGAAGGCAGAAATTGCGACAAATTTGACAATTTCTGATTCGCTGCAAGCCTAAAGCCTACCCACTTGTTACTAGATATTTCCTTCATACTAATTTGTGGCGCAACTAGGGAGGGAGATAACCCCTCTTTCCCTTAGCCAAGCAACTTGGAATATTTAACGCAAAACTGCAAGCTTTCAAACGTGTTTTAGAGTTGATCTTGAAGTAAGAGGGGATTGAAGGCGCTGGGCAATTTAATTCTTTGACTGGCATCAAAATCTTGGCACTTTAGTTCTTCCAAACGGCTCTGAAAACCAACAAAATATGATCCAAACTAGCGTTAACATTGCTATTTTTCCCAAAAACTCAAAAAACCTGGACGTTTTCGATGCACTTGAGTTGCACTAGTCTGTTCAGCATACTGTCCAATTGAAGCATTTTTAGCATAAAAAAAATCTTATGGTTCAATCCCCTTCTTCCCCAGCAAAATTCTGGTAACGCGCCTATGCTACTATTTACTGTTTAGAACTGCGATTCTCAGTCTTTTTTGGTTACAGAGCCGAATTTTCAACAGGTGCCGTATCTAAATATCACAATTTTTTGGGTGAAGACCAAACCTTAAAAAAAGTCTTCGCCGTTTCGTTGAGATATTTTTCGGCCGAATTTAAGTGAAGACCATGAAAGAAAAAAAAGTTTCCCGCCGATTCGTTATGTCATTTTTCTGTCAATTTTAAGCGATGACAAAAGAAATAAAAAAAAAGTGTTAGCCATTTTGTAGTGCCGATTTTTGGCCGAAATTTGGAGATGTCTAGGTGTAATTTTCATGGAGTTAGAGAGAGCCGCAATGGTTGGTACAAGTTATGAAATTGATTTTTCGTTTTTTTCGTCTCGTGTTGTACTTTTATGGTTAATTAGCGAATTAGCGTTAGCTTCCGCTAACGAAAAATTTGTGTTATCGGATTAGCGTTAGGGGAGCTAATATTTTCAGTTAACGGAATAGCTGCTAACGGAGCTAATTTTTGCGTTAGCTGTGCCCACCTATGCCAGTATCATAATTAGCACCAGTGCCATCGCCAGAGCAAACGAACTGAGGGGGCCCTAACCAAAAGTAGGGGGGCACTAAAATTTGCATATAAAAACTGATCTTCACATTTTGTACGGCTACAAGTATGCGCAATTTCGAAATAAGGCCGGCAGCATTTATAGGAATAGCTGTTAACGGAGCTAATTTTTGCGTTAGTTGTGCCCACCAATGCCAGTATCATAATTAGCACGTACATGCAATGGCTTCCAAAATTGTATCCATTAGTACAATTCGTTTTTCCACTGCCAACACTTTTGTTTAAAGGAGGGCAGCTGGATGCTGGACATGTCTGACCAACTTGTTTTGCTGTTGCAGTTATTGCTGCAGTTGTTTTTGCTGTTGTTGTTGTCATTGTTGTTAGTGTCGTGTTTAGTTTTCCTATGACATCTAATGCAAAAATTAAAGGCTTCATTTGTTGCGACTTCCACAGAATTCTGGTACCAACTCTACGCTACTTGTTGACCAACCAACATGAACAATGCAAATTCGATGTAAAATGACTTATTTCTCGATGACGAGAACATGGTTCAGATTTTGTAAAACTTTTAAGTTTGATTTCAAAAAACAATAACAAAATACCTAAATCAATCTGACAGCGTCAGCAAAGTTTGGTAAAATAACAAATGAAATGCTGGTTCAATTCATACGAAGAAACGAACGAATTCAACAAATCCATGAAGTCAAAGCGCTTATACTCGGAAGTTATTTAGATTGAATTACAGAGTACCTTCTGCCCTTTCTTGTCTAACATAAATACTGTACAAGAAAAATATTTCGTGTTTTAAAGCAACAAAAATCAGCATTGAATTAAGTTGATATCATCCTGCCTCCTACTTCGTACTTCAAAACGTAAATCCCCAAATGATCAAACTTTGAAATAAAAATAATTTTACTCACTTACTTTGTGGCTCGGTCATAAGTTTGAAACAGATCAAGATAACAACAGATCCAAACCTCATTTCCAACAAATCTTGGAATTAAATTTATTCAGCAAAACTATTCAGAAACAAATCTATTCAGCAAAAACATGGAAACTGCTGGATTGTAATTGTATCAACATATACAGGGTGGCCCATTTACAAGTAGCCCGGAAAATGTAGTAGAGAAGAGGAACATTCTTTTATTGTTTAAATTAACGGTAGCATTGTTTAAATAATCTGTAGTGTTACAAAAGATTCTGGAAGTGCTTCCCAGTTGAAGTCTATGCATCTGTGATGTTATAGAAGATGCTGAAAGCAAGGATGGCAGTGCGGTACGGTACGTTCGGAATTTGCGTACTACATACCTCTCACCTTGAACCGTACCGTACCAGCGTACCGTACTTCAGTTCAATTTTTGAAGCGTACCGTACCCGTACCATTCAAAAAAAGGCGTACCGTACCTCTGAGCAAAAATTGAAGCGTAACGTACTGTACCAACGTACCGTACCGTACTGCCATTCTTGCTTTCAACTACTCGCAACTTTAACTGACTTTGAAATTACTAGTCTATAAATCAACGATCTCATTTCACACATTTAGCGTCGGATTTAGCTGTCTTTTGCCTCTGCATACAAAAATCCGGTGCAATGTACGAAAAGTCTGGGATTTTTAATTCAAACAACGTACCGTACCCGTACCATTACAAACAAGCGTACCGTACCTACGTACCGCACCCGTACCATTACAAAAAAAGCGTACCGTACCAACGTACCGTACCTCTTAGCAAAAATCGAGGCGTACCGTACCAACGTAACGTACCTCTAAGCAAAACTCGAGGCGTACCGTACCGTACCAACGTACCGTACCGTACTGCCATCCTTGCTGAAAGTGATCCCAGTTGACATCGATTTATTTTTCTGGGCTACTTTTAAGTGGGCCACTTTGTACTATTTTTTAGAGTACATTGCACAGTAGTTGATTTAGTAGCGGGCCAGTTGATCTAGCAGTAAGATTCCATCACTACCGATTGCCGCAAACAAATTGAACGAGAACCAACTGACCACCAATTAACCCTATCCCTGGTGTTGGCGGGCTGTTATTTCACGGTCAGTTTGTTTGCGGTCAGTTTGTGGCCATCAGTTACCTTGGTTCAAGCGGTAACGCATTCTTCTATATTGCGGGAGGTCTGAGGTTCAAATCTTGAGGCGGTCAAATCGAATACGGCATTGTCAACGGCTTGCCACCACTGCAGCATTTCTTCGAATAGAGCTGTGTTTCCCGCAGGCCCATTGTCGTGAAAATGGCCCCCGACAACTCGTTAGTGTCGTTACACGCTTCCGCGTAATACAGCGAGTATAATAATAGAAATTGTCTGAAATCAGTTAGGGGTTACCAACTCTTAAATTTATGATGATTTTCGCAATTTATCTTGACTTGAAAATGATGCTCTCTGGCCTTAATCATTTGTTTGTTATTGTTTGTTTACACACCATCTCTTGTAACTGTGTAGCAGAGACTAAAGCAATAAACTTCATATTATATTTATTCAAAAACTAAACTTGTGCTTTTTTCATATTTTAATCTTTATTTTCAAAATATTAGTTTGTTTTTAATGATAATAAGCTTTTGAGAATGCCAGTTTGATTGTGCTCAATGTCTATGATAAGATGCAAAACAATATCACAAGCACGCACTTTTAGCAAATAGATCATTTACACTGGTGGTCTTCGCATTTTCGCTGGAAGAACTCGATGGGAAAAATTTTAAACGGCAAAACAAAAGATCAACCTTAAGGTGGATTTACACAGTATCCGTTTTTCGTTTGCTTTTGTCCGGTTTTGTACGTTTTTTTTTCTCCATGAAAAAGTATGTTCTTATTCATCCGCATTTTTATATATCCATGGCCGCATTAACCAGATTGTTACACACCGAACAAAAGTTTTTCGAAAAAAAAAAATTTTTGTAAAGGGGACAGCAATATTTTGAAATATCGCTCTCATTGTTCTTACACAAAATTTACCATCAAATTTATTATCAATATGTTATGATCTATACGTAGTGCAGATATTGACTAATAAAAATGAGAACAAAAAAGCGCAAACTTTTTCATGAAAAAGTAAAAACGTAAAAAAAAACGAACAAAATCGGACAAAAAACGAATGCATCGAAATTTACCTTTAATTTAGTTATTGTTTTCACGAAAAGAGTCAAACAACTGGCAGAATACTTCTGTTTCTACCGTATTAAGTGGCAAATTCGAAAGCAACAAACCTAAAATAACCGTTAAAAATTTTCTCTGTAATTACAAAGCTTTCAACGACGCCTTTCGAATTTTTAACTGGAAAAACGACAAAAATCTAAAGCTTTTCATCATAGCGTTAACAAAAGTTTTAAGCTGAGATAAATAGATTAAACTACTGTTTTGAAACACGTAAAGATGAAAAAGTCAATCTTTTCAAAGCAAAGACAAACAAAATGTACTTGAAATTGGTTCAATCAAAAAAAAAAGCAACTACAGAAACTCATCACCGCTACCTACAAAAGAAACTGATGCTTATGCGTTTGGCAGGTTAAGCTTATCGATCGTATCTAACATGAGCATTTTTTCGGGTTATGAGTATGATTGTACAATGTAAATACGAAGGTCATCAACAGAAAAAGTTGTGTAATGCTAATCAAATCATATACTATACAGTAACTAAACTGGACATCAATCAATCAATAGTGTATTTGCAATACCAAACTCAGACAAAAAAACACACAAAAATTAAACTTCAATAGCACAAATACAGGGAGCAATTGGTCAATTGAAACAGAAAGAAGCGAAGGGAGCTCTCGATCATCGAGTAAAGCAGGCTCTTACTTTATTCAAAAATACTGCTATTTGGCGCACGCTACTACTGTAATTTTGATGAGACAACTTTTAGTTTTCCTTATTTTTTAATTGTAAGTACATAACTGATGCCTTTTATATTTTATTTCAAATCAATTAAACGGCAGTTTTTGTAAGCTTTCTGGGATCAAGCTCAAATTTTGATTCCTTGATTCTTAAAACTGAATTGTAATCTTGCGGTTCTAAAGCTGGAAATGTGCAAACCTAGTTCCATTGACGCCAGTTTCGTTGTTCGCTTGTGTATCACTTTTATGGGAGTAAAAAACGAAGAAAATTGTGTTGGTAATTTATTATTTACAAGCTGGAGCATTAATTTGGCGATTTCAAATTGGTATAGACCATTATTCAGTTTCAATATATTCAGTTTTAAGTAGTACTGAGTGGCAAATGTTCAACTAATTACCTCATGCTATAATTCTCAACGGTTTATTTTGCAATAATGATAATTTTCCTACATACGTTTTACAAGTAGAACCCCAAATTACAATGCCATAGACGAGATAAGGGTGAATCATTGTATCAGGACATCATGCCTTATACAGCTTCAATTTTTGTTCAGTTTTTTGCTGCAAGTATCTGATCAAGCTGAACAAGTAGCTAATAAAACAAGATTGAAATATATTACTGCAATATGATACACATGATAATAATCAGGACAGTGAATCCGATGCCTGAATCTGATTTGTGGAAACACCGAAATCGCTGGCCCATTACGACCTGGCATTTGTGTACACTCAATGCAGTTCTGATAAAATTACAAAAGCTATAATAGCGAATATGCTGAGTCAGAAGAAGGAAAAAAAATGCTATCTTAACCATCCGAACCAATAAATTCGTTTTACCATTTGAAAGAATAAGTTGACGATTTGAAACACCTGCCAAAGACAGTACATTACAATAACTACAAAAGTATATACTGAAGTTCGTTATTTGCTTAAATATACCGAAAACTGGCTTAGAAAAACATCAACTTTCTTTTTTTTTGCGGTACAAAAACTTGGGGCAAATTGCATCGGCATTTTTATACGGTGAGGGCTGAATTAAGCAAGGACGCCCCGGATAGATTGCAGTTTGAGACCCTATTTTTTGTATTCTGGCTCTTGCGGAGCGGTTAACAAAACAAAGAGCCCTTTTTTCCTAATTACGCCCCTGCGTACAATCATTTATACCTTAAAAGACAGCTGTCCTATCATATATACATGATCAAATCAAATCTAAATAGACTTATACCAAAAAAATTGCTAAAACAAATTTTGGAACTCGATCGATTAACTAAAATTGTCAGACAAATTATCAAGATAAAATCACAACAGACTCGCCAGTTCTGATTACTTTATTTTTCGATAAGATTCCGTACTTTTGCACGCAGAAAATAATACAAGTATAACCGCTAACCAGGTATAATAGCACTTCACACCAGTACCTTAAAAATATCCGAGAAAATAATTATCATTAGCGAATCTGCGAATGTATAATATAGTGAATGTCCAATATAGTGAATGCCAAGACGTAGCGTCGCCAAATCTTGCTCTCAATCGCCAAAATAGATACCAAAATCTACTCTACTTTCAAATTCCAAAAAATAAAAGTGATCAAATTTGAAGTCGTTAATATTGTGATAATTGCATTTGCAAAATAAAATATATTTTAATTATTACATGCCTTCTTTTCGATATGCCATAAAAATAACTATTATTATGGATACAAAATATCTTTATTATTTTTAAGCACATTTAAAAAAATATTTTTTTACTGTCTGTAAGATCAAAGTAGAAAACCTGATGTTTTACTCATTACCGTATAAGTACAACAAATTTTCAGTCATACAAAATAATGCTTCCAATTTTTGAAGTCTTAGAAACTGCTTTTAACATTTCAAAATTAGGCCATAAAAATTACTATTATTTAGAGCGAAATTAGCAATTTTGTGGTACTTTTTAAAAAGTATTTTTTCATAAAAGCAAAAATGAAAATTTTATGATTTTTCAAAGTATTACCGTTTATTTCAGTCTTTGCGTTATTGAAAGCGAAAGAAGCATAAAGCAGGAAAATTGTACTGGTAGTACCTATAATTCGCCTAAATGTAATCACAACCTGTTGTATAAGGTTGTAAATATATGCTATAAAGCAGGGCTTCCCAAACTTTTTTGCTCGCGACCCCTTTTAATCTTCTGAAAATTTTCGCGACCCCTACGGTCAAAATAATAAACATTGCTATAGTTGAGTATTTGTGGTAATTATTCAATGCAAAAAATAATAACAAGGTACTAGTAATCAAAACCTACTAATTTACATGTAGGTACGATGGGTGCGACTGCTTTCTGCTGCAAAGCAAGTCCAGCGGAGGTTCAATATTTGTTAGTGCTGGTCTCAATGCGGTTTCAATGTTGCTTAGGCTAGAACGGCATTTAGTTTTGATTGCCGTCAATGTCGAAAACGCCGACTCGCACAAATACGTCGAGACAAACGGCAGGAGTGCGGTTACTGCTGAGTCTCATAATGATGGATATTCCGTTCTAACGCTCAGACAAAAACTGTGAAACTTTTTCCCAGGAAATTCAAATAGCAATTTGGGGTCCGAAGACAGTTCAGCTAACTCTTCCTGAGATTTAAGAGAGAGATGCTCGGTACTCTGTTGTTGCACTGCAAATGGGTTTTGAATCCAATCTAGTTTGGTATTGTCCAGTTCGGGAAGAAAATAATTTTCAAATTGTTTCAACAAATTTGACAAATGGTCGACTACCAGAGGTTTAATCATGTTTAATTCCACGTCGTTGTTGGCCAAAAACTCTCCAGTAAATGAGAACATTTCAAAGGAATCGTTTTCAACTTTTAGTTTCCAGATGCTAAACTTTTTGATAAAAGCACCTATTTTGCTATAGATTTCAGTGTAAAAACATTGGTGCTTTCTCCTTGGAGGGATAAGTTAAGTTCGTTCAGTTTTTCAAACAAATCTATAAAATAGCATAATTTCAACAGCCATCTGTCATTGCTCACAGCTTCATTTTTTAACATTAATAGCCTTTTTAACGCTTTGCCTTTCGAAAGCCACCTAATTTCACAATGCAGTAAAAGAGCCGTAAACTCCGATTCTATTTCGTCACATAAATTTGCGAAACTACGGGTATATAATGCGCGACTCTTAATAAAATTAATAACTTTCACTGCATCTTGCACAACAGCATTTAGATCCGGAGGAATTTTTTTAGCAACAAGAGCCTCTCGATGTATCATGTTGTGTGTAAAAGTAACAGGGGTATCACTCGCAGATCGCACTCTTTCATGAAATTCTGCTGTATGTCCTGCCATTGCAGCAGCTCCGTCGGTACACACACCAACACAATTCGTCCAAAGCAGATCCACTTCCTTGAAAAAATCATCAACTGTCCAAAAAATATCCATCCCTGTAGTACGTCCATGCAATGGTTGACAAAACAGCAAATCCTCTTGAATGTCGTTGTTGTAAAAGTATCTAACGTATGGCAAAAGATGTGCCATTTTTGTAATGTTCGTCGATTTATCAAGCTGAATGCCAAATTTACGGCTTTCTTGAATTCGTAAAATGAGTTGCTGGTGTTGATCTTCGCTTATTTCAAAAATTCGCCGAAACACAGTATTGCTTGACAATGAAATTTTTCGCCTCAATTTTGCAGTGAACCATTGCGCTCATTTTAATCGCAGCTGGAAGAGTTAGTTCTTCTCCGATGTTGTAAGGTTTTTTGCTCTTTGCAATCACCAAGGAAGCCTCTAACGATGTTTTTGTATACTTTCCTTCATCCATGAAATCACTTTCAAACGACTGTGTTTGTTTTTCCCATGTCCGCAGTAAGCGATGAAAAAACTCCACAGGCCTGTTACGATAGGAATCATGCTCGGTTTAAAGATGTCGTTTTAACTTGCCCGGCTTAAGACTCTCGCTTGCCAACACTTTGTTGCAAATTAAACGAAGTGGACGATGCTTATTGCTTTCCGTTATAAAAGTGAAACCATACTGCAAAAAAACTATCATTAATTGATCTTTTTTTGGTATCACTAGCCTCGTTTTTCTCACTGTACTACCGCTTTTTTCGAGATGCATTTCAGTGTTACGTTTGTCTTTACCGCTGTTTCAACTTCATTTGCAGCAGGCTTAGTAGCGTTATCGTTCGACTTTTTCAACCAGCTATCCATTGATTAGAATGTGACCGGTAGTAGTGTGGTAGTTATACCTCTACTCAACGATATATAATAGGCTTCTACTCCTCTACTAAACTATTGAATTCGGTCTGCTTAGTTTTATCATTGTGTCACAACCAAAGTGACAAAACGAGAAAAGTTAGGCATCCAGCTGAGATACGAACAGAAAAAAGTTTATCTACTGTTTTTTTATACAATACATTGTTCAACAAAGTCTCACTATTTGATAGCGCCTATTTAAGTAGAATCTACCGCTAAGTTAAGAATGACGTTTTGCAGAATTGCTGAAGTTTTTAACGATAGTCAGGAGTCGCGGAGAGTACCCAGTTTTACACTTCCTTCTAAACTTGGTATGCTCTCTGCGACCCCTGAAGGTCGTTACGCGACCCCTTTGGGGGTCGCGACCCCCAGTTTGGGAAGCCCTGCTATAAAGTAATAAAGAGTCTGAGGCAAAACTTTGGTGATATTAAATTTTCTATATATGGTGATATTACATTAGAGCAAAAAATTTCGGAAAAAAATTTTAAAAAATGGCGTAGCAAATATTGTAGCCTCATAAAGCTAAGTTATTGCACAAAAATACTAATTTTGTAACTTCATAACTTAATTTGTGATTCAACCAAAAACAAGACTATATATAACGCGACAAAATTCCCATCCTCTTCTTATTCCTTACTAAAACTTTTGTTTTTAAAAACTGGAAAGCAAAATACTTGATTGCTAATTTGAGTCCAATACAGATTGAACACAAAATGCCATTATTGGATAAAAAAATTAAGAAATTATAAGTATTAAAAAGCAAACGAGACCTACGTCTTTCCGATTAATGAAGTAACTTTTTTGCTTTCCAATTTTTAAAAACAAAGCTTAGCCTACATAAGAGAGCCAGAATAGAAGGAAAACTAGCCAGTAAACCGTATGAAAACTTATTCAATATTTTAACCTTGTGGCAGAGAGAAAAGCGGAAGATTTCTGAATAAATACAAAACCCGAGAAATACGTGTTGAACTAAAAAAACACCAGTGTATTGCAACAAAGAACTCCACTATAAACGTTAAATCCAGGCTATAGCAATAAAATAACATACCCTTTGAATTATTTTAGAGTGTGTTTTGCGGACTGTAACCAGCTTCGCGTGGTAGTAGCGTCAAAGTTGGAAATACATTTCTTGATTTTGAAATCGGAGAAAAATAAACTATAGACCTACATATTACAGAAGATACTTTCTTATAACTTGAGCAAAAACATTCAACTGGTTACAAAGGGTTTGCTTAGAAGTCACTTATTATATCATATCATCTAGTTCATATTGTAAAGCAAAACAACAGCGCTTAGAAGATAATATACGCCGACTCAAAATTACTCTATTTGATAATCGCATTCCATTTTATCGCAAATGAAATATTTTCATCAATCATATTGCTTATTATTGGTTATTGATTGTAAATAATTATCTCAACCCCACAGTGTCTTTACAAACTGCTTGCTACATTAGTCAATAATATCGTTTCACTTTCTTGTAGAATCATAAAATTGATTTCGGTTGCTACCGGTACTGTACAGTAGAAGATCATTTTCTAACTTTTGGCCATCGTCGAAAATCGCGCAGCTGTATACATTATGCAATATGCAATGCAAGAAAACTGATGGTCGAGGTAAACTTTTGTTATCTATAGGTAAAATTTTTTCAGAGAAAAAAATTGTGGCAATGAAAATAATCTTTCGAGGCTCTGTCATTGAAGAATTTTTTAAGTAGTTTATTGCTTGCGGAATGCCAGCATACATAAAAGAATACTGAAATTTCATCTAATATTAAATCTCAAAATGTTCCTTTTATAAAAATTGCTATGTTTATTCTAAGACGGTGTTCCAGGCATGGTAAAATTTTCTAGTCTCTTAATCGCTTAGTTTGCGAGTTATCGATTATTACAATAAATAATTTGACTTTAACAGCTGTTTTTCACAATCGAAAACTTAAAAACTTTATGTGCAGCAATCATTGATGCAGACAATGTGATATTTATTGACTGTGCCAGTAAAAGCAAAGCAAAAAGGTAAACGTTTTTAGATGCAATTCTTTGTGTTTCAAAACTTCGACTAGATTTACGAAGTCAATAAAGAGTATTTTTAAATAGAAAGTGCTAATCAACAAAAATAGACATAATAATTCAGCTAAAATTCAGGACCCAGCTTTCAATTACGGAGCCATTTTCGCGCTGAAAAATGACTTGCTGCTATGGTAAGATACTATAGCAACCCCGTAATACAATCTATAAAACAGCTTAATTAAGAAAACTAATAAAATGACTGTCTAACTGCCTATCTACACAATCGGTCGTACACGATAGTCGTTGTTATAACGGCGCAGTCAGTCAGTCAAAGAGGTATCCTATACACCTCCCGGAAAAACATCTTCCACAAATTACATTTCCACAAAAATCACTGGGCCAAAACTACATTATCCCGAATGTACATTTCCCTAAACAAGCACTTTACATAAACTACATTTTCCTGAACTGTGAGCATGCATTTGCTAGAAATTACATTTGGTCGAAATTACGTATCCCAAAAGCTTGTTTTCCAGAATTTACACTTGCCAGAGTTTACACTAGGCCAAAATTAAATTTCCCCGAAAATTTATTTTCCAGAAATTACATTTTGCAGAAGTTACATTTTCTGGAAAACTTATTTTCCAAAATTTGCGCTCGTCAGAATTTGCATTTGGCCAAAATTCCAAATTCCAAGCTGGGTTCAAATCCCAATTGGGCAATAATTAGTTGCCCAACACATTTTTGAAATCGACAATTTTTTTTACATTAGACAAAATCATGTTCTTTTCTTGTTTGTTGTTCATTGCTTCTGATAAAAGAGTCTTGGGTTTTATTCTCTGATTAAGATTGTTTTGTATTTCTGTTTTAATGCACTTCACAGCGGAACTTAGGTTATTTGTTTCTCGTAATCTTTTTGAAGCAACTGTAATCTGAACTAAAGTCTCAGGTAAAGGGTTGTAAATTTAAAAAAAAAAAAAGGTTCCAGTTAAAACCGTTAGTTTAATTTTGTTTTTGAATGATTCTACTTCTACTGCAATGCCAGTAATAAGGCTCTGCAATACGGATTTTACACATAATTTTTTTTTGCGGTTGCGGATTTGAATTCATGCTTTCAGCAAGCAATTGATTGACAATGTACGTCATATACATGACGGGGACATCCTCTTTAGCTTGAGACATGCCGAGATTGTAAAAATGAATCTCGTTGTTTTGTGTTAAATTTAAGCTTAGCATTTTCTGCGAGCGCATTTGATTTACAGTAAAAAATAAGCGTGGATTTGAAAACACAATTTTATGTTCTGTTTGGCTTAGTGTTTATTTGAACTTTACGAAATATTTACCAGTCGATCGGTTTTTAAACGAATAACGACAAACTTCAAAGCGCAACTGGGAAAATGCGAGTAAAAAAGCATGGGCGGAAGTTTCTTATTATTTTCTCGGAAAATAAATATCTGGTGACATTTTGATTTGTTTTCAGACTACACCTATTAATAGCATTACGGTATTTCGATAGTATCTAAAATTCAAAACAAAGGATGGAACTGTCGTGTTTATTTGAGGTACATAATGACACGCCTTGTGGGCAAAAATATTTAAACACCAAATATGTGCGAGTCGGTAAAATTTTTCATTTGAAAGATTAGCAGCAAACTGGTTGCAACTTGCAAACAACTAGACACTTAAACTTTTTCGGTCAAAAAAAAGCTTTCAGCAGGAATTCGCTACAACAGGAAATTTGAATTTTCAACCTTCACAGTTGTAGTCCAGTATGGTTCACTTACCTCCGCATCGACAATCTCGACAATACCACTCTCTACGCTGTTCATTATATGGCCAGGTGCTTAGCGTAAAATCGTGAGCTTATGAGCGTATTTCTGTTTATTTTAAACAGAAATTCGGTATACCGGCATATCGCCTTGCCAGAGCACAAGCTGCCAGTTGGTTAAAACAAACTAAGGATACGCTCGTACGATCACGATTTTACGCGCAGTGTAGACATAATCAAATGTAGTCTGTTTTTGTTGGAGCATTGCTCGTTCGTTTCAATTCCGACGTAACCAGCAGGAATTGCTTATTTCCCTACTACCTTCTCATGACCTGCAAATGAAATGTTCTAAATGGTACGAACTGCAGATGGCGGCAATTGACATCATAATGAGCTTTCTGCAGGAGTTTGGTAGATTTAAGCGAAAAACTTTGTAAAGTTAGTGGCGAGAATTAAGGTCATTACTGCTTTTTCGTAATTTGTATGCTTAAGCGTAAAATCTTTCTTACGAAATGCAACAAGTGTTGTTTTGTTGGCTTTGCTTTTGATGTAGATTTTGGTAGCTTTGCAACTACAGCTTTTTGAAGTTTTTGCTGCAAAAACAGGAGTAATTTTATAAAAACGCAAGACACATTTTTGCTCAAAAATTAAATACAAGTTACTGAAAAAGCAATACAACTTACTGAAAAAGCAAAAAAAAGCAATCCGGGTGGCTGCTCGACTCGAAGACCGAGAAGATCCCTTAGCAGCCTCCCAGTTTCCATTCGTGTACCTAATTTGCTTGTCAAATCCTTGACTTTGTTTTTTGTTTGTTTTTTGACGCGAGTGGCGACAAATAAACTTCTGTTATTCTGTTATTCTGAAACTGCTGAATAAGAACAACAGAGCAGCCGCAAAAAAAATAACAACAAACGATAAAGAAAACATTTTAAATCAATTAAGAAACTAAATTCCGTACTGATTTAAAACGATGAAATTTTGGTGATTTTCTAGAACTTGCAAGCAAAATTGCGACAACTTTGAGATGATAAAGTGTTACTGCGAACAGGGTAGGCATCTCACAATGTTTTGACTGTCATTCAGATTGAAAAAGCTCGTTTTTGCAATTTTACGACACTACAAAAATTGCAAAAAAGCCTTGGCTCAGGCTGACAAAGCATTCGTAATACAACAGTTATACAAATTTGGTCGCATAAATTGACATCTATGCTTTCAAAATTAATTGAGAATAAACGAAACTGAAAATTGGCAAAAATTAAGACCAGCCAGACCCAACGCCAGTTTACTGGTTTGGATTGAAATAATATCCTTTCGCCTGAGAGTGCTGAACATGATAAGATAATATATATGTGCTTGCATCGATTTTTAATTGCTAAATATCATTAAGCTCGAAATATAACCAAATAAGCAAATAGAACAAGTCAGGTTATATCTCTCATTCAGTAGGCTAACTGTTACGTCACTCGATTTCAATGAAAAGTCGGTTCTATTCAGACTGGTTAAAAAATTAAACAGCAAAAATACAGCTAAATTTTTCGAACGAGAAATGGTTTTTAGATAATGTTTTCCGGGAAAAAAATATAGTTTCTGGAAAAAATTTCGGGGAAATGCAACTTCTGTCAAATGTAGTTTCTGACAAGTGTAAATTCTGGAAAATAAGTTTTCGTGGAAACGTAATTTTGGCTAAATGCAAATTCTGGTGAGTGTAAATTGTGGAAAATATGTTTTTGGGGAAATGTAATTTCAGCCAAATGTACATTCTGGCGAGTAGTGTAAACTCTGAAAAGTAAGTTTTCGGGGGAAATTTAAATTCGGCCGAATGTAAATTCTGATAAGTGTAAATTGTGGAAAATAAGTTTTCGGGGAAATGTAATTTCAGCCAAATGCAAATTCTGGCAAGTGTAAATTCTGGAAAATATGGTTTTGGGAAAATGTAATTTCGGCAAAATGCAAATTTTGGTTAGTTAAATTCTGGAAAATAAGTTTTCGAATGCGATGTCTGGTTAGTGTTGATTTTGGAAGATCAGGCAAGTGTTCATTCTGGCAAGACTGATTTCTTACAAATGCTAAATCTGGAAAAAGAAAGTTCAGGAAAATGTTTTTCTGGCAAACGAGTTTCTGGGAGATGTTTTTCTGCAAGGTGTAAGGATACTGTCAAAGTGGCCTTTGATTTGGAAGAACTATCGATATCAATAAGTTTTCTAACTGATTGAAGTCTATTTTGCCTGACTGATTGGGTTATCAGAAACAAACTCTAATTTAATCACAAAGTTTTGTCATTAAATGGGCCAGAGTAGGCTATATTATTTTGATTATTTTCGTACCCAACCTTATCAAAATCGTGGTTGCGCACTTGCTGGAGATTGATCCAGCTACAAAAACTGCCAAAGATTGTATAGCTGAGGTCTGCCAGCTGCTGGAAGTCAAAGGAAAAAGCAAGCGGCTGGGTTCTGAGTAAATAAACGCTCCCAGGCGCTGAATGTTAGCTGGAAGAACTAGAAACTCGCGCAATATCTTTTGCAAGGCTTTGTGCATAAGTGCGGCAAAAAGACTCTGGAATAAAATATACTATTCAACACAAAGTATATTATGGAGTTAAAAAACTTTGAATTTCGTTTTTAATTTAGTTGATCAAAACCCAACTTACAACGTGCATAATGGAATGTGAATTTAACTGATTCAAAAAAGTGATCTATAGCTGAGACTGGAACGTATATCAAAAGACAGAACACGTCCTGAGTCGGATTTAGAGGGTCTAAGATGCCCAAACCCCCCACCATCCATCACTAGCAGCCCGCACATTTGCGCAGTGTTGGGCAAAAAATACTTGTCTTGTCTTGCATCAAACTAGTTTGATAAACTTTTTCACTTTCTTTCGAAATAGGCTAATTCTGGCATTGTGATGTCACAATTAAGCGCATCTTTACTGTAGTTGGTCGGCATGAATTAATTTCATAATCTGCTTGACGTAACAATCATGTTCGTTTGCTGCTTATGCTGACGAATCAGTGGCGCAGCCAACAGTAGGGGGGAAGTAGCTAACGGGCTTCGTTCCTCTTCCCCTATGCAAGTTACTCAAAAAATTAAAAAAAAAAATTGTAAGCGTTTAAACATCCTGAGCAATGCAATCTTTTAACTGGTTTTCAAATCTTAGCTATTTTAGTTTTTTCAAATTGCTCTTAAAACGGTACGAAATTTGATCCAAAATACGTCAAAATAGTTATTTTTTCTAACAATTTCAAAAATTACTAAGCGGCTGAGTCGCAACACTTTTTTCAGCACGCTGCCAATCGCGACATTTTTCAAGCGAACCTATTGGGGATTTGGGTTCAAGCCCCCCGCCCCCCCTTAACAAAATTTTGATTGCGCACCTGCAACGAAAAACCTATGGAGCGTTTTGTTGAAAAAAACTTGATTTAATTTTGCACCATTATAAATGGAAATCCCACCAAATTTGGGCCCCAGGGCACTCCCCATCATAAATCCGACATTCTACACGTCACAAAATTTGAATAAGCTTGCATTTCAATAAGACACCCCGCATGATCCCGAATACGGTTGAAACAGTAACTAAATTTTTAAATAGGATTTAAATTTTTAATTGTGACCTATATTGTTTTCTAAAACCACAAAATTATTTCAAAGTTTAAAAAGATTATGAATCAAAAGATGCAACACCACAACGTTCTTTTTGGAGCGAACCTTTCCGCTTTTTGATTATTATGCTACTGGCCGAGACTGCAGTAAATCAAGAGTCCGAGAGGATTCTTGCATTGTTGCAGCAGTTTTAGCTGTTCTTTAATGAGCAGTTTGCAGAAGTAGTCCTGTTATTTATATGTTTTTATAAGCTGTTATTTATAAGCTGCTCTTTATTCTTTGTGTTCTCCAAGTTGATGTAGAATAAAACTGTAGATGGGCGCTTAATTGTGGGAAAGAAAGCCCGGTAAATGACTGGCACATGATTAATTGAGTGATCTTCAATACAGCTTTTTATTTCCCAGTTAAGATAGCTATTCAAAAATATTTTCTTTTGTAGCCCCAAAGGAGGTTAAAATCTTTAACAATGTCAAAATCTATTTATCAACTTGTTCGTGACTGATCTTAATAAATACATCTTACTAGCTTAAGCCATTTATAGTTAATTCTCGGAGGACACATTCAGGAGATTTCCAATGGGTGGCCCCCAAACTTTTGCCTCTTAAATATCTATCACCCAGGGCCGAATTTACAAAATGGCACATTATCACTGTAGCAGGGGCTCCGGACTGGAGATGCTTCATCTCAGAGGCATAAAACTTTTTTTTATTTCTTTGTTTGCATTACTGTTCCTGAGCTCTTTTGAAAACTCTTTAAGTAAAATTTTTCGGTGAACAAGTCACGAACAGTAGGGTTGTTAAAAAAACATTTTTTTCGAAAAGTGATGCTGCAAACGGCTTTTCCCATTGCATTACCCTAAAAAAATGATATTGAACAATTTTCTCTACAAAAATTTTGATGTTTAGGGGGTGTGCAACTCGATTTTCGTTTATGACGTCATTGGAAAAAAGTGAATTTTTTTTTCGAAAAACACTGACAAGTGACATATCAACAGACGCAAAATGACCCTCTGAGTCGTAATTTGCTGATTGTTTTGGTTTATTAGCATCAGGTAAAATTTTATTTCAAAATTTTACATCGATGACATCTGATTTTTAGGTAAAATTGCATCTTTGCCTGCTTTATTTAGTATTAGATGGAAAATGCTCCCTGGTTGCTTCTTGTCTGTACAAAATCGTTTTAGTTCGAATAATATTGGTCATGTGCAACGTTTTTTTACGCAAAATACGAATCATAGAGTGCTTTAATACTTGGCAATAATCACCTAATTTTTGCGAGTACTTTTTTAAACTTAATATTAGCCTTTAAATTATACTTAAACGTAAATCGATTTACTGTAAACTTTTATTGGATTGAGTAAACAGAAATGACTACCACAAGAAGCGCCACAAAAATTTGGTTCTAGATCTGCTTACCGCCCAATGGTGATGTCAAGCGTTACTTTTTTTCACATTTTCAATAATCAAAACGCCACAACAAATGATGTTGTAAAGTAGGGGTCGGCAACCTTTTGAACTAGTGGGCCACATTCAGTCCTAACAAGGTTCCACCGGGCCGCCACCATTCCGGCGGACCAAAGAAAAAGGTCTTCGCCAGCAATTCAGGCCTTTTTTTAAACGAATCGATGGCGAAAACCAAAAGAAAGAAAAAGGTCTTCGCCAGAAATTCAGGCCTTTTTTCGGACGAATCGGTGGCGAAGTCTACAAATAACGTTTTCACCTGGAGATGAGAATCATTTCGGCAGTTTATTGCTGCAGGTCTATCATAGGTGGAGTCCTCGAGGACATATTTTGAAGTCCTTGACCTTGGCCTCGAAACCTCAAGTCCTCGAAAATTGGCCTGTCCTCGGCTCGAGGACAACACTATTTTTGAACCGTTGAAATTTCGTTGGAAAACCCCAAAAACCTTGCGGAAAATCTGCAAAGACCTTTTTTTGGTTTTCTCATGTAGAGATCGCCTGAAAAAGAATTTTTGAAGACGTTTTTCGCCTGAAAAAAATTTTTAAAGACCTTTTTTTTTAGAACACTTTGGCCTGTGTCCTTGGCCTCGAGAGGTTCTGTCCTTGGCCTCGAAATTTTTTTGTGTCCTTGGCCTTGGCCTCGAGCCTTGTGTCCTCGACTCCACCTCTGATATCTATCATAGAAAAAAGTTCGCGGGCTCAATGACAATAAAAGGTCGCGGGCCGGATAAAATGCCTTGGCGGGCCATAGGTTGCCGACCCCTATATTGTAAAGCGAGTGAGAAAAGCAGTAACTGAAATTTGGTTGAAATTAGGATTTCCCATGAAAATTAGTTAGTTGCGTTCAATACAACTGCTGAAATTTTTTGAATCGTGAGGAAAATTCCATGATTGGTGCTACCCGAAGAAGCATCAATCATGGGAGCAACGTCAGAGAAGTAACGATTTGTTAACAAGTCTTCCCTGACAGTTACTTGAGTTGTGGTTTTGGATTTTCTTGGAGGTTGCACGGATACGCTTTGGTTAGAAATATGAATGCGTTACTTGAGCACGGGCTGAATTATTTCCCAAAGATTTCAGATTCAGAATGAGAGGAGGGGTCTTGCAAATAAATTGAGTTAGCGGTAGGCTTGTCTGATTTGCTAGATAAGGCTTGTTTTATTTTGAGATTTTCATTTCGACTCTTTGACGTTTTCTTTGCCATTTTTCCCTTGGTTCATAACCCACAGTCGACATTCGCATTGTGCTAGCGTTTCCTTGATCATGCAAAAAAGCCACATCTTTCTTTTTAGCGTTTTTAATTCTTTGACGATCACAAGAAATTTGTTGCTCAGCGTTTTTAGCAGCAAGATCAAGTTATGCTTCCAAACTTTCACAAAATCTTTTTTTGGTTTGATTAAAATGTTCATATTTTCGAAGCTTTTCGTCTGACACTTGTCAAGAAGAATCGTCAGAATGGAGAGCGCAGGAAAATGAGCGGCTATTTATAGGAAAAAGCCGAGCCGTGATTGGCTGGAAAAGGACCAATGAGAAAGCGTCATTAGTGTATAATCTTTGGGCTGTACACGAATTCTTTTTGACGGCAGAGGGCGGGGTTAGAAGTTTTGATGAAAGTGGCTTCAAGAGCGGATAGATGAAAAGGTGAGCGGCCTTGGGCAAGAATAGAAAATCTGCTGTCATCATAATGCTGAGCGCAGGTAGGATTTTGTAAAAGATGAAGTCCAATTGCTGAAGCAGAAGCAAGAGACTGGGTATTAGTCTGGGTGGAAGATTTGCACCGACGGGCATGAAGTAAGCGTTTTTGGAAAGAAGAGCAAGAATTGATAGATTTGGGGACATGTTGTTTGATTCTGTCCTGTAGTCTTTGGGAAGAACGGCCTACATACCGACTGTCACAGTGGCATGAGAATTGATAAATCACGTTGCTTTTCTGTAAATCAGGCAGTACATCCTTGTTGGTAGCCGAGAGAAGCTCGCTGGTAGAGTAAACAACACGTGGTTCCACAGCGGAAAAGCACTGCGTGACGGCAGATTTAACTAGCTTTTCTGAGTTCACCTGGTGATGTAGAACACTCTGCAAAAGATGATGGCATGTGGCCAAGCGGAATATTAGTAGGTATGTTAAGTAGCTTAAAACTAACACGATGTTGTTTGTTTACCACCAGTCGACGCAAATGCCATTTTTGCAAAAGCAAGCAATATATAGAAAACAATTTGTTTAAAACTTATTGCTTTTTTTTTCAATTGTAAAGCATGAATATGAACGACACTTATAAAACTCGAAGTCGAATAAATGAAGTTTGAAACGCTAACCACAAAATAATGACGACGCAGTCTTAAGTACTATGAGGTGATCTTTGAATGCTGACTGTTTTATTGTAAAATGTATTTGGATTGTGGTCGAGAATGGCCTGGTATTCAAATAATTCCGGATGGTTTCACCAATGGAATAAATAGACCTATGCCCCAAATCTTTTCTACCTTCGAAAGAGATCTTGGATTTTAAAATTGCCTTAAAAGACTCCAATTTATAAATCGATAGTGATCTATATTTTTTTAACAAAAAGACAATTAGTGACTGCACGTGAAATTGTAGCTGTTAAGACCAATCGTTTTCGAAGGCGGTAGAGATCACACAATATCGCCAGTTTCAGGCTAGAGATCAAGAAGTTGCTCGTTTCTGGTTTAAGTTTCAACTAGTAATGCACTTAGACATCCTGTGCTTGGGCAAGACACTTTACGCTTGTTTCCTATTCTGCTCAAGTAATTTACTCGTCTTGGTGGTCCACAGTCAGACAAATGACTGGCAAAAAAAAGGGTTTTATCAGTGGCATTTAAAAGACGAATAGTGCCTAATTCAAATATGCACGAAACGAAACTCGCTTAAGCTGTAACGCAGAGGGATGAGTTTGATGGCCAGTCTAAATAAAAAAGGATAGCCAGCGTTTGGATGCGCGATTACTGTTTCTGTTAAAATTGAAGTGTCTTCTATTTGTGGCAAGAGTTACCGATGGGGTGACTTTAAAAGCAGCAGGCCAAACAATTAATGCTATAAGCGAGCTGCTGTATGTGAAAACTAATTTATAGTACAACTTTCATATCGCAACCAAAAGCGGTTGGAAACCTGTAAAAGCTTCATGTTATCAGTGCAAATATTTTGCCAACTATACCTAAGACTGGCTTTAGTTCACGGCGATATGGCTTCTATCCTAATTTTACATTGGTAATAATATTTTGAGTGCTTTGAAGAGTCCGATATGCCACAGGGTGAAACAATGAACTTAAGCAATGCGACATATGCTTTGAAATGTTAAAAATTTCTAATTCAACTTATCGTGAGAATTGGGTAAATTTTAATAACACGATGAGTTAATTTTCAAAATGAAAGCAACAAAAATACTCAGTACAGTTTTGACTCTGCTCCACACTAAGATTTAGTCGGCTTTCTAACCATTTTGCTAATTTCCTTTGATGCCGATTTTCTTACGCTTTCAACATCGCAGGTCCAAGATCAATCGAGTCAAAGAAGATCAAAATAGTTTGCAGCAACTCTGAAAACGGAGCGAAACTAAGCAAGCTAATCAGATAATGGAATTTGCCACAAGTGGGCAAGTTAATGCAAAACGTTAGCTTCGTTAACCACTAGTCCGTTCACAAACTTCACACCTCCGTTAACGTTAATCCGTTATTTTCAGCTTTAATTAAGGGAAGTTAATAAAGTCCGTTAATTCGTTAACATTTTGCGTGTAATTTACATTTCTTTTTATTCACTCGCTTCTAGAACACGTATTAACGCAGTCGGGCTCATTGTAAGGAAATATTTATTGCTACATGGTGGTCTTTTTGTGTTTTGGAGGTTACATTTTACAGTCTAATCTAATTTCAAGGTAAAATTAAGTTGAAATGCACTAACGAAGCTGCGATTGGAAAATCTTTGGAAATTGTGAACAGCGATAATTAGACTTATGAGGCTGCAGGTTATTATTTGCCACAAAAAAGAGCTTCTTTCTTCGATAAAACTCATGCTAATACGCAACAAGTGTTACCAGTGCAAACTGGTTTGTACCGGTACGATAAATAAATGGTGCAAGATATTAACGATAAAAACCTTAACGAAAGTTAACAGAACTTAACGGAAGTTAATTTAGTCCGTTAACATGAAAAAACTTTTTAACGAATTAATGAAAAGGTTAGCTTCGTTATTTACGGATTAACGATAAACGGACTAGTGCCCACCTATGGAATTTACCTATAGTTTCTACAAAATTGAAATTCAAGCACATAAAACTTACTCCGTTTCACCTTCTACTGGATGTATAAATGGATGAAAAACATTGACTAAGACTAAAGAGTTGATGATATTGTAATAACGCTCAAAGCCAACGATAATAATCTTTCTAAGTTTATGTAAAGAAGATTGTAAATAGGTCAGAAATATTATGCCACTGAAAGAACTATACAGTAGCCTGTTAAAAACACAAACGATAAGACCGAGCAGTAAACATACAAGCTTTTGAATTCGTCATAAAACGCTGTACGTAACACTCAACAAGCCAGGGTTGGAATGATAGTTATCTAACCATGTTTCAGTGAATAAAATAGAAAAATTTGTCATGATATCGGCTAAAATGAACTAAAAAAACTAAAAAGATTTTGCTTCATTTAACCATGAAAGTGATCCCAATAATTTCTGAAATGGCCAATGATTTCCAAATTTGGATATTTAACGAAATGTTTGGAAAAAAGCCCCATGTCTTGCATGGGCGAAAAACGAATAGTAAGATCCCGACAACCCTGCCTATCATAAAAGGCGACTAATGGGCAGCTTTTGTGCGTATTTTGTCTTTTTTTGTTTTTACCTCGTCCTTCGTCTCTTTCATGTCATTTTTACAATTTTTTGATCTCCAGCTAAATATATGTGTACATTGTACAACCATGCATATAAAAATGTGTAATGCTATGGTGTTTGTCATTAAAAAATGGCGCACAAAGTGTTTTTTGCTTCGAAAATTTCTTCTTCATTTATCAACCAAATTTTCTCAATATCAGAGTGGCTATGCAAAGTTATCGAAAAACAAAACGACGACTAAATGAATCAAAGATTTCGCAATTTTTCAAAAACAACAAGAAAATTTAACTCTAAACTTTGGTTGAGATTTTAATGCAATTCTAGTTACCCCATTCTAAAACACTAATCTCATTTCTTTCAATAACGTAATTGTAATTAAATTTCACTTACCAAGGGGATATGGTCAAAAGACAGCTAAGGAACCTTTCAGTCTGGTTTCGAGTCAAGCTGCCACCAGCCCACCTGTACACCACAAACGGTGGAGGCTTCACATCGTCCCTTTAATTGCTAAACGGCAAACGGGGAAGTTGTTAATACCAATTTTTATAGTTTTTGGTTTCATCCGTTGTGGAATCGGACCTGAGTCTACGGTTTCAGCAACAACGCCCTGTTAGCTCTTTTCCAAGTTAACAAAATCTTTTTTCGAGAAACTGACAGTAAACCTGCTCATAGCGTATAATATCAATTCCGCGAGCATAAAAACAAATCCACATTAATTGAACAAAAATGGCAGTGGCGAAATCATTTCGTTATCTAGTCCAATTAATCCTTAGATATCACTGCGTGGTTAGAAAAGAATGAAACTTGGGATGCCAGTCAAACCACGGTATAGTCGTAACGGGGAAATAATTGCATGTAGGATTTTTCCAGAGATTTTTTGAAAATTTAAACTAAGAAGATACTCAAGAAGCTAATCGTTAATCAAAAATCTTGCAAAAGCACGAAAAACCAACTAATCAATTCAATAAAATGCTCTTTCACCACAAACGTACTTAAGTGAATCGAACTCTATGCTGAAACTTGAAAAATCTAACTAAAGACGTAGGGAATCTAGTTGGCACCATCAGTGATTGCGAAAGAACAGTAAATGTTAAAAGAAAGCATTTGAACAGTGGCTACAGCAGAAGAATGCTAAAAAGCAAAGTTACAGCAGAAAACGCTGACTGGAATCCCTGAAAATCTAGTTGGCATCCACAGTGATTGCGAAAGAACAGTTAATTGTGCAAGCCCTTAAAAAACTTGTCCAGTTTGGCCAAGAGGTTTGTCCAGCTGGGGAATACCTTTGGTTAAATATGCTAAGGGCTGCTGATGAGAGCTAAAAGCTTGAAACTGCGCTGTCCAGCTCTGTGCATTAGAACAGTTAATGTTAAAAGAAAGCAATTGAGTCTACTGCTACCGCCAAAAGATGCAAAAGAGCAAAGTTACATTAAAAATAGCCGGCTTTTTTCGTACTGAATCTAGTGGGCATCCACAATGATTGCGAAAGAATAGTTAAAATTACTGCAAAAAAAAGCAATTGATTTGCCTGTTAAAGCAGAAGGATGCGAACGAGTAAAGTTACTGTAGAAAAGCCGACTGAAGTGGCGGAGAATGTAGCTGGCATCCACAGTGATTTGAACATGGTTTTGGTCTTTTAGATTGATCAAAAGATTTTGTGTGGTACCGTATAACTTTTTCGATTGTATTATAGACATATTATTATTTTTGTTGACTCCTTTAGCTCAAGAATTCACGTTGACCACTTCCCATTATTAGTTACGAAAACTAGAGCAAATTTATGTCGTCTGTCTTCGGTGGATGCTTGTCGCTATTTCTAATGACGTCAAAGAAGATGGCGTCATTTCGCTCCCCAATGTTTTTTTCTTGCGGCGTTACTGCAAACTAATACTTGTTCACAGTTATAAACTTTAGTTTGCCGAATCGTGGTTTCAGTTCAAAAGAATATAATCTTAGACGCCATTTTGAAACCCAGCACCCAAATCAAGCTGAATTAGATGTCAATGAAAAGAGATTTAAAGCATAAATTTAAGGTACATTCTTTGCTCCAAACAAAACTATTTTAAAGTTTCGAGCAATGAAATTGCTACTGCTACCAGAGTTACTGCAGCTACTGCTACCAAAATACAACAATTAGACGTTCTAGTATTCAGGTGAAAAGGTAACGGTTGTTTTTTACTTTTCCACGATTACGAGACGTTTCACCGTAATGGTAGTACTTACTACAGCTAAAGTACACAAACGCGATGAGTAGGTCTGCGTTGTTATGACACTTGTACTGCAGCGAGTTGTGCAGGCCTGTTCCTACAGTATTTCGAGTTAGCATTTATCGATTCTATGCAGGGGTGCCGAAACCCGGGGGATATATCTCCCCAATAATTTGACTGCATCTCCCCCAATAATTTGACTATGGTCTGCATCAGAGCGCTGGATGAAATTTGGACCTTTTTTTGGTCTTCACGTGATTTCTGGGACAAAAACTTTTCGATTTTCGGGGCAGACTTTTTTTTGGTCTTTACTTAATTTACTTACGTGAAAAAAATTGTGGTCGAGCTTCATCCCCCCGTAAAATTGCAAATTGTCCCCTCCCCCCCCCCGATGCTCAACATAAACCGGCACCGCTGACTCTATGACCGCGCGTGGTGTCGCATTCCAAATTTATACGCAAAGGTTAAGTTAGTTACTAAACAGCTTTATATTGTTCAATTTCCGCGGTAAGTAGTAAAATTCTTGTCATAGTAACTAGCCAACTACCGTACAATCAAAAACTTCAAAAGATTTTGTGCAATACTATTCAAACAATATCAGAAAAACTATCGATAACTATTGCTTTGATTAAAATGTTTATTCATTTCGTAGAATTTTAATCAAAGCAATTTTCAAGTTCTTTACCACCCATCAACTTTTTATATAAGCTTAGATAAATATGTGAAGAGCGATTGGAATCATAGAACTACGTCTTTCTGACATCTTTTTTATAAACTTTTAATAAAAACAATATTAGACTTTGTAACGAAAAGTCACAGTAATACTGGTAATCACTATTAAAACAAGAAGAATAAAAAAAAATTACAATCAGAGAATTACCGAAAGCGTGATTTTATTATTCAGATTGTCAGAAAAAAAATAGATCAGTTTGTGTTTATAATGCGAGTAGGCCCAGACTCGAGATCAAAACCAATTGCACAGAGTTGTAATGCTGCAATCGTTGTTGAAGAGAATTCTTCAGATTTATGAATCAACTAAAATTGTTAAATTTTTATTGCTCGATTTTGCTTCATAACGTTGGTGTTGAAGGCCTTGTTTTATCTCACCAAAAACCACAATAGCCGAAGAGTTATGATATAATTTTTGATCGAGGAAACGAATAATCTGAAGTTCAAAACCTGCATAGTTTTCAAACAATTCTATGCTTACTCCGGCTAAATAATTAAAATAATGTTTTTTAACGCTGAACCATGTTGAATAGGCAGCATAATGAAAGCCATCATCTGATCATTGCTTGAATCGTACTGTAAAGGAAATCCAACATTTTCTTTCGCACAGCCTTCAGAGGTGGAGTCCTCGAGGACGTTTTTGGCCTCGAGGACACATTTTGATGTCCTTGGTTTCGAAGGTCAAGTCCTTGGCCTTGGCCTCGAGCCTTTTGTCCTCGACTCCACCTATCACAGCCTTATTAGAAACGTTGACGCAAATCATTGTAATTTTGGCTCAATGTTTCATTCAAAGTAATTTGTTAATTTGTAACAACAAAATACTTATTACTTTTTCTGAGAAGTAATGACTACGGTAATTTCATTACTTTTTTAAAGTAATTTTTAGTGAAATAATTTCATTACTTTTGTCCAGTAATTTGCCCACCACTGACAATCGGTCACAGGAAACTCCTAAACAGGTGTGGGTTCCTCCACGCACGAAGTAGTTAAGCCAATGAAATTTGCAAAACGTCCAAAAGTTAGTGGCTGACGTTGTCCGGTTACAGAAGAATAAATTAATACTGTATGTCCAATTTGTACATTGTAGAATTGTAGACCCAGAGGTACAACAACAACAAAGCGTACAAACTCACACCGCCGCTCCGCACAAATGAAGGAAATTTAAAATTTCCACGATATGGCGCTCCTGCACTTATTTGTTGCTTCTATCTTACTTTCCTTTCTAAATTTTTTGTTGTTCAAGAAAAAGCAATGCAATGTTGCTTAAAAAACTATCAAAATAAAACAATAATTTAAGGCAACCTTTTGCAGTATAGCCTTGTTCAGCCCTTCGCTTAAACTTTCAGCTTACATTGAAATAAATTGAAACTTTTTCTAAAGTACTTTTAATTTCGTTATATCAGTTATTTTCGTACTGTATAGTTACACATTAAGAAAATAAATCTTTTTATCTCATTTTGGTGGTAAAGCGTGTAAATGGTGCTTGCCTATTGTGTCTTGTATCGCGCAGAGAAGTAATTTTTTATATAGCTAGCTTTTGGTCTTGAGAGAGACTAAAGAGCCAAAATTTTAGAGGATGTAAAAGAAAATTACATCGAGACGTATTTTTGTAGTTTGTTATGTGATCAGTTTGGTATTGTAGCACTGCCATAGGTCACCAAACAGATGTAAATTTTTTATCAAATTAACTTCCAGTGTCCTATCTGACCATCGTTTTTCCCTTTAAAAAATTGATTTAAAAATAATTTTCTATAAACGGCAGCATCTTTAAGCTATTTCCGAGTTTAATTTTGTTTCAGCTTTTAAGATGTTTGCGGTATATATTAATTGCTATGCAGTGGCATTATGCAAAGCATCGCTGGGGTTGATATCTCTAAGTAAGTTCTTTAAAACAAAATAAACTTAAAAGGCTTCAGCTGTTACAAATCGATACGATGCAATTTACGGCCATTGCACTTCGTAATAAGTTTCTGTACACACCACTTCACCACCTAACTATTTTCGCCAATAACACTAGACGACAAAAAAATTTTTTTCATGCTTCTCAAGGTTTTACAACTGCTCTTGGCTTATTTTGGGGCGCTGATTTCCAAAATGTTATTAGTTTTATTCTGAGACGTCTAGTTTTTTCGTTATACGTATTACAATTTTATCATATTAACATGTAATTGTAGCAATTTTTGCATTTGCGTTTTGCCTAAATGAGCTCAAAAACATTTGCTTTGATCGTCTTTTGTTTTCTCGTGATTAATCAATGCTTTAAAAACTTCGCTCCGATACCTTATAAATTTATAAGCAGTTAATAGCTACAAACCTTTGTAATATACTGGTATGTGTTTGGCTCCTTTACTTTGATAAAATATTTTGTAATTGTTTCTTTTAAACTGGCTTTGTAATTGGAGAAAGCGATAGCAGCTCTTTAACCGAGAAAGTGGTAGCAGCTCTGGAGAATGAAATGATTTTTTTTGGAGAGCAAAAAGTTCTACTACAAGCGTTGTGGCTATGCTTGAGGAAAAACCACATTTATATTTCCACACCTATTGAACCAAAATGACCCAAACAATTTAGTTAGAAATTTGGGACGAACCAAACACAAATCGGAGCTTCTTGCCTCTAAATTGAAACAGTGGAACATGCTGCAATACGTCCGTTAAATGTACCTATATTTTCGTTCACGGCATACCACGCTTCAGAAAAAAAATTGCTTCTCGGTACGTAATAGTGTATGCGATTGTAGTAATATCAATGATCTGTTTCATGATCTTAGATCTGAGCACAATCCTTACGAATGTAGACAGTTCATTGATTCATGCAAAGCAAGTTTGAGGCTGTTCTGCTTCATAAGGGAAATTATTTGTCTTTGGCTCCTGTAGCACATGCCTCTGGATTAAAAGAAACTTATGAAATAATCGAGTTAGTTTTACATTTGATCAAGTATTCAATCTACTGTATAAATGGAATATTTCTAGAGATCTCAAAGTGATTGGCCTTCTCCCTGTTATAAACGCGTTATACCAAGCACCAATTCTTCTTGTGTCGTTAGGACAACCGAGATGATAAACAGCATCATATTTAAAAAGATTGGCACTCTCCTTAAGATTTTTTTTTGCAAGTCTTTGCTTAATCCCAGCAAAGTGTTTTCGCTAAAACAGATTAAGTTAGAACTCTTAAAAAACTTATTAAAGCAATGGATTTAAATGACAATGAAGTTATAGATACCTGCATCAGCAATTTTCTGCTAAACCTGATGCCAAAATAAATGCTGGAAGATTCATAGGAACAGAAGTTTGGAAGCTAATGAATGAAGAAAACTTTGCTGAAGGGCTAAGCTCATTAGAAAAGGAAGCACGGTGTCAATTTTGCTTAGTAGTCAAAATTTTTTTAGACCGCAAATCTTCTTCATAAATCAGCATTGTTCAACATTTTCTATGCAGCTACAAAAGCTTTTGCGCAAGAATTGATTTTCTCTATTTCCACCTCGGATTTCTTCCCTTCTAACATTGGGAACGATTTCATCAAAAAACTAAAAAGGCGGAAGATTGCTGTCGCGGGAGATTAACTCGGACTATGGTGGCAGAATATGTATCGGTACTGCTGGTTTCTTCAGCGAGAAAGTGGTGCTAAGCATATTGTGAGAATATAGCAAAAAGCGCAAAGTATTTTTAAGTGTTAACTGCAAAAGTCAGTTGATATTTCGGGAGGTTTTAAACCCAATAAACTTTCAAAGTACTATAGCCGAAATTGTTGTGACATCTATTTGTAAAGGAATTCATCAAAGACGTCTCTTATAATTATAGTACAGTGGTAAATTTTCAGAGATTATTATGCCAAATATAATGTATTATTTCGTTATGTTTTCTCAAACAACTAAAAAACCTGACGTGCTAGCACAAAAATAAAGGCAGGTTTGAAATCAGCGCCCGAGATACACTAACTCTAAAGCACTTTTTCACTTCTAAGTAGCAAAACTTTTGTTGCAAACCTAGTGCATTCATTAGGAATCTTAACTATTTTTCACGTTAGTTTGTGTTGAAAAGCAATTAGGCTGCTGTGGAAAAAGATAAAAGTTGGACTAAAAGCTAATGTCATTTGAGCAGTATGATTTGCGATACTGTAGAAAACTGAAATTCACAAGATCACAATGACGCAATGAATTAACTTTGTTTTTAAGTATCAATATCACGGCAGTTTTCGCTACAATAACGAGAGTTTTGAACTTGCAGGTCTCAATTTTTGATGGTCGTCAGCAGGTGTTTTTTTGCGGCGTAAACTAATCACTATAATGCTGTGCCGTAGAAATTTTTGTAGTGTTACTATGTAAATCCGTTCTCTACTCCTCAGACTTTATTACTCTGGCTCCTTCTGGTAGATGGCTGCTTAACTCGGTGACCGCCATCTTGTTCTCTCATCTCCACTATCTGTATGTTTTGTTTTTGTTTTTTTAACAGTGCGCAGTTGATTTGCAAAAAAACTTATTTTTGTCTTGAGCTGTAAATTTTGACTGTTTTGACTTTGAATTTGCCGAATCAAGTTTTTGGTTGCTGTGTGCATGTGTAAATATTGTATCCTGCTGAATTATTTCGTATCTATTTATAACCTTATCACCTAAAAGCAAACATGGCAAACAATTAAACAAGTCGTTTTTTTCGCTTTGTGGTATACATCTTTCAAAGAACTTCATACACAAACAACAAGAGCAAGAAAGAAAAAACGCACAAATAAACAATTTACGAAACAGCAAATGACAAAACAAAAATAATAAATTAAAGTAACATCAATGAAATATCAATATATCGCTTTTACGCTTAAAGCAGATAATAATTCACTCAATGCAATTTTTAATTTTACATTGCTAGCACAAATATAATATTTTTTATGTACTATAGATGAAATAATATTCTACAAATAAATGAAAATACAAGTATAGACCTTGAAAATGGTCTAAAAAGTTTAGCTCAATTCAAAAACAATTGTTGAATTTCATCACAAAATTTGGAATGTACAAATCTTAACTTCGTGAAAAGGTATTTTTTTGCAATTTTCGCATTAACTGCTTTGCTATTTTCAGTAAAAATATTTCAAATTCTACGAGATAATGCAGTAACTAACAAAACCAAAATTTAGCTAATCACACAACGGTGTGAGCGTTTTGTAGGCAAATTAAAATTTTTGTTAAAATGGTTGCACAATTATTGTAGTTGATTATTGTAGTTGATGCCAAAAACTCTCAAACTTTCACATAATTAATCTGTAAACAAATTTTTTTTTGTAGCGTCAAACATGACCAATCACACAAACATACAACCTTATGACGAATTTTGAAATAAAAATTTTAACTTGCAACACTAGATGAAGAACAGTGGTAAATAATAAAATGAAAACGCGAAGCACGCATTCTTTGGCTCCCTTCCTAATGCCGCTCAGTCCACAACCCGAATGGATCAGATTCGTTTGGCTCCAATTAATTCAATCTTAGCGTGTTTCATCTTCATTATTTACACTTCTTCCTCTATAAATGGTCGAGAATTGTCTGGTTCAGGTTCTCTGGGGATAAGGGGTATGGAATTTTCTTCAATCGGGCCATTTGGGGTTTCATCGATTTCTGGTTCGACAGGGATTGGAGGACGAGCGTTTCCAGCATCTGGCCCGGAAGGTTTAGGGGTGCTGACACTAGGAGCAGCTGTTGTTGTTCCGTTATTATTGGCATCGAATTCAGACCAGAAAGCAGCATCTAATTCATCCCCAGTCATGGCCGAAAGTTGTCTTTGCCGCAAGAATAACTCTCTGCAAATAAAAAACATTAATATAAGTATATATTATCACTAAAAGGCCAATTAGTATTTGATTCACTAGTTAGTGCAATCTTATCGTACATATGATTTCTACATAGTGATGAGTTTCTTCTTTATCTAAATAGATAGTGTGATAGCAAAGAAAAACCATCGCCACCACTGAAGTTATTGTCCGGTATCATTACTAAATTAGTACTGTGTTTTGTATCATTCGTTGTACAGTGCATTTTTCAAAACATGAACTTTGAACCGCTTGCTCATGTATTCTGAAATTTCAATGCATCGGTCTATCTTGGTTAATTAGCTTACCTTTGTTCATATTGGTATTGGCAAGGAATCGAACAAACTTCTCGAGCAAGTGTGTCTTTGAATTCTCGAACCAGTTGTTCATAACCGTTATCCATGATGTGCACATTCTCATTTGATGTCGCCATTGTCATGAGCTGGGCTGCATCCAGTCGGTGAAATTGGTTTCTTACTCCAACCGCATAAATCTACAGTAAGACGAACGATTAATTTTATCACAAAAATACAAGATGAAACATGGTCTTGAATTCCTAATCTTGTAGCTAATTCCGATTGATCATTAATTTCAACCTTATTCTGACAGAAAATTACTTTTTCATCACTTTTCAACAAGTTTCAAACCATCCATAAAAAGTCAAGCGAAAGGCAAAAACACGATGTTATGATTTAGGACCCTTATTAGGCCAAACCGTGGAAGGTCATGTTCGCAATCTTGCCTGTATTATTACTTGCAATAGAAGGTTAATGAAGAAATAATAATGTATTCAATTTTAAAACATTGGTTTGGGATGTAATAGACCTCCTATCATTTTTTGACAGTTCTATGTCAAATAATGCCTAAATATTGTATCAATTAAATTAGCTTAATTTTGTTTATTTTTTAGCAAAATGCAACAAATTAATACAACAAATGATACAAAGATAAATAATGGATGTCAACGTTGATGCAAAATATACGTTTATCTTACCGTAGCTTTGCTTCGCTTTTTGATGAATGAAGCAATGGCGCCTGGATTGTCCTGAGATTTTCCATCCGTAATCACAACCAAAACATCAGGTACATCTTTGCGGTTACCTTCGGTTCTTAAACTGTGTTCATAAACATGACGGAGAGCTTTTCCGGTTCGGGTACCTAAAGCAATGTTTATGGTCAGATAATGTAGCTGGGCTGTTGCTAATTAAAGGTTATTGCATTTTGTTCACTCGTATTTACTCAAAGACTTTAAATTTAATGCGTCAAAACAAAAACTGCTGATACTACATACAAATATTACAAAAATCCTCATAGCGGCCTCTTACCAGTGCCATCATAAGGCATAGCGGAAATTTTCTCTTTCAGTTCTTCGTAAGATTTGTAATCTCCAAAACTAATTTCACTATCAGTGTCAAATCTCCTGTTGTATCTTCCAACGCCAACAACCATGTCGGTCGGGCCGACGACAAATTCATTTAACTAAAAACAAAACTTTTGTCATTTTTTGCAGAGCTGCAACTCAATTCATGTTTAAAATACAAATATTTGATATTTCAAAACTTCGTTAAAAATAATTTCATTGTGATGTTTTAGCGTTTGCAGGGCTAGAGTTTTAATGTTTAATCGTTTACGTGCTATCTGGCATGAAGGCTACAAACGATTAAATAAAACTTCATTCCAGTTCCAATTTTCAAAATAGTCATTTGAAATGTTGTTAAAGTAAAATTCTAGTTTGGAAGCAACGGTTTTTATTTGAAGTTTCCCAAGTTTACCAACTGATCGTATCAAAAATAAACACAGTTCATATACCGGTTTTGAAAGCTTTTATGATATCATAGTTACGGTATTATTAATCATCTTACCAATCCAACGGTGAAATTGGTGAGAAGATCCCAGTTAGCTGCTCCGACTGATGATGAAGAATCGAGGAGGAAGTAGAGATCAACCTTTGCGTGCGGAGGACAAGGGAGGTCACAGCAGGGAATATTTCCAGACCAAGTCTCGCTACAAATGAGATAAAATTTAAAGTAACGACAATCTCACAATTGTGTTGGGTATTTCACTATAATTTTGGTTGCATTAATTGCATAAAAGTTCATTTTATTGCGGCAGATTTTACATTCATTTTGTGTAATTAAATTTTGTTATATGGCTTCGAAAATATAATATTTAACTAACTTAACTGCTAACTTACTCAGGTCTGCAGGTAATATTTTCCGGGCCACCGGCAACGGTTAATCCGCGAGGACATGTGAAGTGGCAAGTATCGTCAAGTCCAAACCCGGTACATTCCGTTCTTCCGTTGTTGACAAGTCGTAAAGGTGGAACAGGGCAAGCTGAAAATAATTGCTAATATGAATTCTTGTTCCATTTTTTGTACATGGCTTATTAGTATCAACTAACATTATTTGTTATAATTGTAATACTGAAATGAATTATCGGAATAATATCCCAATAACAAATGACTTAAACACTTTAATTAGTTGGTTGATAACGTTTGAATAAGTCTGAGTCAAATTGATTTCGCTTAATTAAAAAGAATGCTTTTTACTTACTTTTGATTACACAAACAGTTGGTTCAAATGCTGACCAGTAGCCATCGGCCAAGCATCTAGTAAAAGAAGAACCATGTTGCTCGTATCCGTAATCGCACGAATATCGGCATCTGGACGTATATCGGTTACCGTCGGTACACTGTAGTTGACCATTATCGGGAGCTTCCAATGCTTCGCATATCACTGAAAAAGATTAACTGTTTAAATAAAAAGCTCAATAACAATCACTAACGTAGCGTGATAAGAAATACGAATTGAAGTGTTTATTTTGCAGCAAACTATACAGTAACGTATAGCACTTTAGTATGAGTGCAAAAAAAAAACTTGTGCAAAATATGGTATTAAAATAGCTTCGTATTTGCGAAGTGGATCGTAACACGTCCAGAAAAACCACTAGAGAAGTTATCTTAAAATAGATGCACAGCAAATTGAGTGCTTAGTTACGAGAATCTTTGTTAATCTATGTTTCAAACATTCATAATCTTTTTAACCCTTTCAAAAATTAGTGCTTTGCTATTTGAAGTTTGTTGCAAAATATTAAACGATCATAGATTAAACAACTGATAAACGCAATGACGAAAATCTTCACATACGCAAGTCAGCTTAATTGCACAGAGCTTTATTGACAGATGAGCAATGCCATCAAAAACAATAATAGAATGAAACATAATGGAAAGAATGAAACAAAACCTATGTAACAAGGATTGGTTAAAAATTAGTGGACTTACCTTCTTTTTCGCAGTCTTTTCCAGTCCATCCAAGGACACATTCACATTCGTAATCATTTACTCCGTCATGGCAAGTAGCTCCGTTGTAGCAAGGATCAGGTTGGCAGTTATCTGGAAAAATAAAGCAAATGTTTATGTCAATCAACAGAACAAATTGATTTACAGCTTTAGTCGTATGTTGTTATTGTAGCTACAATATTATTAAGGTTATTGACATTGTCGTTTAGACTGTTTCTTAGCGGATAGATAGAGATGAAGTTGAAATGTCTTTAATCGTTTTAAAAGCAATCATGCCAATTGAACTATTCGATCTTTCATCGATTTTTAAACCTTTTTTTAGTATTTTTTCGTCCTTTTTTGCTGATTCCGTGTTACCCAAAAGCGTTGTGTTATAGCCATTCAAGTGCAAAGACGTTGTGCATAACCATTAAAGTACTGCTAGCAAACTTACTTTCTGACAGACAAGTGGGTGTGAATTTCTGGTTCCAAGATCCAGAAGGCAAACATCTTAGAATTGGATCACCAACGATCAAAAATCCTTCTGAACATTCAACAGTGCATTTTGATCCAGATCTGAAACCTTTTGTGCAGTTGTAGAAAGTTCCGTCTGTTTCTGGGAGTTCAGGACAGATTTCTGAAAAAGAAAAAGAATTTTATTATTATTGACGAAAATCTGTCAATTCAAAATGTAACTGTCAGCAAATACCTTTCATTTCAAATACTTAAGCTACAATAATACATGAATAGTGCATGCAGAAATACTTTTGCACATTGCGGCATATATACTGCAGACTTGTTTGGTACAAAAACTCTAAATAAAACTTACTAGATGGAAGACACTGTGGCAGTTCTGGGCTCCACTTTCCATCATCCAAACACGTGACTCTGGCAGCTCCACTCAAGTACGTTTCACCAAGGCATCGATAAGTACAAACTGATCCAATTTCCCTTTCGTTTGTGCAGGTTGCTTCACCGAAAACTATTTCTGGATCGGAGCAAAATGCTGCAAAAAATTGTGTTGATAATTAGCGAATTTGGAAAGTAGTTTTTTTTAATTATTTTAGCCCCACACGTTTATCTTTTCACATGCTTATTTTAGTCATCTTTTGCTATTCTAAACTACGTGTTTAATTACTATTTTTCGTTTTGTGAATTAAAAAGTACTGAAAATAGTGCTTATGCTCAGAAAGTTTTCCAGTTGGTAGATAAAAATGGCAAGTGTTTTTTCTCAACCTTCACTTATCGAAAATTACTCAATTTTGAAGTTTCGAACTTATGCATTACCAGTAGTCTATTTGAACAAAATAAGTAGCAACATTATCAGTGAAAAATTAGAGTAAATCGTGAATTTTAATATTCTTACGTGGAATAACAGTGGGGGCTTGAGGAGGGGCTTGGAATGGGGTCAGCCAGCCCAAAATATGGCCACAGTTTCCTCCTGGACCATTGCAAAGATCCCCTTCGCAGCAGCATCTGCAAGAAGCAAAAATTTTGATAATTAAATGTTCAGTACCACTAATTTTGTCACTTTTAATGGTGCAAACATAACTTTTGAGGATTTGCTATCAAGCTACAATAAATATAAAATGACAAATTGAAAAATCTTTTACCTGCACACATCCGGAGGATCAACATTCCTGTTTCTATCGGGGTTGCATTGCATGGTATTATCCTACAAAGAAAAATCATTTTTATCTTTTATTTTTAGAAGAAGGAAAAAATTGACTTGGTTTGAAAACCGATTTTGTAATGAGATTGCAATTATTTTTAATTCATTTTTATTAGAGTGCTTTGAACTCGGTCTTAAAATTTTTAATAAAATGCGACTGCTTTATTATAAAGTAATATATTATTATAATCTCAATTAAATAATTAATAACAAAGTCTAGTCAAAAGTGGGTGTGGTAATATAATCAAATAGATTGTTTTAATACGGAAAAGCATTACTAAAGATTAAAAATAAATTTGAGTTGCAGAAAAGATTGCAGTTGCAATAGACTTAGAAAGCAGAAATATCAAACCACTTTTAGCTGGATTGGCATATCTATTGCTTTCAAGTGGCTCTTTTTTTTCTTTCTTTTTTTTAATTTGACCCATTAAACTTTTATTTTGAGTGTCTGAATTTTCAAATGTTCAATAAGCAAAAATTGCAAAATCAGTTTTGATATTAAATATTTTTCAATGAAAAAGTAAACAATATGTTTGTTGCTTACTTGGAGTTCGCTGTTGTTGCAGGCTTTGACTTGTTTACATTTGAGTGTAGCTCTGTACCACCCGGATTCTGAGGCCTGGGAGAAACTCCTGCGTCTCACTTCATTAAGGCAACCTCCGGACTCAACCGGACACTCGATATATTGGTTACAGGATTCGTGTGAACTCGAATCAGCGCAAGCGTAACAGCGGATCACTGAAGCGTAAAAAAAGTTAAGTTATTTTCAAAATTGTTGAAGATATTTTTTTTGTTAAAAAATTGTTGGTTTAAAAACTACAATTGGTTGAAAAAATAAACAACATTTTGTTAGCTCTACAATTGGTAAAGATATTAATTGCATTTACCAAAATACACTGTACCGTAATAAAAATTTAAATAAAAATTAAAATAATAATGATAGAAATACGGAATTTATTGAATTTCGCTTTGAACATTACTAAATATTTAACTTTAGGTATGAGAAACTTATTTTTAAATTTTTCTTCAATGTTAACATCATTTTGGCTTTCATTTCTATCTACCTTATCTGCAATTTATCATTAGTGATATTTTAGTTATATTTAGTTCTGCTTTGTGAATTTGGTTTGCTAATTTTAAGTCAAGGTTCGCAAAATACCGGTAATGGAATTTGGCAGCTTGCCAGGAGAAGGTTAGCGTGGCATCAGTTAACATAAAAATCTTCTACAACTTGGCAAGATTTGGCGAAGTGAAAGATTATTTCAAGTGTTTTTTATTTCGTTTATTATTTTTAGACTAATTAATTTGTCGAGTGCGATTAATCAGAAAACAAATAGCAACCCAAATCACAACTCCGTGCATGAAACGAACAAAAAATGGGCAATGCCCGACTTCAAATCATGGTGGACATCAGCAAAGTTCAAACTGCAGCACGAGTGCGTTTGTAATAAACACAGGCAATTTGCATTTAATTTAATGGCCCCTTTAGAGATTTCACGAATATTCCCATCAAATTCTAAGTTGCAAAAAGTTTTAAAAACTGCGATGTCATTACTTTAACTTCACAAATTTTGTGATTTGTTTCTAAGACGATATTGCCAGAAAACTATAAATAAGTTTGACATAATTATTGTTTATAGAGTTTAGAGCCATACAGTTTTACTGCACGTATCAAAGTTACAACAAAAATCGTTCAGTCTTCATACTGAAATGAATGTATAAATCTCTTCATTTAAAATGTGCTAAAAGCTGCTTTTTAGACCGATTTTTATAACATAGCAAATTACAGTTCAATCTTCTGCCGTAAAATTTTGACAAAAATAATAAAGAAGCAAGACGCAAAACACTCACATGTAAACACTGGCTTAGTTGATCGACCCAGGGAGTCCCTGTCGTTCGCTCTAGCGTTGATGCGAATACTGTAGGCGGTTTGGGGGGTGAGTCCAGTGGCAGTAAAACTTCGTTGAGTCGCTGGTACAACGGTATCTGCAAATAAAAATAATGTTGTAAGAATGTCGTGTAATTTGGTTTAAATACTGCAAGATCAACATTGTTTGCAATGTAAAATATTGCAGCGAAGTTACGTTTTTATTAGCGTTTTCAAAAACAAAATTTCCGAGTGCTAATCGCTTGTGTAATATTGTTATTTTTGGTTTCGCAAAGATCATGCTTACTCGTTTTTTTGAAAAAAAGTTATTTTTAGTTATTTCAAACTTGGCAAGGTTTGCATTTTGTTCAAGTGAGATCATTTTTCAGTTAGAAAAACATCGTAATTAATCTTTGAAACCTTAATGTATTTTTTATTCTTGGAAAATCAAATTCTGACTTCCATTTAGCACTTCACGCCCAAAGATCATTTGTTTTTTACAGACATTGGAAAGGTGAATGAATAATGCAGTGTGACGTAATCAAAATGGCACGCAATGCGGAGACAAATCATGCCGTGCCTAGTAGCCTACTTTGTTTGGGAATACAACAAGGGGTTTCCTACAACCTGGGGTTCAAATTTTTTATCAACAATGTAAAACATTTTATTGTGCAGATTTTAGTTTTTTTGACATTTTTTATTTTGTTTTATCTAAGGTTTTCAAAATTTTTTTGTTTATATATGTAATAAGCTTCATCATCTCATTTTTTTCTACTTTTGAAAAACTAACGCAGTGAAAATTTTATTCGAGACTTACCGATGATTCTCAGTTGGTTTGTGTTGTCACGAACATGGATGACAAATTCCTCCTGCGAACGTCTGGGGGCGAACTGAGGCCTTTGGAAGGTCCAGGTGATGTTAGTGGCATGAACTTCTCTTGTTTCAAGATTGGTGATAGGAGGAACGTCTGTAAAATTGCCACGTTGCAAAAATGTCCAAAGCAGGTAGATTTGAACTTATTTAACCTTGTTTTTCATGATTGAAACCAAAACTGTTGAAAATATCAGCGGCGACAAATCATTATTAATACCGCCTTATGAGTTAATCGATTAAGTTTCAGTCAAAATGTTTGTGCTGTGAACACTGATCCGATTAACAAATCTTATGACAACGTAAAAAGATATCAATCTTCTTAAGTTTTGAAAAAATAAAGCATTTTCAAAATTACCTGTAAAAACTGTAGTATTGATTTTTTCTGACGTCGCGATGAGTCTTCCTTGTGAATCGGCAACGTTAGTCCAAGCTTCAATGACGTATTCGGTTGATGGCTCAAGATTGTCGATTCGCTTCAAATCGGGACGATTGTAGTCGGTGAGTCGTCTGGCAGCCGACGGACGGTCCGACGCTTTCCTGAATGCAAAACAAAACATTTCCTAAAAAATTCCACTTCAGGTCCAGTTTTTGAAAGTGTATGTAATGCATTGTGTGAAAATTAAGCGCTGATCCTTTTCCAAAAACAAAAGTTCAGTGGTTTATTGGCACTTAAATTGGGAATAGATTGGCAAAGTTATATTGGGATCCATGGTTTCGTGAAGTTATATGAGTAAATCGATCGAATAAAAAAACGTTAATGAAGCATGTTTTACCTGTAACTGACGGAGAAAGTGCTGAATCGGTCTCCTCGGTTTTGTCTCGGATAACTGACGTGGACTGTGATGCTATCTACATCAACGTCATCAATTCCTATTTTGTGAGGAGGTCGGGGCCCTAAAAAGAAACGGTTATATAGACAAAGTTTTGTAATATTTTAGTTTTACACATTAAAGCTTCAAATAAACAGTAAATTATGCTGTCTTGGATAATTTATGAGAATTTGGAATAACTAATACTTTATTTTACATTGTTTGCTTCTTAATCTAGTAAACATATTATTGATAACGTTTGCTTAGGTTTCGATAAAGATTATTATATTGGTACTTACTTGTGATAAAAGGAGTGAAGACTTTGTGTTGAAAAAAGTATTTCTTTTCGCGAGATACAATTGTTAATCTGGAAATAAATTAATGCATTTAAGTTTTAAAAATGTCAGAGACAAAAATGCCAAATGTGTGTTAGTAAATTAATAATTCACAAAAACAATGTCAATTTATAACCGATGAATTTGTAAATAAATTAATTCAGAATTTGACTTTTGGGTAGTTCGACGACAGAAAGCTAATTAATTTCGAAAATGTGCAAGTCTGTGCCAACTTTTAATCAGTTGGACTAGTCAATGGAGAAACATCATCAGACACCTGTGGGTGTTTCGAGCTAATCTTAAAAGATTGACGGTGACATCTGGTAAACAGGTAAGCAAGAATTTCAAGATTTTTGCCAGATTAAACATATAAACTGTGGGTAGTTTTCCCTTTATCTGATGCCTTGGTTTACCTAAGCCTGATGCGTTTTAAGCCACATGGTAGAAGCAAACAAATGCTTGCAAAATGTTTTCTGCTCAAAATCGGGTTAAATTTGGCAAATTTCTAATTGAAATTGATTTCAGAATTAATTTATTGCTCTACCATGACGCAAAAATATTCAAGCAATTCTTAACGTCATTGACGTGTTACAAGAAACATTATTAGTATTAAAATTTCAAGTCATTTCACGACATCGCCACTAATTTTGTTAAAACATTACTGACATTAAAAGTGATTTTCCAAACAAGTGCATAGCTTTGACCTTTCTTGGTCTACAATATTACTTTGCATCGCGAATACTAATAATATGTTGTCGACCTAATTACGGCCAATATGCGACAATTATTAGACAGTATTTTACCTGTATCTTTTTCCTGCATTTAGTCCAGTTGCTATATAAGCAAGAGAATTTTTCGGGATTTTATGATTGACTCCAGGAATGGATTCACTGGTTGCAAAAACAGGAGTAAACTTGATTCGTCCAGAATAAGGAGTTGTTCGGAAGTTGAAAAAGCTTGCGGTATGATTTTTACGATCTGTGAAAACAGCATTGTTAAAGAAATTCAGTATTACGCTTTGGTTTGCGTACAAGTCTGCACTTTTGTATTTTACTTTTCTATGAAGTTATATTTATAATTGTTTAAATTAACATATTACTTGTTGAAGTGCCCAATCACTGACTAGTATAAACTAAATGAATTGGATTTTCCAGGACAATGCGTATAGACTTATTTTATCACGGAATTGTTACGTTATTCTGCTGATAGTTTGCGTCTGAAAAGGTCTTTTTTTAAACGAAAACTGTTATTCTGTCTAAGATTTTAGAAAATTTCTTGTGCGTGCGGCATTGTTTGGTCTACAATTAAGTCGAGACGCCGCTAACTCATTTAGTGAAAACACAATTTGACGATATTTATAAAATTGACATACGGTTTGACATTTTCACTAGAAGTTTGACATTTATAGAAACAAAATTCCAGTCTAACCAATCAATAGAAACAAATTCAAAACAATAAACAAAGCTAAAACGAACCGATAAACGTGATCAGAGCGGTGTCGGAATTCAGCGGAGTGATTCTGACGTTTCGAATTGTAGGTCTCAAGTCCCTCCACGTTTTGGTGCTAGGGGTTCTACTAGCAACTTTTAAATAAAGTCTGAAAAATAAAAGATGATTCAAAAATTCCAAGATTTAAATTTACTGTGCTTGAAATATCAATACAATATAATGTAATACATTAAACACGTCGTATTTTATTTTATTACTTTATGCATGAGTAACGATAACATTTTTCTTCAGTTTTTTGATAAAAAGTATATCAACATTTTCAGGAAAAAGTGAAAATTTAACAAACTTACTGTGCGTTGCATCTATCGGTTGTGCAACAAGATCTGCAGACACTTGGTGGCAGATTTTGGCTGGCTTGTTGGAGATCCGATTTTTTGAGAGTTTGCTCAATGGTGGAACACTGCCTCGTGTTCTAAAAATATCATATTAACATGAGAGCTTGAATAAAATTTACTTCTCACTTTTTTATTTGCAAAAAATAATCATAGTTTCAAACAATATGATAAGAGAATAATGAATGATGACAGTTTGACCCATTTAGTTAGCATTTAACGCCTTTTGTGATGCTTTTTAACAATGATAATGATTAATGTCAACAATTGCTTTTGTTTTATCTTTGTTTTCAATTCAGTGACGAATTCCTGCTTCTCAATTTGTCACGATATTTAGCATTTAATTTCACATGGTAAACTAGCTTGCTAATTTTTAAAGGTTATAACTTTTTTATTTTAATTTTCACCGTTATAACATTTATATTAATAAGCAATAACGTGCAGGTGGTATTTAACGTTATTTCACTAATTGAAAAAACTAGATAAATGTTTCATCAAAACGGCTTGTTTCATCAGAAAAATAACGCGATGAATAAAACCGATCAACAATTTATAAATCAGTTTTGTTTCGCTTTGTATGATCTTGACCACACCCGATTATTGACGTAAAAAAAATAGTAATACCGTCTCGTGACATTTTAATTTCTGAATAAGTGATAAATTTTGCTATCAACAAACTTGCGCTAAGATGCATAAACTAATTAATTTATCAATCAAATAATATTCAAAATTTTTTGACAAAATTACTTTACAGCGAGTGATTCGTCGTTGCCAAAAGCATATATTAAATTGGTTGCATTTCAAGTTAGTTTTTAATGATTTAAAGCATATTTTAAGCACAAATTCAGAAACGAAAATTGCCCAAATTTTATAATTAACCCCACACTCCAAAACCTATTCCATTTAAATTTAACGTTAAACTTGGACACCTTATTTTAATTAGCATTGATTGAAAGTATAGTTATTGCTACTACGTGAGCGCGAAGTTAACAATCATGATAATTTTCGTTTATTAAAACGTAATTGGATTAATTTTGTAAACTTACACGTTAATTAATATGTAATTAGTGAAAAATGTTTTGTTACTAAGCAGTTAGTAACCAAATAGTCAAACTGAAGAGAAAAGACCCATGAATTTTACACTCACATTAATAGTAATGCAGATATATAACTTAATCACACGAAATTACAGTTTTAATTATGTTTGAAGATTTAGTATAATACTTTGTCAATTAGGTTAGTTTTATCGTTCTCTGCATGATTATTTTATGAATGTGATTTGATCACATGCAAAAACTAGAAAGTTTTATTTATTATTTGATTAGTTTTTGGTGTTGCAATAATTATTTACAGTATGCAATCAAAACTCAAAAAGAACCTACAGAAAATAATCTACTCACCTGTCGGCTATTCGTTCTGCATGACGATATTTGTTGGCATCCTTTTGAGATGAGGATCAGTCCGTTTTCTATCCTCACAGTATTTTGGCACCCATCTGATGAGCGGGCACATTTTTCCAAACGTCTGCACTTTTTGTTCGAGTCCACATTTGTGCAAGTATAACAACGGATTGCTAAAATTGTGAAAAATAAATTTATAGAAATTTGAATAAATTAAAACTTTGTGATTTTCAAAAACGAATTTTTGCAAAAAGCAATGAGCATTAGAAGCTAAAATAGAATTTTCAATTTTGCTAAAATATTGTTTAAATCACTCTCATACAGTATAAATAAACCTAAAATTTTAAACAAAAGTTGCATACTTTTTTGTTTCATTGCTATAAGTTTTAGACTAATAAAACTTGAAAATCTAATCGCTTTTGAAATGCTACTTCACAAAAGAACCACCTGAATTGATAATGAAAAGTGCTATATATGTTTAGTTTAAAAAGAAGTTGCTAAAATATTTTTCCGGAGCATGCAAAAAGGCAAGAAAAAGAGTTAACTCGTTCAAATTTTGATGCACAAAATTTCAAAATACCATTTTCGTAAATGCTAATAAGCACACCGGAGGAATAGAAAGATGGCAAACTATTCAAGATTGAAGAAGACACCTTTAAATTCTTACCCTCATCAACTGAGACATTGAAAGTAATAGTCTTATAGTTACTTAAGATAACATTAATAGTGGACGGTTCGTATCCTGAAATTGTTGAAAAAGTTAAAAATTTAATAAAATCGCTGCTTAGTTCTTTTCATATTGAAATTGTTTAAAATCATTGAAATTGAATTTGAAGTTTAAATGAACTAGCATTGAATCGACCGATTAAACAATTATAAACAAGTCGTATTTTCGAAGAACTATTTTTGTGTAATCGTAAATAATAATAACATACAAATTGCATTCTTACCTTCAGTAACAGAATTGAAGACAACTAATGCGAGAAGAACAGAAATAAACACTTTTGTTAAACCCATGTTTTTATAGCGCAATACAAAATTAAACAGTTTTTCTGAAATATACAATTGCATTATAATTGGGAAAAAGTTTCCGGTTTTTGACTTTCAATAACATTTACTTATGAAAAGTTATGAATTTACAAGCTGCAAAGCATAGTAATCAACCTTATCATATATAAATGCAAGTAATTTATTATTTGAAGTTCTTATCCATTTGAATCTTTAAACAAAAATTAAAAAAGGTTATACTTTGAAATGCAAGTAATAGTACTACTGCTACGCTTCAAAATATTGCAACCAAAATTTTGCATTTCGTATCGAAATATTGCCATTTAGTTTTGGATCTAATAGATCTTTAATCGACTAGATCGCGTCTGATTATGAATTCATCTCATCGAATCTAGTTTATATACTCCAAACTAGTGATGTCACGACAATGCAAAACTTTTTTCTTTATTGAACATCTTGACAACTCCGACAATCGCATTATGTTCACGCCTAGATTCTATTTTAATCCAATCAACAACGTAATAATTAATTAGGTTTCATAGCTATGACTAAAATCACAATTTATTTTATGAATTCCTTTATCTATGCTACAGAATGTGTAAACGTGTGCAATGTGGCAAAATTGCGAAATAAAGTGACATTGGCAAAATCTTGCTATGTTTTCGCAAGTTATTGGAGCAATCTAATTATTGCTCGTTTCGCATCAAAACCGATATTTTTATAAGTGAATATACTGCAAACATGTATTTCACATGCTAACAATATTATGCACCTGCGTACATACACTGTTTCGTCAAAATTTATGCTTTGTTGTGACGCAGAAGTTAAAATTTTACCTGGTTATTTTTGAACTTTTAAAAACAAAAGCATTATGCAGGATTAAAAAATCATAGCCAAGACTACTTTCAACATATATTTTACAAAGTTTCCAGCGTTCTAGCGAACCATCAGCCTTTCTTCTTTCTTCTTTAAGTGATTCTTTCTTCCATGATTGCTAGAAGAGATAAATAAATGTGAGCCAGTGAATGAGATTGCTATACAGATTTTAGCAGTGTTTGCCAACTGAAAGCTTGTAGTTTGAACAAAGAGATGTTATGATGTATTATAGATCGTGGTCTATTCCTTTGTCCGTTCTCTAATTTATGTTTACTTTTCAGTGCATACCTTCCGTAATTGCATTTACATTTTACTCACCAGGTTACCTTGACCAAGAGACAGTGAAGGGAGTTTTCGGTCTTCAAGTAAACCTGCCGCTTTTTTACCACAAACGGTGGACACTTCACTGTTTCTTTTATTGCTAAACGTCGAGAAGGAAAGATGTGAATAATAATTTTTAGAGTTTTGGTTTGACCCAACCAGGAATCGAAGCAGAATAGTAAAACTAGTGGCGACTCAGTCTCCTGAAAATTTTATTTTTTTGGAATTGTCGGTAATATCTGAGCTTATCAGACTATACGTATAAGTTTGAATATCTTATGATGAGCTGTAAAGCACAAAAGCAGTGTATGGGAATTTTTAAGTAGATGAGTGTTGCATAGATGAGGTTGCATTTTCATGTAATCGTGTAATCGTGCATGCCAGGAATACGAATCACTGTAGTAACTGAAACTACAATGAAACTGAAATATGAAATTTGTTGTGAAATTTAACGCAGAACAGCACGCTGAGAGTTGCAAGTCTTAAATCCGCTATCAACTAAAAAAGTTTAAATTTGCAGAGTTTCGAAATTCGCTCTCAAATCCAGAATTTAGAAATCTTAACATTTATAAGATTTCAAACCGATTAAATGTTCAATTTTGTCCTTTTCGTGGGATGAACCAGTTCTATTTGCTAAATACCGGTATTTTGCCTCATTTTTCTTCCAGAGTATAGTTTTAATTATTATTGCATTAATTCCATTCTTTAAAATGTCAAAATTGCAATGGAAATTTAAAATTTTGCATGATTTTCGAAAGAAGTTTTTGCAAGTCAAATTGCATTTCTGGGTCTATGATAGGCTTTCTAACTGAGTGTGCGGACTCTGGTAGAGTATCATTATTGTTTTTTTGCATGGCTGAGAAATTTGTTATAAAATATATTGCATTCTGACTCTGCAGTACAAATTCCCAAAATTACACAAAATTCCAAGCTTTGAACCTTAATAAGACTTCGCCTAAAATGGAATAACATAGGTATTAGTTTGGTAATTCTTGCAATGGTTAAATGAAAAAAGACAACTGAGACATTAAAAATTACAACAGAAAACTCATAATAAGAAAAATCACTGCAAAAATGAGACTTTTTTAGATGATTTTTTGCGTCTACCAAACCAAAATTAAAAAAAAAAAGACTGGCAATCAATAAAAAAATCAACCTCCAATTTGTTTACTTCAAATCATGTAAAAAGTTAATATAATTACGTGTAAGGCAAAAGTAAATGTAATGATAACAACCTTTTGTGATTCTATGATTTTTATTCTCATATTGATTCAAATAATATTTTTTGATAAAATCAAACAAATTTACAAGAGCACATTCTGCTTGAACCAACAAATAAGCGAGTGGCTTTGCAAGTGAGACTGCAGTGTTGATGACAACACAAGCATGAGGGCAATTTCCTTCGAAAACTTGTAATTACAGAACGTTGACCCCTGAAAAAGATATTTTTGGATCACGTGTTCATATGACTTCCGGAAGAATAGTGGGCGAAAAAGCGATGTCATTATTATTCAGTAACATTATGTTTATTGAGTTCGCAATATTTTATCTTTGTAATTTAGAAAATTGTAGATAGTCAATCTTCTGAAACAGCACTCAATGATACACAAAGTAAAATTAGAGCAAAATATAACTATAAAATCACAGTAAAATGTTAAAAGCGCAACAGTCTGTTTTGTCCTAAGGACTCGTCAGGTGCAACTGTAATTTTATTCAAATAGAATTCTATTTGAATAAGATTACAGTAGTACCTGGCAAGTCCTTAGGATAAAACAGACTGTTGTGCTTGTAACATTTTACTGTGTATTTTATAGTTATCTTTGTAATTTATCAAGTTGCCTTGGCCAAGAGATAGCAAAGGGACCTTTTGGTGCTTGAATCAAGCTGTCACCTGCCTATTTGTCTACCACACACGATAGAGGGTTTGTACCGTTTCTTTTATTGTTGAACGCTATGCAAGGAAGCAGTGAATACAATTTTCATAGTATTTAGCCTACCTCGACAGGGACTCGAACCCCAGTCTACCATTTGAGCAAAGACATTGACGCTCTATCCTTTCGACCACCAATCGGTTCAAAAATTTATGATTTTGTCAGCGGCGTTTTTAATACTATGCAAGCTTAAAGTAATAGTGGATTTAGGAACAGTATTACCGTTTATGTGTTTATGGCTTTATTTTAGTCAAATTATTTTTATCATTTTCAAGAGTTATTGGTTAATGACAGCCAAAAATATGAAAATTTGGGTAAACATACCTTTTTGGTCAAAATGTAAAAAAGGTATAAAATAAAAATACTTTTTTGCAAGCAAATCACAAAAAGCACCCACGGGAAAGGAAACAAAAAAGGAAGGAAATAGCTTCAGTTACTATATTAGAGTTTTAACGATATTCTAAAAGTGCAGAGCAATTGAAACGAGAAAATTATTTATAAACATCACGGATCGCATTTAATTATGCTCTAATGTTGCATTATTTCGTTGTTTTATTTTATCGTAAATTTGCGTTGACCGCAAATTGTGAATTGCGCTCATCTTTAAAGTCGTTCATTTACTTGGAGCGCAGTGAAATTTGCCTTAAATAGCAAAAAAAAAATTTAATCGTATTAATTTTTAGCCTCTTCAACCAATAAGGGTGTATACTTTTTGCTTCTATATTTATCTTCATGTTTATTTGATTATGTCATTGATAAAGTCAAGCAAGAAACTTGCTGATGAAATGCCATGTCATATTGTGATGCTCCGAGCACTCAAGACATATTACTTTAGACTTGTGAAAAGTGCACAAAAAAGTGAAAGACCCCCACTTCACGATAAGCATGAGCGTAAGGCTTCCAACTCATTTTATATTTAAAATACCTATTTATATGTGAAAGTTTTTCACTTACGTTGCTTCACATAGCTGTATTCGTATATCAAACACGTTTTACGTGCCAGATTTTTCAGCTTGCAAATTGCCATATCTAGAAGTTGATAATATTTCTGTCTTTAGAACGTAACAGTACCTCTGCTGTATTGATCTACTGGCATGTGATCTTCCATTATTCAAGTAATGGAAATCGCAAAAGGTTACCCCAGTAATAAGAAAACAAAAATTTAGATACAGTAAAACCTTTAGGAGTCTTTATTTTTTCACATATATAATCTTTAATAAATTGGATAATATTCAAAAATAATCTATGTCGTAAGAACCCGAAATAAGGTACATATAAAACATACTGCTTCCGACACCAGCCCAAATAAATTTGCGGTTCAAAATTTCTTCTAAAAGCAGATTTTCGATCATTGTTATACAATTTAATCTTGATATTTCTAAAATAAGGAAATATTTTGCTACAACTTTTCAAATCACTGAACTACAAAATGTTTCATCTGTTCTTGGTTTCCATTGATGCTCATAATAAATACGCATGATATTATATTACGATATTCATATCATCAAAAAGGGTTGATGCTATAGTTTTACTAATACTGTAGCTTATTTTGTTGAAAAGAATTGCGTTTCTGCCAAATTCCACGGTAAAAAATATGAAATTGTAGTCTAGAGTATAATTCGACATTAAAACAGCTAATTTATAAAACCTTTGTCAAGCTCTCTGTGTTTAGCTTAATGGTATCCTTCCTTCCAGTCAATGTGCCCTAATTAGTTGAAAAAAGTTACACGTTACTTTAGCCACAATTTCAAAAAAGTTGTTATGTATTATAAAGCCATGTCGATGCAATATAAATCAAAATGAGAAGAATAAATATGTATTTCACAAATAAACAATTGATGAATAACTCAGGAACTGACGATATTAAATTGCAAGGTGAATAAAAATGTAAGTACAATAAGATTGGATTAACAAATAAAGCAATCAAACAAATTAAAATAGAAATCAATTTTGTCACCTAATATAGGGCCACCATCGGTTTTAACATTTAAATATTTTCAAATTGAAAAAATGCAGAATATAAGTGTGATTATTATTACGAGGATAATTATTAAAATTAATCAGAAATTTTTTGTCATAAAAAGTTTTTTTAAACAATACATATAAACTGAATGTTGGTTACGCTGATTTAAAGATTTTTATTACAAAACTCAAATGACGCATCCAGTCAATAAAGCTTTAAGGTAGTTCGTTTTCACATGACAAATAAGGTCGAAAACGAGTGCGACAGTGAAAAAGCACGCTGCTCTATCTATCGCAGGCAAGTCACGATCCAACGTTAAAAGGGTAGGAGGGTTAGTACATTGACGAAAGCCTTTACGAAAAAGCGTGCTGTGCTAACAAAGCTCTTCAATGGCTGCTATTTATAAAAACCAACAAATTTATATTGAGCTCATTGACCGATGATGGAAACGAATAGAAGAGCTTTCTTGGAAGATGTATAACTTTCTGCACGAAATAAATTTTCGAAAAAACACACAAACAAATAAGAATTTAAGAAAATTCAAAATCGTATATTTTGTTCTAATTCAATATTATAAAAATACCAAAATAGCTTAAAGAAACAACCGTGCAGGAAGTGTTTGAACGAAAAATAAAAATTTGTGGATGCAAATTTATTAATATGTATTTCAAAGCAATTTCTTTAAACGCAAAAATTAAGTTTCACTAGTATTGTAAATCACCGAAGGCCTGCCTACACGATGGTTTTGATATATCTTTCAAAAGTTGCGATTACCAGCAACATTTTGAAACCATATAGTTGAAACAAAATTTTGCATAATATTGTCGCATGATAATCAAAATAAAATTGATTAGAGTATCAATTTTTGTAATATCTTGCCGTAAAATTAGTCTTATATCCAAAAGTAGAAAGATTGACTTCCATTGTATTTTCAAACAATTGAGTGCATCTATCTGTACGCTGTATAGTATTTTTTGTATTTTATAACTATACATTATTGTCTCACAGAGTAATTGTTTACGAATGTGGGTTATTCTATGAGAATTTCAGTTTTCTAACCCAATTATTCAAGAGATGTTAATTTTTGCCAGCAAGGCGTTAGTACTCAGTCAAAACTCACACTATACTAACATGCATCACTTTTACATTATGTTCAGTGACTATTCGATTATGAACTTTTGAGATATCGGGCAAACGATGCTACTCGAGTACTATTCTAGCTCTTTCAGATGAGGCAATCAGACATTGAAATTCAGTAATGCAGGAAAATTCCACTAAGAAAGTACTTTGATGGTATCTCTTAAACGTTACACAACACTAAAAACAAAAAATCAGAACAAATCAAGCCTGATGAATGCAGCGTAATAAAATTTTATATTTGAAAACGTTGCCTCGTTGGAAGCATTATGATTTGCGAAGTCGAAAGGAAGTAAAACCAACAACCAGTTTCAAAATTTTGTTGCCCCCCTCCTCAGCTTTCGAAATTGCAGTTGTGCACAATCGCTAACCTAATTTGACACCCAACTGACCACACGGCCTTGTTATATCGTTCGTAATTTATTCTCCACAGAAATCGAATCATTTAAAGAACTGTCTGGTTTTTTTTTGTTATAATTCGACAGTGTATAGATTCAGCTTGTCCACTTTGTCAAAATCAAATTTTTGTTGTACTTGTTGCATTACGTCGAAGCGTGTAACGAGTTTACGGAGCCCATTTCCGCATCATTGCGCCGAGGCAACATTGTTCCTATCAAAGAAATGTCTCAGCGGTGGAGAGCCGCGGGCAACTCTGTGTCTGATTTGATCGGCCAGAGATTTGAACCTCATACCTCCCGCTCCAGAGATGAATGCGTTGCCGCTCGACCAATTGGTCAATAAGTCCACTTGTTCTGCACAAAAAAATAAAACATTTAGTTTTTTGCCTATTCATTTATGCTTTTGGTTAAAAGTGCATTCAAGTCCAGTTTTTTCACTCTTGACCAAAATGTTGGGATAATGTTAAAACGCTTTCTCACCAATTAAGGATTTTCTACATCTTGCCGTTTTCAAGATATTGCAGTTCAAAATTATAAATTCAAAATAAGTATTGTGACTAAAGATCAACTTCAAAAAAGCTGACTTACATTTATTGAAAAGTAGCTAATTTTACAGTTCTAGACCTTTACTTTGTTTCACAACGACTCTGCCGCAAAACATTTACTGAGAATCAAGAACATGCGCTAAGTCTTCCTAAACCTGCATTTACACGTGCGACTTTTTTGCAAGCGATTTTTTGATAGAAATAAATCTGGCAAAGTTGGATTTACTAAACAGCGGCTTTCATCATGATATTTGGGACCTTACTGATGGAAATAATTGTCTTAAGTTGTTTTCATACCAATGTTGTTATAATTAAAAACTTTAGAAGAGAATCGGTGCTGCGATAAAAAATTGCAGTGAGATCAGCTCCGATTTTGCTTTGAAAAGGTTTAGAATATCACAATTGAAATGGAAACAACTTGAGACAGTCATTTTCAGCAGTAAGGTAACTTTTATCACAATGAAAACCATTATTGAATATGCAACTTCGCCACATCCATTTTCATCAAAAAATTGCACGCAAAAAAGTCGCCCGGGTAAATGCAGTTTTAGAGGAAATCTAATCTGTCATATCTCAAGAACGGAAGGTTGTAGAAAGCTCAAAGTTAGTAAAGTTAGTCTTCAGATTTGTCAATTTTTTTTTTTTTTTTTTAGAGAAAATCAAAAAAAAAATTTCCGACTAGAATGCCTTTTTAACAAAAATTCGAAACAATCGTCGTGCCAGCTTTCGAGCTTACCACCTTATTCAGCATAAAATTTGTTAAAATAGACAAATAATATGCTTGAAAGTTTGAAATTGTACCCAAATGCTCACCAGGCGTAAGCAAAAGTGCTCTTTTCGCAGTTTTAAATCCAATGTTTAAGATCTACTATAACAGTATATTTGGGTTAATGGGCTCATGTTTTTAATTGACTCAGCTAAAGAGAGCTTTCAATTCCCTTATCCTCTGGCCCCCACCAACTCTCACTAACTGCGCCACCAAGTGTTCTGTATTGGACATAATGTGAAATGCTGTGGGCGTGGCAGTAATGTAGTGCAGTCAGTTCGTTAAACCGCTTGTGCTATTCATGGATAAGGAAATGAAAATAAAAAGTTGGCAATCAAAACCGTGATTGGCAAGAAAATATTTCTCATTGGTTGGAAATTACCGCTTTCAAAGCTGAATTGTATTAAACTCTTTTCTTCACCGATCCTTGGACGAGTGAATAAGAATGTCAGTTACTAAAATATGGCAGAATCGGTTTCAATTCCGGGTCGGGTCAAGCCGAAGAATATAAAAGTTGGTATTTACCGCTACTTTACTTGACGTTCAGCATTAAAAGAAACTATGTAATAGCATGATTGTTTATTTGACTAGTTATCTTGGCCAGGAGACAGTGAAGGGGCCTTTTGGCCTTCGAGTCAAGCTGCCACCTTAACACACCAGAGTTGCAAACGGGCCGACTAGTTCACGCCCGAACCCGAAAATATAAGCCCAAACCGGCCCAAACCAAAAAACTAATTTGAAGCCCAAATTATTCATTCCAAAAAAAAAACGAAAATTAAGTTAGGTCTGAAAAATTTTGGAATGTTGCTAAATTATTTTGATTATATTTTTGTGCACCTAAGACAAAAAGTACGTCTCAGGCCTGAATTAAGCCCAAAATTTTTGTCAACTTTAGGCCCGAACCCGGCCGGAACCCGGCCCGACTTAAAACTCTGTAACACACACGGTAGAGGCATTGCAATATCCTTTTTTAGGGCTCAAAGTCAAGCAGGAAAACTGTGAAGGCCACTTTTTATAGTCTTTGATTTGACCTGATCGGGAATTAAACCAACGTCTATCGTTTTAGTAGCAGACGATCTGTCCATTCGACTACTGATCGGTATAAAGCCTTCCTCAGGTCTGGTAAACTCGCGAAACGACTCAATGAAGTAACTTAAACGTGAAGGCAGAAAGTTTACCAAGTCAATTTGGTAACTTAAATAGAAAATGTAATTACAGTGAAAATAAGTACTTTTAAAAATAGTCTCATTTCCAAGTTGAAGAGGTGTGACAAACTCTAAACATCGGATATGTGCCATTTTAAATTAGATTTCTTCTTAAACGTTTATAGAAAATACGTTGAACATCTGCGTAGATGAGTCACGCAAAATGGAGTCATGTAATTTGCAAAACATGTACGACGTTTTGACAAAAATCCAGGTACTTAAGGATCAGCAATGTAAAATTTTGAAGCAATTGTACTGGAAAAATTTACGCAAAAACTTCCATTCTTATAACGATCGATATTTAACCACTAACTTATTTGTTACTTAAAAAAATTAATTGTGAAGCAGCAATTCAAAATTTCAAAAGTTTTCGAAAGAAGAATGAACAAAACGCAGCTGCGTTAACGTCGCATCACATTTCTATAAAAAACATCCCGCTATTGATAGTTTTGCGCACTGCCCGTTGTGAAAAATAGTGCAATTAGCGCGCGTTGGAACAAAAGATTGCTGCAATCAGGGGCCACTAAAACTTTCGCTGGCTCTTTCGAAACATCAATCAGCTACGCTTCAACATGTTTTTTCCTTGAATCTTGACTTAGTGTTTATAGTGAACTTGCTTTTTGGGGTAATGCAGTTACAGATTTGTGCTCTTGACTAATGTGTATTGGCTTGTAGCACATATTGTCAAAATTTAAGTGCAAAATATGGATACAATTAGCTTGAAGTTTTGCACGGAGCTGAAAGGTTTGCAGAGTGCGATCCTGACTTGGGGCAATCAATTATTATGATGAAATAGATTGAGCTTTAAATACAAGCTACTCTTGTCCACTGCAATTACGAAACTTTCGTTCAAATGACTCATTTTAGACGAGGAAGATTGAAAACCATCCCATTCTTATTTACTCCACATGTTGAACGTGATTATGATTCGTTTTTATTTTTCTTCTGCTGTACTTTTCTGTTTCGAAAAGCAAATTGAGTAGTGAGAACTAGAAAGCATTATCTTCACATACGCGAAACATGTTTTTTGTGCAAAAACACTTCTGCGCAATACGAACTTATGATAATTGTCCTAATTTCCATTAAAGTCTGAAGCCAACCATGATCTCGGGACGATTTTTTGCTAATAAAATGAACAATTTCAAGCAAACACAGAACAATTTGAGAAAAATTGGCTGCGTCTAAAATAAGGCTTTTTTGTTTTGGAATTGGCAACCACAGAAGAATCAATCCGGCAACTTCAAATGTAAAATAAAAACAAAGACTGTCTAGTCGATAAAACGCAAACACGTTTTCTATTATGTTGTAGCTTAATAACGAAATGCAACAACAAAACAAAAAAATATCTTAAACCAAAAAAAGTTATAAAACAAAGAATAAAAAGAAAAAATTAGAGCAAAAAAAAAACAAAATAAATACAAAACTACAACAAAAAATAAAACAAGAAAAGAAATAAAGAACCAGAATTTTTTTAACATATTGCACCTTTTTCGGAACAAATGACTGAAATGAGTTCGATAAAAAATCTATCTTTTAGAATTTGCCGTAAGTTTTAGGTTGCAGCCAATCTATTAACAAATACTATAGCTTGTAAGATTGTCAAGCTAAATTATAGGCATTAGCAAAGCACTTTTCATTGTTTTGGCAAACATTTTAATCATTAATTAAATGCTTGTCAAGTTTTTTACGTTAGTAAATATTTTGCAAGAAGCTCGAAAATCAGTTGATTTGTACTGCACTGCATGTTAAAAGAAATCTTTATACATCAAACATGTTTTGCACAGATTGTTTCTGAAACGTTACGATCAAAGTAATTGCAAAAAAATCCATGAATAAAAACAAATTTAGGGCTATTTCAATGCACAAAGTACTGTAAATGATTACTTTCAATTTTGAATATGTAAGTTAATGAAAAGACTCTATTATCATTTTCTTTTTTGTGAAAATAATGGACTTCATATCTAAAGAAATTTTGCAGTGCCAATCTATTCAAATTTACATGAAAGCCATTATTGAAGTTGATGTAATAATATTAATTTGAATCTCGAAAAAATTGTTTTCGCCAAAATTTGAAAATAACAAAGTTAAAAATAAAGAAAAATTTGTCAATGCCAAAACGTAGCTATTTTTACTTCATGTAGAATGATGCGTGCATTTTTGGTTTCATTAAGCAGCACTTAAAAATACTTTGCTTTAAAAAAGTCATAAGGAAATCGCCGTTGATTGTAATGACAAGTAATAAATAAGGCAAAAAAATCACCGGCAATTGACTTTTATGCACGCTTTCACGCTCTTTAATTTTAGCATTTTTATAAATCTGTCATTTCCAAAGCATCAAGCGAGATTTCTATTGACGAAAACGCCAACGTTGAACTAAAAAACAATTAAAGATGACGTCATTTTGCACTTGCACTTATTACGTGCTGGTAAGAGATTACCAAGACCAGTCTGGGGTTGTGTTTGGGTGTGGTATCAGTAACATACATTACAAGCCTATAACTCCGTGGTAATAAAAGCGCGGGCACTATTTGACCATAAGTAAAATGTTTAAATGCAAATTTTAATTCCAACGTATTATCAATAAAGAATTTTGCGTTTGCATTTTTCCAAGTTGTGGAAAACACAAAAATTCTTGCGCAGAAATAAATTGCATCAGATATCAATGTTATTGTGACAAATCATACAGCATTAAGTCGAGAAGTTATGCACTCACTCAAAATCTTGGTACAACCTTACTACACACGTTAATAAAGCTGCAAGATTTTGAGACAAACTTGCATTTTTGCTTTGTTTTTGACCTCAAAGAAACCCTTTAAGCAAACCCAAATCTCTGAAACATTCAGTTTAAGCTAAAAAGTTTGGATTTTACTAAAAAAAGTGGCTCGGCTTATTTTCGAGAAATACAGTAGGTATCGCATGCTGTTCTTTTTATTTCGTAATTCTGCAATATGGTTTAGAAATTTCTTTTGAATTTCAAATACTACAGCAAAACAATACGGTTTTGGGGCACCTATTCATAAGCTCAAAAAGTTCTCAATTCTTCAATAAAACTTATTTCGAGCAGAACGGTATCTCTTTAACGTTGGTTCGATTTCAATTAGATCAAAAAATGATATATCCATTATTCGTTATTGATGAACGCATGCAGAGTACTGTCTTCATATACTTTTGGTAGTTCTGGGTTATCTACATTTGTTTTGGGATATTTCTTGATTTCATCACAATTAAATTTAAAAATAGTGCAAGTGGTATGTGCCTTGGTGATTGATGCATAATTTTGGTTTGCCTCAGCGGTTGCTGCAGATGCTCCTTATTTGACATTAATGCTTTGGAAAGTTGTAAATGAGAAGTCGGTGGGAGATAAAGCTCTATGTTCTGCTTTCAATGGCCAAGTCGACTTGCATACTCGATATCTGCCACCAAGGTACTTACCACTTGCACTATTTTCAAATTTAGTTGGTGATGAAACCAAGCAAGCCACCGCTACTACCGTCTTAAAATATCCCAAAACAGATTTCCGAATAGGTAAGCCAGAACTACAAAAGTATATTATGAAGACAACACTCTGCAAGGATTCGTCAATTATGAATTGTGGCTATTTTTTTGATCAACTATAGTAATCAACGCTTTCAAAAATGGAGTCAGTCAGTACTTAAACTGAAAAATTTTGCATTGGGGGACGCTTTTGCAGCTCGGAATGCGAAAGTTTTTTAGTGGAAATTATGATTCAAGTTCAAATAATTCCGTCCACGAAATCAAGTGATGACCAAAACAAAAAGGTCTTCACCGCAATTTGGGACTATAATCGGCCGGAATTTGTGGGATTTATTCGTGCTGACAGGCCCGTTTTTGTCTGATCATCCAGGGCTCAAATCTCGATGGGGAAGCTAAATCTCAATTGAGGGACGCTAAATCTTGATGGGAGGACGCTAACTCTCGATGAGGAGACGCGTCCCCCTTACAATTTAAGTACTGGATTCAGTAGTTTGCTGGAAAGAAGATTCTTCTTTTCAACAAATCAGCCAGATTGTTTCAGAATTGGAAATTATCAATGATGCAGCTGAGCGTTCAGCCAATTTCATAGTGACTAAAATAAAATTTTAGCAACAACGACATAGCATACTTGAGGTTGTATAACAAACACGCAAAACTTTTGCCACATCAAAACAAATCTTTTCAAAAAATGTCTGCTATTTTTTTGTTTTTAATTAGTTTAAAACCTTTTGAAATTTGCTAAAGTTTGGTAACTCAATTTTGTTCTAATATAATAATCTGCAAATATCGGTTTGAATTGTATTCTTTGTTAATCAAAGGAGCTTTTCAACTTTATTGAAATTGCTGGGCGGTCTTTGTAAATTAAGTCAAAATATTACAGTACTGCACAAATATACAGTAATACTGTAATTATATTTATGCTGCAAACAGTATATGTTGTTGTTGCATTTTTGCATTAAATGTCAGCTTTTTCACATAATCTAGGTCGATATTTAATAGCAAACTATAAAAAATGAGGTCCGTGTAATAATTTATTCAAATTTTGCTGTGGCGTTAACTTAAATGGCGTTAGCTGCAATCAATACGCAATTTTGAAATAAATAGCAAATTACTCCCTCTAGTGGCACTGCAGCAAAATATCAAATTCAAAATTAAAGTCTCTTTCACTGAATAGAAACAAATTTTTTAAAAAATTATTAAAAAATAAAGAAATTACACTTTGGCCACCAGAGGGAGTTTTGCAAATAATATCACTAAAATGGTAATAACTACTGAACCAGAAGTCCAATTCGCTTAGTTTTTTTTAAAGATGTAAAATGCAGAGGGGCGTTTAGTTGAATTACTGTTTTAAGTATATTTTAAAAACAGCGCCCTCTAGTGTAAAAAAACTCATTTTTTTCTAAAGTGGGGGTCGGAAATCATCGTGTAACACGGAAACCGGTCAACCAAAAAAAAAAAATTTTTAAGTTTTGGGATCAGTATGAAAATCTGCTTCAAAAACACTGTGAAGCTATATCAAAATCAAAAGAAGTCAAAATATGAACAGGTCTACTGTACACTACAATGCTTTCGCAAATGAAAAAATTGTGACTGAATTAAGCAAGGAATACCCTTCATAACTGATTTATTGTGTGTCATATGAAGGAGAACTTATAATGTCCTATGCTGGCTACATTATACTATAGGCTTGCCATATTTTGAACCAAGAAAACGGTACAGGTTTAGAAAACCGCAATTTACCCGGTTTTTCAGATGAAAAATCCCTCATCCCCAAAAAACTTATTGCATCCGGTAAAACAAAATTTACCCCAGATTTGCAGGGAAGACCAAAAACAAAGGTCTTCACTAAAGAATTGGACGTGAAGATCGAAGAGAGAAAAAAGCTCATTCGATCCGGGAGCAAGTTTTCCATGGTTTTAATCAGTCAAAAATTCCAAAATAACGCCCAATTTGTTAACCAAAGACAAAATGGTTAACCGAGGGGGACACTAGGACAATTTCGACAAAGCCCCAAAAACAGAACTGCCCCAGCAAAAAAGGGGCGTATGGCAACCTACACATTATGCATCGCTTGATGAAATTAGCCGGTGAAGTAGGTTGCAACTTGCAAGTATACTGAAGAAATTAGATGACCTGATTGAGAAATCCAGTATGTTGCCTGGAGTTGAACCAGTTATGTGGTATTGATTTCAAGCAAGAGACAACCGTGTTAAGCCAGTTGAATTCTTTCTGTGATCAGTTTAGTGCTCATTGAAACTAATGTAAGTTTGAGGAAACTCTGAAAAAAAGTTTCGAAATCTAAAACTCTGTTGTACCGTTGTCTAATAAACATCCAACAGCAGAAACACTTGAAACTGACAAGTCATCATGATTAATTTTTAAAACATCTTTTCGTTGATTAAAAATAGAGAACAACCTGAATTAATGAGGATATAATTACGTCATTTTAATGTACGCTCATCGATGAATATCCGGGTACATTCATTAAGTTGTTTGCAGATTGATGGTTCTGGCATACATCATTCTGGCAAAAAATGCAAATTGAAACATTGGTCTGACAAAAACTGAAAACTTTAAAAATAGATCGTATTTGTGAACTAAAAATATCTAAAGTGTAGGATATTATTGTCGTGACGATTGGTTTTCCATGACACAATAATCATAGCACGATGTGTGATGCCCAATGCTCCGTTTGCGAAATGTTTTGCACGCTAGAAAAATTAGAGTTCGCAGAAAATCTTTAGGCGTGTGGCGTTAACGAATTTTTTCAAGTACAGTGCCATTAAGACAAAAGTTGGACTGCAAAATAAAATTTTAAACAGCAGAGAGTTTGTAGGGTAAAATCACTTCAGTTGCTTAAATGCGCATAAATCGTCTATTTTCGCTTTGTCATTTTGACAAAATTGCAATTAATGTTACCACACGACACTAACTATCTCTTGGTGGACCTGCGTAAGATTTAACGTAAAAACTTTTGACCAACGTAAGAAAAATGCTAAAATTATCGTAAACTTTAAGGAAAGAGCAAAATTAAATTCGACCAATTGCCGAAAATGTGATCTACAATGGAAAAAATTCCAAACGTGAGAGAATGAATGATTCATCCTACTGCAAAAGCAGCACCGTTGGTAGCAAAACGCTGACGTGATGATTCAACGTCTTAACGTGAATGTATTTTCGCATTTGAGATGTAGTGTGCAAATTTTGAAATGCCTTTCACAGCATTTTTTCGTATTAGTGATATGAATGGACTATCACTTTCAATTGTATGCAATTCTTTAATTGAATAGTAAATGAAGCATCATATTCAGTACTTAGTGTATAGGGAACGCAGGAGACGCATCATCTTATTTAGAATTAGCGTCTCCCCCGTCAAAATTTAGCGCCCATCCACAGAAAGACAGCGTCCTACCCACCTTCTTTCTCTGTCTGCTTTACCCGGAATTTGGAGCAAACAATGTTTGATTCGGAAATGAAAACTTTTTTTGTCATCATCTACAACTGAAGTTTGGGCGTGAATCAGAGTTGTAAGTGGGGCCGGGCTTTTCGGGTCGGGTTTGGGCCGGGTTCTGGCCTAAAGTTGACAAAAATTTTGGGCTTAATTCGGGCCTGCGACATACTTTTTGTCTTTGGTGCACAAAATATAATTAAAATAACTTGGCAACTTTGCTAAATTTTTCAGACCTAACTTAACTTTCGGGTTTTTTTGGGCATGATTTGGGCTTCAAATTAGTTTTCGGGTTCGGGCTTATAGTTTCGAGTTCGGGCCAGATACGGGCCGAAACTAGTCGGCCCGTTTACAACTCTGGCGTGAATATGTTGTTTTTCCTTCTGAAATGTCCATTCCTAAATTCGTGTGGAAGGCGGAAGCGTCTCTTCATCCAATTTTTTAATATACAGATTGTGTTGGTTGAAAAAAATGATTATGTTTGATCAAATGGTGTAGTAAAGACTTGCATAAAATATAAAAAATTTAAGTGCACAAAAATTATACACCAGTTGAGCAACAAAATCAAAATTCATTAACTATCTGTATGGTGACCAAAATTTGTTCATCACATTTTGTTAGAATTGTTGCGATGCAAAAATGAAATAATAAATGTAATTTCACAAGTTAAAGCGTGATGCAAAAAATTTGGTAAATCAAGGTTTGGTCGAACAGAAACGCGACCAAGGTGTTATTAGATTTTGAGGCTGCTTTTCCACGAGCTATGGAACTATGGTTGGCTGGTTGGGCCTTTTTTATTACAGTATTTTTTTGTTGCAGAGCTTGAACTTAATCATTATCACAAAAACAAAAAATACATAAAGAAAAAGCAACGTTTTCTTTGGAAATATAAATGACACAAAATAGCCTACTCTAATTCGATTTTCGAAAGTTGTTATAGATTTTCTCTGCATTCAAATATGAAATTACAATAGATGGTTGCGTTTCTTTTCGATCTCATTTACAACGCTCAAAGCAAAAAGAATTTACAGTAAAAGTTTATAGCTCTCTTGTACTCAAAAGCTTTCTTAACTTTTTCAAAACATAATCTCAAGTAAGGAAAGGTCTTTTTTGAAAGACTCTCGACATCCACAAGCATCCTTTCGATCACTTATTTCAAAATCATAAAAAGTTTTCTGCTGCACGTATTTGATTTTTAAAATCTATTATTTTTGCGCAATTCACGCGAATCTGAGCGACTTCTGCAATCTATTTCCACTTTCAAAAAACTTATCTTTCAAAAAACATTCAAAAAAGTAATTTATCAAGATTGCAAAGGTTATTGAGGTAATGCCTTAAAATCAGTATAGGCATGCGTCAATTATATTGTCCAATAGCAATTTGCTATTAAATTCTAAATTCTGCTATTAATTAATTACTACAATGCCATATTGAATAGTGGCTAAAGGTAGCAAAATTTTACGAGTAGTTATTTGAGCACTGCCCAAGTATCTTGAACAAGCTTCAGGATGCGAATGTCGCGTTTTATACGAGGGATACACCCTCAAATCGGTAAATTGTGCAAAAAAGAAGCGAGATTCATTTCGCTGCTAACAGTCAATGCAACAGAAATATTTAATGTCTTCAGAACGATTTGAAAATAATATTTTCTAAAATAATTTTAAAATTTTGTTCTTTATGCCCTGGCTTTAAAATGTTGGTAGTTTTTGTATTGATAGTAATTATTGTTGGTGTACTCTTAGTCATTGAATACTCATTAGTGAATTGGTCTAACCATCACACACCCTTGTGCTATAAATTTAGCTTTGGAAATGGCCTGGTTGATTTTTTTGGTTTTTACAAAGATTTTATTAAAGTTTTTTTTAATTTGGTGGACTCTGTTGCGTTTTTTCTGCACATGATCACACCAACAGAGCTTGCTTTTCGCTTTTTTTTTTTTTTTTTTTTGGCGATTGTATTCAGTGTGACGGGGTTTGTTACGATCATCATCACATGTTGTCTATCCAGTAACGTGATCTGTTTAGAGCATTTTCAAAGTGTTCTTTAGGTTAATATGGAACATTGTAGCTCCAATGGATTTGTTATGAGAATGACGTTTGTGTTCTATTCTTGCATTTGCAGTAAACATATGCAAATTCACAGGATCGTTTGAACAATCGCTTGATTGTAAGTTTGACGTGAGGATAATATTCGTAGGGTTGTTTGATAGTTGCGGAAGACTCGCTCTCAGGTTGTTTGGTTGCTAATTTACGTTCTTGTAAGATTGCAACCCATTTTCGATTCTTTGTCTTGCCAAAGTTAGTCACTGGAGGGGTTCAAAATGTAGCACATAAAACTCAAGCAAATTTACGACTTTTACTTTAACATATTTGCACAAATGATGTTGAGGACCATAGAATAAATAACTTCAACATTTTACAATCACATTAATCTGTCCTCCCGATTCCTAATTGTTACACCCCTGCACGTACACACTTGTGAAATTTGAATTCAAATTTGTTGCGTGATTTGAGTTTACATATTTAGTTGCATGGCTCCCACGTTACCTGAACCATGCATTTAATATTGTGACAAACATATCAACTCCTTGTACAGAAGATTTTGTGTTCTGTAATTAAAACCAAATTTTTGACAGTGAAATTATTGCAATTTACATTTGTTTTTGTCTCTACCGGATATTAAGAACCAATTGCCATTTACTGCGAAGTTCATCATGTACCCATGTTATTTTATAAGAAGTTTGTCGTTCTGGTTCCATAAGAATTTTTTTATTTTTTGTGATTGCATGAGATTTACGCTACTCATTTTTTATGAGATTCATAAGAAGCTTACCATGAATTTGTAAAAATTTTTGTTATTTCGTATAATTGCATGAGATTTTACAGGAACCATGAGCGTTTTGATTGCATTACAAGGTGAAATTTTCAGGTGTCGCCCCGGCAAGGAATCTAACCCTTACTTTGGAGAGTTGAGAGAATGATTGCATTTCCCACTTCAACAAAAACCCGCACATTCTTGCTGTTGCTTTGCAGAAGGTTAAACACTGAAATTCTATTTACTTTAAATAAAATCTCGATAAAATGTAATACTCCAAAGTCATTATTTTTACTCTATTTTCAGATACATAATTTCCTTTAAAATTACAGGACCAAAGTTGAATGTTGCGACACTATTACAAAATATTGCGTGATTTTAGATCGGGGTAGGGTATTCTCCTTTGAACTTATCCGTATCAGTCATTGAGCATGATTATTTTCGATTGTTATACAATACGTTGTCAAAAACGTTGGGGCATTACGTCACATCACGAGAACTTATGTCATACTATGAGCTACCGGGTTCACGAAATTACAAACATCTTATTGTCACACATAAAACCTCACAAGGTGATCAATCAAACAGACATTTTGCAAAATAGCAAATGTCATGACTTTGCAATGTTGGTTAATTTATTTGAATATTTTTATTAATAAATGTAAAAAATAACACTACGCTTTGATGACCACTGCTAATAATCCTCAAAAATCATGACAACGACAAATTTGAAGACGTTTGGGATTGCATTTTATTTTTATTATTATTTTTTGATTTATTTTGAATATTTTTGCTGATAAATATAAAAACTAAAATTACGCTTTGATGAACACTGTTAATAATCCTCAAAATCATGACAACAATAAATTTGAAGACGTTTGGGAATTGCATTTTATTATTATTATTATTTTTAGTGATTTTTTTTATCATAAAGTCATGACAACAACGCGCATATTTGCTAGGAATCAGAACCATTTAAAAAGGGCAGAGGTGGAGTCCTTGAGGACGTCCTTGGCCTCAAGGACACATTTTGAAGTCCTTGGCCTTGGCCTCGAAGCCTCAAGTTCTCGAAAACTGCCCTGTCCTCGCCTCGAGGATAGCACTATTTTTGGAAAAGTTAAAATTTTGAAGACCGCTTAACAAATTTTTTGAAGACCGAATTTTCTGAAGCTCGACTGAAAAATGTAATTGAAGACCTTTTTTTTGAAGTTCGCCTGAAAAAAAATTTGAAGACCTTTTCTTTTTTCTTTTTGAGAACACTTGCCGCCTGTGTCTTTGGTTCTTGGCCTTGGCCTCGAGCATTTCGGTCCTTGGCCTCGATAGGGTCTGTCTTCGGAAGAGCTGGTCTTGGCCTCGGAATTTTTTTGTGTGCTTGGCCTTGGCCTCAAGCCTTGTGTCCTCGACTCCACCTCTGATAGAGGGGCTACGGTAAGTTTCATTAGATTTTCTCATTTTGCCTCTTTCTTGCATTTATCGATAGGAAAACACAAAAGAATTGAACCGCAGACCAAGGCGGCACCAGATGACGATTTTGTGGATGCGGTTCATAGAAGGTGGAACAATTGGCTCTTTCACAAAATCAATCGAAAATGTATTGAAATTAACTGTATTCATAAACTAAAATTTGAAGTAGTGCTATAATTGATTTCAGTCTCAAAAAGCCATTGTGAATGTTTTATTCTAATAGATTAAAATTCATTCTATTTGAATAAGACACTGGCAATGGTCCTTTGAGACCGAAATCGAGTTTAGCATTACTTGACATTTCATTTTTTAGTGAATAGTTGTTTTAAACATATTTTTTGGCCAATTTTGTGAAAACACTGTGTTTCACAATCTATTATTTGCTATCCTGCCTACACAAAACTTTCATGATTATATTTTCCAACAAATTGAATTAAGTTTAATTTTAAAACAGAAACGAACACTTTCAAAGTTTAATATGCCTATTTGCAAATTCCTTGATTTCTCTTTGAGCTCGGTACCTATTTTTTAATCTTGCAGGAAGAATCTTTTGTTTTTCTAGGCCAGAAATTGCCGAAAAAACAGATTTTGCATTTTAGTTGCACTTAGTTTAGAATACACTTTATTAATTTTTTGAACGTTTTTGGTGGATGACGTCATCGTTCTAATTATTTTTCGAACTTTAACGTCATATATTGATAGCATTTTAGACGATTCAAATTTAAAATTTTCAATACTGTTAATAACATTATGAGAAATGAATCCTATACTTGTTGTTTTATTTATGAGCTATTTCGCAGAAGAAACCCAAGATTTTTTTTTGACTGTGTTTTCTTTGAAAGGTGACTGGCAATCACACCACAGAATGATAACGCTAAGATTTGACAAATTTGCGTTCAAGATACACGTGAGTAAGTAATGACAATACTCATTAATTTCTCAAACTAATAAAATTCACATTTTAAACACTTTATGATTTTTAAGGTTGTCGTTAAGTTGTCAAAAAAATGGATAAAAGCCTAAATAAATACGATTGCTCGCATCTCAAGAATTGTATGTTATATATTTCAAATACTCACTAATTCAACTACAGGTTGACTAAAAAGTATAAAATCACTAAGCAATTGTGTCCTCAAACTAAGAAAAAAATAAACTTTTTCTTCAACTGATTGGCAAATTTTAGCATAAAGCTCTTTTGCATCCGCATTGCATTAACATCAAACTCAAAAACCCGTACTTTTGCTTCGCATTGCACAGGACAGTCTGTCGAGCGGTAACGTGTTCAAATCTTTGTAACGAGTTTGCGGGGCCCATCTCCACATCATTTTGCCTTCATAGATACAATGATGGTGCCCGCATAGGCACAATGATGTGGAGATTGGTACCGCAAACTCGTTTCACGTCTTGGCGTAATAAAGCGAGCATAACGAAAGATTTGATTTACTTTCTATGGCAACTGCAGAGAGGTAGTTCTGCTATTTATCAAAAAGGCGTTCTTGTAAACGAATAAAAAAATCAATCCATATACACAAATTTTATTTTTCGACGCAAAAGAAAAAGCACGACAAAATACAAAAATTTAACAATTCATTGGCAATCTCGACGGATACTGCGAAATGACTGTTATAGGTCTTCGTGTCAAGCTCTAAGCAGCCTCTTGGTTTCCGAGCAAAAGTTGGGTGAAAGCTTAAATACAGTTTGGTTATAAATCGGCCGTTCGTCTTCTATTTAAACCGAGTCAAGATTACAACTTTGAAACCGAATCTTTTTCATTAAGATTTAGTTGGTCCGTCTTACTATAGAAGCCAATTTAGTCCGCTATGAATTGCAAAACTTTACTAAATTCAAATAAAACTTAAAAAATTTTAAACGAATAAATGGACATTATCTAGGATAGCAATGATTTTGTTGCCGTGCTCAGGCAAAATTTCAAAAACATTCCATCATAAATGATTCTAGTTACCAAATTTCATTGCCCTTTAAAACTTTAAGTACTATGTGCTAAGGTTTTTTAACTACGCGACTAACGAATCACTTTTTCTGACAGAGAAATTAATAAGTAAAAAGGCCAATTGAAAGTTTTTCACTTTGCTCTAACTAAAACACCATTTAAAGAGTAATTGCTGCCAGGCTCGTGCTTTGTCATAAGTATTTATTGGAGTATTTTTCTTTTATGCCAACTCTTAGCTAACTAAGTATGGTTTGTCAAATAGGGTTCAATTTTGTATTAAGTTTCGCACCAAATTTGGGCTGACACAAAATAATACAGAAAACTTTTTAAAGATCTTCTGAAATGCTGTTCACTGAAACTTAGACTTAACACTATTAAAAGTTGAATAGAGATTTGAAAATCACTACTACAATGCTGATTTTTACGTACGAAAAAAATGGTTCCCAAATTGACAGACATTAATGATTTGCTGTTGTATTGCGGATTTCTCCTTCTGTCACCGGACAGCGTCAGACGCTAACTGCTGGATGATCTGCACACTTTTCAATACTTCGTGTTGGGAGAAATCTTAATGTGCTTAAGAGTTTCTAGTGATCCAATGATCTATTGGATTTCTTCATATCCTCGTCTACTAAATGTGCTGCTTGTTTAAAGCTATCAAACAGAGATGATTCTTCCAAAGCGTTTTATCTAAAAACGCAACAACGTGACCAGGGTGTAGGCCGAACCCAAACCCTGTGATCAGGGTCGTCGTAAAAACGACGCTTTTTCCCTTTCAGCTACGTTGCCGACCATGTTTGGACTGTTTTGATTGGTTACAATCACGTTGGTCTCTTTTTCGTCTGCGTGTTTTTATTTTCTTTGTACTGAAGAAAAATTCCACAGATGCTTAGGCTTCATTCGCTCAGTTGTAGCCGATTTTTGTTGCTCCATCTCAAAAACTGGAACCCCGCGGCGAAAACTTTTACGTTTGAAGGCGTCAGTTCCGGACCGGGACTTTCAGGCGCTGGACAACTATGAGCGGTCAATTATGTATCGGGACTTCTATGCGCCAGAGTAAAGCGTCGCTATTTCGCTTTGCACAACTATTTTTCGAAAATTTGAAATAAAAAATAGCGCCGATACATTTTACTACCGATGATACGTATTTACGCGTTGGAAATACGTCTTGTATTTTTTTCAGTGTAACTCTAACAAAAGGAAAAAGGTAAAATGATTTTTAATTCTACTTTTAATTTTAGGACTTTTTCTTATAGAATGTTAATTTTTTTTGAAGTGTGGGTAAGTTTACATTGGACGCGAAGCAACGCGAAGCGAAAGTTGGCAACTTTCGCGAGTGGGCGCTTACGCCACTTGCTCAAAATAGGCCACCAATTAGCAACAATTTTGTCTAAGCCAAGTTTTAAACAACAGCTTGCGAAGTTTGCGAGCAGTTGAAACTTTTTCCAAGTTGTCGATGACGTTAATTTTGCTTCGTGGCAGTTTGCGTTGCTTCGAGTCTAGTGTAAACACACTTTAAGAGTGTAAGGTAATTAGTAGCCAAAACTAAGCTGAAAAAAATCACCAGCCACTTAAAAAATTTTGGCAAGAAGATAAGTAAATGGCAGAAATTTCATTTAAAAATGCAATATGAAGAGAAGGTTCCAAATAAAGATACAAGAAACATTCAGGTAAGCTATTGGCCTTTAACCATTTAAATTGCAATCATTTTATAAGTGTCATTGAAACCACTTTACTATGCAAATAATGTCACGCGTAAAGGTAAAACTAAAAACAAAAAAATTAATATCTATTACCATGGCAATTAATGGGAACTTTGTCATACTTCGCAAGATTAAATTCTTTTTCTGCCAAGAAATTTACATTAAAAAATATTCGAACAGCTGTTTGATGGTACAAAGTTCAAAAATGGCTTCAAATATCATCGGTTTCCTCATTTAAATAACTGGGATGGCCTTGAAAAAGTCTGTTTAAAAAAATTGGTTCTATCTATTTCTGTCTCGCTTGTGTCAAGGTCAATCAGCGCAACAATAAAGGAGAGAAAATACGGTGTTTTTTATTATTTCGAGATGTTCAAAACTTTATCTAAAAATAGATTACAAGAGCATTCTGATTCGTTGATTGCAATTGATTGGAGTAGCTTTGTATTGTCAATGGACAAGCAACCAATCAGAATCTACTCCGCCTTTTTTTTCTGTGAAGTTCTCAACTTCTCGAATAATACTGTATAAAAGACGGCATTTTTCAACTCTCATTTATTCTCGCATTGATTGGTATTCTGATTGGTTGATTGTCGATTGATCAAAATGCACTTTTTTACGTGGAGTTTTACAGTACTTTAAATCAGAATAAAAAGATTACAAGTGCATTCTAATTGGTTGATGGTCAATATCCAACCAATCAGAATGCAATTGTAATTCTTTTTTAGGTGGAGTTTTCAACGTTTCATAAAAAGTAACATAAAATAACAAGTACATAAAGTAACATAAAACGCAGCATTTTTCACCACTCATTTATTCTCACGTGGATTCTTGACATGGGCAAGACAAAAACAGTTCGAATCAATAACAGTATATTAAACAGGCTTTTTCAAGCTTACTCCAATTATTGAAAAGATGAATCCGATAATATTTAAGTCCAATTTTTAAAAATATTCAACAACTTATTTATTCATTATCAATTTCCAAAAATATCTTCAAATAATATGCGAAAATAGAGCAATTACTAAAACAAAAATCAAAAATAATCTAAGTTTGAATTACCTTAAAAAACTAAAAACGAAATTAAAATATGAGCTTAGCGATATTGTTTTGACACAAATTTTGTATTTTTTTACTTTTCGGAGAGTCTAGTTAGTAAGCACGCTTCTGCAAAGATTTCGATTTTCTAATCAATTGAAATATGTTTCATTCGTGTCTGCTCATTGATACCATTGCAATAAATAAGTTGTTGAAGCAAATAAACTAACAAAATAATTATCATTTTATGAACTTTTAAACCTCTCAATTTATTAATACTCACTGTGTAAAAATAATGAAATTTAATGTTAAATCATTTCAAATTTTTAGTATTTGGTTATTACTTAATAGGTGCGGTGCTGTAACCTGCACGCATCTGTGAAACGAAGCCATTTTGTTTGTTGGTCATGAAAAGAATATGAAACATCCTACATTACAACACCGTAGCAGGCTACCTGAGGAACCTAAGTTTAAGATTTCGACCTTTTGAAAATTACGTTAAAACATTCCGTCTGGAATGTCCAAAGTCTGGCACCCCGAGCATTTGCTGCCCGGAACGCATATATTCGAAGTGTGTCCTTCTTTTAGCACTTCAATTTGCTATCTCTCAGGCTGGCATCGCTGCCCGAACCTTAACTCAAATGCAAGGTTCCGAAAAAATAAAATAAAACAGCGCAGTGCCAATCGAATCAAGCGTGTGACAGCAGAAACCAGCTTTATCCACACTGTGGTGACAACAGAGGCAATAAACAAATGCTGCCGAAAAGCCAAATGTCGCTTTTAACTCAAAATAAAAAGAAAAATGCTGTAAATTGTAGAAACATGGATTGGGTACATATGGTTATAAAAGCACTCGGGACAAAGTTTCCGGCAGCCTGCTCCTGCTCTTCACCTTTTTTCCGACCAAATATACCTGCAGGTATAATCAAATCAGGCAAAAATACGACAAGAACCTTTTTTACATCTTTGATAATTTTCTGACCTACTGTAATAAGCACTTTGGCCAGCAGTCTTCTCAGCTCTTCCGCTGATAATTTGGCATGCAACTCAAAATGATGTCATCATCATTGCTAGGTCTAATTTATTGGCACTTCTTCAAAATTCTGGACATCTTTGCGATTCATAAACACTGAGTAATGAGTACCTCTCCTGTTTAACGGTAAACATTAAAATCTCAAAGACTGTGTTTACCCGTATAGTCGGGTTCATTAGAGTTTAAGTTGGGTTTTAATTTTTTTTAATTTTAGTGGTTTGAGATGTGTTTTGATTTCAGGTAACAACATTTCTTTTTTGAAGGAGTCACATTTCAGTAATAATTTGTTAGTTTTAGATTAAAAACCTCACAGGCAAATAGTGAAATGGGTAACATATAAAATATTGTTTTTGTGGTTGTAGTTGCTGTTTTTTTCCAACAAGCTACTTTATAATCTCGTTCAAACAATGCCATTGACTAAAGTTTGAAGTTTGCATGTTATTTTTGACTACTTAATTATAGGTCTGCAATTGCAATCGCATTAGCATCTCAATAACATAAGAAGTGCAGAGTTTCACGATGATTTAACACAATTGTTTCAACCTTTGCATGAGCTAAGCCTGGCACGCAACCAGAATTTTGCAAAGAGGGTGGGGGCTTCACCCAAAAGTCGCTTGACCAGTTGTGTTCCGTCGGAAATCAGGCCAAGACCAAAGTAAAGATCTTCGCCGGATTTTGGCTTGGGTATGGCGTGAATGCTGATTTGGGTTATATTCTCTAAGTAACTTAGCTAAGGGAGGAGGGATGAAGCTTCCTTAGCTTACCTAGTTGCGCCACTGAACGGAGCCCATTTTGCAATAGCTCTCAACTTTTGTATTTGTAACCTTGCTCGAAAAAATTTTTTAAAAAGTGTACTTAGTACCACGATCTGTACAATTTCAAAAGGTAAAAGGAAAGCAAAAAAGAGGTTTTAAGTATTTTATGGTTCACATTCCTCGCAAATTTAAAGTAGAGTCCAAAAGTAAAAAATAATTCATGTGTTGTACAGGCTAGATCACGGGCTATTTTAAGGTAAAATTCTAAATGAAAAAAGTCATTACAGCTTTTAGAATTAGATACCCAGCAGCTGGTGTTTCAAGGTACAATTCCACCTCCTGGTACTCTTTTCTCGTGTACCCCGAAACCGCTCTCCCTGTTGGGAAACCAAGATTTGCTAGAACCCAGTGATGACGAAAACTGCGGGATACCTTCTGCAATGTCAACAACATGTAGACAAATGAATTGTGCAAAACTGGTTCCCACTCCCAAAACTTGGTGTTACTCCTTCCACTGTCTTCTCCTCTGCTGGATTTGATTAGCCAAAAAAGCAATGCTACCTGTAAATGTCACCTTTAATCGTTTACGCACTGGCAAAGGTAAATACAATGTGCCGATGTATCACTGGAGTTTTCGCGATTCTGCGGTATGCCTCTGTGATGCAGAATAACAAACCATGGACATCATCATCAACCACTGCATCAAACACCGACCCCCGAACCAACAGGAAGGAATACGATCGTTGGATGAGCAGACGATATCCTGCTTAATGCACAATTTATATTGTTAAGCGGCACACGCAAGAAGACTAGATCCCAATCACATACTGTAGGGCTATTTACTTTACATAGATAAGTTTTTTAGCTTTTCAAGATGATATTCATAAAACAGAAGACTAGCTATTTTTACTCTGTCGTGATCAATAAATATTCTAATAGTTATTCACATTACAGACCCACCGTGAAATTTACAACGAATTAGAAAGTTGAGGCTTAATCATGTGAGTTTGTAATTGTGAAATTGTATTTCTATCTTTATTCACCAAGTTGGCTTGGTCAAGAGACCATGAAGGGACTTTTGGTCTTTGAGTCAAGCTGCCACCTGCCCACCTTACTACCACTCACGGTGGAGGCTTCACACTACTACTTTTTTAATGTTAATCGTCAATTGAGCAAGTCGTAAATATCAAATTTTATAGCTTTTGGCTAAACCGTCCGGGAATCGAACCCAAGCCTACCGTTTCAGTGATGCACGTTTCAGTCAAGGAAAAAAGATCACAGCATAACACTATCTGCAAAAGCTTGTTACAATCTTTCATTTTTGGGGTTGAGCGAAATGAGTAATAGTTCACTATTTGAATTTTTTAAAATACATCCTCAAGTGAAAATTAATTTACATTTTTAGAATAATAATCATGACTATAACAAAAACCATGAAATCATTATTATTGTCATTAGCTACTAGAGAACTTTAGCTACTAGTTCAGTATTTGAATTTTAAGTAATAAATGATGCAGTATTGTCGCAACTGCAAGTCTGCGACGTATTAACTGGCTATGAATTTCAAACAATTTCATGATTATTTCGATAAAACAAAGAAATTGATTATTTTTCATTGGCGCACAAAATACGCATGACACAGTGGCACACAACGCACAACACACACACTCTCAAATTTGCGATAATCAATGTCACTCGTTAGCCACGAAATGCCACCAAGCGGGCGTCAAAATTTAAGTTAAAATGAAAGAACATTCGAGAGTATTAATTGATGAACTTTTACGTGTAAATTGACATCAATATTTATCATTGATTAGTAATTTATTATTACTCAAAAAGATTTACTTTTGCTTTTGTAGGGAGATAAAACAACTTTGCCTGCCGCATGCTCACTTGTTCAGTTTTAGTGCGTAAAATTTGTCCTAAAAGCTTGTATTATTAAAAAAATTGCGTAGTAGCAAAAAACTAACCAAAAAGAAATCATAAAGCGTTAAATATTCATTCAAATTAGTTATAGAAAACCTGTTGTATAAGCAACACTTAACAGTGGTTTTAGAATGATTTTGTTTCATAAACTTTAGATTTAGTAGAAAAATTGAAACGATTAATTTAATTTAAAACAAAAATAACTTTGGGCGTCTGATTTCATGCTTTTTAATTAATCTTAAAATGTAGCAAATAAATCAAGTACTAACCAAATAAGTGAATACGCTGTTAAAAAATGATGTCTCTTTAGCAGAAATCAGAACAAAATTATTCTAAAAATTGAGCTTTAGTATTGAAATACTTTATTGTAAAAAATTTGGACGTTAGGGTTTCTCTCCTCCAGACCACTGCTTCTGATCTGACCTATAAAAACTCCCTCTTTAATTAAAATTCTAACCAATCTGATTGGAAAGCATGATGCAATTTGTTAGTGGTAAGATAAATAGGGCCTCTGCTACTGCAGCATTAGACTCCAGTTCGATTTCCGGTCGGGTCAAACTAAAGTTTATCAAAGCTAGTAATGATATATCTTCCTTTCTTGGCATTCAGTATTATAAAAGGACAGCGTAAAGCTTCCACCGTATGTGGTATGCTGATATAGGCCATAGTTTTACAGAAATCTCGTAGGGACATAGGCTTAGCCAGGGGGGGCCAGGGAGCACCCCCAATTGAAATTCCACGAATGATAAAAGTGTGAAAAAAAGGCGTATTGTTTCTTCAGTTTCAGTTTCTTTCAGCATTTTTCGCGTACAACAGTAATGAACAATAATATTGACGACCAGGGGGCCGGGCCCCTTCAATACAATTTTTGCCAACCAATTTATATGTGTAAACTGGGTGAAATTAAGGGTTTTTGTCCTACAAGTTGCTATCTCAGGCCCTCATCTAACCTTTTTATGAACGTAATGCAATAACCAGGGGCTGGATTTACCATATGGTACTGTACCAGAGGCCCCGAGCTCAAATGGTGAGATTATCGTTTTTGTTTTTCACCTCCATTTGCCAAGAAGATTTTGCGAAAATCTTCAAAGTGCCCGGGGCCCAACGCAATGTAAATCCGGCCCGGTCTTTAACATGATTACTTGGTTAGCAAGGGTAATCATCTATTGCACATTTTTTCAATAGCAGTTACCTCCACCTTGCCAGTTTTTACGTGAGAACATACTTTGAGAAAAAATTAGCTATAGGGGAAACGCTCATTGAACAAATTATTGCATATGATTTGAGAAGGCCTGGACCCATGGCCGTACATGTGCTCCTACAATTGGTTATTTTTATGACAAAACAAAAATCTCTAAGGAAAAGCTTCAAGTGGATTCTTTTCTTATTTACTGCTTAAATAATGCAAGAGGCAATGTACCTTACTTCCCCATATCTGGGCCAAATCAATTTCAAAATTTAACCCCAAATTGGAAGATTTTAGAAGTGTTTTGGACTTAAATTGTAAGTAAAAGCAGGATTAAACAATTTAATTTTTTCAATTGGCTTTCTAATGCTAAAAATCTAGTACTTTCAAATGGCTTTAAACACGTTCTGAATGTGGTCCAATGGCATCAAAATAGCTTGTTTTTCAAAAAAATCGCCCAGCTTCCACGGGCTTTGCCCATAGACCCCCAAAGCCTCCGGCTGCTGGTGGCTCAGCCCCTAGAACCCCGTCTGTGATACGTTTCAGTGACACTAGTTTGCTCGCACACGTATCCCAATTTAAACTTTTTTTTAACTTTGGTAACACCAGACCATGGCTTCTGGGCTTCAATTCTACGATATCTTTGTCCCGCAAAATGTTCCTCTTTCGAAAATTTCTGATGACTTCATTGCATGTGATTTGGGATCCCCTCCCAAACAAAAATCCTGGCTACGCCCATGCGTGGGGGTGGCAGAATTTTGGTGAACACTTCAAGAAAAAGTCAAAATAAGTTTTAGATTAGCTCAACCAAAAATAGTATGTCTGGTCTGAGTGGGACCTTTTTATTTCACACTACCAAAGCCGTTTTTAATCGACGTAAAAATGCATATTAGGAAAGTTTTATTCGATTACTAATTTTTTTAGCTTAAATTTTTCTGTATTGTTCATTTTATTGGCAGTCTAATGCAATCAATGAAGGAAATTAAGTTTTTTAACGCTTTTTTATTTCATAATAAAACCAATTGAATGATTTGGCTAAAGAATAGTACATAAAAATTTGGCCAGAAACAAAAAGACATTTTTCGCAGAAAATGAAAATTCGTGACTAGTTTGTTTTGCAAATTGAGCGCACTGGTCGCCGACCACGAAGCCAAGTGCGAAGTTAGAAAGGCAACTATAACGTTTCATGGAACGTAATCTTGTCCAAAACGGAAACAGATAATTTATCCAATAAATTCGACCCAGAATCATAGGTTAACCGAATTATTCAAGGGTCACCTCCAAAAAAGTACCACATCTCAAGTAGCCTCTGGCGTCTTCGGCATTGGAATTTTAATTTTGTGCCATACTTTGGAACAAACAGTTCAGGTCATGGTGTCATCTACTGTAGCAGCCCAGTTTGCTGTAAACTTTGATGCCAAAATACTCGTTCACTTTCAATAAAAACTGGTCAGAAGTGAGAATTCGATCGGTTCTTTATTCGAGTTCAAGGCGAACTCGAATTAATTAATCGAGTTCAAGTTTGAGTTTTTTGACTTTTCCGAGTTCGAGTTCGGCGAAAATATTGAGTTGTTTAATGCTTGAATTTTGTTATAAAAGCCAAATGGAAGCCAATTTTATGAAGAAATTGAAATTAATTAGCAATTTATCTTTAGACATACTAAGACAAAATCTTTAATTTTCTTCATTCTTCTTCCATCTATTTGTATCTTTTTTAATCAAAGAACTCAAACTTGACTGAAATTTTTCTAAGTTTGAGTTTGAGTTTTGCAAAATGGAAATGAATAGGCTTATGTTTTGATCTCCCAATATCAACAGTAAAATTGCTTCCAATATGTGATGCACAATTATTTGCCTATTGGTTGTTTGTTAGCTCTTGAGGGACTATTATACTGTTGCATAACCAGAGATGGGAAAAACACCACCTTTTGATGATCTTGAAGATCAAGATCAAATCACGATATTGATCTTTAAGATCACGATCTGATCTTGAAGATCAAGATCATGCCCATGTCTGTGCATAACTATTGCATAACTATACTATTGTATAACTGTACTAATACTGTTGCATAACCATACCTGAGACCTTTTCTAAAATCATTTGGCAAGCGAGAGTTATCGTTTTACAAAATCAGGGGTGTAATTTCTTACCAGCACGAGTTCTCTCAGGATTGAAGGGAGCTTAAAAATGGCCTGAACTTGTTAACGCACGCAATCACCCGAGCGATGATGTTATAACAGCCGAGATACCGGCATTGAATCAATAATTTTTGAGTGAATTGCAATTAATAAAATATAATTAGCTCAGAGTGGAGTAATAATGATTGCAATTGTCAACCGCCACCATATGAAACGCTAAACATTCCTGGCACTCACATTTATTGATTTTGTTCAATTTCAACACCAGATTTGAGATTTATGAAACATTGAATTTAGTATCAAAGATCCAAGATCGAATTGTTTAAGTTTGGTTGGCGACTTGGCATTATCATCAGAAAATTTAACAATCAACCATTATCAACTAATTACAACCAAGAACTTGTTCAGATTACAATAATTATGTGGGATAATTAAAAAAATTGGAGAATTTTGATTTACTATAGGAATGACAATGATTTGCTACCTTAGACGACCTTTTCTCCATAAACGCAATTAAGCATACATTGAGATCTGTCAAACATAATTATCTTTATCTGACCTTATTTTACATGAAAAAGCAAAGTTATCAAAACAATGCAAAAATGCTGTCAGTAAAAAATTGAGAAAAAGGTCACCGTTCAAGTGCAAAAGACAACCCTAAACAAATAACAGCAATGAATACTGAGTTAAAAATTTGATGCAAATAGCACATTGCTGAGGTGGTTGAATAGCTATAGAGAGTTGGCAATGTGGCCGAAAGGGTAAAGACGTCGTTTTTACGACGACCCAGATTGCATAATCTCGGTTCAACCTGCACCTTGGTCACGTGGTTGCGTCCTTGGATAAGACGCTTTACGATGATCATCTCTGCTAGATGGCTTCGAACAAGCAGCAAATTTACGGTGAAAGAAGTCAAACGAAAAACTTGAAAAATGGTCAACTCCTAAGCGGGACGATGCAGATTCGTCCAAAGAATGGCTCCACCGTCGCTTTCTCGTAAGAAAAGGATAAAGATGCATCAATCATCATCATATCGTTATCGGTATTTAGCTGTACTAATTAGTTTAGCAATAAAACAATAAAAATCCAAACCAAAGACCATTTTCTTATTTTCTATGAAATGCTCAACGGTCTGTATACCAAAGTTACTCACGTGATTGTAATTAATTACATTTTGTTTACCAAGTTACCTTGGTCAGAAGACAGCAAAGGGGCCTTTCAGCCTTCGAGCCAAGCTGCCACTTACCCACCTGTCTACCACACACGGTAGAGGCTTCACGCTGTCCTTTTTAATGTTGAACGTGATCCAACGTACTGTATTGTAGAAATAAAAACTGTGTCTGCAGTGTTGTAACTTGACGATATACAATGCACAGTGCTTGGTTCATGCTATATAGATCGATTGATTGGTGCATTTTTATCCTCCTGTCATGAGAAAGCTACGGTGTTGCTATCATTTCGACAAATCCGCACCCGCTTAAGAGTTGACCATTTTCCAAGTTTTCCTGTTGGCCTTTGACTTTTCTCCACGAATATTTGGTGCCTGTTCAAAGCCGCCTTTGTAAAAAGCTTTACCCAAGGACACAACAACATGACCAGGGTGCGAATTTAACCCAGATCATGCGATCAAGGACGTCGTAAAGTGACGCCTTTACCCTCTCGGCCATACTGCTCACGTAACTTAACAATGACAGTTGATGGTGACTTCACGAAAGTCAACATTGAAACTTTTTACCTGCTTTTAAGACAAGCGATGAGTAGTTACGCAACAAAATTGCATGTTCAGACACATAGTACGAGTATACTTTACCCCTTGAAAATAAGTTTCCTCTTGAAACAGGTATTTTTAGAAACCTTCACCCACAAAAGACAAACAGCTACGTCAAAAATAATTTCAATTACATCCGAAAGAAAGCAAAAACAACAAGAAAAAGTTTTTAGAACTTAGTGACTACATGACATGAAAATTGGCCACAGCACGCAAAAACAAGTGTTTATGAATTGTTGATAATACCTTCGCTGATCAATCGTGGTTTTGTAAATGTCCGTTATTTGAGTGGATCATGTATTCAGTTATATCGGTCTGCATCTTGGCAGCACTCAACCTGTAGGTATGCTATTTTCAAACACGACCAATGCATTAATTTGTTGTTTCTGACTTCGATAAATAAATCGCTTTACCAAATGAACACTCTGACATATCTTATCGGTGAAACGTACAATTTTATCTAAAATAAGCAAGTCATCCATAGTCTTATCAGTTCAAATTTGCAAAATTATTGGCAGTACGACTAAGAGAGTTGGCTTGTTTTTACATTCCTGATTGCATGATCTGGGTTCAACCTGCACTCTGTACACGTTGCTGCGTCCTTACCTAAGGCGTTTTGATACTCTACGCGGTGGCTTCAAGGAAGTTGCAAATTTACTTCAAAAGAAGTCAAATGTCAATCAGACAATTAATAGGAAATAGCTAACTCGGTGCGGGCGCGGGGTTGTTTGTAGGACTTGGCCACAGCCTAATTCTCGTAGCAGGCTGCGAGGATGAAGATGCATTGCACGGTATAATCAATACATACATAAAAATACTAAGCTAAAGACCTTGTTGTGGTTGTATTGCATTTTGTTTATCCTCCTGTCGCCGGACTGCGTTAGACGGTAACTATTGGACGATTCGCTCACTTTTCATTGTCATAACTACTTTGTCCTTGGAGAAATCCGCAACTGCTTAGGAGTTTTCAATTCCAGCGATTCAATGTTTCTGAGAATTTTTCCAAATTCTTTTCTACTGAATTTGCTGCTTGTTCGAAGCCACCAAGCAGAGATAATCATTGTAAGGTTGGGTCTACACTGTGCGTAAAATTGTGACCGTTTGAGCGTATCCTTAGTTTATTTTAACTAACCTGTAGCTTGTGCGCTGATAAGGCGGTACGCTGGGCGTACCGTATTTCTGTTTAAAATAAACTAAAAATGAATTTACGCAGTATCTGTTTTTCGTCCGTTTTTGTCCGCTTTTTTACGTTTTTGCTTCTCCATGAAAAAGTATGCGGTTTTTCATCCGCATTTCTATAAGTCCACATCTGCACTAAGTGGGCTGTTACATTTTGATAAAAACTTTGTGCAAAAATTTTGTGCAAAAACGATGAGAGCGATACTTCAAAATAGGATCGCACTCCATGACAAAAAAATCTTTTCGAAAAATTTTTTCCAGTATGTGACAGTCTGGTTAATGCAGATATGGACATATAAAAATGCGGACTAAAAAGAACATACTGTTTTATGGAGAAGACAAAACGTACATAAACGGACAAAAGCGGACGAAAAACTGGTACTGTGTAAATCCACCTTTAGGATTCGCTTGTACGGCTGGAGGCTTACGATTTTACGCGCAGTGTAGACCGGGCCAAAAGCGTCTTATCCTAGGACACAACAATGTGACCAGGGTGCGGGTTGAACCCAGATCATGCGATCAGGGTCGTCGTAAAAACGACGTTTTTGCTCTCTCAGCCTCGCTTCCGACTAGTAATGTCAATAATGTTACAAAATTGCTTATTATAAGGTTTTGCTTATGCCAAATTTTATTCTCAAAAATCCTACTCTTTCATAACATGGTTATTTAACACACAGTTGTAAGAAATACGTCATCATCATCATTTTGCTTGCAAATTGGCGGTTGTCGCTATTGACATGATGCAGCTATATTTTCTCCGGCCAAGTCAAAATTTTCATTACTGGTACTTGAAGATGACAATCTCGAAATACAACACAAGTTATTGGGAACAATGCATTTCCGGAAACACCTGCTAGACATGAAAATGTCAGCAAGATACTTTATCTGGTTCATACAAAAATCTGACCTGAAAATGTCAAGATTTTGACTTGAAAATCCCACAAAACCTAAAAGACATGAAAATGTCAGCAAGATGCTTTATCTGGTTCATCCAAAAATCAAAACCTGAGTTAAATTTTAGCGTTTTCATTGTATAGAGCTATTAATTTAATTGAGCTATAACGAAATTGGTTAGTATATTTTGTTAGACATAATCTTGACTTGGCTACTGCTTAAATTGAAGACTACGGTCCCTTCGCAGTTGCCCGTTGCCAATTTTGCTGTTAATAATGCCATTGTGTATTTTAAGGTTTGTTTTTTGAGCAACAAAAAATAAATTTCTGTTCTGTTCTGTTCAAAACCCAAAGCCCTAAACGTCTTCGCAAATAGAAATGTTCAGGAGCATTAATGCCATAACCGAATTCTTGGATATGACAAGATATTAAACTTCTTAGTACGCAGCATGTCAGGCAAAAAATGAGCAACTCTTTTTTGAGCACTTCCATCGGTTTGGACGTGTTGGGTTATTTTCAACTCGATTGATGTCGTCACAACCAAGGCGCTAGGGCACTATCGTCAATTCAAATCATTACCAAAGTTCAGGGCTGGATCAAAACAAGAGGCCCCAGGAAAAGACTGCAATCTGGGGATCCCACGAAAGCCAATGGAAACGTATAGTTTTTCATTTATCGACAATAATTCGAGTTCCAATCAAATTTTGCGGCAATGCGGTGCGTATTTCCATTGTGGATTTTTTTCCTTTAAATGCCCGGGGACATTTGCCTCCCGAGACCCTCCTCTTAACACGGACCTGTATAGATCAACCGTTTATGCTTAAATAATGACTTGTTACATTTAATAATCGTGCGTAGGAAAACTCAGTATTATTGCTTTCCTACGAGACATTTTACTAACTGCCAGGAACAAGGCCGCAAGTGGTGCTTTGTTCTTCATTTTAGCAAAACATTTTGAATGCATTTTTAAACCGCAAATTACAATCGAAGAGCAGCCTGGAACCAAGTTTGCGCGTTTAAAAAGTTTAAAACTCAAAATCGCGACCCTTCAAGCTACAGGGCAGCAAACCTGAACTTGAAAAAATTCGGAACATTTTGCAGAACAGAAATCAAAAATTGAACTCGAATAAAACTGTTCGAGTTCAACTTTTTTAAAAAAATTTAAAGATGAAAAAATTGTCATACAGAAATATTTTTTGTCGATCATACCGTGTAAATCGAGATTGCTGTTCATTTGTTTTTGCCGTAACGACGTACAAAAACAGCATGTACACTAGGGTGTTTCAAAATTGCACCACTTTCAAATTTTATAACGGCTCAGCAAATTTCTGATGGACTTTCGGCCGCTGATTACAAATTTGATATTATTTTTTAATTATGAAGTCATTTTAAGGGTTCACGCCTCCATTGTTTGCGTCATTTTTTTTAACTTTTTTGTGATATCTCACTAACTACTAATCGTAGAACCTAAAGATTTACGTCAAACGACGTAGAATCTACGATTTCGTATAAGTACTCTGTTGATAAAAAAAAGCCTATCTATCTGCAACAGAAAATAAGTTATATGCAAAAAACGGTTTTGCGCACTTTTGTTGCATAAACAGTACACGAATTTATACATTCACTCAGCTTCAAAAAGGTATTGTGACGTCATCATTAATATTGCTCGCATCTGAAAAACTCGTAAAAACTGATTGTTTTACAACAATATCAAGCAGGGTATCATACGGTGATTCGCTCAAATTTCATTTATTTTACTAAGCAGTTCTAGCGGTTTAGCTCCGTAAAACTTGAGTTATCAAAGTAAAAAAGTAGTTTTGGAGTTTAAATGAGGTTGATACAATGCAGTGGTCAGTTAAAGCAAGCTCTCTGATTGCAAACAACAAGTTAGCAGGAAACACGTTACCGACAACAAGGGAGGTTTTGGAACACTTTTATTACGTTCGTCAGCGTCTAATGGATACTGATCCTAAGTTTTTAAGAAAAATTCCTGGTTTTAGTGATGTGCAAGGTTTAATTCAAGCTGAGGTGGTAGGGTTGTGGGAAAAGGCTAGTTTGCCCATCGTAAATTCTAAAAGTGTTCGAAGTAAATTGAAGCGAGTTGTTGAGAGACTTGGTGCTGCAAGGAAAAGATCTAAAAGAATAAAAAGCTCGACAATTGATAGATTGGCTGGACACATTATTCGATATCAGTAAGTGCCGGTGTGATATTAGCGAAACTTGCCAAGTATACAAAGATAAATGTCTTTGTTCATGCAAATTTGAAAACAGGATCCCTGCAGCCGAGCTTAAACTTTTACTGGATCAAAGATCATCGAGGCGGATGATCTTGACATCGTCTAAAGACAAAATTTTCAACAAACGCACGCACAAGGCAGCTATGAAACTTAAACGACACAACGAAGAGGAGATGAACGTAGTTAGTGCAACGTTCTCCAGTAAATGAAAATGTGCGGAATATTCATCTGCACACAGCATTTTACCCAATAAATTGAGACCTCGCGTGTCTATTGCTGAAAATGGTGTTGAAGCGTCACAAAATGCCATAATTTTTGATCCAGAAGAACCAAAGCAACTCGACCCGGACTATCAAGATCCAGCTAAATATTATGTAAAAGATGGCAAGGCTTACAAAAAAGTTCGATCGTTTTCGATTAGCACTGATGACTGTAAAAGCGAACCGAAGATTGACATCCATTCGACAACAGTCAGACTTCCTCCAATCCACAGTTGGCAAAAACAACATCTCAGCTTCGCCTGCAGCAGTGTATCGAAAGCGAGAGCCATTCCGAGTGATTGCATTAAAGCGGTGCGAAGATTCACTTGCGAGCGCAAAAACTATTCAAATATGTTATGACGGAAAAAATTATTACGAAAATGGAGAGATACGTGTTTTTGGGACAATTTTCGGAAAACGGGGAGAAGATGGAAAAGGTAATTGCCAGAGGTGGAGTCCTTGAGGACGTCCTTGGCCTCGAGGACACATTTTGAAGTCCTTGGCCTCGAAGGTCAAGTCCTTGGCCTCGAGGCCTCAAGACCTCGAAAATTGGCCTGTCCTCGGCTCGAGGACAGCACTATTTTTTGAATTGTAAAAATTTTGTGGAGCGCTTGAAAAATTTTTTGGAAAACGTTTTTTCGTGGAGATCGCTTGAAAAATTTTTGTGAAGACCTTTTTTTTTTTTTGGAGAGCACTTGCGCTTGTGTCCTTGGCCTTGGCCTCGAGCATTCCTCTCCTTGGCCTCGAGAGTGTCTGTCCTCGGAAAAGCTGTCCTTGGCCTTGGCCTAGGATTTTTTTTGTGTCCTTGGCCTCGAGCCTTGTGTCCTCGACTCCACCTCTGGTAATTGCTATAAATGCCTTTGAAGAAGGGACACTGAAGCTATATTTTCAGCAGCACAACAATGTTGACATGTTTTAGATAAAGTGTATTCCCTAATGTCAGATACAACCGCTCTGAATAGTGGTAGAAAGTCTGGAGTAGATAAACGACTTGCTGATTTTTGCAAACAACACTATGGTTATGGAATTCATACGTTGGAAGTTTAGTTCATGTCAATGAGATATATTTAACACATGTTATTAGTAAAATTGAGGGGAAGAAGAAAGGCCCGGGCTCGATGCAAGAAGGCGCTTTGATGAAATACTTCAGCGAAATTAGAAAGCCAGACATGGCTCAAGTTGTTGCTCGGTCAGAATTAAATATACCGGTGTCCAATATGGCAGCATTACATCTATAAAGCAAGATGGAATGGTTTGCATGCTGCAAAGAAGCCGGAGCAAAAGACAAAAAATTCAGAAATGACCATATGTGTTTGCTTGCATTGCCTAGCTATTGTGTGATGGACGTTCCTAAAAACAATTCCAATTTATTAATTTACAACCAAGAGCCGACCTGCCATGCAAGATAGTTAACAACCGCAAGTACATATCTCCGCCTATTGATTTTCGATTTATATCGTTTGGATGATTGCCAGAGGTCAAATTAAGTTAGGCATGCTTCTTTTATTTATTCTGTTTATGTGCCATCATTTTTTATTATTCATTTAAAACGTTCGGTTGCTGAACGCCCTGGAATTACTTTCTTTCAAAGAAATCTACATGCTTATCAAGACATCGACCCGGAACTTGCAGAAGTTGCACTGAAGTATTTCTATGAACATGCTGTGCAGTGGCTTTCACCGATTAACATAGCTTTGAGTGTCTTTGCTGAAGTGTCCCCTTACTCTTTCGAAGCTGTTACAGCTGGGTCTTTTCCTCAATCTGTGGATAAAGGTATGTTAATTAGGGATCGCAAGACCAATCTTAAAAGCTTTTTTACCAACGAAACCAAAAATGCACCACGCATCATGTGCCCTGAAGTTCTTGCTACATTTTGGTAACACGTTGAAAACAATAATGGTTCTACGGAGAATAATTGGCAAGATGAAGGGGGTTATTCAAAGCAAGATTGTCAACAATTCATCAGAATTAAGCTAAACTGATATACTTACCGTGCATTTCCGAGTAATGAGGAATGAATGGACTGTATGCTTGTGTATTGTTTGCATATGTCGTTTTAAGGGTCCTGGAATTATGTTATAGTAACGTTTCTGGTGTTTAAGATTTTGCTGATATCTTTTAGCTTCATGGATCAGTTATTGTTTTTGAAAATTCTTGGAATCGCTGTTACGCGTATGTTATGTGTTGACTTCTGGTCAGTACTTTCAATAAAAAGCAATAGGGTAATAACATAATAAAAAGCTATACTTTTGAATAGGTATTTTACCTATTCTGTTTTGTTGCAAAGTGCTGAATTTCGTGTACAAAAAATGCAATGCACTCCATGAAAAATTTTGTAGTGGCAGTTCAGCAGGCTTTAAAGCAGTGATGTGTGCAGCACAATTTGCACAGCTGTTGGAGGGCAGTGCGGTTTAGTTTAACTCAGCTAAGTCCATGGATAAAAAAAAGAAAGATGTTGAATTCGCTAACTTTGCCCACCACCCAACCCAACCCCTCCCAACCCAACCCCCTCCCTCCACCCATGCCCCTTTCCCCACCCACACCCCTTCGTTATTACAACGCAACTCGGCTACCATAACGCTTGGCTGCATCAAAAATATGTTTTGTGTTAACCCAAACTGTTCTGAGAAACTAAAAGTGTCCACAGCCCAAATGGCTTGTGACGTCATATCTTGCAACTGATCAAAACCGTTTTTTTTTGCATACAACTTATTTTCTGTTGCAGATAGGCTTTTTTTATCTACAGAGCACTAATAGGAAATCGTAGATTCTGCGTCGTTTGATGTAAATTTTAAGGTTCTACGATATGTAGTTAGTGAGATATCACAACAAAGTAAAAAACTGACGCAAACAATGAAGGCGTTAACCCTAAAAATGACGTCATAATTAAAAAATAATATCAAATTCGCAATCAGCGGCCAAAAGTCCATCAAAAATATGCAAAGCCGTTAAAAATTTGAAAGTGGTGCAATTTTGAAACACCCTAATGTACACAAAAAGAAAGCGATTAAGTCGAAAAGCAGATTTAGTATTTTTGTCAGCCTGAACTCGAAAAACTTTATATTTTTGCCGAACTTGAACACGAACTTACTAAAATAACCTGAAATCGAATAAAAATGTATATAGTTTGTAGCTCTGGCAAGCTATCTCAGTGGGAAAACAAAAAGCGATCGCATGGCATGCTAGGGCGATTGCTTTCAGAATGTGCAATTCCAGCTTAAGACGTCGATTGAAAACCGGTACCTAAATGACTGCATTCAAGACACTGCACATCACAATCATTAGTTGAAGTGCCGTTTACTTTATTGACTCTTTAGCGATTTCTAGCGACAACTGACTAAATTACAAGCTAAATTTACACGGCAATATTAAAAAACAAAGGTTGAACAGTTAGAAAATCTAACTTACATACTGCATTCACTCCTGATGCATTGTAATGAAGATTAACATTCAACACTAATATCGTTTTTTTCTTTTTAAGCGAGTTGACAGTAAATTAATATTAACAATTAAGAAATTAAGGCGCACTACATAAAATAGTGCTTGATTGGTTTTTGAGCTCAAAAGATTTTGAAGTTGATAACAAAGTTCGAATCCTATAAGTTTCGAGTTAGAGCATGCCAGATTCATAACTCTAGCCTCACATTACACTTGGTCATAACTACTCTCTGTGTATGATTGCTTTGAAAAAACACATTTAAGTGGATAAAAAAACACTTTTAGGCATGATTGGATCGCCCAAGGGTTAAATTTAGGAGAGATTATGCCTAATCGTTGTTTAACTGTCGCATAGATAATAGCTTTCGTAAAAAAAAAAGCATGCAAAGGGGGCAATGAAACATTTCCTTTGTACGCTCAATAGGCTGGCAACAATAACATCGCAACATGCCACATCAGGGCTTATTTATGGCACTGCATCAGCTAGAGCAATAACCAACATTGACTGGCAAACAACTAATTTGGAAAAATCGTTTTCGAGATTTCACAAAGTTCTTCCAACTCCGTTTTTGATGAAACGGTTAAAATTTGTTTTTCATTTCAACAGCTTCGTCTCTGACACTTTGGGGTAGTCTCCAACTACGTCACATGAACGCAAAATTGAAACCTGTTCCAATGGCAAACGCTACGTTGTCATCTTTGCGGTAAATCCGAATAATCTCCAGTTATATCATTCGATCCCGGTATAGATGTGGTGGGAGTGAAACCATATTTCAAATTCGCCTGTCAAAATAATAATTGATAAAAATCAGCAGAGAACACAAATGCATTCGACAGCTCTCGGAAAATTGAACTTGCGTGACCGCGACACACAACAGGATTACCCAAACTTCACCATCAAGTATTTTTCAAAGTATCGTCAGCCACGTTATGTAATCACTTCAGCTAAGGTTGCTTAGACCCACTTTTGCTAAAAGTAACCGGTACTGCAAGAAGTTAATAAACTCATTTTTTATCGTTAAAATGTTTTTTTTTAGTTTTGAAATATTGTATGAAACATTCTAAAAAATACCTCTATTTTTCTTGCAGCCAGTTGAGCTTGAGCTATGTCAACAAGCGCTTGCTGGATTCGGGCCAACTCTGCCTCTCCTCTAGTGACGTAAGCTCTCAATTTCTTAGCGGCCTCCTGGTTTTCTTCTTCCAGTTTAACGAGACTAGCAGCCTAACCAAAAAAGATGGTAAAGTGCCGCAAGCGTTTTATAATACTGCGAATTTATCGTCATTTCAAGAGTTTTGTTTTTAAGTTAAATTTAGTACAAATTTGTTTGTAAGGCTGGTCGGCTATGAAATGCAAGTTGATTTGAAGACCTAAAGTTCTCATTCAGTTTCAATAGTCAATAAACCCTCTCAAGGTGGCATTTTTAATTGCAAGATCACTGAAATGCAATTATTTGACTACAGTCTAAAACGCGCAGTTTATTACACAAAATAACAGTCAAGACCTACCTTAAAACAGCAAATTTTAAGGTTATTGAAAAAAAATTAATTATCTCTATTACTGTTTACAACTGGCTATAACTTGTGATAGTAAAAAAAGCTTCCAAGATATCAAAAGCATACAAAATAGGGATCAACAATACAAACTTGAGCTAAATTGCATGTCTCAAAACCGATACCTGCAGTTCAGGTGTGCTGGATTCATCTGGTAGCGAATCGATTAGAGTGTTGATATCACTCGTGGTTCGAGTGATCAACGTGCAGAATAACCGAATTGTTTCTGAAAATGGAGACCATTGCTTTTGAGAGAATTGAAATATTGTTACGATCGATTACATGATTCAGACTAACGCTCAGGGTTGCCATAGAAACTGCAAAATTAAATTCCACGACTTTTCAGGTCATTTTCCGGACTGTTTAAGACTATTTTTACAGGAGCAAAAATTTAATTTTCGCTATTACTCTTTCATGTATCTACTTTTTTGTACTTTTTATTATCAAAGAAAAGTTTTGAAGTAAAACATTGCATTACAAGTCTCTGACTACGAGCAGTAAAAGAGTATCACATTGCAATAAATTACTGTCCATAAAGTCCCAGTGAAGCACGAGAAAACCTTTCAGATATTTTCCCAGACTTATAAAAAAATTTAAGAACTTTCGAGAACAACAAAAAAAATCCAGGACTTTTTCAGGATGCGGCAACCCTAAAAGCAATGATGATTTGAAATGCTCATAAAGCATCCAAAACTTTAATTAAATGTAAAAATATCATTTTTAAATGGTGCTAAGTCTTGTATTAATTTGTGTTATGTACTGAATTTGAATTTTTTGATCTAACCTAGGTAAATGCTTAAAACAGCTGTAATATTAACTGAAGTACGGCCGAATCAAATACATTATTTATTTATACCTCATTTTAATTTGAAAACAATTAGGAGCCCCTAGGGTCCCATCTTAAATCATACCTTTGATTTAACCTACAGCGCAGCTTCTTAGGTTAGTTCCGCAACTAGCAGCAGTCAGTTACGAAAATTCTGCGTCTTTTCTCATTTTTGCGATTTTGTGAAAAGTGCTAAGATGTCGGTGCCACACATCACGCTATCTTTTTCATCACAAAAAACGCACAATCTTATGTGCAAGTATTTTAATATCACACTTTCATGCTATGTAACATACTGTAAAACGACATCTGAATCATCATCTCAAATTGAGTAGTCAACAATGATGCAATCGTACCTTCATTAGTCACACCAGCTTCTTTACTTCCAGATTTTTCCAACCCAGCAAAGCAACCTGGTGGTGCATTCTGCTGAAGAATTCCAACGCTGTTACAGAAATGCTCTGCTAACTGAAAAACACATTAAGAAGTAACACAAACGTTCCATATTTATACACTCGTCGACAAGAACAAAATCTACAATACCAACTAAAATGATGGCATCAAAGAATAATACATGTCACAATAGTTTTTATTGTATAAATGTAAATTTAGCAAAAAATGTGATGAGGTGCCGTTTTCTGAATTACATTAATCTGGAAGATTATTTACAGTAAAAATCCAGTTCTTTTTTATCATGAACTTAAAACGTTAATATATGTCTGAATTTTTTTTCCAATTGGTTAAAATGACTAAAGCAATTGAAAAAAAACTGCATATCATTACCTGCAGTCCTATTGTCTTGCAATTGCAAAAATGACCCAAGTTTGTTTTTTTTGGTGACCAAAAAGGCAAAAACTGTTACAAAAATTTGGACATTTGACTGCAATTTTTCAGCAAAAAATGAACCAGATAAAAAATAATTTAAGTATACAAGGGTGGGCCAAAAAAATGTTACCACTTTTAATCCATACACAAATTTTAAAAATGAACATTTATTCGAAATTTTTTTTCACAGATGTTTAACAAAAATATCCAATTAAAATTTGATAACAAAGTCTTTTCACTTTGTCTCTTGTTTCTTACACAGTTCAATAATTGATAACATGTTCAATCCAAGCTCCTCTTCTGTGGAGTACAGCTGCAACACGCACATTGAAGTTTGTGATGACATTGCCGCACATCTCAAGAGGGATTCTTCGAATTTCCTGACAGATGTTGGTCTTCAGGGCTTCAATGGTCTGTGGGTTGTTGTAGTACACCCTCTCCTTCAGATACCCCCATAGGAAGTAGTCTGCGGGAGAAAGATCAGGAGAGTAGGCAGGCCATGGGTTGTTCGTACGCCGTGAGATGAGTCTATCTCCAGGAAAGTACTCGTTGAGGAAATCCAGTGAGACATTTGAGCAATGTGGAGGAGCACCATCTTGCTGGTAAATGACGTTATTCATATTGACTCCCTGCTTTCTCCTAAGAGCAGGAATATGAGACAAAAGTCTTAGTAATTTTGAAAATGGTTAGAATATAAAAAGTGGTAACATTTTTTTGGCCCACCCTGTATTTTGGACAATGGTTCACCTATTGCAATAAAAATTCTTTAGAAACCTTATTGAAGAAGAAAGCATAGCTTTTTGACATACTAGTTTACATTTTAATCACATCATTATCATTGACGAGCTGCTGAATGAACATTGAACAGTTGGGCAGCTTGGACGCTTATGTAAAGCCTTCACCTTTCCACTAAATCAGTAAAATCCCAAATTAATTTACAAGATACAAGCAGAGACATACAAAAAGAAAGTGTAACAAGGGATACAAATAGTTTTTAAAAAACTTCTTGTGCTTAAGCCAAGGATTCAAGCAATGTAGCAATGAGGTTTGACCTAAGAATGAAGACTCACTTGGTTTACAGCATCTTGCAGTTGAGTGAGTCGATCTGACATTGCTGGCAGTTATTTTCAAGCATGCACAATTCTAAGTAGTTCAAAAGATAAATTTTAAATGGCGGAAACTACAAAAATATAATAACTAACAATATTTTAAAAACATAAACCTACACCACGTCACAACTAAACTAGTAGTACCGTACATATCGTGCTAACTCTTAATTGTTTTCATTATGAAAAAAAATGATCAAAATCTAGTGGAAATTTGCAACTAAAGCAAGCATAAATTATCATAATACAGAAACAAGCTCTGAGCAACATAACACAATAAGTATTAGGCATTGCAGAAAAATTCATATACGTAGTATCAAAGCTCAAAATTTAATAGCACCAGATAACGTAATGTAGTTACTAGTTGCATTGGTATTTATAAAAGATATCTTACAGGGCCATTGAATATTTTTGAAACTTACCTAAACAAAAAGTAACTTAAATGTACACAATTTGGTTCCATTTTTGTAATGCATTCACTTAAAAACCTCCAAAGGGAAAGAGATGGCGATACAAAAATTGCACAAGCTTTTGAGATAAAATTGGCACTGAAGTTAGATTTGCAGTGAGCAAAACTTAAAAAGGGCATTTTGGGTGTGGGGTTGGTTTTGTGACACAACAGCTCATTATGATACGTAGCAATAACTTTGGGAAAGTATAATTTTATTTAGCCAAACAATAGCAATAAACAGCAACACTAAAGCCATTCTAATGATTTATTTAAAATCAAAAATACATACGTTTTCGCCTTTCATCAGGCCTCTTCAGGTATTAGTTAAACTCGAGCAAGTTACCAGGGGTAAAACAATAAAGATTATTGACCGAATTTAACAGGTCAACAGTTCCTCTACTGACGGAAAATAAAGAAATTTGAGGGGAAAAAACAACAACAACAACACATTAATCAACGAGCGTTACTATCATACGTAGACATTTAACAGAAAGGACAAGCTTTAAGCATATAATTGTTTGTTTCAACCAGGTCGATGTTTCTTTAACAATAAAGCTTCCTGAATTTTGACCTGAAAATCTGAATTACATCGTTTCAGAACCACGAATAAATTTAAGTCATGTCGCACATTAAAACAAGCAGTACACGAAAGTATATGCTGTTTAATCGCACTATTTTCATGCTGGCTGGCATAAGAGCACCTAATGTGGCTAGCCAGCATGAAAATAGCGCGATTTAAAAACAGATACTTTCGTGTACTGTTTGTTCTAATATGACGTGGGACATGACTTAAATTCTTTTGTGGTTCTGAAACAATGTAAATCAGATTTTCAGGCCAAAATTTTTGAAGCTTTGTTAATAAAGAAACATCGAACTAGTTTAAACAAGCTATATACTCATGGTTCATCCTTTCTGTTAAATGTCTACAAACAACAGTAACGCCATTTGATTAATGTGTTGTTGTTTTTTTCCTCAAATTTTTTATATTTTTCATCAGTAGATGAACTGTTGACCTGCTAAATTCGGTCGATAAACTTTATTGTTTTATCCCTGGTGACTTGAAACCTTGCTTGATTTTGAATTTCATTTGTTCCAGTTAGTCTGAATTTAACATAGCCAGAGTTTAACTAATACTGGTAACAGAATAGGTCAGATGAAAGGCGAAAACGTTTGTACTTTTGATTGTAAATAAATCACTAGAATGGCTTCAGTGTTGCTGTTTATTGGAATTAAATAACAATAACATTAGTAGGGTATTCTAGAATTCCCCATATGGTTAAAAGCTAGCTAAACAAAAACCTTTCTATTAAACTAAAAACTAGCTTATACAAAGACAGCTTGACAGGCACATCATATGAGCACATCTGAAATGCACATGGTAATCAAAAATTTAGCAACAATTTTTAAAAGAAGATATTGACAAAAACTTAATTCTTTGCATTGTGTCGACTCCTCTTCACACTGATGATGAAGTCAGTTGACTTCGAAACACGGGAATGCTCCTGCGATAGGGGGCTCCGCCTCACCTGCGTCACTAGGGGTTGAAATGATTACCCGTTTCGACGCGGAGACAGCATTAAGGTGTTGTCAAATGAAGTAGGATTGTAAGATGTGATGTCTCTGTGAACTATTAAATTAGTTCTGCCTATTTCACTTCAGGAATAATTTATATTATAGTGAGTTTTTTAGCTTTGGCAATCAGAGCACACTACCTTTAAAAAACACATGCTAAAAAGAAATGGTTAAGAGAAAAGATGGACCTTTACTGTTAACAAATGGTCAATTGAACACTGTACTAATTGAAAGTATTGATTGCCAAAAACAAACAAAAAATGGTCAACTTTAGGAATTTGCTTTTACTTTTGCACCATTATTGTTTTGCAATGTAATGCTCAGCCAGAGTCAACTATAATGGTAACATATGGTTTAAAATTTAGCAAAACTTCAAAGTTGAATCAAAACTAATCAGCACAAAAAACACACTTAAGGAAACAATTCGACAAGTCAGTGTGCATTGCCATCTGAGTGTAAACAATGGTACTTTAACAACTCAATTGATTTAATTTTGTTCACTTAGCTGCCAGTAAAACCATATATCTATGGAGTAAAACTACAATACGAAAACTGAAAATATATTTAGTTATTGGATACAACTTTTATGCAAACATTTTTGTCTCAATTCTGTGAGTCAAGTAAAGACAAAGTTTACGATCAAATGCATAAACAAAATGTCACATTAGTCATGATGCTGATAAGGAAATCTAATGCATGATTTTACACAGCCACCATGCTACAGTTGATGCAATGTGGATGAAAACTTTAGTAAAGTAATCAAATACCAGATTCAATCAGCAGCACGCAAGGGCAATATCACCTACTGTCTTTAGAATGCACAGTTACAATATTTTCTTCATCTTTGTGATCTTTTCCTCTGCACAAGCCAGCACGAGAAGAAGATGCAAAGTCTTTTCGTTCTTTGATAAAATTTTCTAATAAACTGTAAAGCAAAGGAACTTGAGAACTCTGCTTGGTATCTTGGACATTGAGCTCTTTGCAAAGAAATGACCGTGCCAATTGCACTTCTGGCTGACCTGCTTCTGCCACCAAAACGGTGTCAGTGTAATTGTAATTGTTAAAAATTAAATATTCACGAATAAGCTCATTGATCAATAAATTTTCGTTGTTGATTTGAGGTTTAGGAGTTGAAGGATCATCTAATGCTTGAAATACTTCTGTTCTTACTTGAGCTTTTAAATTGTTAAGAATACCTTTAGATTCTAAAGTTTCAATTAAAGCAGCTTTTAATGAATCCACTGTGGCCATACTTTTTAGCAGGTCTAACAGTCCACAACTATAACTTGCTAGTTTGTACTGTAGTACACAAACCTGAAGAGCAGCAGAAAAAATAATTTTAATTTAAAGGCTAGTTTTATGAGATACTATAAGATAATTATGATTAAGAGATGATCCTAGAAACCTACTCAGTAGCATCATGGGATTGATGGTGCTTTAACCAAGGGGGAATAACAACTGAGGGTCAACAAATCAAATGCCAAGGAATCCACTCATGGTATATATTCCATTGTTTATCTGAATAGGGTCCTCAGGGTTTAAAATTAATGCTTACTTGAGACAATCCGAAATCAGCTCAGACAAGTCACCGTATTTTTCGGCTTCATTTGCGCAACAGGCAATTTAACAAAATACAGTGTATTAAACAACATCAAATAAAATTATTTAAACACACAAATTAGGACTTTAGTTCCAATAAAATTTAACACAAGTACTGCAAAGAAAGCTATTGCTTGGTTTATTTAAGCACAATTAACATTTAGTTTAATCATCCGAACATCAGTGATTGCAATTAACATAATTTCTTAGGCCCTGGCTATACACTATACTCAACAGAAGCTAAAATTCACTTTTTCAACAACTTGTCCATTGCAGATTGGCTAAGTGATATCAAACGTTTACTTTACTTGCAAGAAACAAATAAGCAAAGTGAATTTGGTGGGTTTCGGTTACAGTTGCCAATGCCATTAATAAACTTCAACAAGTTCAATTTTCTAGATCATTGACTTTAAGAAACTTGCTTGATTTTCTACTGTCTAAAAATGCCGTGAGGCTGCCAACTTTTGGATTGTGATACCTGAAAAAGCAGTTAACACAGAAAGCATGGAAAAAATCAAAAAAGGTGCAATCGCTTTTAAGTATCTGGTATTGAACGACTTTGCGTGCGATTAGAAAGTGTTAATTGCAATTGATGATGTGGGTGTGATGTCTATCATACAGTGTTCCCTCCTCTAAGCACGAAAAATGCAAAATATTTTCCAGCATTTTGGCAGAAATCTTTAACAAGTGCGAAACTACGTTTTTTAATTATGAATTTTCGGCATTTTGATTTTGGCAAAAAAGATTTCTGGCACTTTTTTTTTAAGCATCGGGTTTACGGCACAATGACCTTTTTTTGGCGATTGTCTTTTTCAAGATTTTCTGGTGGATCAGCAGTGTCACAGAGCCTACCGATAAGCTATGGCATTTTTGCAATGACTTCAGAATACTTTCGTATCTTTTCTGGCACTTATGCAGGAGGTGAATTAACTTAGATAGAATAATGGTGATGTAGGCTAAACAAGTGTTAATTATGGTGATCGTGCTAAAAGCAAGCAAAAGCTTTTTCTACTCGCAATTTCTTTCTTCATAGCAAAAGCAGTAATACGCTATGCGTTTTTTAAATAATCCTGCATTTTGCTGACTTGCCCGTCGAGCAAGTTAAGCCAGAAAATAACTTGCCCAAGGCAATTTCAGCTTGCCTCGGGCAAGTGTTAATTTCACACCTCGCTGTATGAAAAATTTGAAATCATGAGCATGGACTCTAAACTGGTAAAAGCAGATAGCCTATCTTACTAAAGTTTTAATAGACCAGAGGCTGGCAGCTTGTATGGCAGTATGCTGAGTATATAAGTTCAGAGTTTGATAGACTACTTAGAGCAGACTCGTTTTGCGACTTTTCAGCACAAAACGCTACAGTACATTTTTTAATTCTGAGAAAAATTTTCTCACGCTTGTAGCATTAATCGCTATTTCACAAAGGCTATCAAAAGTAATGCTGCAACTCTGCACAGCAAGAAAAGAAGACAATTTTAAAGATTTTGCAATTTTACAATTATTATAATATCAGATTAGACTAGCGGTAGGCTATACAGTACTATACTATTCTGTATTAATTATTGCAATACACCTATTCAGGTATTATCATAAGAAGTGGCTGGTGATACATTGGTACGATACGTAAGTAATGTCCATGAAAAAGAATAACAGAGCAAAGAGCGAGCGCTCATTTGCTCTTCCTCTTTTTTCTTTTTTAAATTATTGCTAGGGTTTAGGTTAGCTCTAGGGTTTGGGTTAGGATTAGGATTAACGTTAAGGTTAGAGCTTAGGATTACAGTAGAGTTTGGGTTAGGTTTAGGGTGGCTGGTTTGAGCTAAAGCTAAGATATAGCTATTTTTTTATTCTTATCAGTTACGTAACATCACAACAGCCTCTGCAATTAGGCTACAGAGTGTACCGTATTTTAAATATCTTTAGCTCCTGTATCTTTACAAAAAATTTCAACTTGCTAGCTGGTGTAACTGTATTTTTTAAGACTCAGTTGGCTAGGCTAGCCTACTGTATTTGCGACTGAAAATGTGTTTGCAGCAAAACACCCTTACAGGTTAACCTGTAAACAGGTTAATCAATACGCCTATCATTGTTAACGTAGCTTTCTGTACTCTTACAGCCAGTAATGGAGTCGAGTACTCAACTTTCGAGTACGAGTACCGCAAAAAACTTTGAGTACGAGTACTGATATTGAAAAATGTACTCGAGTACGAGTACCGTAAAAAAGTTCGAGTACGAGTACTTTTACAAGTTTAGCAAAAGAAGTTTTTTAGTTGTAACAGCTCAAACTTTGTCACAAAAACATAAACAAATACGTTTTTTTCTGCGAGTGGGATGTTAAGAAGGCGCTCAACTGCAAGCGACAATTTTCTGACAATTTACAGACAAAATTAATGTTATATTTTAAACAAATTAGGTACCTTGACATTGAAAGCAAGTGCACGTTTTTTTGCACGTCGGAAAAAACCTTGGCTTGCAGAAGCTGCAAATTGCTCTTTGTTGCAAGAAGTTCTATTGCAGCTGCAGAAAAATGTTTAACTCTAAAACTGAGCAAAGAATTAACTTGAAATTTTTGGCAAAATTTAAGCTTTGATGGAAGTTTACGGCAAAGAATGCATGTCAAGAACTCGCATTTTTGAATGGCACAAAAGATTTCACGAAGACCGGACTGATGTTAAAGATGATTGAACGTTTACGACACCCAACCATATCAAAAGCTACTAACAATATCCGAGAAATTGAAAAAGTTGTCCGAGAAGATCATCGGCTTAGTATTTGACTGAGAGCAGAGAGGATGTCCACTGCCAAAGAAACAATGTGGCAAGTATCGATACTCTATGACAATCTGCATATGACAAAGGTCTGCGTACAAGTTGTTTCAAAGCTTTTAACTAGCGATCAAAAAGAAAAACGCCAAGAGGTTTGCGCTGACATTTTAAAATAAATTAAAGAAAACCCTAAATTTTTAGACAGTGTGATTACTGTACCAGCGATGAGAGATGAATTTTCCAGTACGACCCAGAGACAAAGCAGCAGTCCATGCATTGGAAAACTGCAAACTCACGATTATTTATGAAACCAAAATAAAGCCAAATCAAAATTCAAAGCAATGTTGATTTTTTTTTATGTTGAGGGTGTTGTCATGTTCTTTTTTTTATGAAAATCCGAATGAAACACTGTGTTGATGCTAAGGGAGAATACATCAAAGGGGAAACAAAATAAAATGACCTTTTTTTCTTCAATAAAATTGCTTTATATCACCAGTCTTGTAATTTAATAGCGACACCTCGTATACCGCATGCTTCTTTCAATCACAAATAAACTTTCAAAGTCCTTTACTCCAAACATGATTACACACAACAATTTTTTGAGAGCTTTTGTGATTTAATGTTATATTCAATTAACATTTAATCATAGGTGGGCAAGTTAATGCAAAACGTTAGCTTCGTTAACCACTACTCTGCTAACAAACTTCACATCTCTGTTAACGTAAATCCGTTACTTTCAGCTTTAATTAACGGAAGTTAATACAGTCCATTAATTCGTTAATATTTTGCAAGTAATTTACATTTCTTTATATTCACTCGCTTTTATAGCACGTATTGACGTTGTTGAGCTGATTGTAAGGAAAAATGTTTTGCTATGGTGGTCTTTTCGTGTTTTGGAAGTTACATTTTACAGTCTAATCAAATTTCAAGACAAAATTAAGTTCAAATGCACTAACGAAGCAGCGACTGGAAAATTTTTGGAAATTGTGAACAGCAATAATTAATGGACCTATGAGGCTGCGGCTTATTATTTGCCACAAAAAAGAGCTCCTTTATTCGCTTTTTTCTGTACAGCTCATGCTAATACGCAACAAGTGTTACCAGTGCAAACTGGTTTGTACATTATGATAAATGAATGGTGCAAGCTGTGTTCCCTCTAACTTAACGGTCAATCGGCGAGTGCCCAAATTTTCTTTAAACAATTGTGCCCAAACCTTTAAAAAGACGTTTATGTGCCCTAAATTTCGTACCAATCCAGAATTAAAGTATACCAAATGTCATATTTCCACAAATTTGTCGAATTTTCTAAAGCTATGTTTACTATATTGCCAAAAATTATTTGCCGTTGCTCCAACAAACCGCCGATTAGCTGAAAAAAATTAGCCTAGAGGAAACACTGGGTGCAAGATATTCACGATAAAAACTTTAACGAAAGTTAACAGAACTTAACGGAAGTAAATTCAGTCCGCTAACATGAAAAAACTTTTTAACGGATTAACAAGTTAATGAAAAAGTTAGCTTCGTAAATAATGGATTAACGATTTACCGACTTGTGCCCTCCTATGCATTTAATTAAAGACTATCTAAAACTTGGAACACTAAACTGTAAATGACGTAGTAGTAAATGTTCTCGAAATATTGCTGCATTTCAAAGGAGGTGACTAAGTAAAGTGAGCATAAAATAATGCTGCAATTTCATATCAGCTATTAGCTACTACTGTAATTTATAGCGGTATTTTTATTGGGTATATTTATTTGTTTAGTGTTCTATTATTTAATTTCAGATCTAACATTCATTTTTATAAAATAATCCTAATTAGTGCTTAGTCACATTAATATTGCAAACGCATTTTACATGCGTTATCAAAAGACTTGACTTGATATTTTATCAATTTCTTGGAAAAAAAAGTAAAATTTTGCCTACAGCTGCAACTTAGCTACAGAACTATGCAACTAAGCTATCTCTATCTGACCTAAATTTAACACTAAAAATACTGCCTCCAACTCCAACTCTATGCTTTTTCAGATACCCCTACCAATACCACAGTAAAACTATTATTTGAGATTGGGAGATTACAGTAATTCATCTACGGTAAAAAATATTCTATCAACATTTGAGCTGAAACCGTAAAATGCTAACCCAACTGATGCAGTCTTTGTAACATGCATGGCTCAATTTCTGTGGTATGTAACTTTAATTGCAAAATAAATTAAAATTTGCTCCAACTTTCACATGTTATCTGCAGCAGAAAGACGTTTGTTGTCAAACAATACTACCGGTATATGCTGTTGACCCAATAATTTTATCACATTCCAACGCTTGATTTCGCTGGTTCTCACCATTAAAAAACTGTTTCTTGTTTGTTCAGCTGCGGTCAGCACGGATTTAAGCAAAAGCAACTCAATAAATTGGCGGGTTTTATTGGCTGCAGCTTGCTATCAAAAATTCATTTTGTTTATTACTTTTAGCGCAGGCCAAATGTACTCATGTACTCGGCTCTTTTTTTGACTGAGTACCAAGTACATTGACCTTCGAGTACGAGTACCAACTGAGTAGTAGCACCTGGGGTTTTGAGTACGAGTACTCAAAAAATGGTACACGAGTACTTCATCACTGCTTACAGCCGGATGCCACCAAAGTCGTCCCTCGAACAAGTCGACCCACCTAACCTTAACCCCAAGGTAGCGCTAATCCTAACTCAGATCTAACTTAGGATGATTGCCCTAACCCTAAACTGCGCTAACCCAAACCCCACTCTTAACTAAACCCCTTGAGTAAGGTGCTAACCTTAATTTCGCACATAAGCTCTCTACGACGGTATTTTGGAAAGACTTTGGTGGCACCCCTTACAGCCTATCATTTATCAATAAATTTGACATAATAGCAACAGATCTTAGATACCGGAATACCATTTAACTGTTTTCTTCGTCTGTTTGTATCTTACCGTATGTCTGATGTTACTACCAAGCTACTCATGCAAGTCTAAATTCATTTTAATTGAATTCAATCTCTAACTAATATTAAACTCAAAGGTTTAGCAAAAAGCACATTGCAGCTTTTCACATTTGAATCAGAACATTAGTATTAATCACCAGTAGGGCATAACTTCATGAAATCACGTTTTCAGCTCAATTTTAAACGTTATAGCGTAGCCTACTAACATACCGGTAGACCAAAAAAATAAGCACTTTTTAGATGAGCACTGAGCAGAACAACTTTGCAAGTTTGCTAATCACAATTCGATTTTTTTTATAAAGCCGTTGTGATTACAATTACATACATGTTTCTGCATTTGAATAAAAACTTGCAGAGTTGGGCAAGTCGCAATTGCAGATTTGCCAGTTTAGCTGCGGATTGAGGAATTGCGGTTTCAGTAATTTTAGTTGCGAAATTGCGGGTGCGGAAATTTCAAATATTATTTAATTTAAAAAGATTGTATTCATCGAAATTGGCTTTATTGAAGAAATGAGAACTACGTGAGATAATAAAGAAATGCCCCAAATCTGTTCCACTTAAAAACACGCTGTTCGATATTCTGTAAGAAATTTTGCAATTTCATCCTTTTTTAATATCTCGAAATTTTAAAACGCAAGGTTGCCAATGATACTAAGTGAAACGGATTAAATCTATCTTCGCGGATAAGGGGGATAATGTGAACGAACTTTGTTTGCTTATTCTGCAAGAAATTTTGTAATTGGCAATTCGTCGCGAAATAAGCTACGAAAAGTTTGATTGTAGTACCTAGTTTTGGTAGAGAGGTTACTTTCAGTAATTATTACTGCAACGCAATTTTGGGTCGAGTTTCGTTGCTTAATTATGAATGGAATTTTACAAAGTATTCCTTTTTTGGGAAGAGTCTAGAACACCAAAAGAACGCACTTAGAATCAACACGCTAGGCTTAAGTGATTTCTTGATAATTGCTTGATTTAAATTCACAAAACTCGTTCATTGTCGCACATTGTTTATTAAAAAATGCGTTTGTTACGTATTCTCAAACTTTCGAACAAACACACAAAATTAAAATTGGAAAATCACTCAAGCGTGTCGATTCTGACTGCATTTTGGTGTCTAGAGTCTAGACTTGATCCTTTTTTTGATGTCACAAAAATTTAAAACACAGGTTGCCAATGGTACGGAGTCAAACGGATTAAATCCATTTTCGTAGAAAAAGGGAATAGTGGCATCAGGTTTGGGGCTTCTCTTTATTATTTCACGCTGTTTTCATTTTTCAACAAAGCCTATTTTGAGCAGTAGTATCTCTTTAAGTTGCAAAAAGCTCATAGATAACATTTTGACTCTTTTTTTTCGTGAACAGCTGGTTGGTGGTACAAAATTTTAAAAAGGCTTTAAAAATGGTTTTTAAAGTCTTTTTTTTAGTAGGCCTACATCCTACACGCGATAATCCAGAGGCTAATAACCACGAGACCGCTTTTGTAATTGATGTAGAAATGTAGAATCAGGATCGGACCGGTAGCTAAAAACAAACTGAGCTGCTAATTCTAGAGCGAAGTAGGCTAAGAAAAGCAGTTTTTCTGCAAGATGGTTCCCAAGTTGTTTAAAGTCATTTTTAAGCATTTTCAGGAGAGGGGCGACATTTCTCATTTTCACAGCTAGTTTAAACACTTTTTGAAGGGCTAATTAATGCGAGACGCACGTTTTACACGCAATCATTTTGTCCCCAAAAAAATTCCTAACACTAAAAAATTGTTGTTTTTTTAAGTAAAAAAATTTCGAGGGTGGGATCTCCCCCTGAATGCTCTTGCCTATGACAGCTCGAAAATATGTCTTGAAACGTCTGGCTTTGCGTTTATGTAGAATTTACATTGCATACAAAGATTGTTTTTTTTTGTCTGGTAACTAAAGTTCACATTAAACCCTATTATTTTGCACAGGCTATTTAAGCAAAGCATTTTGCCGATGGAAGGCAAAATTGTCCCACTATCTAACTCTTACACCAAAAGTAATAGAAATCAGCGTGCAGATTGGTGTTCACCCAATTTTTTTATTAGAACTACGTTGAGTTGATGACGTCATTGTAGTGACGTCAGAGCCATATTTTTAAAAAATAACGCCATTTTTTTGATGACGTCATTGGTGGTTCATATCTAATTTGGTCCATAAGTTTGTTTTCTTCATACCGATGTTATGAAATGCCTAAGCCAAACTAGTTGCGTCGCAAAAATGTCTTTTGACGTCAATTAAGTTATAAGGGCATTCAGTCCAGAAACTTTTTTGCTTGATTTTCTCTCAAAACAATTTGACAGATATGGATACTAACATCTCAAAATTTCTACGACCTTTCGTTTCTGAGATATAACAGATCAGATTTTCCTTAAAAAAGTTTTTTTTCCTTAGAAATTTTGGTAGAGTTGCCAATTAGAAACAAAACTTCAAAAAGTTACTGCATGTTTTTGATTCTCAATAACTTTTTGCGGCAGAGTTATTGTAAAGCAAACTAAAGCTTTAGAAGTGTAAAATTAGTAGCTTTTCAATATGTGTATGTAAGCCAGCTTTCCAAAATTTAGCCTTCTGTCGCAATACTGACGAAATTGCAACACTGAAGTAAGAGGAAAATTGTTAATTTTGAACTGTAACATCCTGAAAACGGGAAGACGTAGAAACTTCAAATTTGGTGAGAATACTTTTTAGGCATATCTCAACTTTTTGGTTAAGAATGGAAAACAAGACTTGAATGCCCTTTAAAATATTGGTCGAAAAAATGCAGCTCAGATTTTGGAAAGTGACTTCGGCAAAATTTTGAATTGGAGAACTTACTCTTGCCTTATCAACTTCAAATTTTTAGGGTTATTTATAAAAAAAATTGACTGAAAGTCAAATTAGTTTGAAGAAAAATATTTTTTGAAGAGATTTATCACGAAAAAGTTGGAGTGGGGGCATTTTTGCCCACGCCCCTCCTGTAAAACAGGGTTATCACAGAATGAGATAAGTGACGTGATAGGTATTGTGTCGTCCAAGATTTTTAATTTCGCACAACATTGAATTGGACAACTGATTTGATTGATTTCACTCTTTTATTATTTGCAATTTGGCAATGGTAAAAAAGCTGATTTGCTAAAATACTGCAGACATGAAATGTTAAGCATTCAAAATCAGATGCGCAATTCGGAAAAATAGGAAGTCTTTAGACGCAAACTGTAATCTATTTCACAGTGATGATTTAGCGATTTCGAAATCGGTTATGAATTTAAAAAGTAAGAATTGCGAAATTGCGTTGCGGACTTCAAAAATTCATTTATTAAGATAACTACTTCGTGCGCGGAGGAATCTGCACCTGTTTAGGAGCAGAGGTGGAGTCTAGGACTCAAAGCTCGAGATCAAGGCCAAGGACACAAAAAAACCCGAGACCAAGGCCAAGGACAGCCCTTCCGAGGACAGACCCTCTCGAGGCCAAGGACAGAAATGCTTGAGGCCAAGGTCCAAGGACACGTGCATAAATGTTCTCCAAAAAAAAGATCTTTAAAAACATTTTTCAGGCGAACTCCCGAAAAAGGTGTTCAAAAATCTTTTTCAGGCGATCAACAAAATTTTAACATTTCAAAAAATAGTGCTGTCTTCGACCCAAAAACAGGGCAATTTTTGAGAACTTGAGGCTTCGAGGTCAGGGACTTGACCTTCGAGGCTTAGCACTTCAAATTGTGTCCTCGAGGACTCAGTCTCTGCTCAAGAGTTTTTAACGATTCAGTGTTTCTGTGGATTTCTTTGAATACTTGTCTACTGAATTTGCTGCTTGTTTGAAGCCACCAAAAAGAGACTATTATCGTAAAGCGTCATCAATGTGACCAAGGTGCATGTTGAACCCCGATCATGCGATCAGGGTCTTCGTAAAAACGACGCCTTTGCCCTTTCAGCCACGCTGCCGACCGATAGTAACGCGTAGTTTGCCGTTTCAGCCACGCTGCCGACCGATAGTAACGTGTAGTGGATTTTTAATGGGTTGGGGAAGTTGAAAATCGATTTCTTAGCGCGATTTTGTTGACTTTGAACTTCTAAGCAGTTGTGGAATTCCTTCAACACGAACTAGTCATCGCAATGAAAATTATGCGGATCATCTAGTAATTAGCGTTTGACGCTGTCCGTTGACAGGAGAAGAAATAAATCAAATTTGACACTTCACACAACTAACGGCTACTACATGAATTTATTTAGCGAGAAGCAACAAAAAAGCAAAATACAGAAAAGCAAATAGCAACAGTTTTTTAATTACCGTAAGAGGTTATTATTAAAGAGAACATGTATTTTATCATTTCATTTCATCTTCTTGCTACACAGGAAAATCAACAGCGCTCTACAATAAAACATTAATTATAATATAAATCAAGAGAAAAATGGCTTAAATCAAACGCTATGCACGACATTTAGCTATAAAATCAAATTAACAGTGACAAAATCCTTGTTCTAACTATTCTAAATTGAATTACAATGGCTAGTGACATAAATAATTGTGCATTAAACTAAATCTACAATATGTGAACGAATGAATCTAGAAAATAACAAAAATTAAAAACCGCTGTGGAAAAATAATAAAGAGCGCAAATTTTGCAACATGCGTATTTTTTTTTTCGAAAAACTGTGGCTGAAGACTCCTCGAATAAAACCACTACGTCATTTTTTTTAAATTTCACCTTTCAAGTGCACTGCTATTTGACGGATAATTCGGTCAATAATAAATTTTTTTTCAGTAAAACTCAAAGCGTGCTCAGAAAAGCAATAGTTTTATTAGTATTAATATCACAAAAGAAACTAAGAAAAAGGTATGCGCTTTTCAGTTTAGATATCTGCTTAAGAAAAGTACTTGAACACCTCGTTTAAAAGAATTATTTGATTTTAATAAATCAATACATTACGCACTATTAATTCCACCCAACCAAATTGCACCACTGGGGTTGAATTACTATAAAGAGCGAAAAAGAATAATCTAACCAGTAACCACTTCTGCATACGAAAATAAAATCGGATAACAATGGAATTAAAACCCTGACCAGTGGCGATCGGCCAATGCAGAGTATGCCAACCAAAAAAACACAAACCATACTTTCATATACACGAACTATTAATTCGATAACGCTAAGCCGCTAACACCAAAAAACCGACTTGAGGTTAACTAAAGCACTACGCAACCTTTTAAACTACACACCATCAGTCATTTCATTTCAACTGTTAATAACAACATATATTACACCGAATTACAGAAAACATCAAAAGTAACAATTAACACATCACAAATTACGCCTACTACCACCTAGCAACAATTAACAGAAACTCACGCTAAATTACACGAAAATGTTGAAACGAAAAATTCTAAATACTGACAAATTTTAAGAAACATACGTCCATTGTCAAATGGGCGAATGTTAGAAGAATAGGCTTATTAAAAACCATAGTAAATTCACTTGAAACTATCAAGCTGTGCAATGTGAGGGTCATATCCCTTACAAAAATTCAAACAAGCTTAATACTGGAAATGTCTCGTTTTTCACCAAACCAAATTTACAAAATTAAGGGGCTTACATGTTGGGAAAATTTGTCCAACTTAGATTCAAATCTATGTCGGTGAATCGGCCAAACCCACCGCTGCCTCCACTGATATCCAAAAGTTTGCTGAAACTGGTGTTGAGAGGTTCGTCTTTTGCTGGGCTAAATGTCGGGAGCATGGGCGTGATGTTTTTACTACACTCACCAAACTCTTTCAAAGGACCAGAGTTAGAATAGCCTGTCACAGAAGCTAGAGGAGGACGATGCGGTGATAAGCTATCAAAATGTCTGATCGGAGGACTAGGCTTATCAGGAGTCTTGAATACACTGCCGATTATTTCTTTAAAAAAATCACTTTCGATATCAGAATCGTCCGGAATGATTCGAATGGGGGAAGGAGGCACCGGAAACGAGGCACTATTCAAACTGCCCCCAGTTCCCCGCCAGTTCTCATCAAGTTCAGCTTGTAGTTTCTTTGGAGTCATATTTTCTTTGTCTTCAGGATCTACGTTCAGTTTCCTGAAATCAAAAACAAACACCGCGATAGTAATGGCATGCGCTTACTGGGTAAAGTATTATCACATCAGGTTACATTTCTAAACCGGCGATGAGCCGAGCAATTCCTAAACTGTGTCGTTGGGTAATACAACGTAATACTTGATCTCTTTGGGGTCAAGGTCAAGCAGTATTACTCGTCATTCGTCAAGATGCGCCAAGTTTGACTATACTTGCATCTAGTACTTCCAAGATGCTTTTTGTTGGTGGGGCTGGACAAATGCATTATCTTTTGGTTTACATGCATGAAAGCAGAAAAAATTCATTGAATGGAAAAAATTCATGCAGTAGTCAACGAATGACCTGAATATCTTTTATCGATACGTCAACTTTGTCGTTTCGTCATTGCTAAAAAATACATACCGCTGTTTTACGATTTTCTTCCATTTTTCCTTGTTAAGAGGAGTTGAAGTAGGTAGACCTTCTTCGTTTTTAATCGCTTGAGTTAAATCAACCAGGTCACTCTTCACTCGCCTCATTTGATGACGTACTGGAGTTTTTTCGTTGGCAGCCCTTAGCTTTTGTTGAAATTCTAAGCCCGACCCGCTGGCCTCAGGAGAACCCCATGAGCGGCGGCGTTTACGAGCACTTTCAAGTTTAGGAGAAACCTTCCCGATTCCCAAACTTTCTTGGTTCAAATAGGTCTTGAAAGGTGACCCAAGATCATTCAACAACTGGGAAAAGCTCTCCTCAGTAAGCCCCACATTTACGGGCTTAATTGGGTCTTCCTTTAACTTTGGAATTTTCTTAAATATTGTCTTTTCGTTCGATGAAGGAAAGGATTGGCTGGGAGACGGGTTTAATTCCTCCTAAAATCGCAAGATACAATTTAATGTTAAGCAAAACTTCATTAAATGAATCACACCAAAACATAGCTTCACCAAATCACTAAAATAAGTTTCTTACCAGCGGCGAGGCTTCGCCATTTTACTAAAAATACTTTCCTGAACTAAAGCTAGATCTCACTTTGACAAAAATGCACAAACTTGCTAAATGGTACTGTCCACAGTAAAAACAACGTTACCTAAAAATTGATGATGTTCCTAAACCCAAAAAGTCTTACTACGCCTTTGATGGTCTCCGATCGACAGATGATCGAATGTCAAATATATACACAATGCAGTACATAGTATGAATTGAATTCTTAATAAATCATTAAATCAAGTACCTTTACAAAATGCAGAGACGAATTGAGAGAATCGTTCAAAGTTCGAAGAGGTTCTTTGCGCGATCGCTTTCCGCTTTTGCAACTTGCCTGTCAATTTTACAATGAACATTAGTTTCAAGTCACTTCAATCAACTTCATAAACCAAGGAATCAAAAGGTGATAAATTGAAAGATCTCTTTCACAGCCTTTTTTTCTTTTTACCGATTTTAGTACAGCCACGGTTTAAATTCCAGATGTCCTGGCTGACAAATACAGACAGTGCTTTACTATGAATCAAATCGGGTCTTTAATCAAAGCCGAACCACTACACCACGATAAAGGTAATTAAGGAAATTTATTCTTGTCCAAAACATGCTCGTAGTGGCCTATGTAAAGAGCGTAACTTAACATGGTTCAGTACTTAACGTTGTCAATTTACCTGCAAGTTTTTAAGCATGCTAAAAAAAATGATCGACCCTTAAGCATATTTGCGCCTAATGTATAGGACATTAATTGTAACGATAGTAGGCAAGTAACGACATGCATTTATGTGGTAGTAAAAACTTTGTTGTCTCTTGAAGCACAAAAACAAACAAATATCAGGTAAAGATGAACCACGAACAAATAAACCGTTAACGTATCAGAACATGTTCAAAACATCGTACGATACCATCGAGGGCTCATAATCTATTAAATCAGTGCTTCCCAAATCCCAACGGCTGGTCAGTGTAAATTTTTTCTATCAGTCCGCAGAATATCTTCTTTCCACAGATCATTGCAATGTTTTTATCCACTATGAAACTCATTTTATGCTTGGCCTAGTTTTAGTCAGTAAAACTGGCGTTTCTGCACCTCCCTGTCACCATTCATCAAAGATGTTAAGCACATGCAACATTAATCCCAAGCAAAAAGAAAAACTGACTGAATTAAGTAGCGACTCTACTTTGTAGTCAAGATATAAAAAAGAGTCGTTGCCGCAATTCTGGAGACCTTTTCAAAGCAATATCCGTCTATACGTCTCATCACAATCGAGTTATTGATGGTATTTTTAACCAGCTACTTACGCGAGAAATTTTTCAGCTCTGACTTAAAACAAAGCAAAAAAATCAATTGGATGCCGAAGCCGAGTTACGTGTTTCGGAAACTTCTTTGCTGCCTCGCTTGTCTCGCATATAAGCATCAACAAATTTCCCACTAAATTGGCATATTATTGCTTGAACTAATTAATGTTTTGTTGCAATTTTTGTATTTAAATGCGTAAAATTTGCCGAAACAATGCATTATGCTATGCCGTTAATTTTGAAGTGGTTGACAAACGCGATAATAATTACTCGGGTATCCGTTATATTCATTGCGATTTTTTGGTGCCGGCCTGTTAACATTTCTTTAATTTTTACCGGTCTGCCAATATAAAAAGGTTGGGAACCACTGTATCACATGGAACGAAATTAGCGCATAATCTCAGTTTGTGTTAACAAGATCAAGAATGTAATTGTTCGGTTTACAAAACATTCTCAACCAGAAGCAACTCTTCGCCACAATTACTCATCTATGTACTAACCTGTGAAAGCAACGGAAAAGGACCGCCAGCTTTCTTTTCGGATCTCGATAGGGAAACGCCGCTATCATTAGGCAGAATCAAACCTGAATAAATAAATAATCAAGCTTGAAATTGTGAATCCATTTGAATTTACACGGAAAACAAGAAAGGTTTAATAAAGTGGACCATAAAAGATTAAACGGCAGATTAGCAAAGGCCATCTGAAATGACACTAAGCTAATAATTATTAAATAAATAGAATTGGAGCATGTCCGAGAGGCAAAGTCGTCGCTTTTACGACAACCCTGTTCGAACGATTTTGATTCAGGTCAGTGGTCACGTAGTTACGTCCGTAAATAAGACGCTTCACGATGATTATCTCTGCTGCTTGGTGACTTTGAAAAAACAGCAAATTTAGTGGGCGAGAATTCGAAGAATTTCACAAGAACAATGGATCACCGAAAACTCCTAAACAGGTACAGATTACTCCAAGTACTTAGCACTTATCGCAACGAACAGATGCAGTTGGTCGTCTAATATTTGTGGTCTGGCGCTGTTAAGTGGCAGTAAGATAAATAATATGCAACAAAAAAACTCACTTGAGTCGGAAAAATTGGAGAAGGTTTTGCTGGATGAACTAGGAGTGCAATGACTCCCATCGCATCCGGAATCAAGAAGAGACGATGAACTTTCCTGACATTGCATGTCGGTCAAATCAACTTTCGCTGTTGGTGATTCCTTTGAATTCTGCGTGCAATTTAACATACCAATTCGACTAAAATACAGCAACATAGTACAATGGGAAAGATGATGTTCAGGCTCGGACTGGGTCTAGCAAGGCATATTTTTTTCGGTCATTAGCCTATAATTTTAGCAAATGAAAAATGCTTCGCCATTTTAATTAAAATGACTGAATAAAATTGAAGATTTTGCATACTTTTTGAGTACAAGTCTTAAAATTATGCTTGCAACTGTTGAAATGACTTGAAATTTTTGGAAAAATTCGAAATTTGGACATTTGGCGAAGGTTTTGCCGGCTGAAAAATAAACTCTGTGTAGGAGATATTGTTTCCATGGCACGGCAGTTTAAGGTAACTGGATTTTTTGTAACACTTACCGCTTTGCTGTAAATTAACTGGAATTATTTCTCTGATCTTCGTTTACTTGAACAGAAGATAAAGAAAAGTACTCTTAGAATAACAACTCGAAGTAAATAATTTTGTAGTGATAAACTGGCAAGATAATGATGAGCTCTAAGTTAGGGTACCTGTAACAGAGGAACTGGTAAAAGTACATAAGGCTGCGAACAGTAAGGAAGTTGGGGTAATATTGGCTTCTGTTCTTGTCCACTCGATTGTAACGACCAAGCTGTAGATGGAGCCGTACCCTAAAAATGATTTTTCACTATATGGGTGATTACGCATGCTAAGCAAAAATATTTTCCGACTAGGGCGCTATGCTTGATTGTTTTGCAATACAGTGTTAAAGATGAAAAGGGTCTAGCAAGCGCGAAAGCAGACAAGACAAAAAGGTTGAAAAAGGGCAATTTAGACATGAGAGAGTAAGGCATTGCGCAACTTCGGATCAGCAGATACTGCTTGGTGGCAAAGAACAAAGGTCTGTTAGGAAAAACGCTGGCCACATCAAAAACATAAAAAAACGACGGCCCACACTTGAAGAGAAACGCGGTTGCTCCCATATTGTTATCATTCTCCAAAGAATGTCAGTTTACATGGATATTCAATTATTCATTGTTCATGTTGTGCCCAGATTCCTTGTACGCGAACTAGGATCCCACAATCTCGTAAAACGTTTCGAAGAAATACAAATATTGAAATTTCACGTTTGGTGATTAAGAACCAAAAACTTAACCAAGTGCATAAATGAATAGGCTGAAAAATGCATGTAGTGGTCAATAATTCTCTACAAACCACACTATCCAGTGTAAGTGGTCGCATGTTGAGATCGGGTCGAAGCGTCCAATACGAAGCTTTTGAACCAGTGGTAACTTCTCGGACAAATAGGTCATGCAAAGAAAGATTATGTCGAATCGAGTTCTTCCAACCTAGAACAATATTAAAACAAAAATATGATTTTGATTTAAATTACTTTGCTATACATAAGTTGAAAAGAACAGTGACGCTAAACTGCTTTAACATTTCTAAAAACTAATTCCCCCCACCCCAAAACCAACCAATTGATTTGTCAATTTCCATGAATAATTCTATGATGCTGAACTGGAATTGTAGGCTATATTACATTTTCACCTTTTTTCAGTCGAAAAAAGGTTCTAGTATAGTATGAGCTAAAAGAATAAGATCTCTTCTTTGGTGTAAAACGACAGGGTAAGATTATCGAGTTTGTGATTCAAATGTTTAATTTCAGCTAACCTGGTTTCGCAGTTTTAAAGTAAGGAAACTTTTCTTCTATCCACTGGTATATTTGACGTAATGTCATCTTTCCTGTGATGCTGCTGTTAATGGCAAATTGGATCAATGCCATGTAAGAATATGGCGGTCTACGATTACTTTCGTGACGCTGAAATAAAGAAAAGTTTTCAGATGCTCTAGAGATCGTTCAGCCGATAACATTCAAACCTACTTAAATGCTTGTGTTTTAGCAGCACACTCAAGTCTGAATTTAGTCGCTAGTCAGTATTTCTTCCACTAACTAGGTCCTTGGCTATTTTCAAAGGTGGGCACTTGGCAGCAACTTGTAGCCATATTCGCAACAGCAACTTCGTCACTTTTCGGCAAAAGTATTCTAATCGATAGCAAGATGCAAAAATAAAGGCTTTATAGTTTTGCTTATAGAGGCAGCAATCAGGATGGTACAGGCACAGACAGTGATTAGTTAGTCTTGCCAATCAAAATCGACAACGTTGCGCTAAACACAGGATGCAACAATTGATCGAGAAAAATGGAATCAACGCAAATAAATAATCTAATAAAATTGCGCTATACTAAATTTAGAAATCACATTAATTTTACTTGCAGCTGTCCTCATTTAAGAGGTAGCTAAATAAGGTTAATTTAAAACCGAGAAATTTTAAGTACTGCACCAGTTATTAAGCACATAAAAAAAGGCCCTGCTAAACTCCTAATCGCTAAGTGTACTCATTATAATTATTATTTTGAATCTTACACATATTGCTTCAAGATGTGCACCATTTTGACACCAAGGACCCCAAGACACAAACAAAAACAGTGGTAATACCAGTGCCTGCATTTCTTGCTTTCTTTCTGTTTGTAAGGGTACTGGCATAAAATTATTCATTCCCATTTTTCCAAGCCATGTAATGTTGGTCAAACTATCATCAGTCGTAGCCTCAGTTCCACACTGTTGTAATGGTGAGTGATGGTTTTTAATATTACAAGAATTTCCAAATTGCAAGTAGTTATTTTGTACTTGGAGCATTGAATTTGAATAAGTTTGAACTATTGCACCTAAAAGCAAATGCATAATTTAACCTTGTATTTCCAAGAAGTCAATCTATAAGCTTAAATTACCGGTACAGTAACCAATAAGTCATGACCTGGTAAATTGTGCCAGTAATTTGTTTACAAAAATTTAATGTATGGTACCTTACGCAGCAGTTTTCATTATTCCTTAACCATATTATTATACAGTCATCGTTATAAAATATTTACATACCACACATGAGTTTTTCTTTTTCCCATTCTGTCTTTGGTAGCAACGGGAAATTTTTTCAAAGCCAGTTTCTATATCACCACTGTTCACTGAGCTAATGACACTGTTGATTTTAATGAGATGGTCATGCCAAAAACATATTAGTACAATATAATAACTGTTTAGAATCAACTTGAACAAGTTTGTGTTTATTTTCTAAATATTTGCATAGTAAGAAGTAACTACAGATCAACTACTCATTAAAATGACTCATTAAAAGGAACTCAGATGCACGACTCATTAAAAGGAACTCTTCATCCAGAATTTTTTAATATAATCAGTCTCCTACATACCTTCTGAAACAACTCCATGAGCAGAATTCGGTTGATAAAGCATTTGTCCGCTTTCTGGTATCGCAAATTGCATCGGAACATCTGGAGTCTGTACAATTGTTGGATAAAAACAATGATTGCAGTGATGACTTGGTTGCAACTGAAATTGTTCATTCGAAATAGAAAGTAAAGAATTTAAAGGTGGATTATTCACTTGAACAGATTGATAGTGTTGAGGCTGGGAAAACATCTGTCCATTCATTTGTTGCTGCATCCCAATAAAGTTTGTTTGCAAAACAGTGTTTTGTTGAACCATTGAAACTGGACAAGTAGCTGAAGGGCTTATCTTTTCAAAAAAAACTGAAGTGGACTGAAGTTTTGCATTTGTTGGCAAAGATTTCAACATATTCTGCTGTTTCACAGCAACTTCCTCTTTAATTTGTTTTTTTAGTTTTACAGGAGTTGGTTGAAGATTTTCAGTTTTGTTTAAAAAGTTTAGGTTATTTTCTCTGTTTGTCTTATTTTGATCAGACTCACAGGGAAATGAACTACAACCTTTGTTTTCCGCTTTGACATTTAAAGAAGGAAGTATTTTTATGTTCCTCATACTTTTAAGACGAGGTAAACTTGCATTTGAGCTTACATCTTTGGATGCTATCACGCCTGAAGAATTTCGACGAAGCAAAATTATTGGTTTGTGAGATTTGGTCTTTTTTGAATTCCCAGTCAAGTCGATTTCAGTTTGGCATGTAGAACCACTACTTTTTGCTTCCATACTAGTATTCCTTTAAAGAATCCTCTTAAATTCTCATGCATTAAAAATTTTACAGAGGCAGTGAAAACTTCAATTATATACAAAATAGAAATTGTTATATATACACACAATAGCTATGTACAATTTCTTATGGCATACCCATAATAAATCTGAAGCTCTGAAAATAAACAAACACTCAAACAGTATGAATACCATTAGGTATGGTATATATCGGTACTTCTTGAACTGAAGTTCATAGCTGGCGATCTACAAAGAGTGTCAACTTAATGTTAATAAACAAGCTACATGCACAAGTTATGTATGTATGTAGATTGTAAATTTTTTTCATTTTACAAAAAATCTAGAATGAAAAATATGATTTTACACTTTTTTATAAAAACAATATCAGATTTAATAAGGGCACACTGCACAACCCAAGACTCATTGCTCAAAACTCAGAACTTAAGAACAATGCCAGCTTTGGCAGTTTGGCATGAAAAAAATAAAGAAAATAAAGACAATCTGAAATGTGGTGAATGCATAAAATGTCTGAATAATGTATATACAATTTTAAGTGCTCAGTAGAGCTTTTTTTTCCTTTTATATAATGGCATTATTGATTTGTTTAAAGACTATTTTATTCACACATTAATTGCCCACCAGTTTTTGCCAAAACTACTCAAAATGTCAAATGAAGCAGCAGTGTTCCTCTTAAGTTTTGGTAAGTCAACCTGCACCCAAAAAATCAGCAATTTTTCAACAACAACCAATGGAAAATCCAAAAATCAGTCAGCATGCGCCCAATAAAAATGCTGATTCATTGATAAAAATGGGCCTAATGCTTACATAGCGTAGCAGTGCTAAAATAATAGTGCTAAAATTTTACTGCGCAAGTGCGCATATCACAAATTTTCCAATTTTGGCAGCTATTTTAACTTTAAGTGTCAAAGTAATTTTTGTATTTTGCTGCAGATAACAAAACATTAATTCTATGCATCAAAAACGAGTATACTGGTGGTTGGCATCACTGAACAAATGCTAAACAATAAGTATGCTCGTGGTTGAAAATCAATGTGTTAAAAAAGGATGTTTCTGTAGTATCTAGTTTTTTATTAATTCGGACCCAAATCTAATCCAAACTCGAATCCTTGCTCTGAAGCTACTCAAATCCTAATTTCAACCAGTTTTACCACTACGCCAATTTTTTTCTGGTACAAGAGCAAATAATTTCTGGCAATTTGGTAAACATAGCTTTAGAAAATTTGACAAATTTGTGAAAATATAACATTTGGTATATTTAATTTTGGATTGGTATAAAATTTAGGGCACATAAAAGTCTTTTTAGAGCTTTGAGCACAATTATTTCAAGAAAATTTGGGCACTCATCGATTAGCCAACGAAGTTAGAGAGAATTCTGATTTTAACCCTTGATAAGTAAATGAAAAATGCGCAAATGAATATTCCTCATTTTTTTTTTTTTCTATTTAACTTAAAAACTTTTTTGTGAAACAATAAAGTCCCTTTAAGAAATTTTACGAGTCTGGTTTTGAAAATGAGTTACTCTATTCTGGTACTGGTAGTGTATTAAGGGAGTAACTATTTCACTGAAAAATTTTAGGTTGAACAGAATAAAACATAGATGAGCTGTGATGAAAATTCATCCGCCCATTTTTCATTTACTTTTTTTTAATTTTAAGGCTTGAAATTAGAGTGTAAGTTAGGCTTAAGGTTAGGTTTTAGAGTAAGGATTTGCATTTCTGATTCAAAGTGACTTGGTGTACAGAACGTGTGTGCAGCCTTTTAACCAAATAAAGATTTTTGATCACCGAACTCGTTTAAGTAACCGGAAATTTCTATTTTGATTAGGGTTAGATTTGGGGTAATAGCTAAGATTGCAATTGAACAGCTGCATCAAAGCTCTACAGTGCAGTAGAGTGTGCACACAGACTGACAGATTGTGAGCCAAGCCTTTTAATTTCTGGTAAGGGTTAGAATTAGATTTGAGTCAGAATCAATAAAAAAACTAGATACTAATTTGGCCTACTATGGAAATTCCAGTGAAATAGTCTCTTCCAAAGATTAATTGTTAAAGTTTGAATTAATTAGCATCACACTTATAATATTTTAGTATAGTGTATAGCCAAATGGTAACAACCAGTTACAGTAGTATGCTACAATATTGCAGATTGGGTTGAATAATTGAGATAGGCTGGTCTCAAATTTTTCAAAATTTAAAATTCATACGTTTGCTTAGTTTATGTAGTAGTTTTTTGTTTTTTTGTCAACCAGCAATGATCATTGAAACCAAAAGGAAGTGAATATTTGTTATTTCACTTTTCAGTCATTGGAAACTTTTTCAGTAGGCCTACAGTAGGCTATCCTACTGTCTGACAGTCTGAATGTAGATAAAAATTTTTGTTGAAATAATCACTTCTTTTTTTCATTTTTGTGCTGCAAGCAGTAGCCTACTTAAATTACAGTATAGGGAGAACGCAGGAGGATGCGTTCCCCCATCAAGAATTAGTAGGCTATCCCCTTATCGAAATTCAGCATCCCCCCACACAGCACAGAACAGAGAAAGAAAGTGTCCAGGTTGATTTGGACATGAAGATTTTTTTCTGGTCTGCACCAAGAGTTTGAGCAACAAAATGGCCAATTTGGACGTGGAGATCTTTTATAATCATGAATATTTTTATTTTTCCACCATGAAACATTTTCACTAGATTCATACCAGGATGCATCCCCCCATCTGCCATCCTACATTTCACAGTCAACCTTTTTACCTGAGGTTTTGCAATGGTGTTGACAAAAAATTTCAACACCATTCTGTCATAAATATTGGTTATTGCATCACAGAAGCTTGTATTACAAATAGTGTTATCTTATGAAAGTAGAGATCAACTGTGATATCTTTTATGACGAAATGGTGTTGATTTTTTTCATGAACACCATTGAAAAGCCTCGTGCAAAAAAAGGTTAAGTTTAATAACAGTGTAAGTAATCGCAAAAGCAGGTAGGCCTATACGTATAGGCCTAGGCCTAAAGGTTTAGCATTCACCGAGCATAAGTACGAGTAAAAAAACCTGATTCTGGGGTTCTTCCGGTGAAGTCACAGCAAGCTGAGCTTGTTTTAAAATTTAAAACTTATAAAAAAATCTTACAATTCATATTGATGTTATGTAGCTTCACTTGTAGCTCTTTATCGAATGCTTGTATTCTGATGATGTTGATCGCCATGACCAACGAAACGTCAATAAAAACAACAAGGCTTTTAGGATCAAGCTTTCTGTGACTGTGACTTCACCAGAAGAACGCAAGAATCAGGTGTATTTTACTCGTAGTGTACAGTATTGGTAAGTACGGTAATCATCAATCTGTCAACTTTGTATAAGCATTACCGTAGTTTCTTTAGTTTAGTTTTATAGAAACTACACGAGTTATCAGTAAATTTTGTACACTATCAGTTATGGTTGCTCTCTCAGCTCTAACATTTAGGCTAGGCCAACTGAACAGGATTTATTTCTAAACTGGAGAGCAGTTGACATTGACACTGCTGCTTCAGTAGGCTAGTCTAGTCTAGTCATAAGTCAGTAGCCTCACGTAAAATACTTTCTCGCAGCTGGATGAAACATTGCAAGCTGCGCGGCAGATAACTTCTAGTAGTAGGCCTAGTAACGTACACAAGGCCTACCCTTGACTTCTAAGTTAGGCTACTCTAATGAAGAAAAATAGTAAAGTAGTAAACCAGGAACTCGATTTGATTCGGCCTTTCTTCAAGTCCAAACCTTTTTTTATTTCAAACTTGGTGCGCATATCAAGCAACCAATCACAATCTCGTATTTCGAGAAACAGCTGGTTAGCGATTGAGCTCCGCGTCGTTTATCGCGTCGAGGTTTCTAAGGGCGCTGTCGAGCCCAGCAGTGCTTTCTTATTAGTGAAAATCTTAACTAATTCTTTTATCACACGTTTCTTATGAGTCATTGAACCAGTCACTTTTTTGGTTAAGGCTGGCTGTTCTTGAATTTTCATGATCTTTTAGCCATTGGCATAGCCAGAATTTTTGATTGGGGGGGGGGGCAAACCACGAATCACATGCAATGATGTCATCAGAAATTTCGAAACAGGAATTTTTTGAGGGGGCAAAGATAACGTAGAATGGAAGATCAGAAGGCGTGGCCTGGTGTTGGCACGTAACTAGAAACTCCTTCAAGGGAGAGAGCTTAAACCAATAGTTAAAAAGCGAACATGTCTAAATTGGGAGACGTGTGTTGAATAGAGAAGTGTACTGTATTTCAAACGTATCACAGACAGTGGCGGATCCAGAAAATTTTGGTGGGGGGGGATTTTAAGCACAAAACCTCAAAAATTCGGATGTCTTCACCAAAATTGAGAGTGATTTTTCGGCCGAAATCGGAAATTCAAACGATTTTTTCGCCCAAAATCAGGTGGTCTCCAAAAAAAAAAAAAAAAAAAAAAAAGGTCTTCACCAGAATTGAGAGTGATTTTTCGGCCGGATTCGTTACGTTTAGGCTGGTGGGGGGGATGCATCCCGAAATGGAGCCGAATTATTCGAAATAGAGGCTGATTTTTCGGCCAAAATCGTTAATTTTAGGCTGGTGGGGGGGATGCATCCCCCCCACCCCCCCCTAAATCCGCCACTGATCACAGACGTGGTCTGGGGGCCAAGCCCCCAGCCGCCGGTGGCTATGGCGGTCTGGGGGAGAAGCCCCCAGCCGCCTGGCGATGTTTGGTAATTTTTTGGAAAAAAAGCTATTTTAATACCACTAGATCACATTTCGCACGTATTCAGAGTCATTTGAAAGTACTAGATTTTTAACATTTGAACGCAAATTGAAAAAATTAAGTTGTTCAGTCCTTCTTTTGCTTGCAATTTAAGTCAAAAACATGTTTAAAATCTGCTATTTTGGGGTTAAGTTTTATAAGTGATTTGGCCCAGGTTGGGGGAAGTAAAGTGCATTGCCTCCTGCAATATGTTAGCAGTAAATAACAATCTAATCGAGTATTTTCCTTAGAGATTATTACTTTGTCATGAAAACAACCAGTTATAGGAGTACATATACGGCCAAGAGCGCAGGCCCTCTCAATTCAAACATTTGTTCAATGAGCATTCCCCTTACTGCAGCTAGTTCTTTTCAGAAGTATTTTTTTGCTTAAAAACTGATTAGGTGGAGGTGAATTGTTATTGAAAAATGTACAGTAGGTAGTTACGCCTACAAACCATGTTATTGCCCGGGCCGGATTTACATTGAGTTGAGCCCCTGCCAGTTTGGGATTTTTGCATTGGTGGGCAAGTTAATGCAAAACGTTATCTTCGTTAACCACTAGTCCGTTAACAAACTTCACGCCTCCGCTAACGTTAATCCGTTATTTTCAGCTTTAATTAACGGAAGTTAATCAAGTCCGTCAATTCGTTAATATTTTGCTTGCAATTTACATTTCTTTTTATTCACTCGCTTCTAGAACACGTAATAACACTGTTGAGCTGATTGTAAGGAAATATTTATTGCTACGGTGGTCTTTTTGTTTTGTGGAAGTTATATTTTACAGTCTAATCTAATTTAAAGACAAAACTAAGTTCAAATACACTAACGAAGCTGCGATCAGAAGATCTTTGGCAATTGCAAACAGCGATATAATTAATAAACCTATGATGTTGCAGCTTAATATTTGCCACGAAAAAGCGCTCCTTTCTTCGCTTTCTTCTTTAAAACTCATGCTAATGAGCGACAACTTTTACCAGTGCAAACTGGTTTGTACCGGTATGATGAATGAATAGTGCAAGACATTAACGATGAAAACCTTAACGGAAGTCTACAGAACTTAACGGGAATTAATTTAGTCCGTTATGATGAAAAAACTTTTTAATGGATTAACGAGTTAATGAAAAAGTTAGCTTCGTTATTAACGGATTAACGATTAACGGACTTGTGCCCACCTATGGATTTTTGCAATATTTTCCTGCCAAATACAGGTGAAGACCAAAAAAATCTTAAATGAGTGCGGGGCTCCTAGCACTGTGCCATATGTTAAATCCATCCTTGGTTATTCCATTACGTTCACAAAAAGGTTAGATGAGGGTCTTAGTTTGCAACTTTTCGGATAAAAAACCTGAACTTCACTCGGGTTATACGTTTAAATTGGTTGGCAGACATTAAATTGAGAGGCCCGGGCCGCTGGAACAATATTATTGTTGGGGGGGCTATTTAAATATTATTGTAAGGGGCCCATTTAAATTGGTTGGAAAAATTAAATCGAAAGGGCTCGGGCCCCTTGGAACATTATTATTTTTGGGGGGCCCATTCAAATTGGAGCCATTTAAATATTATTGTTGGGGACCCATTTAAATTGGTTGGCAGACATTAGATTGAGATGGCTGGCCCCCCTGGATCAATATTATTGTTTGGGGGTCATTTAAATTGGGGACCATTTAAATATTATTGTAGGGGGCATTTTTAAATTGGTTGGCAAAAATCAAAGTGAGGGGCCCGGGCCCCCTGGATCAATTTTATTATTGAGGGCTCATTTAAATTGGAGGCAATTTAAATATTATTGTAGGGGGCCCATTTAAATTGGTTGGCAGACATTAAATTGAGATGGCCTGGTCCCCTTGGATCAATATTATTGTTGGGGGCCATTTAAATTGGTTGGTAAAAATTAAATTGAGGGGGCCCTGGTCCCTTAGATCAATATTATTGTTAATTACTGTTGTACGCCAGTACTGTTGTACTCGAAGATGTTAAAAGAAACTAAAACCAAAGAAACTATGGTCTTTTTTGTGATATTTTTATCTTTGGTAGCGTTTCATTTGGGGGGGAGGGGCGGGTCCCCTGCCCCCCCCCCTTCCCATCCAGGCTACGCCTATTGTTTTAGCCTCATTTGTTCTTAATTTGCTCTTAAATTTTATGAAGAATAAAGCGACACAAAATTATCCATGGTTGATTAAAAGTTATCTATATTTTGTAAGCGTTTTGGCCCAGGTTAGGGTAAGTATAGTAGCCTACACCTTCCTGTAATATTTTAGCAGCAAATAATAATTTACACGACGATTTTTCTTAGAGATTTTTGTTTTGTCATGAAATTAACCAGTTATAGGAGTACTCAGTACATATACGGTCAGGGGCCCAGGCCCTCTCAATTCAAATTCAATAATTTGCAGTGTTGGGCATTAACTCAAGCTTATTAACTATAACTTTCGTTAAACTACTTGATTGTTTACGTTCATTCGTTAAATTTCCAGGCTGCACCATGCATCCTAATGCCATAATAATAGAAATAAAAAAATAAAAAATGGCTTCCACACGGCCTACCTTTATTAGAATAGTAAATACAAATCAAATCAAATCTTTCATTATACTCGCTGCAATACGCCGAAGCGTGTAACGAGTTGGGGGGGGCCCATCACGTCATTGCGCCCTGGCAACACAGCTCATTTTGAAGAAATGTCGCAGCGGTGGCGAGCCGTTGGCAACACTGTGTCCGATTTGACCGGCCCGAGATTTGAACCTCAGACCTCCCGATCCAGAGACGAACGCGTTACTGCTCGACCAACTGGCCGGTAAATAGTAAATACCATAATAGAAATTAGAATGAGTAATTTTTACCTCGTATGGAAATGAAATTATTTTATTTGGCATCAACTCTAGGTTAATACTGAATTTCTTTTTTAATTAACGAATTAACTTTTAACTTTCACTTGTGTTAATTTTTTTTTTTCAGTTAAATATTTAACTTTAACTTAGTTTAAAAATTGCTTGAAAATTGTTGGCGAATTAATTGTTAACGAAGTTAACGTTTCTCATTAACTTGCCCGGCACTGATAATTTGTTCAATGAGCATTTACCCTGGCTTTTTTTTTTAAGTATTTTTCCGCGTAAAAACTGGCGAGGTGGAAGTGAATTGCTATTGAAAAATGGTACAATAGATGGTTACACATACTAACCATGTCGTTCCCGGGGCTGCTTTTCATTGCGCGGGGTCCTTCGGGGATTATTGCAACATCTTCCTGCCAAATACTGGTAAAGAACAAAAAGTCTTACCATCTGAGCGCGAGCCCTGGCACTGTGCTATATGGTAAATCTGGATCTGATTAATGCATTAAGTTCATAACAAGGTTGGATGAGGGCCTGAGGTAGCAACGTTCAAGAAAAATATTCTTAGTTTCACCCGGGTTATACATTTAAATTGGTTGGCAAAAATTGAATCGAGGGAGCCCAGGCCCCCTGGTCGTCAATATTATTGTTAAATACTGTTGTACGCGAAAATGCTTAAAAGATACTGAAACTGAAGAAACAAGTCTTTTTTGTCACATTTTTATCATTAGTGGCATTTCGATTGGGGTGGAAGCGCCCCCCTCCCTGGCTACCCCTATGGTTGAGACAAATTTCGAGCTCGGGACAGATCCAAAACGATTACAGTGTGACGAAACCAGGATGACTAAGAAAGCTTTACTTCCCCCCAGCCCCTTAGCCTAGTAACATAGAAAATTTGATCAAAAAATGTCAGCGTTTAAACGTGTTTTGAACATGATCCGTAAGTAAAGAGGAGCTGAAAGGGTAGGGCAATTTATTTCTTTCAACTGGCTTCAAATCTTAATTTGCAAGTAGTTCTTTCAAATGGCTTTAGAAACGTGTAACATATGATCCAAATGTAGTTAAAATGGATTTTTTTTTCCCAAAAAAATCACAACGGTCGGAAGGCTGAGGGCTTTACCCTCAAGACTCCCGTCTGTGATATCTTTTCGGACAAATGAATTCCGAGTTTTGGTTCAAAGCTCTTCTCCCTTAGCGAAATCTTGGTCGCGTGCCTAAGCGAATAGGAGTACAGTTTTTCCAACCCGTCAGCTAATTTACTCCTCGTTTTCGCTAAAATTGGTCCTGTTTTCTCCCAAACTTAGGGTGTGATGTGTTCCTTAAAATGTCAATCCTTTGCTCCAGATAAATCTTCAACCACGACGGCCCTTGAACTTGTTCAAATCAGCGAAGTTATATTTTCGATGCTGTCAGATTTATTTGACTATAAAAGCGCTTCAACTTGAAAATGATTTTTCAAACCACTTTGATAATTGTGAAAATCCAACACTTTGAACAACACAAAAATGCACTTTGAAACATAAGAAAATTTACTACATCAGTGTAACAATGCTTTGTCAGACTTAAAACTGCACGCAAAAAAAACAAGAACAACAATGTGTAGGTAGATGAACAAGAAGTTAGCGTATTGATCACTCAAAAATATCACAAGGCAAGATTTTTCTTTGAAAATAGGCAGCTATAAAAACGCTTTGTACGAAATAGAAGAAACTGTGTTAGCTACACCTGCCTCATTGCGCTTTCTACGAATTTAAATAGCAAACATGGAGGAAATTTCAAAACCGATGGTACTAATACTGCAGGCGATAATGTCTTCTCAAGAGCGTGAACGGAGTGGATCGTCCATGCCCTAGGATTACTGTAATGTTAATGCGGAGTACATGGATCTAATGAAGCGAGCATGCTTTCAAGTCGGAAAGTATCTTTTTAAACCAGCAACTTATAGAAGATGAAGGAACGAGATTTGGTACACAACGATAATGTATGTGCTAACTTTGGCATCATGAAAAAAAGTCATTTTTTAGTAACCCAATTCTGATAAAATTGCGACATTACAGCATCTTTGTTGATTGCTACTAATGTGAGAGTGATTTCAGTTCGCAATCCTCCTCGCAGCGTACCGGAAAAACCTGATAAACATGAAATCTCATTTTCAACAATACATGTCACAAGAAAATACAACCACAGGCTTGCTCCCAATGAAACTGCAGACACTTTATCGACATCACAACAACAAATACTTTGCTAAATATCATTCCTAATTGAAGAAACCTTGCGTAGAATATGATTACATGCTTCTCTGTTGGCCTTCGTTGGCCGAAATGCACGGTTGCTCACAAAGAGTCAAGTCTTTTGTCAAAAGCACCTACTGACAAAACGTGAAATAATGGCGTGCGACTTCGTTGCAAATTTAAGACTGAATCTCATCAACAATATAGTAGCATTTTGTTAAATTTCTATTTCCGAAAAAAAGAGACAAAACCTTACAACGGACTCGAAAATCTAAATCTTTTTTTCTTTTGGTTAAGCTGGTCAGCATACAAGTAAAAAAAAGAAGTTCTTTACGACGCCAATGCAACGACAGGTTGACTTTTTTCGCAAGTGCAAGAAAATATAGTTGGCATATGAAAATTAACAAGAACATTAAATAAAAACTGCTACAGCTCACTAAATGAGACGTCTCAATGGACAAGATACACTGCAATAGTTTAACCAGTACCTAAATTGTAGGAGAAATGCGGGGGACGCGTCTCCCCATCAAAAATTAGCGTCCCCCAATCGAAATTCAGCGTCCCCTCACAAAAAAGAAAGCGCCGTGGACGTTTTCCTTCATTGGCTGGCCTTACATAGAATTTGGACGTATAAATGGCCGAAAAAAGCCTTTTTTCATCATCACCTATTGTGAGTATGAATATTTTGTTGTTTTTTCCACCCTGAAACGTTTTCATTTCAGGATGTGTCCAATTCCAGCTGCGAAAGCGTCCCCCAAGCAATATTTTACGGTTTAAGAGCTGAGTTTAACTATACAGTATTAATTTGTTTGCCTACGCTACCTTAACAATCGAAAATTAGTACACAACATAACGTTCTGTGAAAATATGCTAATGATTAAAGCAAGGCCTAAAAAATTTTTAATTGGAGATCTAGATTTGACTTGATTTCTGACAACAAAAAATGATATATGATAACACTAGAATTGGCATCGAAATGCTAATTTTTTAAACGAAAACAGCAAACCGTTGAACGGGAAGGGAAGGTTGGCAAAAGCATCAAGTTAAATTCATTTGAAACGTCCATGCTAAAGTACGCAAGTAAAAACTCTGGGAAACATACAATAATAACATCAATGCAACACTGCATTATAACATTCATCACAAACATAGACATTTCGGAGAACTACAAATAGCTAGATTAAGTTGTTCTAAAATCGTTAGCAAATCGTGAACACAACAAAAACAAGCAAATACAAGTTGAATAAAACACTGCACGGAATTTTGAGGTAAAGAGCTAGCGCTTAGACGTCCACCACGGCTTTATCACAGTGACCAATCAGCTTTGAGAAGTGGCGTGACGTCATTGCAAAGTGGCTTCTAATTGGTCAACCCACTGTGCTGCTGCTTGCTCGCTCTGGGCTATGAAATTATACACCCGTCTTGACGTCTTAACCTGTAAAAGACATAAAAAATGAAGTCATATTAAAGAAATTTAACTGATAAAGCCACTGACTGAAATTTTGATACATTACCAAAACGAAGAAGCCCAAAATGTATATTATGTTACCAGCTAATCTTTAAATGGTGTTTGCATTTCTAATTTGAATCGAGAAAAGGAAATCGAAAGATAGCAGAATTAACCAATTTGACTAAGAAAATAAGCTTCAATTCAAGCTCAAGATAGTTGACAAAATATTCAGGACTTGGAATATCACTACTCCGGTTTCGAAAAGCAAACAAACTTATATTTTCTATAGGCTATGCAAATGAAGTAAACGAAAACAAATTTCAAGATATAGAATTGGCCCGCTTACTTCAAAACAAGCTTTATCGCTAGCATCTTTTGGAACCCCTGATAATGAATCGAGTTTTCGGACGGATTCTAAATCTTTCAAGTCAATGATGGTCTTGGAGAGATTTGAACCTTCGTTGTCGTGTTGACGAAGCTGGACAGAAACAAAAAATATGATGAAGCTGAAGCCTCCTTAGTCCTTCTGCATAAACTTTGAAGATTTTTTTTTTCTTTTGCTCTAAGTCGTCGGTTCTTAGGTATGTTCTTAAAAATTAAAAATGGTCCAAAAAGAAAAGCAATCGAGATTTTATTGCCAAATGCCTATGATAAGATTTTGACAAGAAAGCAATTTTTTTAAGATTTTCACGCGCTTGCAAAATGCATTGAAGCATCGGCAATTCGGCATGGTTTAAAGTAAAATAAAGCTAGAGAAATCGATGTATAAAAATTCCCAGATTCCCTGCCATAACCTAAGCGGAATTGTAAAGTACACTCGTGTACACTGTACTCAAAAACCTAACTCAACATTTCTTGCGTCCAGCTTACAAGCGTCTAAATAATACAAAACACATAATCGTATTGATGTACATAACTAACAACAAGGGAAGGACAGGGGGACTGCGAAGGGACCGTTAGGTCTTCGAGTCAAGCTGCCACCCTAAACTACAGGTAATAACTTATCACAATTTTGTTCAAGAGTGGCTACAAATTAGTCGCTTGTTTGTTGATTAGTATTGTTAAGTGCTACGAAAACTACCCAAATGTAGTGTATGAGTATGAGTAAAATGCTGATTTGACACAACGATCGTTGAATCACCTCATGCTTGGTGGTATCCAGCACGAAAAACCTCAGTTTCCAACCTTTGATTAAAGCTCCTTGCTTCCATAACGCTCCTTCGTATGTGCGTACCTATGAATACGGTGTTAAAAACATTTGTGATAATTTTGATTGGTTTAAAGTATTGTTGCTGTTTTTTTTTTTTAATTTCGTAGTTATTCGTTTAAGGTGCAGTTGATCAGCTTCGGTGCAAAACAGGAAAGAATGAAAGGAAATCTGATAAGATCAAAACCTATCGGGAATAAAATGGAAAGATCAAAACTGAAACCTAACCGGCCAGTTGGTCGAGCGGTAACGCATTTGTTTCTGGAGCGGAAGGCCTGACGTTTAAAATCTCGGGCCGTTCAAATTGGAACAGTGTTGCTAACGGCTAGCCACCGCTGCGACTTTCTTCATGAGGAGCTGTGTTGTTCACAGGCGCAATGACGCAGAGACGGCCCCGAGAACTCGTTACACGCTTCGGCGTAGTACAGCGAGTACAATGAAAGATTTGATTCGAACTGAAACCTTAAACAGACCGCAAATCGACAATTATATAGAAACCAGTGTACGCTGTAAAATGATGAAAAAATCCCATAAGATATTCAGTCACAAACTAAATCTTTCTTAACTTCGGAAGCCAAATAGATATTGAGGGAAAAATACTGAATCAAGTAAGTTTGTTAAAGAAAAATAACATCGTGTTAAGTGACCTTTTTCGTTAACGTCCTAAAACAATTACAACTTTTTAATTTATTTATACAATGACTTCAAGCGCCGCTAAAACGTAGCACGATCTTTCTGGGTCAAGATCATTTTCAAGTGCTCCTAAACCGTCCAGGCAAATAAGAATTTTTTTAGCTTTTTTTCAGGCAAATACCTCGTCAGTATTAGAGGTGAAGAAACAATCTTCCTCCAGAGAAGACGCGCTTCCATTTTCATCGTCCAAGGAATTACGGCGAGATCCTCCAGATACAACAACTTCTTCCAGGATGCTCGACTTCTGTGACGTTACAATGGAAATGATCACTTCCGACTACTTTGACTATAAAATTTGTGCCTTTCCCGAACCACTCGGTTCTGGTTTGGTTGGTTTGTTTGGTTGACTCTACTTGGTCAAACTAAAGACTCTAAAATTGGTAGCTACCCCCGCATGACGTTAAAAACGATCGAAAAAAGCTTACACTGTGACCAGTAGAACGGTAGCACGAAGATGACTAAAAATCCTTCGCTCTTGACCAAAACAATGTGTTAATTAGAAGAAAAATTACGACAAGGAAGATAATAATACAATGTACATTATAGGTTGAAAAACAGAAAGGATATTTCATGTTTTCTTTCCTGTCACATAGGCAAATAGGAAGAAGCGAAGAAGCTCCGAGGGGAATCTACTTTACAGGACAAAATAGTTGAAATTATCTAACAAAATGATGGTAGTGATTTATCACGTCCAAATACTAGAGAATTATTGTTACCGTAATCATAAACATTTTTAAAGACTGCTTCTTAGAGAGCCTCAAGCCATAAAGATCAAAGTTATTTTGTTAAATAGTATTGAAAATTAAAATATTAGTCGTGGTGTAACATACCCCGCGTTACTTACTTCACTATTTCTTCTTGATCGCCTTGCCGTGGATTGCCGCTGAAAATACAATTGACAATCACCGAAAAAAAGTTCCAGCTTGATTGCTTAAAAGCTATTACGCAACCAAAAATTGCGGAGTGATACAAAACTTCTACACCGTATATTAATTGAAATTATAAGGTTTTTCAATAACAATCTTTTGGAACGTTGTTTGATTGGTTTGGAAAAACGCTTTGTTGAACCAAGCAAAATTTAGAATGTAACGTGATTCTTCCTTCAAGTTTACTTTTTGACTAATCAGTGATTAAAATGTTGCTTAATTTAGTGCATACAACTTACCACTCTATAGTCTATATAGATCTATCAAGAAATTTTATCAAACACAATGCTATGTCTAGGTGTATACTTGTAAAATCTCGCAAAATTTTAAAATATCTATAGCTGTAATATTTGGGCAGGCTGAGAAAATTCAAATTTTGTGTTTTTTTAACTGAAGAAGTCAAGGCTGCTTGAGTGAAGACAAAAAAATATTAAATGAAAAATCTCCGGTCAAGACTGTTGTGCTTTGCTTAATTTTGTTGCCATGTTGATTTCTTATTTTGTTTGCTTTTTTGGTTTTCCGCAACTCGATGACTAAATTCTGTCTGTCTGCCTAAAAATCACCAAATCACAATAGAAAGTACACGTACCTTGTTGAGAAAGTCGGCTGTGGACTGCTTGTGCAAGGTCAACACATCATTCCGAGCTTTCAACGAGGCATCCGGCAGCTGAACCTGTGGTCACATGTCTCATATAAGTTTGTGTAATAACATCTACCAATCACTGGTTTAGTCAAGTGGATATCATACAGCGCTGCTATCGACACGACAGACTCGGGTTCGACTACAGTTTAGGTCAAACTGAAGTTTGTAAAATTTGTATTCACAGCTTTTCTGCTTCACGATCGGCATTGAATTCGCTTCGAAGATCAGTACATAATGACAAGAGTACGCGTATATTAAAGTGCAATGTAGCAATAAAGTAGTTAAGTACTGTTGTTGTCACGGACAAAAAGCAAATGAGGGATGAGAAACTATTGGAGCTTTTAAGCAAACCGAGCAATTTATTTACGAAGTACAAGTTTGTAATTATTCTTTGTTAGTCAATTTCTTTGTTTAGAAAAATAAAAATGGTTTGAGATAAATATGCCACATCAAAAAGTGCAGCAAAAACGGTACAAAATTCGAACATTTTTCAAGCGCAAAATGTTAATAACTAAATGCATACTTCATGTGAAGGAGTAGTATCGATGGCATCGTTCAATGAAGTCGACCAGTCATCCACTGACATACCGAGATCCCTCTGCAATCCTTCGATTTTAGTCAGAAGGATTCTAGAACAAAAACAAATCAATACAATGAAAATCGATTACAGAAGCAAACAAAAAAAAGAAAAATTACCAACATGACACAAAATTTGTGAATCTAGTGCAATAGATTTTTGCACCGAAAAGAGCACAAAGTAGTCCGAAAATTGTTTTCAAAACTTAGCATTAAAATAGCTCCCATCATCCACACAGTGCATTACAAAATGGTATGAAATACATACTTGACAGAGTCAGGTTGTACTTCAGCAATGTTGTCATAGCAACGATTAACCAATCGTCTTCCAGTTGCTCCTCCCCACGCCTCACTGGTCTGAAATAGTTATTCAAGCATGAATCAAATATGCTGAAAAAATGAAAAGTACGCGGACAGTGATCAGCTTAATTTCTACATGAAGCTGAAATTTGTCTCAAAATTAAAATTCTTCTCTTGAACGTGGTTCTACTCATTTCAGTAGAGCAAGTCGAAGCAAAATTATGATATAACAAAACCAAGTCATTTATGTTCTAATCATCTCCACTATCTACAGACTTGGAATTTGTAAGCCCGACCTTAAAACGAAATAAGTTAAACAGATAAATATGAAAAGTCTAAATCACTTTTATGATGCAGTGAGATTTTCGTAGCACCCCCCGCCCCAAAATAAAAAAAAACATACACAAAACAAATCTACTACAAACTGCTACCTCAGTAGCTTCTTGCTCATTGTGGCTTGAACAGGCAGCGAGTTCTCCCATGAGTCCGTCGTAAGGAGGACCTTCCCCGAGCGCCTCTCGTACATAATAGGGCCATATTTTGAGGGCGTAAACTGAACTTACAGGGCGCAGCACCTGTTCGTAAGAAAATGATCAGAATAAAGTTAAGCTGCATACTAAGCAAAAAAATATTTCTGCTTTATTTCACTCGTTGCCGCAACAGTTTTTTGTAAACTACGCAAAGATCTCGGTTCACTTTCACGACAGAGCAATGTCGTATTGTGTACTTACGACTAGCTACCATAAAAATTAATCACTAATTTACGAACCTAAAAAGAAAATGAACTGAAAAAAAAATTTTTAAAGATTTTTTTACTTAATGGAAATGGCAACTGCAGTAATATAACTAAGTGCAGTGCATTAATATTTCCACAGCAGCTCTTTAGAGCCTCTCGAACAGTATAGCTTCACGCATTAAAACTTTGTTGTTTAGACGATGTTAGTCTACATGGATTTCATGAAGTATCTTTTCAAAGAAGCACCGAGCGAGCAACAAGGCATACAAGAAAGCAAATGTTGCAGTATATGATATTGGGCTAACACAAAACAAGAGAAAAAACTGTTTGTGCTAGGCAGCTAATAGACTTGTCATGTTTTGGGAACCCCAACCAATTTGGGCATTCAAATAACCAGCGAGGAACACACGTACCTTTGTAGTTAGAAGTTTGGGAGAGTAAAGCGGATTATAGAAGACAGGAGAGCGTTTGTGAGCCGCTTCAACATAACCCCAGAATGACTTCAACTGTGAATTGGAACTTTCTGATGCCTCTAAAAATAGAATTTGGACTGTGTTATCAAAAACAAACAGGGTTACTTCAAAATATTCTACAATTATTCTCAGCGTACGAAAAAAACGATAATAAAATATAACGTTAAAATTGAGGCTTAGCAAGGCTATAATTTAGCGAAATGTAAGACAATTTAGACTTCACGGACTTTGTAAGATGAGAGCTAAACATCGCATTGGAATCTCACTAGCATTTCGCAGTTTAATCACCATGTCACAACACCATTTGCTACGCCGTCTACATTGTCTAACTCTAGTAGAAGAAGAACGAAACAAAACATTATGCAGTATCAACAACTGTAGGCTCCTCCAGTGAAAAAAAAACACACACACAAAATGAAGTGTTTTGAAACCTGAAAACTCGCTTCTTTTTTCATCCGTTAAGATGCCTGCTTCTAATCTTTCGTAATCACAGTCGAGGAGGAAGGTTGTGAAGCGGTTCGACATGTAGTGGTAAGCCAACAGTTCGAGGTAAAACTCGTTGAATTCAAAAGATAAAGGAAATTGTCGATGGACCTGTGTTGAGTTACAAATGTTCTCTTAAACGTAACGAGGTATTCTTGCAAGCAAAAGTGGAATAGAAGTTGATAAAAAAATGGCACAAGTTTCGATATGTTTAAAAAGTCTACCAAAGAAGCCGTCATTCTGATATAGCTTTTTGCTCATTAATAAAAGGACTAAGAAGCAAGGTAACATAACTTCCGGATTGTTCTGGAAAGGGGTATTATTTATCATACAGTACGTTTTCCAACATCAAAATCAAAACTTTCATAGTTGACTTCGAAAAGAAATTGATGTTGTTAGCCATATATAGGTAGTATATCGAACCACTCAACTGCATCGCACTAACCTTGAAGAATTTCAGCACACTTAAATTACCGCATTCCCTTTTTGACAATGCCAATATTACTGAATCTAGTCTCACAATTAACAGCGATTAAAACACAATCATGAGCCACTATTTTTAAAATGCTCGACAGCACAAACTTCATAATTCTATTTTTTGGCAATCACGGCCACCACTGTTGTCGGGCAATTTGGGGGGATCTGGTCCACTATCCAATAGTCGCCAAGCCACTAATATTCGCTAGGACGTGGGCAGCTACACTACAGTAAAATTCAACCCCAAAAAACCTTTTTGGCGTTCAATGCTGCGACGAGGGATTGCCGATCAGTGGTCGAGTGGGTAGAGCGTCTGCTACTGAAACGGAAGACCTGGGTTCGATTCCCGGTCAGGTCAAAGGCTATAAAAATTGCTATTCACAGCTTCCCTACTTGACCTTCAGCATTAAAAGAGACAGTGTGACGCTTCCATCGTGTGTGGTAGACAGGTAGGCAGGAGGCGTTTTGATACGAAAACCGAAAGGTCCCTTCGCTGTCTCCAGGCCAAGGCAACTTGGTAAATGAAATGTAATTACAGTAAATTCTCGCTAAGATAAAAATGCAATACATTTTTTGCTTGAAAACATAAAAATTACCTGAAAAACCGCATCCAAAAACATGAGAAAAATAGGAGTAAAACCGCTGGACTGGATATCGTTAAAACGGTTTCGGTGCCCAAATCTATGACCGAATGATAGCCACTCCTTTTCAACCAACACTTGAAAGCCTACGATTGTTCTAAAAACAAAGTTTTTTTTTGTTTTTTCATATCCAAACCGAAAATGATTGATTTCGATTGAATGGTCAACAAAATAAAACTGACTTAAGGATAAATTGATCTAGCAGAGTAAAATAAAAACTTACAACAACGAAAATGCTTGTTCAAGTGAAAATTTTGCAAAAGCTTTTTGTCACTGAAAACCAATCATTAGTTTAAAAGATTTTGGTATCATTTGCCACTAAATGTTCATAATGCTCTGAATATTCAATAACATCAGGATTCCGTGATATCATACTTTTTCCAATTCATAAATAAATAAATTCATGAATAAATTTTTTTTTCCAATTCACATAATAAAAAATTCGTGTATTAGTCCGATTTCGCAATATACAGGATATGCCGTGGCACTGCCATGCATGAAACAGCATTGGTGTTCATTCCAGCATCGCAAAAAAAACTTCAGCAAATAGGAAAAAAAATTCAACAATTAAAGACCGAATCCTACCTGTAGTGAGGGTCGAGTAGAAGTTGTGTCAAGGATGAGAGCTGAGGAACGGCATCCATTCCATCTTCAATGGCCAGCATTGCTGATCCGCCATGCACATCGATTACATCGACTATACACCCGGATGTTTCCAGAAGCTGAGATACCTGGAAGATAGGTTTAAATTTAAAACCAAGCTTAACCAAAAATTCTCTTTCAAAAAGAAAAAGAGACCCGGTTAATTCGAAGGTTAGTTCTTTTATGCTTCCTCAAGTCAACAACTAAGGGAAGAGCTCTGCTTTCAAGGGGAATGCAAAACACCTTTTCAGAGGTCAAAAAAAGCAGGACTCTCGATAAGGATAATATTTCCACGCCTCCTTTCGGCTGATTTTGCGACCTGCATACATCAAAGAATAAGAAGCTGTGGCCATAGAAGCAGTCAAGCTTACAGCGTTTACCTTGGGCGTTACAGTACCATCACTCATGGGGTAATCACTAATCACTGCTATGACTGCCACATTATTTCATAAGACCAAACCTGCTCCATCCAAGATGACTCCTGAACGTCTTTCAAATACGGAGCAATATTTTCTTTTGCTTGCTGCTGATTGGAACTGCTGTCGGGAGGAGGAGGAGCTTCCACGGGGAGGCAGGATTTGAGGAGAGCTTTAAAACTAGCTCGGATGTCTTTGGGGCCTGGATATTCGACTGGAACAAATGTGACTCTTCCCTGCTGGTCAGTCCGCAGATTCTGCAAAAACGATTAAAAAATTGGAGGTAACGTAAAACTTAAGCAACAAACAAAAAATCAAGAATAGTAGATCAACTACAAAATCAAAAGCTATACTTTACCGAGATTTTGCGTTAAACAAGTTGGCAAGCAAAGCTTTCCAAGTTTTTTTCCAATTTTTTTTAGTTGCTGACTTTTTGGTTTACATTTTAAACTTAGGTTTTTGGGCCAGTAGCATAATCTAAAAAATCCTTTATGGTTCTACCTAATGTTTAAATTAACGCCACGAGCTTAAACTCCGGTTCACGGCCATCAAAAAATCTCTTACAGTGCAGCGATAGAGTTAATTGAAATAATATCACAGAACGGCTTTCAAACTCACAGAGTAGCCGTTTAATTTTACCACAATGTGCATATTTCAAACAACGGACTCTTCTGTTTTCGAGTCAACTGACTCGTGTCTGACTTTTCAAACGTTTTGAACTTTTCCCTTTACATTAGATCTTACTGCTTGAAAAAACTACCGCTCTAAAACCAGAACCCCGGTTCTAGTCCTGCATTGTTTCAAAAATGTTGACGTTTCTTGAAGGGAGTTTTAGAACATTGCATCTTCACGATGCTTTAATGATCTTTCCATAAATAACTTTTTTTGAGTGAGCGTGAGCAAAAGGAGCTTTGAGCAACACTGATTGAAAAAGCGAATCAACGTTTTGATTGCATGCTTAAATTAAACCCCATAAGTTTATCCAAGCGCTGAAATACAAATGTTAGCAAACAGGAAGAAACAGTAGCACCTAATCATTTGATAAAAACTTGAGTTACTGCGTCAGCATAGGGTCGTGCCTGTTGATAAGTCACAAAATTTTACAAACAGCGATAGAAAAATTTTAATAATCAAACTTTGACACACGCAAAACTTCGCTAACCTAATTAATTTGGAGTGTTTTTCAGACATTGAACCGTGCTTATCTCGCCCTATTCGTTAAATTTAGAAGAACAGAGAGGCTAGTGTTTAAAAGATACGTTCTGAAAACAGTTTCGTCTTCTTAAGACTTTTAAAGTCAATATTTACCCCGTGATTAATTTTGATGGAAGTAAACATTGAAATTGCTTATAAGTTACCAGCAAGAGGCTGATATTATGTATAGCTTGATTTGGAAGAGTCAGAGACCAAAAGATCATGAAACGATTTTTGCTTATAGCTGTGCTTTCTTTCACGATTCTTTTCGTTACTGCCAACTCAGACGAAGAAGAACTAGACGAATTGATAGAGGAAATCCTCAAAAGACACCGGATCAAAAAGAAATTTCAACCTCGACTGGAAATCGCAAACGCCACAACGCCGGACAAAATGACAAGTCAAAAAGTCACGACAACACCAACAAAAACTACTACACGAACTACAACAACAACACTAGCTCCATCTCCAATCACAAGTACGATTTCAACAACTGCTACCCCAAACGCTGCAAGATTAGTGGAAGTATATGCGCAGGTAATTTCTATTTAAAGTGTCTGAATGGCAGCAAACAAGTGCTCTTCATTGAAATATTTATCAGTGACAATTATGTAGAAAACGAAAGACAAAGCCAGTGTTTTTTTCCTTTACAATACGTAATTTTGAAACTAGTTTGAAATTTTTCGATTAAAATGGTTGCCAGCTGCATAAAAAAAAGCATCAAAACATGAAGGATACCAAAACTACAGAAAAACCAAAATACACATTAGAACGAGCATTTTCGATTGATTTTCAAAACATAAATGGATATTTTATCTAGGTAGAAGAAATATTTTCCGAATTGGGATATGCCGCCCAATTGTTTTGCCAATACAGTATATCTTCTGGCGAAGACAGACCTGTAACTGTGACGTGGAAAGTAGGAGATGGGCCCCGGTTTGCAACTCCTATTTATGTATGTACCGGTTGGACGCAAACATATAAGACATGCACATCAACAAGAGTGGAAGATGTCAACTATGAAGGCAGAGTGAGAATAGCACAAGATTCGCCATCGCTAGAAATTACGAACGTAAGTTACTTTGACCATTTGAAAACTAGTGCCGAGTGTTTTCTAAAGAAAACCAATTTTTAGCAAGCGTTTTTAGATACACGTTTGTAAAAGATTGTTTTCAAAAAATCATTTCACAAGCGATTAAAATTTGTTTTTCCAAACCGCCATTTAATGGCGATTATTGTAATGCAATTTCAGGGACTCAATAAATTGGTCGACTTAGTTGTTGAAAATATCAGTAATTTTTTTGTGAACGTGAAAGCGGTGATTTCCTGTTCCAGTGAAAGCATCAATATCAATTTATGTGACCAACTATTAAAGTTGGAAAGTTCATATACAATGCGCCGGATATTTGCTTTCTGCGCCGCGCCGTAATTGAAGCTCAAAAAAAGATAATAAAACGGCCTTCGCACTGCAAACCACCACTTAAAAGTTTGCGTTGTGAAAGAGCTTTAGTCGGTTTTTGTTTGTTTTTTTGGTGCCGCACCGACGCAATTTCCTAAAATTGCTTGGTGATTTCGAAAACCTTCTACCATGGCTCTACCTTAGTGTCCCGTTGCACTGTAGTCCTGGTGAAAAATCAACTGCGCCTAATCGTCCCACGCAAATTAGTCACGACCCGTTGACTTGTTATGGTTAAAATCGTCTATTGAAGAACCGTACGATGATGTTGAGCGTTACCACAATAAAAGCTAAAATAAGTTTTCCTACTCAGGTTCACGCTATTGACAACCGGAACTACTGGTGTCAAATAGCTGTGGAAAATCCAGACGACTACGAGTTGGAATTTGGTATGCAATCTATGGTTCTCCGACTAGAAGGTGGTAGCAACATACCCAAGCTTCATACCGTCACAATTGATGACGACATAGTTGCTACTGCTGGAAGCAACGTCACAATTGATTGCACGTAAGTGTTACGTCAATGTAAACTTACAAAACTTGGAATCAAAATAACTGCTAGCAAGATGATACGTACTTTTCAAAGGTGAAAAAATACTTTTTTTGATGGATAGAAAATGATTAGCAAAATAAGGCATTGTCGAAAATATTGGCGTGAAAAAATGGAAAATTCAACCAAGCAGAATGTTTTTGCTGCACAGTTAAAAACTGCTGTATCTTGGAATTTGCTACAATGATATCCTGAAGTAATACAATAAATCACACCAACATTAATTAGGAATACGGAGACTTGAAGTCTGTTGCAATGTAATGTTGAATGATCGTATAACTTACTCGTAATTCAAGGTAATCGTAAAGATAACGTTTATAAATCGGGCCAAAGGCCTAAATGTCAAATGCATTTACAGCATTGTGAAAAAATTTGTGCTACCCATAAAATAAATACCACATCCAGTTTTATCTGGCTTCAGGGGTCCAATACGAAAAGGTAATACCTCACTGCCAATTGGTACCCAGCCCTCCGTGTCATACCCTGCGAAACTGAAAGAAGCGCTCCGCGTTTTGAGAGGATATTAATTTGTTATTTTATAAATCCCATTTTGGAAATGTGTCAATCCTGTCGTCTACGCTGTTAATCATAAAGATAGTTAAGACCCTAAGGCCCACCAGTACATTAGAAATGGGTGAAGATGAAAACCTGATTAGATTTAGATTTATTTATTTACCTTTTTTTTTTCGGTATTAAGTGATCATTGATCTAAAATGCTTAGTGAATGACTGAAAAAAGTCCGAAATCAAGAATATGTGCATATTTTTGCTTGTAACCCTAAAAATCGTCTGCATTCGTGAAAACAACCACAAAACTTTATGACTAAAAGATATTTCCAATTTAAACAAAAATTCTGTGAGAAAAAATAAGCAGTTATGAAGATTCTTATTCATTGTAACTGTAAAATGTGTTTTGGCCATTTGAACTGCAAATCACGTGTTTTTGTATTTCAGATGCCAACTCGGGTACCACTGTGACGATGTATTTTGGTACAAAGGACCGCTGAACGGTGCAGATTCTAGCTATGATTTGGTATACAGCAGAACGTCACATTCCAGGCCTGTGCCCACGCAATACCAGGCCTACAACCAGTGGGTCGGAAGGACTTTCCTGACAGGTGAACGGCGAATCAGTTGTTGAAAGCAAAACTACAGTTAAAAAATCAGCAGCACAAGCAACATTCTCTCCTCAAAACATACCACTGTGCAGTGAGATATGACCGGAGACATACTCTAGCTCTAATAGTACCACAAACCCTGGAAATTTTTTAATATAAAAACAAAAATGCGTGAAAATAAAAGTAACAGTAGTGGCAAGAACACAACTGTCACAATTTTAGCATTTTTGCGCTATTCTAAAATATGCTGTTTTTTCCAAAGCATAATGGTTTTAATTTACTGCGAAACAATTCACTTCGCAGTAGCGAGTAAAAACAATTACCGAAATGTATTGAATTTCGGTGTAATTTCTTTCAGGCAACGCTCTGAACATTATCGGAGTCACTGCTGAAGATGGCGGGAGATACTGGTGCGAACTCCGCTCATCAAGATTTTATGCAATCGGGGAGTGGGCCACTGATGCGGAGTCAATGGTGTTGGAAGTGAGGAAGGAGGATGTGGGAAAGGAACCGTTCGATTGCCTCTCGAAACCGGACGGGCTCTATGCGGACCCTGACAGTTGCATCAATTATTACGAATGCCAGGCGTACAAAGCGTACCATCGAAACTGCCCAGTTGAAACAGTGTACAACCCGGGCGAAACCGGCTATGTTTGCGAATACCCACAAAACGTGGCGCCACCATGCGGGACCAAAAAGTCTCGTTAAAAATTGGCTCGGTTTAGTTTTGCTAACAGAAGAATGAAAATTTGGCATAGCAACGTCGATAAATGTTCATTGTTTTTTTCTTGTTCACATTGTGCAGAAAAGACAACAAATGTTCTGTAATTTGTTGTTTTTTATGTTTTTTGCATTAAATACTACTAACAGTTGCTGACTGTTTGCAGCTATTCTTAGCTGTGCTCAACTCATCATTTTCTACCCAATTTTAGCTAAAAAATCTCATCGTATCCAGTCTTCCAACGGCTGGTAGTTTTAAACGAGCTAAAATGACTTCCAGAAAACTGTGAGCAAACTTGTACCCACGTTTGGGCACTTTGTCATATTCACAAAAATTAAGCATTAGAATAAAACACGGGGTGCAAGAATTCTAATCAATTTATGATAACTTTTACCTGCTCTAAGACATTTTAATTTTGTAACTTTCACAATATTCTTAATTACGGTTATTTACAGAGCGCCCTGCTTACCTTCAACTGGTCCTTGTCCACGAACACATACAGTCGAGCGTGATGGGACATGGCGTTGTGGAGGGCTGCCTGCGCTAAGCCGCCACTGCCCGAACTTGCAGCAGAGACTGCTCGCATTGCGCTCTAAAAAAAAATGTAGAAATTGCGCTACATTATGAAATTGAGTATCGAGTTTCCGTTTGAAACTAGTTCCAGTGTCCAGATAACAGCTACTTTTGAATTACAACCAAAGAGATAGCGCGACAAAACAGAGACTTCTTTTGCACCTCAATTCGGCTGGGCTAGGTGATGTGCGACGTTCAAAAAACTAAGAATATCGTCTACAAAATCAGAAACAAAAGTTTTTTCCCAAATTCACAAGTACAGGCAAACATACCGCTTTTTCAGAAGTCTGTTCAGTATGAACTTTCCCGTTTGGTCTAGTACTGAAAGTCCATTTCCGCATTCGTTGCACCCTAATGGAGCTCGATATGAGGCCGCCACGTGCGAAAGCAGAGGAGTGGTTCTGAAATTAAAAATGACGTCATATCCTGTATTGCGTGTTCTAAGGTTAGTCGTTGAAGTTATCTACGTCGAAATTTCAATGTAGCGTTTTGTGCGGTACATTGGGAGTAAGAGCGAGTGTTGCGTGTACTGTGTAAACGTAATATTGAGAGTATGATCCTGAGCAATAGTTGGGACTGGAATTCTATGTTAGGGCTGCTGTGTAACTTCGTGTACGCAAAACAGCAACGTGGTTGAGAGTGTAAAGGTGTCGTTTTTATGACCCTGATCGCATGATCTGCGTTCAACCCGCACCCTGGTCAAATTGTTGTGTCTTTATGACGCTTTACGAAGATTATCTCTGGTTGAAGGATCCAGGCTAAGTCAAACAAAGTAATTTCATGCTTATCTTTGTGGTGCTACTAGCGAAATAAAAAATCAAGTAAAAATCATATTGCAAATCACATCAAGCATCCTTGCTTAGTCATCATTTATGACATGTATTCCAGTATCCCATCCAAATTAATTTGGCTAAGCATTGATTAGCTATCGAACTTAACAAAAATGCATTTTGCAGCATAAAAATAAGGTTAGGTGAATATTTTTCAAGTCACCTCGTCGTCGACACTGTTTTGGCTGCTTACGGAGTCGAGTCGAGAAGTTGGAGAGATGGGTCGATCGGACGGAGTGGTCATGGATGCAAGCAGAAGAAAAAATTTCTCCTCAACAGAGGTGAAGCCACTTCCTCCATCGTCCGACACTAAACATAGTTTGTTTTAAATCAGTGGTCGAGTGGTTAGAGCGTCTGCTGCTGAAACGATAGACTCGGGTTTGGCTCACGATCGGGTCAAATTAAAGACTATAAAAATCGGTTACACATTTTTCCTGCTTGACGTTCAACATTAAAAAGAAAAGTGTGAAGCCTCCATTGTGTGTGGTAGACATGTGGCAACTTGACTCGAGGTCTTTTCGCTGTCTCCAGGCAAGGGGACTTGGTGAAAGAATAAAATGCAACTACTATTAGTTAAGAGCAAATCGATCAGAAAAAATTGAAAGCGCGAACGTGATTTTTATTAAAATATTTGTTTTTAGCTGTAGCATTTCCACGGACTTTTGAAATAGCTTTAATAGCGAGTTTTTCAACAATTTCGTAATCGAAGTTCTTCTTGGTTGACGTACCAGGCCTTTATAACAACGACAACTATGATACCTTTAAACTGCAGTGCACACTCTACAGACGAGCAAATTTTTCTGCATCAATCACGTTTCACGAATCAAGACAATTCGTTGGAACAGACAAAGTTTGGCTTCCTTGTGCTACAAACGTTGCAAAACTTGCTGATGCCACAAAAATCCCACAAGGCTAATAAAAACTCACATAAGCATCAAACCAAAAATGAGAAAGCAACTGGAATGTAACCACATAACAAAAATTACGTTTGTTTGGTCCATATTTGAAGAGAAGGCCGATGGTTCTAGTTCTCATAGCGCTAGCACGCAGTAGCATGGAGTTGTGGGTGGGATGCTTCCACACTACAACTGGATAGCGACCGTTCTGGTGGCAATGGGACAGAGCACGGACCTGGTCGTCTGTCACAGACACTGGGATCACCGTGTTAGTTGGATAGCTGCCAAAAGACTCTAGTTAGATACAGATCACGGTGACCAGTGGTGGAGTAGATAGAGAGTCTGCCTTTGGCACAGTAGACTCAGGTTCGATTCCCGTCGGGTTAAACCAAAGACAATAAAAACTGGTGTTCAGCATTAATAAGGAAAGCGTGGCATGCGGTAGACAGATGGCAGCTTGACACAAATCTTTAAAAGGTTACTTTGCCGGGCTGAAACAACTAATAAATGGAACTGCAATTACAACTGCAGCAATGACGGTTTCACTATTCTTTTTCAACACAAATTACTTAACAAATATTTTCGTAGGGTGAAAGTTTCTTTTCATTATATTTTCATCAAAGAACTAGAAATACATAGCTACAGCTATCCCTTATGTGGTTCTGATGAAGCTTTGGCACCAAAAAAGACACCTACCAAACCGCTACCAATCTTTCCAAAACTATAAAATGCAAATCTAATCTACTTAAAAACTAACTTTTAAAATCTATTATCTGTCGCAAGCAAATTCAGTCAGTAAATTTCCTTTCAACCTTTTTACGCCACCTGCAACTTTCATTGAAAAATGAAATTCAATCAAAAAATGTTTGAACAAAACAGATACGATCTCTATTTATATAGATAAGCTCATCCGCAATTTATAAAAAAGTTCAATCGCAACCTTTTTTTTTTGAGAAGCAAAAGATTCTCCAACTAACAAGTTGTTCATCAAAAATCAGTTTTCAGAGAATAAAACAGGAATTCAAATTTTCTACCTCTTGCATATTCCAAAAATTTTGTTGATAGGTGTGGTGCGAAATTTTGACTCCGCAAATCCAATCAATCCTATCCGCGCATAATCCGATTCGTAAGACCGATCGTTAGCCGCAAATTTCGAGTTTTCCTCTTGGGGGACGGACAGCTGAGATTCCACCAATTGAGGAGGTCTAAATGCAAGAAATATTTTAATACCTGCATATGCAACGAAATGCTTGGAAGCTGGGCGGATTACAGGTGGTATTGCATGCTCTTGAGATGAAAAGAGCTAGATTTCTGCCATTTCTTTCTTTTCTGGGTGCAAATAAATAGTAATGTTTGTAGTCAAAGCTGCATAGCGTCGTTTCGCTATCAAAGGGATTTTGTCCATCCAGCCAGTTATGAAAAAAATGAAAAGTAATTTGATAAAAAAAGAGAAAAAAATGACGTAATTTCAGCAATCAGAGCGACTAAAGAGCAAGAAACAGACTTTTTTTTGTCTTGAAGAAAAAAATCGGGCTCAAAAGTAATTAAGGGCATTTTTGGTCGTCATAGGAATTCAGAAGTTTTCATTTAAGCTTATTAATAGTTTTCAGAAATATCCCATTTTTGCTCAGAAAAATGCTGTTTTGGACAGGGTAAAGCTAACAAACGCAACAATCATAAGCATTAAGCAACATCAAACTAAGACGACTCACAAAAAATGAAAAAAAAGGAAAGTGGTCACTTGAACAGCCTAGGCATCTCAAACGTCCGATCTAGACAATTAAACCAAAATAGGATCAGACCTTGAACTTGCCAACATGACAACATGCAATTATGCCATCATCTCACACAGCAGAAAGTTTTGAATTGTGCATGTGTTTATTCCCATATTTCAATGCTTAATCCATAGACTACAACTTACTTCAATGTAGACCCTGCAGTAGAACCAGCAAAGGAAGATGAATAAAGGGGCTTTTTGCTGTTCTTATCGAAGCCAACTTTGCGCTTCGCTTGTAGGAATAACGTGGTGGCCCTAAAATCATTTAAATTATTCGCAAAAATACGCATTCTTTTCATTTGAGCTGGAAACACTATCCTACCTGACAATAAAAAGCAAAGTGGGCCAATATTTTGGAAATAAAGAAGCTGTGTCTACTAAAAACGCAAAAATTTTCTCAGTAAAACGAAAATTGCAAAAGTTTGACCTTCAACTGATACCGGAGCTAGAACAAAATCTGTAGGTGTTAACCACAATATGCATATCAAGCCTTTAGATTCATATCAACTTTGAAATGTTTTGGCATCAATATGGTAGTGCAATCGTGTATGCAGCGATTGAACTTTTTGTGACTAAAAAAATGAACTCAAATCAAATCTTTCATTATACTCGCGGAATTACGTCGAAGCGTAACGAGTTTGCTGGGCCCATTTCCGCGTCATAGCGCCTACGGGCAACACAGCTCCTTTTGAAGAAATGATGCAGCGGTGGCGATCCGTTGGCAACACTCTATCCAATTTGACCGGCCCGAGATCGGAACCTCCAACCTCCCGCTCCAGAGATGAACGCGTTACCGCTCGATCAACTGGCCGGTACAAATAAACTCGATTATCAAAAACGAGTCAAACACGTAAGAACGGAAGAAAATTTAACAAAACGAAATAAAATCATTGGATCAAATAAAATAGCACATTAAATTAAATTAAGTTAAGATTAAATTAAATAAAAACGAAATAAAAAGCACACGTTAAACTTGTCCGCCTCTAATTCTCCACCAAAAATTTAAAAAACTGTCCCAGTAAACAAAATTAAACTCTTGCCGCAAAATAAGAATAACTTGAGATACTGCACATAATCCAACTAACATAACAACTCACTTCGCGTTAGTCAGGGTTTTGTTGTCCCAGGCCGCAGCTGAACGGCTTCGAATTACCGTGTTTGTTGCGTTTGATGACGTCGCATAGAGTGAGGAAGAGAGAGCGAAAGCTCCTTCGATAGTGTCAGGATACCGGAGGTCGTGTAGCTCCTTTTGAAGTTGCTCTATCTCCTCCATCGTCACCTCCTCGTCGAACGCGAGCAGTAGAAGTTGGAACGAGGAGGAGCTAAGTTGGATTCCGTGCTGAAGAAATTTTATTGAAATTAACAAACTCACAAATTCGCATGACAAACAAAGACGAGGTCATCAAATAGATGACAACTAAAACAAAGCAAAATTTCAGAATTTTTTCACCAAACCATTTTTTGTACTCTTTCCGGTTATGTTTGAGAAACACAGTGACTAAAACGCATTCGTGACGTAAAAACGGGGGACGCAAAAAAGAAAGGGAGTGACTAGTTCACTGCAAAATTAAAATTTAAGGAGTAAAACGAAAACGGGGAATACTCCTCACATTTTTCATTTGCTTTTTCGAAGATTAAGATGAGAGCTTGGGTCAGATTCGAGGTTGGTTTTAAAGTAATTGGAATTTACGCTAGATATGGGTCAAAATTATTAACAAACCTAGATAGAAATTTCTGGTGAGACAAAGCCTTCCTAAAAGAAATTACCCGTTTTTCAACTGGTGGTCCCAACTCATGTGCAAAGTCTAATTCTCCATCTCTAAACTGAATTAAGTTGAAAGACTTTGCCAACTATAAATCTTTTTGCAAGAAAAATTTGAGTTACTTGTAGATTTTTGCTGATTTCGACGATTTGTGGAAAGTCGTGGGTGTTAATTGACTTGACCTTGAATAAACTCGACACGGGAAATGACCTGATAACCACTTGTTCCGACGCTGAAAAAGGTCGAAGTTTAAATCAAACATTTGAAAACATTGACTCAAAGACCGCAAGGTCCTTTTGCTGTCTCCTGGCCAAGGCCACTTGGCGAATAAACATGTAATTACATTTACAATTTTGCAATTTACAGGATTACTAATATAACAAACTTTTTCCTTTTATAAAAATTAGAAAAAAATCAAATTAAAACGAAGTAAACGATAGATATGAATTACTGATCGGAATACAGTTTACATTTTATTTCACATAGCAACAACCAGCAAAAACATACCTAACGCGTCCCGAGGAATTCCAATAAATATCACCCTGTATGTGGTCACGAAAAGCGCACCTTCAGCCGGTAAAAGAGCAGGACCTCCGATTTCTCCTCCTGTGGCTGTGGCGCGGCCGTCGTAAGTCAAAAACGCTCGATACGGGTTCTCTAACGCCATGCTCTCACCCTTCAAGAGCTGTGGCAGAAGCAATTTAGGCTGAAAAAAAGAAATGATGAGAAAACTGTTTTACGTCACAAAGCAATATTCAAGAAAAGTTATAGTCCTAAAAAAATAACTAGGTAACTCGTTTTTGCGCCATTGCGTCTGCGCTGCTCAGCTTTGCAGGAGAAAAGTCAGAGTAGTTGCACGTCGTTACGAAATAGCAATGCGGCGTTCGATTAGGCCAGGCTGGAATTGAACTCAACAGGAACCTTTCAAAAACCATAATAAAAGAAAACAACACCAGCCAGTGACAAACCTGACTCGACTAATGGAAACGTTTAGTTTTCGATTACCGGGTTCGATTCCGGTCGGGTCAAACCAGAGAGAATAAAAAAATTGGTATTAACAGCTTTCCTGCTGGACATCCAGCACGGAAAACGAGACAGTGTGAAGCCTCTAACGTGTGCGGTAAAAAGAAAGGCAGATAGCAGCTCGACTCGAACACAGAAACGTACTTTTGTTGTCTCCCGGCCAACTTGGCGAATTAGCATATTGGCAACATTTTCGTTTGCGATTAGTCTTTGTGAATGATATACTACTATCTGATGCCATTAACCCGGAAAACAGAAGTACCAAGCATTACCTTCGTTACTGGAGCGATTCGTTTGCTTTCCCTGCATACATCAATCAGTGATTCAACCTAAATAATAATCTGGCTCAGTACAAGCTATTTCATAAGCCAATTAATTCGGTATCAGTTACCTCCTAAACTATGACATTACGTAATTAATAAAATATACTAAAAAATACTAAGAAACTATGAATAAAGTTAAAGGAATTACAAAAAATAAACACGCATGACCTTAATCACCAACTCTTAACTCGATACAGTATCTCGTAACTTTTAACTAATATCTAGTAACTAATCTAGTACAGTATTTAGTAACTAAAGATGACGTTTTTAACTAAAATAATCAAATATCCACAAAAAACTCAAAACTTTTTTAAAGATTTTCGTGGTTTAGAACCACTTGAAATGAGTTACATTTTTTCAAGATTTTACAAACGCATCTGATAATATTGACAAAATCACTCCTAAAACCTTGGGAAAGCTATGAGCAATAATATGATGCTGGCAATAAATTATATCTGTGCAAATGTTCTGTCCAATACCTGCATGTGCACAAGCTGTTGGATTTTATCGAGTAGTGCTTTGGTGTGGTCGTTGTTGATGCAAGCCTCAGTGCAAACCCGATCAATAAACCGACAAATGAACTTGGTGACAGAAGCAGAGATGTCGTTGCTCCCTTCTTGCCCTTCATCGTATCCTGATTCTTCACCAATGCTACCGCTCAATGAACCTTGCAAGCTGAAAAACATCGGAAAAAATGGTGTCTTGGGACACAGTTCAGCTCGGATGACATTGGACGTAAAATAGTAAACATAGCGCGTAACCATTTTTATTTTAATCAAAAATTCAGTGGGCTGGCGTACCGACACCAGCGTACAATTAGCGGAGGCCGCCTGTAATCCTAACTAACCGTAATGTTGGTTGTCAAAACTGTACTATCTTGATGTCCTTGTAGTAGGGATAGTCTATGGCTGTCCTTACTTCAAGGATCCAGCGACTTTTTCACTTGTTTCTAAAGTACCACAAGTGAAAAAATCGTTTATTCCCTACTAAAGCATCTGCCTCTGTGCAAGCTAATAAGGTTTGCCAGTTAGGCCAAGATGTTTGTTCAGCTGGGAATACCTTTGAAAAGATAGCTGAGGGCTGCCGATGAGAGCTAAAAGCTCGAAACAGCGCTGTCCAGCTCTGTGCTTATGTTGGTTGTCAGTTGCTGTGTGGTCAATTTGCAGCGTTCAATTGACTTGGTTCGAACTTTTCCAAAGGTGATCAACTAACCGCTAATTAAACCTAAGACTAATGTTCGAAGCCGGCCGACTTGGTTCGCATTTCCATGGGGTAGCGATCATTGTAACAGACTGTGGCTCTGCTGTGTCAATTAAGTAATAGTAACAACAGCAATTGGAAATACCTGTAGTAGCTGTTGCTGCTGTGGTCCTCTCCAGGAGCAGGGCGGAGGAACTTTGATCTGTTGATTCGGGAGGAGTCGAGAGGAACTAGCATGAACACCATTTTCTGAGCGTTCAGCATCGCCTGACTAAACACGACCCCCTCTTCGGCGGAGGACACCTCCTCTTGCTCCTGATCAGTCATGTTAAACCACTTCTTTAGCTGAAAAAATAAAATATTGGAATTTTCATTGGCTCAACCATAACTCTTTATTAATAGACTACAAACAGAAAGGCGGAGAAAAAGAGATGAGCACTGAGAAAAAAGGTTGCTCTTGTTGCGAAGATTTTTTGCCGTCACGCGTATTCGACTGATTTGATTGGACATACTCGTAGAACAAGTGAACCGTGAAGAAAGACAAAACTGCTCATTTCTAGTCTACTAATACAGAATCTATGGTTTAATCATCGATTACTACCAGGGGCGTAGCCAGGATTTTTTACAGAAGGGGATCGATACGAATGAGTGAAGAGCAAAATAGACCTTCGTCACAGCAATGAGCGCCCCCGACCAAGGCAAATCGTTGGCGAAGGCCAAAAAAAAAAGTCTTCAACTTTACGAGTGATCTTTCTTACAACCCTGACTAGCAACGCTACGCCACTCATTCTAATTTCATCAAGAAATGCCTACTGCAGAGTTGTACTAAATCTAAATAAAAACGGTTATCGGAAAAACGAATGTTAAGGCGGTAGCAGCCACTAACTCTTACTCTAGACAACGTTTGAAAATTCCCAAGCACAAATTCTAAGCGGCAATTCGACATCCAGCTAACAGTCGCTTAAAAAAGTTTTGAAAACACATCTTAGTAACTCAAAATCATTACAATACCTGAATAGCAGCAATGTCCATGCATAGTTGGTTGTCTCTCCAGTGGGGATTCGCTTCCATTTCAGCAAGACTGGTCTCTTTCATTTCGCTGTTTGCTGCTGTTAGGTTTAATGATAAACGGTTGTTTCTTGAAGCCTAAAAATAATTACTTTGTCAGATAATTAGGCACATGGTAAAAAAAAGAATTTTTTACATCTGCAGTAGTTATGAGGAAAAATCACACAGAGTGATAGCAATCAACCACTGGTGGCATGGCGGAATAATTCAAATCGCTTAAACTATTCTAGATAGTAGATGGTTAACCGCCGAAATAGATTTTCTTGCAACCTAAGCTCGTTCTAAAAGCTATAGTGGCCCCAAAACGAAACGTTTTAAACAGAAAGATAATTGGTTAGTTAAACAAAAGCAAAGCTCCACAAAAACATCGGTTTTCATTTTAGCTGCTTTAGCTGCTTTTCGGTGAAATTAGCACAAACAATGAAAATCAATTGCAATAGAAGTTCGGTTTTCCAGATTTGATGCAAAATATTCACAAATGATAACTGGATATAAAGTCGAAAAATACTTCACTGTCATCTAATCAATATTACTCGGCAAAAAAATAAAGCAACCGAACAAGGTAGGTTATAACAACACTTTCCAAGTTTTGCACAAGGTACAAAACTAAACGAAAAGGCCTACTGCGATAGCGAACAGAAACATTTTAGATCAGACCAGCATAAACGCAAATATTGAACATTCCAAAATCAAACTTATTCGTTTTCACTTGAGTGTTATTGACATTTGCTGTAGCATAAGATTTGTGAAGTCCATGCCAAAAAGAACGTCAATTAATCAAGGTGCCAAACGTGTACCTGGACAAAAGTGAGAAAATGACCTTTCCAAAAAAATAAGGTTCCTATAGTTAACTACGTAATATAACATATGTGATCCGGTAGACAAACATCTAGGACTTGGCAATTACTGGTATTACAACTTACCTGCAATTTTCGCTTTGCAACAGTTTGTCTGTCTTGTTTCAAGCAATCTCGATATAGATGTTGTATTTCCATTTGTATGTCGTCAAAGAATGCGCTTTCCCAAAACGCACTAGAACTCCAAACAGGATGTTCTTGAACCACAGTGTATAGAAACTGAGTCACTGTTGATGTCAGTTTCTAGCAAATAAAAACAAAATTAACAAGTCCGCTGAACCAGGATAAGATCTCAAACTGGGGTAAACTACCCCAATGAGTAATGATCGAAATATAAAACTTTTTTAGGGTAATCGGGAACAAAACCACACAAATATTCATTGCAATAAACATAAAAATTTACAATTTTCAGATCCTCAGTGACTTACCCTGCAGAAATTGGTGATGATAGGTAGCAAGTCTGCAGCGAGTGTGTATTCATCCAACTGGCCACTACTGTCCTGTACACAAAACAAACAAATCGTTGAAAAACCAAGCGTACAACAGCCACTAACGTTTCAACTAATAACTGAAAAGCCTTCGTTACTAGCAGCCATTGGGGTGGGCGAAGAACTTTGAAGTTACCTTTCAGTTCCAACACTGCAAAAAAAAATTAATCAGTACAATAAATAGGAAATTACGTCCTGGAATGCGGTGGGGTTGAGCAACCATGGGAAATTCAAAAAGCTAAACAAAAGCACCTGAAAATAAAGGTTTCGAGAATAACTTAAAAACGACTGAGTTGTTGGAGGAGCAATGCGGCGGGAGGGTGTGTGACTTAATGTTAATGAGATGAACTCTTAATCTCCCGAGTTCCTGAGGGTAAAATGGGGAAGCAGCAACATTGGTCGATCAATAACTAACCATCAACAGTGATCGCCTGTGAGGTGATAAAGTACCACGCCACGAGTGGTACAGAAATGGTCACTTTTTCTTGGGTTTTCCCATCAATCCGAGATTTCGTGAAGTAGCATTTGAGTTTTATCCTCGTAAAAGAGCTGGTAGCTGTAAAGCAATGAACCAACAACCATAATGAGACAACGGGAAAGAAGTTAATTTTTCATAATATCATGCTGTCTAGTACGTTACTGCACAATTTCACTTACCATTAAAGCTCTGTTGAGAAGTCTGGATATATAATCGAATTGCTGATTGTCCAAGAAAGCGTGCGATTTCGAATAGGGATATAATTCCTGCACTAATGCGCTTCGCACACCTCGGCTTCTCATGGCTCTGATAACTGAAAGAAGAAATATTCAACATAAGCAAGATGCAGGAAGATATTTGAAACCTCAAAAAGCAGCAAGCCAAAGCATTTATCTAATAATGGGAAACCACATGATTCATGATCAATATTGGGGCTAAAGACCAGCTTCAAATTTCAATTTCAACTAAAAATGTTAAAAATTTATTAAATAAGCATAATCTAAACTGCCTAGCGGAAAGATATAAATCGGCAAAGCAAAGTGTGATGAAAAATCAGCAAACAGCCGTGTATTAAAACGGTGCCAAACCGGGAATTAAACCCCGAACCTTCTGTGAACAACTTTCAGTACACCACACAGGAAGTTTGATCAATGTACGAACAGCAGAAGCTCACCTGCTTGAAAGATTTTCTTGATTTCCAGCGTTTTGCTTTCAAAGATGAAAGAAAGACAATTCTTAAGAACTTCTAACCTTCTTGAACTTGTGGCTGTACCAGTGACACGATACATAAACGAATCTATACAGAAACAATGTCAGCAAGTCCACGCCACCACATTAAACAGTTTTTTAGAGATAAAATTTATGGATTATTTCAATTTTTTTCTTGGTTGCTCAATGTTCAATCAATGTAAAGTTGTATTGCTTAAATGTAGCGGTTAGACTAGGAAGACTTCCTCCTCTTTCTAAATGTTTTAGGCCGCATCATAGTGTTCATTCGTGACTGTTGCAATGTAGTTGATGTCGTGCAAGATTAATTCAAACCAACAGGTGCTTAATTTTTGGAGACAAACCATCATTCTTTGTGCTAATCCGGACACCAATAACCAGCAATAGTTCGGCAATCACTGTTTTAGTCAAGCGTTAAACTATTTCGACTTTTTTCAAGCAATTCAAAATTCTAGTGAAAAATGAGATGTGAATGATAAAGAATAATTGTGTTTTTCAGTAGCTGATAGCTGCTCAATTCGGTTTCTTGAAGTTTCAAATCAACTTGGAGACTCTAAAAAAGTATGTTCGATAACAAATCACTAGAACAAAACCAGAACAAAAACTACTCTACTGGCGTTACATTTTGCATAAAGGTAACATACGAATAATGCGCTGTGTATCTACACTGTTTAGTAGCAAAAAACTATCACGAATATCGGAAGGGAATTAAGTTGTCTTGTCTTGGCAACTAAAATCAACCTGAATTGAATACCATTTCTAAAAAAAACTCAACTAATTGAGCGTGAAGGGGAAAATATCAAATTAATACCCCTGAATTTAATTGATTTTAAAGAAACAAAGATTCAATCAAAATACAACGAATAATTGATTTAGAAGCTACATGGATGTTGGAGGTTAAAGAGGATTTTTTTAAATGCCACACCCGGTCATGTTATCAAATGGAGCAAAGTGATTACTTTTTCACCGCAAATTAAGCAAAAAAGTTGTGATCATGAAATATTTTGCACCAGCAACAGCACGAAAATCTTTTCAGCAATTGCAATTACATTTTTAATCATCAAGCTGTTTTCGGTCTTCGAGTCACGCAACCAGCTGCCCTTTTTTTCACACTGTCCTTTTTTAATGTTGAACGTCAAGCAGGAAAACTGCGAAAACCAATTTCTATCGTCTTTGGTTGGACTCGACCGGGAATCAAACTCAGGTCTATCGTTTCAGTAGCACACGCTCCGTCCACTCTACTACTGACCGATTGAAAATCGATATTCGACTTAGATCAGCTGATATTTGACCCATATATGTCAGGCTACTTTGACGTAGCATTTTGGCAAAATAATTTCCAGTTACAATGATGGCACTCCCGCGAAATTGTAGTAAATGATGAAATTTAAACTCTAATATTTCGAAAAGATCATGAAAAAAGGTTCAATTAAAGATGGTCTTACACAGTTTTTTTTGCAATCAACAAAAAGAAATAACGAAAAGCCTTCTTTAAAGCATAATAAATCCAGATAAAATAGTTTAAGTTCACGTCTTTTAATTCACTACTTAAAACTTCTTTTTTCAAAACCCAATCTAAAATCAATAAACGCAATTCGTTTACCGTGAAGAACTATGTAGAGGTTTAATAAGTAAATATGAAACTAGTTACATAGTGACAAAGTTGCTTCGTACTTGGCGTAGTTCCTTTTGGGACGCGTTTTCTTGATTGTTTTGTTATTTTCGGTATTCGTTCTCGTTCGATCATCAGCTTGTTTTCCTCCATGAACATGTTCACAGCATTGACGCTCAACATCGGAAACTTTCGCTGATTGGATCGCGTAAACGAACCTTCGGAAGGTTTCGGAATCCGTTCGGAAAGTGGAAGGTGGTTCGGGTTTTCCTTGAAAAAAATGTTTTTTAGTTCGCGCATTTTTTTTTCATATGAAGGTTATCTACACCAGCAGTGTGTAATACGGTTGTTTAAGAGTGATCTTGACTTTAAATGTGAAAATATACTTTGACTCTTTGTGGACTATGAGTGAACTAATCAAATTAAAAAAAAAATCAATTGGTCAGTTTTTCATGAAATGAACTTCAGAATTTAGCGCTTAACTTTAAGTCTTTTAGAGCTTTTACTCAGTAAATATCCGAGACTCAATTTTCATGACGTGACCCAAAAGCCAAAATCAAAAAACAAATCAAAAAATCTTTATTGTACTCAATAAATTACGCTAAAGCGTAAAACGAGATAGTGAGGCTTATCTCGGGGTCTTAGGGAACCAAGCTATACCGATTATTACTACAAGTTATAGCTGAAAATGGAATTGGCGGATTACAAATGCTTAAAAATACCCACCATAACACAATCAAATTCAGTTGAGAAAAAACGTGGTTCCTATTTTTGCTCGCCACGATCACAATCCTAAGTACTAAAACTAGGTTTCTGTTCAGTAAAATGTCAATTAGGCACAATTAAGGCGTGAAATTGTCCAGCAAAAAAAACTTAAAACCAAAAAAGCAAAATATGGAAAACAGACATGAAATGAGTCGATTACTTATGCTATTTCGAAAATGCGTCAAACATGTGCCGTACACAAGCCTACTCGAATTGTAGAAAATTGATGGGCACTGAAAGACATAGCAATCTCGGCATGACGTCAAAAACACGCAAAAATACGTGGCTCAAAGGAAAATGTCAAGCCGTTTCCTGGTAATGCACAGCTACCAGCCAGCAAAAACAGGCGTAAATGGATTTTTAATGAAATATGCAAGCAGTTCTAGCCATCTTTGCTGCTGGTCTACCAATCTAAGAAATATAAAAGAAACCTACAAGCCAGAAACCCATCAACGCAAGTTACTATACACTACCCCAATATCCCATAACATAAACAACTAAATACAGTACTTACTGTCAACTACATCAAACCTAATTGATACTTGACAATCAAAACAACAACTTGTTATGCTAGTTTTGGATTTTCTACGTACCGGTAACACAATTTCAAATAAATGCAAAGCTGGATGCTGCATTGATTATGATTCACTGGACTATAAAGCAAAGCGTAAAATACATTTTTGTGTAAAAAAAATATCAGCCTTTGTTATGCATAACCAATGCAAATAATCGGGGGACCTGCCCATACAAGCGAAATTAAGAAATTCCCATTTTAACTAAACAAAAATCATTGTTTCAGAACAATGTCTAGCAAATCCAGCGCTAAGACACAATTTATTATAAGCATAACTGCTTCTTTCTTGTGTTCGAGCATAGTCGAAAATAATTAGACAATGCAGGAAATAAAAACGAGAGATCTTGAGAAAGAATAGGGGTTATGGGTCGCACATTTCTGGACCAGCTGGTGTTTTTATTTTCATGTTTATTCAATAATTTTCTAGCAAAAAATTCAAGAAAAACTTCCGATAAACTAGCACAGCTTCAAACCGCACCGCAAAATAGATACTATGTAGAGGCTTTGGTTTCAAAAAATTGTTTTTGTTCCAATATCAACGACACAAATAATTTTTGTTACACCCATATTCATCTTCGAATTTAAGCTCGCACTTGTAGTATATCCACATTTTTTTGAACAAAAGATATTGCACCAGATTCTATGCAAAAATACTTACATTCACATAAAGGTCTGAGGCTATGAGCTTGATATGCTTCAAGGCAAGCAGTACGTTGAGCATATCAAATTGGATTCGTTCTGGAATCTCCGACACTACCTGCAAATATTGAATTGAAAATACTAGTGTGTTAGGGAGCACCAAAGCATGCTAAGTCTAAGGCGACTAAACTAACACAGGAAAGCGAAGCAAAAACTCTCTTTAACATGCGGTGCTGAAAACTATTTTATACAAATACAGTAGCAATTCTACATATCTAAGAGCTGGGAATTCTGTCACAGGCATTAGTCAGAAAACGAGATGTTTAAAGTCTTTCTCAAAAACGTTACAGCTGGTTAACCGGACAAAACGCATTAAACAGCTTAAAAGACTGTCATGACTTTTGGGGGATAAATGTTATTGCCACTAGACCCTCTCAACCTTACGGGTCGGGGGGCTTGTTTGCTTCACTTTACAACTTTTTAGTTCAATCACAACAGTTTAAGGTTATTGTTAAAAGTGATTAAAAACCAAACATTTAAGTATTTGATAACTTAATATCAAAAGACAAAAGCACTTCAACAAAACAGCATCGGATATTACCTCATCAAATATGTGAAGGCGACGAAATGGGGGCCCGTTATCTTGCACGAATAAAGCAAAAGCCTGGCTTTCCAAAAGTTTCGGAACGAACTGGTTCGATGATGACGTGTTACTGACGTCAAAACCACGCATATTGAGATAGTGCTCCTGAAATAAAATCATAAATCCATTAACAGTTCAAGGCAACCATTTTTTTTTTTAATTATACCAGCTTAAAAGGTAAGTTAGATATAAGATTGACAACCTTTATTGATGATTGTCCATTTACTGCTCTGGAACCAAAATACTTGTACATACAGAAAATTAGTTATAATTTATGCGTAATCACAATCGGTGGTTGAATCGGCAACGATTTAGAATTACGAAAGGTTTTAGCGCATACGTATTAACCGTAGTTTAGAAATCATGCTTAATAAAACATAATTACCTTTTGGAACCGAATGATTGGTTTGGGATGAATTCTACAAACTTGAAGACATGAACGATAGCCCATCAATATTTGGCAAAATAAACGAATAAAAATGGCACGAATTTCTTTGTCCTGCAAAAATATGCATAACAATTAGTTACATGGTACCGTTATTATACAGCTCGCACTAACTCGCGACATGAATTTCAAACTTTGGACCTTCAAACTTAAAATTAAAGCATTAATAGAAGTTACTGGAACTGAAAACCTTTACTAAATAATTTTAAGGTACAGCATTTACAAGCTGAACTAGATGTTCACTTTCTCCGAGGAAAATAATACGGGACTTCCGCCACTTTTTTTTCACCAGCATTTCCCCTTTCACACTTTGAAAGTTACCGTTATTCCTGTAAACTTCAATCGTACGCGATGCAAAAGCAAACAGGATGAACGTTAAAATTTTGAGCAGTAGATGAAATCCAGCAAAAAAACTTAACATAAATGGGACCCAGCAGCAGTTGATAAAAATTTTGAGCGTAATAAAAAACCTAAATTGGTATGAAGCGCATTGAAATAGAATCGCAAAATATTCTTCCAGGGATGTTTTTTCACAAAGAATGAAACCAGATACCTTTTGACTACATGTAACGCCAAAATAAAAGATTGAAGTTTGGGGGCCCATTGGGGGGTACGTCCAAGCTATGTCAAAGTATTTGTCTTCTAAACATCTAGTAATATGGAAAAAGATTTGGAGGGGTTCCCGGGGAGTGGTCCCCCAAACTATATCAAAATATATGTGCCATAAATATCTACTAATATAAAAAAAACTAGTGTGCTAGCTTAAACCATTCAAAAAACTGAATTTGGGGGGCCCATTTTGGGGTAAATACCCCTAAACCATGCCAAAATATTTGCAGGGTTCGAAATTAACACCTGCCCGTTTGCCCCAGGCGAGCTGAAATCGCATCGGGCAAGTTGTTTTTCAGCTTGACTTGCCCGAACGGGCAAGTTAGCTTAAAAAAACAGCATCTTAACCAACATCAACTAGATTATTTATTTCGAAACGCAAATCAGGTCCGCTATTGTTACAATAAAATAAAATGCAAGCAAAATCTTTTATTTTAGGACTTGGTAATCCTCACAATTAACACTTTGTTTAATCGTACGCACATCATTAATCGCAATTCGCACTGCTTCAATCGCATGCAGATTCGTTCGATATTCAAACTCTCTTTGCAACTCTCTGGCATAAAATGCTAAGTTCTTTTTCAAAGAAATCTTTTTCCACACTTGCCGCGTTAACCGCTCTTTCAGATATCACAACTATTACCCTGCGCTGCATGAAGACGACGTCAAGTATTTTAGATTTTTTTATTATGATTATTTCAAAATCTTTTAGATGCTATGCTCTATATTTTTGCAAAAAAGTTCCGCTTTTCCAGCTGGTACAGTTTTCACAATATTCGCGATGAAAATGGTTTGAAACAAAAGGGCAACGTTCATAACCATCATTGTAACGGAATAACTGAAATAATTACAATTTAAAAAAATCAATTTTTGGGTAAACCATGACTGAAAAAAGCTACTTATTTTGTCACAATTACGTACCAATCACGGACAAAAACTTCATTTTAGAAAATACGCGTAGTATGCAAATCCAGTGTTTTTGACAAGAATCAGCACATTTTAGAAACTTTTTCAAAGTAAAACTACCTCCAAACTTATTGTGCGTATTTGTTTCAACCACGTTGGGATTTCCTAGGGCAAGCAAACATTTGATATCATTGCCCGACGGGCAAATTGATGAAAAAGTTAATTTCGATCCCTGATTTGTTTCCTAAACATCTACTATAATCAGAAAAAACTAGTGCTCTAGCTTAAGCCGCTCAAAAAATTGATTTTTGGAGACCCAGTTAGAAGGGGGGCAAGAGGTACCCCCAAACAATATCAAAATAATTGTCTCTTAAATATCTACTAATATCAAACAAACTAGCGCCCTGGCCATAAGCTGTTAAAAAATTGATTTTAGGAGTCCATTTGGGGGGTTCGGGGGCGGGGTGGTACCCACAAACTTTGTCAAATTAATTGTTTCTTAAATATTTACTGATATCAAAAAAAACTAGCACTCTAACTTAAGCCACTCAAAAAACTGATTTTGGGGGGTTCTCTGGGGGTGGTATCCCCAAACTGTGTCCCAGTATTTGTCCGTTAAATATCCACATGTCAAACAAACTAGCAACGAGCTTAAGCTGTTAAAAAAATGATTAAAGGGGGTCCATTTGGGAGGTTTGTACCCCCAAACTATGTCAAAATATTTGTCCCTTAAATATCTACTGATATCAAAAACAACTAGCGCCCCAGCTTAAGCCATTAAAATATTGGTTTTGGGGAGTCTTGACGAAGAAGGAAACCTGATACCCTCCGATCATTCCTAATGTCAAAATATACTATACTAAAAGCGATATTTTTCTAATCAAAAAATTTAAATATGCCAAATTCAATATAATCTTGGTTCAAGAAAACCGATGGCCAACTAGATATTTGAACCAAGGTTTATTCACTCACAAAGGTATTAAACACTGGCGCCTTTAACCACTAAGCAATAGCAACACATGTGTATATTATATGACAAAAATCACTTATTAAACTTTGTGATCACAAGTTTTTGGTGCGTCTGCCGCAAGTAGTGCCTCCAAAAATGCAGGTGTACAACTTTATAGATAGACTTATCATGTCTCTAAATTTCAAGTTTCTAGCTTTGGGGGTTTCGAAGTTTTTATCCCTATGAAAAAAAGTTCTTAAAAAAAACAGAAATAAATAAAAAAAGGGTCAGAATCGTCATAATTTAAATTTGGGACCCGACACAGCATTCCAGGCGCTTCTAAATCAGAAAAATTTATTCTCCTCCTGCAATTAGTTGTCGAGCTAGAGATGTTTAAACCTCCAACTGCATTTCCATTTTAGGCTCGGAAACCCGTATCACGAGACCGACTGCCCCCAAAACTTGGGCAAAGATTGCTCCATGTCTACCCTATCTAAGTACTAAATTTCAAGTTATAGCAATTTCGGCCTCTGGTTGCAGAATTCGTAAATTTGCACGAAAAACAAAGGGACTTCCGAAGCGAAGCTTCGTGGAAGTCTCAAATATAGGAATGCCAATCTCAGTGCACTACCGAATTCGACAAAATGCATTCGGTAGAGTGGTAACGCGTTCGCCGCTGGAACCAGAGGCCTGGAGTTCTACTCCCGGCAACGTCGAATAGGGTACAGTTTTGCCAACGGGCGGCTCGCCACCGCTGAAAAATTTCTTTAACAGGAATTGTGCAGCCCGGAGGTAGTGATGATTGATGGGCCCCGAAACTCTTTATAGACTTTGGCGACATTGGGTGAGTAAAATGAAATTTTACAGATATGTCTACGGGCCAAAAAATTTCATAATTTTCAACATAACTGTGTATTAGGTTTTGCGAGCTAAGTGTCTGCAGCTAAAATATGCTTCAAATCTAATGTAAAAGTTATCATGTAGCAGTGGATAGTAACTAAAGTGACGGTAGGATATTAATACTCCAGTCAAATAGACCGTCTTTAAATGCGAATCGCCGCAAATGAGATTGCATAACTTCAAAACATAGAGGCATCACATGATGACATTTTTTTTGCGACAAAGCAGGATTTATCAAAGATTGCACATACCGAAAATCTCTTTAAGCTAATAAAAAACTGACCATGTTAGATAAACTGGGTCAATTGAATTTTCCTAACATGATGTAGATCTATGTAGGATTTACAAAACTAAACAAATTGTTTTCTAATAAACCGCGTTTTTAAGATGAAGCTAAAAAACAAAAAAAAGATATCTTCGCGTGTCGATTTCAACGACTGTAAAGTCACACGCTGCCTTTGTCGCTTGATCTCTGAAGTCTAACCCTAAAAGCTCCTTTTTTGATGGATTACACAGGCAGGTAGGAATGAAGGCTACTGCCCAATGTCCAGTACCCACAATGCGACCCCTCCCTATAAACAGCTTCTTAATTCGAAATAAAGCCATAAAATTAAGAAAAAACTTTTAAAATTATTACTTTTTAGAAACCATTATTTAAGTTTTGACTGGTTTGCACATAGCAATTGGCCCTAGTAAAACCGACTACAATATGGTGAAGCCAAAAAGTTGGGCGTGAACTATTTTTGCCGATTACTACACACTTGCAAAAAAACATTCAAGCAACGATGCATTAAGAGAAAGCCTATTAGCAAATCGCTGTCAGCAATGCCAATGGAAGGCCGGAAATGACGTCACGAACAGCGGTTTAGCCGAGTGAGCGAGAATAAGTAAGCCAAACTCTCCCGCGTCAACTTAATTCAAAGGTACTTATCAATGAAGCATCATCTTAAATACGGTGATAATGACTTCGAGAGTTGAAATCAAAATTAATACGAATAAATCCAAGTCTTAAACGTACTGATTTCGAAATTATAAGCAAAAATTATACAATCTCATTACTAAGTACTGCTAATACTGTAATATACCAGTGCCTAAAAACTTAATTATCAAACTGTACTATTGAACCTGGTATATCACAAGTTATCATACATAATTTATGCAAATAAAGTTAAAATTGGGTAAATAAAGACAAAAAAGCTCGACATTAAGTCAAAGCAACAGAAAAATATCTTTCGCGAAGTGATGGTAACTTTGCTCAATCGCATAATTAACGTATTGTAGGTAATCTTACAATTTAAAGTAAGGTAAAGCCTAAAATTGCATAAAAATTGCTGTCGAAGCAAATTCTGCATTGCTTAAGTTGCTCTCCGAACTGGAAAGCAAAACGTGTACGAACGAACCTTCTTCAGTCAGGGTCAGATAAGCGAAGCGGCCAACCCAACGGGTCGTAAAAGGCGACAAGTGGGTACCCATAAGCGGTGGCCGCATGTGTAGCGATGGGGTGCCCATTCTTTAAATAGTGTGAAAATGGCCACTTTTCTCTACCGGGTTCTCCAGCCCAGCTGATTTTCTACGGCGCTGAATTTCCACTGCACAATGCTCTGATCCACAGGGAGGAGCAGGGTAGCTCCAACGAATCAATCAACAAAGTGGTACTTTCAATCAACGCGAAAATGCAGATCAAACATGAGTAGCGTACAATATCACTTACTAGTCTGGCGGGCTCTGATGTTCGAATTTGTTCGGGAGGATAAGCCCAATCTGCTACAACCAAATCAGGACACAACACCTACACAAGAAACTTCCCATTAGCTGCCTTGCCATTAAGGACATTGTAATTGTAATATCAGTGTAATTATTTGTCTATTTGCTTGGGCTAGGAGACAGCGAAGGGATCATTCGATCTTCGAGTCAAGCTGCGACCTGCCTACCATACACGGTGGAGGCTTCACAATGTCCCTTTGTATTCCTAAATCTCAGGCACGGAAGCTGTGAACAGCAATTTTTAGAGTCTTTAGTTTGATTCGACCAAGAATCGAACCAGAGAAAACCGTTTCAATGCCAGACGCTGTGTCCGCTCGAACACTGATCATGAAAATGCAGCAAAGGTACCTTATATTGCTGAATGATTGAAATGGTTGAACAGCAGTCTATAACGCATTAATTCAATTCGTCAAAAGGAATTTCGATAGTGCTGCTCCAAAAAAAATTTCTAGGGATTCTACTTCAGAACAAGCACATCAAACTAACAGTGCAATCTCAAAACACTACACGGCCTACGCTCTCTTTTATATTCAAATCAGTATTTTTGAAACTCTGATATCAACCATAGACTAAATTAACAAGATAGTAAATAAGGCTCACAGCAGTTTGATTTTTTTCCTTTTTTTTTTGAACGACTTTAATTTCAAAAAAACTATTAGTCATCAAAGCGGCATTACACCAATATATACCTTTGTTAAAGCTTCAACTGCACTAGTATAGTAAGGTTCAGGTATAGAAGGAATGATTACACATTCGGGTACAGAAATGACTCCACCATCCAAATCCACAGTCACAACATCCAACTAAAATAAATAGTTCTAAGCACTTCGCTAGGTACAATGTACGACATTGAAAAATCGCTTCAAAAAAGTTAGGTCGTTTATCGATAAAGAAATTAAAACAGGTGAAGAAATTCGGTCAGTCAACAACTCTATCGCAAGTACAACTCAAGCCGTAATTATTTTAATTTTCAAGTGATTTTGTCCCCAAAATGGTACCTATAGCAACATATCAAGAGGAAACAGTTAGTCCCGTATGGCACAGTTGTCATCTTAATGGTAAAAACTAAACGCTTTTCGAAAGCTCAAATCCTTGAGCGAAAATTTACTTAAATTAACCACAATCAAGGTCAAATATAACTCAGCAATATCGGTGATTATATACAATGTACTATAGTCTACTTATTTTACAATAAAATAATCCGGTGTCTATTTCTAGCTCGGTGGTCAATCGAGTAATCGATCAGCATAACTTACTAAGTCTTGCAATTCATTTTTAAATGAAGAATGCACACCAAAAAGAAACGGAGTAGGTGACGAAGTACATTCAAGTAAATGGCGCGGTAAAATCGGAATAAAAGGATAACTGAAAAATAAGTCCATGAATATTGTCAAATAATACTTTTGTGTGGAATACTGCAATAGTACAGTTTTGCTAAAACTTCGTATCAGTAATCAAAACGAAATTACCATACACTGCAAACAACACCGACAGCAAAACGAATTCGATCATGAACGGTAATCAACAGCAGTAATCAATACTGGTAATCAAAACGAAATTGTACGGTTCCGCCACGACAACGCCGTTTTAATTGTAGTGGTCAACTAACCATACAGACAAATGCCGATATATTAATGTGGCATCACAATCAATGTTATGCGATATAACAAAACAAACAGTCTTATTTTTGGTCGATCAAACATTATAATTGTTGCGGGGGGTCCAAGATAACTAACCGCCACAAACTAACCGCGAACCAATTGACCGCCAACTAACCCCAACCCTAATATTCGCGGTCAGTTGATTTGGTTCGTTGTTGAGGAGGCCGAAGTCTGGCACCGATATTTCTATTAAATTGAAGTAAAAGAATTCGATACGTTGGCTAGATGAATATAATACAGTAGTAGTCTACAATTGTCCCCAGGTTCATACGAATGAATGAGCCTATATTCAAATCAACCCCGTTCATATTTATTCATGCGATATCCCGTAGACCACTAGTAATTTGCCCAAATCTGTACCAAATACTAAAAAAAATATGCATCAACTCAGTCACCGATCTGAGAGTAATTTTACTTTCTAACCAAATGTAACTTAATTTTTGTTGAAAACTGTTGAAATGCAGTAACAGTAGATACCAAACATGGTGTGGCGAGTCCACTGAAGCAGCAAACGAATGTTTATAAATAGATCAGCACATCATGGTTTATCTGACATTTATTTGGCAACGAACAGCTGCAAATCAGCCCATGCATCGCCTACTGCCTTTTACCTGTATTGCAATACGCGCTTCTGGATTTACAACGTTGTTCTTTCCAAGCAGTACTTTCCTATTTTTTCGCAACACTACTGTTTTCAGATACAGGGCCTACAGCACGGCATGAATCCTGGTTAAAATTCTAACCCAGAACTTTTTTAGAATTGGGGTAGAAAGAAGGCAAGAAATGACATGCTTTGACAAAAAAAAGCAGATTGGAACATTTTAGTTCTACTGAGAATCTCTTAGACTAAATGTTAATCCTTGAGTCGTTTTTAATCGAAGTTCAAAATGGTTCGAAATTTAATCGAAACGTCTCTAAATAGAATCAAAACGCTACCGGCACATTTTTCTACGCTTTTTTTTGTTTTTTGTTTCAATTGTCAAAGATACAGCAACTCTGAAGTACCTCTAAGGACCCTAAAGGAAAAATATCATCAATGCGGTTCAGTTTGCGTTTCAATAAGCACATTATGCAATCTCTATACTGACGCACAGTTGCTAAATTTTTAATGCCCAGTTGACTAACCTGTATTTAAATGGATACATCAATGCAGTAAGAGCATTACATGCCTCTGTTAGACGAGCGTAACTGCATGAATAAAACAAAATCTTCTGATCAATAAGCGCAGCACTGAGTACATTTAACACGTTCAGGATTCCTGTCAATGGAAAATAAAACTTCATATTATGTTAGAACAAACTTATTAAACTTTGATATGCTATAACGCTTACCAGCATATTCTAATTGTAGAGTACTACATGGTTTTAAGGCCCTGTCTACACTAAGCGTAAAATCATGGGTGTACTTGCATATCCCAAGTTTGGTTTAACCAAATAACAGCTTAAACGCTGGTAAGATCGTACGCCGGGCGTAAGGAATTTTTGTTTAAAATAAACTAATAATACTCTCGTACGTTTGCAATTTTACGCGGAGTGTAGACTGGGCTTCAGGTTTAATACCAAAAACTAAAGACCTAAAAATGCAAAATGACTGAAGAGATGGTAAAACAAGAAAAAAATTTAGATTAACTGTTCTTTTGACAGACGCACAGCAAACAATAATTCCTTACGAACTTATTCAGATTCAGATATTAAACTATAGGATGCTAATAGTCAAAACTGCCCTTATTGAAAGAACACAATGATAATAGTCCTCTACAGAGTTGTAAGTCGGGCCGGGCTTTTCGGGTCGGGTTCGGGCCTAAAGTTGACAAAAATGTCGGGCTTAATTCGGACCTGAGACGTACTTTTTGTCTTAGGTGTACAAAAAAATAATCAAAATAGCTTGGCTAAATTGTTAAGTTTTTTAGACCTAACTTAACTTTCGGATTTTTTCGGGCATGATCTTCTGCGATTGAGAGCACCAAAGTACCCAACAAACTCAAGATTTCTACCCGTTTATTGACCAACTAAAAATATCGGTATCTTCTACGAGGAATTCGCAGATGTATTCTTTTGCTCACATTGTTTTCTTTACGACAAATTGTTTACGTCACGTACCTAATTGCCTGAGAAGAACAGTGACAGAAGACCTAGTAACTGGAAGTTGATCACTTTGTGGGGTTTGCAACGCTTGTTTATCTGCCGCTCCGATTGAGAATCTGACTACTGTTGATCCTGGAGGGGGCGCTTTAACCAACAAGAGTTTGGCAAGAAGATTTTCGATGGATTGACTAAGATTTTCAATATAGACTGTGTAGATGAGCCCCAAACAGTTCTGAAAATGAAAAACACTAAATTGCAATCGAAAACACAAGTTTGCAATACAGTAAAAAAGAATCAAATACTCAAGAAAACTCGATTTATGAGTATATATATCTGTCAGCTTGATTCAAACAAGATGATACAGTTTTGTTTTTGTTTTTTTCTTAGTTTTAGCACACTACCACAGTTTACTAAATTATTTCACACCAGCTTATAATGTACTTTTGATTTCACCATAATTTTGCAAATAACACATTACAGAAAAAAAAAAATCATAAAACTATAACACCCTTAATGGTCTAAAATCCAAATTATACATGCAGTAATAAGTGCAAATCATAATGGTCATATATAACAGAACAGTGCTGTCTGTAGAACTGGTCCCACAAAACATCAAGTAGGGTACGGTACATATTATGACAAGTTTGTAATTACAAACAATCAAACAACCAAATTTACCTTTAGAATTCGAAAATCATGGACACGAGACAGAAGAACCAAGCACTTCGGTGCATAGGAATATTTTGAATTGCGTGAAGTTTTGTCATCGCTCAAACTATCCAGCACTCCATTTGTGTCTCCACCCTCTACTCGACACATATCTTCATCAATAAATTCATCGCCCACAACACTATCAAAGTTTATGACGCCATTCTCAATCATGTCATTTTCACTCTTTACTCTACGAATGGATATAACAGAGTTCGATCTATTGCTGTGAAACCTTGCCGTATCAGTGGGGCTGGTTGGACGCAAAGGTTCATGAAATGTATGCACAGCACAGAATTGCTGCTTTCCTTCGGCATCGGTTAAAATTGAAACAAAAAATGTTGGCTGCTGCTTTTCTTTGGCAAGATACCATCCTCCAGGTTGGCAAAACTAAACAAAATGATTCATGTGATTTTAAACCGAAAATTACAAAATCAAGAAATACATTTAAATTAATTATTATAAACTAATTGTTGTATAGACCTATTTTAAACTGCATATTGTTCCAACCATTCTTTGCCTGATTTCTATTTCATTGGTTTGTGCAAAATATACATCTATCATTCTACCTATTCCAACCAATTTACACAAAGATCTTTGTTGCATATATAAAATGATAAACCACTGCATGACCTTATGTCGATTTACACATAATCACTGAAGAGTAACAACGCTCAAATCTATATAACCATTTATCCAATGTTTTTCAGTGTTTTTTTGTAAATAAGTAGATACGTTGTGGACTTTTTCATTAATTATATTTACAGCAAAAATTGTTGATATTTCGGGACACTAACAGACTTGGAACCAAATCATAATAGGCAAAACTAGTGCGCAATATTACACAAAAAATCTTATTTAAACATGGTCAGTTGAACTTTTTCTCAACTTATCAATTAGCAACATCTGGAGCAATGGCAATGTCCTTTGCATGTAATTTTACATCTGTATGAAATGGTTATCTGTTGAACTATTTTCAGATACAAAAAGTAAATTGAACGTGCAAATGATAAAATATCAATCGCACTGCTTCACAATATGATGCATGAACAGCCTACTCAATGCTGAAATAGCTGCTAAGCACATAAAACAATCAAATTCAGATGCAATCAATAGTGTAAGCACATACCAACTCTATACCAGATGTAAATGGTACTTCTTTGATATCATCTTCAGGAACACGAAACAACACTCGTCCACGTAAAGCAGGATCTTTACCTTGAAACAAATCTATTATTTGACATAAAATTGTTTTATAAAATGCAACTTAGTAATTAATATGAAGATGTATAAGCAAATTAAAATGAAAAACTTTTTTATCTCTTTACTAGTCTGATTGTAATTACATCAACATTTAGTAAGTTGCCTTGGCCAGGAGACAGCAAATGGGCCTTTTGGTCTTCAACTCAAGCTGCCTCCTGCCCACCAGTCTACCACATACACTGGAGGCTTCACACTGTCCCTTTTCATTGCTAAACGTCAAGCAAGAAGCTGTGAATATTGTTCTAATGAACTTTCAAGCATGAATCAAACTTTTAAATAAAAACGAGAAGTGTATGATGCTAAAATAGCATTTCACAATTTTGCTCAAAATCAGTTGCTAATACTTATATACATCACTGATTTGAATTTGATTTCCAATGACAAAACTTTTGCTTTACAGGATAAATAGAGTTAACAAAAAATAGCTTTTTGAAAGTTCAATTTATATAGTCATGGATGACAATTGCATCACATCAAAAACCGCACTGGACCACATGCTTTTTTTCAAAAAATATTGCATCCAACATGCTGAAGCATGTCCCAAATCTAAGAAACTTGCTCTAACACAACTAACTTTAAATTTTCAGGAGTTACTTGTGTTCAATTCAACTGTGGAAAGCTTTTCCATTCCTAGTGGAGTTTATCAATAATGCAGAAAATGAAAGGAGGACATCTTTGCCTCCCTTTCTTTCTTTCTCCGACTGACCCAGAGTAAACTAGAGTAAAATACCACTACCTTTCGTTAATGTTTCACAACAATTAATGACTCTGTTTACTTGATAATGTTACCAAACAAATGACAGGATTACCAAAATACCATGCTTTAATTTTTTTATCCACTTTGGCAGTTCACACAAACTAATGTTGAGGTTGCTACTTATTTGTTGATAATTTCTACAGCAGCTTTTCCTAAGCGGTCATATATCCACACTGGCATATACTTGTACAGAAACTTGGAAAGGGTACAAAAGAAGTATAAGTAATACCAATATTAGGTCTATTCCCTCGCATTCAATACCTTCAGCTTCAAAGTCATATCCAACAACAGCAAAGTAATCTATCAATCGATCCATTAACATCAAATCCTTTCTTTAGTAATTTGGTACTAGATTAATCCTTTGTCTTTATGACAATATTTCCCATATAATTCAACTTTATTGGAGTATTATATCTTTCAAATTTAATCCAATTAAATGGCAAATAAATATTTTAATCCATTAACAAGCTTCATTTTCAAGATAAAAACTCTTCTTTACAATCAAGGATAGCTGATAGGCCTACTAAAACTGAAAAAGACTAATACACATTAGCCAATACCCATAACTTTAGATTTAATAATAGGAAGTGGCTAGTGTTACGTTATGTAACCCCCTCTGCCTGTCTGCCCTCAAAGAGAATTGCCTGAGAGAGCAAAGAGTGAACGCACATTTGCTCATGTTTTTTATTTATTTAATTATCATTGGGGTTTGGGTTAAATTTTGAGTTTAGATTAGGATTAACGTTAGGGTTAGAGCCAATGTTCCCACTAGGCTGATTTTTTTCAGCGAATCAGCAATTTGTTGGGACAAGGGCAAATATTTTTTGGCAATACCCTGAATATGATAAACAGAGCTTCAGAAAATTCGAAAAATTTGTGTAAATAGGACGATTGGTACCTGCTTGAATATTAAATTGGTACAAAATTTAGGGCACATAAATATCTTTTCAGAGCTTTGGGCACTGTCATTTCAAGAAACAAAAAGACTTGGCGCACGAAACACGCGTGGGTAAATAAACAGATTCCGGTGCTGGGTGACATAACTAGTTTTCAAAGATTTTTATTTTGATTATTACAATTAGGTACTGTCTACAGCACCGGCGCCGGTTTCCGACATCAAATTGCTGCTGCAACGGCAGCCTGTTATATTGCTTTTTTCTAATTGATTCGATTTAAATATGGCACTTTGATGCATCAAATGCGAAGACCTGGTAGTGTAGCGGTAGGCGTGCTTGCCTGCCACACCAAGGGTTCAGGTTTCAATTCACGTTGGACACGCTTGGCATATATAGCGCTCGAGTGCAATCTCACTACAAGATTTTTTTTTTCTCTAGAACCTTACGATTAGAGTTAGGGTTCAAGCAGCGATGCCAGCTTGAGAGATAGTAATTGAACTGCAAAAAGAAACGACCGGTGCTGCCGGTGCAGCAGCAATTAGATGTTGGACACCGGGCCGGTGCAGCAGACACTGCCTTACAATTATAAATTTGGGTCATGGTTTAGGTTAAATTTAGGGCTAGGATTAAAGTTAGGGTTTAGGGTTAGGTTTTTATGCTTTATCATGAAATGTCTGCACGCACGGAACATACACCAAGCCTTTCTTTCAAGAAAATTTGGGCACTTGCCAATTAGCCAAAACATGAGAGGGAACACTGGTTTAAGCTAGGATTAGAGTTTGGGTTAGGTTTAGGGTTAGAGCAGAATAGCGATTTTCTTATTCTTACATAACGTAACAGCAGCCTCTGCCTTAACAATAATCTCTGATTTGCATTAAAATATGGTGCATTTACCAGCGCATCAAAAAATAAAAGGGGGGACTATTTTTTTTTGTGACTGAACTGTGAATGTTCTGGTATCTCAAGTCTTGAAGCATGTTAATTGTTATGAGATCTGTCTGCTATTACTTGTTATAGCATGTACCATACTACTGCGGATGGGATGCCGTTAAGTACATCAAGTATAAGCCGTCTGCTTTTTTTCTGAAGCTCTGTGACACTCGTATAAGCATGTGAGCAAAGCGGATGGCTTACACCTTAATGACACCCCTGTAGTTGCGCTAGTAGAAATTTTTGCATTCAAAAAATTGCTTTTTAACACTAACAGTTTAATGAGTATTTCAGCATTGTTACACTGTACAATTAAGGATCCTTTGGTAGGCAGCTCGAGGCAATTGCCTTCAATGCCTAATCCCGAGGCAATTGCCTGGTCTGCTGGTCCCCCTAATAGTCCCTCCCCCTGGCTACGGCGATGTACCACACATTAATTGAATATATGAATGATTTGCCTGCAGTATCAAATTTTAGAACTAGATTATTTGCAGACGACACAAGCTTAACTATCTCAAACAAATCGTCCAAAACATTGCAGCAAGTTGTAAACCATGAAATTATAAAAGTTGCAGATTGGATGAGTTTGAACAAATTATCTATTAACTACAACAAAACTGAATTTTTGTTAATATGTAATAAAAAACAAAATTTTACATTAAAATTAACAATTAATGATCATATAATAACGCAAAAAAAAGAAACCAAATATCTTGGTATATTAATTGATGATTCATTATCATGGAAGGCTCACATCAACTTAGTCAACAGTAAAATTGCCAAAGGATGCTTTGCATTGACAAAATTACAAAACTTGGTTAATCTATGCACTCTTAAAAACGTTTACTATAGTATGGTTTATTCACATCTACAATATTGCATCATAGTATGGGGACAAGCATCTAAATGTGTACTAGACCCTATTGAAAAATTACATAAAAGAATAGTAAGAATTATGACTAGACAACCTTTTTTTACCCCTTTATTACCATTATTTCACCAATTAAATTTTCTAAAAATTTCTGATATATTTAAATTAGAAGTGACTAAATTAATGCTAATTGCTGGCAAAAGTCTAGATAAACCTCAATTTCACTCCATTAAGCCGATTACAGCACAACACAATTATAACACCAGGCATTCAGTAAAAAATAATTATGTATTACCACAAATAAAGACTAACTTTGGAAAGCAACTATTTCAATATATTGGCCCCAGGTTGTGGAAAGAAGTGCCAAGTAAACTGAAAACTCTACCATTGAAGTCATTTAAAAAGCACTATAAAAAGCACTTGTTATCTTGCTATGCTAAGTAACTCAACAGATTCATCGCCAAATACCAATTTGAAATGTAAGATTTAATTGGATATGCAAAACACATTCATTCTTATTGTTTTCATCACTATTGCTTTTTTTCTTTTTTTTCTTTTTTTCTTTAATTTTTACTGGTAGGGACATTTTGTATGTATTTTTCAAACTTGTAAATATTTTTTTGCTTATATTTTCAATTGCGTTGCTTTTTTATTTTTTATGGAAGAGAAACTATTTTTCTAGATTTTGTAATTTGTCCATGTAATAATTTGAAATATGCAGTACAGGAGAACTGCTGACTTAAAGACCAACCACACTGTCATGTTCGCAGTCTCTGCATAGCATATAAATTTTAGACATTCTTTCTATATAGTTAGAAAACCGATTGAGATTAAGAAACTGTGTGAATTTTTTTTTTTTTTTTTCTAAGTACAACCCTTAAAAGACAGCTTTTCTCAATAAATTAATATATTTTTCCTGTAAAAATTTTCAATATCAAATCTGACATGTTGGGTAAAATTTGCTTAAAGTAATTCTAATTATAGCCTTAATTTTAGATTTTGTACATATCTTTGTGTGTGTTTTTTTTTTTTACTGTTTACTTTTTTCAATGTCACCTTGAAGGGGGCAACTGACTTGAAGACCGAATGGTCATTTTCGCTGTCTCCTGGTTTGGTTATTCTGCTTTCACAAAATGTGTTGTGTTGTTAGTGTTGAACCATTCCGAATAAAAGTTGATTGATTGATTGATTAACCAATTCTAATCTCAGATCTATGCTACTACTAGCCTATTTAATAATACGCAGTGGCTATTTTGCCTCTGGAGGCAAAATAGCCCCATGTTATTTTGCCATTTGGAGGCAAAAATGGCTATTTTGCCGCAAGTGCCAAACTAGCCCTAAGCCTAATCCTAACCCAAACTCTAACCCTAATCCTAACCCTAATCCTAACCCTAATCCCAACCCTAGCCCTAACCCTAACCCAAACCCTAATCCAAACAGAGGAAAAACACTATTTTGCCTCTAGAGGCAAAATAGCCACTTCCTACCAATGATGTGTAGGCCCAACCGAGCCCAATAACCTGCAACTCTTTGTTTTTGAATGATTAGACAGTGCTGTGATACTCCATTAGTGAGTACGGTAACCACTGGAATTATGCCTATGTGCTATTGACTGTTCTAAAACATCTCAGATCTAAAGTATGGTACGGTAAAATGCTGATAAATAAAACACAAATCAGCTAGCTATGAGCTTTCGGTAAGCTTTTTAGTCATTAAATACATATATTCAGACTGTCAGGCAGGCCTTAAAGCTTGTTTTTCATGATTAGTAGGCCTTACAGTAATAATAATAATAATAATGCAGGTTTATCGACTTCAACTAGACCTGGTGAAAGCAGGTCTTTCGCTCTGAAGTCGTGTTACAGTATTATGCTTTATATTACAGTATTATGCTTTAAATATTAGTCGAAGCCCAAATCCATTCATATCGTGCTGGCTATAATGAGAAAATGAGATGGTTCAAGTGTTTTACTCTACTTAAAAGAATTGTGAATGTCAATATTATGTACTGTGTATGTCATCGGGACGACTTAAAATGAAACGCTGTGCACTACTTCAGAAAAGTAAAAATATGTAAAATAGGGTGGCCATGACTCAGTGAGCGTTTCACTCTTTCGTGGTCTCCCTATGTACCGTACTTTATATGCATGCCAAATGTGGATTTTTCTTGATTGCGTGTACTTGGTACTGGTACATGAATAAACTGATACTGACCGACTATGCCAAATTAGACTGAAACTGAATAGCCAACTATACTCATCATCATCATCATCATATACTTCTAAGCTACCAGCTACTACAGTATTTCAGATTTGCCTATTGTTATTCAGTATTATGGATTTTGGTGCTTTATAACAGCGGTGGTTTAGTAGAACTATAACGAAATTAAACGAAAAGCACAGATAAAATTGTAATGGCATGTTACTTGCGCTTCTACTCGAGCATTCTCAATTTTTCATGCGCTGTTTCAGATTGTTGAGCCAAAGGGATGGCCAACTTGCATTCCTAATTGTTTTTGTCACGCATGAGTAATGTTCCAATTTTCGGTCAAATTTCTGATCAAATAGCCTTGTTTATTGTAGTAGAAGCAAAGGTGGGCATCGGTACTTTAAAAGTAAGTCGGTACCGGTACTCGGTACTTGCCCCTAAAAGTAATTCGGTACCGGTACTCGGTACTCCGTTTAAAATGTACCGACTTACTTTTGCGGTACCGGTACTTTTTGAAAAAAATGTGCAATATCAAAGTTCGACCATTGGTGGCAAAAAAAAGTGAACTTCATGCATTATTCCGGTTAGGGGGTGTCCTCTCTCGTCTTCGTTGCCGCACGTGTTGTAGGCACAGCTTCAAGTTCTGCTCATGTCGTCGCAGAAATGGTCGGAGACTTCTTATTGCAGAACCTGTGGTCATGAACTACGGGATATTTCAAGGTTTCAACGAAGTTTCAAACAGCGCAAATGGTGCTTTTACTTTAGATATTTAGATTAAAATAAAATCGCAAAAATTTAATAATTTAGACAAGACATCGAAGTAGTGAATCTTAATAAAACAAAACATTTACTAGCTCTCGGTGTGCAGAAATTTAACCTACACATGTCACAACAACGCTGCGTCTGAAACTCTTAGAAGAGCTACATTTGGAATTTTACTTTCGCTTGATGGGGTTGCTGTTTTGCTTGAGTGGGATTTACGGTCAAGACCTTGATGGGGTAGCTAGCTTCGTAGAGTTTCTCCACCCTCAATCTTCAAACGGGATCACTGGTGTCCAACTATGCTGAGCATAAGGAGGGAATTTTGATACTTTACCCAATTTGGAACATCGTGGGGTTGCCACTTTCAAGGTTAAATGAGAGTGACTACCTCCTACAAAAATGTAGTAAATTTTCTCCCCAAATTAGTGCACCTCTTTATAGATATTCTGCCTTCAATGTTAGGGGATGTGACTAAAATACTGGGAGATGAAACCCTCCAATACCCACGTGTTCGGCACCATTAGACGGGATACACAACCACATATATAATAACAACAGCTAACTTAATAGGAAATTAAAAGAATACAATCAACATCAGGAGTGCAAAAGTTGAGATTCTCAAATTTTATTCAAAAAATTTCAGAATTAAGAAAATAGCACGTACTGGTAAGTTTTTAAGGTAAAAAGCCAAAATAGCCCACAAAAACTTGTAGAAATGACAGGATTATTGCTAAATGGCATTAATCGATTAAATATTTCGTAAAGATATATGTACTGTTGAGTGTTAACATCAGTGGCGTAAAAACTAGTAATGAAATTAAGACAGGTTAAATAATTAACAACTACAACTTAAAAGGAAAAAGCAATGCCGGTGCTAAAAATTATGTTAAAACACAGAATTATTGGCAGCTACTAGCTATTATGCTATCAGGAGAGTTTTACTGGCAATCGTTTTGAAGTCGCTTGAAACAAATAAAAAATAATGACGTCGTCATAAAAGAAATTAATCATCATAAAAGCAAAGCTTCACTTAGCGTTTTGTATGACGAATGCTCAATTGCCCTCTCCTTAAAATTTTGCTCACCGGTTTAGGACACAAAAACGACCAATTTGTTCAAAGAAAAGGGCAAGATATGCACGAAAGCGCTAAATTTGCAAAATCTTAAAAAAACTGAAGGGTTGCCACAAATAAAATCAAAAGTACCGAAAAAAGTACCGATTTTGCAAAAGCACAAGTAAGTCGGTACCGGTACCGGTACTATTTTCAAATGTACCGGTCGGTACCGGTACCGGTACAAAAAAAGTAATTCGGTTCTGTAATTCGGTACAAAAGTAATTCGGTACTGCCCACCTCTGAGTAGAAGCTAGTCATGCAAAAGCCACGCAGGCAGCCGTATTTAAGCGTAACCCTCTATTGCCTTTTTTTCATACTTTTGGTTTAAATACAACATTTTGCTACTGCATTGCTGCAACCTGTGTAGTCTAGTGGTTAACACGTTCGCCTTCCAACCATTGCACCAAGGCTCGATTCGCGCTTGAGTTATGAACAGTAGAAGCTACTCATGCACATGTCACGTATTGAGCCGGATTTAAGCGTGACCCTCTATTGCCTTTTTCTCATACATTTGGTTCAAATACGACACTTTGTCAATGCATTGTTGCAAGCAGCATAGTGTAGTGGTTATCGTGCTCAGCTTCCATCCATCGTACCCAGGTTTGATTTACACTGGGGTTGTGATTAGTAGAAGCTAGTCATGCAAACGCTCACCCACGTGCCATTGCCTTTTTTCTCATACGTTTGGTTGAAATATGACATTTTGTCACTGCATTGTTACAAGCTGCTGCGCAGTGTAGTGGTTATCGGCTCAGCTACCAACCTCCACACCCGGGTTCGATTCGCGGTGGGGTTGTGAATGTGTGATGCAGTATGCAGGAACTGGGAAAGAAATGCACGAAGCTATCTTTTTTTGCTTCAAAACCTTGCATTACAGTTAGGATTGGGGCAGCGATGCCGGCCTAAGGGGATAGCAATTACATAGCAGCAGCTTTTTAGCTTACGAAAGCGACGTACCGTTACGCTTGAGTGTGGCTCCCGGCATAAGTTTTGCACGACTAGCTCCTCGTGCTACGAACGCGTGGAATGGAAGTATACAGAGTATAGAAGCAGTATGCAGGAACGGAAAAGGAAATGCACAGAGTAATCTTTTTTTTTTGCTTGAAAACCTAGCATTACAGTTAGGGTTGGGGCAGCAATGCCGGCCTGAGGGGATAGCAATTACGAGGCAGCAGCTTTATCACTTATGAAAGCGACATACCGTTACGCTCCATTGCAGCTTCCTGCGTGACTTCTGCATGACTAGCTTCTCGTGTTTATTGTGAAGTGTGGTGGAGTAGGTTGGATTATTTTTGTTGTATTTGCTGGTGGATGGCCTAGGACTCGAATGAACTCGAAAATGGTTTGTTATTGATATTATGCATCTGAAAGTGCGTAAAGCGGAATGTTGGAGTGAGAATGATAGCATTGGCGAATAGGCTAACTTATGATCTTGCCATAGCCTAATATGGGTTGCGAATGGGGGCAGCTGAGTACGTTGAAATACTGTCAAAAAAAGGCAAGGGTCATAATATTTTAGCCCTTCCTACCCCGCTCGCTCGCAAAATTGCAAAGAAACTGTAGTAGAGGCCAAATTCAGTGCCATTTGATCCTAAAAATTGGCCAATTGCCAGTAAATATTATCGTCAACATGCTTTGCTTGAGCTTTAATTGTGATTTTAAACTTCGCTGGCTGTAAAATAAGCTACTACTAACTGCTACTAATGCGGTAGACGAATAAGAGAGTATAACAGAGGCAGTTAGTGAGAAGTTATTGCAGTATCTTGATACTTCGAACCTTAAAGTTGGCTGTACGCTCAATTGCAGAGAACGCTTCTGTTTGAAGGCGAAGCTCGCTGCAATGCGGTGTTTACAGCTACTTTGAAATATCATCAACCAGGTACAGGGCACAACAGAATCAAGACAAAAAAGTTCAGAACAAGCTAATTTCAGAAAAATCATGCGCCTACAGTTTGCGTTCGATTACTCTTGATTGCGAGCTGATTTCATAAAATTACGTTTGCATGGAAGTTGCTAACAATGCACTTGATTGTGGTGTTCCCTCGACTTCTCCTACCGCAAGGCCGTGACCAGAGAAGAAGGCCAATCAGGAAAAGTTGAATGTTGAACCCTGTCTGGAAAACTTTTACGTGATATTGCTGCTGTCTGGTGACACCGCATATTAGCTCTAAAAAAATCTCCAATTATCTTAGAACCAAAGTATGTTTGGGTTAGGACTAGCTTTTCTTATCTCTACTTCATGTTTGAAACTTGGACCCAAATTTTTGCCGAGGACTTTTTTTGACTTGTTAAATATGTACGAAATAATTATGCTAAGCTCTGTCTGAATTTTTCTGAGTCCCGTTTGAACAATTAACGCGTCTCTGTACGAATCTACGGTCCTATCGTATGGCCTGTCCAATCATTTTGTAAGTTTGATTTTAGTGGATTTAAAAAATAAATAAATGAAATGGCTTTTCAAATTCAGTAGGAGTTGTCCAACCATTGTTCGTGTTGAACTGCAAATCCTATTGCATTTAGTCTTGCTGTGCTAAGTAGACATTTTATCTGAGACCGATTGCGCTGCATTATCCGTAGGCCTACAGTAATATACTAACAGTCCAGGCCCGGCGCCAGGATAGCGTGCCTGAGGGGGCAGAAATAAATTTTGGGGGGGCACGAGAAGTTTATTTATATGAATTCGAGAGGGGCACAGGGGCACGAGAAATTTGTTCTAGTGTGGATCAAACAAACAAGGTGAAGACCAAAAACAAAAAAAAAGGTCTTCAGTTCAAAAATTTTCACAAATTCTAGTTATCGTCTCAAAATTCTTGCGATTTTTCACAAATTTTTCAGTGAAGACCAAAATAAAAAAAAAAAAAAGGTCTTCGTCCCAAAATTTTTATGAAATCCGTTGTGAGTCCACAAAAATTACGAAAAACGGGGGGTAAACACCAATTTGAGAGTCTTTGGCCTTGATTTGCACTCCAATAGCCCCGAGCCTGTTAATTTCTTCGCTTGGGGGGCACAATTTTTGTTTGGGGGGCACAATTTTTGTTTGGGGGGCACAAGCAGTCATTTTGGGGGCACGGCCCCGGAATGCCCCTACGTGGCTCCTGGCCTGTAACAGTAACAACATGTATATGGCATTTAGAAATGGTCATATGTCACCATTTAAATTTAAAAAACACTCTGTTGCTAGGTTACAGCAATTAGCACAATTAAGCAACTTGTTAAACAATTACAGCATAGGTGAGCAAGTTAATGCAAAACGTTAGCTTCGTTAACCACTAGTCCGTTTACAAACTTCACACTTCCGTTAACGTTAATCCGTTATTTTCAGCTTTAATTAACGGAAGTTAATAAAGTCCGTTAATCCGTTAACATTTTGCATGCAATTTACATTTCTTTTTATTAACTCGCTTCTACAATACGTATTGACGTTGTTGAGCTGATTGCAAGGAAATATTTATCGCTATGGTGGTCTTTTTGTGTTTTGGAAGTAAGTTATATTTGACAGTGTCTAATCTAATTTTAAGATAAAAATAAGTTCAAATGCACAACGAAGCTGCGATCGGAAAATCTTTGGAAATTGTGAACATCGATAATTAATAGACCTATGAGGCTGCACCTTATTGTTTGCGACAAAAAAGAGCTCTTTTCTTCGCTTTCTTCTATAAAACTCGTGCTAATGCGCAACAGAGATGGAAACCGGTCGGGTCGACCGGCCGGTCGGGTTGCCGGTCGGGTCAAGATTCTTCGACCGGCCGGTCAAGCCGGTTGAAAAACCGTTCGAATTCTCCTTTCTGGCAGCTAAAAGACATCTAAGCACCAACCGAAATGTACTTATATATTTTATCATAAATAAAACTTTTTATAGAAATCAGTATTAACAAACCACATTTTTCGAAAACACTTGTTGAATGGTTTCAAACTGTTACTAATATGCCGTGACCATTAAGACATGCACATCCAGAGACGTATTTAGGGTGGGAGTATTGTGCCATGCCTGCCGACTTTGAGCCACGGCACAAAGCAAAAAAGTGCAAAATATACGTTAAAATCACGTAATCAGATTCTAATAAAGCATGCATGTGGAATTAAGAGGCTTGCGCTACCTGGCATTTTGGCATCATTTTAATCAGCTTAAGAGTAGAAGTGGCGCAGATTTCAGATTTTTTACTACATGCTAAAATCTTGCCGCTTTAAAAAGCTTGTTTCAACTTAAATTTACCACACTCTACACTGGGCAAGAAAGACATAGCTCTTTTTTTTATATCTAACTAACCATGGCTTGTTCTGAAGTACAAGCATTTCTACAAACTGCTGGGGCACATTATATTTGAATGTTTTCTAGCCAATGTCATAACAGTTTAGTGTTTTCAATGAAAATAACGGAGGCGTTGCGTTCACCGGGATAGTGATTCATAACGACTTCGTACTACCGATGGGTTTATTTATTGGTTTGACGTTTTGCTTCCCAAACGGGGAAGCTTCTTCAGAACAATTTTTGGCAGTGCTGCCTTTGCAGTTACAAAAAGATAAACGAGAAAAAAATAACAGCAGAAGATAGGTAACAATAAAAACATACGAACATCACAATACTTGTACTATTATATCCAAAAACATTAAAATGATGGAGCAATAACATTATATCATATTGAAAATTGTGTCACTAACAGCGTGAAAAAAAAGGAATACTGAAAAATTATGTCACTAACAGCGTGAAAAAAATTAATAATATGCGTAACAACTAGGCTGCTTCACTAACAGTTTGAGAGAGTATGAAAAGGATCTATTGCAAAACATTATGTCCTGGAAAAGGTTTTTAGCTCAACAGAGATTTATATTAATTGTTCCGTCCGTATATAAATCTCTGTGGAGCTATTACCTTTTCCAGTACATAATGTTTTGCAATAAATCCTTTTCATACTCTCTCAAACTGTTAGTGAAGCAGCCTATATTAATTTTCTTTCATGCTGTTAGTGACATACTGTAATTTTTCAGTATTCCTTTTTTCACGCTGTTAGTGACATAATTTTGAACATCATATAATGTTATTGCTCCATCATTTTAATGTTTTTGGATATAATAGTACAAGTATTGTGATGTTCGTATGTTTTTACTGTTACCTATCTTCTGCTGTTATTTTTTTCTCGTTTATCTTTTTGTAACTGCACAGGCAGCACTGCCGAAAAAAAGGTCTATGTTTGCTGCTCGGCAAATTGCAAATAATCTGTCACCAAGAGCTAAAAATTGTAACTTTATTTTTTGGCCTTTCGCAAAATATCATTAGAAAGAACGTCTAATAATTTAGCTTGTGCCCTCCAGTGCTTTTTATGCTTATTTTGTGCACGTTTTGCGCTGCTCAAAGCAGGACATTCAAACCGAAACTTAACCAAAAAAGGTCTTAAAATTGAGTCATTTTTGCAAAAAACGCAAACGTTTTTTTTCTGAGACCCCCGTCCAAAGTCACAAATTTTAACACCTCACCCATGCCCCCTCCCTTTTGATAATTTTTCATTAGATTCATTGAACAGTGAACAAAAACTTTCTGTAAAAAACCGGTCGACCGGGCCGGTCAGAAACCGGTCAACCGGCCGGTCGACCGGCCGGTCAACCGGCGATGATTTTGAAATTTACCGGTCGGGTCGGGTCGAGAGAATCCTGACCGGTTCCATCTCTGATGCACAACAACTGTTACCAGTGCAAACTGGTTTGTACCGGTCTGATGAATAATTGGTGCAAGATATTAACGATAAAAACATTAACGGAAGTTAACAGAACTTAACGGAAGTTAGTTTAGTCCGTTAACATGAATAAACTTTTTAATGGATTAACGAGTTAATGAAAACGTTAGCTTCGTTATCAACGGATTAACGATTAACGGACTTGTGCCCACTTATGAATTACAGAATAGGTACTCGTAGGAACGAAGCCGATATATTCACTACTTGAATGCTTACTCTCCATAAACTTAGCCTTTCAACTGTTATGATCAAAGTCAAACGTAAGCTAGGAGGTCTAAAAATATTTAGAAATCAGAACATATTTTTATTAGATGATATACAGCAGCATTTTGTGGTCGTGTTAAAATAAAAAAATGAAAAGCAACAAATCAAAATAGCTGCAATTTTTAAATTTTTAAAATATCAGGAAGTAGGTATAACCAGTACTTAAACTGTAGGGGGGACGCGGGGGGACGCGTCGAGATTTAGCGTCCCCCCATCGAGATTTAGACGTCCACCCATTGAGATTTGAGCGGTGGATGATGAAACGATCAAGAGCCAGCCAGCACGAATAAATCCTACAAATTCCGGCCGAATACAGTCCCAAATTGCGGTGAAGACCTTTTTTTTGGTCTTCACCTGATTTCGGGAAAAAAAAACTTCAATTTTGGCCAAATCCTTTTTTTTTCGTCTTTATTCAATTTCGACGACGGAATTACATAATTTCCACTTAAGTTTGGTCAAGGCTGCAACAGCGTCCCCTCATGCAAAATTTTACAATTTAAGTACTGGGTATAACTGTTCATACGAAAAAGAAAACCAGTTTGTTTAAGCATTTGATGAATGCTTACATAGCATGTCGGCTGATCATGATTTTTGCTACATATTTTCCTGATATTGGCATACCTCTGCTCATTGCAAAAGTTCTGGAGCTGATCTTTATCTTTAGATTATATCACTTTTAAATCTTCCAGCTTGTAAGTTATGTATAGTTGGCAGCTCCTTTGCGTTATACAGTCAAGCTAATCAAATCCGATTACGAATTACGAAGTACTGCGTAGCTAATAAGAAAAGACTTACAATAATTCTGAAAAAGAAAAAAAAAAAATTCGGCAATTGATTGAAGATAATATTCCAACAGGTTACAGTATTAGGACCAGAGGTGGAGTCCTCGAGGACGTCCTTGGCCTCGAGGACGTCCTCGAGGACACATTTTGAAGTCCTTGGCCTTGGCCTCGAAGCCTCAAGTCCTTGGCCTTGGCCTCGAAGCCTCAAGTCCTCGAAAATTGCCCTGTCCTCGGCTCGAGGACAGCACTATTTTTTGAACAGTTGAAATTTCGTTGGAAAACGCCAGAAATCTAGCGGAAAATTTGCGAACACCTTTTTTGTTTTCCTCACTTGGAGCATAGGCGTAGGCAAGGAGAGGGGGGCAGGGGCCCCTCCCAATTGAAATTTCACCACTCACAAAAATGTGACAAAAAGCCTATTGTTTCTTCAGTTTCAGTTTCTTTTTAGCATTTTTCGCAGACAGCAGTATCACTAATTAACAATATTGAAGACCAAGGGCGCCGGGTCCCCCTCAATTCAATTTTTGCCAGCCAATTTAAAACGTATAACCCGGAGAAAATGAAGAGTTTTTGTCCTAAAAGTTGCTATCTCAGGCCCACATCTAGCCTTTTTTTGAACGTAATGCATTAATCAGGGCCGGATTTACCGTAATATGAAGCAGTACCAGCTAGGGGCCCCGAGCTGAAATCCTAAGATTTTTTTTGATCTTCACCTATATTTGGCAGAAAGATGTTGCGAAAATCTCCAAATTGCCAGGGGCTTAGCGCGATGTAAATCCGGCCCGGTAATAACATGGATAGTAGACGTAACCATCTATTTTACCATTTTTCAATAACAATTCGGTAATTCACCTCCAACCTCGCCGGTTTTTACACACAAAATACTTTAAACAAAAAATTAGCCCTGGAAAATGCTGATTGAACGAATCATTGAGCTTCAATTGAGGGGGCCTGGGCCCCTTAGCGAACGTGTACTCCTACAACTGGTTATTTTCATACAAAACAAAAATCTTTAAGAAACATTTTCGAGTGGATGATTATTTAATGCTAAAATGTAGCCTAAAACAATGCAACCTTACTTCCCCCTACCTGGACCAAATCACTTACAATTAAAATTTAACCCCAAAATGCAAGATGTTAAACGTGCTTTGGACTTAAATTGCAAGTAAAAGGAGGATTAAACAATTTGATTTTTTCAATTGGCTTTCAAATGTCAAAAATCTAGTGCTTTCAAAAGGCTCGGAACACTTGCAAAATGTGATCCAATTGCATTAAAACAGCTTTTTTTTCCAAAAAATTACAAAAAATCGCCCAACGGCTGGGGGCTTCGCCCCCAGACTCCCAAAGCCTCCGGCGGCTGGGGGCCCTGCCCCCAAACCCCCGTCTGTGATACATTTGAGTTACACAAGCTTTATCAACACGTTTCCAAAGTTGGATATTTGCATTTTTCAACTATTAGTTTAAGCCCTCTTTCTTTGCAAAATCCTGGTTACATGCAAACAGGCAACACCGATTTTAGATCTTCCATCCTACGATATCTTTGTCCCACAAAAACTTCTTCTTTGGAAAAATTTTGATGACGTCATTTCATGTGATTTGTGGTTTAGGCCTCCCCCAACCAAAAATTCTGGGTACGCCAATAAATTGGAGACCGCCTGAAAAAAATTTTTGAACACTTTTTTTTTTGGAGAACACTTGCGCCTGTGTCCTTGGTCCTTGGCCTTGGCCTCGAGCATTGCTGTCCTTGGCCTCGAGAGGTTCTGTCCTCGGAAAGGCTGTCCTTGGCCTCGGATTTTTTTTTTGTGTCCTTGGCCTTGGCCTCAGCCATGTGTCCTCGACTCCACCTCTGATTAGGACCTATCTAGTCTAGCGAACATTGCAATCAAGTGCATTGTTAGCAACTTCCATGCAAACGTGATTTTTTGAAATCAGCTCGCAGTCAAGAGTAATCGAACGCAAACTGTAGGCGCATGATTTTTCTGAAATTAGCTTGTTCTGAACTTTTTTGTCTTGATTCTGTTGTATCCTGTACCTGGTTGATGATATTTCAAAGTAGCTGTAAACACCGCATTGCAGCGGGCTTCGCCTTCAAACAGAAGCGTTCTCTGCAATTGAGCGTACAGCCAACTTTAAGGTTCGAAGTATCAAGATACTGCAATAACTTCTCACTAACTGCCTCTGTTATACTCTCTTATTCGTCTACCGCCGTAGCCAATTTTTAGGCTCAAATGGCATTGAATTAGGCCTTTACTTCAGTTTCTTTGCGATTTTGCGAGCGAGCGGGGTAGGACTGCACCAGCGTCCTGCTGCCTCATTGTGGTGGAGCAGTCCCCTCCCCAATAGGTATGGGTCGAAATGACAGGCCAGATCTCCCGAGGGGCTCGACCAAAAGGTCGCCCCCATTGTCTTGGACTGTTTTTTCGCTGCTGGGCTGCCCATTGACCGGTCACAACTGGGCGGCTCCTCTTCTAATTGACCGGACTCCCTTTCAACGTCTCCTAATCCTGGCTTTGCTCCTAATTGGTGGCAATGTCCATTTAAACCCGGACCCCATCCGTAACAGTGCCTCCCTGCCCACTGACGCGATCCCTTGCCCTCTCCCCACAGTCATTGCCAAAATCCGTTATCTTCAGTACCACTATTGGAGACGTCACATCTCCCACTCCTATCTAAACTACCAAGTCCCCAAAGTCTCTTTGGAGGAACTGCTCCTTTCTCGCCCTATTCGTTGAGAGCTTTCCCGTCTTCGCTGCCATGGCCACAGTCTTCTTTTATCTTCATATCTTCACAAGATCAGTCGGAAGGAGAATTCTGTTTGCAGTGCCTGTGGATACCCTCTACAGGACCTCAATCATCTCCTCCTCGACTGTCCTGCCTCTAAATCTCTTCGTAAATCTATCTTTGGCTCCTCTCTCTCTATTCTTGACCTATGGTCCAGACCTTGGGGTGTGGCCCGACTGTTAGGCCTCTGCGGAGTTCCTCCGCGCCCCCATCTCTCGGAAGGGGTCGGGTAGTACCACCACCACCACCAGCGGGGTAGGAAGGGTTACAATATTATGACCCTTGCCTTTTTTTGACAGTATAATTTTTTGACAATAGGACCCAGATAGTATACTCAGCTGCCCCCATTCGCAACCCATACTAGGCTATGGCAAGATCATAGGTTAGCCTATTTGCCAATGCTATCATTCTCACTCCAACATTCCGCTTTACGCATTTTCAGATACATAATAATATCAATAACAAACCATTTTCGAGTTCATTCGAGTCCTAGGCCATCCACCAGCAAAAATACAACAAAAATAATCCAACCTACTCCACCACACTACACAAAAAACAACGCATTTTGATCAGAAATTTGACCGAAAATTTGAACATTACGAAAACAATTAGCAATGCTAGTCGGCCATCCCTTTTAAGTATATCCCTGGTTGAGCATTAGCGCCAACCTAGTTCGGTCAATCTTTTTACATGAGGCTTTGCGATGGTGTTTGTGAAAAAAATTACCATTATTTCGTCATAAAAGATATCACGGTTGTGTTATGAAGACTTTTGTCTGGTAACAATACTCGTGATACAAGCTTTTGCAATGCAATAACCAACGCTTATGATGAAATGGTGTTGAAATTTTTCATCAACACCATAGCAAAACCTCGTGCAAAAAAGGTTGCATATTAGTATAATGCCATATTTTTTCTGCCACGCCAATCAGTAATACATACGGTTGAGATTTAAATGCCATTCGAATCAAATTTTTGCACGTTTTTAAATTCAAGGAAAAGAACTACATAAATTGCTAAGATTTGGAAGCCAGTTGAAGAATCAAATTATTTTGCCCCTTAGATCAACGATCCCCGCCTTTACTTACAGGTCAGGATCAAAACACGTTAACGCTTGCGTTTTTAAAGTTAAATTTTCTTAGTATTGAAAATTTACTTTTGGTAGCAATTTAGTCATCAGTAAACTAAAACGACGCACATATAAACTGTAATTTTTCGTTCTAAAAATTAACATCAATAAAACACAGCAAGTTATAGGAAAAAAGCAAAATAAAAACAAGGAAAAGTAGCAGAGAAATAAAAAAAGAAAAACTAGCAAAAAAAAAAAAAGAAAAAACGGTTTAGGAAAAAGTGAAAAGATTTTCATGCTATTGAAAAGCATAAAACAAAAAACAACGAACTCGAAACTCTAACTCATAATTTTTGTGATAACTATTAGCTAAGCGCATGCACTATGTATACAACGTGACATAATTAACATTTTATGGGTTGCTGGTCACATTTTCATGTGATTTCATTTGTACAATCATGAATTATACTAAGATTAGTACAGACATATTTTAGATGATAATGCGCAAAATGAGTGTTTAATAAAAGCTTGTAGTTAAAACTCAAAATGGGTAGGAGGACATTTGAATATCTTTATAGCCACTTCGAAATGTAAGGTTACGCTATAAACGCTTGAACGCCTCATGTTTTTTGCAACACTTGCACTTTAAAATGAAATTTTTAATATCATTATTTTATTAGTTTACAACAGTGTTTCCAGTGATGATGAGGAATAACATCAGATCTGATGGTTTTAACTTGCAATTTGATGTCGGATGTTTTTTGACGAAAATCAGATGTAAATTTGTTCGGAGTAAAATAAAGCTGATCTTAAATTTTGACGAAAATCTGGTGTCCATTAGGCTTTACAAAAAAAGGGGCTAGTCCAAGAAAAGACGTTGAAAAAAAGGTTATCTTAAAAAAAAGGGGTCTACACAAAATTCTTCTTGGAATAACAGCATGAAGAGTGGTGATCTCTAAAAACAGGCTTTTCTTAAATTCTTTTTGAAAAAAAAACGGCTTAGAAAAAGGTGATTGTCAAAAAGAACAAAAAAAAGGTCTTCAGTTTATTTTATACCCTTTTTTGCATTTCTTGTGTACAATTCGCTGAAAAATCTGCATTTTGATGTTTTCTGATGTTTTTTTTTCTGAAAATATGATGTTTTTTAAAGCACTCTCGTTGGGAACACTGCACTACAGTTTCATGAATTTATTGCTTAGTTTGCTTATCACAGATGTTTTTTAACAAAAAAGGCAAAAATTATTTGTTTTGCATCAAAATCTTAAACTTTCTGCAGCTAAACGTTTAGGTTTGTCAAATCAACAACCATAGCTTACAACTTGGAGAGCAACCAAGATTTTTCTTGGAAGGGCTTCGACTTTAAGCTAAAATCTATCTGCATTTCACATCCGGGTTCTGGGGTAGGGGGCGCAGCCCTCGAATGCAAGACGATTTTTGGAAAGAAGTACTACATTTTAACCCATCTGGATGACATTTTACACGTTTGTATAGGCATATTTGAAGAATTAATCGCTCGGAGTTGAAAGACAGTTGACAAAATTAAATTACTTGGCCTTTTTGTCCCCCCTCTTGACATACTGGTCAAGTCCAATACTCGTTAAAAAGCACGAATAGAGTATTTTGGATAAAAGTTTCCACCTGACTTCGCCAAGGGGTGCTTCACGCCTTCAGTTCTCTTAGCCCCCCGCACCCCCACAAGCCCGCGTCACTGCTCACGACGTCGGTCGCTGCCTGGTCGTTAAATGATGACGCAGTTTTAAAAGTTAATGATTTTCGTAACATGTTACAAAAATACGGTAGGATTTCAAACAAAAGTTTTGAATTACAGTATAAGTTATTAATAGCCTTTGAAATTGAAATAGGTAATCTTCGATGAAAAAAATCTACTCAATTTAATACCCCCTCATTTTGGCTCAGTGTCCCCCACATTTTTTACTCTGGCAACAGGCGAAGGCACTGGACCTCACAAAAAAAAATTTTCTGATCGTTGCTCGGTTAATTCCAGGGACTTGCTCAGCAATGAAAAATTTTTCCAACTTTTTGTCCAATTTTGCTTTGTTTTTGCTTTGCTTTCGTGGTTTCGCCATCTTTGCTCAACATCGCAGCCACATTCTAGCGGAGGGAAGTAAAAGTAGAGGTTGAGATGGTGGAAATATCGAACAGTTACGAAACATTTGAGAGCGGGCGTCACTTTTACGACGACCTGATCGCATGGCCTGATCAGTTCTACTCGCAGTCCGCACCTTGGTCACATTGTTGTTTTATTGGATAAGACGATTACCTCTGCTCGGTGGCTTTGAATAAGCAGCAAATAATGGACAGGAATTCGAAGAAATCCAAAGGTACATGGGAAACTCTTAAGTTGGTCCGTATCCCTCGTAACATGGGAAAGTGTGCTGATCATCTAATAGTTAGCGCAGACGCGTAGCCAGAAATCTGCAATGGGGTAGGGGGCTGTTACAGGGTATTTGGGCGAAGCCCGCATCGCTTGAACATTTTGTATTTTTTGGCAAAAATAACTTAAATTGAGGCCTATTTTGATACAAATTAATGCTAGTAAAACGTAGCATAGAAGTTATCAGTGCAAAAAGCATAATTATACTAGTTGCATGAATTGGCTATGTGGGAGGTAGCTTTTGCTAGAATTTCAGTTCTCTTATTTACAAGCTGACAAATCATAAAATCCTATTTGGCCTACCGATAGTTCAATTAAACGCACATGGAGTAATCTATTTCGGCTACATCTTATAGAGAAAGATATAATTACGAGGCCAATGGAAGGAAATTTGAGAGAAATGATTGGCAATAAACCAATACTAAATAGCCCCCCCCTATTGCTGAGCTTATATATTTTTTTGATAAAACCTATGTAAAACGTTTTTCAATAAGGATCAAATTTGAGTGCGATTTTTTGGCCATTTGTAAAAGTTATTTTTGTGATTTATAAGTTTTATTTTTGACAAATTAGCCTCCTCCCTAAATAAACGTTTCAAAACATGCTTTAGATCATTGTTTGAGTCTATTCCGGTGCAAAAGACAGTTTCATAAGTGCTAAAAACGTGGTATTTTCCTTTTTCTGCATGATGATCGGCAGGCCAAAGAGGGGGTGGGGGGCTATGTCCCCCTGGCTACGCTTCTGAGTTAGTGTCTGACGCTGTCTGCAGACAGGAGGATAAATACGCATTATGCAACTGCACCACCAAACTACAAATAAATTGAGCAGAATCTTTAAAATTTTGTCACTTATTTCAGTCCGGATTCATTGTCTACAAAAGTAACTCAGTAACATTTTTTTTATATAAATGATTTTATTGGAAATTTAAAACATACACAAAAACTGCAATTCAATCACTAAAAACAATTCAATCACGAAGTTCACTGATTGATGTTTAAAAGTGGTTTTTGGGGGTGGGGGATGCACTTTGATACGTATTGGGCTAACATCATCAAAGTTATTTTGAATGTGCTGTTCATGAGGGGGAAAAGACAATAGGATAGCTGTTGTTGCGATTTGCGATGAACTAGTCAACGCGTGCTGTAGACAACTTGATCTTGATGTTGTTCTGCATTGAGATAGTGTGAATACTGTTGTAGTCTAGAAAAGGACGGAGAGCAAATATGAAACCTTCGAACGTCGCTGACTCCAGTCCATTCGGGAATGTTTGTGGTGATAAGAATTCCTCAAAAAATGATACAAATCGACTAGAAAGTTGTAAATTTCATAAGCCATTCGTTACTTTGAGTAGCCACAGTGCAGTGCATTGGAGAAGTGTGACCGCTGCTGAACGCTACTGCTTCAAGCCACATGCAAGCAATTCCGTGCTACAAGGATCCAATTGCATATTGCAGGAGTTAGAAGTTGTTGTCGTGTTGGTTTATTGAAAACAGAAATATATTTCTGGGGTTTCTTTTGCTGTCTTTTTTTTTGTTTCATGCTGCTGAACAGGAAATTACGTTTTGCGTTTGACTCGTTGCTTAGGGCTTTGGAAACACTTCTCAGTAAATTTGCAAAAAAAAAAGCAGACCGATAAATTTAACGTCTCGTCTCGTCAGTACCTCAGAGTAAAAAAAATAAAAATAAAAGAAATGGACTAAAAAGTGATTTAAAGCATCTTTTGAAACATACATAAACATAAAACTCACAAATCAGTAAAAACTTTAAAAAAGAGCCTTAAACTAAGGAATCAAATTTGATCGCTTGTTTAAAAATGCTGAACACAGGTTTCATCAACAAAATATGTTATGAACTCAGGAATAGGAGAGGTCGAGGGAGGTTATTCAGTATTAGTTAATTACCAATCAGGGGGGACGTATAATACCCAGGATTTTGGAGGAGATTTGCAGTGATTTAGAGTCGCTTATTGGTTGAAGATTGATCTAAAGCAAAGATGGTGTATTTGAAGAGTACATCACTCCTTCAATCGAAAATCACACCGATAACTGATGGGAGGTGGAGTGGATAGAGCGTCTGCTACTGAAACGGTGAACACGGTTTCGATTCCCGGTCGGGTCCAACCAAAGACAATAAAAGTTGGTATTCACAGCTTCCTTGCTTGGCGTTCAGCATTAAAAGAGATAGTATGAAGCTTTCACCGAGTGTAGTAGGCAGGTGGACAGATGGCATCTTGATTAGAAAATCCCTCCCTTCTCTGGTCGTGGCCAAGGCAACTTGGGGAATAAAACAAAATTACAATTACAAAATTAAATTTAAGAGAAAAACAGGCTCAATTTCAGTAAAGACCTTGTTTTGCTTTAGTCTTCAACGCAAGTCCGAAAGGTAAATTAGCTGTATGATTGAAAAGTATGCCTACTCGTTTTCAATCCTTCTCCGAACTCAAAAAATCTCTCAACTGCCCTGGTTGAAAGACAAGTATTTGTACGCTATTTCGTTCAGATACAGGTAAACTGAAAAGCGTAAATAAGCGTGGAACCACAAATAAGCTGAAAACTTTATAACAAATTTAAAAAAAACTTTTCGCTCCAAATAAATTTTGAAAAAACTTACAATAATTTTTGAAACTGCCTTTTTCGGTTTATGACATGAGTCTCAGAAATTTTGCATCATGCAAAGTTTTGGTTTAACCTAACTCGTTAATTTATTAACCGATCCAGAGTTGGAAACGAGCTATTTCAGGCCCAAACCAGGCCGAGCCCAATAATGCTAACCCGCAACCAAAAAATGATATGAAGCCGGAACCAGGCGTGAAAAACTCGAAAATTTAGTTAGATGTAAAAACTTTTTGGTTAATTACTCCAGTCCCATTTAGTCAAAAACCACAACAGCCCGGCGGAGTGCCCAAGCCTTGCTTTGCGTTCTTAAAAGTCTTCACTCTTTGGTATGCTTAATTCAGAAAATAGTAGTCAAGGATGCACTCGTCCTGTTTTATTCAGTGTATTAAATATAGTACCAGTAATACAGATAAAATCCAAAGTGAAACTGAATATTCCAAATATAACAAAAAGCAACGCAAATTTAATCGAGATTCTTTGTTTTTTTTGAAAAATTGAAAACGGTCCTTCATAGAACGTAAAATAACAAAAATGAACGTGAGCGACAGAATCCTAAAAAGCAGCGAAAGATTTGCGCGCAAAACTGCAGCTGAAAAAAGCTGTTTGAAATTAATCGCTTTTAGCAGCTGCAACACAAACAAATTAAGCGATAAATGAGTGAACACAGGCCAAGGGTTCACTTTTAGCATACGACGAAATAAAAAAAAGACAATCTGAAATTAAAGGACTTTTTTGATACCGATGCTAAAATACTATTAAGTAAGTTTAGTTTGGTATGACTAAATAAAACCACGTATTAATAAATTGTGACACAATAATAATAATTCTGTATTGATTATAGTCGCTTTAATGTTGAAAAGAAATTTTCGTTCGTTGCAAAGCTACTTTGATTCATAGGTGGTAATTCATAGGTCAATAGGTCATGTTGTTTCATTATCAACTGCCACACCAAGACTAAAATCAAGAAAAAATTTTCTGCATAGCGTAGATCCTCTGGAAGGGAATATTACAACTTGAAAAGAAGGAAGCATGAGAAAGAAAGTTGGAAGAGTTGCCATCAAGCAATCATTTAAATACCAAACCCGATGAAAGTCTGCCTCCTAAATCACAATTATTCAGTCATTCATTCATATTTATTTATATTGGCAGGTTACGTATATGCAACAAGCAAAAGAAAATTATTTACAGCATGTACAAATTTTGCCTTTTAGTTTTAGCATTCTTGATATCAGTTGGTGCAGCGAAGAATCAGAATCACTTTAGTCAAGTCACTTTCATTTAATTATGGCTTTCCTTGAATTTTTTATGAAATGAAAATACTAATCACAAAAATTACTTCCGGTAGTTTGTCTCACTGTTGCAATTTACAGCAAAATTCCATAGTACTATAAACAGAATTTTGTAAATGTAGGTTACTGAAAATATTTGGACAAAATTGACATTTGAACAGTTTCTCATGCGCTGAGTGTACAGGTACACAATACGCAATATTTTCAACACAGTAAAGTATAAGAAAAGCATACTTAGGTCTTTCAGGTATTTAAATAATGGTTTAAAACACATTATAAACTGTTTATGGTTTGCTTGGTATGGATAGTTTGAACTGCAATTAGATTGCAAAGAGCAGACAATTTTGTTTTTCTTTTCTAGTTTTTTTCTCTTTTACTTATCAATTAAAAATTGTATAAATTTTTTGGAAACTTTTGATATAGGGTTTATTTTTTTATTGTTCTTTGAAAAAATAATTTTGTGATTTGCTTAAACGCGTCTCGTATGAATGATGATTTTGAACTGGATTAAAATAGTTAGAAAAAATATTAGAAGTTTATTATTACTGTATTTTTCATAAATAGTCCAACCTGAAATTTGAATGCATCTTCTACAGTAGAAATAATACTTTGGCTATTTATCTTTATTGTTGTTTTACAATACTTTCTTTTTCTTTTTTTCTCATAATGTCTAATGCTTTGTTGTGTATTTTGTTCATGTTATTAATTAACATTTTCCAGCATTACCCCAACTTAAAATTTCATACTTTAAATGAGTGAGCGTCATGCAGTAATACAAAATTTTTTTAAAACAGTGAATTTACCATAGGTTCGATTTTTTTAATCACACCACATGCTCGAGATAATTTTTTACTTAATTGTTTTACGTGGGGTTCCCATGATAATTTATTGTCAAATTTTATTCCTAAGTAAGTAAGGCTTCCAACTTGTTCAATTTCTTCTTCTAACATGGATTTAAGTCTAAAAGTTTTTTCCTGGTTTGCATGTGTTTTTAGGATGGGTTGAATATCATGAATTTGTTTCTCTTTAATTTAGACGTAATTTGTTTCTGTACAGCCATGTCAAAATTTTTGAAGATTGCTAGTAATTGTTTTGTGCAAAATTTCAAGATTTTTGTGTCGCATTAAGACTACACTTTCATCAGCAAATAGCATTGTTTTGAAAGTCGTTTTATTGAGATCATTTATATATAAAGAAATAATAATGGGCTTAAAATAGATCCCTGCGGCACTCTAGTTTTTACGTTTTCTGCATTAGAGATTGTGTTGTTAACCGAGGTATATTGATATCTATTTTTTAGATAGTCTTCAAATAGGTTAAAAGCCATTCCTGTAATTCCATATTCGCAAAGTTCAGTGAGTAAAATTTGGTGATCTACACCGTCAAAAGCTTTTTTTAAGTCTAAAAATATAGCGCAAGTAATTTTTTGTTGATCACAGTTTTGTAAAATAAAATTATAAATATCTGCAATAGCAAGGGTGGTTGAATGTCCTTCTCTAAAACCAAACTGATTATCACATAGGATATTTTGTTTTGTAAGAAAATTGTATAATCGATGACATAATATTCTTACAAAATTTTTTGCAAAAGAGTGGAAAACGTGGCAGAGTTGTAAGTCGGGCCGGGTTCGGGGCGGGTTCGGGCCTAAAGTTGACAAAAACTTAGGGTTTAACTCGGGCCTGAGACGTGCATTTCGTCTTAGGTGCACAAAGATATAATCAAAATAACTTGGCAACATTGCTAAATTTTTCAACCTAACTTAACTTTCGGGTTTGTTTGGGCCTAATTTGGGCTTCGAATGAGTTTTCGGGTTCGAGCCGGGTTCAGGCTTATATTTTCGGGTTCGGGCCGGGTTCAGGCCTGAACTGGTTGGCCCGTTTACAACTCTGAAACGTGGCGCTACCTTAACCGCCCGCTCTGGCGTGGCAAGAACAAAAACAGAACTAAAAGAGTAGGACTTCACTCACCCATTCACAAGCGTAATCTGCAATGACACAATCCAACATGCTCTCCAGCTTACGAACCTTGCTCCATTGCTGATCTCCGCGAATTCAATGAGAGAGCCAGACAGTTTGTGGAGCTGTGGTAAACATCTTAACACCGAAAAAATTGACTACATACATACATAGGTGGCAAAACCGAGGGGACTGGGCATAGGCGAAGGCAGGTTTTTTGATTGGGGGGCCCAAAATCACAAATCACATACAATGACGCCATCAGAAACTTTGAAAGAGGAATTTTTTGTGGGGGCAAAGATATCGTGGGATGCAAGATCACAAGCCGTAGCGTGATGTTGGCACGTAACTAGGAACTCGTTCAAGGGGGAGAGCTTAAACTAATAGTTAAAATGTGAAAATGTCTAAATAAGACGTGTTGAGCAAAGAAGTGTACTGTAATTCCATTGTATTACTGACGGGGGTCTGAGGGCGAAACCCCCAGCTGCTAGGCGATTTTTCGTAATTTTTTGAAAAAAAAGGCTGTTTTAACACCAGTGGATCACATTTCGCACGTATTTGGAGCCTCATTTGAAAGTACCAGTTTTTTAACGTTTGAAAGCCAATTGAAAAAATTAAGCTGTTCAGTCATTCTTTTGCTTGCCATTTGTAAGTCCAAAACACGTTTAAAATCTTGCATTTTGGAGTTAAATTTTCTAAGTGATTTGGCCCAGGTAAAGGGAAGTGAATTACATTGCCTCCTGCAATATTTTAGCAGTGAATAACAATCCAGTCGAATATTTTCCTTAGAGATTATTGTTTTGTCATGAAAACAACCAGTTGTAGAAGTACATATATGGCCAGGAGGCCCATGCCCTCTCAATTCAAAATTTTGTTCAAAAAGCATTTCTCTTACTGTAGCTATTTTTTTTTCAAAAGTATTTTGTTGTATAAAAACTGGCCACGTGGAGGTGAATTGTTATTGCAAAACGTACAGTACAATAGATGGTTACGCCTACTAACCATGCCGAATTTACATTGGGTTGGACCCTGGCACTTTGGGATTTTTGCAATATTTTCTTGCTAAATACGGGTGAAGATCAAAAAAAGTCTTATATGAGCGCGGGGCCCTTGGCACTGAGCCATCTGTTTAATTCGTCCCTGGTTATTGCATTACATTCATAAAAAGGTTACATGAGGGCATGAGTTAGCAAAATTTAAAATAAAAATCCTTATTTTCACGCGGGTTATACGTTTAAATTGGTTGAAAAACATTAAATTGAGGGGCCCGGACTCCCTGGATCAATATTATTGTTGGGGGCCCATTTAAATATTGTTGTAGGGGGCCCATTTAAATTGGTTGGCAAAAATTAAATTGAGGAGTCTCGGGACCCGTGGATCAATATTATTTTTGGGGGCCCATTTAATTGGGGGCCATTTAAATGTTATTATAAGGGGCCCATTTGAATTGGTTGGCAAAAATTAAATTGGGGGGCCTTGGCCCTCTGGATCAATATTGTTGTTAATTACTGTTGTGCGCCTGTACTGTTGTACGCGAAGTTGCTAAAAGAAACTGAAACAGAAGAAACAATAGTCTTTTATGTGACATTTTTATCATTGGTAGCATTTCAATTGGGGGTCCGGGCCCCCTGGCCCCCCTGGCTACTCCTATGGGGCTGGGTAGGCTCAGTCTCCCCTACTTTTTTTTTCAGGAGGGGCACTAATTTGCGCGTTTATTACTAGAATAATACCTTTGATTACATGAATTTGCAATTTAATACTAATGGAAAATCCTACGGCAACAGTATTTTTTTAATAATGACTTCACAGTTATGGTTTGCTGGTTGCTCTCCTCAACTGGTTGTGAACTGCATTATTTCTGTATCCTTGAGAGATTTTATTGAATTGCAAATAGCTGGTGTTAAAAAAATGAAAATCGCGTTAAGCTTATAGCTATACGCTGTGACGCAACCAGGCGCTGGGGTAAGGGAATTTCAATTCTCCTTTAGCAAATTTACAAAGTTTAACCCCAAAATGCAAGCGTTTAATCATGTTTTGGTCTTGATCTGTCAGTAAATGAGAGCTGAAGGGGCTTTAATTCTTCAACTGGCTTCCACACTTCAGCCCTTAGTTGTTCAAATGGCTCTAAAACGAGCGAAACGTGATCCGAACAACCCTAAAATAGCTATTTTTCCGAAAAAGTACAATTGCCTCCAGCGGCTGGCGAACATGGACCCAGATCTCCTTGTGATATACTTAATAATAAGTTCCATCAGTTTCCTCAACACCAAAACTAAAGACATTTCTCAAGCAAAAAAGTTTTAACTTCGATTTCAAGCACCCACTTTAACAAAATCCTGGTTCCTTGCCCAGCATCACAATATCCGCTCTCGGCTAAAGAAAACTGCTCACTACTTTTGAGCCCCAAGTGGCGCAACCAGGGAGGCTTTAGCCCTCCTTCCCCTTAGTCAAGTGGCATAAAAATTTAAGCCAAAACACAAGCGATTAAACGTGTTTTGAACTTGATCTTTAGGTATAAGGAAAAGGGCTGAAGGGGCAGGGCAATTTATTTTTCCAAATGACTTTGGAATGTTTTCAATTTATTTCTTTAAAATGGCTCTAAAAGTGAAATGTAATTCAAATAGCGTTAAAATGGATATCTTTTTTTAAAATCACAAAAATTGCAGCATACCTTGAGTGGTACAAAGTTTGCTCAGCACCGCCGGCTAATTGAGACAGTTTTCAAACAAAAATCTAAATTTTTGACTTTTGGTAAAATCTTGGTTGCACGTCTGACCCCCTACACTTTAAATATGGTTCCACCAACGCTGGTTTGAATATGTTTTTCACTTTAAATATAGTTCCACCCAGTACTTAAATTGTAGGGGGGACGCGTCCCCCCATCGAGCTGGAGCGTTCCCCCATCGAGATTTAGGCGTCCCCCCATTGAGATTTGAGCGCTGGTTGATGAGAGGAAAAAGACCTACAAAGTCCGGTCGAATAAAGCACCAAATTCCGCGGAAATCGTGATTCAGAAGAAAAAACACTTCAGTTTTCGGCGAAGACCTTTTTTTTTTTTGGTCTTCACCTGATTTCCGGCGAAAAATACATCGGTTTTTAGACTCTCGGCGAAGACTTTTGTCTTTTTTGGTTTTCATTCAATTTCGTCGACGGAATTATGTAATCTTCACTAAGGTTCAGTTAAGGCTGCAAAAGCGTCTCCCCATGCAAAATTTTACAATTTAAGTACTGGTTCCACCACCATCGCTGGTTTGATTATCTTTTTAAAGCTACCTAAACTGAAACACAAAGTACGCATTTCAGGCCCGAATTAAGTCCAAAATTTCTTAATCTTAAGCCCGAAACCGACTTACAAGTTACAACTCGCAACCATTCTTCATTCATTGGATTGTTTCAAAATCGATTTAACAAGATAAGAATTTTGTTTTGCCGCCATACAGTAGTTTATCGTCGAAACTATCGCGTATTGCCGCAACTTTTACCATCGCTATAGCAATAATTGTCTGGGTATTGTCAGCGGTAAGTATAGTAAACATCGTGTAGAGCGTAACGAAATGTATGCTCAAAAATCGAAAAAAAAAGCCAGCCAACTTTTGTAGTAGTTGTAACTGATAGATAACCTGTTTTTTAACGACAAAGTAAGCGTGTTAAGTCCCAAAGCGTTTTTTGTAGCAGACGCAGCAAACTATCGAGTAAAACAGTTTACGGTTTGAGTGAAGATGCTTGAAATGTTCAATTTATTAAAATATGTAACGTAAAAAATAGTTGTTTGATTGGAAAGCTAAACAAGCTATTTAGAGAAATATCGAAAAAACCAAAGCCTAAAAACAGAAATGTAATGTAAAAAAAATTTCAAAAAATGGTGTTAGCTACTAAAAGCTTCATCCCACCACCGCGAAGGAAGCATTCTCGCAAAATGATATTCATATCGCAAAATAATTTAAACACCAGGCCCAGGGGCGATTTAAACGTTTGATTGCACAAATGTTGTAAACATTGCTCTGATATTAAAAGAAAGTTACAAAATACATGTTGGATTAGCAGTGTCGGCTCTTGTTTATTTACAATGCGTTTTAATCGCAGACCAGCAAGCTAATCAAAGTACCCTGTACTACAGGGTACAGGCTCGAGGGCACTTTGGCAAGCAAACTATCTGAGATATGGGAATAAGGTGTAACCCAATACTCTATGATGATAATACGCAAAATTTTAGTAAATTTCATCTCTTATTTTCTATTATGCTTTGCTCAAAAGTTTTTTTGAAGTTTGAACCATTATTGTCGCAATTTAAGAACAATGTTGGTATTGAAAAGCTTCAAAAGCAACAAAAGCTTTACAGTAAATAGAGTCTTCCATAAGCCTAAAACTAAATGCCTATTTTAGGCAAAAGTATCAAAAAGTAAAAAAGACTGTGCAGTGGGCATTATTGGACTACGTACGGTTATTCCATGATTTGCTATTCGTTGTTTAAAAAAACTCCCGCCCCCTCCAATCTATGCTTCAAAGTAGTTAAGTAACTGGATTTTTTGTTTCTTTCCCCGCTCAAAATTCATTACTTCACTGAAATTAACGAAAAGCGAAGTGCTGTAGTAAGTTTTCGAAATGAGATATCAAATTTTCATTAATGAGAATCGAATCTTGTAAACAAGTCAGTAAGAATCAGGTGATTAGATGAATGAGAAAAGGAAGGCTTTATTTCACCGGAAATTTTTATCTAGTTTTTTATTAATTCTGAGTCAAATCTAACCTAAACTCAAATGCTTACTCTAAAACTATTTCCAAATCGAACCCTTACCTAAACCCTAACTAAAACCCTAATCTTAACACCTAAAAAAGGAAATGAATAAAGCGCGGATGAATATTTCTCATTTTCGTTTTATTCTCTTTAACTTGAAAATTTTCGGTGAAATAGTCACTTCCATGAGAAAATCTTTCATATAAAAAGCAATAAAGCATCATGTAAAACTTGATCGATAAATTGAGACGAGATCTTTCTTCTCTTGCATATTTTAACAGATTTTCTGTTAAATATTTTAGTGGATATTTTATAAGAAACAGCAATCATGCCTTCCGTTTTCAACCGCTTGATGCATTTAAATTGTATGAGTTCAGGAGAGGAGCCATTACCAGGTATGTACACTCTGGCTGCTTCGCTTTTATATGATGTTTGCAATATACACTGCAGTTATTGCAGCAAGATAACTATGAATAAATTGAAAATACGGTTTTCTGTTTGTCCAGTTCGCGCCGCCGTATAGCTAGTCACAATAATCAGTTTCATAACTAATTAGTAAAACTAGCTTTTTTTATATTGTTTTGTTATAACTTTCTGTAATTGCTACACTTTTTCCTATTACGGGGCAGCTAGTGTTCGATATTATGCTTGAGAGCAGGTTTATAGTTATCGGATATTTTAGTATCGAAAAAGCTCATTATGTAATGCCTTAAGCATAATGGTGCCCATAACTCATGAAACTAACTGAATTTTATAGGATCGCAACAACTTTTGTTTTCTAGTTACGAAACTATGCAAAAAGGTATTTTTTCAAAAACAACAAATTTTTCACCATATTTGTTTTTTTCAAGCCGGTCATGTTTCGAGATGTTTTAGTTCAAAGTTTTTCTTTTTTCTTTGAACTTAATCATTTCTGCCAATATAACAGATAAGGAAGTCTGGGAAATCAACTAATTAAGCAAAGAATTTTTTATAGCAGCGCTTGTGTCGGAATAAAATAATTGCCGCAATATTGCTGGATTCATGTTGCTGAAATATAATTCATACACCGGTACTTTGTAATGTAAGAAAGTTTGAAGACTACTCAGAATTCTGGTAACCCGTGTCTACAGACGGGAAAATAAAGACTGATCAGTATCACTCCATGCTGTTTATTGAACTTCCATACAAATAAAGCACAAAACTGGAAATCAACCGGGTATTGGGGCGTGTATATGCATCGCTTGATATTTTGTATACTTGGGCGTAAATATGGCTCATAGCCGCATTCCTTTGCTACGTTTTTACGATGTTGTAAAACAATTAGCACATAGTTAACTGCCTGGTTGAGCAATTTCTTACAGCACGTCATGCGTGTCTTCACGGCCATTTCACGATGTCACAACTAACTTAATCCTCAAAATTATACAGAGCACCCAGTTGCCAAAGCTTTTGTGAAACCATTCACCGTAACCTTATATTGCAGGTTGTTTAGCCTAGGTAAGGTTACGTTTATGTTTTGGGTTTCTGCAACTTGATAAATTAACCCTATCTTTCTATCTGTTATGAAACATATGTTAAAAAAATACACAAATTTAGTTTTATTAGAAGTGATTAAACTTTTATAGGTCCAGTCTATACTTGACGCACAGTTCGTTTGTTTATTTGACCAAATTTTACGCTGATAAAGTCGGTACGTCGGGCGTACCGAGCTTTGACAAAATAAGAATTAAAGGATGCGCTCTTGCGCATACAACTTTACAGCAAGTGTATTCCGGGCGTTACGATTGATTTCAAAAAATTAAGTAGGGTGTGGCCTGTTTCTTTTAAGATGGAGAATCTGACCAGCGGAATTTTTTTCGTCTAAGATAGTCTTTGATTTTAAAATACAATAATATCAAAATAATGGTACAAGATGGTGAAGAACACAGATCTAATTTCAACCCCAAGGCCATTCGTCTTTTATGCTGAGAATGAATCTGCAACTGATATTGTAGGTCGAACGATAGCAATAAAGGCGTTTCGTGATTTTTGTGAACATAGGTAGGAGAGGACAGTTTGTTGTGCTCAAAACCATATCGCACACTTAATGTCGGCACTAAGGTGTATCAGAATTTTTTTTACTCAAAATTCATTGTTCAGATCTAAAAATGTCCATAGAAATTGAGTATTCAGTAAGTTTAAATAGGCAGGCCAGGGACAATGAGTGGCGCCTGATACTAAGCAACAGATTCTTTGTGTGTATTATAAGCTGTTGCATTGTTCGGTGTTCTTTTCCAACTGTTTGTAAAAGCTTTTTGTCAGTAGCTTTGATTTGAAAAGAGTTGAGATGGTGGTAATTTGAATGCTGGTTGGAGAATTGTTAAGGCGTCGAGCTAGATCCAAGTAAACACATCAAAACATTGATTTGTCAATGTTTGTAAGTAAGAAAACGCAGTTGTTAATACGATATTCACATAATAAAATAAAACCCATGATCTGGTAGTTAGTATAATATGTGTCAAAATTTTCGGGATATATCCATCAAAATTTGGCGATTGTTGTCGTGGTTTAAAAAAATACTACTACGAGTTGGAAAAACAGAGAAGTTGTAAAAACTTAGAGCAAAAGGCAAAGTATATAATAGCTTCATCAAACGCGAAAGAATGGATAAGAACTTTTCTCTAGAGATTTCGATACATTAAGCCTTCATCAAATGATATAAGTTCGCCTGCGCGACGGCAAAGAAAGAAAAGAACGACGTTGTCCCTTTCGTTTAGCTTTAGACATGTTTTATAGGTATCTGAGGGCTGCTAATTTTCTTTTTATAGCCAACATTGCTTTTAATTAATCAAGTCCGCGTGTAACCAGATTGCAATTCAGTTAGAAATCCTCCTCTTTAGCGGTCGTTACTCCCTTCGCGTTCTCAATTGTTCAATAGGGAAGGTTTTTCCCTGCTTGAAGCAACCCCTGATAGCGAGTTTGCTTATCAAGGTCTCATTAACAGAATGATTCTAATAAGCTCTGTTTGTATGAACTGCTAGCAGGAATGCAGCATAGTTCTGTTCCATTAAGCTATCTTGAAAGTAGTTGCAGAATTTAGAAGCTTCATTAGCCAGGTTCAAATCAAGATTTTGCTGTAGTTTCGTAGCGCGTTAGATGGTTGCTTCGTACCCCAATCGTCAAAAAGATATTGTTTTAATGTTTATGTTACTGTATGTCTGTGACTGTTTGACGTCTACTGCAGTTTTTAGTTGAGATTGAAGTTGGACGAGGCAAAAAAGTATGTTTTTGCTTAAATCTGTGTAGCGGTCTAGTTATGCTTAGTCACTAAATCGTACGTGTTAATTACAGTAATATTAAAAGCTATCGAATAATTACGTGTAATATTTGGTGACAATGGTTTATGGTATTTTACGAGCTCGTCTGAGTATTTTTTCTACTCCCCCATAGATGTATAAGCCCAAAACCTATGCTACCGGTAGATTCACAATATAAGTATCATATTCCAGCACCGCAACTTCACGTATTTGTAGATAGAAAACAGCGCAAATGACTTTTTGTAGAACATAACAAAGCTTCGCTCGACAAATTTTCTGTTAATTACGTTTTCGCATAATGGTATTGCAATGTAACAATAATGTAATAATGTTCATCACAAAAAGCATTGGTATTTGAAAAACTTGGCATGCATACAGATAGAGTAGTCAAACATAAAGTTTATCAGGCTATACGGCGCCAAAAACTTATGTCGCAGGCGTAAAGTTAGCACGTAAAAACTACTGTAATAGAGCTCGGACGTAACTGAAGTTAAAATTAAAAGGGACTTCTAGGTTACATATTACTCTTTAGCCATGCATTCGGAATAACATTGATGATACTGTTAGCAGGCTAAGAGCTGTGGTACGGTTGTGTGGCTTGGCAATCCCAGTTATTCCGATTTTTTGATTCGAGATTTTCATTTTGGCTACTTGCTAAGAATCTTTGGAATTTTAATAAACTTTGATTAGTTTTTGTAAATTGTGGAAGTTCGATGAACATTCCCTATTTAGAGTTCAGAAAAGATTTTGTAGTGTGTAAGCCTAGTTTGGTTTCAAAAAAATTTCACTAATGGGAGCAACAGTTTCCTCGAGTACGGCAGCAGAAAGAACAACTATAGTAGAAAGACGACATGGTAAGTTTATGAATTCGATTTTACATTTTTTCATATGTGTGCTGTTGGCATTATGTCAGTTGATTTTAGCGCCCTTGGCTCAAAATTCATAATAGTTCACTCCGACTCCTTGTATCGGTGCGCGGAGAGAAATCATGGAGGACTGCTATGGAGGGAAAAATATTGGGTTTAACTTAAAGAAAATAAATGCGGCTGCACGCTGTCGAAGAAGAAATATTGGCTTGAAATATTCTACAAAAGAGAATCTGCTACCATCGTCAACCATTTGAGTAGCTATTCGGTGTAATCCAGACAATTTGTATTTCTAGCCTCAATTTTCGGCTTAAATATTGCTAGCCAATACGCTGTCTACCTGTATTAAAGCAGGTTGAAGCCAGCGTATTGGCGAAGTTTCATGTTCCAACCGAGAATTGGTTGTTAGAGAGGCCTATTGTGTTGATCATTATCATCATTCCAGGCAGCTATTAGTCGTTGAAATGCTGTCAACTTATTTTCCACTTTTTCAACAAACGAATAACGACATCAGGCCAACATTTTGTAGTGATTTTATTGGACTATTGACCTTGTGGTTGCTCAATGGCCGTTGTTGGACAGAAAGCGGGTTTTCGCTTTCATGTCGTGAATTTTTAAGGATATATTGTGAAGAATGTTAACAAAACCCTTTACTACGCATTCTATTTTCTCATTGTCGTTTTATGACTTCAAGTTTTTTTGACACATCATAAACATGATAATGATTACACTCTTTTTTTTTACAAAAACCAGTAAATTTTGAGTTGAGGCTGGCTGTTCTTAATTTTTTGCCAATTTTCAGCCTCATTTGTTCTTAATTCTTAAATTTTGGCAGCATCGATGCATAAGCATCCGCCGAAAATTTTTTATGTGGGGCCAATAAGAATAGAGCCAGTATTAACCACTAAAAATGGAAGAATTTTTGAAATTTGGGAGGTTTAAGAGAGAGTGTGTGAAAATCCAGGGGGAGGGGCGGCATGGCCTCCCCCTCCCCCCCTTTTCCGACGCTCATGCATCGATGTCAATTTTAGCGACCACGTTTGTAAAACTCCATGCTTTATCTGCTTCAGTAAACCCTGTTTTGCTGCCTTTGCATCATCATAAAATTGCAAAAGTGAAAAAGCGAGTTTATTTTGACTTGAATGATAACAAAAATTTTTCTTAGTTGGCTACGCCGTACGCTACAGCACTCTATAATCTCGTAATCGTAGTAACTTCGCTTGTAAATACTGGAAAATTGTTAAAAATTTATTGTTTTGAATCAGTACAAAATCTGCTTTTTTTTTACTTGAATTTTTTTCCATTTATTCTTAATTTTTTAGGCTGGCATTCATCGTGTTCGTATAAAAAAAAAAAAAAAAAATGGTGTATTGCAATTCACAAGATCCTGTTCAACAGAATGAAGTACCAGTACAAGTACCGGTATAGTAACACTCTGCAACTCAAAGTTTCGTTTGGGCTCATTTTACGTTTTCACTTGTGTTGAACCTTGCGTTGAACATTCTTTTGTTTCATCATATTTTATCCGTACCTGTATTTTGCAAATTTTCAGTATGTCCTAAATATTTTTAAAAATATCAAGGACTTGTTGCTTTCGCTCACAAAGCAAAAGTCGACGTAAAGGCCCGTTTATACACAGTGCGAACGCGGAAAGCGGCACTAACACGAAGGCGGCGTTCGCAGAAGAAAGGTAGGTCATAGAGTTGTTTATACAGCGAACACGAACGAAATTTACTTCGCGCGGAAAACCGCTTAGATTGCCTCTGGAGCGAAATTTTAGGCGGCGTTCGCCCCGGCTTTTGTGTTCAACCAATCAGCGCCCTTAATTTAGGCTACGTCACCATGTATACTACGATACGTCACAAAACTGATATACTAACAAACAAATAAACGTAATTCAACGCAGCTATATTATGTAATATATGGGGGCACAGAAATTTATTGAAAAAGGTTTTCTAAAAATTTATTGGCGTACTATTTACTGCCATAAACATTTGACATTGCATAAAGTTTGAAATCATATTTCAAGCGGCTCGTTTTCTCGACCTCTGGATTCCTGCAGAAATTAAAGTTAAACGATTATGCGAACATACAATAGTTGTTACTTTTATGGAAAATACAAAAAAAATTGCGTTTTTATCGCGCATCATTTTTGCTGTTTTTCAAATAAATCAACCTTTTTCTGTCGCTTTTAAGTATCAATAATGTAATACAATCTTCTTTATCTGTATAACAACCTGTAGAATTTAAGCCGAGGATAACGGTTTTTAAATGTTCACAAATTTTGACTTCATTTGTTCTTAAATTTCATTGGAATGACACATGCTCATTTTTGCTTGGTTTAACATTGCTTTTTGTAATTGATCTTTATTATTGAACAAAACAGTGCAATCCACTGTCTATGATTGTTGAAATCTGGTTACCATTTTGTTATGATACGGTACAGCAAAATAGAAATTATCGTTTTTTTGTTTTTTTTTTAAATTTGGCTCTTATTTTTATTGAATTTTTGTTATAAAAAATAATGCATAATAAAAATCAGTTATGGCATTAAAGAAATAAAGAGTCGTTCTTTTCTATGAAATATAAAAGAGTTGTTCTCTTGTCTTAAACGACATGAAACAAAAAAAGTGATTGCTCTCGGGTAATTAGTGTTGTTGGTTTTTAATGTCGTCGTCAATTAAATTATTGTCAAGATTGATCAGGATCAAAGTTACAAATAGGCTGCTATTTCTGCAATATGGTGGAATTCGCCCTGACAGACAAGATGTCTTAATAATTTAATTAATAATTCGTACATTGATAATGATTCCCATTGGCAAATAATATAGTTTTATTACAAAACCGATGGCGGTTTTCACGCGGAAAACGTGAAAACGTGAGATAAAAGTTGTTTTGACGAAACGTGACGTCATTGTTTACGACGCACGTGCTATGTAGTTGTGCTGGTCGTACGGTCGTGCTCGCAACACGGACTGTTTTGTATCGTTCATTGTTAAGTAGTTTTTTTGTTGCTTGGTTGTAGTAGCTTACCTACTTTTCGATTTTCGTACTCAAGAGAATTTGCAATATTATGTCACAAAACAAAACACACTGAAAAGTTAAGCGGCCTAGGCGTAACATGAAAGATGCAGTAAGCTTTTATTGTAGAAAGATGGTTGCAGAGAATTCAGAGTTCAGACTACCGGTTTAAGTATAAACTTCTTATGACGTTGATCTTGAGTTGTTATTACAGCACTTTTCCGTAGATGAAAAAAAAATTGGTACATTTATGTATAGCGTTGCCTTGCTGGTTTGTTGATGGATGCACCATCATGCTTACCAATTTGGTGCAAAGGTTCAAACCCGCTGCTTGGAAGGAGGTTCTGCGATCAGTAACTGCTTTGCAGCGGCGTATTCGAGTAGTTTCTGGATTTCATGATGCGACGTACCGAAACACGATCCAGAACTCTCAGAAAAAGGCTTGGGGTATCGGATGGGTGACCGATAATTTCTCCTTAATTGGACACCAAAAGTTGCATAGTAAGGAGAATGCTGCAGCCGCTGTTTGGGATAGTACGTTTTGACCGATAGATACAGTATTAGAAAAAGAGCTGTCATAATTAAATATCTCTATACCTTAGGCCTGGTCTGTACGTGGTGTAATGAACGCATAAGTGTATGCTTCGTGTATTAAACAAAATTTGACACTCCCACGGCACCATCGAATTTTTGTTTATAAATACACAAGATAGGCTCGAGCGCTCAGACTCTTACTCCTAAAAGTAGACCAGGCTCTCGCAGCATGGGCTTGGTATGGGTATTTCTTGTAGAAACCATCTTGTCTGACTGTTTGAAACTATGCTGTGGTGTTACAGTCAGTACTTAAATTGTATGGGGGACGCGCGAGGACGCGTACCCCCATCCAGAGTTGGCGTCCCCTCATCGAGATTTGAGCGCTGGATCATCAGACAAAAAAGACCTAATTCTTCACCTAATTTTGGCGAAAAACCACTTCAATTTTCGGTGAAGACCTTTTTTTTTTGTTGTTCATTCAATTTCAGCGACGGAGTCACGTAATCTTCACTAAAGTACTGTCGCATGCCAAATGCGTTTGGTCAGGGCTGCAAAAGCGTCCCTCCATGCAAAATTTTACAATTTAAGTACTGGTTACAGTCACTTGGATAATATACGTGAATCTTTGTAGAACTTCTCAATTATTTCGTAAGTCTGTGCTGTGCGAAATGCGACTTGTTTTTACTAGAAATATGCTGTGTTTTGTTAACTTTGTGGCAAAATGATTACATACATTAAGGATGGTGGATGTGGATTAACTCTGGGTTAGGAATATGGTTGAAAATTTGAAATATCATGAGGTTGATTCCTCTCTACAATTTTGATTTTGTTGAGGGTGTTTGTTTTTTCCACTTATCCCGCAGCGTTGTTCCTTATTCGTGTTGAGACTTGATATTGCTTTCAATCAGGTCATGGTATGGAACAGAATGGTGGGGGACGGAAATTTCGATATGGATAATTGAAGAATGGAATGGAAGACAATATTTCGTACTTCCATACCTATTCCATACTAGATTACGTGCGTGGTATTAACAGAAAAATGTACACGGATAGTGATAAGTAAATTTCTCACAGAAGTATTCAACATCTATTTCTAATCTATTGCTTGTCGACATATCGCTGTACTTCAGTTGTTTTTCTATTTTTAGTGTTTAAGCTTATAATTTTTTTCCACTTTTGTAGTTGGTGTGAATGCAAACTCGCAATCATTAAAGTCTGTGCTTATCAGATACCAGTTCGGTTTATCGTCTGTTGATCAAGTGGTTGATATGTTTGTGGTAGCTTATTACGATAGTGCTTTGAATATGGAATAAGATGAGTCCAATTACACGAAAAATACAACAATAGCAATTCACAACAATGATATAGCTACCGACTTGTTGTGATGATTTATCTAATGGTGCATGTGAAGAAGAGATTGAGGAAAGCGGTATATTCTGTTTAAGTCTGTAAGAAAAAGAATCGAAATTTTAAATTTATTTCAGTTTTATTTTTACAAAAGTTTCTCAATCAAGCTTCAGCTTTGTATTATACTTCGAAGTGTAGGCTGTTAGTAAATTTCACGCGTAATTGAATCCTTGATCGGCTTCTCAGGCCAAAAAAAAAAAAAATCCGCTGGAATAGTTGCGTAGTTATTGTTTCTTAAAGAGATACTGCTCGAAATCGGTTTTATTGAAGAAATGAGAATTACTTTAGCAAAGAGGTGCCCCAAACTTATTTCCTCAATTCCCCTTATTCACGAAAATACGTTTTAGTCGGTTTGTCTCCGTACCATTGACAACTCTGCAATTTGCAGTTTTATATCATCACAAAAGGCGTACCGTAGATTAGTACCGGTAGCCTATAATAGGTCTACATGTTCCAGTTTGTTGCTGTAGCCAAATTTTCAAATTTGGTTATAAGCTACTCACTGCCGCCAGTAGGTAATCGCGTTTCTTTATTCTGCGAGATTTTTCCAAAATTTTGCTTTTTGTGATGCCACAAAATTGCGAAATCCAGGGTTGCCACTGGCTCCGAATCAAACAGATTAAATCGTATTTTCGCGAAAAAAGGGAATTGTGGAAAAAGGTTTTGGGCATTTCCTTATTACATCAAGTATAGTTCTCATTTTTTCAATAAAATCGGTATCAAACAGTATATCTTTAAGTGGTCTGAACTCTTAAGATATGTTTGGACCGGAACCAACAAACCACGGAATTAGCACCTTAGCAATGTTTATTCGCTTAACATTGCAAAGATGCATACGATACGTTTCGTTGCTTTCTTTCCAAAAGTTTTTGGTTTAGAAGCATGTAATGGAATATGGAAGATAATTTTAGTACGGAATGGAAGATTTTTAGTATGGAGTGGAATATGAAATGGAAGAAAATTGTCAGTATGGAATATGGAAAAATTATCTTCCATTCCATACCATGCCCTGCTTTCAGTTTCAAAGCCTTCATCAAAGAGCAATGTTAATTGTTAAGTCGACGACGTGTGAGCAAACGTTCGGCATTTTTGCCGCTTATGGGATTACTTTTTACGCGCAGTGTAGCTTATTTAACCGCAAAAAGACCTTCTGGCAAATATAGAAGTGTATTGCATTTTGAAGAAATTTTGCGTATCGCGAAATCGCAAATTTAACAAAAGCAGGCTAACAGCAAGATAATTGTAATGGTAGATGGAACTGACTCAGATAACTTTCTTGCAAGTGTATTGAATAAATGTTGCTGTTGCAATAGCTGCAAACCGCAAGCCGTGATAGGTAACTTAGTTTAAAATTAACAGAAAATTTAAAAAATCAGATGTATAAAAAGGCAGTAAGGACGGGGCGAATGCTTTGTGCCCTTCTCAACTTTTTTTGGTTTGTTCTGAATGTTGAAAGTAATGATCAGTGCAAAAAAGTATTCAAATACTGTAGTATGGTGGTTATTCAAGCGAAAAGCAATACCCGAAATCGAAATTTTTGTTCGGCTTGCGGATTAACGGAATATTGACTCCGTTTGAGATAAACCCCTTATAGCCAAAATACTTAAATACGTTGCAGATTTTATCGCATTACCCATAGCAGTGACGTCATGGTTAGGTAGATTTTATTGTTGAAGCAGAACGTTGATTTTTTTGCAGCTCAACCTCTCAAGATGAAGACAGTTGACTGCGATTGGATGAAGAGCGAGAACGAGAAGGCTCACCACACTGATGAATACGCCACTGACTTGCTCGTAATCAGGAGAGGGCAGACGTTCACTACCAAGATGACCTTTGACAGAAAGTTCCACAAGCAAGCGGATAAAATTGTTTTGGAGCTAAACATAGGTGACATTATGATTTTATTACAGTACAGTAGTGATGTCACGTTAAAAGGGCATTCAAGTCAAGTTTTTCTCTCAAAATGTTGGGATGCGCCCGAAATGCATTCTCACCAAATTTGAAGTTTCTACGCCTTCCCGTTATCAAGATATTGCAGTTCAAAATTAGCCGTTTTCCACTTACTTTAGTGTTGCCATTTTATCTGTATTGTTACTGAAGATTAAGTTTGGCAATGTTGGCTTGCATTGATGGAAAGCAGCTAATTTTACAGTTCTAAACCTTTATTTTGTTTCACAATAACTCTGCCGCAAATACTTATTGAGAATCAAGAACATGCAATAACTTTTTAAAATTTTGTTTCTAATTAGCAACCCTGGCAAAATTTCTCAGGGGAAAAAGCCTTTCTAAGGGGAAGTTTAATCTGTTGTATCTCAGGAACAGAAGATTATAGAAATCTCAAGTTTGGTGAAGTTAGTCTTCAGATCTGTCAAAATCTTTGAGCGAAAATCGAGCAAAAAATTTCCGACCTGAATGTTCTTTTAAGCATAACACAATATATGGTCATGTTTCAACTGCAATTAGTCTTCACTATCAATTTATCATCTGTACTAAGTTCCGAATTCTTTTTAAATTTTGAAGAGTTTTTTTGGTTGTAATGTGGTATATTGCAGCTTACAGAAAAGACATGTTGCGTTTGGAAAAAAAATATATATATAAATATTAAAAGTATTTATATGATTTATGCTGTATAGTTGGATTTAAAAAAATGGAATCTCTTATTATTATTGTATTTTGCTACTGGGCTCTGCTGTGTATACTGTATTTCTCGATATCGCACATTAATTTGCATATTTGGTGCGATAGGCAACGCTTATAATATGACATACATTCCCTAAAGGATTGAGTTTCGATAAACAGCCGTCAACTTTCATCGAGGTTAATTTATGCCTCTACTATTACGCTATAAGCTGAAGTGAATTAAGTATCATTGCAAAAGTTATATTTGACGCTGTTCAAAGTTTAGTACGTTCTGTTTCCATTGTTACCGGTATTGATAGCATAATTCTAATCATAAAAAGCGCTGCATGTTCAATCAATGTTGTTTTGTATAAGTTGCGTATAATTTTAGAGAAATGGTAAAAAATGCTTCCTTGACTTACAAGCTGTTTACCGGTAATTGTAAAAAAAGGTTGAAAAATATTTCATCTTCTTCGTATTCAATTAAAGTTGTGTTAGTGCAATGTTGTACTCATGTATTTACTACCTTTTTAGGACCGAAACCTCAGCTAATGAATCAAACAAAGATTAAATGTCCTCTAGTTGACACGTTGGAGTCCGGAAAGTGGGGCATGAAGCTGATACATGAAGAGGAAGAAACGTTTATTGCCACGTTCGAAGTCAACGTTCCTCCGAAAGCTTTAATTGGAAGGTTAGTGATCCAAAGAGCACTTTTTTCAAATTTTATGAGTTTTTTAGCAGCAACATGTGACGAAATGAAAAGCTTTAAAGACGAAAAACAAAAACAAATTAAGTTCTATATCGAGATTTTCGACTAGAAATTAAGTCATTTTCAACCTGATTATATTTGAATGAGATTAAAACTGAATTGCGGTCTAGAACCGTCTCGAAATCAATTATCATCGTTACATTTTTTCTTGCTTCCTTCTTTCTTCAGTTAAATCAGGGGTGCACAACCTGCGGCCGTAAAAAAATTTTTGCGGACGTGAAATCGTACTGCAAAATGCACGTTGTGGCGGCCGTGCATTGATTAAAATGTTTTGCTACGTAACTGTTAAGAACAGTTACGATTTGCTAACTGTACAGTTAGTTAAGACGATAATATGCCAGTGCTGTTTAATTACCAATACGTAACTATTTACCGCTTACAGTTGGCCTAGCCGTGTGCTTTCCAGAAAGTTCCTATTTGATAGTTGCGTAGCTTTTCAACGCCACGGTTATTTTAACTACCGTAGTTTATTCCCGAAACTTCATCTTTGTTATTTAACAATTACGCTAGTTTATTGCCGTGTACAAATTTCTAACTGTGATGTCACAATGATATGATTTTTACGTACCATTTAGTTTTTAAATTTTTTAGGATTGTTCCTTTTGGCTATAAATAACGTGAGGAATATTCTTGACTTAGGGAATAGAAGTAAGAATAAGTTTTGAGGTGAAATTGCCATTAAAATGCGTTAGAAGTGTTAGCCTATTACGCTGCTTAGAATTCAGTTAATGCTGTGTTACGTAAGAAAAATATAATAGTTCTTTTACAAATTTCTGTCATAATAGTTCTGTTATAATTCTGCAGAATATTGAAGGTAAGACATTATGACCTCTGCCCTGTAGCTAGTCAACAGTCAGTGCAATACTTAGTTCATTCTGTCTGGTTTGGGGTATCAAACAACAATAAAATATGTTTAGCAGTTTTTTTGGCATATTTTATTCGAAATTAAAATCTAGCATATTTCTTTGGGATCTGGTATTTTCTAGTATATATTTTTACCATTTTTTTGCTGACCTAGCATTTTTGTGATTTGTGATTGAATAAATTCTCTTCTTTCTTCATTGCCCGCGTTTTCGTGAGGGTTGCGGGGGTAGCAGCTTGAGATTAAGCCGCCACACTTCACGATCTTCCACCACATCCATCATTTCGCTTGGGTGAAGTCCCAAGCGGTTCCATCCAAGATCCTCCATGTAATCGGTCCATCTAGTTCTAGGTCGTCCAACTGGTCTTCTCCCATTTGCTTTGGCAAGTAAAGCTTGTTTGGGGAGTCTTTCCTGAGGCATTCTGCTTACGTGGGCAAACCATCTAAGTTGAGATCTTTCAATTCGGAGAAGTAACGGCTCGATGTTGAGAGATTTTTGAATTTCAGAGCTACGCACCTTGTTAAACTGGGTAACTTCTTCGATTCTTCGTAAAAACCTCATTTCGGACGCTTGCACTTGTGATCGCACTCTTTTGGTCATTACCCAAGATTCATGACCATAAGTGAGAATGGGGACAAAAACTGTCCTGAAAATTGAGAGCTTTGCCTTTTTCGACAATTCTCGTTTCATGACAACCGAGTGGTGCAAAGCTTGCATTACTGCACTAGCCTTTCCTATTCGGGTATCGAGTTCTTCGTCTTGCCTTCCGTCACTCGTAAATGCAACCCCAAGATACTCGAACTTCTCTACCTGCTTCGGTGTCTCACTTGTAATACGCACTGATCAGGGTTTCTTGAAAGATGAAGTACCTCAGTTTTGGCCGTGCTTATTTTCATTCCCGCGTTGTTGCATGCATCTGCAAAGCTATTTAATGCGCGCTGGAAGCCAGATTCTGAAAGAAAGCAGAACCAAATCATCAGCGAATAGCAGACGACTGATTTTGCAATTTCCAATCGTGGCACACTCATCAACTTGGCTGCATTTGTCGATCCAATTCATGTAAGCAATGAAAAAGAGAGGTGACAAAAAGCACCCTTGCCGGAGTCCAACGCCCACATGGAACGGCTTTGATTGCTTGTCATTTACCCGAACACAAACCTCCGGTCGGCAGTAGAATGACTTAATGGCGCGCAACAATTGACCATTAACGCCATACTCCTGCAAAACCTTTCAAAGTTTATCCCGAGGAACTCGGTCATATGCTTTTTCAAGATCGACAAAGCATGCAGAGAGATCTTTGCCATACTCCCAAGATTTCTCGAAGATTTGCTTCAGAGTGAAGATTTGGTCCGTGGTGCTGCGACCCGGACGAAAACCGCACTGACCATCTTCCAGTTTTGATTCCACTATTTCTCGACATTTCCTTTCAAGGCATTTGGCATATACTTTCCCTGGCGAACTGCGGAGTGATATCCCTCTATAGTTTGTACACTGCTTGCGATCTCCTTCCTTGAATATCGGAATAATCACACCTGTTTGCCAATCTCTGGGAGTTTTGCCAAACTTCCACGCAACTTGACACACTCGCGTTAACCAGAGAATTCCTTCTCCAGTCAGCGCTTTCAACATCTCGGGTCTGATTTCATCTTCACCAGCAGCTTTTCCAGATTTTATCCCTGTAATTGCCGCTGGGACTTCTGCTGCAGTGAAAACTTCCTCTTCTCCTAGATGTGTCACTTTGTGTGTGTCACGAGTCGATGCCTTTACAGGATTCAAAAGATCTTCAAAGCATTCTCTCCATCGTGAAAGGATTTCATTCTCATCCGTTAGAATGTTACCTGCAGAATCCTTGATGGAGTACGTGACACTCGATCTTTTGAATAAATTCTCCAAGCTTAAATTTGACTTTTTCTAATGTTTAGCATGTGTAGTTAATTGGACTTGAAATGAAATTTGTAAAAAAAATGTCCGTAACTAGTGGCGGCCGTTAGTATATTTATAGGATGTTTTGCGGCCTGCAGTAGTGAAAAGGTTATGCACCCCTGAGTTAAACGTGAAGCGACTCTATTACTACTTCTCATAACACCTTCTCGTGTTTAGCTGCTTTGCTCCAACGGTTTGAACAGCACAGATCATTTATTGTAGTGGCGATTTTCCCAATGACAACGATATAAAGTGCGTTGTAGCAAGTAGTATTGATCACCTAGATTTACGTGGTTCAATTAAATAGATTTTTAAATGTTTATTATTGCTATTTGTCATCATTTTTTCAGATACCAAACCTTTGTTGAGCTGGAAAGTAAGATCGATTCAGGAGAGGTGGTGAAAACGCGTGATGCTGAGCCCGATCTTGTCATTCTCTTCAATCCCTGGTCAAAAGGTTCGTGTGTATTTTTCGGGTGCATTCTTGTTTAATTTTGTGTACTTTTGAATCGTTTATTGCTATTCGAGTTATACTTTGGTACATAGTGCTGTAGATTAAACAAATTGAGATCACTGCTGGTTTGATAGGATCTGCGTTTGTTTTGTTTGAAAAATTTTCAACGTTTAGAAACGAAATTCGTATTTTTTGTAATTACAAGATACTTCAATAAATAGGCAAGCTCAATTTATATCTATTATGTTTGAGCCATCTCAGTTTATTTGTAGCTACTGAACTAGACTAGCATTTTACATTTCATCTTTAGACGATGAAGTTTACTTGGAAAACGAGCAAGAAAGAAACGAATACTGTCTGAGTGATGTTGGTGCTGTGTACAGAGGCTCCCAAAGATATATTAGTCCAAAGGCTTGGAATTTCGGACAGGTTTGTACCTGAAATAACTAGTATTACTTCTGGAAATAGAAAATAATATTTGGAAATTATTTGAGTAATTTCATTTTCGTGGTTTTTGAGAAACTTTTGATTTTCATGCGAACTTAATGGAGCTAATTATTCATAATATTGTGAAATTATGTAGAGTATTTTTAACATAATGGAAATTAGATTTTCAATGAATGCCTAAAAAGTGATGATTGTTTCATTTGCGATAGTTTGTTAAAATTGTAGCATTGTGAAATTGTTGCTTCAGCTCTTGTTACTGTTCTTGTGTGAATGCTGGTAAAAGTTAGGCCAAAAGTTTCTTTTCAGAACACAGGCTACCACTTCAGGCACTTAACTTTAATGCATTTGAAAGGAATCAACAAACTTTTCTTGGCCAGTACTATATTGCCGGTGTTGTTTTGTGTAATAGTAATGGAAATCTATTACCAAATCAATTTTAACCAAGCAAGAATAAATTTAAGTTATTTTATTCTTAATAAAGTCAAGAACAAACTAAGAACAAATGAAGCTAAAAAATCGTAAAGTTTTAGAACAGCCAGCCTCAACCAAAATTTACTGATTTTATTTAAAAACAAATATATTGCAATATGAGCAGTTTGAGCACCCCCAAACTTATTTGTAACAGAGCACTGATTTCAAGGTCTTTCGATTTTCTACGCGGCTATTTTTATAATTTTTTGCTCTAATAAAATATTTTTAGCTAATGTTGTTTTCGAAGAATAAAGTTTACGATCTTTGAGTTAAGACTTTTCAAATATTAAAAACTGTTTGAACAGTGGGCTTATGCAAACACCAAACAATAGAAAAATGTAAAAAGTTTATTACGGCTACGGATAGCCCCAAACTGCTTTAGAAATATAATCATTAAGTACACACAACTTATTATTCTGTTGCTTTGATAATTTGGATCACAAAAAATTGGTATCGTCGCACTAGCCTAAACTGTAATACATGCTGGTGGCAAAATGCTCTGTATAGCCTAATTTGGTCAAGATGGACGATTTGGCTGCAAGTCCCGTAGCCATGCGCGTAGTTGGGCGGAATCAGTAAAATTCAAGCGGGACTAAACGTATCCGTAATGGTCATTTATAGCTATAGTAATACGGGGAGAAAAATACCCAAGCAGGGCTAAGCACTCAAGCATTTCCTGGAGGAAGTGACCCCATTTAGCCCCCATCTTGCTAGATCACTGTTTGACTAAAATGAGTAACATTTTTTGTGAATAAGGGAACCAAAAAATAAGAATACTGATGTTGTGGATGACCTAAATTTTAAAATTTTATTAGATCAATACCCTGTAAATATGTATTGTATGCAAAAGGGTTTAACTGTTTATGTTACTGTGTTTTTAGTTTGAGCCGAAGATTTTGGAATGCTGCCTTCTTCTTCTTGAATCGGATAAAAGAGTAAAAGAGAAGCCGGCAAAATGGATGCAGCGGAGAGGGGACCCGGTCTGGGTTTCAAGAATTATCTCTGCCATGGTGGGTTTGTTTCTATTAAATACAACGTGCTAGTACAGCAAAAGCCTGAAATTGTTTCTGCTGCTTATTGTGCATGGATATTTTATTTCAACTCAAGTACAACCTGAACGACTTTATATCGTCACTGCCAATCGTAGGTTTTGCACTTCTATACGAGCATCTGAAGTTACCAAAATGCCCTGCTTTTTTTGGAAATTAAAAATCTTTTTGTTGGTGTCAAAAGCGTTCAGGATGGTTTGCCGTGCTCTCGCGGGCAATTTTTTCTTTTTTTTTTAGCAATTCAACGTACTAATCTGTGCTACATTGTTTTCAGGGAGATTGTTTCCTATTCTGGCAAGCACCTAAAAAAATTGCCACATTTTTACAAAATCAATCACTTCTGCTCGCAAATTTATTCTACGTAGCACCTGCAATAAATAAAACCGAATGTGCTAACTGTAGTTATTTTATTTAAAGCTGAACATGTTTCAGAAATTTGAAAATTTGAAGATGAAAAATACAATACAGATAAGAGTACCGTATAGGCTTACGGTACACTAAAGTTAAAGAAAAAACAAGATAATTTTTTTAGATGCACAAATATATTTTTTAGGTGAACGCCCAAGATGACAACGGGGTGTTGGTTGGAAACTGGTCCGGAGATTACAGTGGAGGGGCTTCCCCCACTAAGTGGAATGGAAGTGTGGAAATTCTGCAACAATTCTACTCAACGAGGAAGCCAGTTATGTTCGGACAATGTTGGGTGTTTTCTGGTCTCGTTACTACTGTGCTCAGATGTTTAGGTGAGCCTTATGTTAGGCCTATAGTAGCTTGTTTTGAAACACATTCTTTTAGCTTCCCCGCTGGGTTCAATATGCAAGGTTTGCATCGCATGAAGTAAATACACCGCAGTTTTTGTGTGGACACGCTGATAGAAATTTTGTATTTCAAAATTACGAATAATAGAACAAATTGTGGTGAGGCCTTCTCCCTGGCGGTAGCAGAGTCCTCAATGAACATCCTGCGAGTAGTATCTGATCTTTCGTGCTTGTGCTTAGTTTGTTACTAGTAAAGACGATCGTAATCTTTTCTTATTTTTATTATTATGTCTAAGTGTACGTCAATCGTCTCTTTTTCAACCAGACGCTTTAATGCAGGAATTCCCACGCGAAGTGTGACCAACTTTGCCTCAGCACACGACACTGAGGGTACTATGACGATCGATGACTACGTCGATGAAAGCGGAGAAGAAATTGAACTTGGCGGAGACAGCGTATGGTGGGTACTTTTTTACCAAACTGAAAAAATATTTCGAAGAGAGAAGGATGAACAGTCAGTTAAACGTGTCTAAACTTAACTGACAATAAATGTCACTGAGGACATGCGTGACTTGTGGAATTTCGACGAAGAATACCATTTTTTTAACTACTTCTCAATGTATTTGGGCGAGAACACGTTCGCATTGTACACAAAATTATTTCAGGTCAAACACCAACTAGCATAAAATTGTGAAGCAAAAAAAAACTTCGCCCAACGTGGGGCTCGAACCCACGACCGTTGGATTAAGAGTCCAACGCTCTACCGACTGAGCTAGCCGGGCGGTGTATGGAAGAAGTTGATCTTACTATTATGACGTCTCTGAACCCTAATTGGCCCTTCAAAAATTCCGAAACTCGTTTAACAAAACATTGCTGCGATTTCCCGCGGTTGAATAGCACTTCGTGATTCTTATTATTGAACAATTGATTTCGTCTTGCCACGTGATCGCTATTTGAAAAGGATTTTATTACAATGTTCGTTGTAAGCGTTTCCAAAAACGAGCGGAAAAATTGTACAATTTTAAATTAAACGGAATAAACGCATTACTGCATGAGGTCTTTTTTATACCACATTGTGTTAATTGTTCAAGAAATTACATTGCAATATAGACTAATTTGTTTTAGAGTCGCGTTACGTCATCAATAAAATATAAGGCAACGATCAAAATACTGTTTGTTTTTGGATCTTCTGGACAAAAACGCAACTTGAAACCTGTTTGTCCCTAGTTTTACAAACCTCATTTCGCCTATTGTCACTTGTCATCATTTTGCTCTGCTGGTTACGAATTTTCTCTTTTTTTTTGCAATTTTGCAACAAAAAAAATAACAAAAAATGCTAGTAATTTAGCTCAATATGCTTGCATAATCTGCAGGCATGCAGAAAATTTTTACTGCTGTATATTCTAAAAACGCCTCAGCGCATCAACTATGATTACATCCTACTTCTAGTTTTGTTTGAACACTGGCCAGTAAGTCGAGCGTTGATGCGTTTATCTCCGGAACGGAAGGTCTGAGATTCACGTTTAGGTCCATTAAAAATCGGACACAATGTTGCCGACGGCTCGCCGCTGCTGCAGAACTTCTTGTTTTGAGGCTGTGTTTTGCAAAACAGGCCCCGCCAACTCGTTACACGCTTCGGCGTACAACGAGGATACATTAATAAAGCTATGATTTTTTTCTCTTCGCAGGAATTTCCATGTTTGGAACGAGTGTTGGATGCGGAGGGTTGATCTTCCGGACGGTTATGACGGTTGGCAAGCTGTGGATGCCACTCCTCAAGAAGTCAGTCTTGGCCTCTATCAAACTGGCCCGGCCCCCCTAACAGCTATCAAAAAGGGTAAGTTGAAAATCTTTCCGTTTTTGTTTAAGAAATGTTTTATTCTTTTGCTTCTAAACCTTATCGATATGTCTGGTTGAAAAACAAATGACGAAGCCAGTTTGGCCAGAAAGCATTTTCATGATTCTATTTCTGGTTGACAAAAAAAAAAAAATTTACACCGAAAGTGTTTAAAAAATAAAATTTTTTGTTTTCGACAAATAGCGGTTTAAAAGTGGTTCTAAGTAGCATAACCAAGCAAAGTTGTAAACCGGCCGACTACTTCAGGCCCGAACCCGAAAATATAAGCCCGAACCCGAAAACTAATTTGAAGCCGAAATCATGCCCGAAAAAACCCGAAAGGGAAGTTGGGTCTGAAAAATTTAGCAATATTGCCAAGTTATTTTGATTATATTTTTGTGCTACTAAAATAAAAAGTACGTCTCAAGCCCGAATTAAGCCCGAAGTTTTTGCCAACTTTAGGCCCGAACCCGACCCGAAAAGCCCGGCCCGACTTACAACTCTGTAACCAAGTACTTTATTTCTTTGGATTTAATTCAAATTACAGCAACCAAGAGACAGGAAACCCCATACAGATGTGTTTCACATCTCTGGATCCTCAGGATGTAATTTTGTTCAAATAAAGTGTTTGAATAAGATTTCTTTGATTTAATGTAAATACCTCATGAATGAGGAGTTCGATTCAAACTAGAGCGATAAAACGCACTCCTATTATGTTCATGAACTGTAATTTTTAGTTTTCTGCAGGGTAATTATTTCCAAATGATGCTTGAAAAAAGTTTAAAACTGTAAAATATGCATCAGATGAAAGTAAAAGATTGTAGGTTCTCATGCCTATGCGTCTCAGGCGCTTAAACGTTCCGCGTCTAAACGACATTGCCCGATCGGATAACAACAACATGCAGCACACGAATAGTTAAACCCTTGAAAAAATTCAAACCAAAAATCTTCACTTGCCGATCGTTGCCCGCTTTCCACGAATATTTTTACTTATTCTTTAAATTTCGAAGCTCTAGCTTACACATTATGCTTGATTTATTTTACACCTACCTTCGGTACCATGCAGTATGGTTTTGAATGTTGTCATGCATGAGTGATTGCGATGTTTTGCAGGCGAGGTCTACGTCGGCTTTGAAACTGGTTTCGTTTTTGCTGAAGTTAATTCGGATCGAATTAAATGGATCGTGAAGCAAGACGAAAATATGGACTACTCGATTGTTGGTGGGTAAAATACTTCTGCATTTTTAAGCTTACGACATTGTACACGAGTATTTCTGTTTCGTTTGAACGTCGATCTCTTTTCTTGGGTTTCAAAATTTACGTATGGTTTTAAAATTTGAATTGTTTAATGTTAAACAACTTGCAGGTAAGTGATATAGTGTATGAAGCGTCTGCTACGGCATCGGTAAACACGGGTTCGATTCCCAGTTGTGTTCAGCCAAAGACTATAAACATTGGTATTTAAAGCTTCCCTGTTTGACGCTCAGCAATAAAAAAAACATTACGAAGCTTCCGCCATCTGAGGTAGATCAGCTTGGCTCAAAGACCGAACGATCCCTTCGCTGGCTCCTGATCAAGGCAACTTGCAAGCTACGTAACGGTATAAGAGCTGACTGCTAATTGTTTTTAAAAGTTTGAGAAATTTCCACTCTTCGATTTTAATTTTTGCTTTCTCCCTCAGAAAAGAATGCTTGTAACTGGGCATAGACATTAAATTTTAGTGTTCGTTTAACTGAACAGAGTAAAACATGAAATGTTATGTTTGACATTTTGTAGTTAATCATTTTCTGTAAAGTGGTCGAAATGCCAGTTCTCAGTAGTCACAAGCTTTTACGTTAGCTCTCAACAAGATACTGTACTGATGACCATTGCTTAATATTATTAACCGTACATAACCCTTCTGTGAAAATAATTTAATTTTTCAGATATTGGATCAAGGTGGACAAGATCGGTGGGGAAATACATCAGCACCAAAGCAGTGGGAAAAAATGAGAGACTTGACATCACGAACCTCTACAAAGCTCCTGAGGGTACAGCGGAGGAAAGGGAAGCGTTTCGACGAGCTTATGTACATGGAAGCATCCCGGATTACCAGAAGGGATTCTTAGCTCTGCACGAGGAAGGAAAAGGAGTAAGCTTGGGTGAGAAAATTTGTTATCTGATGCTTTAGGGCTTACAATTGTTTTCTCATTGTTTGTGAGGGCGTTTTTTTTACGTCGCTGTTTCCTTGAAAGAGGCAGTTACATATATTTCCAATTGGGACCGAGCAGTCAACCCGTTGTGGTGGCCTATCCTGACGAAAAACTTGCTAATAGAACCCATAAAATCGTTATTAGCGTTGGTGTGGTTAGACGACGCATTTGATTCGCATGAATGAATGAAGGGTATTTTTTCACTGCAAATAGCAAAATATTTTAAATGGTGATCACTAATCAGTTGCTGTTCTTTAAGCAGCTTTCTCTAGCCGCCCAAGGGTTTCTTGAACACTCTCTCTTTTTTTTTCTCTTTGGTTGATGTCTTCGATTTTTTTTAAATGATGAATGAGGGCTGCCAATAAAAAAGAATAACAGCTTTAAAGAAACCACTAATATCATAAACGTTCAACACAAAGTAAAATAAAGTCGAATCTTCCAGATTTCAGTTCGACTTCCGACGTTCTTCGAAATGGTGACGGATTTTCAATCATGATAAAAGCGCAGAACGATACGGATGCTCAAATCACCGTCGATCTATCCGCAGTGCTCCATTCCACACTCTATACCGGAAAAAAGAAATTCTTCATCAAGAGGCAGCGGTTTTCCGCGATTCCTATAGAAGCAAAATCAAGTTAGAATTTGATATTAGACCAAGGAATCTCTGAATAGCAGTAAAGTTGTCGTCCTTTACCAGGCCTTAACCTTCGATCTACATGCCGAATGGAAGAATGCATAATGATATACTTCATACTTGGTGTAGGTGGAGGGCGGGGATTATAGCAGCTCCAGTTTAGCTGTGTTCTCTTGGTTTGTGTCATGACCTCGCGTCCACTAAAAGCATCACATCATATAAATACCGGTGTCAAGAAAAAAGTAGAAGCAACAAAAAAATATAATACGTTGAGCCATGCTGAATGTTTGCATGACTGCTTCACCATTATGCATACGCATTAATTGTGACATGAATATGAAATAACTTATACCATTAATACACTTATAGTATGGAATGTGGATTCTCAACGGTAAAGCAAGACTGTAACAACGCTATGATTTGTCCTCTGGCAGCATTAGGGGCTTTTACCGATCACGCGTATTTACGAGTTCAAACACGCGATATCTTTTTTAATATATACGCAAAACAAAGCCAAAATGCATGCAATAAAATGACATGCGTATTTTTACGCGCAAATATGTGTGGTCGGTAAAAGCTGCCAAGGGCAGTTTTTACCAATCACGCGTATTTACACGCTGAAGTACGCGTAATATCTTTTTAATGTTAATTTAAGAAATGAAAGAAGGAAATCGCACGCAATCAAATGACAAGATTTCTGCGCGCAAATACGCCCGGTCGGTTAAAGCAGCCTTACGTTGCAGCGTCTTAAGGAAAGAAAAAAGTTGTAAAAATTTTTGTTCACAGTGTTTTAATTTCAAGTACAGTATTATCTTTTCTAGTGCTAAATTGTTTACCATATTTGGTATTGTTTCAGGTGTCACTCGCGAGTTTGCCGTGGTTTATAGCGATTACAACACGAAGCTGGTTGACCTCAACTCATTGAGGCTACAGGCTGTTGCAAAAATTCACAGCACCGGAAAAATGTACTCAGATGACTACGAGTTTCGTCTTGATAATAAGGATTCAATTGATATTCGGGTTCGTATGATTCTTCTTTCTTTTAAAGGGTTAATATTTCGAGTTTTAGACTGCATTACATGTCAGGGCAATCTTGAAGTAGCCATTTGATGGTGTTCTTATCCAGTGATATTAAACCATTGCTATCAGTCTGGCTAAGTACAGTATGTGCTCGGGAGTTGGTATATTGGAATTGATTGAGTTGAGCTATTATAGTATAACTATTATGATGTCTGAGGTATCTATCATATTTTTGTTCATATGCTTAATTTGCAACTGGTTTCTGGTTGGTCCATGTTACAATATTTTATTTAACTGCGTAAATATTCAGATTTCGAAAGAGCTTATTGATTATCGGTTATTTATAAAGGTTGATCCAAAGCTCAAAGTTAATACGCAAGCAAACGTCTCCGTTACGTTCACCAATCCACTTCCGACGCGCTTGACTGGCGTTGTAATTACGCTTGAAGGACCAGGTCTGGCTACACCTGTTGTGAAAAAAGTAAAGTAAGTTCATTTGTGTAATAAAAATCCAATGTGAAATTTATAATCAACGCCAATGCTTGGATGTTTTCTCCAAGTCTGCTTTAACCAATTCCATGGTTCAGTTGTCTGTCGCACAGAAACTACTTGAAAAGGATTTTTTTAAATGACTGATACGTGATGATGTAATTTTTGCCAGTTGATTCGATCGACTTCTTTACTCAATAATGCGGGTAAATTTCTCATTTTATGTATAGTGAAGAGGAAGGACAGTGGTGAAAAAAGGGAAGACGTCATTTTTGCATAGGTGGGCAAGTTAACGCAAAACGTTAGCTTCGTTAACCACTAGTCCGTTAACAAACTTCACACCTCCGTTAACGTTACTCCGTTATTTTCAGCTCTAATTAACGGAAGTTAATAAAGTCCGTTAATTCGTTAACATTTTGCGTGTAATTTACATTTCGTTTTATTTACTCGCTTCTAGAACACGTATTGACGCTGTTGAGCTAATTGTAAGGAAATATTTATTGCTATGGTGGTCTTTTTGTGTTTTGAAAGTTACATTTTACAGTCTAATCTAATTTCAAGATAAAAACAAGTTCGAATGCACAACGAAGCTGCAAGATATTAACGATAAAAACCTTAACGGAAGTTAACAGAACTTAACGGAAGTTACTTTAGTCCGTTAACAGCACTTAACGGAAGTTAATTTAGTCCGTTAACGTGAAAAAAGTTTTTAACGGATTAACGAGTTAGTGAAAAAGTTAGCTTCGTTATTAACGGATTAACGATTAACGGACTTGTGCCCACTTATGCATTTTTGAATGACGTCATAGACTGTTCAATCTTTGAATATAAGTTTTTTTTAACACTGGTGAAAAAAAGGGGAAGACATCATTTTTCAATGACGTCGTAGGCAGTTCAAATTTTGTACGAAAGTTATGTTTTAAATCTAAATCTTAAAATTTTTATGCCTTAGAGACTGCACCACAATAACGTCATTTAGTATAAATGTTCGGCAAAAAATGTTCAAATTTGATGAAGTGGCTTCGGTAAACTTCAGAATTAAGAAGTTTCCTTTTACCCCAACAATTTTAAGTTTTTACGGGTAATTTGTGAAGAAATTTGACTCAAAATCAAAGTGGTTTGAATTAAAAATCTTTTTTTTAAAGTCAGTTTCGCCCACTTTCATGTAAAATAAAGTTAATAGCCAATTGGAAGAACTGTATTTTGTCGTCTGCAATCATTATAATTAATTGATATTTTTCAGGGGACAAATTTTACCCGGTGACAGCACAGAGATTACTGTTCCTATCGTGCCCAAAAAGCTTGGAAAACGTTCAATTCTTGTTGACGTCGACACAAAACAAGTCAAAGACCTGAAAGGAATCGCAGAGGTTGAAGTGATTAGCTAAACACAATTTAAAATTTTCGTTTTATTTATCTGAGTTAGCAGAGATGCTTTATTGGAAGAATTTAAGCTTTTTTTCTGTTGATATTGAAAATTTTCTGTATTTTAGGCTTTACATGACATTACTTTTTTAAACCATTGTGTAAGGATTAGTCAATTGCAAAAATTAGTGTACCTATTAATTCACAATATTTTTTTTCGATTTTAACATTTTATAACTAATTTTTTGTCTTGGTTGTGTTAACATTTTTTGGTAAACAAGATTAATTACTGAATGTTGCTAATTATCATCGCCTTGATTAGGACTGGGTAAAGTACTTGCATTTAGTAAAGAGTTACAGTATATCTGAAAAGTCGGCTGGAGTTACCGATACTCATTAATACCTGGTTTCGCGAGGTGCCCTAAGTCAACTGAAGTATTATGTTGAATGCATCTGAGAGGTGCGTCACCAATTCAATATTAATTTGCATGTTTGCCTTACGTATTATCGCTTGCAGGGTTTTATCTCCTTATCATGCTAATTGTATTCGAGTTGACGCATGAGCGTGTGCCTTTTATATTTATCGTGGTCATGACAATAATTTGTAGCAATGCAGAAATCGAAAGAGTTGTGTGGTTTTGCATTTTTGATGTCTGGTTTATCTGGCAAAATTTTGTAGTAACGATCCTCAGCTTTGGCTCCAAGTTGAATTTTTTGTAGCTGAACTTTCGATACTACATAGAAAATTAATTAGCTCTATGGTAATTTTTTGCATACTTGGACTACGGTGCTGTAAGCAACTTAGAACTGATCGTTGACATCGAAGCTGGACCTTTCGTTTAATCGATACGCTATTACTATACTTAGTACTAACATTTTCTGTATCATCGTGTTTTAATCATGATTTTGAACATTTAGATCTTGCATTTATACACTGTAAGACTTAACTAACTATACCTGCCGTGTACGTCTGCTAAATTAAAATTATATTGAAATAAAATTAATTTTTGTATTCAAAATATCCACTACAAATTCCCAGTAATTTAAAGCATCTAGCTCTTCAAGTAACGACATGGATGATAGTGGAATGTCAAGGAACAAAATGCGGATTAGAAATGATTTTTTTAGGCGACCTTCTGCTACACAACTTTAGTTACTTTGAACCGAGAAAATTACCGAGAAACTTATGAGGAATTCATAGGCTAACACGTATAACAGCACGCCATCTTTCAGTGTAAAAATAGCACCGCAATTGAACACTGGGTCTTGAACTATACCCGCACTGGAAAAAGGTAATACCGCGAAACACGAGCTTGCAGATAATTTTTGACCCATAAAACAAGTTCAAAATTCAAATTGCAAAGTTTACTTAAAATTTTTTTTCCAAAAGTTTAAAACATTCTTAAACATTTTATTTAATATTTAATGGATAATGTTGTATTTCTCCACAGCTTTTGGCAAATATTTAGTAAAAGCCGAATTGATGCTGTCGGTAGGTCTTCAGCTACATGTTGAAAATATAAACCAGATTTAAGGACAAAATTAGGTAAATAAAACAAAGGTTCCAACGACGACACAATTTGCAACTCAAACAGTAAAATATTTATCATAAAAAAGTGCTAAGACAGCAAAGTAAAGTGCCTGAACAGTGAACATGCTTAAAAATCACACACATACAAATTAAGGTACCAACAAAATTACAACGGTCGTAAAATTAGTGCAATGAGAAATAACAAAGTTTAATTCTGTAGCAATCCAAGATTATTCGAATTACATTTAAACTTCAATACACCATAGGTTACTCTAAATTTTCATACTTATTTGTGCAGAATGGTCCCATTTAGCAACACAAAATTTCAAGTTTTTAAGTTTACGTTCCTCAAAACTATCAAGCGACTAACGTGGAAATGGCAAACGTGTGCTCATCCCACACCTCCTTATTCTCAAACACAACGCAGAAAAATCATGAGCGCTTCAACATAAAACATTTGAAATCATAACAACACAGTACACGTCAAAAATTAAAAAACTGAAACCCTACAGTCTGTTTCAGCTGTAATCAGGACATCAGAGGTGTCTTATTCAAATAGAATAAGACCCCCATGATCCCCATTACGGGTAAAGCAGATTGCAACGTTTTAAAATTTTGACGTGTACTGTGTTATGATATTCGCTCTGGCCTACGATGTCGAGCACTTTTTTGAATCGGTTGAATTCAAACTCCACTCATATTCAAGCATTTGAAAAATACTTAAGTACTCGAACGAGAAAACAACCCACAAAAAGGTGGAAATAGAAATGAGCTTAATCGCTGATTTGTTGACAGGTATTCGCAAAACGTTTAAGAAATATGAGCAAAAAAACTAGACAAGCATTTACAAAAACCCTTAGAAAATATTTGCAAACACGTTAAAAACTTAAAACGATGAAGTTCTCAAAATAATAAAAGTGCAAATCTTGAAAATATTTCATTCAACTCAGAATATTGCTATCAAAATATGAGTCCAAAAACGGTAATGAGCATAAAAAATATCTAAATAAGCGCAAAAAATGTGGTCGTTACTTATCAACAGAAGAAGCATGAGATAAAAATAAAGGACCTCACAGTTAAAAATGGACTTAGAGCGAAAAAAAAGAAAATCAACAAAAGGTAAAGACTGAGTAGTTCACTACAATTGCGCCTCAATATCTTCACAAGGTGGCGTTCCCGCGGGTGACTCCGTACTTCCGGGACTTTTCGATTTAAACGCTGTAGAAGCCGACACCAACTGAAAAACCGCCTGTAACAAAAAACGGTTTGAAAACTAGAAAAATTTAAAGAGTTATAATCCAAACGAAGTCTAATGACGAGGCGCAGTTGATCTAAGTGGTTTAACATTTTGTGTTAGTAAAGCAGCATCCAATCTCGATTCGAAACTTTGCTGGTGGAGTTGAGTACAATACTCGCACAAAGAAATGAATTTGAAGCAATTCTTTTGATTTTTTCTGACACGAATAGATTACGATTTTTTCTCTTTCAACCCCAGTTCGAGTTTGGAACAGTCGTACGAAATGCTCCACAAAGTCAATTTTAGCTTGATGCTCCACAAACTTAATAAAAATGCTTAGCAAAGTCACTTTCAGCACTGCTAATTTTCAGCAAAAAAATGCTCCACAAAGACACTTTTAGCTTGGAGTTTCAAGTTATTCTAATCGCCATATGGCAAGCAAGCGAGTTGTAATTTCATATTCTGTGCTTCTTCCAGAAGAATACTGGAGCTGTCAACTTAAACTGGTCAAAAGAGGCGGTCGATGGGTACCTATATCACTAGTGGTCGCCTGTGTGTTAACAAAACGCCCCATTCTTAGAGCAGTGTGGAAACAACCACTTCGACCATAGGTCTCAAGCCATAACGCATCCGCTGGGTTTTTTGTTATTGTTATCTATGACATCAAGGTTTAATCCGCAGCAAAGAGCCAAAAACTACAAACCAACTGCCCTGGTGAGTTTTTAACGTTTGGGATTGTCCCCTGAACATGCTATAAAATACCTTGACTTTTCTTCTGGCATTGAATGATTTGAGTTTGTCCATAGTCTTGTCCATATGAACGAAGTTGGCTGCCTCTCCTTTCACCCAGGGGTGGTTAAGAGCCTGTTGTGCAGTGAGCCTCTTTTTCGGGTCAAGAACAATCATTTTTGAAACCTTTCAAAATACTGCATAATCACAATAATGAATCAAACGGTTTCTGCTCACTTAGATCACAAGACTTCTTAATTGTTACCAAAACCAAACTAAGAACGCAAAAGATCTTTGGTAATTTTGTAAAAATCAACCATAAAACAATATCAAAAACAATCAGTTGCCAAAACATATGTCAGCCTTCACTTCACGCCTTTTTTGCGCTTTTAAAAAGCTTTTTTCTAAGCCTAAGGTAAGAAGCTTTTTTCTAAGGTAAGCCTGTACTAACTAAACATCAAAAAGTCTGTGTTTTGTTCTTTCAAAAAATTTTTGCTTTGCTTTTAAACAATAACGCTTTTAAAAAGTTTTTTTCTCATAGTAAGCACTGTCCTAACTAAATATCAAAAAGTCTGTATTTTGTTCTTCAAGAGCAAGCGGCTGCAACTGATGAGCAAATATTTTCAGCAGGCCATTTTTATAGCGGACATACGACTTTTTTTCTTTTTTGGATTTTGTTTTAAGAGAAAGCACGGAAAAAATTTGTCGATCAGTAAAAACCGCCAAATGTTGAATATCAGAGTTGGAAAGTTACACAAATGGGAAAATAACTTGGCAATGAAACAATAAAAAAATCAAAGCAGTGATGTTTTATTAAAGAAATGGCTTCACAACACAGGTGTCCAACCATTTACGCAGCTCCAGAAACTTCAAAATTATCCAACCAAACATCACTAAAACAAAGTTTTTTCCAATAATCAACTATAACAATTTTCATAAGAACTTCACCTTACCCTAGCTAACAATACCGTGACCAAATTAGAACTGTATAGTCAGAGGGAGACCGCATTTTCAAAGCTTAGAAATGAAATCCCTAAACGTAATCGTTCCAAGAAGTTAATTCAAACACTTGGGTGCTTGTACTATTTGCACAATTATATTGTGTTTTTATTGTTGTGAAACACGAAAGCTTAACGAAGCTATCTCATTGAGTGGGAAAGCAAAAGCCAACCAATTGGAGACAACCTCGATATGATTAAATTCAACTACGAAAATTGATATCCTTAGCCATTTGTGACCAAGAAAAATTAATGTGAAGTGCTTATGTGATTTTGCAGTTGAATACTGCATTAAGTTCAACCGATTTGCATCTAAAAGCTTTTAGGACTTATTTCGCATTTGTTTTCCATTTTTGATGATGAATGTCGGCCAGCAACATATAAAAAAGGTCGTAGATGAGCCGAACAACAAACAATTGCTACTTACAAGGTCCTTAGCATTGTTGGAAATATCGTCCCAGTAAGGAGAATCGAACTTGTAATCACACTTCAATATCTTCCTAAACATCGCCTGGTCGCCGCGATCGTCGAAGAACGGTTCATAACCACAAAGACTACAGCAACACCAAAGTTAGTTTGCTGCTGTACGACAAAGAGCACCTTCACCGCCTCGCCTTGACTCGATAACCGATGACATAGTTTTTTGGTGCTTCTTGCCACTCACTTTGACTTCTATGTGTTTGCTTTAGTGCTTTTTTGATTGTGTCAACTGTGGACTTGTCCAAATAAATTCCTTCTTTTCATACGAGTAAGACCAAGGGTAAAGTGCAACCACGTAGAATGATATAATCGATACCGTACCAACATTGCCGTAGTAACCTGTCTTTTACCAAAAACACGAAATAAGTCCACTGATAACCGCAAACATTAAGATTAGCTGTGGTCCATCCGATGGAATTACAGTAGTAATGCGATACTTGGTTCTATGGCTGAACTTGATTTAATAAACAAACTTGAGCTGAGCCTTGTTAGTACTCTGACGTGAGCAGTATGCAAAAAAAATACTGCACTTACTATAGTAAAAATGACAGCAAACGGATTTACTCTTTCTCAGCATTCTCCAAAATGCTCTTCCTTAACAGCATCATCAGTACTTGTATCTTGAGAAAAGTTAAAAGTTAAGATTATGCACTTCACGTAATGCTTACAGGATGTATGCAATCACTCCAACAGCCCAGATATCGATAGCTTCGGTGTACTTCTTCCCCCGGAGAACCTCTGGAGCCACATATCCTGGAGTTCCACAAACGGTCTTTAATACATCTTTATTGTTGAAGCGAGACAAACCAAAATCAGCCACCTACGGCAAAAATAAGAAAATGATAAAAAAAAACAACTTCCAAGTCAGGGTTAGAAATTAGAAGTAAACCATTAGTCTTTGTTGAATTTTAAATCAAGGCTAGATTAGCACAAGAAGAATTTCTAAATAGTCTACCTTTAATGAAGCATTGTCCGTTTCATCAGAGTATAACAAATTTTCCGGTTTCAAATCCCGGTGTACAACGTTCTGAGAATGAAGATACTGAAAAAAAAAAAAACATGAAAAGGCTAAGTTGATTTAGTCCAAAACAACCTACTAGACCTTTTTTTTTCTATCCAACTTGGATCCAAAAACGTGGTAAAGTGGGAGCTGAAGTCGCCAATATGACATCAAAACGAGTTGGCATTTTTTTGAGAGCCTTAACGATCCCTTCTCAGTCTGGAGTGGCTCAACTGCTGCATTTTCCAGTATTTCTGCGGAATACCATCCTTCGAAAGAAATCGGTTCGCATCAATCACAAAATACTAGAAACCTCACGTTTTGTGGGTTAACGACTTCCTTCTATAGGAAACGTTTACATTACTTTGTTTTTGTCTATAGCATTGCCAATGCAAGTAGTTTCAAATCCGGGGCAACTTTTTGAAAATGGAGTGCTTGTGCAAATTAAAAAAAATGACTAGAAGCTATTTTAAACAAACTACAATCTCCGAATTTAAAGCATTAAAACCAGCAATTAACGAGATTATGTTTTGGAACGATTCGATCAAATCCACTATCAGAGGTTGAGTGAAAAGAACATCATCTGCCAATGACATAGAAGAGTCCGTTTCAATTTCAAGTCGGGCCAAACCAAACACTATAAAAGCTGGTATTAACAGCTGCCCTGCTCAACAATCAGCAATAAAAAAGGACAGTGTGTAGCCTTTACCGTGGTGGTAAATATTTGGGCAGGTGGCAACTTAATTAGACAATGGCAAAAGCCCCTTCGCTGTCACACCTAGCCAAGGCAACTTGTGAATAAAAATTTAATTTTAATCACTAAAACCAAGTTGCCAACAGCTGAATTAAGACTAACTTATATTAATTAAAACTACAGCAAGACTTTGAATCGCTTAAAAAGATAAGACCAGGGCTGCCCAACCCGTGGCCCGCGAAGCTGTTTAGTGCGGCGCGCATGGTCTCTTTGCGTGGTTGATTTTCTCATCGAAAGGCTTACCATTTTGTTGCAAATAAAAACCGTCGGTCTGAATCAAAACCTTCTTCTGCATGAATTTTCCGAAATCAGTTCGGATTTGTGGCGGAGAATTTTTTTTGGTCTTCACCCAAGTTTGCGGGCAAATTCCCGTAATACCGGCCGAAATCAGCACCAATTTGCGGCGAAGACCTTTTTTTCTTTTTTTAGGTCTTCATCTACTTTTGGGGACTGATTCCCGAAACACTGGCCAAAGTGGCACCGATTTTGTACAACAAACTTGCAATTAATTGGAGTTTAATCTTGATAAAAATGCATGTGGACCGCAACAACTTTTCTCCCGTAAATGTGGCCCGTTCCAGTAAAAAGGCTGGGCAGGCCTGATGTAGGCAAACCCCAGACTAAAATTAATCATTAAACATAACAGGATGTCAAGAGCAGACCCAACACAAAGAAAAATTGTGCAAATTTTGTAAGAAAAACCGACTGAAAGAGAAAAAAAAATCATGTAAGGTATGTTGTAAATGATCAAAATAACAAAATTGGCAATTCGTTAAATTAATGATCCAAGCTGTGAAATAGGCAAAAAGTCGATAAAGGCAAAGATACAAAACTATGAACAAAATTAGCAAATCGTTTGCGAGAAAAGCACATACATTAACTGCTTTGAGAATATCTTTCACTGCGCGAGCAGCATCCCTTTCGCAGTAATAACCTCGAGCTACGACTCTGAAAAACAAAAATATTTGTACATGTGAACATTGAATGACTAAAAAATTTTTATTTTGAGTGTCTGTTGCATTTTTAACCTACTACCAGAAAAAGCGAGGGTGGCGCTTACCATTGGACGAATTTACACCGGTTAAGTAGTTGACCACGTTTCAAACTTGCCAGTGAAATTTTATTTCATTTTGAGTTTTTCTTTAGTTTGCTCTTACTCCAATCTTACTTTTTTTGTTATCTTTTTTTTTAAAGTAACTTCTTCGCAGTAAAATTGGCAGTAAATAATGTAAAAAATGTCACTTTGCTATCTTAACTTTTAGCATATCCCATTGATGGGTTTGTAACTCGCATGCTATACCCGACTACACCGTACTAACTTCAGCCAAAAGCAAAACGACATAGCAACCGCGAGTTTTTTTCAGCCAAAGTCAGTTAGGGTGCTGTTGTAACTCCTAACTTTCAATAACCAGCCAATCAAACACGAACGCTATTACAAATTGCTCACACGGTTCTATCAAATAAATCAAAGGCTAAAAATCAATAAAGGATGTTTAGCATTATAATTTTCGTATTATTGGTCGATCAAAAAACAAAATTACTCGAATGAAAATAACCTTCCACAAAAATTTCATATTTGTTTACTTAAGTTATTTATTGCAAAATTTAGCAATAAAAAACGGATTACAACTCCTCAAACCCCTCTCCTGGATGCGCAAATGTTGCAGTGTATGCTGTGGGAGGTAATAGTTTCGTTAAAAAGTCAAAACCAAAAGCTTGCTGAATTTTGTCATGTTGTTATCCTCCATAGTTTCAAGCACACCTGTCGAACAACTCTCCTCCGGTGACATACTCCAACACAAGGTAAACGTTTTTTGAATCTTCAAAAATATCGCGCAACTTGATCTGAAAATCGAAAAGCTTTTTTTTGTCTCTCGACGTTGTGGAAGATAAAACCAACACACACAAAAAAGGTTAGCATGGAAAAACACAAGAACTTATTTCTGAAAACCCTCAAAATGCATTTCAATGAGCGCTTTTACTGATCGATGAGTTTTTACACCTTTCCTTTTACGACTAAAAATGCCTTCTACGCCTTGATGTCAAAAATCTAAGTGATAACAAAGATTTAACACTCAAATAATTTTCTGTAGTGGACTAGTAGCACTAAAACTCACTATGTTCGGGTGATCAAGTGTCAAGAGGATTCCTATTTCAGCTCTTGCCAGCTTCATATCGCCCTGCGAATCAAAGGAACTGGTGAGCAAATGTGACAATGATTTAACACAATTTTCTAACTAAAACAATTCTTGTATAATGTGCTGTAATCACCAAAAAATGATATCGCTACGTTCCCAGATCAAATTTTTCATTATACTTACTGCATTATCCAAAAGTATGTAAAAAGTTGGCGAAACTCATTTTTACATCCTTCTGTCAGCATAACATACCTTCTTTTAAGCATAACTTCAATGCTCATGTAATGATTAAAAAAAAAACGAAACTTAGTCACATTTAACTCAAAATACTTAAACCTATACTTTTTTCTTTATGATTTTCACAGCAAATTTCTGATCAGTTCCACGTTTTTGAGCAAGTTTCACAACAGCAGTGGCTCCCCTGCAACAACAAGAAATACTAAGATCAAAAATATGGCGCTCTTGTACTAGCACGGCAAAACATTAAACTGACAGTAGCTAATTTGAAATAGCAGATACATAAAAATTTAAAAAAAAAACATAGCTCATCAAATGTATATAATCGACAGTAAATTTCATAATTGTACTGTAAAATAATCAGCTTCATATTTTTTAGACTTAGTTTACTTTATACTATCACAACAGTTAACGTGATTTGTTCAAACAATTCTGCAGACATAAACAAAAATAAATGCACTGAACAGAAGCAATCAAAGCACTTCACTAAACACTTTATGGGGTTGGATCTCGGGAAGTTTTTTTGGTCTAATCAATTCATTTAAAATACCTTAAAGCGCCAGTGGGCTATTTCGTATAAAGTAATCTCTAAGGAAACATTAAAATATGTTAAAAGTAACCACAAGCTAAAGCATATAAATCGTAGCCATTGCAAAATTAAAAACAGTTTGCCTTACTTTCCAATTTCACTTAGCAAGTTGTAGCTATCTTCCAAACTTCCTTTAGAAGCAAGGTCAAACCAATGTGATGGTGATTTACAGGTCATTTTTAACATACAACCACTACATTTAAATTATGTTAACAAATAGGCTAGAGCACCTAAAATCAGGAATGTCAATTTCAGATAATTAGGTATTCCAGAATAATTCCGAATCTTTTTTACCAAATCCAGAATGTTGAATCTTCAACCGAATCCGAAATCTTTGAAATGACAGTCAATACCGTTTTAGTATCAATAATGCTAACTAGCGTACTTAAAAAAGATGAAATATACAGTTAGTGACATTTGAAAGCATTTCTAGCCAAGTAAACAAAATAAAAAAGAACAACACAAAAACGTGTAAAAAATGCACGATGCACATGCGACATTCAATGATATCACACGCACAGGCCTACTGCAAGGAGTTATAAGCACCGGCCCAGCCAGGGGGGATTAGGAAACCCAGTCCCTCCCTTTTTGAAAGTGCACAATTTCACAAAAATTATTAAAAAAGGGTACAATGTTAAAAGACTAGTTTAAAAACGCTCAACTCGAATGTAATTTCACCCTGAGTTGCAAATGAGCAACGTCAAAACTTATGTATTTTTTGAAAATTTTTTCTAAGGCCATCAGCTTCTCTGTCTTTAAAAAATTTCAGCCGTCTAGCATGTATTGTTTCCGAGATAATCGGGTTGAAAAAATGTTTGCAGCAAAAAGGCAAAGTGAAACATAGTAACGCAACAATGGAAATGAGTAACAAACAAAAAATTTCGTAAATTACGTCACATGAATATACGTAACAATCGCGCATAAAACTTGATTTTAATGAAACAAGATTTTAGCTACGTCGCCTTTTAGCGCCACAGAATAGAAACAAAACCCGGAGAGTCGGAATGCTTGTATAGTCAGTGTTAATATTTGTTGAAAATGTTCCGTCATTGCGTAGCCCGCATCGCGCTGTCTCGGAATGATAATGTCTCGTCAACAAACCGTATTGCTTTTGCGGGAAAACGCGAACGAGGCAGAAAACAGCGGGATTTTGCACAAAAAAAAAAACGCAATCCATTTTGCTTCGAAACTCATTATTTTCCAAAAAGTAGAATCAGATATAGGTGAGAATTTGCGGCGGCCGAGATCTGACATGTATCAGTTCACTAACTGATAGTCACTACAGTCAAATCGTATTTTCGACCCTAACAAATCTCAAGAATATTTTAATCGAAAACGTTCGAAAAAAACACTAGTTACTGAAAAAAAGCAAATCTCTTCTGAGAGAATGACTTTCCATATACCTTTAACGTCGAAACTGATTTTTTATTATACTGTATTGGGTCCGTTTTACCCCGATCACGCGTATTTATTCAGCTCAGACAGCGCTACTGATAAGAGATCAGACAAACGTTCTAAAACAATAACTATAGAATACAGTTAAGAGCAGAGTTTCCGGGCAGACTTTGTTTAATAATCAAAAAGGTGAAAGCAGTTTCAACAATTTCAATTCGAACGAACGGAAAAAGCTGGAAAAATTATGGACGAAACGCAAGACCTACGGGTTGGTCCATTATATTTCAACAAATGCCAAATGCCCTAGATTTGAAAATTTATGTAAAATGCTTACAGATCATCTACATAGAATGGCACAAGCTAAAAAAAAAAATTTGAGATCGGACTTCCGTTAATGAGTTACAGAAAATCACCACTAGATGTCAGACGTGAGTACGTAAAAATACAAAAATCAATTTTGAGGCCCATACTTATGGCAGAAAGTTGGTTTGTGTGTTAAAATATATGTTTTTGGGGATGGGAAATCTAAATTTGGGGTTAAATTAAGGTGTAAAATTTTGCTATGAAATTGTGTTTTAATAGTTTTTTTTACGTTTTTCTTGGTAAATTGGGGTCAAAAATTGGGGGTGAAGAATTGAACAAAATTTTGAAGCAAAAATGTTTTTGGGTAGTATAAAGGTTATTCTTTCTTTTTTATAAAGAATTTAGGATAACAATTGATTAGCAATGTGTGTGAACAGAACAATTTGTTTTGCTGTTATATCACACCTGACTATTCAGCTGCCAAAATAATGCAACAAAAACAGTACATGAAAATTTCTTCTTTCGAGTGAAATGAAAGTATGGATATGCAAAGAGTAAATTTGAGTATTTTAGTTGAACCATACAATGCAGCTGAGCAAATAACAATACAGCTGCATGTAATATGCAATGAACATTTTAGATGTTTTGGACACAAATTATGTTGGTCTAGCTGACTAATATAATAAATGCTAGTAAATCACAAGATTGGTGTCATTGCTACAATGGTGTTTAGAGCATGTTTGTTATAAAATACAATTTTAATCATTGCAAAAGCTTTATAGAGGTTGTTTTAAAAGTAACACACCAAATATTGGTATTGTTTCCATAACATACTGGTACCGGTATGTTTCTTTTGAAACACCCTTTATATATTTTTTAAACTAATTTAGCTCAAAAATATGAGCTAATATGCTGATGCAAATGATAAAATATTACACATATGGGTTCATCTCCAAATCATTGTTACTGTATGTCATTTGAAAGAATAAGAACCTAGCATTGCTAATTTATTTATATCACAATTGCAATTTCACTTGGAATGAAGTTAAATGACTGGCCAGTTGATCGAGCGGTAACGCGTTTGTCTCTGGAGCGGGAGGTCTTAAGTTCAAATCTCGGGCCAGTCAAATCGAAGACAGTGTAGTCAACGGCTTTCCACTGTTGCGACATTTCTTTCAAAAGACTTGTGGTTCACAGGTGCAATGACACGGAGATGGGCCCCACAAATTCGTTACACGTTTCAGCATAATACAGCAAGTATAATGAAAGATAAGATTTTGATTTGATGAAGTTAAATGGCAATTGAAATCACATGCACAAAAGAAACACACTCTAAATTACTTAATGCATGAGTATTGACCTAAGTAAGGAAGCAATTCAGATGTTTGATAATATGGTATTTTTTTATAATTTCTTCGTTGTAGCCTACACATTTTTCATAATGAGCACAATTAAAAAAGTTAATCCTTATGGCACTGACATGCAAACTTTAATTGACCTCATTAATTAAATCAATACTATTAACAGTCTAGGATTATTAATCTTTTTCAATTATTTGATAATTATTGCGTAAATTTTTAGTGAATGGCCAAAAAATTGAACATTTTGCTCTAAAAATGACTAAAAAAATTAAAATATTTTGCATGCAAGCTATAAAACAATGCACGCGAAATTGGTGAGAGAGATCAAAATAACTTCGATTAATTTTAGTTAGCTCTTTATATAACCAAGTTTGCACAAACCATCACTAATTGATATCATTTAGTAAAATACTGTATAATCAAATGAAAATCTATCATGGCAACCAGGGGTGCCGAAACCCGGGGGGATATATCCCCCCAATAATTTGACTGTATCTCCCCAATAATTTGAGTATGGTCGACATATGCATCCCCCCCAATAGTCTGTCTCTGCGTGCATCCGAGCGCAGGTCTACGCTAAATTCGGGGAAAAAAGTGTTCCAATCTTGATGAAGACCTTTTTTTTTTTGGTCTTCGCCTGAATTCGGGAAAAAAGGTGTTTCATTTTTGGTGAAGACCTTTTTTTTTGATCTTTACTTAATTTGCTCACCTGAAAAAAATCGTGGTCGAGCTTCATCCCCCCTAATGTTGAAAATAAGGCAAAATTGGGGTAAAATTGCAAATTATACCCTCCAATGCTCAACAAAGATCGGCACCCCTGATGGCAACTAAACTCATAATGAAGCAGTGGAGAGAATGATCGCTGATTATTGCTCAATAAGGTAAATTTCTTCATTCCGATACACAGCCATATTTTTGTTGTATAATTATGAAACAACTGTAATTGTTTTGAAACAATCAATATTTGAATTCATACAGAGCAATCAATAAATTCAAAATTTGGAAGAATAAAGTAGAAATTTTTGGAAGCTTGTTTCAAAAAATACGACATAGGTGATGAAGACTACAATTGTCATGAAAAAACGAAAAAGCAATGAAAAATATTTATTGTGAAGAATTTAAGGCATATGCGTTTTTTTTTTTTTTTTTTGTGCAATCCTTCATTTTCATTTTCGGGCCTCAACTTAGCCCCCAAAATTAAAAAAAAAATTCAAATAATAGACTTTCCTGAAAAAAGATCATGAAAATAACCTGAAATTATGATTTGCCCCAAAAAACATGTATTTAGACGCAAAAACCAAGCTAATACCTCTAGTAAAATCTAAATTTAAACTTTTTCTCTCTCGCCTCTGCCATGTAGTGGTGACTTTCAATATCTCAGCAACCACTGAGCCGATTCAAAAAATTGTTTTTGCAGGTTCATAAAGTATGCCAGGCTCTATCTATAAAATCGTTAACTGACTCTTTTTCAGAGGTTGGGTATACAAATGCTCTAATTTTTTTGAAATATAATGGAATAGCCCCTAAGCAATGAACTCGAAGAAACCAGAAAAGAAGTCCGTCAACTTCAAGCCGAAAATGAACTGCTTTAGTAAGCAGTAAATTTGAGTACTTTCGAAGCTGATAGTCTGCAACAACACTCGCGACGCGAAAATATATGAATACATGGGGTTCCTGAATCAAACGGAATGAAAGAACGGTGAAACAGTAATAAGAGAAGTGGCGGAAGAGCTAAAAGTCCTGGTGAATAACTACGATCTTCAAAAATGTCATCGACTTGGCAAGAAATCCCCCAAAGCCAAACCTCGTCCTATCATAGCACGATTTGTCTCGAACAAAAAAAAAAACGGAATTTTTAAAAGCAAAGTCTCAGCTTAAAGAAACCAACAACGAATTACTTAAACATGCTTTCATCACTGAAGGCATCACTCAGGTTCGATCAAAACTGCTCAACTATGTGAAGAATCACTGCAACGGTGAGTTTGTTAATGTGCACACATTTAACAGCAGAGTTCCGATGAAAAAATCGGCAAGTAAATGCGGCAAGCCGAAGCAGGGTGAAAATGATGAAGGCATTGGAAACTGGCTTTATGTTACATCACCAGATAATTTATTTAAACTTAACATTAACGCAGACTTAAAGCTACTGAACTACCATCCTCTGATATTTAACGTTGACGATGATGTCTATGATAGCGATACAGCCTCAGAATCCTAATATTTTTATTATGCTTTTGTGATCATGATAATTGAGATTGCCCTTTATTATCGATAAATTATGGCTACCAATGCCATTTGCATCGTTTGCGGCACCATGTAGCTCTGTAACCTTCATTGTAACACGTGTGGCCGACAGACATGCGACTTTTGCAAACCAAAGAGCGAGGCTCATTGCTTACTTTGCAACTCAAAACTACTTCAGCCAAATGAAAATTCTAATTATTCATCAAAATAGGATCTAATTAACTTAAGTAGCCCTTCCTTTGTAGACAATTTGTTCTACTCTCAATTTTTTCATAAGAGCGCCTATTTTGAAAGCATTTCTTTAAACCAGATGGCAAACAATAAATTGTTATCTCTTTTTAATGCACTTTAACCTCAAAAGCAAACAAAAAAATGTCGACAAACTACCAGCCTTTCTCTCAGAACTAAATGCACTCTCTGATGTTTTGGCAATATCTGAAACAAAGCTTAAACCAATCCAATTAACAATCAACATCGACATGCAAGGCTACATTTCTATTCGTAAACATAGCTCAAAAAACTCTAGTGTAGTAGGTTTTCACAGAAAAGAAAATCTACATTACACATTTTAACAAATATTGAAATTTATTTGGATAATGTAGAAGACTTATGGATAGAAATCAAAAGTACCTCCGGTCCAGTGGTTGAGGGAACTGTTTACAGACATCCCACCAACACAATTGAAACTAACTAACGTTTTTCTGAAAAACTACTTAATATATTTGATGACTTTAATTCAAATACCCGCACTTTTTATGCTCTTGGTGTCTACAATATTGACCTAATAAAAGTACGGACAAATAATAATGTCAGAATGCATGTAAACAACATGATTAGCACGCCTTGTAAATGTGCAATCGATTTGCCAACTCGAATTACAGATCGTTCAAAAACACTTCTTGATCATATACTGCATACGTTAATAGTTTCCCAAGTGCTGAATCCTCCGTAAGCGGAGTAATTATTTCAGACTTGAGTGATCATTATGGAACATTTATTGCCACTACTGCAAAAAAAGCGGAAGCAAAATTACGAAAACTTTCAAGCATTCGCGACATGGCAAAATTCGATCTGGGTATTTTTCTATGCGAACTTTACAAGGAATTGTACCAACTTACTTTAAAACAAAATACTCATGTGAACAACCAATTTGAACGTTTCTTGGTATCTTCAGCAAGATTGTTGATAAACACGCTCCCTCGAGAAAAGCCTCGTGCAAGGAAAAACGTCTTCATGCAAAACCATGGCTAACCCGGGGGTAGTCAAAATCAATACAACACAAAAAATATTCTTTTCAATAAACTACATAAAAATTACATTAAAAATATGCTGAAAAATTACAAAAATTATCGCAATAAAAAATTACAAAAACCTTAATAGAACAACCAAAGCAGCCAAAGAAAACCACTACAAAGACGCGGTTGCAGAAAACAAAAATAACTCATCCGATTTATGAAAAATAATAAATGAAATTGCAAACTTCAAAAACAAAAAAAAAAAACAATCCCACCAGAGCTAGACACCGTAAATGGTGTTAATCGTGATCCACAAGTTATCTGCGAAGAACTAAATACTTTTTTTGTCAACGTCGGGAAAAACCTGGTCGATAATATTGAGCCACCTCTAAATCCTAGACCTTTAACACTGCATAGCTCAACGAGCCCAAAAAATATTTTCATTGCACAAGCAACACCCTCTGAAATTAGCTCCATCATCAACAATTTAAAAAAAATCGATTCGAGAACATGACATAAATACTAAATTTCTAAAATACAGCAATTTAATCATTTCTCCAATAATATGCGACCTATTTAATTCATGTATAGAGCAAGGAAAGTTTCCAGATGCTCTAAAAATAGCGGAAATTGTGCCTATATTTAAAAAAATAACCTTTTTCAAAAAACCAATTATCGACCTATCTTACTTCTTTCGCGATTCAGTAAAATACCAGAAAAATTGATGTATAACTCACTTACAAACTTAACTGGAAAAATACGATCTTCTACTAAAGCATCAATTTGGATTCAGACAAAATTCATCAACAGTTCACACATTATGAAACATCTATGATCAACTAATCAAAAATGCAGATAACACTCTTTACTCATGCTGCATTTTTTTGAACTTGACCAAGGGCTTTGATACATTGGACCATACCATCTCATTGAATCAAATGCATTATCACTTTGGTATTCGGGGGATAGTGCAACAAATGATAAGAAGTTACTTGTCAAACAAAATGCAGTACACCAAACTTTACGACTATAAATCATATAACTATATATCACAGCTGGCAAATGTTACACATGGAGTTCCACAAAGTTCCTCATTAGGGCCCTAACTTTTTCTAATGTATGTGAATGATCTGCCCCTAGCAAGTCAATTTCAAACTACGCTGTTTGCCGACGATACACATTTAATAATGGCTGAAAACAGTTTAGCAAAGTTGGAAAGCAAAGTCAACAATAAGCTTCTGCAAATTGATACTTGGCTAAAACAAAACAAGTTATCCTTAAATTCCTCAAAAAGCTGTTATATGTTGATCAACAAAAATCCCAGCAAATCGTGTGAATCTGATCTCAGATTATCCTTAAACTCGTTTACCTTGTTCAGACAACACACAGTCAAATATCTTGGCATCTATATAGATGAGAATCTAAAATGGTCTACTCACATTCATCATCTATCTCTTCAGCTTGCACGATATGCTGGAATTTTCTACAGAATTAGAAACTTACTTCCACTTGATACAATGCGTATGCTTTATCACCGTTTTATATACTCCAGAGTGCAAAACGGCATTCCAATTTGGGAAATGCCGCCAAAGTTAATCTCTAAAGAGTTATCAGTTCGCTTCAATAACATCATTTGCTCTATGACGTTCAGTAGAAAATACTCTCTTATGACACCTCTCTACAAAACTTTGAATGTATTAAAATTAAATGACATCTACAAACTTGGATTAGCCAAATTTATGTTTCAATGTCATCAGAAAACAGTCTCCTAATCCTTTTATGACCGCTTCATACAATTAAGCAGTGTTCACGGTTACTCTACCAGACAAAAAGAAAGCTTAGTATATTTTAAACCTCGTATTAAAAAAACAATTGGTAAAGAGCTTCTCTCTAACAGAGGGTCCAATCTATGGAAAGAAATCAACAATTCGCGTAAAAGCTTCAGTTGAAATTCTTTCAAAAAACTAATTTAGCAAACGTTTACTACAAAACTACTCTGCCACATGAACTCAATCAGTCTGACATTATCCTTTTTTCTCTAAGTTCTAATTGTGTGGAATATCTCAAATATTATTTTCATTGAATCACGATTGAATCAGCTAATGATATTATTTATTTTATGCTACTAAGTGTTGTTTCTGCTGCTTTCACTGCTTTGTTCCTTTTGTGCATATGTGTTATCGGCTGCTAAAGATCGGACCAGTACTACAAATTGTGAATTGTGAGCTAAACCAAAACAAAGTCTAGATTGTTAACTGTTTGTATTTCAAATTTTCCTTTTAAACGCAATATTGAAAACACTGACCGAACTTGAACTGTATAATGGTAAAATTAAATTAAAATCTTGCATACCTTCTATGTTTAGCACTTGATTATTTCCGATTTCTGAGCATTTATTGTTATCATCATGAATATTATTATTATTTTTCGTTCTTTCATTTTTTTCTATTATGCTTCTCATGTACTGAATCATCTTGCCTCTTGATATTTTTTATGATGATCATTATTATCATCATATAATTTTTATTTTTTAGTTAATTTTTTTCTCACCTTTTTTTATATTTTTTTCCGTTTTTTTTTATTATTTTCTTTTCTCAAAACTTGCTTTCATCTTTTTTTTTAATTACTCGGCGTTATCAGGAAGCACCTCGATTAAATAACTTTAGGGTTTTTCGGTGTTTCCTAGCGTGGTAATTTTGTGTTGACGCGAATTGTTTTGTCTATACCTGAGGCGTTTTGGTTACCATTGAACAAATAAACTCATGTATGTATGTATGCATGCATACAAATACACGCATGCCATTTAATTGCATGCGTTTTGCCTTTCTTTTTTTTTTTTTTGCGAGTACAATGAAAAGATCTCAGACATAATTGGACTAAACCACCTTATATAAGCCTACATTTACACCAACAGCCTAGAGAACCCATTGGCCTGAAAAACGGCAAAATCAATATAACATTGTACAAAAAGTTTTTGTAGTTTACCAAAAGCGTAGCTACGATATCAGATTGATCCTTAAATTTTATTTTCAGCTGGGGTTAGGGGAACGGATGATCAGCTGGTTTGAATTAATCCTACAACTTCAAACTGCACAACGCCAAATGTTTATTACAGTAAATAGTACGCTAATCTACTTTTAAAAATTCTTTTTCGATCAATTTCTATGTCTGCATATTACAACCGCATAGCGGTGTTGATTTGTAACAGTGTTCTCGTTGTTTATCAGAGCAGCAAGTCCGGCAACGTTGTTCAAGTTGTGTTGAAGTCTAAACTGAGTGCGCTGGTTGCGAGCAAAAAGTCGCGCAGATGCCGTCCACCTATTTTCGATCTACACAGTGTGTAAAATCGTGAACGCAAAAGTTCGTCTTTAGTTTATTTTTAACCAAAATTTGGTACGCCCAGCGTATCGCGTAACGGCTTACAAACCGTCAGTCCAAGGGCGTATTTAGGGGGGGTCATGGCCCCCCCTTTGGGTGGCCAGGATAGTATAACTAGCATAAAATAGTATGCAAAATTGCGGCATGGCCCTCTCTTTGTAACTTGGGCAGAGGGTTTGAGCACAGAAACGGTGGGCGAAGATCTTTTTTTGGGGGCCTTCACCTAATTTTGGGCCAAAAACCGGACTAAATTTGAGTGAAGCCCTTGTTTTTATTTTTTTGGTCTTCACCTTATTTTGGGCCAAAAACCAGACTAAATTTGAGTGAAGACTTTTTTGGTCTTCAGACTAAATTTTAGTGAAGACTTTTTTTTTGGTCTTCACCTTTTCGAATGTTCTTGCGATTGTACATCTCATTTGTTCTTAATTTGTTACAATATACTGTATTTGAAAGTTGAAATAATATTATGCCAGCTAGCACGAATAACGACGGCAATCTGTGACTTTCTTGTATAGCCTACATTACGAAAACGCGTTTTTTGCGTCCGCTGTTGCATCATCAAATAAAATAAAATTGTAAAACCAGGTGAAACCACTTTTATTTTCTTTCATTTATTTATTTTTTTATGCGTCTGCTGCATGAACGACGGCAGGACTCCTACCTGTTATCGCTAAACCTTAGTCACAGTATAAATATCATATTTATACTGTGCCTTTGCGATTATTTGCCTATATGAAAACTTTCCGATTTGCACATGCTTTAATCATAACAAAAAAATTTAGTCCCTCTCCTTTTTTTATATCTAGCTGAGCCGGTTGTTATGAGGTACGTTATTGTTTCAAACACTTGTCAAGGTGCACAGTTCAAAAAGTTTTCGAGATTTAATACACAATTTTGCTATTCACTACGACTCTGCAATCAAATCGATTTCCAAAATGGAGTCAATTTAGAATGAGAATTATTAAATGTACAGTATTCTGAAATGGACAAGTTAACAAAATTGAATTATTTTTTGTCTTGATGTTTAGGGTTTACTTCCAAAAAGCATTTAATGATTGTAAGCAGTTAAAAATTAGTTATATTATTTTCATCAGCATAGTCCACTACCTAAAGCTAAACCTCCTTGTCTGATGCACAACATTTTACTATACTCTACAGTATTGATTTGATAATATATAAACAAATAAGAGCTCTTTATCATTTGAAATGTTAAACCCAAATTATTTGATTGTCAAACTTAGATGAAAAACCCCAACACCTTTGTAAGAATTATTTAAGATTTTAGGAGCAGTCAAAATTTTAAATAACAACTAGCAGCCATCACCAGATAAATCAATATCTGATATTATAGTAAAACAATTTCGCATTAAACTGATACTTTTAGACATTTCTTGGAATATATCAAAAGGTACCGAGAAACGTAAAATGAAGCTACCAAAAATATGTCTCGGCATTCAATGGCAATATATTATAATGTAAGTTCGACCAATTTTCTTGACATGGAAGAATCTGGATTAAAACTGAATTGATGATGGGGCAAAAGCTGACAACTAAAAGATTTAAATTGATAACAAAGAAGGTAAACTGTAATCCTTTACTTACAAGAATTAAATTACGAATCGTACTTAAAACATTGCTTACAAATGTATACAATAAACCTTAAAAACACTTTTTCTTGATTTTAAATTTCTTGCAGTTAGTATATATATCTAAGTTGTTTATCTTTTGACAACAGTATGTGGTATTTCAGCAGTTAAAAATCAAATGGCTTAATTGAAATGACATTTCTATTCACCACAATACCTTTGCCAAAAGACATAAAAATGATCAAATGGACATTTCGATCTGCGATTTAAGTTTTTACCTATAAACTGCTCACTTGTTTACCACACATGGTGAAGACTTATGTTAAATACCTTTTTATTGTTTGTTTAACTATAAGCAGGAAAGCTGTTGATACAAAATTTTAAAGGGTTGTTCTGGACAAATTATGGCCAAGGCCCGCGACCACCATGAAACCAAACTTCGACAATATGGAGGAAGCACTTTGCAGTCACGTTACAATCAACTGACACATCATTAAGCATATCTACAAAAGAAATATATTTATAAAGCAATATTATAAAGCAACTCGATTTATTTATAAAGCAGTCCAGATTTCAAACTCTACGGTTGCAATCTTGAAGACAATGAGGTCACCATATGACTATTGGAGTGCGTTAAATTATTTGCCTGAAAAGTCAACTCAGAAGCATGGGTGTGTTAAAGCACTGCTTTTGATGATGACAAAATCTATGAATGACAAAGTAACTGGCATCCAAATGCATAGTGCATAATGCCTAATTGCTCAAAACAGGCATTACAACATTAGTACAATAGCAAATAGTAGGCTATGCCAACCTTAACCATACTATGCCTATTTAGAACAACCTGGGAGTTGTTCTAAATAGGCAACCTGGTGAGTTAATCTAAAATTCTAAATTGATATAGTATGGTGTAGAAGGTATAGTACATCAACCAATCTAATGAAAACCCTAACCTATTTCTGTATTTTTATTCAGAACAATCAAATTTTATAATCTTTAGTTTGACTCGACTGGGAATCAAACCAGAGTCTACCTTTTCAGTAGAAGATGCTCTGTCCACTTGACCACTGATCGTTGATCAATCAATCAATCATTAATTAAGCCAAGTTATAATTCATTTGCTAGTTAATTAACAGATTAACCTTAATCTGCATTTACACTAAGTCTAAATTATATATTACAGATTAACATTCTGGAGGAGGCTAACAATTCTAACTTGATCTTTAACAGCGCACCTAACTTATCCCAAGTCCACGACAACTGACCACAACAAACTGATCGCAAACAAACTGACCGCAAACCAAATGACTTCGATTAGCTAAGAAAAGCAATCATAAGCATATTTTACTATTCCCAGAGCTATCTTACCCAAACCCTCACTTCGTGACAAAATCAGTAACCAAATCACTGTGACAAAACCGTTGCTATGTGGTCAGTTTGTTCGCGTTCAGTTTGTCGCAATAAGTTGACCTGGTTTGCTTATACCTAACCTTAACAGTAGGCTACAGGATTTCTATAATGTATTCATCAGTCATGTGACAGTGAGATGAATATAGGGTTACCATATTTTCATCACCAAAAAGGAGGACACCTTTTTAATGAAATTTATTAACAGCTAACAGTAGTTGTTCTGCATCGCCTATATGGCAAAAGACAAACAAAAGCAACAATTATTTTAGCTATAGGTCAAAGTGTTAGTACATTTAATTTTTTGACTTGACCCATGAGTATTTGGCCATTTCCTTAACTTTCCTAAGTAGTGTAGAATCAGCTTTAACAATGTTGTAAAACTGGTTGCACGCAACATCATTGAAATTGTACACCAACTTCAAGATGCTTGCAACTGAATCAAAAAGAAATCTCTTTCTTTTTTTAGACCATTGTGGTTGCATCAAGGAAAAAATATGTTCAACATTAGCGTTATGAGCTATATATAATGCTGAAGTAAAACTGTGCGATTTTTAACAGCTTGCTAAACAATTCAATAGTACTGTACGTGTTAAAATAGGCCAGTTAACACTTAACTAAATCTAGATGTCTTAACAAAGCTTAACTTACAGTAGAGTGGCTGCGACAATTGCATCATAATTCATCATTGAATGAGAAATTTATTTTGTCATGAACACCCCCTACCAGCCTACTGTCCTAGAGAACCTGGTAAGACGTAAGCTATAGCGCGTGCGCGATATATAGGCTTACTTTTAATAATTTAACTACAGACATATTTATACACTAAAAGGCTGAGTGAGTGGACATGTTTTATCTGTTCAAAATGCCAAAAAGGAGAACATTTGGACATTTTTTCAACGTTCTCAAAGGACAAACAATTTTTCATTAAAATGGAGGACATGTCCTCCAAAACAAGGACGTACGGTAGACTAACCCTAGGTGAATAATAATCAACAAGACGCACCTTTTATGAACCTAAACCTCACTTTCTATTTTTCTGTCTTTGTACTTCCGGTACCGATAATGAGAATTAGGCTAATTAATTATACCATGAAGTTGACAAAATTAGTGTACTTTCTCTGCTGTTGCGTAAAATTTATGAAGTCCAAAACCACTGGTAACCATGAGTAAACTCTGGATTGGGAATAGCCAACCAAACAATTTACAGTGCCAATGAGATTGAGAACCTTTGGCCCCAGCAATTTCACCATTACGAAAATGGGTAGGCCTAATTGTTTGTACTCAAACAGAAATGTCCAATACACCAAGTAGTGCAGAGTGATATGACTGATATCAACCTTCCGACCTAGGACAAGATGCTTTATGATAATTATCTCTGCTAGGCAGCTTCAAATAAGCAATATCATTAACATAATTATCTCTGCTTGGTGGCTTCAAACAAGCTACTACAATAGGCTAGTTACCGGTACTGTACTGGCTGGTGGCGTCTGACACAGTCCAGTAAAAATGGATAAATACAGTAAGCACTACAACGACGACAATCATCAATCGTGAAATTAAATGCGACAACAAAATCATTATCAAATAAACCAAAGTTATAGCCTAATAGGCCACGTAATTTTGTATCAAACAATTATTGGTGTACATAGTAGGCTATTCCAATTCTAATTTTCTCATGCATTATCAGTGGTACTATATGCAGTGTCGCAGCCCTTAGCCTTTGCCCACAAGAAGAACTTTATTTACGAATGTTGCTTCCGGTACGATCGCAAATTTCATTTACAAACGTTATTAGTCTATTCAATTTCGTTTTACTGATAAATCAAAATAAAGTTCAGTTCAGTTCAGTAGGTATGCTTGTTCTTTACACTCATATCTCACAGAATACTGATCCAAGCGTCTTCGTTGTCTTAACAGCCAGCGTTGCCAATTCATCTTCTGTATTTTTCGGAGTTGGTTTAGTATGAACTTGAAATGGCAACAGCGCAGCGTACGCGACCGCGCGCTGCGATTGGTGCACCGCGCCGCGCAGCGTGGCAACTAAAATCTGCTTGACGTAACAGCGTCAGTGCAGCGCCGCGTACAAAAATATTTTACATGTTTTTGGTATTATTGCTGGTGATTGTCTCTAAACAAACAACAATGGTTAGTGATGATGTAACTGTAACATGAATTGAAGACAATGCACGTTGCTAAAACAATGAAAAGTGCCTTCGGTTAAACCGATTTAACTTTTAAGATCGTAGGTTAAACCGATTCAACTTTTAAGATTCAACTTTTAAAATAAGGTTATGTGAGAGGCCAACCGATTCAACTTTTAAGATTGTAGGCTACTTAAGAAGTCGAATGCGGTTTATCTTTGCTAACAACAATTATTGTGATGTATGATTTCAGTAATCTGCGGTGTCTCTCAAGAAAGTATTCTAGCCCATTTTATTCCTTGTATGTATAAATGACTTACCAACTTGCTCTGACTCAAAAATGGTTTTGTACGCAAATGACACAGTACTAATATGCCAAGACAAATCGAAACATGCTCTTAAAGGCGGTGAATCATCCAGCCAATTCCGGTGGTTTACAACAGCTAAAATTGAACTATAATTTTTGATATTTTTTGTTTTGATTTTGGGGCTGCGTTTGCAAAGATATTCAACAACTAGATGGGAGTTTGCCAGCAAACCCAGTGAACGACCGACGCAAAGCTAATGCTGTGACGCTCAAAAGTACTTTTTGTCCACCGTAAAATCAGCAATTATTCAAAAATATCTGATTATGGAACCACAAGAAAAGTAGATTCAAAATACTTGTCAGTTAAATATCTCCTGATATCACTACAGACTGGGACCCTAAGTTGAGCCGTAGAAAAAATTGATCTTTGGGGGGGTCTCCGGGGGGTTGGCACCCCCAAACTATGTCAAAACATTTGTCTGATAAATATTTCTGATATCAAAACTAACTGGCACCCTAAGTTGAGCCATGCAAAAATTGATTTTTGGGGGGTCCATTTGGGGGGTCCCCGGGGGAGTGGCACCCCCATACTATGTCAAAATATTTGTCAGTTAAATATCTCCTGATATCAAAACTAACTGGCACCCTAAGTTGAGTCGTTCAAAAACTTGATTTTTGGGGAGTCCATTTGGGGGTTCCTGGGGGGGTGGCATTCCAAAACTATGTCAAAATATTTGTCAGTTAAATATCTGCTGATATCATAAAACACTGGCACTCTAAGTTGAGCCATTCAAAAAATGAATTTTTGGGGAGTCCATTTGGGGGTCCCCAAGGGGGGGTGGCACCCCCAAGCTATGTCAAAATATTTGTCTGGTAAATACCTACTAATAGCAAAAACAACTAGCACTCTAGCTTGAGCCATTCAAAAAATTGATTTTTGGGGCCCCATTTTGGGGGGGTTCCTGGTAAAGTTGCCCCAAAAACTTCCGGGAGAAAAAATTGCATTTGCAGCTCAACAACTTTACACAAAAATTAGATTTCGATGTTTTGTGGTTTAGAAGAAGAGCGTACAAAAATTAGAAAGAAAAAAAAGGAAAAAAAAAAAGAAATGAACCTCATCGCGGCCAAAACTTGCTTGGTTGGGATGAAAGAGTATCTTAAGACATACAACCATATGAAATATTTTTTGCCGTACTTAAGCCGTTTTGGACTGAGACCACTTTTTACGCCAAACTTGTGGGACGGTTTTCGGGTTCTAAAACCAAAGTCACGTGATATATTGCCTCGACATTGGGTACAAATATATAACTCATTAATTTCGAACTACTGTCAAAATTTCATGCGGTTAGACCAAACCGTTCTCGAGTTATAAGCAAAAGCCTGAAATTTCGCACTCATTAGTTGGAAAATAGCCAAGTAAAAACAAAGGAACACGCGATGCGCGAGCGTCGGTCGTTCCAAATACATAAAAAATATCCTCCGAAAAAAGTTTTTGGAAACTCTGAGTTTTGTTCTTCCCGCCAAAACCACAGTAAGCCTAATAAGGGTAAGGTTAGAATGAATATTATCAACCTTTCCAGTCACATCACGTGACCAAGCCAATTTTGATAAAAACACCCTTTTTGGTCTAAATTGGGTTTGAAGGAATCAAATAGAGTGTATTTAATGCCCCCAACTCTATTTCATCCCCCCAAACCCAAAATAAATGAAAACATAGGGCATTTACCAAAATTGACTAAGTCACGTGATGTGACTGGAAAGGTTGATAATATTCATTCTAACCTTACCCGCCTAATAGTTTAGAGAACTGTGGTTTTGGCGGGAAGAACAAAACTCAGAGTTTTCAAAAACTTTTTTCGAGGGGACATCTTTTTGTATTTGTTGAATATCCGTGCAACTGCTGTCCCAAAATTAAAACAAAACATATCAAAAATTATAGTTCAATTTATCTATTGTAAACCACTGGAATTGGCTGGATGATTCACCGCCTTTAAAGCAAACACTGAAAAAGAATTGAAAAATGTGAAATCATTGATAACTACTAACAAATTTTTTTTGAACTTTAACGAAACACATTGCATGTTGTACTTAAACAAATCAAACCCCAACAGCATGATTTTGTTTTAGTCATTGATGGTAAAAAATTGTTTTCAGAAACATCAATCAAGTACCGAAAAGTTTGACGTCCTTCGTGGTCGAAGTCGTTGTGATTTCCCACGAGTCAACCACAAAGGACGTCAAACTTTTCGGTTATGATTTCCGTGGTCGCACAAGGGGAACCCTTGTAGTAGGGATAGTCTATAGCTGTCCTTATTGCAAGGGTTCATCGATTTTTTCACTTGTTTTTTTTAAGTACCACGAGTGAAAAATTGTTTATTTCCTACAAACACTCTGCCACTGTGCAAGCTCTTAAGTGTTGTCCAGTTCGACCAAAAGTCTTACCAAGGTTTGTCCAGATCGGCCAAGAGTCTTGTCCAGCTGGGGAATACTTTCACTCAGAGCGGCTGTGGATGCTTGAAAAAGTGCCTGCAGCTCTCAATACTACTCCCACTACCATCCCACAAACTCCACGCATTTCCAAAAAACCCACAAAAAAAAAGAAAAAAATTGTCCCGAATGGACTGGAGTCAGTGACGTTCGAAAGAGTCATTTTTGCTCTTCTTCCTTTTCTGGACTACCACAGCATTCACACTATTTCAATGCAGAACAACATCAAAATCAAGTTGACTTACATCGCGCGTTGAGTAGTTCATCACAAATCGCAGCAACAGATACTGAATCCTATTGTCTTTTCCCCCTCTTGAACAGCACATTCAAAATAACTTTGATGCTGTTAGCCCAATACGTATCAAAGTGTATCCACCACCCCCAAAAAACACTTTTAAACACCAATCAGTGAACTTCGTGATTGAATTGTTTTTAGTGATAGAATTGATTGAATTGCAATTTTTGTGTGTGTTTTAAATTTCCAATAAAATCATTTATACACTCAAAAAAAAAAAAAAAGTTGTCCAGTTCGGCCAAGAGTCTTAATTGTCCAGCTGGGGAATACCTTCAATTAAAGAATAAAAAGATTAAAATTGATTTACATTGAAAACTATTGTGACACGTTGTGTTCTGTTAGATTGTCGTCAAAAAAAATCAACTTCTTTATGTTTTTGATGTTTAAATTAACTGCTGGGTATTCTTTGCCCTTGGTGTCTTTAAATATATGTTTGTTTTTTGATTTTAGTGTCTTAAGGGCCCAACATTCTCATTCGCAGTTAATCATAAATGGAATTGTTTTTTTGCTTAGTGCGACAAAATATTGTATTTGGACACATCGAAATAGTATAGTCCATTACAAAGTTAATTTTGATTCAGACTGCATCATTAAAGAAATTAAAAGCATGTTATTTTCTAGGCGACGAATTGAAAACTATCGATTAAATAAAAAGCATAGTCAAATTTTGAAACTTTTATGTAATGCTCTCATATATTAAATTTGATTAGATAATAATTTGTGACATGTTGTGTTTTTGTTTCGTTTTTGTAATTTTGTTGCAACAAAAAATAATACTTGTAAAAGTAATAAAATAACTTGGTTAGGATATAAAATTTGATTAACATTGAAAATAATTGTGACATGTTGTGTTCTGTTAGGGGCTCGTTCGAAAAATAAGCGACAATCTCCACCAGCCAGCCGTAGTGGCAGCTCCACCAATGTGCCCGCTACACGTTTGGAGAGGCGAATGGAGGCAGCGCAGAGTATTCGTACTCGAGATAATGTCGCACACTCATGAATCAACCATCACCAACTGCTGTTGGGCAATTGGAATATCCTCACCCTCACAGGAAAAGAGCTAGAATTGGTTGAGGAAGCAGAGCGGTATCATCCCGATATTATCGGAGTTTCTTCAACCAATCGACGTGGCTCTAGAACTGTGGATCTGGATGGCGGATGGAAACTCTTCTATTGTGGTGCTGGTCCTAGTATGTCTGCACAAGCGGGTGTGGGGATTCTCACAAGCCCCCGTTTGTCAGACTGTGTGTCAGATTGGATTCCTTTGGGATCACGGGTCTGTATGTTGAAGCTTGAGGTATTGGATCGGTCATTGTGCCTATTGCAGGTATATGCCCCCAATGCCACGAATGAATATCAGACTTTTGTGGATGAAGTAAATGATGCTCTTCTGCGAGTATCAGCTACTGAATTCACAGTCCTTATGGGGGATTTTAACGCACATGTTGGAACAGACACAGATACGTGGAAGGGTGTGATCGGAAACCATGGAGTCACTGGACTGAATGAGAACGGAAGGTATTTATTGCAGCTCTGTTGTAGCAACGGACTCCGCATCATGAATACCTTTTTCCAGCACAGAGAGGTTCACAAGTATACATGGTATCGACCTAGTATGGATCAAAAATCTTTGATAGATTTTTGCAAAGTTTCGTCAGATTTGTTTTCTGATGTGCTGGACGTTCGAGTGAAGCGAGGTGCTGAATTGTCAACTGATCACCATCTGTTAGTATGTTCCTTACGACTTTCGAAACCTTGGCCAAACAAGAGATCCAACAGGTCGTCTGTGACTTACCGGATCAAATGGAAGGCTTTGGAGGACAAAGAAGTAAGAAAACAGTTTGCATCCAGTATATCATCTAAGTTCAGACAACTTCCTGATGTATCCGAGGACATCGAGAGGGAATGGCTGCTGTTCAGATCAGCAATCATTTCATCAGCTGCTGAAAGTTGTGCGCGAAAACGGCTTAGAATGGCGGGCGATAGTGAGAAAAGAACACCTTGGTGGAACCAAGAGGTTAAAGAAGCTATTCGAGCAAAGAAAGATGCGTTCAAGGTCTGGCTACAGGACAGATCGTCATCTGATTTGCAATCCCGGTACACTGAGGCGCGAAAAGCGGCAACTTCGGCAGTAAAGAAATCCAAGGAGAAGTCATGGGAAGAGTTTGGTCGTCGGTTGGATTCCAACTATTTTTCAGCAAACAAAGTATTTTGGCAGACCATCCGCCGTTCACGTGGCAAAAGATCGAGTATCACGTACTCCATCAAGGATTCTGACGGTAACATTCTAACGGATGAGAATGAAATCCTTTCACGATGGAGAGAATACTTTGAAGATCTTTTGAATCCTGTAAAGGCATCGACTCGTGACACACACGAAGTGACACATCTAGGGGAGGATGAAGTTTTCACTGCAGCAGAAGTGGCAACTGCAATTAAAGGGATAAAATCTGGAAAAGCTGCTGGTGAAGATGAAATCAGACCCGAGATGTTGGAAGCGCTGACTGGAGAAGGAATTCTCTGGTTAACGCGAGTGTGACAAGTTGCGTGGAAGCTTGGCAAAACTCCCAGAGATTGGCAAACAGGTGTGATTATTCCGACATTCAAGGAAGGAGATCGCAAGCAATGTACAAACTACAGCGGGATATCACTCCTTAGTTTGCCAGGGAAAGTATATGCCAAATGCCTTGAAAGGAAATGCCGAGAAATAGACGAATCAAAACTGGAAGATGGTCAGTGCGGTTTTCGTCCGGGTCGCAGCACCACGGACCAAATCTTCACTCTGAAGCAAATCTTCGAGAAATCTTGGGAGTATGGCAAAGATCTCTTTGCATGCTTTGTCGATCTTGAAAAAGCATATGACCGAGTTCCTCGGGATAAACTTTGGAAGGTTTTGCAGGAGTATGGCGTTGATGGTCAATTGTTACGCGCTATTAAGTCATTCTACTGCAGACCGGAGGTTTGTGTTCGGGTAAATGGCAAGCAATCAAAGCCGTTCCATGTGGGCGTTGGACTCCGGCAAGGGTGCGTTTTGTCACCTCTCCTTTTCATTGTTTACATAAATTGGATCGACAAATACAGCCAAGCTGATGAGTGTGCCACGATTGGAAATTGCAAAATTAGTCGTCTGCTATTCGCTAATGATTTGGTTCTGCTTTCTTCCACAGAATCTGGCCTCCAGCGCGCATTAAATAGCTTTGCAGATGCATGCAACACCGTCGGAATGAAAATAAGCACGGCCAAAACTGAGCTACTTCATCTTTCAAGAAACCCTGATCAGTGCGTATTGCAAGTAAATAGAGCGACAATGAAGCAGGTAGAGAAGTTCAAGTATCTTGGGGTTGCATTTACGAGTGACGGAAGGCAAGACGAAGAACCGGATACCCGAATAGGCAAGGCTAGTGCAGTAATGCAAGCTTTGCACTACTCGGTTGTCATGAAATGAGAATTGTCGAAAAAGGCAAAACTCTCAATTTTCAAAGCAGTTTTTGTCCCCATTCTCACTTATGGTCATGAATCTTGGGTAATGACCGAAAGAATGCGATCACAAGTGCAAGCGTCCGAAATGAGGTTTTTACGAAAAATCGAAGAAGTTACCCTGTTTAACAAGGTGCGTAGCTCTGAAATTCGAAAATCTCTTAACATCGAGCCGTTACTTCTCCGAATTGAAAGATCTCAGCTTAGATGATTTGGCCATGTAAGCAGAATGCCTCAGGAAAGACTCCCCAAACAAGCTTTATATGCCAAAGCAAATGGGAGAAGACCAGTCGGACGACCTAGAACTAGATGGACCGATTACATTGAGGATCTTGGATGGAATCGCTTGGGACTTCGCCCAAGCGAAATGATGGAGGTGATGGAAGACCGTGAGGTGTGGCGGCTCAATCTTGAGCTAGTGCCCCCGCAACCCTCACGGAAAAGCAGATAATGAAGAAAGAAGAAGAAAAATAAAAAAAATAAAATAAAAAAAATCATTTCGGTCAAGAGTCTTGTCCAGCTGGGGAATACCCTCAAATAAGAATAAAAAGATTAAAATTGATTAACATTGAAAACAATTGTGACATGTTGTGTTCTGTTTGTTTCTCGTAATTTTCTAATAAAAAAAAATAATCGGCTCTCAAGAGCTAAGATCAAGTGATCATTCTTTTCAGGACTAACGGTTGGGATCCGCTATCATCGTGGGTCGCTTGTATTAATTTTTGAAAAGCTTCGTAGGAGAGATAGTTCGGCTACCTGTAGTAGTTCGAGCTTCTCTCGCCACGATAAATTGTCAGTGCCACTGCAAATGCTTCGTAGGTGTTTGCAGAGTGTAAACACCACTGGCGCTTATAGTGCTTAGGACGCGGTAACGCGGTCTTGGTGCTTGAGTTAGCAGGTAAAACTTACTTAACTCAGAGCAGGTTTGAATGTTTGAAAAGGTGTCCTTAGCTCTCTAAACTACTTCCACAACCCTCCCACAATCTCCAAACATCACACATATCCAAAAATCCACAAAAAAAAAGCTGGGGAATAACTTTGTTAGAGAAGCTGAGGGCTGCCGATTAGAGCTAAAAGCTCGAAACAGCGCTGTCCAGCTCTGTGCATATCAATCGAGTACTTCGGGATAATTTTCGATAAAAATTTGAACTGGGCTGAGCATTTGTATCATGTCTCGAAAAAGCTAAGCATAGCCGGAAAAATCATGTAAAAACTGCAACACTATTTGACTCCGAAACTTTTAAAGCAAGTTTATTGCAGTATGCATAACACCATCTACAATATGCTATTACAAGTTGGGAAAAGCACCAGCAACTTATGTGAATAAAGCTCAAGTTCAGCAAAATCGACTTATTCGTATTTTGCCCAAAACCTATAAACAAAACGTCAAACTCTCTTTCTTGTAGCAAATTGAATACATCAAAAATTGAGGATATATATGCAATCTTAAGGCACCGAAATTTATGTGTGTATTCAAAAATAAAACGCTGCCGACAGCTTTTTGAACTATTTTAACACTCGCATCAAACTTTTATAATTACAAGCAAGAAATTCAAAAAATGGAAGATATTTTTTATTCAAAGTCAACAAAAAACTCACCCAAAGATCAATCAAAAATTAAAATGTGTGAAACCAAAATCTGAAACAAACTCTCAACACAATTACTGAATTATACCGATAAAGGATTAAGCGTGTTCTTCAAAAAAATCAAATTGCATTACTTGAAACCTTTGACGAAAAATAATCCTGATTCACATTTCTGTTTTATTACCTCAATTTTTTAATAATTGTATCAAAAAAGAAAATGTATTTGTTTAAACTTACAGTACCGATAGCCTACTTCAGGACATTATGTTCTGTTTTTTTGTTGTTTTTTTTTTCATTTCTTTTTGGCAACAATTGTAGGAATCTATGTTATCTTGAATAATGTTAAATTAAAATTAATTTTGGTGTGTTAGTGTAATTATGAGAGTATGCAGACTTGAGGACCTTGCCAGTCTTTTTAAAATGGCATTTATTGGTCTTTCGCAGCCTCTCTACAAGGAAATAGCTTCGAGAATTTTGTACGCATTTACGAGCAATTGCTATTTCATCCTGTTGGCTGTTTTTTCTGCAATCAAAATTCGATATCGTTATCATTAATTGTTTTTTAATTTTGTTTAGTGTTCTTGAGAAATTGCTCTTGTTAAATAAAGAAAGCGTATAAGCTCTTGTTATATCAGAAAAATCATCTTTTTTGCATTCAGTCTTAATATTAATTGCTCTCTATGGTTGATTTCGTTAACAATTTCTTGTCTTTGCAAACTTATGTATAGGATACTAGGGTTTTAAATTTTACGGTTTCGAAAGAAATCCGGGAAATCGGGAAATGTTTAATCTCATTCCGAGATCCCGGGAAAAATACGGGATAATCCCGTATGCGTTGCTATACAACAAAATAATAAACAACAAACGTACAAACAACAAATGCATGAAGTTTGGCACTAATAGACTCACGAATGAATATGCTTTTGCCTATAGCATGAATAAAAAAACCATCTACATCTGCAAGTTGAGAGACAATAATTTGGAAACTTTCCTTTTTACCTTTCAGGAACGACGTATTCGATTTCTGCTTAATTTTTGTTTTCTTAGAAGAAGGTTCATCTTCTTTATTAGCAGTTTTACATCATTGCATGTTCAAATATGTGTTATTCTTTTCGCCTGATGAGACCCTTGAGCAAGGTCGAAACGCGTCGCAATATCTCATTCGCACTGTATATGACAATAATAAATTGTATAGATGAATAACTTATGCTTCTAAATGTTTGCTGTGAGGATGGCCAAAGTTACTGGTCCAAACACAAAAACCTATAGCTTAGGTTGACAATCATTAAATTAAAAAAAAGTTTTAAGGTTGATCTTCTTCTTCGCTTTCTAAGTTAAGTTTGTGCTTGCTTTTCAAGTATCGAAAAAGACCACTAGTTGAACTACCATCACACGATACTGTTTTTGAGCAATGAGTGCAAGTAATCATTGCCCGGCGCCACTGGAGGGCGCTTCGGGGCCGTGCCTCCCCAAATCACTGCTTGTGCCCCATCAAACGAGAAATGTGCCCCCCAAGAAAGAATTGTGTCCCAAAACAAAGTAACAGAACCGGTGCCACCGGAGTGCTTTTTGAGCCCTTTTTCCCCCCAAATTACTGTTTGTGCCCTCAAGCGTGAGTAAAATTTTGTTCCAGGACGAAAACACGAGTGAACATCACGACGAAGCCTAAGATTTTGCGACGAAGACCTTTTTTTTGATCTTCATCCCTGAATCTGTGGGCAAGAACCCAAATCCACACCATTGGATCTAGCCGTGCCCCCCCCCCCCCCCCCAGGCGAAGATCGTGCCCCCACTCCCTTGAAAAACTTGTGCTTTCAAAGTAAGCAACCGGCCCAGAGCCACGTGGTGTAATTCGGGATGAAAACCTTTTGTTTTTGGTCTTCACCCCGAATTAGAAAGTAAAATTATTTTGTGCCCCCCAAAAATTTTCGTGCCCTCACCCCCAACCCCCCCCCCCCCCCCCCCCCCCCAGTTGCGATACTCTGGCGGCGGGCCTAAGCACAATCATTACCATCACCTCGAGTAAAATATTTCCGAACTTTAGACTGATATATGTGTTCCATGACTAAATGATGCTGACACAAATCTTTAGCTACATGCTCTCAATTGGACAATGTGCATAATAATTTGGCTCAAACTAGTTATCCAAGCAATCAACGCCTAACAGTTCAACAATTTGCACAGAGCTGTTTCGAGCTTTTAGCTCTCATCGGCAGCCCTCAGCTTCTCTAACAAAGTTATTCCCCAGCTGTTGTGTTTTTTTTTTCTTACAAAATTACGAGAAACAAACAGAACACAACGTGTCACAATTGTTTTCAATAAAAATCAATTTTAATCTTTTTATTCTTTAATTGAAGGTATTCCCCAGCTGGACAAAACTCTTGGCCGAACTGGACAAACCTTAACGACTTGCACAGTGGCAGAGGCTTTGTAGGGAATAAACGATTTTTCACTTGTGGCACTTAAAAAAACAAGTGAAAAAATCGCTGAACCCTTGTACTAAGGACAGCCATAGGCTATCCCTACTACAAGGGTTCCCCTTGTGTGATCACGGAAATCATAACCAATAAGTTTGACGTCCTGATCACGTGATCACACAAGATTGGGTGATCACACACAAGTTTGACGTCCTGATCCGCCCGTGATCACACAAGGGGAACCCTTGTAGTAGGGATAGCCTATGGCTGTCCTTATTACAAGGGTTCAGCGATTTTTTCACTTGTTTTTTTAAGTGCCACAAGTGAAAAATCGTTTATTCCCTACAAAGCCTCTGCCACTGTGCAAGTCGTTAAGGTTTGTCCAGTTCGACCGAGAGTCTTGTCCAGCTGGGGAATAACTTTGGTAGAGAAGCTGAGGGCTGCCGATGAGAGCTAAAAGCTCGAAACAGCGCTGTCCAGCTCTGTGCATATGACTCGAGCTGCTTCGCAGCTGCAGGGTTGGCGGTTGATCTGGCCACCTAATTGCCAGTGGAAGTCGTTATGATTTCCCAGAAGTCGACCACGAAGGACGTCAAACTTATCGGTTAGTTCAACAATTGTTACAAAACCAAAAAGCATTATCTCGCCACAGTGCGAATGAACACGATCAATTTTAATGCTATACAAAAATAATTGCAACTTGTTTTTGACTCCAGTTCCATAAAGATACTAATTGACAAAACGGGGATTTTTTAATTGAAAAACCGTGAAACGGGTAATCAAAAAAGTCACTAAATTCTGGGAGATTCCGAAACTAGGACCCCGATTCGAAAACCTTAATATATACATAATTCACATTATATAATGGGTTTTGAATAGTGACTAAATAATTCAACAAAAATAAAACTAAAAACTCCAATTCAATTCTAAAGCAATGCTTCCAAAACACCCGAATTGAAATTATACGTAAGAGCTGCGTTATGACACATGCTGTCAAAAAATTATGATAGACATATGGTGTAACTCATGGGGTGGTACGTTTATTTTTTGACTTCTTTGCTTTAAAAAAGCTGCAGTTGCTAATTAAAAACTTAAACACTTATTGGTACTATATTTTAGCTGCATGTTGTTGCGTTCAAACTGCTCCATTGAAATGCAGCGTAGTGGTTTTTATTTTTGTTCAGTTGACGGCTCCGAAAAACAAACTTAGCTATTCAGCACCTTTCGATTGAATTTTTTCTAATTTTAAAGCTCGAATTTAGTACACAAACTATTTTGCTGCAACCAAAATTTCAAAGAAGGTTTTTTCACAAATCAATTAAGTTATAAGAACTCGAATTCGATGGAAAATAAAACAAGAAGCGCTTGAAGCGTAATCTAATGTTTTTATTTTCAACTCAAAATGATTCTCGACTTTAACTCAAAATGTTCTTTGTTGCCCACTAGCGGCCTGTGTTTTTATAATTTGGCTGAAGCTAGTTGGAACGACCGACGCTCGCGTCGCGTGTTCCTTTGTTTTTACTTGACCATTTCCCAACTAATGAGTGCGAAATTTCAGGCTTTTGCTTATAACTCGAGAACGGCTGATCTAGCTACATGAAATTTTGACAGAAGTTTAAGATTAATGGGTTATAAGTTTGTACCCGATGTCTAGGCAATATATCACGTGACTTTGGTTTTAGAACCCGAAAACCGCCCGGCAAGTTTGGCGTAAATAGCGGTCTTGGTCAAAAATAGCTTAAGTACGGCAAAAAATATTTCATATGGTTGTATGTCTTAAGATACCCTTTAATCCCAACCAAGCAACTTTTGGCCGCGATGAGCTTTACTTCTTTTATTTCTTTTTTTTTCTTCTTAATTTTTGTACGCTCTTCTTCTAAACCACAAAACATCGAAATCTAATTTTTGTGTAAAGTTGTTGAGCTGCAAACGCAATTTTTTCTCCCGAAAGTTTTTGGGGCAGCTCCACTATGGACCCCCCCCAAAATGGGGCCCCAAAAAATCAATTTTTTGAACGGCTCAAGCTAGAGTGCTACTTTTTTGATATCAGTAGATATTTAACAAACAAATATTTTGACATAACTTGGGGGTGCCACCCCCCCCCCCGGGAACCCCCCCAAATGGACCACTCAAAAATCAATTTTTTTGAATGGCTCAACTTAGAGTGCCAGTTTGTTTTGATATCAGCAGATATTTAACAGACAAATATTTTGGCGCAGTTTGGGGGTGCCACCCCCCCAGGGACCCCCCAAAAATCAATTTTTTGAACGGCCCAAGCTTGGGTGCCAGTGTTTTTAATGATATCAGGAGTTATTTAACTGACAAGTATTTTGACTCTACTTTTCCAGAGGTTCCATAACCAGATATTTTTAAATAATTGCTGATTTTACGGTAGACAAAAAGTACTTTTTGGTGTCTCAGCTTTAGCTACGCGTCGGTCGTTCACTGGGTTTGCTGGCAAACTCCCATCTAGTTCGGTTTATGCTTTTGCCAAGTCGTCGTCGGAAGCGATGCGTCATTTTTCACGCTGACCAATTCGTCACACGAGGAGATTTAGTCAGTTCAGTTCAGCATTCCTAGCATCAGATTGTTACTGATTTCTTCGGAAATTCTCTCTTCGTAGTCAGCTATACTGTGAATTTTGAACTCGCATCTGACTGGCTGGCAAACTCAATCGGTAGGTATTTGTTTATGATTTCTAGTTAGCGTCAGCCTTTATATAACTTGCGTTCCATAATTTTATTTTACTCTAGCGATATTGGAGCCGAGAAGCACACTGGTTTGGGGGTTGGGTGTGGTTAGTCTGGGTATGTAAATGGTTTGCATGGTTCCGATATTTTTACAGGTCTCTCAGCAAGTGCTTACGTTTGAAACTTTTCCGTTTGTTTTTAGAAACCGCAGTACTCAAGACACAGTACGAATCCATTAAATCTGATAAAATCTGCGCGTTACGATTGCTTCTCGTGCACAAGTATCGGGCTGCACCAGGAGCACCGATAGTAGCCCACAAAGCGCTTAAAGCTTAATCTGATCAAACATTTCGGAAATTTAAAAACAAGTCTTTCAGCAAAGTCAATCTCATAGCATTATCATTAGAAGCTTTTCTGATAAAACTCTTCGGTGGGAATATAACTGAACAAAATGTAGTTGAATATTCAGGAATATTTGTGATAATCAGCTTTCACGGCAACAAAACACACGCAAAGGGTAGTAAAAAAAATCAACTATATAGCTAGAGGTATCAGCAAACTAAGGCATTATGCTATATGCAACTCTTTCTATTTTGATGAACGTTTATTTTAGTATTTAGTATTGTGTAATGTGTTCGCATTTACAATATGGTACAGCACTACTACCGGCACACGGGGAAATTTTGCGTCCAAGTATGTCAACAAAACTTAAGTGCGACAAAACTATATTGTTATAATAATCACAGAAGCTTCATCCCAGTGGGCACAAAACGTCTAAAAGGCGTCTAAATCGAAAATTGGTCTAAATGTTGTCTATTTTGCAAAATGCACAAAGTTGAATTGACGTCTTCACAAAGACGTCGAAAATACGCAAAATTAAACAATGTGTCAAGGTCTATGAGTTACGTATATTCGACGTCTTTTTATAGACGTCTTTTCAACTACATGCATTTTTGCAAAATAGACAACATTTAGACAAAATTTAACCATCTAAATTACGTCTGCTGCATAAATCTAGACCACGTTTAAACGTCTATTTGACTAATTTTGTGTCCACGGGTATGTTTCGAAGCAAAACTTTGCCCGTTTTTTGACCAACTAAAGCTGCTGAAGCTAAACGAAGTTCAAAAATTACAAGTTATGGATTTAATGTATGAAAAATATAAATTCAGACCAATTTTCTACCTACAGTATTTGCTGTAACGAATTTTTCGTATCACCTTTAAAAAATCCTCTTATTTTACTAAATTTGTTTCTGAAGACGATTATTCTTTAAAAAGCTTCAATAAATCCAACCCTGACATTTGATCCGCTACCAAGGACCAACATTTCACTACGACCAACTGTTGCTAAAAATTTTGCTCAAAAAAACAAGCGCACTTTTATCAAAAGAATTAAGCAATTTCTCCATGTAAACCAAAAATGAATAAACTTAGTGTATTATTCAGACGATGATTAATTGGTTGTTTTATGATTTATGCTGCATCTTTTATTCCTGCTTGTGTCAATTGTATTGTCGTTTGGTATTTATGCCTCAACAATTCTGTGTTTACTAATTGACAATTTCATCAAGCGGGCGCAGAGTTGCCAATGGCTCGCCACCGCTGAAGCATTTCTTCGAAATGAGCTGTGTAGCCTACAAGCGCAAAGACTCGGAGATGGGTCCCAAAACTCGTTACACACTTGGGTGTAATACTGCAAGTATGAGGCATAGTTTGATGATTTGATTTTGATTTGACTACTCAATATATAATTTAATTGAAAACATAAAGTTGCGAGAGGCTGCAAACTCAAAGACAGTGCCATTTCCACTGGAACAAGACCATGGGTTGTTTCGCTGCCTCTCACCGGAAACAGACAACGATTTTTTTGATTGAAATTTGTTGCAGTAAGAAAGAAATTCATAACTTGAGATACAAAAATTTTGGTTAATAATTCATTATATCAACATGATGTCATTTCTTTTGATCGTCAATCAGATGACGCCTTATTAAAAACTAGGAATTTTCGTTATTTTCAACAAAAAATATCGGTACAAATTCAAATTAAAGTTTTTGCACTATATTAGCAACCATAAAAATCATTTTTGATCAGCAAAATTTGCTCTATTTAAGTGCCCGCTAACCTAGGCCTTGAACCCTCCTACTATTTCACTTTCTATGGCATTTGTTTTGTAATTACTGCATTATTGTACAAAATGTTAAGCTTTGATGATAACGTTGTTTTTTTTTAATCTTTGCAAAAACTTACAAAAAAATTGACGTTGTTTCAAAATTGCTCTTCCAACAACCGCCGGTTCAAGAAGCAAGTGGAAGATGGGACACTTTTGCTTCCTTTTTATTTTGGGTGCTCGTTCGCGCTTTTAGCGCACGATATTTTAGTGTTCACAAGCACTGTAAATATTAACAACAACAGCAACAAAAACATAAAAGAAATCTACACAAAGTATCATCGTTGAACAATAAATAATTTAATCAACTAGCGAAAAAAGTAGTAATTGCATAGCATTTTTTAAAATACTCCATTTTATAAATACTGTACTGTATTTGGATATGTTCACTCAGTGTGGTGTTGTTGGACTTACAATTTGTCAGTTACAAATGGTTCATGAGTTTATCACTGTTTAAATGCAAAATGGCAAATACCCTCGGCAGGAAAAAAACGTGCTTTTCAATTAGCAAATTAACCAAAATTTAACCCGGGCTTGATAACAATTCCAAGGTCGCTTCTAATTTTGCCAGACGAAATTGTTTCAAAATGACCAAAAAACCTTTGAAAACTAATTAGAAAGTCCATCAGCCAACAAATTACGTTTAAGAATTTTGGCGGTGCCAGAACGTGCTGGTTAGTTGGCGCAAGGGGAATATTTTTATCACAGTCAACCGCATTGCGCAAACGTTTAAAGAGTCTAGCGCTTTCACCAGAGATCCAACACCAAACCCAACCTTAGATTTGGCACTAATAGGTCTTGCAGTGATACGATCTCGTAAGCCTGTTCTTTTATTTTATTTTTTTGCTTGCACCTTGTTTAGTGAGGTTTAAGTTCATGCCGACTAGACCGAAAAAATGTTTTGGCTGATTTGTACAGACATCGCATCTGAAGACTGTATGGCTACTTTCCAAACAAATATCCTGGGTATATTCTTTTAAAATGTAGGCCTAACCATGATTTGGATGAACTTGATTGCCTTCAACTATTCCTTGCGCAATTCTTAGCGCATCATGATTTTTTCCTTATTCCTGGATTGATTCGTAGATGATGTTGTCCACCATTTGCTTTTCAACTATTTCGTTTGGATAGCTTGAAATGCCATGGTTTCTCAAACTATCAATACTTGAATTCTGAAGTCTTCCTTTCATCAGGTCTTTATCCAGTATCATGCGTTTTCTGTAATAAAAAGCTACCGGTTTTGTTTCTGTTTCGCACCGCAGTCGTGGTTGTGTTTCTTTTGTAATTGCATCTTTATTTACCAAATTGCCTTGGCCAAAGAACATCAAAGGAATCTTTCGGTCTTCGAATCAAGCTGCCCCCCGTCCCACATCTCCCACACACGGTAGAGGCTTCACTCTATCCTATTTTGTTGCTGAACGTCAAGCAGGAAAGCTTTGAATGTCAACTTTTATGATGCTTGATTTGATCCGACCGGGAATCATACCCAAGTCTACCGTTTCAGTAGCAGGTTTAGTGTTCTAAGATAGACTTATTCTCCCCTGCAATATTATTTTCAATTCATTATTACCGGAAGATATTTTAACGAACTTTCATATAAAATTCGTTGAAAAATATTGGTAGGATAAAAAAACAATTCTGCTAATATTAATTTCAACTACCTGAACGTTATCGAAAACATAATCGGACACCAAGCAAAGAAAACCTCTAAATTTAGAAAAAAGAATATTTTTCTTTAGTTTGACCAATAATTTTCAAAACCGATGCAGAGTACTGCAGTAAAACATATAAAAAAAACACCAATGCGTGAAAAAAATTAGCAATAAAATGCAATTTTTTCTAACAGGCACCTGTATTTGACAAAAAGAAAAATAAGAGTAGCAACAGCTATAGCCAAAAGCAGAGAGAGGACAATAATAAGTGTTATATCTACACAATTGACATTGTGGTCAATGTTGTCTTCTTTCTTAATTAAAGTATCTGAAAAATAAAAAGATTGGTTGCTAGATAAACAAGATAGCTTGTAAAAACATGCTATACGTCTTCAATTTGCAACTATACTGTGCAATATGGAGAGCATACTTATCCAGTTATTCAGAAAAAACAAAGGATTTTGAACAGTACAATTTATGGTCGAAAATCACCCTAACCCTGGGTTTTCTCTTACAGTTATCTGCGCATTATGTTTGATGTTGTTGGTTGAACAAGAGTACCGGTATCATTTTCTGCTGTTAATTTGAAGTCGAAAAAAGCATTTGGATAAAATACAGTAAATTGGTTGGATCATAAAATTGAAATCTACAAAAGTGAAATGATTGAACTGCAAAAGATTAAATTTTCTAACTTTTATTCAGATATCCAGCAAAACTTGGAAAAAGCTGTCAAAAATTGCTAAGCATAATATCTAAAATGTTTTTCACAAGCACATACAACAAAAAGTGTCTTCAATCTCAGGACAGATTCCATACTAAAAATAATTGGTTTTAGTTCTGTTCAGCATCGTTTCATGTAGTTGAAGTGCTTTTAATACTCTTACAAACCACATTAAAGCTTTCAAAATATTTTTCTTTTAACTCCTGTAGTTTTTCAAAGCCTTCTATTTTGTGTTTGTTCATCTCTTTATTTTATCGTTCTTCAACCTTGCAAAATTTAAGTTTGGAAATAGATGCATTTTGGGTTGATTTGACAAATTTGAATGCACCAGCCCTTTCAAGATCACACTGGTAAGCCTAAGACGACTCAAAATTGTAATAGTCTCCAACACAAATATTTAACATTATTTCGATTTACATAAGACCAATATTTCGGTAGTCCAGTTTGGTATGAATGAACAACTTTTAATAAAGTTTTCATTATTGGCCGAGAAATTGTTGAATTGCTAAAGGGTCTCACACCCATAAAGATGCTATTTTAAGTTTCAGCTACATCCTAATATCCTGTACGACTTTGTGTTGCATATTAATTTAAAGATGTTTTTTTGGTCACACGACTTCCAAAAGAAATTAATGAACATGACATGGTTTGAAAATTTGGGTCAATATAATTATGCCAAACTTTTAAATTTAATTTTCTGATGACGACCACATTTCTACACAGATACACCAGCCTATCATGAACATCAAGTTAAACACAAAAGTCCAAATTTCATTTCTTAAACTGTAATGTAAGGTGTTTAAATGATTTTGGTAAACGTGATCAGTAAAATAAATTGTTATTGTTATAAAACAAAATAATTTCTCCTTCTGTCACCAGACCGCGTTAGACGCTAGCTATTGGATAATCTGTACATTTTTTATTGCTTTAACTACCTCGTGCTTAGAGGGATCCACGCCTTCTTAAGAGTTTCCAACATAGGTGGGCAAGTTAATGCAAAACGTTAGCTTCGTTAACTACTAGTCCGTTAACAAACTTCACACCTCCGTTAACGTTAATCCCTTATTTTCAGCTTTAATTAACGGAAGTTAATCAAGCTCGTTAAATCGTTAACATTTTGCGTGTAATTTACATTTCTTTTTATTCACTCGCTTCTAGAACACGTATTGACGCTATTGAGCTGATTGTAAGGAAATATTTATTGCTATGGTGGTCTTTTTGTGTTTTAGAAGTTGCATTTACAGTCTCATCTAATTTCAAGATAAAAATAAGTTCAAATGCACTAACGAAGCTGCGATCAAAAAATCTTTAGAAATTGTGAACAGCGATAATTAATAGACCTATGAGGCTACGGCTTATTATTTACCACAAAAAAGATCTCCTTCCTTCGCCTTCTTCTATTAAAACTCGTGCTTATACGCAACAAGTGTTACCAGTGCAAACTGGTTTGACTTGTACGATGAATGAATGATACAAGATAATAACGATAAAAACCTTTACGGAAGTTAACAGAACTTAACGGAAGTTAATTTAGTCCGTTAACGTGAAAAAACTTTTTAACGGATTAACGAGTCAATGAAAAAGATAGCTTCGTTATTAACGGCTTAACGATTAACGGACTTGTGCCCACCTACGGTTTCCAGTGATCTGAAGTTCCTATGTTGGTCTCTTCAGATGCTTTTCCACTGAATTTACTGCTTGTTTGAAGCCACCAAGCAGAAATAATCATTGAAAAGCGTCTTATAAAAGGGCGCAACAACGCGACCAGAGTGCGAATCGAATCCAGATCATGCGATCACGGTCGTCGTAAAAACGACGCTTTTATTCTTCGGCCACGCAGCCGATATGTTTTGCCAACTGACTTTTTAAATGATTTTGGCCGACGTTACCAGCAACATACTGAAACCGCGCTGTAATGCAATGGTTAGGTCTTTGATTTGGAGAATGAACGAAATAATAAATCCAGCAAAAGATTCTTTTTTAAAGATGGAACATGTAACGTAGGTCTCAGGTTTAGACTTATATAATAATTAATTAATTGATCATGTCTTATTTTGTACAGAGCACTATGCAGTATGCACTTTTGCAGCTGAATGTGAATACATTACTCTGTATTTGCTTTCCTAGTCTTGATATAAATTTATGTTTGTTGGAATGCCATGTTAGAATTCTTGGATCCTACAAATTTCCAAACAATCGGATTTGCAGGTCGTTGAGTAGTTTCTTACTGAATCGAAAGTCTTGATGCTTTCACAAACGTTTTTAGTTTTATAAAAAAGTTACTAAAATCTTTTAACCCTATTTTACTTGGGGTATTTGGCCCACGCCATTTGCAAAGAGAAGGGCCAAAATGCGTCCCTATTTAACTCCTAAGCCGAAAATCATGGAAACACCAAATTCGGCATGCGGGTGGTGTTCACCAAAATGTTTTCGAAAAATTAGTTTCAAGTTGATGACGTCATTATAGTGGCGTCATGACCATATTTTCGAAAAATGACGTCACTGTTGTGTTTGTTGCATAGTTAGTTTTAGTTTACTTCTGTTTTCTATGTCTACAATGCACCGTTCTCTTTGTGCTCAGTCATGCGTCACACGGTATCGGCTTGACGTTTATTACTGTGCTGATTTGTCATTCTAGTTTGAGAGCAATCGAATAAAGAGCTTTAAATAAACAACAACAATGATGTCACAGGCGGTTCAAATTTTGTACATAAGTATTATTTTGATACTGAATCATAAAACACTCAAGGCAAGTTAGTTACGTCACAAAACGTTTTATGACGTCATTTGAGTTTAGTATTGGCCAAAAAAGCTTTAAAAATCAGGAAACTTCCCGGTACCTTAGCAACTTTGAAGTTTCAAGAGATATTTGAAATAAATTTTGACTCAAATTCAAGTTGATTTGAAATCAAAATCTTTTTTCTGAAGGGATTTCGAGATTTTTTCTCAAGGCAAAAATGCCCCTCTCGTGTCCGGCCGTATGAAATAGGCTTAATGTAACTTACTACAGATAAGTAAAGCAAAAAAGTTTTTCTTTTGTTCCTACAACATTAACGACACCTGAAATGACAAAAATTGAAGAAATTTTATACTACAACTAATAAAAGAACAAGTCTGCTCATGGAATTTTTCTCTCGTTGAATTATATTTACGGAATGTTATATTACTTGCATGCTTTTAGTGTAAGTATTATAATGACTATCATGAAAATGATTGAAAAGATCGTATGCATGACTCATGGCCTATTCTATATCTATAACTTAACGGCTAATATTGATACATTAAAGATGTGCAACTGAGGCCCAGAAAGCAATTGGAAAAAGCTTGATAAAATCTTTTTTGTAACGGATATTTCTATATTGTTGGAACATCAAAAAGATTTACACAGTATGTTTCTATCACTAGAATTAAGCTACATAATACCCTAAAAATTACAAATATACTGCAAATATATAAGTGCATGTTGTCTTACCTTTTACTGTTTCTTCATTTTTTATTGAGTCCGAAACACATGTTAAGAAAATGTAAGATAGTTTAAAATATACGGATTGGGCTGCAAACCGATGACTGTAGGAACGAATGCTGGGAGGCCAAAGAGCTGGCGGTACGGGTATCGGATTTTCCGCACAATACAGTTTTGTGAGGTTTCCAAGGCAATCACTGAGATTTGTTTCAGCTCTGTAATAGACTTGGCATGGAGGATTGTAGAGATATCTTCGAGAATTATCCTGGTCAAGTTCTAAAAAAATTAATGTTTTTAGCATTTTTGCCAATACTAAACTGTACCTTACTTTTGCTGCATTAACATGATAATCAAGGTTTTTGAAGTTTGGACTAGCATGCAGTATCATTTTGATTTAGAAAAGTCTGTTTGCTTCCACCGCAAAGAATAGCTGTCAGAATAGCAAAAACTTTTTTCACAAAATTTTTGAAAAGTATGATTTTTGGGATTTATATGTTGCCCGAAAACATAAAACTACAACCTTATTTAACCCTATTTTAATCGGATAATTTGATGAGCACGCATTACACAAGGGGAAGTTGTCAAGATCTAACTCCTAAATCAAAAGTCATGAGAACACTGAACTTGAAATACGCGTTGAGGTTCACCAAAAATTTTTAGAAAAATTGGTTTTGTCACTTTGATGACGTCATCTACTTACAACCAATTTTTCTAAAAAATTTATAAAATTCAGTAGAACAGAACAGAATTTTATTTTGCCAAAGTTTCAACAAGTTACATGGAAAACAACAACAACAGCAACACAGATAAAAAAACTAAGGTTAGGAGATGCCGAATAAATCTTTGCAGTTAACAAATTAGGTGTTACCTGCCGGTTAATGACAAAATTCAAGGCTAAAGTTTCGAAAAATGACGTCATTTTTGCAATAATCTCACAGGCGGTTCAAATTTTCTGCATAGATTTGGATTTTGATACCGAATCGTAAATTGCTCAAGTCAACAGTTACGTCACAATAGCGTTTTATGACGTTTTTTAAGTTAGTTATTGGTCAAAAAATGCTTAAGTTTCAGAAAGAGACTTTGGAAAACCAAACAAACCAGGAAACTTTCCGTTACCTTGACAACTCCAAATTTTCATGAGTTATTTGTGATGAAATTTAATTGACTCAAAGTCAAGTTAATTCGAAATAAAAATCTTTCTTTTGAAGGGATTTATCACGAAAAAACCGAGATGCGGGCAAAAATACCCCTTTGTACCGTGTAAAATAGGGTTAAATGTTTAATTTTAAGATTCTTTTTTGGCTTTTTATAGTAAAAAACAACGTTAAAAGCATTCAAGTATACAACCTTTGGTAACACGTATTTTATTTCCAAATCAAATCTTTTGTTTATTAAGAACAATGTACTGAGAAAATTGATAATAAGCTATAGACAGTATACAGAGTCTTATACGCACAATCAAACCATTGATTGTGCCTTGTTTGATTGTGCCTATAAGACTCTGTAAACTGTCTATAGCTTATTATTAAATCTTTTGTTATATTCGTACATTTTACGCTGCAGCGTGTAACGAGTCGGTGAGGCTCATCTCCGCGTCATTTTGCCTGTAGCAACACAGCTTCTTTAGAAGAAATTGTCGCAGCGATGGAGAACTGTTGGCAATTAGCAATTTGACCGGCCCTAGATTTAAACCTGGAATTCCCATCTTCAGAAAAGAACGCATTACCGCTTGAACTACTAGCCAGTGTAATTGTTAAGTGCTTAACAAATACAAATATGATCAGAAGAACCAAAAAAACGTTGTTAAAGAGTTTAACACTGTTCTTTTACTTACCATTGGGCAACAGGACAGAGTTGTTATTATTGGTCCCTCGAAATAAGTAGAAAATGTCCAATACCAAGACATAATTAAGACTGGCCTTACTGAAATCAAAGGTCCATCGACATCGTTGATCTTTCATTCGGTGTTCCATAGGCAAATAAGAGATTTCTCCAAACGGTTCGGTTAAGCTCTCTTTTTCACAGGTTTGGTACTCTTTAGATTCTCCACCTGAAGCACAGAATTTATTCGTGATTTTGCAGGACTAAAAGCGTTCAAAATGCAGTGTAGTGAGTTTTGCAAAAACTGGACTCTTAATGGTCGAGCGGTAACGCGTTCTTCTGAGGAGCGAAAGATCTGAGGTTCAAATCTCGGGCTGGTAAAATTGGACACAGTGTTGCCAAGGGCTTGCCACTGTTGCAAAATTTCTTAGAAAGGATCTGTGTGGCCTGGGCGCAATGACGCGTAGTTAGGCCCCGCAAACTCCCTTCGGCGTAATATTGCGAGGATAATGAAAGATTTAATTTGATTTGCAATGAGTTTTGAAAAAATTTTTGGCGACGATTGTTATTTTCACTTAATTTAACGTATTTGATGATTCGGACAACCAGAACACTATTTTTAAGGTTGAAGTTTGTTTTTTTCTGACATTCAAAAGCAAATGTTTCAACATTTGTTTAAACTGATGCCGACAACCCTTAGGCGTGTTAACCAAGTGTAAAAACAAAAAAAAAATTAAAAGAATAGCAACAATAAATCGACTTCGCCTGAATGAAAATAATTTATTCAGCAAAAAAAAATGAATGGAAAAAAGATATTTAATAGTGTCACAAATCACATATTTTTAAGTGTCACGTATTTTATGAGTGTCCCAAACATCAAGACAGCAGACACTAAATAGAAAATTCAACTTTAAACGATAACGAACCAAAAAGAATCAAACGCCAAGCAACATCAATCTGACACCATAATTCATCACATTGTGCATGTAAGGTTAAAACGGGTTATTTTATAACAGCAGAGTAATTTCTTGAAATACCGCACAAACTGGCACTGTAATAGTAAAAAAATGTATTCCTGCGATGGAATAATAAACTATAACTGATTGCTTGTCACGAATATAGAGCATCTGTTACTGATTTAGCAGACTTGGGTTTGATTCCTTGTTGAGTCAAATTAACGATGTAAAAGCGCAATGTACAGCTTTTTCGCTTGACGTAAAGAATTGTGATTCTTCCATTAAGTGTGCTGTGATTGAACAGCTATAAGACAATGGCAGTTTGAAAAGATGCACAAAATAAGGCCACTTTGGCCAACTAACTACTAACTGTACTGCAATCAAATTAATGCACTTATAAAGTTAAATTAACCCTATTTTAGACGGTAGGAGGGGAGCATTTTTGTACCCTATTGTGTTTTTGTAATAAATTTCTTCAACATAAATAATTCCGAATCAACTTGACTTTAAGTCAAAATCTATCACAAATAATTCCTGAAAATTTGAAGTTGCTATGGTAACGGAAAGTTTTTCCATTTTGAGATTTCCCGAAGTCACTTTCCAAAATCTGAGGATTTTTGGCCAATGTTAAACTTAAATAACGTCATAAGACGTATTTGTGACACCACTAACTTGACTTAGGCATTTTATGATTCAGTATCAAAAAATAAACGTATGTACAGAATTTGAAGCGCCTTAGGCATTATTGTCATTAACTCAAAACAAATCTTTCTAAAAAATTTTGGTGAAACCAAACCGTATGCCAAATTTGGTGTTCCCATGGTTTTTAGTACGGGAGTTAGATTGGAGGATCAAAAATGCCCCGCTAACTCCTTTAAAGTGCATTGATCAAATACCATGTGTAAAACAGGGTTAAATTCTTTTACTATTTAAATTTCAAATATCAAATAAAATAAATAAACATAGGCATAAATCGTTATGATTCCACGTCACTTATCTATATAAATTTGAAAATCAATGTCACAAGATTTTAACACAGAAATAGTTTAAATCAAAACCGAAGAAAGTCCTAATGACATTGCTGCCTTTTAAAAAATGTAAGAGGTACGTGACAACACAATTTACTGTGATTTAGCCTTTGTTGTTTTTTAATTTTGTGATTCTTTTAACATTTAACTGTCTATTTAAAATCTTATTTTTGAAAGCAAAGCAGTAGACATCTAAAAAAGATTTTTTAAACTTACCTTTGAAGAATAGAAATATCAAAATCGTAAACATTTGATTGAACATGTTTCCGTGAAATTAATGTAACTTAAATAAAAAGGTCACAGCCGTATTTGAGATTATAAAAAAAACAACAAATTATTGTGCACTTTTTAGAACTTTATTCAACAAATTTCTGAAATATACTGCTGGTTAATAATTTTACAAGAAGGTATTATCACACGAGAAATTTCTTACTCGTTTTTGTATTAATTCTGACTCGAATTTAACCCAAACTCCAATCCTTACTCTAAGCTAACCCCAAATAAAACCCTTACTCAAATTCCAACTCAAAAGTCAATCTTGAAAGCTAAATGTAACGAAAAATGTGCTGATCACTAATTCCCATTTCTGTTTTATTCTGTTTAAAAATAAAAATTTTTTGGTGTAATAGACACTCCCTACACACTTTATTATCTGGGCTGCAAACTCGAAATTGAATTCGAAGACCTTGGTTGAAAAAATGAAAATTCTTGAACTCAAACTAGAAAAAAGCATCGAGCTGAAGTTCACCTATTTTGAAAAAATGGAAATATGTTAAAATTGCGCAGAAATGCACGGCAAAAGTTAAATGTTACTTACACGTCAAGATACGTTTTTTTTTAGAGCCAAGGTTACGCATTTATAGTATTATGGTAATATATGTAACACCACTCATCTTCAAGACAGGGCCGCAAACTCGAACTCGAAGAACTTAATCGTTTTTAAATTGAAAACTCGAGCTTGAACCGGACTTGCAAATATTTCGTAAACTCGAACTGAAACTCAATTAAAAATTGCTAGACTTTGCAGCCTTGAATAAAATACAATACAAAAAAAAGTACCAGGTGCTAAAACTGAAGCACAAAATACAAAAAAACTCAAACTGCGGAAACTTTTATCAGCTAAAGTACAGTCTCAATATTTATATTAAAGTTATGATCTGTTGCTGCTTATTATTTATAAGTATTTTGTCACAAAATTAGCTCTGCGCAAAGATCCATTGTTTTAATCCAACCATTAAAGAGCTTAAAGCTTAAAAGCTGTACATAAGCTTTTGAGATTGTGCTAATCTCACATTGCTTAACTAACTTGTGATCTATGCAAAACTATTGTATTCTGCTGACTATTTCGTATTTAAATGAAAATTAACAGTTCATAATTTCCTTATTTTTTTATGACAAATCGTAAGAAAAGTTTCATCAATTGTCTATAGCGTTAAATTTCGCTCTGAACTAAATTCGGCTCACGTATTATTGTACTTCCTTCAGAATGGAAATGTCTTCCAATTTTAAACCTCATAGTTTGGACATCTGACAATTGATTCAACCTATATCTAAGTTGCATGCAAAATTAATTACTCTGACCTTGCACAACAGAAGTTTCACTCACGACGTGCGGAATGTTTTGGACCAAGCGGCATTTTGCCAATTTTTGCAAAATGTACAAACATTGCGAAAGTACAATAGAGTACACGCGACCTGTTAAAAATCCAATTTTTACTAATACCTTAAGATTCAAGTTTTGATGATAATCAGTGCGATAATTAAACACAGCTACTCAGTAACAAGAGGGAGAACATTGAAAGCAATTGCTTTTGAGCCCCTCCGAAAGGCATTCCTGTTATAAAAGACATACTCATCACGTGCCTCAAAGCTAATTCTGAGCAGTGAAATACGAGTGGTGGCCATCAAGAAGATACAGCAGTTTTTAAGGTATGAAAACAAGGAAAAAACAATACGAAAACAAATGTTTTTGACACTTTTGACTGCAAAAATAGGTCAAGATTCAAATTCAGTCCAACAATTACCAAAAGTGTGTTTTTTGTTGCCTCCCGTTGAGATATTCCAGTTGGGATCTACTCCCGGTTGCCTTAAATTTATTAAAGTATATTCTTCCTAGACAGATGGGACGATATTAAAAGCACGATTTTAAAATCACGTACGGTGTTGAGTCACAACCGTTAACGCCTGACTCCAACAAAACTTTAAGATTTAAAAAGAACTAAATCTCTATAAAGTTCCTCTAACTTCTTGAGGTTCCTTGGTTTGAATTTGAAAGCTTTCCCCTAAATACGAAGGCAAACTATGAAAGTTTGTTTGCTCAGAAACTTTTTGCTTTAGTAGAGCTTGATCAATAGAAGCGAACTTGAAAAGTTGAAACGAAAAATTTTATTGAAAAGTTGATTGATGGTAGAGAACTTGAGAATTGTTTTGATTAAAATGTTCATATCTTCGAATTTTTTTGTCTGACACTTGTCAAGAAGAATCGTCAGAATGTAGAGCGAAGGAAAGGAGCGGCTATTTACAGGAAAAAGCCGAGCCGTGATTGGCTAAAAAAATATCAATGAGAGAGCGTCATTAGTGCGCAATCCTTAAGCTGTACACGAATTCTTTTTGTCGGCAAAGGGCGGGGTTGGAAGTTTTGACAAAAGTCGCTTCAACAACCGATAGATGGAAAGGAGAGCGGCCTTGGGCAAGAATAAAAATGATGACAGTACATCATAATTATGATGACCTCTCCTTTTCCTGCGCTCTCCATTCTGACGATTCTTCTTGACAAGTGTCGGACAAAAAGCTTCGAACATAAAAGCATTCTAATCAAAGAAAAATTTTATCTGCTGATTATAAGCGTGAGAAAAGTAATGTCTTGAAGCGTCCAGCAAAATGTTCGTTCACGTTTTGGCTCTTTGATTTTTTTATTGAGATTAATTAGATAAAACAATCTGATGACTATTAACGAAGATAATATAATAATCTATACCGCATACAGTGATTTTGGATCAAATATTCATTAATTGAGGCTGTCATACCCGGTTTAGGCAGGACTAACGAAGAAAAAGAACTTGGTGGTACATACGCTCCCAGTATTATGGCCCTAAAGTAAAAGCAAAATGAAGTTATATATCAAGCTGAATTGGATGCGAAAGTGATGCACAATTTTATTAATTTTTGTTGCGATAACACCACCGACTATAAACCGGCTGAGCAGTAACGCTTTTGTCTCAGCATGTACGGGAGGTCTGAGAATTAAATCTCGGGCCAGTCAAGTCCAACACAATGTTGCCAACGGCTTGCCACAGCTGCGACATTTCTTCGAAAGGAGTTGTGTTGCCCGGGCGCACGATGCGGATATATGCACCACCAGCTCGTTACACGCTTCGGTGTAATACAGCAAGTATAAGGAAAAATTTGATCTGAAATTTACCCAATAAAGTGTCTTTTGTATAGCTTAGTTTTGCATTTGAGTAGTTATATAAAACAGAATTGGAAAAATGCACTTTGCAACAGCTACTGTATTTTATCAAGAATATATACAGTAACATTAGAGAAACACTGCATATACTGTTAGGCGCTCCTGAAAAATGATAGTTGGGAATGACTATGTGCGTAGTGCCTCGTGAATTCACTACATTTATTACAAGATCTTCCGATTTTTCAACCTATTTTGGGATTTTTGGTTATGTAGCAAGAAAATTTTCTACAACTGGCACTGTTAGTACTTAGCTCACCGCTTTGCGCTAGCATCACTAAGCATGGACACCATATATGACACCACATTAGCAATTTACAACAAAAGTACGCTATAGGCATATTTCAAACTAGTTTGTTATCATCAGGCGTCCATAACTGTGTAATTGCCTACTACAAATTTTGAACCTAAAATTAGCCTACTTGCTAGTAAACAAATTGCTATAAACAATGCTAGTCAACGCCCATCGCCCCATACGAATAAATTTACTCCTATGTGCTTTGAAACTTGTCAACAAAATATTGAACAAATACAGGCATTTCCTTTTACTGAGAAACTTTGCTAGTTACAGAAAAATATGGCCTTTTGAAAGAGCCACGTAATAGTATGTTTTAAAATTTAGAGCTGCCAATTTTCTGCTGGATAAATAAGATTCCATAGTTTCCTATCACTCCTCAGATTGCTTAAAACATTAATTTTTTTGATGCACAGCTGGACAGCGTTGTTTCGAGCTGTTAGCTCCCATCAGCAGCCCTCTGCATATCCAACCAAAGGTCTTCCACAACTGGAAAAATCTCTCGGTCGAACTGCACAAACCTTAATAACTCGCACAGTAGCCAGAGGTGGAGTCCTTCGCCTCGAGGACGTCCTCGAGGACACATTTTGAAGTCCTTGGTCTTGGCCTCGAAGCCTCAAGTTCTCCAAAATTGGCTTGTCCTCGGCTCGATGACAGCACTATTTTTGAACCGTTGAAATTTCGTTGGAAAACGCCAGAAACCTTGCGGAAAACTGCAAAAACCTTTTTTTTGGTTTCCTCAAGTAGAGGTCGCCTGAAAAAGAATTTTTGAAGACCTTTTTCGCCTGAAAAAAATTTTGAAGACCTTTTTTGTTGAGATCGCCTGAAAAAAATTTTTGAAGATCTTTTTTCTTTTTTTTTTGGAGAACACTTGCGTCTGCGTCCTTGGTCCTTTGCCTTGGCCTCGAGAGGATCTGTGCTTGGCCTTGGCCTTGAAATTTTTTTGTGTCCTTGGCCTTGGCCTCGAGCCTTGTGTCCTCGACTCCACCTCTGACAGTAGCTAAGGTTTTGTAGGGAATAAACGATTTTTCACTTGCGGAACTTCACGAAACTAGTGAAAAATCGCTGGGCTCTTGTAGTAAGGACAGCCATAGGCTATCCTTAATACAAAGGCTCTCCTCTGCGTGACCACGGAAATCAAAACTGAACAAGCTTGACGCCCTTCGTGGTCGACTCCTGGAAACTCAGAACGACTTCCACTGGCAGTTAGGTGGCCAGAACAACCACCAACTCTGCAGCCGCAAGCTGCTCGCGTAATTGTTGTACAGAGCTCCTAGAAAGCCTCTGCCACTGCGCAAGCCACTAAACTTTGTCCAGTATGGCCGAGGGGTTTGTCCAGTTGGGGAATACATTTGGTTTTGATATGCTGAGGGCTGCTGATGAGAGCTAATAGCTTGAAACAGCGCTGTCCAGCTCTGTGCATCAATGACTCGAGCTGCTTGCGGCTGCAGGGTTGGTGGTTGTTATGGTCGTCTAACTGCCAATGGAAGTTGTTCTGACTTTCCAGGAGTCGACCACGAAGGACGTCAAGCTTGTCTAGTGTTGATTTCTGTGGTCACGCAGAGGGAAGTCCTTGTATTAAGGATAGCCAGAGATGGGGGTTTAAAAAACACATCAAAAAGCGCAGGCGCTAATTCTGAACCAAAATTTTTCTAGTTTAAAGCGCAAACGCAAATTACACTACCAAAATTTTTTAAGGTTAAATCGGAAGCACAAATTCCGCAACCAAAATTTTTTAGGCTTAATGTGCAAGCGCAAACTTTGCAACCAAAACATTTCAAGTTTAAAGCGCAAGTGCGAATTCCTCAACCAAAATCGTAAAAGCTTAAAGCGCAATTGCAAATTTTGTAACCAAAATTCTGAACGCTTTATTGCGCAAACACAAATTCTGCAACCAAAAATTGAAAACAGTACTGGGTTATTCCATTATATTTCAAAAAACTTTAAGCGTTTTTAAACCCAACTTCTGGAAAAAAGTCAATTAACCATTTTATAGGCAGAGGCTAGTGTACTTATCAACTTGCAAAAAAATTTTTTTCAAATCGGTTCAGTGGTTGCTGAGATATTGAAATTCACCACTAGATGGCAAACGCGAGTATAAATATAGTTAGATTTTACGAGTTTTACTAAAGGTATCGACTTGGTATTTGTGTCTAAATACATGTTTTGTGGGGCAAGAAGTCAGAATTTTGGGTTATTTTTATGATAATTTCTCTGAAAAGTCTGTTATTTTAACTTTTTTTTTATATTTAGGGGCTAAGTTGAGGCCCGAAAATGGGAATGAAAGATTGTACAAAAAAAAACAAACAGATAATATGCCTTAAAGTCTAGACAATAAACATTTTTCATTGCTTTTTATTTTGTTCATGACAATTATGGTCTTTATCACCAATGTTGTATTTTTTGAGACAAGCTTCCAAAAATTCCTACTTTGTTTTTTCAAGCCTTAAATTTATTGCTTGCTTTGTATGAATACAAATATCGATTGTTTAAAAACAATTACAGTTGTTTCATAATTATACAACAAAAATATCGCTAGCCTATGTATCAGAACCAAGAAATTTACCTTATTGTGCAATAATCATAGATCAATCTCTTTAGTGCTTCATTATGAGTTTAGTTGCCATGAATGATTTTCATTCGATTATCTTTCACCAAATGATATGAATTAGTGATTGTTTGTGCAAATTAGGTTATATAAAGTGCTAACTAAAATTAATCAAAGTTATATTGATCATTCTCACCAATTTCGCATGCATTGTTTTAGCGCTAGCATGCAAAATACTTTAATTTTCTTAGCTATTTTTAGAGCAAAGTGTTCAATTTTCGGCCATTTATTAAAACTTTACGCAATAGTTATCAAATAACAGAAAAAAAATTAATAAACCTAGACTGCTAATTGCATTGATTTAATAAATAAGGTCAATTAAAGTTTGCGTCTCAATGTTATAAGGATTAACTTTTTAAATTGTGCTCATTATGAAAAAAATGTAGGGGTATCCTTACATCTCCCCAAAAAACATTTCCCTGAAAGACACTTTCCAGAAGAACATTTCCCTGAATGTACACTTTCCAGAATACACTGTTAAAATTTTTGGGTCCAGCTGACCCAAAAAATCCTGGTCAAAGACCTTTGACCCAAAATTTTTGGGTCAAAATTTTTGGGTCATTGTAAAATTTTGGGTCGCCGTTAATTTTGGGTCAAAAAATTTGGGTCGAAGTAAAATTTTGGGTCAACGTTTTTGGGTCATTACAAAAATTTGGGTAAGCGAAAAATTTTGGGTCAAAGTTTTTGGGTCATTGCAGAAATTTCGGTCAGCAAAAAATTTTGGGTCAAAGAAAAATTTTGGGTCAAAGTTTTTGGGTCATTGCGAAAATTTGGTTTAGCAAAAAGTTTTGGGTCAGTGCAAAATTTGGGTCAAAAAAATTTGGTTAAAGAAATAATTTGAGTCAAAGTTTTTGAGTCATTGCAAAAATTTGGGACAGCAAAAAGTTTTGGGTTAAAATTTTTTGGTCATTGCATAAATTTGGGTCAGTAAAAAATTGAATCAAAGAAACACTTTAGGTCATCGCCAAAATTTGGGTCAACAAAAAACTAGGGCCAAAAAATATTTTCTAAGTATTTGGGTTAATACAAAAATTCGGTACAACAAAAAATTAAGTCAAAGCAAAAATATAAGGGTCAAAGATACATTCTAGTCAATGCAAAAATTCGGATCAGCATAAAATTAAGGATCAAAAAATTAAAACACATTACAGAATGAGAAATGTTTCTACTGTGGAATGAGTTTCTATGTGGAATGTTTCTATGTAATAAGTGTTTTTTGACTAAGGTCTACATCTGCATCCACCCCAATAATTTGACTGTGGTCTGCTTGTGAATCACTTGAAATCGGGGAAAAAACCTTTTGAAATTTTGGTGAAGACCTTTTTTGGATCTGCACTTAATTTGCTGACGTGAAAAAAATTGTGGTCGAGGTTCATCCCCCCCAATGTTGAAAATATGGCAAAATTGGGGTAGAATCGCAAATTATTCCCCCTCCAATGTTCAACAAGGATCGGCACCCCTGCAAGTAAGAAATCTACTAAAATTCAAAAATCTAATAAGATTCAAAATTTTGTTCCAGTGAATTTCCTTAATACCAATATCAGCAAGGTTTTTATATTTGGGCTGTTTTAAAATTGTTTTTGAGGCTATGATAAAGTTTTTGATCGTTTAAATTTGTTGACTAAGTCTATTGGGTTCAAAGAAAATTTAATATTAGAAATATTTAGAGTCAGTTGTATTTGTTAACTAAAGTTTATTGACAATCTTTAAGATAAATATAAATCAAAAATTTAGGTTCGGTGACATTTATTAAACTGACTTATTTATTAAGGTGTTACTGTTCATCTCGCTGAGTTAAATGCGTGGAATGTATAACGCAATCTGCGAAGATAATGCCTTGTGTGCTAATTATCACCCTTTATTGTTTGCAATTTTTAAAGCAAGACGTTCTAATGCGTATAATGCGTAGTGCTGTTCAAAACTTTTGTTGTTTATTTTAATTACTGGACGCGGTTGATAATCGCACCTCAGCAGACAGTTTGCTTTTTACCACGTGATGACCTAGATAGAAACTGGTATAATAATAGTAAACCGACTTGCTGAGTAAACCGATTTTAGCAGCGGCAGAAGAGAGAGAAAAAGTGCTGAGCAGTTATTTTGATCAAATTTGGAAAAAATTTGATATGTTATATTAGCATAATCCTTGTTTATGTTAAGTTATTGCAGTTCCTATTTAAGAACTTATAATAAGCTTTTATAAAAAGTTAAAAAATTAAGCGTTGGCCTAAGAGAAAAAGAGATAAAAAAAGCTCGAGAATAGCTTCTCCACAACAACAACTGTGAAGCCAACAAAAAGATGTTGGATCAGCGAAGGTTTGACAGAAAAGAGAAATTGGGATTTCGTTCAATTAATGATGCCTGCTGCATTGTAAATTTGTGAGTTAATATTAATCGTAAAACAATTTTTGTCGATAATTAGTGTTGATTCTTCACAAAAATGTTTAACAGATTTGGTTCAATTGCAAACTACATTGTTTGATTTAAAATTAATTGAAGTAAATTGCCAACCCCTATCTGTTTTTTTTTAACAAACATGCGGAAGTAAAAGTCTTTTGTTTATTTTGAGCACATGGCGTAATGGTAAGAAGGTATCAAATATGGTCATGCAAGCGATGTGATTGGGCAAAATATTTTTGTTCAAAATCAATATAATAGTTGTGGATGCTGGCTATGGCAATGGTAGAAACATGTCAAGGTAAGTGAATTACACTGTCTTCTTTTTCATAAGAACCAGTGAATTTTAGATTTAGGCAGTTCTTAAATTTTCACGAAGTTTTAGCTTGATTTGTTCATGAAAAGTATTGGAAATTGAAGTGACGCTCCATTTACGGCGAGCTATAAGGAAGGAGATTAGAGGGTTAGCTAGCTTATCGTTTTCTGAGGTACGCACTTGCGCTGCACCTATTTTACTTGCGACAGCGTTTGCGCTGCACCTATTTTACTTGCGATAGCACTTGCGCCGCAATTTATCTTTAAACGCTTGCGCCGCAAGTATTGGAGCAATAATAAGCGCAATTCAAATACGAGTAAAAATGATTGTTTTTAAATCAACTGAGATTAAACTTTAGAAAAGCATTGATAACGTAAGTTCATAAAAACCTCGTCATGCCAAATTGCTTTCGTCTATTGCTTGCAAAACTTCGATTGAATTCACAACAAGGGTCTTCTTTTGCTGTAACTTTTTTCTGAAATATTTGCCGATTTTTCAAATTTTCCAATTGAGTATTTCAAAGAATGGTATGGAAAAAAAAAATTTTCAAACAGAAAAATTAGTGTGTTGTTTTGACGTTTGCAGGCCAGAGTTTTAAAGCTTAACGTTTTGCGTGCATTCAAGCACGCAAAAGGATTGAAAAAAAAATTGTTGTAATTGTCTTTCTAGAACTACGCTACATGTTCCTTAAAAATCTTAAAATTTCATTGGGCAAAATGTAACGCGTTGCTTGCAACAGCAATAGTCTTACGTCTTATACAGTAATTCAAAACAAGAAACAACAAAAACTACTATTTACAACCTTTTTGCTAGACCGGAAAGATTTAAAAGATATTGCTAACAAAAGTGACAGCATCGGTAGCTCTTAACTATTAGATGGTTTAACTTTTTTTAAACAAAAAACACCATAATTTTTTTAGTATGCCCCATTCGTCAGAGTGTGATGCTAATTGCTCCAGGAGCACAAATGTTTCGAAGCTGGTCACCAATTTTTTTGACGGGCCATTAGACAAAACAACGATCGCGAAGTCGTTTTCTTGCCAGCACATGACGACTTTATTAGTGGAATTTAACACCCCAATTCTCTGAAGTGTAGGAGTTAAGCGTCTTTTTTTATTGGTTAAAGAGGCTATTCGCTCAATGCGAGCGGGGTTGAGCGATGCGCATTTTTCCAAATGTTAGTATTTTTGAGAGAAAATCAATAATTTTATGTTTACTGATTGGTAGCGAGATAACTTGTTGTAAATAACGTATCGTATTGGTTTCGTTCCTTAACCGAGTGCAGTTTGAGCATACTGGACCAACTAAGGTGGATTTACACTGTAATCCTTTTTCGTCTGCTTTTGTCTGTTTTCGTACATTTTTGCTTCTCTATGAAACATAAGTATGCGCTTTTTTAGTCCGCATTTTTGTTACTCCATATCTGCGCTAAGTAAAGTGTATAACATGGTGATAAAAATTTTGTTGAAAAATTTCGTGTATGGAAGATGTAAGCGAATTTCAAAATAGAACTGTACCCTTTACAAAAATTTTTGTTTTGAAAACTTTTATCTAAAATGTTACGGTCTGGTTAGAATTTAGACATGTAAAACTGCGGACAAAAAACAACATACTTTTTCATGGAGAAGCTAAATACGTTCGAAAACAAACAAGAGCGGACAAAAACGGATACTGTGCAAATACACCTTTTAAAATCATACTTTTCAAAACGTCACACTTGCGCGTGCTGTTGCGCTTGCGTCGTAATTATTTTGGGGGGCTTGCGTAAACGCTTGCGGCGCAACTTTCATGCTTGCGCTGCCCACCTCTGATCATTCTTCTGAGAGATGTAAGATACCAGTATGATTTGTAGATTAGGCGGTAAATGATTTGATTTGTAGGCTAGCTCTTTCGCATTTTTTGAAGTTGCTGGAGCAGCAATAATTGCTAAAAAGTGACTACTTCACCCAGAAACTTTATGTTAAGTAGAGGAAAACGTGAATGAAGATTATTCACTCGCACATTTTAAGGTCAAAATTTTAGTTTTAGAGCGTGGGTAACAGGTTTGAACTGGTATAAAATTTAGAGAATCGATTTAAATTTTCGGTAAAAATTTCTAGTGCAGCAGTAGTCTTCCTAATTGCTTTAATTTTACATGCACCATCGAGTCACTTCGAATTCTGTCTGTCTGACAACATTTTCTGTGTTTCTAGTTTTAATAGGCGCAGATAATCGTTGCTATTTACATTTTTTAGTGTTTTTCTGGTTGTGGTATTTTTTTAAACTATTGATTACTTCATTACATAATTTTAGTTAACTGTAGTAATGCAATTTTGTGATTTTCAAGATATTATGTTTTTTAGGCGCATCTGAGCATAAAATGCATTATCAATATATGACCATTTTTGCTTTTATTTTTTTTTATATAAGGTGCACTAAATTAAATCATGGAAAATATATTCTTATCCATACAAAAGACGCACCTTCATTTTCTTACGAAATGAAAAATACTTCAGGTGTTCCTTATGATACAAAAAATATGTTACGTTGACTGAGTAATGTGATTTCAGTGTTTAGTTGAATTGTTGATACCATTGATTATACTGCTTTTCTGATTTTCGGCAATCTTGTTTTTCTCTATTTATAGCACAATCGTACGATCCCAGTTTTAAAAACCAATACTAAACCAAGTTATTCAACTTTTGTTGATTTGGTATTTATTTTTTTTAGAAGATAATGCAATTGTGAGCTCATGGGTTACTGCAAGAACCTACGTTTTTTACGTACGTTGAAGTGCTCAATTGTTAAAACCATACATAAAAAAAAATTTACCAGATGTCTGGTTTTAAAATTTATTGTTTTCAACACAGTTTTATTTTGTTAAGTCTTTCTGTTTTTGCTATACGCTAGCATATTTAACTGATTCTCAGAAAACACCATAGTGTTGGTATGCAAATTAACAAATTGCTACAACCAAAAAATAATTTGGGTCGTGGCGACCTAAAGGCTTTGGGTCATGGTGACCCAAATTGTTTGGGTCGTGGCGACCCAAACTTTTTGGGTCGCGGCGACCCAAATTGTTTGGGTCGCGTCGACCCAAATTTTTTGAGTCGTGTCGACCCAAATTGTTTGGGTCGCAGCGACCCAAATTTTTTGGGTCGTCCTGACCCAAAAATTTTTACAGTGTATACATTTGCCGAATGGACATTTCCCCGAAAACCTATTTTCCAGAATGGACACTTGCCAAAATGTACATTTGGCCGAATGGACATTTCCCCGAAAACCTATTTTCCAGAATGGACAGTAGGACACTTGCCAGAATGTACATTTGGCCGAATGGACATTTCCCCGAAAACCTATTTTCCAGAATGGACAGTAGGACACTTGCCAGAATGTACATTTGGCCGAATGGACATTTCCCCGAAAACCTATTTTCCAGAATAAAATTACACTTCCTCGAAAATCCTTTTTGATAAAATTTGTTTTGAGAAAAATAATAAAAATGTTCATTTTTAAAAAAATTTTCGATAACCAATATTGACTTTTGATTATCCCTAAATCTCAGGGCATTACTGTAACAGTTTTCCTATTAAATAAGAATTATATCCAGAATCGGTCAATTTATCTACAATCATCTACGTGCTTCAAACGTAGTTGGCGTAGAAACTAAATATCGATTAAAGATTGTTACCTTGTATTTGACGGCGATTATTCTAGTTCGGCATTTCGCCAGCAAATCATCTGCATCTTTTTTAATTCTTCAGCGAGGCGACCCGATCAACGTGAGTCGCATTAGGGCAGGATTCGGAGGTTTTAACTTGTACTTATATTGTTGGGGACATCTCAGCCATTCTTTATTGGTTGCAAGAGGATCAAACCGTTTACCATATCATTGTTTGTCGACAAAATCCGGTCCTTTATGAAAAAATTGACCAATCTTGATGATTATTGTATTAAGATAAAGATGGCTACATGGACTTTGTAAACAACAGGCACAGTCAAACAAATGACGCTCTTATCATATTCATTAAGGAATAAGGTTATTTTGACCCCGGTTTAAATATTTTTGCGGCAGGGGCAGCTGGTAATGGAAGCTGAAAAAGCTGCAGCATAACCTGCATTGTCTGTTCGTTTGTGTTTTTTTATTAATATTTTTATTTTGGAGGTTTTTAGCTGGGGCGACCAGTAAATAATTAATCACCTTTACCCTCCCCCTCTCTCTCGCTCCACCGCAAAAATTGAAAAATTATTGCATTTTTAAAGCTCTTTTAATATAAAAAGATTTTTGGAAACTTAAGAAAAGCTGGTCACTTTGCAGCTTTTATAACGCATTAAAATTGTATGCAGTGATGTCACAGCTAGTCTTTCTTTGCTCTCTGTTGTGATAAACAGACAAAAACAAGCTGCGGCTCGCGTAGCTTTTTGGCTTGTTGAGAAATGTAAAAATGTGTTTCTGGATAGCAAGCTTTGAACTGTTGAATAATTGAATATATCACATCTTGTGCTGTTGTGGGATACTGCGGTTGGTATAGACTGTAGAGTCGTGGAAGGATATACGCTAAACTAGAACGTGACGTCACAACTGATATCCGGGGACTTCGCGACAGTATCCAAATTTGACTAAACTTTATTACGCTTTTAGATAGTGACCCAATTGCGATGAATTGGTTAATATGTGGTTGTTGATAGTCAGATGAATAATTCAATTGCGCCTCTTGCAAATTTTTTTCACTAACTTCAACAGCTACTGGTTATTTTCTTTCGATATTTAAATGTCTCGAAAAGTTGAAAATAATAATCAAGCAACGTCAATTCTGTAATTATACAGCCAAAGCCATTTATGGCATTCTTGGTCTTAATAATATTGCAGATCAGTATTTCTTCGTGGTTAAAATACCTGTCGTAAAGATTAAACTACAGAAGTGTACTGATTACGTTTCGTCAATTTTTGTTTAATTAGATCAAATAAAGTTTTTACATCTGCATTTTTGTTTTTTGAAGAATTCCAATCATCAAAACAGCGACTAAAACTGCCAGGCTTCTACAAGCGATGTTATGTTAAACCATGGTTAAACGCATATTTAAATAAAGAATTAATGTTCAAGGAGAAATAATGTCTATCCATAAGGTTTTGAAACATGTCTTCAGTCGCACGCCGGTAACGACGGCCAAATCTTGAATCGAACTTTCGACGTCAGTGATATCAATCTAAACTAGTTTTTCTTGTCCGTGCCCAGGCCTCGGCGTGCTGCTTTTGCATTTGAGACATTACAATAGATGATCCATAAATTTTGAATAATCAGAAAGTGTGGTAAAGTGTATGGTTTAATTTGGTAGTTGCATTACGTTAAAACGCCTGCAACGCTTTTTTGTTATTTCGTAATCTTAATTGCATGTTCATCTCTGCGTTAAACGCAAACATTTTGCTTGAAAAGTAGTTTCCGCTGTGCAGTTTAACTGATAGTAGATTTGCAGTATAACTAGAACAGTATTGCCGGTTGTATTAACGGTAGAAACAATCTGAACTAACACACGATCAGTCAATTCATTTAAAATATATATATTAAAAACTAAAATGCTAAAATCGATTTCGGTCGCAATGGACCATCATCAGTATCTGAAAAAAAACAAAAATTTAGAAATACAGAGACTGGGCAAAAAGACTGCAACAGCTACTGCAAAAACTATGGATCATAAAAAAGACGTCACTGCTTAGAAAAGGCAAGTATAAACAAACGCGCAGAACAGTGCATCAGAAAAGAGCAGTAGCAAACACTAAACAGTAAAAAGATCAAAAGGTGTAACGGTGTAAGTTAGAGTAGAACAAGGAAACTACATTACAGAAAATATGGTTTTGTTAATATTAATTTTCGCTTTGAGTTTATGGATCCATTGACTCTCATAAATATCTAAATTACTAGGGTCATAGGGTTTAAATACATAGGTAATTTCGTAGCACTCTGAAAGCTGAGGGTTAATTTGGTCGTGGTGAAAGTTAGCAAAATGGAGACGGAGAACAGCGTTATCATTTTTTTGTTGAGTATTGGCTTTCCATTGGCTACGGTGGGTGTAAAATATTGTCGAGTAGGATGTTTTTCACTGACAGGATCCCCAAAATTGGCACACATGACGCATTTATTAATTCCCATATTGAGTACTAATTTCAACTCTCTAGGTTTTGCCGTTCTTTAGTTGTGAGCAAATCAATCCTCATCTTCCAAAATTCGCGAACAAAAAAAAAGTACTGCGCTTACGCCAAGTCTCAATTACGGCATAATACTGGTATTGAGAATTTACTACAACCAACACACAGTTGGAAACTGGTCTACGCAAGAAAAATAAATCGGGTGATTGGGACTTTTGACTGACTACACAACATTGAACTAGAAAAACATTCAAACATTTGACCTGAAAATCACAAAGCTCCTTTACCATCTCCGAGCAAAAACAACTTGGTAACATAATATTTAGTGACTACTAATTTCAGTATGCCATGCAGGACTATCTCTTTTAGCTTGAACCCATCTGCAGGAACGTTCTTTTATATGATTTCGGTTTGTAATTTTTCTCGAAGCAATCTCGTATCAAACACCAGCAGTAGTTTGCCATCATATGAGTATAAAACTTTGCCATTGGAGTATAAAACTGCCCTTTAAATGTAGTTTCATTAGAATGGATGACTATTGACTAACTAAGCCTTCTGGTAAGTTTTCCATTCTTACAGCAAGTAAATCTTTTACCTTAACGAATGTTATGACAAGCGTTATCGCGTTTTTTGACTATTTAAAGTGGAATTTAGCGTGGAATTATTCAATGTGAAAACTACTACAGTATTTTCAAAGGGCATCAAAACAGAAAATTGTGTTTGTACAATAGTGTCAACCCTTAGGTCCGGTTTACACTGGGCGAAGTGTGCGGCAAATCTCGTGCATGTGTACCCTTAGTTTATTTTACCAACGGGCAGCTTTTACACTGATAATTAAGGCGATACGCCGGATGTACCAAATTTTTATTTAAAGTAAACAAACAATACGCACGTATGCTCACAATTTTACGCTCAATGTAGTGTAGACCGGAGTAACGTGCAACTGCTGTTTTCTACATTTAGTTTTAAATCAGGAGTTGGATCTTTGACAAAATTACATGAAATGCAACTGATAGTAGGTGTCACGAATAATAATTTTGAATGCCTGAGATATGATTATTCGCTGTTTTTTAACGTGTGCGTGACTGATTTACTACTTTTGCCGCTTTATTGGTTTAGAATATTCGAGATAATTTCTTTCTGGTACAGTATGCTGTTTTCTGCAGTTATCGATGTTTGGGTTGTATACGACTCTTAATTGCTATATTTAGACTTGAAGTTTGTGACGTCATAATTATGTCGAAATTTGTTTATCATAAGCTCGTGTATTTTTCGATTGTGACGTTTCAAGGATTTTTCTGGGGTATTCGATAGTTTTTGTTGTAGTATAAATAGGCGTGTCGTGTTTCATTCTAATATTTTAATATTTTAAGAGTGGGTGATTTTAGATATTAGTTTTGTTGGCAGTTAAGCCGAGTTTGTGTATCTGGGGTTGGCTCGTATAGCCATTTAGTAAAAAAGTGTTAGTGGAGCGATTTTGCTCAGTGAGTTGGTTTGTGTTTCAATCTTAAACAGAAGTTTTAATTTAAGATTGGTGTGCTGCTTTCTGAGATTCAAGAAGCTAAAGGAACTATCAACTGCCATTTTCGATTCGTCAATAACATCTCAGTCGTTTTCTAGTTTCAGCCGACGTGAGCAATTCTAGAGATTAAAGGTTGTACTCTAGCCAGGAGCATAGCCAGGGGGGCATTGGCCTGAAAAGTATGCAAAATTGCACGTTTTTAGAGCTTTTGAGGCCGATTTTTGTTAAAAAATGAAAACAGCCGCTCCAAAGGGATTTGGGCGCCGAAGTTGAGAAGGAGTTGCTGGAAGAACCGTTTGAATTTCCAATTTCGGCCGAGAAATCCGGAGATCACCTGTTTTTGGGTCGAAAAACCGTCCGAATTTCCGATTTCGGCCAAAAAATTCGTCTCAATTTCGGTGAAGACCCTTTTTTTTTATTTTTTTTGAAGATCACCTGATTTTGGGCCGAAAAACCGTCCGAATTTCCGATTTCGGCCGAAAAATTTGTCTCAGTTTCGGATAAACCGTTTGAATCTGATTTAAAAGCAATGAATATTTGGGTCAAGGTCGCTTACAGTTGTCTTACTCTTTCAAAAAAGCCCCCTCCCTTTTCAAAATCTTGGCTATGCGCCTGACTCTAGCCAAGTATCAACGATCGCGACAGTAGCTTAAACAAGAACATAAGGCTCCGCTTCGACTGCAAGAGTCAGTGAAAGATTACCCAAACTTGTTTTAAAGTGTTATTCTTATTATTACAAGACAATTGAAATACACTGGGACCGCTATTTGTTGTAATAAAATTGATTGTGTAGTTTAAGAAAGGATAATTTAATTCTGTGACCTAAAGCAATGTGTTTTAATGAGCTGGAAGTTTCTTTATGTAGTTATACAATACACAGAGTGTAATTGGATATTTACGAGAGATGAGAAAGTTTTGGAAAAACGCGGGTTTAATAGGCGGCTATTCGGTTATTGCCAAGCTGCTGGAAAATTTGGCAATCTTTGTTAGCAACAAGGTGCTTTTCAGTTGGCTTAGAGTCTCACAGTATTTAATATATCTTGAATATAAGAAATTCAAGGCCTTGATAAAAAAACTCGAATTCCCTGACAATGATTTAAACAAAAACTTTTTATTTGTAGAATATCCTAAAAATTTTGGAAGTCTAAATTTAAATTAATTTGAGTTAGCTTAGCCCCAGTTAGTTTTGTAGTCAATATAATTTGGACGTCGGGATCAGTCTGCACAGTATAAACTTAGTATAAAATGTCCGCAGTAGGTAAATGTTAAAAAACCTTTCGAACTGAAAACAAAACAAAGCAAAGCGATAGAATTGACATTATCAATAGATTGAGCCTTTTACTGCTATATATATATATTTTTTTTTTGTGGATTTTTGGAAATGTGTGGAGTTTGTGGGATGGTAGTGGGAGTAGTATTGAGAGCTGCAGACACTTTTTCAAGCATCCACAGCCGCTCTGAGTGAAGGTATTCCCCAGCTGGACAAGACTCTTGGCCGAACTGGACAAACCTTAGGTTGGTACAATATAAAACAGATCTAAGAGATTTTCTTCGCGATTCAGTAGTTTTTTTTTAATTTTTTTTTTTTTTGTGGTAACTTACTGCTCCAGTATATAAATCGCACTCGATGCAAACAAATGCAATGTTACAATCTAATCGATTTAAACAAGTTAATGCTGATAAAGTGATAAGGATTGTCAATTATTGGTTTTGTTTATGTATGATCTTAGCCAATCGTCCAATCGCTTTATTTTAACCAATCGTCCTATCTGGTATCCTATTTTGCCGTATTTTAGTTCATTTTAACCTAACGCAGTTTGTACTCTGATAAACGTGCACTCCGGGTGTATCTAACTTTTGTTGAGATGACGTTCGTATACGGCCAACAAGAACACGCCCGAACCCAGCCCGAACCCGAAAACTTAAGCCCGAAACCGAAAAGTGATTGCAGCCAAACCAGGCCCAAAAAAACCTGAAAGTTAAGTAAGGTAGATCTAAAAAATGTTTGTGGTTATTGCTCATATGCCATTGAAATAAAACCACTTACAGCTAATCAGTTGTGACGTAATAGTGTAATTGTAGCGTATCAATCATATTGATGCTAAAACAAAGTCGTCTTTTATATTGCAAAATTATTTTAATTAGTACGCTTTTATAGCATGTAAAAAGCTACAGTACAAGGCACGTACGAACATCAAATCCGAATTGAGCCCGACAGTTTGTCAATTTTAAGCCCAAACCCGACCTGAAGAGCCTGGCTGGGCTTGCAAATGTGGCTTGTGATTTTATTGCGATGTAGACGACACTAAGTCTTGTTGAAAAACTTCTTAAATGTTTCCAATGAGGCAACTGATCTGCAAGCAATTCTATAAGAAAGACAGTACATGTGAGGAATAAGGCTCATCCTTGTATTGCATATTCGTTTACTAGGCTGCAAGAGCATTGCTCAGTTGGTTCATTGATAGCTGCATTCTTGTAAGACAAGCGCTTCGGCTCTTAGCGCTGGACTTTAATTTGCTGAGTTTGTGAAAAGCAGCTATTTTAAGCCCCGGTCTACTTGTGCATAAAATTGTGAGCGTATATTTTTAGTTTGATTAAAGCAAAAATTTGGTATACGTCCAGTGAACAGCCTTGAGAGCGTTCAAGTTGCTAGTTGTTGAAACAAACTAAGAACAATCTACGCTTGGACGCTCACGATTTTACGCCGAGTGTAACCCGAGTCTTAAAAAGTCTGCTGATTCATTTTGAATAATTGAGGAACCACTGATCTTATTGAAACTACGGCACTTGCAAAAAAGTCGAAAAAACATGTAAGGCAATGCTGGAATAATACGTGAAGTATTCTTTAATATAGCAGCCCTGCATAAATAAAATACTAAAGGCCTCAAAGGTGAAAAAAGAAGCTATCTGAAATATTATTGGTCAATCGAAACCGTGATGGCAGATTCAACCAAAAAAGCTGACGACGAAAAAAGCCTTCGAAAATTTTTCTACTTGAAAGTGGTTGACTTTGCTGAAAATGCCTCCATGCACGGGGTCAACTACATCTTTAGGAAAAACAGTTTCTGGCTAGTAAGGTAAGGTTGGAATTTCTAACTGCTGTTATAACCCTGTTTTAATCAGGAGTTTTTAAACCTTAAAAAAATCACCTCAATTATATTAGATAAACCAAAAAAGCTAAGCGCGAATGTTCGTATTATGTCTTGGTTTTTATTAAAATTAATGATGCCAATACTGAATGGTATGACCAATTTTTCCAATCGTTGGCTTAAAAATTAATAACGTCAACGGCCAATCAAGTTTTATGAGGCCGTGTTTGTGCTAGGTACTCATCGTAATGGATTAGGAATAGTTTCATTGGATATGCTGCAGCTGCTACGTCATCATATTAGCTACAGCACTTGCTGGTTTCTTTGGAAAAATGAATTCTATTGATAAAATGAATGTTAATCCTACACCAACCTCTTGTTTTTGTTATAATTGCGTATTTATCCTCCTCAAAGACGTAGCCAGGATTTTTGATAGGGGGAGGCACAAACCACATGCAATGACGTCATCAGAAATTTTTGAAAGAGGAACTTTTTGTGGGGCAAAGATATTGTAGAATGGAAGATCAGAAGCCGTGGCATGTTTGGCACTTAACCAGGATTTTGCTAAAGGAGAGGGCTTAAACCAAGAGATTAAAAGTGAAAATGTGTAAATCAGAACTCGGGGGACGTGTTGAGTAAACTAGTGTTACTCAAACGCATCACAAACGGGGTCTGGGGGCAAAGCCTCCAGTCGTTGAACAATTTTTTGGAAAAAAAGCTATCTACCACTTGTATTTTAATGCCATTGGAAAACATTTTGCACGTGTTCAGAGCCATTTGAAAAAACTATAATGCTAACATTTGAAGGCCAATTGAAAAAAATTAAATTGTTCAATCCTCCTTTTACTGTACTTGCAATCTAAGTCCCAAACACGTTTAAAGTCTTGCAATTTGGCGTTAAATTTTGTAAGTGATTTGACTCGGGTAGAGGGAAATAAAGTACATTGCCTCCTGCAATATTTCATCAGTAGATAATAATTCGCTCGAAGATTTTCGTGAGAGATTTTTGTTTTGTCATGAAACTAACTAGTATAGACAGTGTGGCCAAGGGGCCCGCTCAATTCAAATTCAATAATTTGTTCAACGAGCATTTCCTCACGCTAATTTTTTCCAAAGTATTTTGTCACTCAAAAACTGGCTAGGTGAAGGTGAATTTTTATTAAAAAATGGTGAAATAAACGGTTATGCCTACTAACCATGTTATTGTCCGGGCCGGGTTTAGATTACGCGGGGCCCCTGTTATGTTGGGAATTTTCGCAACAACTCCCTGCCAAATATAGGCAAAGACCAAAAAAAGTCTTACCAACTGAGCGCGGGGCCCCTGGCACTGTGCCATGTGGTAAATCCGGCCCAGGTTATTGCATTACGTTCATACAAAGGTTAGATGAGGGCCTGAGGTTGCAACGTTTAGAACAAAAACCTTAAATTTTACTCGAGTTATACATTTAATTTGATTGGCAAAAATTGGATTGAGGGGCCCTGGCCCCCTAGTTTTCATATTATTGTTAATTACTGTTGTACGCGTGTACTGTTGTACACGAAGATGCTAAAAGAAGCTGAAACTGAAGAAACAATAGGCTTTCTCGTCACATTTTTATCATTTGTTGCATTTCAAACGGGGGGTGGGCCCCCTTGCCCCCCCTGGCTACGCCTATGATGCTCCTGTTCCAGAACAGCGTCAGACACTAACTATTGGGCCATCTGTACACTTTTCATTGCAATGATTACTGGAGAAATCTGCACCTGCTTAGACGTTTCCAGTGACCCAATGTTCCTGTGGATTTCTTTGAATTTTTGTCCACTAAATTTGCTGCTTTTTCGAAGCCACTAAGCAGAGATAATCATCGTAAAGTGTCTTTACAAAAGACGCAACAACGTGACCAGGGTCGGATCAAACGCACATCATGCAATCTGAGTCGTCTAGAAACGACGTTCTTGCCCTCTTGGTCACGCTGCCGATTAATTATTATGATTATCTAACATGTCACCAAAATTTCTTAGATTAATCTTATTTGCGTTTTTCTATGTCCGCTTTTCAGGCTCGGTTCTTATTTCGGTGCCTGTTTTTACTGCGTCACGGTGAGTCATGCCAAAGAACGTGCTAAATTTGAAAGAACCACGGGTGAAAATCAAAATGTGAACTTTTAAGTCACCAAAAAAAAAAAAAACAACGTCAGCATAATATAGACCTAAACTTCGATTGGCCAATTCCTTCATAGTTTGGCAAGTTTCTGTGGCATGATTTGGCAATGCAGGCGCTCAAAGTTGAAAAGTGGACAGGTAAAATGCTATGTGACGAAATTTTGTTTGGCTTTAGAATTTTCTGGTTATTGCTTGTCTTGGCGGGTATGAGCTACAGCATATACGTTTTTTATCAAACAGTGACGTTATTCTTAAGCTATCCTTCCGTAACAAAAATTCGAACTAAGTTTGAAGGACGGAGCAAATTTCCAGCTATCACCATTTGCAATTCCAACGTTTTTCAGTAAGTTTAATAAAGTATTGGCCATAGGTGGGCACTAGTCCGTCAATAACGAAGCTAACTTTTTCATTAACTCGTTAATCCGTTAAAAAGTTTTTTCACGTTAACGGACTAAATTAACTTCCGATAAGTTCTGTTAACGGACTAAAGTAACTTCCGTTAAAGTTTTTATCGTTAATATCTTGCACCATTCATTCATCGTACCGGTACAAACCAGTTTGCACTGATGACACTTGTTGCGTATTAGCTCGAGTTTTATACAAGAAAGCGAAGAAAGGAGCTCTTTTTTGTGGCAAATAATAAGCTGCAGCCTCATAGGTCTACTATTTATCGCTGTTCACAATTTCCAAAGATTTTTCGATCGTAGCTTCGTTAGTGCATTTGAACTTATTTTTATCGTGAAATTAGATTAGACTGTAAAATGTAACTTCCCAAACACAAAAAGACCACCATAGCATTTCCTTATAATCAGCTCAACAGCGTCAATACGTGTTCTACAAGCGAGTGAATAAAACGAAATGTAAATTACACGCAAAATGTTAATGAATTAACAGACTTTATTAACTTCCGTTAATTAAAGCTGAAAATAACGGATTAACGTTAACGGAGGTGTGAAGTTTGTTAACGGACTAGTGGTTAGCGAAGCTAACGTTTTGCATTAACTTGCCCACCTATGGTATTGGCTCATTGGATTTTATAGGTTACTTCTAGCTTTCAGTTGCGTCGGAGCTATCATTTCCAATCTTTGAGAAATGTGTAGCGTTGAAAAAGACTGTTTTAGATCGAACGTTTCCGTCCAGCCCTTTCATATTATGAATCTACATTCTACGCTGGAATGAAGAAAAACTAAACTGTGATGGTATATATAGAGGTTAATTACATTGAAATAGACAATGGGTTTTTATCATGACGTATGTTGCAGCAAAAATCACCAAAACAGTAAAAAAATTAATGCAAATTTATAGAAAATGTATCGCTTTCACAGAAAATTTTGCTTGGCTAATGAAACAAAATTGGCCTTAGTCGCCTGATGAGTCTCTTGAGCTAGGACGAAACGTGTCGCGACGGCTCAAAACCCTTTATTGTCATATTGTCATTAAAGGTACATTTGCATTGAGATGCGAAGCAACGCGGAGCGAAGATTGCCAACTTTCGCTAGTAGTAGTTTACGTTACTTACTCAAAGTAAACCAACCATTCAAATACAATTTTGTCGAAGTGAAGTTACGCAACCACTTGCTAAGTTTTTGACCGGTTGAAACCTTTCCCGCATAGTCGATGACGTCAAAGTTTGGTTGCTTCGCGTCGTTTTGCGTTGCTTCGCGTTCAATGTTGCTTCGCGTTCAGTGTAAACGCACCTTGAAACATTATTCAATTTGTGAAACAATGTCCCGAGTACTCTTGTCCAGGCGCGTAGCCAGAAATTCGCAATGGGGGGGCTGTTTGGGGGGTCTGGGGGCGGAGCCCCCAGCGCTCGAAAATTTTGCATTTTTTTGCAAAAATAACTTCATTTTAGGGCTATTTTGATTGAAAAATAATGATTTTAAAACGTGGCTTAGAAATTGGCAATGCAAACAAGATTAAACTGGAAGCATAAATGGGCTATTTGGGAGGAGCTAATGGTAAAATGCAGTTCTCTTGTTTAGATTCTGGTAAATTATAAAATCGAATACTTCAATAAAACTCACACGGAGTAATCTAATTCGTATACAGTTTATAGAGAAAAATAATTGGGAGGGGGCTCATGAAAAGAGATTTGAGAGAAATGATTGGTAATTAACAAATACTGAATAGCCCCCCCCCTATTCCTTAGTTTATAGTATATTTGTTGATCTCACCTATGTTCAGCATTTTTACACTTGCGATCAAATTTGATTGCTTGTTTCTTACCATTTATCAAAGGTTTCATTTATTTGTTGGTTTTATTTTTGACAAATTAGCCCCCCCTGGACATATGTTTCAAAAGATGTTTTAAATCACTATTTAGTCCACTCCAGTGCATAAAACAGTCTCAAAGTGCTAAAAACGTAGTGTTTTTCCCTTTCTGCATTTTGGTCGACATGTCAATGGGGTGGAGGAGGGGGGGCTATAGCCCCCCCGCCCCCCCTGGCTACGCTACTGGCTAAAAACGTGGTATTTTCCTAATTCTGCATTTTGGTCGGCAGTTCATTAGCCCCCCTCTCCCTAAATAAACGTTTCAAAATATGCTTTAAAGCATTTTTAGTCTAATCCAGTGCAAAAGACAGTCTTAGAAATGCTAAAAACGTGGTATTTTACTTATTTTGCATTTTGGTCGGCCGTCTATTAGCCCCCCCCCCTTAATAAACCTTTCAAACTATGCTTTAAAGCATTTTTTAGTCTAATCCAGTGCAAAAGAGAGTCTTAGAAGTGCTATAAAATAGTCTAATCAAGTGCAAAAGACAGTCTTAGAAATGCTAAAAACGTGGTATTTTCCTTATTCTGCATTTTGGTCGGCAGTTCATTAGCCCCCCCCCCCCCAAATAAACGTTTCAAACTATGCTTTAAATCATCTTTTAGTCTAATCCAGTGCAAAAGAGAGTCTTAGAAGTGCTAAAAACGTGGTATTTTTCTTATTCTGCATTTTGGTCGGCAGGCCAATGGGGCGGGGGCTATAGCCCCCGCCCCCCCCTGGCTACGCAACTGCTCTTGTCCTGAACCCCCTTAATTGATTTTGAAAATTTGTAGATGTATTTTGATTAGTCAAAATTTGTCATTTTGACAATTTGATTGAAAAATTATTGTTTCGTTTTAGTGCGAAATACGCGCAAGATATTACCGTAAAATTTGGAGTAAACAAATAAATTCTTTTTGTCGGTAAAAAATAGGTAGTAAGAAATTTTTGTAGGTTGCTTTCAGAACTGATAAATGGAACAAAGATCTAGCTGTAACCAAAATTGAAAATTGTGCATCGTTACAATGGTTGGCTGGGCACATTCTTCATTCTCTAGTAATTGCTGCCCGATTGCAGAATCACAGTAGACACTAAGGGTGCTTGCGATTTTGCATTCTTGATTAAGGTGCGTTTAGACAGGACGCGAAGGAACCAAAATTTGACGTCATCGACAGCTCGCGAAAGGTTGCAACCGGTCGCAAACTTCGCGAGCAATTGCGCAACATCGTTTGCTTGCAGGCTGTAGTAGGATAGCCAACTAAATTACTGATCGGATTTTCACGATTGCAGTTTGCTAGGAAATAATGTAAATAGTATATTTGTATGGTTTAGCGCCTATTTATCAGTCCAAAGAGTAGGTTGTTGGCAGGCAAAGTTAGTTTCGGTATAGCCCTAGGCTTTCCAAGTTAACTTGGCCAAGTTACTACGATATCTATACAGCTAAGGCTGTAAATTGTAGAATGATTTTTCATGGCTATGCTTTATCTCAGAGTTTCATTGTAATGAATACTTCAAAGCAGTAGGCCTAGCCCAACGACATCCAGCTTTTAAAACAAAACTTTTTATTTTGCGCAGCATAGCAGAAGCTATTGTATCAGTCCAGTGGTTCTTTTGGTTGAGCAACTTTTGCTTTTTTTGGTCTTAAACTAACATAATGTTTTTTTGTTTTTTTTGCGTAATTCAATATAAAATAATCCACCAACAGGCTAGTTTTGAATGTGTTGATAGTGTTTTTACCCATTGTTTGTTAGCTTGTTGTTTTAAAAGTAACCACAATTGAACAATTGCTCGAATACTGGAAAATTCGCAAAAGTTTTTTTGCTTTCTACTTCGCCAAGCCAACTTTGTGAATAAAACTGTATCTAGAATTGGTTTCAAGCTACATACAAGAGCTACTGTAGATAGATACAAAAAATCAAAAACTTTCTATGAACTTTTGGATTGACCTAATCAGTAATTACTTCTTTGAATAGCAACAAACATAGAATTTTTCCTTCTGAATATGCTCTTAAAAGTCTTGTTTCTGAAGGTTTGTGACAGTGATCAAGTTGAACTGGAAGCAATAGTTTTGGACTCCCCAAAGTTTTATAACCATGAATATTGTAGTCTGGTAGTGGTTTTTCACTATAGTCCTAAGTGATGAAAATAGAAGTGCCAAGTGTGTTACATATTCATTTACTGTGTCGTTGAGTCATATCTGAATTTACTTGTTTGTGAATTTCAAAACATTTTAGTGTCTCTTAAAATTTTAACTGCTTTACATGGTGAGTAAAGTGACAAACGATTTCAAGTCTGGAGTTCAATTATAGCAATTACAGTCAGTGTAATCAGATAGAACTAGAAAGCCTATATATATGTAACAAGTAGAAAGTGAATTCTATTTTTTGCTGAGGTTACTGTTATTGTTAGAGAAGTAGCTGTCAAGCAAGTCCATTAATATTGTTCCGTTCTCATTAGTCACCACTAAACAAAAAACTTAATACAGCATTAAAATAATAATAATTGGACTTGCGAAGGAAGCATCAGTTACATGAAAATGTGAGAACTAACAACACTTCGCTACCTTAGTGCAGAAAGGTTGTAACTGACATTTTTTAGAATTTGAGTTACGGGTGTTTTTGCATCTTCCAGAGTTCAAAGAATTCACTGGCAAAAGATTGAAACTGTTGCTTGCTTTGTCTTCTTGTATTATGCAATGCAAAAATGGTGTAAGTGCAAAAGTTGCAAAACTGTTAGCAGAGAAAGGTTGTAAGTGCTGTTGCTTCAGCGGTGAAAGGTTGTAACTGAAATTTTATTTCTGAAATAATAGCAATTTTATATTGTGCTCAGGCAGTTGGTATGCTTTTTTTGCTTTTCACGCAAAACTTTTTTAATTTTATAGGGAAAAGATTTTATTTTTTGGATTATTTGCATCATTTTTGACTAGAAACTAGACAAGAGAAATTCAGGTTTGAAATTTTATTTCTGAAATATAGCAATTTTGTTTTGTGCGCAGGCAGTTAGGATGCTTTTTTGGTTTTCACGCAAAACTTTTTTACTTTTAAACGGAAAAGATTTTTTTGGATTATTTGCATCATTTTTGACCAGAAACTAGATGAGAGAAATTTAGGTTTGCCAACTGCTAGTAAAAGTGAATGCTTCAACTCTGACCTGCTGAATGAATACGGAATAAATTGATAGGGCTACTGCTCTGGCGTTTTTTTTTTTAACTTTGTAAAATATTACCGTAGCCATTATTATTGTATCGAGATTTTTGTTTTGGCTAGCATAGTCGTTAATCAGCGGTCTGCTATTCTGTAGTTTTGGATTTGAGAAGTAAAGACATTCAAGATGTAATTATTGTAAGTATTTTTGTTTTGAAATTGCTTTGGGTGAGCTTAGTCAGATTGCATTCCTTCTGCAGTGGTAATCCCGATGTGATATGAACATGCAGAAACAAAACGCGCCAATATCATTTGACGTCAGACAATCAAACCATCAAAGTCTGCTAACAATTTTTCTTAAATAAACTTGATATCTAGCAGCGGGCAGTGTATTATGCTCATGAAGGCAAACTTGACGGATGTGCTTCTGCTACAACGGAAGGTTTTGTTTCACCGGATCGTCGAGGGAAGAACACATCTCCAAATACAATCAGCGATCATGTCAGAGCATTTGTGAAATTGCATATCAAATCATTTCCTGCGTTCACGTCTCACTACTGCAGAAAGAAGACATCGCGCAAATACTTGGATAAAACCTTAACGTAAGTCAATGTTTGATCTGTACAGAGGTCGCTGTCAAGAAGAAGAAGAAGAAGGATGAAACCCAGTGAAAAGTTTCAACAGATCCATATTCTATTCGAACTATAATTAAAGTTTTCATAAATCAAAAAAAAATGAGTGAAGCCTTTGCAATATATGAGAAAGAATCCAGGGCCGTAGCCACGGGGGGGCACAGGGGGGGATGAGCCCCCCCTGTAAAACTTTGAGCCCCCCCTGTAATTTTGTAAATAATCTGCCAATCCTTCTCTGAAAAAATTTCAAAATTATTTTTAAAATTATACCAAAAACGCGCTGAGGAAAAATGGAACTATAAATTTTGAGTTATGTTTGCTTTAATCCTGAGCACAGATCCCAGACAGCGAATCAAAGAAGCGTGACTATGACGTAACAATAACTGTCAAGTGTGAAACGTCGTGCAGCAGTATAGTGCGTTTTAAGAGTAGTGCAGTACAATAATCCATTATTAAGTTTATCGCGTCACCGGAAAAACGTTTTGAACTTGACCAGTTAAACTTATTAAATATGGACAGATTTGTAACAAGATTAAGTACTTCCGTTGAGTGTGGCACGCAAGCAGAAGTCCACGCCAAAACCTCAAGATCACCTCAACTACCATCCACCGTATCTCCAGAAAATATTGCTGAAAGCGATTGTTCTGAAGCTGCAAATTTGCATCAAGACGAAAGTAACGAAACTGACTTAGATTTGAATATGGAAAAGCCCTCACAGCCAACATTAAATTTTCCGAAAAGTAAAACAGGTAGACTGTTTCGTTCGTTTCAGAAGAGTTGGTATATTGGTAGAAGTTGGTTAGAATATTCAGTTATTCGTGACAAGGCTTTTTGCTTTGCATGCCGCAAATTTGGTCTAACAAGCAACGCAGGAGGAATGGGTTCTGAAGTGGCATTTATTGAAGGGGGCTTCAATAGATGGAAAGTTGCATTGGAAAAAGATAGAGGCCTGCTCAAACACGAAGCCAGTAAGACTCACATAAACTCTATGAAATCGTGGTTAGAAGCACAAAAGCGCCAACAATCAGGTATGAGATACTATAGCTGTCAGTGGTGTAAAGTAACAAAATACTTTTACTTGAGTAGATTACTCAAGTAGTTTTTTTCAGTATCGACTACTTAAGCAGTTTTTGTGTTTACTTTTACTTGATTACTTTTTGCGCGAAGTTACACTACTTAAGTAGTATTTTGATTCAAAAAGTAGAAAGTACTGTAGGTATTAATTTGAACCACCAATTCGTCAGTACTGTTGACTTTACCGACAGTTGTTCAATCGTTCGATTCACCACGGCTACATGTATGGTGGCCTGACCTCTGTAACTCAAGAGTTGCCAGCCAAAAAAGGAGCAATAGTCGATCGATTTCTAGGTAAAGTTCACAAACTTTTTGCAAGTTCGAGTTCGGCTTTTTATTATTTTCAAGATTGAGTTTGGCAAAATAGTAACTGAGTTTTTTCGAGTTGAAGTCGATTTCGTAGCTCTGGGTTAGACCTAGCGTTGCAGTAATTGAAGGTGGTCGAGCAATTGTCATTATGTTGATTGACCAGTTTGTTTATTTTGCTTGCCTATTTGATTACTTTTAAAACAACTACTTTTTTACTTTTACTCAAGTACTTTTTAGGTCAATACTTTGTACTTTACTTCAAGTAGCTTTTTCGTCAGTAACGAAACTTTTACTTGATTACAGTTTTCGAGTAGCCTGCTTTTTACACCACTGGTAGCTGTAACGTGACTGTATCGTATTTTTCCAAAACTGTGATATCCATATTCTTTTCTAAGTACACATTAGCCATTCGGCAATCGTACAGTCCTAGAAAACTCCCAAGCTTGTGCATAAGCATAATTTTTGTGAAAAGCGATTTTTCAATGTGCGTTAGTAGAGTTATAATAGATAATGAAAATTTGGAGATTTAATCAAGAAAGGTAAATACCCGTCAATAGCTTCAATGTGGTAAAATAATTAGCCGCTCTTATGTGTCAATATCTCTTGCTTGCTTAAGAATGCAGCTCTATCATGATACATTTTTTTTATAATTAGCCCCACAAATTATGTTACCGGTATACGTTTATTTTTATTTTAGATACGACGGTTGCACAACTCTTAACAACAGCCGTATTGGAAAGAAACCGATACTATTTGAAAACTTAAGCTAAAATTGTGCAATTTTTTGTTGTCAATGAATTAGCACTTAGAGGGAGAAACGAACAGTTTATGGGTGAAAAAGATTTTGATCTTTGTTTTGATAGTAGTGCTGGAAATTTTGTAAATATGATAAAATTTACTGCTGGTCAAGATCCTCAATTTCATGAAGCCTTAAAGTTGGTACCTCAAAATGCTAAATACACTTCGGCATCTATTCAAAACGAAATCATATTTATTTTTAAACACATGATGCTCTGCACCAGAGGTGGAGTCGAGGACACAAGGCTCGAGGCCAAGGCCAAGGCCAAGGACACAAAAAAAATCCGAGGCCAAGGCCAAGGCCAAGGACAGCCCTTCCGAGGACAGAACCTCTCGAGGCCAAGGACAGGAATGCTCGAGGCCAAGGCCAAGGACCAAGGACACAGGCGCAAGTGTTCTCCAAAAAAAAAGTCTTCAAAAATTTTTTCAGGCGATCTCCAATTCGTTGGCGTACCCAGAATTTATTGGGATAAGCCTAAACCACAAATCGAATGAAATGACGTCATCAAAATTTTTCCAAAGAGGAAGTTTTTGTGGGATAAACTTATCGTAGGATGGAAGATTTGATATCGCTGCCCGTTAGCACGTAACCAGGATTTTGCAAAGGGATAGGGCTTAAGCTAATAGTTCAAAAACGCAAATATTTAACTTTGGAAACGTGTTGAGAAAGCTAGTGTAACTCAAAGGTATCACAAACGGGGGGTCTCCATTGGACGATTTTTTGTATTTTTTGAAAAAAAAAGCTATTTTAATGCCATTGAATCACATTTCGCAAATGTTCAGAGCCATTTAAAAGCACTAGATTTTTGACATTTGAAAGCCAATTGAAAAAATCAAATTGTTTAATACTCCTTTTACTCGCAATTTAAGTTTAAAACATGTTTAACATCTTGTATTTTGGAGTTAAATTTAATTGTTAGTGATCTGGTCCAGCTAGGGTGCGTTGTCTTAATTATAATGTGCATTGTCTCTTGCAACATTTTAGCAGTAAATAATAATCCACTCGAGGATTTTCCTTAGAGATTTTTGTTTTGTCATGACAATAACCAGTTATAGGAGTATATGTTCGGCCAGAAGGCCCAGGCTCCCTCAATTGAAGTTCAATAATTCGTTCAATCAGCATTTTCCATGGCTAATTTTTTTTTAAAGTATTTTGTGCGTAAAAACCGGAGAGGTTGGAGGTGAATTACTGAATTGTTATTGAAAAATGGTAAAATAGATAGTTAACTTCAACTAGCCATGTTATTGTCGGGCTGGATTTACATCGCGCTAGGCCCCTGGCGCTTTGGAGATTTTCTTAACATCTTTCTGTCAAATATAGGTGAAGACCAAAAAAAGTCTTACGATTTTAGCTCGGGGCCACTAACTGATAGTCAGGCTCGTAGCCAGAAATTCGCACTGTGGGGGCGGTTTGGGGGTCTGGGGGCGGGGCCCCCAGTCACCAGAGGCCAATGGGGGTGAGGGGGCGAAGCCCCCAGCGCTCGAAAATTTTGCATTTTTTTGCAAAATGAACTTAATTTTAAAGCTATTTTAATAGAAAATAATGCTTTTAGAACGTGGCATAGAAATTGGCAACCCAACATGATTCAACTATAGTTGCATTAATGGGCTATATGGGAAGTGGCTGATGATAACATTGCAGTTCTCTTGTTTACCTGCTGGTAAATCAAAAAATCCTATTATTCAATAAAACTCACACGTAGTAATCTATTTCGCCTATATTTTATAAAAATAATTGGGGGAAGGGTTAATGGAAAGATATTTGAGAGAAGTGACTGGTAATTACCTAACACTGAATAGCCCCCCCTCCCCCATATTCCTGAGTTGATGATATATTTGTTGATAAAACCCATGTTTGGCGTTTTTAAATTAGCGATCAAATTTGATTGTTTATTTTCGGGCATTTTTTCAAAGTTTTCATTGATTTGTAACTTTAATTTTTGACAATTAGCCCCCATTGAATACATGTTTCAAGTGATGCATTAAATCACTTTTAGTCAATTCCAGCGCAAAAAACAGTCTCAAAAGAGCTAAAAACGTGGTATTTTCCTTATTCAGCATTTTGGTTGACAGGCCAATGGGGGGCTATAGTCCCCGCTTCCCCCATGGCAACGCTACTGCTGGTACTTCGTCATATTATGGTAAATCCAGCTCTGATTAATGCATTACGTTCACAAAAAGGCTAGATGCGGGCCTGAGATAGCAACTTTCAAGACAAAAACTCTCCGTTTTCTTCGGGTTATACGTTTAAATTGGCTGGAAAAAATTGAATTGAGGGGAACCCGGAGCTCCTGGTCTTCAATATTGTTGTTAGTTATACTGTTGTAAGCGAAAAATGCTAAAAAAAAATGAAACTGAAAAAAAATTAGGCTTTTTTGTCACATTTTGTCATTGGTGAAATTTCAATTGGGAAGGGGGCGGACCCCCTGCCCCCTCCCCTTGGCTACGCTTATGTTCCAAGTGAGGAAAACAAAAAAGGTGTTCGCAAAATTTCTGCGAGGTTTCTGGCGTTTTCCAACGAAATTTCAACTGTTCAAAAAATAGTGCTGTCCTCGAGCCGAGGACAGGCCAATTTTCGAGGACTTGAGGCTTCGAGGCCAAGGCCAAGGCCAAGGACTTGACCTTCGAGGCCAAGGCCAAGGCCAAGGACTTCAAAATGTGTCCTCGAGGACGTCCTCGAGGCCAAGGACGTCCTCGAGGACTCCACCTCTGCTCTGCACAATATCGAAGGAAATAAACACACGATGTGATCTGCCATTTTACTGTTTGAAATGCGATGGTACGAGAGATGCAGTTAATACTAAAATTTTATCTGTTGTAGTTCGTTACTCCATTGACGCCACTGTTCACGAGCGTTTACTTGCACTGTCGGGATTAGACGGACGGTCTTTCTGCTGCTCACATAACGAAGCAAATTCTAAAAGATTTAGAATTAGTTGGTCTGGACCCCCAAAATATGTTATGCACTTGCTTCGACGGGGCGATTGTAATGAGTGGGTCGAAAGGAGGTGTACATGCGTTATTACAAAGAGAACTTAACAAAGAAATTCCTTACACTCACTGCTTGAACCACCAGCTACATTTGGTTATCAGCCACGTATGTGCGAAAATTGATGAAGTAGCTGATATGTTTGCGACTTGCAATGGCTTGTATAAATTTTTTCGTAAGTTTGCAGTAAGTCAGTTATACAAAGGTCAACATCTGCAAAGGCTACTGGAGATAAGATGGACCGGTCATTTAGCAGTTTGTAAAGTCATTTTGAAAAACTATTCTGAGATCACCGAAGTTCTTCTAGCCTTATCAAAAAATCATGGTGAATTATCAGTGGAAGCGAAAGGATACTTGGTTTCGGTCTCGAACTCTGAATTCATTTTCCTTTGTGAGATCATGCTTAGTGTTTTAGAAATATTTGCCCCAGCAAACAAGCTTATTCAAAAAGAAGTTACAAATCTTAAGCTTGGGATAGATCTCATAAACGCATCATCAAAAGTTTTGGAAGCGAAAAATAATTCATTCGACGAATTTATCTCAACACTTGGCGAAACATATCCGCAAATATTTGGAATTGAAAGCGGAGAATGTTCTAGTGAGAAACGACGCAGGATAGTACCACGCCATTTTGACAACTCTATTGTGACGGAGCGAATACCAAGTGCATCATCCACTTCCCAGCCTGAAGATCAAGAAGTAAAGTGGAGGAGTCTGTATCACGCAATCATTAATGAGACAGAAACGGAGATCAGCAGACGATTTTCTGAAAAAAACTCAGCGTTGTACCAAAGCTTAGATGCAGTTTACTCTGTCAATTCGCCCTCATTTTTAAAAATGCCCCATCTGTCAGAATTAATAAAACTAATGCATCTTCTGCCAGAAAAATTGAATGGAAAATTAGAAGTTTTTCGCTGCATGTTGGCCTCGAAAGATTGTGATGACTTTCAAAAGATCTTAAAAGTAGCGTTTAATTACAAAGCAGCGTTTCCTAAAGTGTACAAACTATTTTGCGGAGTTCAACTTTTTGGGGCTTCCACTGCCGCGTGTGAAAATTCCTTTTCATGCTTGCAAAGAGTGCCAAGCAAGCAACGTCTAAGCATGACTCAAAAAAGAAAGAGTGGTTTGATACATCTTGCATACGAAAGTGACATTACTAATAACATTAATCTTGATGATTTCGTAGATATTTTTAATACTACACACCCACGACGCATGAGTTTATAACTTATTGCGGAGTATAAACTCCAAACGTGCTCATTCGTGAACATTCTTTTTATTCGGTTTAAATATTGGGATTAGATATACTTACCGTCCTGTCTACCAAGCATACTAACTGAATAACAAAAGACTCTCAGGCCAGATATGTAACAAAACTAGCAAATTAATTGCTTAGCATTGTGATTAAACTGTTGTTTGCTGATTAACCGGGTGCATAGTGGCCATATTTCGTTCTTGTTTGATGCCATCTTTTCTATTCATTGTGGTTGAAGGGTATAGTGTCACTAGTATGTAGATACAAGTACTCGTAAAGTCGTGATATTGGTGGGGGTGGCAGTTAACTTAAGAGACCGTACAAATATCATGATAATGCTTTTTTAGACAATTTTTGACCCTCTCCCCCATATGACGGTATTTTGACGTTATAGCCTACCTTTTAGTATGGGATATAACGCTTTGTGCACCCCCCCCCCCCAATTGAAGACGTGCTTAATATTTGAACGGCCCCTTTGTTAGTTAGCTAATTGAGCTTATACGCCTATAATTGCTAAATTCAAGCATTATGATCTCTTTGATTGGTTAATGATCAGTGTAGGCATGTCCTCCCATTCACTCATTCAGTATTTACTCGTTAGGCTACGCATGCAAAAAAGAATTGAAACAAATTTATTTACAAAACTTTTGTTGCTTAGCTGGCATATTTATTTATTTGCCACGTTATCTCGGACAGGAGACTTTGAAATGACTTCTCGATCTTCAAGTTAAGCTGCTCCCTGTGTATCTCTAAGAGATGCTGTGGGCTTACCGTCTCACGTAGCATCGTGGAGAACTGTATAAAGCCAATAAGTCGACACGCATGCTAAATGCGCGATTAAGTGCAATATTTAACGTCGTATAAGTAACAAAAAATTGAGCCCCGACGAGCCCCCCCTGAGAAAAATTCCTAGCTACGGCCCTGAAAGAATCTTTGATGACCACATATCAAGGGTACCGAGCACAAAAGGAGCAAACACGACAGCCCAAGGCCATTTATAAGCAATGTGCTATTGAAAATTCAAATTTCATTAGGTCAATAATTTTTTACGTGCAAAAAGTTTTGCAGGCGCCACAAATGGAGGTATCAAACTTTTATTACAGCCGAAAATTGTCCTCGTACAATTTTTCTGCATACGACATGGCATCCAAAGCAGCCATGGGGTACATGTGGCATGAAGGACTGGCAAAAAGAGGCCGAATAAAATTGCATCATTTTATTATGACAGTGGTTCTCAGCTGTCATAAATAAATGCTGTCATAAATAATAAAAAAATGTCATAAATAAATTAATACTGCCATAAATAAATAAATACTGTCGTAAATAAATAAATACTGATAGTCGATAGGGCATTTTACGCTGAGCCAGAAAGCTGTTTGAAAAATTGTCTATTTGGTTCAAAAAAATATTTTGTGCAAAAACTTGCGCATTCCGACGCGATGACCATGTATTTCTACTCTTTATTTTGAGATCGCTTGAAAAGTGGCAAAAAAATTGCGAATTTCCACGCAATGACGTTTTTATTTTTGAAGATCGTTTAAAACATGGTAAAAAATTGCGGACTCCCACGCGATGACTTTTTGCTTTGTTTTTGGAGATCGTTTAAAAATTGGCAAAAAATCGCGTAATCCGACGCAATGACCTTTTTTTTGGAGATCGTTTGAAAGTTCGCAAAAGATTGCGATAAAGGGCCGTAAAAAAAAAAATTGGGCCACGGTTACAAAAAGGTTGAGAACCGCTGGTCTATGATTACATGAAGGCTCTACCTTCATCGATAAAAGAAATAAACTTTTACAGTGATACTTGCAGTGGGCAACAAAGAAGTTGCAACTTTTCCGCGATGTGCCTGCATGCTATGCAGAAGGTGCCATTAGTAAATACTAAACACAAATATTTTGAAAATTGGCAATCTCAAATGGAGGTTAACTCCGTGCACTTCAAAAAAGACCGAGCTACGAAATATTGGGATATGGACATACCATCAGAATGGTACACTGCTGTTCGTTTATCAAAACGTACACAACTCAAATATGAAGTTATACAGGGTGGTTGAAAAGTAACTAGGCATTAAAAATTTGTAATAATTTCCAAAATTTGACTTTAAGCTTAATGAAATACAAAGGAGCATATTGAATATTACAGGAGAAAGTATAATTGCTCAGTTGAATTACTTAAAATTTGTAACAAAGATCAAATATTCATATTTCAACGTATGCACCATTTGCTTCAACTAGCTTCATTAAACGACCAGGGATAGAACGAACAACTTTTAAAAGAATGTCATTGGGGATAGCATTCAAAACTTGTTGGATTCTTATCTCCAAATCTTCCAATGTGCGAGGTTTTGTCTTGTACACTTCCTCTTTTGTGTAACCCCACAGGTAAAAATCACACGGTGTAAGATCTGGGCTTCTCGGAGGCCATTCATGAGGTCCGCGTCGACCCAGCCATCGACCTAAAAAGTGTTCAGATACCATGAATGCGGAGCGCTACCTTCACATGCTTGATAGTTTTGTGTGGCCCACAGTGTCTGGTTGGGATAACATCGATGACTTAATATTTATGCAAGATGGTGCACCACCCCACTTTGCTCTCACTGTGCGAGCGTGGTTAGACCAACACTTTTCAGGTCGACGGCTGGGTCGACGCGGACCTCATGAATGGCCTCCGAGAAGCCCAGATCTTACACCGTGTGATTTTTACCTGTGGGGTCACACAAAAGAGGAAGTGTACAAGACAAAACCTCGCACATTGGAAGATTTGGAGATAAGAATCCAACAAATTTTGAATGCTATCCCCAATGACATTCTTTTAAAAGTTGTTCGTTCTATCCCTGGTCGTTTAATGAAGCTAGTTGAAGCAAATGGTGCATACGTTGAAATATGAATATTTGATCTTTGTTACAAATTTTAAGTAATTCAACTGAGCAATTATACTTTCTCCTGTAATATTCAATATGCTCCTTTGTATTTCATTAAGCTTAAAGTCAAATTTTGGAAATTATTACAAATTTTTAATGCCTAGTTACTTTTCAACCACCCTGTAGAAGTCAATACATCTGATGTTTAGGATTTCAAAGAAGCAGCTGATGAATAAAATTGCATCATTTATTTATGTCACGAGGGGTTTAAATTGCATCATTTTTTAACGTCACTTGGGGTTGAAATGACTACCCATTTGGACGAGGAGACTGCATTAAGGTGTTGTCAAATGAAGTAGGATTGTAAGACGTGATGTCTCTGTGAACTAATAAATTAGTTCTGCCTATTTCACTTCAGGAATAATTTAGCTAGTGAATGTTTTACGAATCGAAAATCAACCGACGATCGTGGGAGCTTGTCAAGGATGAAAGTGAAATGGTAGCAATACAAAAAAGATAAACCGACAAAGATATATTTTAAATACCAGCTTGATGATATGAAATTAAGTTCTATCACTATCAACCGAGAACAAGATACGGACGCGTTAAAACCGTAACAAATACACAGCCATTCCAAGCGTACAAAGAGAAGCACAGCAAGGCAAGCATCGCAGTTGCGAAGAACAAAGATTTTTTTAAGTTGTGCAGAGAAGTCACATGCATCAAGTCATCGTGATTTTTAGGAAAATCTCCATCACTAATCGCTCATTAAAGACTGTTTAACTGATCCAGATATTGAAGATCATGAAAACCACGATGATGACGAATAAAAGGTTCAAATATTGCTTTACAATGTAGAGAACAGGACTATTTGCTGCAAAAAATCTTCAGTTACAACCTTGTGATTATTATGATTCTTGACTTTTCTTTAGAGGTAAAAGGTTGTATCTGCCTTTGCCCCGAAACCGGACTCCTATTTTCTATAACTTTATTATGCATTCATATTTCATTGCGAATCATAAACTTTTATTGAGAAACCAAGTTTGAAAATTAATTGCTTGTATTTCTTTTTTGTGTTCAAACATTAAAACCTGTTTTTATCAGTTTCATGTTTTTTCACTTCCAACCTTTCTGCACTACGGTAGCGACTTTTATTCAGCTGCTTGAGTAACAATTTTCACATGAAAAAATCTAAATGTGTTTTTTATCAAAGGCATAACCAAAAACTTGCTAAGAAGAGGGGGCTTGATCTTACAGCTATAAATTTGTCTGTATCTTACAAAGGGTGGTTTGGAGCGAAGCCCTTTAAGGCAAGGATGGCAGTACGGTACGTTGATACGGTACGGTACGCCTCAATTTTGGCTAAGAAGTACGGTACGCTTTTTCTGTAATGGTACGGGTAGCCTACGGTGCGGTACGCTTCAAAAATTGAACTGAAGTACGGTACGTTGGTACGGTACAGTTCAAGGTGGTAGGTACGTAGTACGCAAATTCCAAACGTACCGTACCATACTGCCATCCTTGCTTTAAGGTAAGCGCGACCATCGCAACGTAGTGGTGCCGCAAAAAAATGCAAACTAATAAAACGCTCTCGAAAGCATTTAACTTCGCACTAAGCATCGATAAGCGCTCCGCAAGCGAATAAAAAACCAAACGTAGTTTTAGAGGCTGACTTTTCCCCAGAGCAACTGCTGGTATTACTGTGCTAATTCTTGTCCTTCAATGATAGTGTCAAATCATGCAAAAACCTGCAATGTTTTTTTGCCTTCTCCAGCGAACCAACACAGCAATCCATTGCACAATAAGCAAAAAATCCACTACATAGGCCTAACGGATGACAAATCCTGGTTTCAGATTTACTCATAGCGTTAGCATTGGTAGTCTTCATAAACAGCACTAAATAGCTAACACTAACAACTGTTTAAGTTTACTACAGGTATCATAACATGCTTGCCTGAAAAAGAAAAATTACATCAAAAACCAACTTCGTTTATGCTTTTAATGTACCTGTAGACTAGCCTATTGGTCTACACTCTACAAGATAGATCTACCAATACCATAGATGCGCACAAGTCCGTTAATTGTTAATAACGAAGCTAACTTTTTCATTAACTCGTTAATCCGTTAAAAAGTTTTTTCATGTTAACGGACTAAATTAACTTCCGGTAAGTTCTGTTAACGGACTTAATTAACTTCCGTTAAGTTCTGTTAACTTCCGTTAGAGTTCTTATCGTTAATATCTTGCCCCATTCATTCATCGTACCGGTACAAACCAGTTTGCACTGGTAACACTTGTTGCGTATTAGCTCGAGTTTTATACAAGAAAGCAAAGAAAGGAGCTCTTTTTTGTGGCAAATAATAAGCTGCAGCCTCATAGGTCTATTATTTATCGCTGTTTACAATTTCCAAAGATTTTTCGTTCGCAGCTTCGTGAGTGCATTTGAACTTATTTTTATCTTGAAATTAGATTAGACTGTAAAATGTAACTTCCCAAACACAAAAAGAAACCACCATAGCGATAAATACTTCCTTACAATCAGCTCAACAGCGTCTCAACGTGTTCTAGAAGCGAGTTAATAAAGAGAAATGTAAATAACACGAAATTATTAACGAATTAACAGACTTTATTAACTTCCGTTAATTAAAGCTGAAAATAACGGATCAACGTTAACGGAAGTGTGAAGTTTGTTAACGGACTAGTGGTTAACGAAGCTAACGTTTTGCATTAACTTGCCCGCCTATGACCAGTACCATAATGAGACATGGATGGTGAAAGCGTTTAATGATTTGTTAACTGAGTAAACACCTAAAGAGAACTTTTGACCTCTGCCTCCAGCTTTTTGCGTTTCTGCATTAAAACCCAGAACGCTCATTGTCAAAACAGATAATGGCAAGTTTTCAGTGGAAGGACCTAAACAAAGCATTGATAGCTAGCCTATAGGCTAACCACGTTTTTGAAGAAATGACTTGTCTTTTCATTTCCAAATTTGATCTACTGTATTTCGTTTTTCACTTATACTTTTTAAACTTTTTTCTCAAGATTGTTTTGTTACCTGGGCTATTAGTCTAGACCAGTGGTTCTCAACCTTTTCGGAACCGTGGCCCATTTTGGGTTTTTTGAAAGTTTGCATGGCCCATTGCTCTGTGCACTCCTCTTAGCTCAACCGCATTGCGTTAGCATCACTAAGCATGGACACCATATATGATATCACAGTAGCAATTTACCACAATAGTTCGCTATATACACATTTCAAACTTGTTTATTATCATCAGGCGTACACAACTGTGTAAATGCCTACTACAAATTTTGAACCCCAAAAGCCAAAATTAACCTACTGTCTTCCATGCTCAAGATGTCTCCGGAAGTCTTCCATGTTCAATATGTTCAGTTTGAAATATGCATATAGCGTACTATAAATTGTGGTAAATTGCTACTGTGATATCATATGTGGTGTCCATGCTTAGTAATGCTAGCGCAATGCGGTTGAGCTAAGAGGAGTGCCAGCGTGATACTGTTCGAGAATCTTCTTTCTGGTGACCTTGTTGTCAGACTTTGATCATGTAGCCTAATCTGAGAAGAGGGTACGATGGCAAGTGCAAACATTACCCTCGTGTGTGGTTTGAGGGTTCAGGTGGGCTGCCTGGATGGGCTATGTGTGAATTCAGATACTGATGAAACATTAGCTAATGGGATAGCTGATGTGTGAGGTTAGTGCTACCTCACAGCAGTGAAAAAAGTTTTAAGTTTTGAATCTGCTATGTAACTTCTGAATCTCCAATAGATATAACTGAATTTTTGAACCAAGCAGCCAATTTTTCGAATAGCTCTGTGGCCCACCGCAGAATCTCCTATGGCCCATTAGTGGGCCATGGCCCACTGATTGAGAAACCCTGGTCAAGACTCTTCTTCACGGTTATTGCGTAATAACACAATACAAACTCAACCTTCGTTTTGATTCCAGCGCGCTATTACGAAACAGAACCTGTGATTACTATAATAGCGCTTCAATAATAAAGTACACAACGCTTTGTGCTCGCTGAATACATTTTAAAACTAAGTTACTAAAATTAGTCTATGAAGCGACCGGTCGCGAAGATTAGCAACCACTTGCAAAAGTTGGCAACCTTCGCGAGTGACGTAAGCGACCACTCGCGAAGATTGGCGAAGGTCGCCAACCTTCGTTTGGCGTTGCTTCACGTCCAGTCTAAACGCACCTTAAGACAAGTTTTTTGTTGGTCTTATTATACATCTCGGAAGGTGTCGATTAATTCTGTGTTTGATTATTTTTGAAGCATCGTATGTCATAATAACAACCCATTGTCTATTTCAACGTAATCCAGCTCTATACATACCACAGCATTTTAGATTTGCTTCATTTCACAGCGTAGACTAGATTCATAAAATGAGCAGGACAAAAAACAAATTTAATTCATTCTATAAAACTCTATCTTAACTACTTCCACAGCAAAACTGGAACACCGCAATGCACATCCTGTATTGAATGATAAGGGTGACAATAAATGATTTACTGCAGCAGATACTGTTGTAGATAAAATAAATGTAATTTTTCAATATACTCGCTGTATGAAGTCGAAGCGTGCAACAACTTAATGCGGGTTTAGATTCTGGCGTTACGTTGCCTTTCGCGCGCAGTTTTGAAGAAAATAAAACTTACAAAAGGGGTTTACATTCTTGCGAAAGCGTTGACGCAGACGCTGTGACGTCTAGCGGCCACGCTTGCTGATGAAATGGATTTCATAATGTTGCATTGCGACACGTGTACGTCAGAGCAGTTCTTGGTCGTGATTGGTCAAAAAAGATCATTGTTAAACACAGCAATTTGAGAAAGTTGATATCATTTGCTCACGACCTCGAGAGGAGAGGAGCAGTGAGGTATTGATGCAAATCTAAAGTAGCAGTTAGAACAGTCGATTAGGTGTTTGTGGAATGCTAGTTTGCTTTTCATCGGTTATTAAAAACAAAAAAGGATAGTCTACACAATGATCAATAGAAGAATTATGAACAAAACAAGACAGGCTAGGCTCTTTTCAAGAATAGAAAATACATCAGTAAGGCAAAAGTATTAAAGATTAGCAACTCTATTAGCAGATTAGTCTAACCTATCTAATTGTATAGCCAAACCGATCGGTATCTCTCTTGTTCCAGCTTGCAGTGTTTATGGAACCAGCATCTGTAAGCCTAGCAGTCTTTACCTAAGTTGTTGACTACCTGTTGAAGTGTTTGTGCAATATTTATTATTATTGGCTGTCTTTTACAGTTTTCGAAAGGTGATTAATTTTGTCTTGGGTCTCGATAGCCTAGTCAATAACTTAATTGTTTATTGTAGGCTATGTTGTTGGAATTAATTTGAATTATCTCATGTAATTGGCGGATGTTATAATTTATTTAATTTGATTTGAAATTTAGGGCTACTACTACTAATCTACTGGCAGTCGCGTACGCAGGATTTTGAAAAGGAGGGGCAGGAACCTCAGAAAATTTGAGAAAAATATACTTCGAAATGAACATTTTTAACCCAAAATTTTTCGCCGATATTTGCCCAAAATTAGGTGAAGACCAAAAAGAAAAGGTCTTCACTTAAATTTAGTCCGATTTTTTGCCCAAAAGAAGGTGAAGACCAAAAACAATGGTCTTCCCCTACCATTTGTGTGCTCAAAGCTTCTGCCGAAATTGCAAAGGGGGGGCATTCCGCATTTTGCATACTAGACTATGCTAATTATACTATCTGGCAACCCAAAGGGGGGGCTATGGCCCAATGCCCCCCCTAAATACGCCTCTGTCTACTGGTGCTGCAGCACTGTTGATCATTATAGATTTTTCAACGAAGCTCAGTATACCTTGGACACTCGGTGCGCCAGTGCACGAAGCTCAGCTGCTCAGTCCTGAGTCCCCTCAGCCCCACCACCACTAGTCCACTATGGACCACATATCAGTACCATTCACTGGCCTGTCAACCAAAACGCAAAATAAAAAATATCGCGTTTTTAGCACTTCTGAGACTGTTTTTCGCACTGAAATAGACCAAAAAGTGATTTAAAGCATTTTTTGAAACATATGCTTAAGGGGGGCTAATTTGTTAAAAATAGAACTCAGAAATAAAAAAAAAAACTATAAAAAATGACCAAAAATAAGCAATAAAATGTGATTGCTAGTGTAAAAAACTTGAACACGGGTTTCATCAACAAATATATTATAGGCCTAAACTCAGAAGTGGGGTGGAGAGGCTATTTAGTATTGGTTAATTACCAATCACTTGTCTCAATTCTCTTTCCATTAGCCCCTCTTCAATCATTTTTCTCTGTAAAATATAGATGAAACAAATTACTTCATGTGAGTTTTATTGAACTATAAGATTAACTATACCTTTAAATAAAACCGGATTCATCTTTTATTGATTGGGTAGCCTTGAAAAAGGCTGTTTTAAGGTTAAAACGCTTTCGTCTAGCTCTCTTCAGAAACCATCGCTAGAAAAAGATAGAATGAAAAAAAACAATGCGGATTCATTTATAAAAGCAGAGAAAATCGCTGATTGGTTAAATAATCATCGCTGATTGGTTGATTTGTGTCGTTTCGTTTGCGTACGGAAGTAGCGCTTGTGTGTCGAGAAGAAAAACAAACTTTCATCAAAATAGATGCTGATTGGATCAAATCGTTGTGTTTCGTTTGCGTAAGAAAAATAGATGACCTTGTGATGAATCTAAAATAAAACCTAAAACAGATTTTGATTTGTTAAATTGTTAAGTTTCGTATTATCAATGAATTAATTGAAGGGAATAAACAAATTCCTTTTGCCTGCACAATTCTGGTTTTAGAATCCGAATGAATGTTGCTTCCAGTGTAGATAGGTGAAATTGCGTAGATAGGTGAAATTGCGTACAAGTGGAAGCAAAACATTTTCGCAATCTAAATTGGCTTCTCAAACAACGATTTGGCTCTTTTATGACGGATTCTGGCAAGAACATTTGCAACTTATCCAGTTACCAACTATCTGATACTGAGAGATTTGTATTGAGTCATGGATTGGAATTTTGTCTACCTCCAACTAATATCAGACGTGAAGAAGTATTCGCTGAGTTTGAAGTTTTATTCGGACAACTCCTTCACCATACGCCCAAATCCAAAGATAATTTAAATGCTCTAAAAGCCAAGCTCAGCGATCTTGCCCATTCATTTTGTGGAACACCAATTGACTTAAGTAATTTTTCTATGCATCGTGAATGCTTTCAAGCCGTCAAATCTCTCCGTACCAATAGTGACATCATAATTACCAAACCCGACAAAGGAAGTGGCGTGGTTATTTTGGACAAATCAGATTACGTTTTGAAAATGGGCAAAATTCTCGATGATAACAAGAAGTTTCAACGTATTGGTCCCTGTGACGCAAACGACAACACAGCAAAAATTGAAAGCAAACTCCAAAGACGATTACTACAACTATACAACAACGATGAATTACCGGAATCCATCTACAAGGCTATTCGTCCCACTGGCGCGCAAAGACCGAGGCTCTATGGACTACCAAAAACTCACAAACCGAACTTTCCTCTTCGACCTATTTTATCCATGATTAACTCTGCTCAACACGAACTGGCTAAATTTCTTGCTGCATTACTCCAACCGGTTCTTAACTTTTATTCTAATTACTGTATTTTAGATTCTTTTACTTTTGCTGAAGAAATTCAAAAACTTCCCATTTCAACTGAAAATTCTTATTTATGTTCTTTTGATATTTCAAGTCTCTTCACTAATGTTCCTTTGACCGAAACTATTCAAATTTGTGCCAATAAATTATATGAAAATGAGCAAAATTCTCCCCCCTTTTCTAAAGATATTTTTATTGAATTAATGAACATGGCTACCAGCTCCGTGGAATTTAGCTTCAATAACATTATGTACAAACAGATAGATGGAATTTCTATGGGAAGCCCTCTGGGACCTGCACTTGCCAATATCTTTGTTGGATTTTATGAACTGCAACTCTTCCAAACCACAAACAAGCCTACGGTTTATTACCGATATGTCGATGATACTTTTGCCCTTTTCAAATTGGAATCAGACTGCGATAAATTTCTCTCCAGTTTAAACTCTTTACATCCAGCATTACACTTCACTTTTGAAAAAGAAGCGAATCAATCTTTGCCATTTCTAGATGTTTTTATTGAAAAGAGTGGTAACAATTTTTTAACTTCTATTTACAGGAAACCAACTTTCACCGGACAATATTTACGCTGGGATTCTTTTGGACCGACGAAACGGAAAACTAACTTAATTGGCACTCTCGTACATCGAGCTTTAAAAATCTGTTCTAAATCAAAACTTCAACAAGAGCTTGATCAAATTCGTGCTATTCTGCTCAATAATGGTTATCCTGAATACATAATCAACACCAGCATTTCAAAGAAAATCTCTAAATTTAATTCAGCAAAGAAAGAAGGACCTCAAAAATGCCCCGTCTACCTTCGGCTCCCATGGATTGGCAAAGTGTCTCAAAAATTTGAAAAGCTTTCCAAATCAGCAGTTAATCAATGTTATGGAGCAGTAGATCCACGCGTCATTTTTTCTACTAAGAAGATTCTTCCTGCTGTCCATAAGGATGTCCTGCCCACCACACAACAAAGTATGATCGTGTATCAATACGTGTGCCGCTGCGATTGTCGGTACGTGGGCCGTACAACCCAAAGACTGCAGGATAGGATCAATCAACATATCCCTAAAAGTATTAGAACCGGACACCAACAACAGAAATTCCAACCACAACGAAATTGCAAAAAGACTTCAACAGAAATTGACTGTGATTCGGCCATCGGACAACATCTTCTGCAAAACAAAACCTGTGCCAACAACTTCAACACCAACCAGTTTTCAATTCTGGCTAAAGCAAGAACGCAATTTCATCTATCTACACTGGAAGCAACATTCATTCGGATTCTAAAACCAGAATTGTGCAGGCAAAAGGAATTTGTTTATTCCCTTCAATTAATTCATTGATAATACGAAACTTAACAATTTAACAAATCAAAATCTGTTTTAGGTTTTATTTTAGATTCATCACAAGGTCATCTATTTTTCTTACGCAAACGAAACACAACGATTTGATCCAATCAGCATCTATTTTGATGAAAGTTTGTTTTTCTTCTCGACACACAAGCGCTACTTCCGTACGCAAACGAAACGACACAAATCAACCAATCAGCGATGATTATTTAACCAATCAGCGATTTTCTCTGCTTTTATAAATGAATCCGCATTGTTTTTTTTCATTCTATCTTTTTCTAGCGATGGTTTCTGAAGAGAGCTAGACGAAAGCGTTTTAACCTTAAAACAGCCTTTTTCAAGGCTACCCAATCAATAAAAGATGAATCCGGTTTTATTTAAAGCTATAGTTAAATTCTGTACCACCAATCAATTATTTAACTATAAGATTTTATGCATATGATTTACCAGCTTCCAACTAAGAGAACTAAAATTTTACGATTAACCATCTCTCACATAGGCCATTTATGCAACCATTTAAATCATGTTTGCACTGCCAATTTCTATGCCGCATTTTGAAAGCATTATTTTATCAAACTAGCTCTAAAATTAAATTACTTTTGCAAAAAAATGCAAAATTTTTGAGCGCTGAGGGCTCGGGCCCCCAGACCCCTAAAACAGCGGCTCCATTGCGAATTTTTGGCTAGGTGCCTGGTTACAACATCCGAATTTTTGAGGTTTTTTGCTTAAAATTTTTATTATTCCCCTCCCACCAAAATTTTCGGGATCCGCCACTGGTGAGCAACTATCAGTATGAACAAGAATAAAACATCCTTTGGTTATTACACCGATTCAAACTTTTTTCACTGAATTAGCTTTGTTGGTAACCAACAACAACAAACGTAATGCGACGCAAGAACGTAAACCTCACAAGCGCAAGCGTAGACGTGTTGCGCTGCAACGGAACGGAACGCAACTGGAGAATGTAAACACAGTCTTATAGTGCCCATATTCGCGTCATTGCGCCAGGGCAAAACAGCTCCTTTCGAAGAAACGTCGCAGCGGTGGCAAGCCGTTGGCAACACTGTGTCCTTTTTGACCGGCCCGAGTTTTGAAATCTAGTCTTCTTGCTACGGAGATGAACGCGTTACCGCTCGACCAAACAATAACCCAAAATATCTTTTTATCATTTTGATTGTCAATATTATTTAATTAAATTGCAGAAGAAATTCGTTTCTTCTTATTACACAAACAGAATAAATGTTGCAATAGGAAACACACTTAATCTTGAAAAGATATCAAATCAAAGTAAGCATTTTCTGAAGTCCTCAAACATATTTTCGACACTGCTTTGGGTACACCTGCTGTCCCACGTACAATGTATTTTATGCTAACAGTTTGCTAATAAAAGTCGATGCAAAAATCCTTTTACTGCAAATGCTGACCAGCTTAATTGAGAAATCTTTTTAGTAGAATAGTTAAAATTTCATTTCCTCGCAGGCGGAGTCAAATTAGTGATGGTGAGGCTGCTGCCCTTACTAACGTATTTGGAGATTTTCCTTTTGAAGCGGATACATCTGTGGATTTAGCGGATTTCGACGGATTGGATGTCATGGAGTTTACAAATCGAGCAGCGTACAACTACAGCGCTATCTTAAACATAAGCTCTGGATCTGGATTGTGAGTAATATCAGTATTTTGGTATGTATTTAATTATAATTATTGCCTTGCAGTTGGCCCTGTAAATGGTTTTAGTTTATCGCAAGCAATTATTAAATGTAACTGTTATAAAAATAGATTAAGAATTTACAAAACTCTTATTACTGTTTGGTACTAGACTTGAAAATGGCTTTAAGTTATAAACTAACGTTTTAGCTAGCCTCTAAGCTTATAATACGAGGTATGCCACAAAAGTTCTAGTGCTGAGGTTACAAATTTTTTTTTTAATTTTTATTTTATATAATACTTTTTTTTTATATAATTTACTTTTTTTATTCTTATTTTATATAATACAAAATTTTACAAATTAAAGAATTGTACATTGTTCTCTTCCGAGTAAGCCCCATAAAGTTTAATAAACTTTTCTATTCTTCTTTTTCTTGCATCAATACACTTCTGGAATGATTCTGTGGGGTCCCCAAAACTCATTCATTAAGGCATTTTTTATGACATCTGTGTTTAAAAATGTACTATTTTGAGGATGTTTTTAACTCTGGGGTAAAAAGAAAAAGTCCTAAGGAGCAAGATCTAGCGAATAGGGAGGTTATTCGAGCACTGCAATGTTTTTCTTCGCCAAAAATGACAAATTCTCGAGGATATCTAGGCACACATGCATGTGCCGCATCTTTTGATCATCATTCAAGAGTTTTGGCACCATCTTAGCACAGACTTTGCGCATTCGTAGATATCCTGTGCAGTAGGGTAGCCAGGATGGGGGGGGGGGGGGGGCGGGGGCTATAGCCTCCCTCATTGGCATGTCGACCAAATGGCAGAATGAGAAAAACACTATGGTTTTAGCACTTTTGAGACTGTTTTATGCAATGGAGTGGACTAAATAGTGATTTAAAACATCTCTTGAAACATATATTCAGGGGGTGGGGGGCTAATTTGTCAAAAATAAAACTAAAAAATAAATAAAAAACTTTGAAAAATGGTCAAAAATAAGCAATCAAATTTGATCGCAAGCACAAAAATGCTAAACATAGGTTCATCAACAAATATACTATAAACTGAAGAATAGGGGGGGGGGCTATTTAGTATTAGTTAATTACCAATCATTTCTCTCAAATCTCTTTTCATTAGCCCCCTCCCAATTATTTTTCTCTATAAAATGTACACGAAATAGATTACTCCGTGTGAGTTTTATTGAACTATTCGATTTTATAATTTACCAGCATCTAAACAAGAGAACGAACATTTTACCATTAGCCACCTTCCAAATAGCCCAGTTGCAGTTTTTTCTTGTGATATGACGTCACTTGGTAAATAAATAAATAAATAAATAAATATGATGATGATGATTATTTATGCCACCAGTTTAATCTTGTTTGCACTGCCAATTTCTAAGCCACGTTTTAAAAGTATCATTTTTTAATCAAAATAGCCTTAAAATGAAGTTATTTTTGCAAAAAAATGCCAAATTTTCAAGCGCTGGGGGCGGAACCTCCATTGAAATAAATGCCCTCATCAATAAAAACTTTAAAAAATCCCCCAGACCCCCTGCCTCTGGCAGCTTGGGGCTTTGCCCCCAGATCCCCAGCCTCCGGAAGCTGGGGGCTTTGCCCCCAGACCCCCAAAACAGCCCCCCATTGCGAATTTCAAGCTATGCGCCTGATTCTGTGAATGTTATTTCGGAGTTTAATCCAAGTTCAGTTTCTGAGATCAGTTGAACAATTAAGTTAGTTAACTGATGATATCCACTCACCAACTTCTTTGCAAGCTCGACATTGGTTTTATTTCTACCTGTGGAAGGCCTTCTACACTGTAGCGTAGCCAGGGGGGGGGGGGCTATAACCCCCTCCATTGGCCTGTCAACCAAAATGCAGAATAAGAAAAATACTACTTTTTAGCTCTTTTAAGACTGTTTTTTGAGCTGGAATGGACTAAAGAGTGATTTAAAGCATCTTTTGAAACATATATTCAGGGGGGGGGGCTAATTTGTCAAAAATAAAAGTCACAAATCAATGAAAACTTTGAAAAATGCCCAAAAATAAGCAATCAAATTTGATCGCTAATGTAAAAACGCCAAACAAAGGTTTTATCAACAAATGTATTTATTATAAACTCAGGAATAAGGGGGGAAGGGGGGCTGTTCAGTATTAGTTAATTACCCATCACTTCTCTCATATATCTTTTCATTAGCCCCCCAATTATTTTTCTTTATAAAATATAAACGAAATAGATTACTCCGTGTGAGTTTTGTTGAATAACAGAATTTTGTGATTTACCAGCATGTAAACAAGAAAACTACAATGGTATCATTAGCCATCTCCCACATAGCCCATTAATGCAACCAGATGAATCATGTTACGCTGCCAATTTCTATGCTACGTTTTAAAAATATTATTTTTTATTGAAATAGCCCTAAAATCAAGCTATTTTTGAAAAAAATGCAAAATTTTCGAGCTCTGGGGGCTCCACCCCCAGACCCCCAAATTAGTGCTCCCATTGCGAATTTCTGACTACGCGCTTGCTTCTACGTCAGGAATGATATCGTCCTCAACTTTTTCACAACCTGTTTTGAATCTTTTGTGCTAAAGAAAAACTGTAGAACGAGACAAAATCTGGTCTTGCTAGACCTCTTGAACCATACAGAGAGCTTGTGAAGGAGATTTTCCCAAACGGACCAGAAATGTGAGGTTATTTGTTGTTTCATTGTCATTACTAATCATCGCCCAAAAAAAGCAACTTCAGAACGATAGTAAATATGTAAACTATTTTGTAAATATGTAAACCAGTAAATAAGTAAACTACTTAAATTTTAAACCAGTGGTGTAGAGGGACATCTTAGATAAGGCATGCGATAATGATGGCGTCACCAGCTTTGATGACGTCATTGGTTGTCAGGCAGTAAAATAAAACAGCAACCTTTACTGATAAATGTAGTATTGCAACTAGGCCTTCCCGCCCCAGTACACATTAGTCAGTGCATTTACTGTCCAAGTAGTTTAGTCCAAGTACATTTGTTGTCCAAGAAGGTAAGTCTTTCTTGTGTCACTACAGACAGTGACAGGTCTAGCAGTTTATAAGTGCCAGTAACCAGTACCATATTAGGCTATCGCTTAATAGTGAAGTAGGCTTAATAACACTGAGGTAAATCATTAATTGTAGAACTAAGCTAACCCAACTTGCTCAATAGCAAATACATAGCCTACTTTCATAGCCTTTTTTCCTCATGTCATTATAACATATCTAAGCCTGGAAACAGCCAGCGATGCTATACAATATTAGGCAAGCTGGTGGGCTCAAGGCTAGTTCAATGCATGCACGGTTAGGCCTGGCCTTGTTTAGTTTATTTAACAACCAGTAAAGCACAAACAAAGTAGCTAAACAACCTATCGGTAATTTATAGATTGTCTTAAAAACTTTTTGCCAACCTATTGCAAACTGTACTACTAGCCTTGGCCTACTAAGTAGCCTACTAACTGAACCGACTTTCGGTAACTTCCTGTTTAAATGGATTTCACATCGTGTTTTCACTTCTATAGCCAGGGGTGCCGAAACAAGGGGGGGATGGGGGATATATCCCCCCAATAATTTGGCTGTATTCCCCCTTATAATTTGAATGGGTGTACACTGTACAGTACATCTCAGCAAAATTGGGGAAAAAGTGTTCTATTTCTGATGAATACCTTTTTCTTTTTTGTTTGGTCTTCACCTGAGTTTGGGTGAAAAAAGTGTTTTCTTTTTAATGAAGACCTTTTTTTTGATCGTCACCTGAATTTGGGTAAAAAAAGTGTTCTATTTTTGATAAAGACCTTTTTTTTTTGGTCTTCACCTGAAGTTGGGGAAAAAAGAGTTCCATTTGCATTTTTTTTGGTCTTCACTAAATTTCCAACCCTGAACAAAATCGTGGTCTAGGTTCATCCCCTCAGTGTTGAAAATAGGGCAAAATTGAGGTAAAATTGCAAATTATCCCCCCAATGCTCAACAAAGGTCAGCACCACTGCTTATAGCTCAACATTTAGCCAAAATAGTGAGAGCAGTATAGTGAGAGCAGTACCATATCGAAAACTCACTCTGACTTACGTTACCTAATGCTAATACCAACTGGCCAGAGGTGGAGTCCTCTTGGACACATTTTGAAGTCCTTGGTCTTGGCCTCGAGGCGTCAAGTTCTCGAAAATTAGCATGTCCTCGGCTCGAGGACAGCACTATTTTTTGAATTGTTAAAATTTTGTGGAGCGCCTGAAAAATTTTTTGGAAAACGTTTTATTTTTGGAGATCGCCTGAAAAATTTTTGTGAAAAAACTTTTTTTTTTTTGGAGAGCACTTGTGCTTGTGTCCTTGGTCCTTGGCCTTGGTCTCGAGCATTCCTGTCCTTGGCCTCGAAAGTGTCTGTTCTCGGAAAGGCTGTCCTTGGCCTTGGCCTCGGATTTTTTTTGTGTCCTTGGCCTTGGCCTCGAGCCTTGTGTCCTCGACTCCACCTCTGCTACTGGCTATCACTGCTTGATTTCGCCGCTGAGTTATTCACTTGCAGCATATCGCTAAATTCATTGGTGGGCACAAGTCCGTTAATCGTTAATCCGTTAATAACGAAGCTAACTTTTTCATCAACTCGTTAATCCGTTAAAAAGTTTTTTCACGTTAACGGACTGAATTAACTTACGTTAAAATGGCCGTTAACTTAACGATAATGGTTCATTAACTTACGTTAAGTTGCGTTAACAAAAGGTTTTCGTCGTTAATTTCTTGCTCGATTCATTCATCGTACCGGTACAAACCAGTTTGCGCTGGTAACACTTGTTGCATAATTAGCGCGAGTTTTATTGAAGAAAAAGCGAAGGAGCTGCAAGATAAAAAAGCAAGCGCGGAATCGAATGAGCAGGCGCGATAAGAAATGCTGTGAGTAAAATTTTAATCATGCAAGTATAAAGTGGGTTAGATCTTAGATGAGTTGAACTGCGATACTGTGATAGGTTATTGAAGCACCCATGAATAATCTGTCATTGGTGGTAAGATAAAAGTGACTAGCACGGCAGCGTTAGCAAGGAAAGTGGACAAGGATAGCTAGTTAGCCTAACCTATAGCAGAAATGATCTCGATTACTGTCGTAATCTACAATCACTAATGAGTAATCGATTACGCAATTTTCAAATAATCGCAGTCAGAAATCAGTTACAAAGGATCGTTATCTACGAATAGCAAATAATCGAGCCATGGCTGGCTACTACTAGGCTAGGCTTCCAGTGCCAAACAAAAGCGTGAATGATGATTTTAGAGTATAAACTGTATTATGGGAGTGGTACCGTTGACCAACTACAGAGCAGAATACAAGTGCAAGACATGCATGATTGCAATTATTAGTAACAGCCTAATAATATGATAATGCAAAACAGAATTGCTGGGTAGATTGCAGCAGAAATGCAGAATAGATTCCGACTTCGTAAGTGCGGTTACAAAAAATTATTTTTAAATTTTGGAGAAGCGATGTAATCGTAATAGCGATGATTAAAGGTGAAATAATCGCAATGGAAAATCGATTACAAGGGTGCGTATTTGTAATTGTAATTGGCGGAATCGATATAATCAAACCATAAGCCATTGAAAGAACAGAATGTAGGTGCCGGTACTAAAATATGGCTATAAAAACAGTGTTTATTTTAAGCAAAATATTAATGTCATCCAAAAACTTGGAAGTGTGTGCATCCACGGATTGCAGGTGGTTTCAAAATGTTAAACCTACGTAGACCTACTGTGCATTGGTTAGTGAGAGGACTAAAACGAGAATGAAAGACGAATATTCATTTGCAATTTTTTTAGTTGCTTTTTTAAGTGTCAAGATTAAGCTTTGGGTTAAGTTGGATCTAGACACTGTCTAGAAATTATTTTGCAAGCCATAGCTTAAATAGCTATTTTAGATGCTGTTGTTGCATGAAAGCATAGAGACTTAGAGTTACAGCGTCTTGGCGCTGAGTAAGCAATAGTTTCTGTCTAACAGTTTCCATAATGTTTAATCGTTTACATACCATCTGGCCTAAAAGCTACCAGCGCAGAAGCCCAGGGAAAAGCCACCAGAACGACTACTACTCAGAAACAAGCAATGCGAAAAATGGATCTTCCCTGGGCTTCCGCACTGGTAGCTTTTAGGCAGGGCCACCGAGAGGGGGGGCAGGGGAGCAATGACCCCGGGGGCCATCAGAGGGCCCATTAGAGGGCCCATGGACTTCAGGGGGCCCATGAAAATGACACTGACAAATCAGTTTGTGGAACATAAAACACCTTTTAAATCAGTTTGTGGAACATAAAACACCTTTTTTTTTGAGATCACATCAAAATCCGGAGAAAATTGTGGCTATTTCCTCTTGTTTTTTGGAGTTCACAAAGCCAGAGATGCCCAATATTTGAGCTGACCCCGGGCCCACGTTTGGCTCTTGGCGCCCCTGCAAACAATTAACGAGTACATTGATTGCTTTTTGTGGCAAATAATAAGCTGCAGCCTCATAAGTCTAATAATTATCGCTGTTCGCAACCTTCAAAGATTTTCCCATCGCAGCTTCGTTACTTCATATGAGCCTATTATTATCTTGAAATTAGATTAAACTGTAAAATGTAACTTCCAAAACACAAAAGACCACCATAGCAATAGGTATTTCCTTACAATCAGCTCAACAGTGTCATTGCGCGTGTTCTATAAGTGAGTGAATAAAAAGAAATGTAAATTATACTCAAAATGTTAACGGATCAACGGACTTCATTGACTTCCGTTAATTTCAGCTGAAAATAACGAATTAACTTTAACGGAGGTATGAAGTTTGCTAACGGACTAGTGGTTAACGAAGCTAACGTTTTGCATTAACTTGCCCACCTATGGCTAAATTACATAAAGTAAATTGCAAAACGCATGCAGTATTTAAAATTTCATGCTTTGGTGCATAGCTTGTGGTCTGTTTTAAGCTAATTTATTGTTACAAATCTAAAATCAAAATAGAGACTATATTTACAAAAACGAAAAATTAGACCTGTAAAAGAACTTTCGCAGCAAACATTGCGCTAAGCAAAGTTTTCAAACTTATTTAATTTTGTTCGTAATCTTATCGAAACATAGCGATCTCTTGAGCCGTTGAATGTAATTAAAAATTGCTTACGTGCTGCCATTACTTTTTGTGATTTAGCCATAGGTGGGCACGTTGATGCAAAAACGTTAGCTTCGTTAACCACTAGTCTGTTAACAAACTTCACACCTCCGTTAACGTTATTCCGTTATTTTCAGCTTTAATTAACGGAAGTTAATAAAGTCCGTTAATTCGTTAACTTTTTGTGTGTAATTTACATTTCTTTTTATTCACTCGCTTTTAGAACACGTATTGACGCTGTTGAGCTGATTTTAAGGAAATATTTATTGCTGTGGTGGTCTTTTGTGTTTTGGAAGTTACATTTTACAGTCTAATCTAATTTCAAGATAAAAATACGTTCAGATGCATGCTAATACGCAACAAGTGTTACCAGTGCAAACTGGTTTGTACCGGTACGACTAATAAATGGTGCAAGATATTAACGATAAAAACCTTAACGGAAGTTAACAGAACTTAACGAAAGTTAATTTAGTCCGTTAACGTGAAAAAACTTTTTAACGGATTAACGAGTTAATGAAAAACTAAGCTTCGTTATTAACGGATTAACGGACTTGTGCCCACCTATGGATTTAGCGACATGCTGAAAACAGGCTAAAACTGAAACAAATGATTTAAACGAGACTATCTATTGCTGCTTTGACTTGAAAATAAATACTTGTAACTGTGGCTACTTAGTTTGATTTTGTTTTAAATTTTTGCATGTACTTGTTTAAATGATTGTTTAATTATTTTTTTTGGTTAAATGCCTTGCATGCGTGGAGAATACGCCCCAGTTGTAAACTATCTTCCACACCTCAAATGCATAATAATGCATGTTGCGGTGAGCTAAAATTGCGGTTGAATATTCCCAAGAAGTTATTAAATCGTTTGCCATGTAAGTTAGTCTTACAGCCTAACGGTAACTTACACGGAGAGCAGAATCCTAGTACTTTTATGACACACCTCGTACATAGCAATACGATAAAATTCCACTCAATGGATTTTCATCGAATTTTGCTCACTTTCTCTCAATATACCCAACACAATATTCTTCTATACTTTGTTCACATTATTTTGAAAAGCAGTTGGTTGGTTTACAATTTTACGGATATCCGATTGATTGTATTATTTTGACCAACGTATCATAATCGCAACCAGGAAAACGCTTAGGGTGCTATAGTCCACCACCCTCCTTCTAGCCCATTCAATTAAAAAATTTAACGCAAATACTGTATGCAGTCTTTTAAGCATGCTTTGGATTAGTTTTAAGAAATTGTACGGTTGATGTACCACTTTTGAGATGCGGTAAGTTTTTCGAAATTAAAAGAATTAGCATTTAGCTCAAACCAATTTGTTTTTGCAAAATCCAGGTTGCATGTTCAATACATCAGCGACGCTGCTGTGCTTTTGAAAATTTTTACATTAATCACCCGTATTTTGAATTCGAAGTCGATACGAAGTTGCTAAAAGTGTATTCTATACGGTCAAGGTCAAGTAATTGCATTATTTTTTCAAGTTGACAATGTTTGAAGAAATACACAAAATAATGAGCGATATTTCAATTTGTGAAATATAACAGAAGTTTATTTGTCGCCACTCGCGTCAAAAAAAAAAAACAAACAAAAAACAAAGCCAAGGATTTGGCAAGCAAATTAGGTACACGAGTCGAAACTGAGAGGCTGCGAAGGGACCTTCTCGGTCTTTGAATCGAGCAGCCGCCCGATTTGCTTTTTAACGGTTTAATATAGAACAGACGGACAGAAGGTCGTGACCAGGTTGAATGCTGACCAGTTTACCGCAAATGTTCAAGATAAAATCAATTTACTTCTTTTAGATAAGCTTGCATTAAATGTGATTTCAATTTAATTTTAAAGCGTGACTTGGATAGATTTTGAATTTCAACTGGAATTGAGTTCTAAACTTTTACACCTTGATATTTAATACTTTGCTGAATCTTGTTGTACGAATGTTGACTTGACCTACCTCTGTAAAAAAATTAGAGAAGGATTATGGAATGGTATTATGCTTAAATCTATGTACAAATTTAGCAATTTCAAGTTTATATAAGTCGGGGAGTTTTAAAATGTTTAGTTTTGAATAGTATGGGTTAGCCCTATCGAGGTAATTTCCTCCACCGATTAGTTTAACCGCTTTATTTTGTAAGAAGGGAGGAAAATGCATTTAACCGCTTTATATATTTGAAAGTTTGTATGTAGGGAGGAAAATGCATCATCACCGCAATAGGTTAAAATTACTCTAGTTTGAAGGAATCGTTTCTTCAGTAGCTTTGAGTCAGGTTAGTTTTAGCGTTTATTTTTTTTCGTGCAAGAAAAATTAAAACTCATACGTTAAAGCAAAATACTGTAAATTAAATAACACAAACGTATGTTGTGAAGGAACCTACTACAGTGCGTAAGTCATCTTGTCAAACAGCCACCAAAAGTTTTTTGTTACAGTTACTCAAGAATGTGAGCAACTGCACAAGTACGAGCTGAAAAATCGAGTATACTTCTGTTAAAATATTCTCGAGTAAAATTTGTTGTTTATCAAGTAAACATTTTTTTTCAAGAATCAATTAAATGCTTCTTAAAAATTTTTTCAAATTTTGGAAAGGGGTAAGTACAAACATTATTAGGAATGCTGTTCCAGATGCTAACTTCTTGATAAAGAAATAATTGTTGAAGTTTGTTAGTTTTGAAAACGCGAATCGCAAACGTGTTAGAGGTCGATCTGCGTGTTAATCCGGTATGTGACTGTAATGACTTTAAAAATGCTTACTAAAGTTGCAAGGTTCTTCAAGTGGAAAATTTGGTTTAATTCTAAAAGGTTCAATTCCTGATATAAAGGATTAAAACTATCGGAATTTTTGCGCTGGAAATTATTCTTACGGCACAGTTTAATAAAATTGTAAGCCTTTGAAGATTACATTTGTAGGTAAATCCGCAAGCAGGGAGTGCGTAAGTTAAGTGTGAATATACAAAATCTAAGTAAAGCTACAGAAATATTTTTTTGGGAACTAATGTATTAGTTTTCCATAATACCAACTGCATTGCCAATTAAGTTGTTTTATTTTTGTTTTTTCTGTATAATAGCATTACCTTTTGTAACTGATTCATCTAATTCATTTTGCAGTTGCTCCTACAAGGCAGCCCAATGCGATCCTGACCATCTGTCTTTAGTACTAACTGATCATGGTGTGTGTGCCAAATTTGATCCCAGCTTGGGTGGAACGGAGTCGTCTTCAGCTTTTCAAACAAATGCTGGTAAGTTTTAATTAGACGAAGTTTCCTTTAATCAATTTAAATATGCAGTACGGCATTAAAAAATTATGCCATCTTTGTGTAGTTGTCTAATGTCTATGTTTTCATTTGTATTCCAAAGAACTTGAAATATTTGCATTTTTCTTTTTTTTGCCCTTTTTTCTTAACCATCACCAATCGGTATTTATCGGTAAATTTTTTTGTTTATTTATAAAAATTATGCCCCAAAAGATCAAATCATATAAGTGTAAATCGGAAACTAGGAAAAAATCATACAAGGTGTCAGTTTCTTAAAAGAAAAATTTAACCCTTTTTATCTTGAAAAAAAGTACTCATAAAGCATATGAAACGGGTCCGTGGTAAAAGTTACTTATTTAAACAAGTTGTATACCGCTACAAAAGTTTTACTCGCTTTTACACATATGTCTTCTACTTTCAATTTATAATTTGAGTTCGTCAGAGAAGCTCTCCAAGTTGTGAAGCCAGTTGACAACATTCGAATAAACAATGCTTTTTTGCAGCAAGCACACACAGTCGACAATATCTACGCCGAAATAGGGCCCAAACTGGAAAAAATTGCGAGAAATGATTTTGCAACGGTTTTTGGTGCTACATGATGTGGAGAAAAACACACTAAAAGTCTACCGAAATCCACCTATTAAAAACTCAAAAAAATTAGGGGTGAAAAAAGGGGGCTTCACCGAAATGGAGAGTGGTCGAAAATATGCCCAGTAACATTGCTGGTCCTTGCGAAAGGCTAGAAGAATAATTTTTGGCAAGGAGTGAGTCTGTATTCTTAAGTTTTTGAAAATAGTAAAATAGTAACGTCACATTTTATCGTATGACGTCACTTATGAGTTAAAAAGATAGTGTTTTAAGGAAAAATAATGATGTTCAAATGCAATCAAGACAAAAATTAAAGCAGTTCCAAACTTCAAACAAAATTGTTAACTTACTCAAAAAAAAAAAATGTGATAGCACCAGGCAAAATTTGAGAAAAAAACTTAAAGTGCTTGCTACAAGAACTAAAAATATACAAATTAAGCGTAACATTAAAGATGGTGATATCGCATTTCTTCACTTTCAAAACTGCCAGCAAAGCTACGCAAATATTGTTTGTTTTGTATGTAAAATGCCTATTTGTGTGTCAAAAGTTTTTCACCGTAAAATGATGAGGTCTTAGGTTTTTTTAATGACGTTATAAAGTCAACATTCTTTGTGGTATGTGCCTTTTTGGTCTAGTCAGAAAGCGCGTTACAGTGCTGAAGTTTCATATTTTTCGCGCATATGGTAATGTTCGGCGAAATTTGAATTTTCAAGCTAAGTAATCGTCATTGCGAAATTTTGGTCCATTGACGTTCCTACGATGTCAGTTTTTCAATACGTTAAACTTTTAAACTGCTTATAGATGACTTTGCTTATTTCGCTGCGTGGTTTTTTTATGTTTGGAGCTGAATTAAAAAATTTATAAGCTAAGTTGCATCTGTCACTTAAAAAATTTTGAGACCAATAATGACGTCATTTACAATTACGACGTCATTTATGCTGACGGCTTTAGTAACTAGTTATCCGTGATTTAACCGCCATGATATCATATGATTTGCAGAGGTGGAGTGCTTCAGGACGTCCTTGGCCTCGAGGACATATTTTCAAGTTCTTGGCCTTGGCCTCGAAGTCTACAAGTCCTCGAAACTATCCTGTCCTCTGCTCGAGGACAGCATTATTTTTTGATTGGATAAAAAAGAAAAACCAAACAAACGACAACATATCTGATAGTCTGTCAAGTCGTTGTTTCTTTTCGTTATTTAAGAAATAGTACAATGTGATGGCCAACTAAGTCAAGCCATATTAAAACTTATTTTGAATGGCATTCTATGAAAGCTCTAATCGGAAAATGAGGAAACAAAACGCATTGTAGAAAATTGATATTTTTGTTTCTGCTAATACTTCCGGTGCAGGCGGTCCAAACCGCAAAGCACAGCAATAAAGCCATCCGGAGCCATAACAAGGAATCCAAGGGTCTGGACAAACCATTTTGAGTTGCTAATGCTGAAACATAGCGGAGCCTATTCTGCATATGAATTTAGAAGAAAGTATGTGTATGATAATGAAATGTAACCAAGTATTACCAGGGAAGGCATATTGAAACATAGCAGTAAATTTGTTAGTATATATCTTAGTGCGCCAACTTGTTTTGAAAATATGCGAGCACAAAGAATTTTTTTTTAGATGAGAAAGAATAACTCTAATCTCTGGCAAGCGGTCTAGGGGCAAAACCACGTCCACTGAACAATTTGTGTGTTGGAAATCGCCGATTAGAATTCCAAATAACAAACTATTAGATCACAAAAAACGCTGCATGAAGAGTTATTAAAAAATTTCAGCATGGGTGAAATTAAATATAATAATAATTGTTTGAATGCCTGGGTAATTTAATGATTTTTTTACAAGCTTCCACAAAAAATAACGGGCGTTTTTAGACAGGATTATAGGTTTGTTGTTTTTTTCGTTTCTGCAATTGTGGATCTGTTGAAGGGGGCTCCGGGCAAATGTCTCCAATGCGTTCTTTCTTAGAACCTGCTGGGATCCTCAGGTTTTTTGGTAATTTAATACCTTACGTTAAATTTAACAAAGTGTCTTCTGTCCGCCTAAACGTTTGCGCTCATTCATTGGCAGGCATTTTTTGTGAGAAAGACAAAATGCACTGAAATGTAAAAAAACCATTGACTTAAAATTGGAGTTGGAAAATAGTGAGAAAACTAAAGTTTTTGTAACTTAGCATTTATGATATTTTCTTTTCAAATTGCTTTGAAAATCTAAATGTATAATCTTCTTTAACGTTACAAAAATTGCTATTTTTTCCCAAAAAAATCACTAAAATTACACAGGCCATCAAAATATTTTTTTTCAAAAGGCATCATACGTTGAATCGTTTTTGGGGTATATCAGGGGAGCTAAGTCCAAAAATGCCATTAGTTTTGCTGAATTGGCTCAACTTTTTAAGCTATCGGTCATTCTTATACATATCATAAACAGCCAGAATTGTAAATTGCCGTATATTAAAGGCGGTGAATCATCCAGCCAATTCCGGTGGTTTACAATAGCTAAAATTGAACTATAATTTTTGATATTTTTTGTTTTGATTTTGGGGCTGCGTTTGTAAAGACATTCAACAAATACAAAAAGATGTCCCCCCGAAAAAAGTTTTTGCAAACTCTGAGTTTTGATCTTCCCGCCAAAACCACAGTTTTCTCTACTATTAGGCCTACTGTAATCTTATTAAACTATTAGGCCTAACTATCTCTAAACTATTAGGCCTAATAGTTTAGAGATAGTTTGGTCTAATTAAGCCTAAACTATTTGGAAATAAACTATTTAGAAATAAACCATCTCTAAACTATTAGGCCTACCACAGTTCTCTAAACCATTAGGCCTACTGTGGTTTTGGCGGGAAGAACAAAACTCAGAGTTTCCAAAAACTTTTTTCGGGGGGACATCTTTTTGTATTTGTTGAATATCGTTGCAACCGCAGTCCCAAAATTAAAACAAAAAATATCAAAAATTATAGTTCAATTTTAGCTATTGTAAACCATCGGAATTAGCTGGATGATTCACCGCCTTTAACATTCTAGACATGTGGCAATAAAATCATCAATTTACATGATTTTATTGACAGTTGAGGAGTATCAGTACATTCGCAGATAAGCATAAAATGTTGCTGAGTTGACAATACAGTATTAAGCCAATATGCCCTTTCATTGGTTTAGTAGGCTATGCTCCAATATGACCTTACAACGAGCTTATGACAATAGATTGTAAAACCAGAATCCAACCAGAGATAAAGCCAGTACCCTTGACATTACTTGATTTTGAGTACGAAGTCAGGAGAGAGAGAGAGATTTAGTTACACTTGGTGCTTCAATCATTTTCGGAAATACTTGTTGTAATATTACTGTAAGTATACTGTATTTCATCATGAGTGAACTAGCAAACGTAGATGATGTTGTAATGATCCAGATGTTTTTTGTTACATATGCGGTAATTACATGATAAAGAAGTATCGATTTAATGTTCGTGACTTTAAAAAGAGAGCTTACAAGGCGTACTGTGGCATAAAGTTAGGTAACCAAGACAAGTCTTGGGCACCTAACAAAGTTTGCAAGAGTTGCATTGAAACTTTACGTCTATGGACGCAAGGCAAAATCAACGCGATGCTATTCGGAATCCTCATGGTTTGGCGAGAGCCCAAGAATCACCATGACGATTGTTATTTTTGCATGGCTGACATGTCAGGTTGGAATCAGCACAAGACGAACTCATGGCACTACCCTAATATTGACTCTGCATTTGACCGGTAGCGCACTGCGATGAAGTTCCAATTCCAATTTTCACTTCCCTTTCGGATTTAATTCCGGACGAATTAGATTTGAAAACAGCGGAAAACGAAGATAGTGATTGTAGCAGCTGCAACAGCTATTGCAGTGCGTTTCAACCTGTGGGCCATTTTGCAGTGGGCCACAGAGCATTTTGGTAAAAGTCGTATTTTGAAAAAGTTAATTGTGTTTGAATTTTTTGTTTTCTGGAAATCTCGGCCGGAAAAACCGCTTGAATTTTGGTGAAGACCTTTTTTTTTCTTTTTTTTTGGAGAATCACCTGTTTTCGGCCGGAAAAACCGCTTGAAGTTTGGTGAAGACCTTTTTTTTTGGAGATCTCCTGTTTTCGGCCGGAAAAATCGTTTCAATGTACTTCAAAACTGATTTAGCCGGAAAATGTGGGTCAAGTTCTTAAGCAATGCTTTGAGAGTGGGCCATGGAAAATTTTTAAAATCAAAATAAGCCACGGTTATAAAGAGGTTGGGAACCACTGAGCTATAGTGACACCAGCTTGGCTGCTGAAAGACACTCGCAAGAAAATAAACCTAGGCCGCTCACTCAGGGGCAGGTAAATGACTTAGTTCTTGATTTAGGTTTATCGAAAGAAGCATCTGAGATTCTGGCCTTGAGACTCGATGAACACAACATTCTGGATTCGCAAACCAAAATTACTTTCTATCGGGACAGAGATAAAGTTTTAATTCATTATTTTACTAAAGAAAATAATTTTGTATTTTGTAATAACATTGAAGCTCTTCTAGCCATGGGTCTACCTCAATACAAACCAGATGAATGGAAATTACTCATCAACATCTTCAAAAAAAGTTTGAAGTGTGCCCTACCGAATAAGGAAATAAGTTTGACTGTGTTCCTGTTGACCATTTAGTAGTTTTAAAGGAACACTACCATGGCATCAAAATGGTTTTGCTACAGTGTGCATATTTGGGTGATTTGTGTCGATTTCGAAATGGTCAGTTTTTTACTAGGTCAACAAAGTGGCCACACCAAGTATCTTTGCTTTCTTTGTTAATGAGATAGTCGAGCAACAGATCAACATTGGATAAAAAGCAATGGGCGGTTCGTGAACAACTCATTCAGGGAGATAAAAACATCACTAGTCAGTCGAGATCGCATTATTTTACCTCCTCTCCGCATCAAGTTAGAATTAATGAAACAATTCGTGAAGGCTTTGGACAAGGCGGAGCCTGTTTTGCTTATCTAAGCAACGCCTTTCTTTCCTGGGCTTAGTAATGAAAAGCTAAAAGCAGGGATTTTTGATGGACCAAAAATTTGCTAACTAATTAAAGATCGTACCTTTTCTTTGAATATGACTAAGGTTAAGCAAGATGCTTGGAATTCGTACGTATTTGTCGTGAAAGATTTCCTTGTAAGTAGAAGAGCACAAAACTACATGAGTTTTGTTGAAACTATGCTTGCAAACTTTCACGCTCTTGGCGCACGGATGAACATTAAACTCCACTACTTAATTTGTCATTTGGACCACTTTTCCGATGACCTTGGAGATATGAGTGAAGAACAAGGGGAGAGTTTCCATCAAGACATCAAAGTTATGGAAGAAAGGTGTCAAGGTTGATGGGATATTCATATGATGACAGACTGCTGCTGGTGTTTGATATAAGATTACTCCGAGAAAAATCACCAACCGAAATCATATAAAAGAACGTTCCTGCAGATGGGTTCAAGCTAAAAGAGATAGTCCAGCATGGCACACTAAAATTAGTAGTCTCTAAATATTATGTTACCTAGTTGTTTTTGCTCGGAGATGGTAAAGGAGCTGTGTGATTTTTAGGTCAAATGTTTGAATGTTTTTCTAGTTCAATGTTGCGTAGTCAGTCAAAAGTCCCAATCACCCAAATCTATTTTTCTTGCGTAGACCAGTTTCCAACTGTGTGTTGGCGTAGTGAATTCTCAATACCAGTATTATGCCGTAATTGAGACTTGGCGTAAGCGCAGTACTTTTTTTTTGTTCGCGAATTTTGGCAGATGAGGATTGATTTGCTCACAACTAACGAACGGCAAAACCTGGAGTGTTGAAATTTGTACTCAATATGGGAATTAATAAATGCGTCATGTGTGCCAATTTTGGGGATCCTAGATTACGTGTTCGTGAATTGAGACACAAAAAAACTTTTAAAAATGCAATTTTTGGCTTGAAAATTTATTAAATCGCCTATTACTCAAAAACCACTTGGCGTGAACAATTGAAATTTGTACACAATGCGGGTGATTGTAAGTGGTTTATGCAAACCACGTTTGGAAACACCCGGTCACGTGACCAAAATGTTGCAGGCCGAAAATGGGCAAAAACTGGGCGATTTTGAACCGATATATCTCGGTAATTACGGATATTGATGGAAAATGGTTTGTGATTTTTGAGCTCACTATCAACCGCCTTTCTTTTGGTGATGTTCGTTTACCTCAACTTGAATACTTTTTTTTCTTTTTTGTTTTTCTTCTCCGCCTATCTACTTTTAAACCGCTAAACGCACTGTATTCGAAGTTTGAGCGATTGAAGATATCAGGGAAGACTAGTGTGGGAATGAAATGGGGGGTGCAAAGTTGCGGGGATCCCCCTCAACTCGGTCCTCCAAAGTTTTAAACTTTTAAACCGCTAGAGCTAGATGGATCAAATTTTGGAAAGTGGTAGATATCAAAACTAAACTAAACCTAGCAAAAATTAAGGGTTTCAACATGGGGGTTTCCCCCAAATGGGCCCTCCAAAATTCAAAATTTTAACCTATTAAGCTAGGCCAACGACAATTTTTGAGGTAAGTAAATATAAAGAAAAGATAAAATTTGACAACACTTACAGGTACCAAAATGGGGGTCCCCCCAAATGAGGCCGCCAAAATTGTAACTTTATAACCAGTAGGCAAATATGAAGAAAAGATAAGATCTGATAAATTTTTGGGGTACCAAAATTGGGGATCCCCCTGAAACAAGGCTGTCAAATTTTTTAACTTTTAAATCTAGATGGATCAAATTTTTGGTAGATATAAAAAACAAACTAAACCTAACGAAATTTGGGGGTTCCAAAATGGGGGTTTCCCCCAAACGGAGCCCTCCAAAATTCAAAATCTTTAACCTTTTCAGCTGGACACATAAAATTTTTAAGGTAACTAAATATAAAAGAAAGATAAAATATGACCAAATTTGGGGGTTCCAAAATCGGAGGGCCCTTCCAAATGAGACCATCAAAATTCAAAACTTTTTAACCATACACGTTAGACAAATGAAATTTTTAGGGTCGACAACTATGAAGATAAGATAATTTTTGATAAAATTTAGGGAGTACGAAAATAAGGGGATCTCCCTGAAATGGGGCTGCCAAACTTCAAACTTTTTAACCACTCACACTTGACAGATGACCTTTTCAGAATAGATAATGCAATTTAAAGATGTGCAAGTATGACAAAATTTTGGGATACCACAATGGGGGTGTCCCTCTCAAACGGGGCCACCTAAATTCAAACTTTTTAACCACTCGTGCTAGGCGCATGAAATTTTCAGGATAGGCAAGTACAAGAAAAGATAGAATTTCACAAAAGTTGGTGATACGACAATGGGGGTCCCCCTCAAACTAGGATGGCAAAATTCAAACTTTTTATTGTTTAAGCTAGACACATCAATTTTTCAGGATAGGCAAATATCAAGAAAAGATAAAATTTAACAAAACTTGAGGCACCGAAATCAGGGGTTCCTCAATTGGATCCTTTAAAATTTAAACTTTTCAACCATTCAAGCTAAACACATGAAACTTTCCGAATAGGTAAATATAAAAGAAAAATAAAATCAGACTAGGTAATAAAATACGACTAGGTGCCACAATTGAAGAGTTCTCCTCCGACGAGTCCTTTAAAATTTTTAACCACTCAAGCAGGCAAATAAAATTTTTAAGATGGGTAAAAATTTAACATGAAAAAAAAATTAAAGACCTCATACTATAGGGGTCCTCCAATTATGCTGACACCTCCCCCATTACCCACAAAATCTAAACGAATTAAATCTATTGAATAGGTCAAAATAAACCAAAGATAAATAACAAAAATTGGTGGGCCGCATTGAGGAGACCATGGCAAATGGGCCTTTTAAAATTTTTAAATCTTAAATACGAAGTACTCCAGCTGGACATATCAAATTTTAAGAGTACTGGTAGGCTAATATTAGAAAAAGATAAAACATGCCAAACTTGGCAATGCCATGTTAAACATTAATTTGCCTGAAAGATTTGTCTCATGACAAAAATGTGATTTTGTCTCATGAAAAAAATAAATGTTGATTTCAAATCATTTGTGGTTTGGGTAGAACCGATGTCCCACTAAGTATTTCGACCCAGCTCTGTTCCATCACGACAATTTGAAACCGTGGCGCCTTTAATCATTGTGCCAGCACAGCATATGAATCCAGTTGACTAAAATCAATTGTTAAACTTAGCTTTCAAAAAGAGATTTTGGGGGAGATTCACCTGGGGGTTGGTACCCCAAACAATGTAAAAAATTTTCTCTGAAATATCTCCTGATATCACAAAAAATTCGCGCCCTAGCACAAGCCATGCGAAATATTTGATTTTTGGGGTCCATTTGGGAAGGATTCGAAGGGCTGGTATCCCAAATTATGTCAACATTTTTGTCGCTTAAGTATCAATTGAGGTAAAAAGAAAAACTGTAGCCTTAGCTTAAGTTCAACGAATTAACTTGTGTGGTTCATGGGGAAATTTCCAAAGGTGTGGTACCCCCAAACTATATCCAAATATTTGTCTGTTAAATATCTAATGATATCAAAAAATAACATGCTAGCTTAAGGCCTTAAAAAAATTGATCTTTGTGGGATCTTCAAACTTAAATCGTTAAAGAATTGATGTGGGGTGGTCTTTGCAGAAAATAAAACCTGAAACCCTCTGATCATATCTAATGTCGAAACAAAAAAACTTAAAAAGATTTTGTGCCAATCAAAAAAAAGTGTGCTAGATATAATATGATTTTTAAATGAGAAAACCGATTGCTAACTAAATGATTGAACTCACTAAATGGTCTATTCAATCACAAGGGTTTTATATGCTAGCGCCTTTAACCTCTAGGCCACAGCAGCACATGTGTACATGTAACGAAAATCAACTATTAAAATCATGTATTAAACTTTATTATCACAAGTTTTTGGCGAGTCTGCCCCAAACTACGTGACAAAGCGGCTTCAAAAATGCAGGTTGCACAACTTCATATATTTTGTCCTAATCAGAAAAAAAATATGCTGGATTCAACACGATCTTGGAATGAGAAAACCGATGGCCAACTCGATAATTGAACCCAGGTCTATTCAAACACAAAGGCTTCATATGCTGGCGTCTTTAACCACTCGGCCACGGCATTACACGCGTGCACAACGCACATGACGAAAATCAGTTATTAAAAGGCAAGAGTTTTGTTTGTAACCTTGTAAATATACAGCTTTGATGAAGAGCTTTCAAAGCGCGAATTAGCCCTTAATTGCGTCACCGCTTTACGTATAGGTCGAAGATTTGAAAGATACCGCTTCAACGCTTTGCATGCTGTTTGCAATTTGTTTATTCATCATTATGGTGGATATTGATGCTTTAAAACAGCTGTGGTTTAGTAGCACCATAGCTAAATTTAATAAAAAGCACAGATGTCGTTTTGAAAATGTAATGAAATCGAACCACAAAGGAAGGCAAACAAACCTAAAGATTAACATTCCGAGTTGGAGTTTGATGTCTGGAGCAAAGGAAATGTCGCATCACATACAAAGTTGTATAATATTATACACTGAAAATCGAGCAATTACAGCCAGAGTAATTGCAAGAAATGTTTTTGCTGCATGCATAATTTTAACGATCTCTTGCATTTAATTTGTTCTTAAACCTCAATTTTCTTTTGTTTTTTTTTAGTTTTCGTGGCATAGTCGTCATCAATTTGTTACTAGAAAAAAAGCAGTGTTTATCTTTATCATTACGCAATTTACGGTAAATTTTTGCTAAAATAGTATCAAAATTACGCCACGAAAACCTATACCCTAAAACGCAGCAATTTAAATCAGTATGTTAGCAAGCCCCAACTAAGATTTTCATCACAGAAATTAGGACAACAAACGATCCCCCTCCGATCATATCTAATGTCGAAATAAAAAACACTAATACCGCATTTACACGGGAGACTTGTAACTGCGAGAATCGACATTTTGCCTTTTTTCTTTTTCAAATCGCGTAGGTTACATACACGGCGCAAGATTCACGTAAGATTTGGTTTGCGTAATCTCGCCAGCACGACCCCAAAAAAAGTCAAATCGCAGCAGTTACTCACTCGTGAGAGATTTTAACGCGATGCTAGCTTACGTTTGCAACTCGCAGAAGTCACTTACACGTTGAGACTGCGTGCCAGTGATTCTCGCAAAATCGAGTCTGCGGAAGAGTCGGTATCGCAGTGGTTCACTTACACGGTGCGAGATAGTTTCAAAGCGCGGCTTGCTGGTTTTGAATTTGCAAAAGCCAACTGCTGCAAAAGCACTTCAAATGCGCAGCTTGTCAGCTTTTACATTTGAAACAATCATGCTTTGTAATTTTAAAAAGAAATTGCATGAAGCCAACGCAAGCGTAAACCGAAATACAGGAAATACAATTAAGCAGCTGATTTCGTTAAAACTTGCTGTGAAAATGCAAGGTGAAAGGTGACGCAGCAAGCACGGCGTTGCTACTTTAGCAGACTGTGTGATACGTAAACGCTTAAAATTACTTGAAAAAGCTTATTTACTCTGTATCATTTAGAGTTGGCCTGGAAGGAGTAAAGTCAAGCGGGCATTAATGCTCATAATTTCTTATAAAATTCTGTCATTTACGCTTTTGGTCTTGGTTTTTCTCTACTGCAACTCATCTCTGACTGTGTTTCTTGTTTGGTTATGAATAATATTTGATAAAATAAAATAATAAAATTTATCAACAGTTTTGTGCAGTTAATTCTAAAATCACGTTTGAAACTACCTTTTCTCCAAGTATGTGTGACTGACAAATTCATATTGCTTATTTGGTTAATAGTGCGCTAGTATTTTGTATCTTATAGTAGATCTGTGCTGTCATATTATAGAAAATGCTAATTGTTAATAAGGTTACTTTCGAAGTTCTTCTGCAGTGATACCAGGCCCCTTCCGTCGCTACAGAAGTACTGGCGCTTTTTTTAATTAAACCAGTATTAAAAAAATTCATATAGGCCTAGCATTTATATAGTATGTGTTTTCATGTAATTTTGTTATGGAGCTAATAAACCACAGCAGTTAAAAAGCACTAATATCCACATTCCACAATAAAAAAATAGGCAGCGCGTGCATTTGCTAAACGCTAGGCAATTACAGTAAGTATAGTGCGGAGGATGAATTATTATGAACAGTACAAAAATACGTCAGTGACTTCAGGTCAAAACTCACTCTTGGTATTATTCAAACGAAAAAGCGCCATAAAACCACTAGAAATTGAGAACATGATTTCATTAGAAACAGCATTTTCATGAAATTAATGTTTATTACAAAATGCTGTGCAGTAGCTGTTATGTTTCTCCACCAAACTGTGATTATTTTCACCGCACGAGATGCCGGTAGGCTACGCGACCTATCTCGAGTCAGAAAAGAAAGCAAACGCTAACACGTTTTTAGCCGATAGAAACCAGTGGATGGTACTTCTATCATACGACGATGCTTCTATACAAGGTGCTGGACCCAACCAGTGAGCATAGGGTGTGAGCCTACACTAAGGCTTTAGAGTTTCACTGGAGCACCTGCAGTCAACAGTTTTACGAAGGGCTTCAGTAACAAGCACCTCCATTCAGGGGCGACCAGAGCCGAGCATGCGCCCGGGGCCAGCCCAAATATGACGGATTTCGGATTAGTGAACTCCAAAACAGACGGAAAAAATGCTGAAGTTTTGTTCGTATTATGATGTGATCTCCAAAAAAAAAGGTCTTCACCAAAATTCTAACGTTTTTTCCGGTCGAAATTAGGTGATCTCCAATAAAAAAGGTCTTCAAGCCTCACATGCTGATTTCTCAGTGTCATTTCGATTGGTCCCTCTCGAGCTCATGGGCCCGCTGAAGCCAACGGCCGTTCGGAGTTTTTTTTCACCATAGAGTAATTTGCTTAAACAAATAAATGAATAAATAAATAAATAAGCACATAAATAAATGAAGAAAAAAAAGTGTCGGAATTGTCGTAATTTATTTTTGGGAGCTGAAACTGCATGCCCAGACGCTTCTAAATTTGAAACTTTTATTCTCCTCCTGCGATTAGTTTTCGAGCCAGAGCTGTTTAAACCTCCGATTGGCATTTCAATTTTTGGCTCGAAAATCTATATCACGTAACCGATTGGTTCCTAAATTTGCACACAGAATGATTCATAGGTGCCCCATTTAATTTCTAAAATTCTAGTTTCTAGCTTTAGCTGTTTCAAAGTTATAGCGTTTTTGATCTTTGTTGCCAAATTCGTAATTTTCTAGAAAAACATAAGAACTTCCTAAGTGAAGCGTCGCGGAAGTCCCAGCAAGGTCTTCACTCCAGCTAGTGCAATTGTTATCCGTCTAATTGAAATGAATACCAAAGCAAAAATGAATACCAAAGCAAAGCAAAATTGAAATTTTGATTAGACGATTTTATTGGAACTTCTGCGACGCTTTCCGTCGAAAGTCCCTATGTTTTTTTCGTGCAAAATTACGAATTCCGCAATCAAATGTCAAAAACGCTTAACTTGGAAACAGCTCAAGGTAGAATTTTGAAATTTAGAACTTAGATAGGGCACATATGAATCATTCTTTGTGCGAATTTTTTTTGGGACAATCAATCACGTGATATGGGATTCCAAACCAAAAACTGAAATGCCAATCGGTAAACAGCTTTAACTCGAAAACTAATCGCATTAAGTGGAGAATAAAAGTTTCGAACTTAGAAGTACTGGGCATGCAGTCTTAGCTCCCAAAAATAAATCATAACAATTCCGGCACTTTTTATTTATGCACAGAGCTGGACAGCGCTGTTTCGAGCTTTTAGCTCTCATCGGCAGCTCTCAGCTTCTCTAACAAAGTTATTCCCCAGCTGGACAAGACTCTTGGCCGAACTGGACAAACCTTAAGGGCTTGCACAGCGGCAGAAGCTTGGGACGTCAAACTTTTCGGTTACTTTTTATTTATTTATTTAAGCAAATTACATTATGGTGACAAAAACTCCGAAACCAACAAAGCTAAAAACTTGATATTTGGAGATATGATAAGTCTATATATGAAGTTGTGCACCCGCATGTTTGGAGGCGCTACGTCACGTAGTTTGGAGCTGGTGCACCCAAAACTAGTAACAACGAAGTTTAACAAGTAATTTTAGTCTACTACGCGTGCGTGCTGTCGTGGCCAAATGGTTAAAGACGCTCTTGCGTGGATTTAAGTCCTGGGTTCAATTATCTAGTTGGCTCTCGCTTTTAACAAGCCACAATTACGTTGAATCCAGCATATTTAAATTTTTTTTGATTAAACCAAATCGCTTTTAATTTTTTTTTGTTTTGACACCAGATATGATCAGAGGGTATCAGGTTTCATTCTCTGTGAAGACTACCCAAAAATCAGTTTTTTAGACCTTAACCTTGCTTGCTAGTTTTTCGTTGCTATCAGTAGAAGTTTAAACGACAAAATTTTTTTGACAAAGTTATGGGGTACCAACCCCACGAAACCTTCCCAAACGGACCCCCCAGATCCCTTTTTTAACGGTTATGCTAAGGCGCTAGTTCTTTTTTGGTATCAGTAAATACTTAATTGAAAATTATTTTGACGTAGTTCGGGGTACCAACTATCCGGAACCCCAAATGGACCACCAAAAATCAATTTTTTGAACAGCTTAAGCTAGAGTTCTAGTTTTTTTTTGCTTTCACGAAATATTAAAGAGATAAACACTTGGACATAATTTGAGGGTATCAACCACCCAAAAATCCCAAATAAACCCCACAAAAAATCAGTTTTTTTAATGGCCTAGTCTAAGGCTCCAGTTTTTTTGATATCCGGAGATATTTACGGACATATGTTTTGACATAGTTTGGGGGTACCACCCCCCCGAAAACCCCCAAATGGTACCAAGAAATCTTTTTTTGAAAGGTTAGTAGGCTACGGTGCTAGTTTTTTTTTAATCAGTAAATATTTAATTGAAAAATATTTCGACATAGTTTGGTGGTTTCAACCACGCGGAACTCCCAAATGGACCACCAAAAATCTTTTTTTAACGGCTTAAGCTAGGTTGCTATTTTTTTGGTATCAGTGGTTATTTAACGGACAAATACTTAGACATAGTTTGGGGGTACCATACCCTCCCGGAAACCCCCAAATAAACCTCCCAAAATTAGTTTTTTTAAAGACTTTAGCTAAGGTTCCAGTTTTTTTGATATCAGTATATGTTTAAGAGAAAAAAAAAAATTGACATACAGTAGTTTACCATCCTTCATATCCTTCCCAAATGGACCCCCAAAATCAATTTTTTGAACTGCTTAAGCTAGGGAGCTTGTTTTTATGAATCTCAGTAGATATTGAAGAGAAAGTTCGTTTCACACGGGTCTGGGAGTACCAATTCCCTAAAACCCCCCCTAAATGGGTCCCCCAAAAATCTCTTTTTGGAAGCTAAATTTAACAATTGATTTTAGTCAATTGGGTTCATATGCTGTGCTGGCATAATGGTTAAAAGCGCTTGTGTTTGAAATTGTCGTGATTGAACAGAGCTGAGTTGAAATACTTACTCGGACATCCGTTTTACCCAAACTACAAATGATTTGAAATAAACATTTTTTTTTTCATCAAACAAAATCATTTTGATTGCATTGCTTACGATTGAGTATTACAAAAATATGGGTAACCTTCAAAGTATGAAGCGGAGAATGCTGGTGAAAAGAAACTGGCGGAGGTTTTACTTTTTTTAACATCACAAAATAATAAACCGAAAAATACTTTGACATAGTTTGAAGGCACTCCCCCTGGAAATCCCCAAATGAACCTCACAAAAATCAATTTTTTTAACGGCCAAATCTAATTAAGGTTCAAAAGTTTTTTTCTAAAGGCATTATATGAAAGAAAGAGCTGGATCCAGAGTTGTAAACGGGCCGACTAGTTCCGGCCCGAACCCGGCTCTAACCCGAAAACTAATTTGAAGACCAAATCATGCCCGAAAAAATTCGAAAGTTAAGTTAGGTCTGAAAAATTTAGCAATGTTTTCAAGTTATTTTGATTGTATTTTTGCGCACCTTGGGCAAAAAGCACGCTTCAGTCCCGAATTAAGCCCGAAATTTTGCCAAGTTTAGGCCCGAACCCGACCCGAAAAGCCCGGCCCGACTAACAACTCTGGTTGGATCTTCCTCGTGATCCAAGCACTGCTATAAAACAAAGTTGTAGCTTTTATTATACTGCCTCTTCAACACGGTTGGAAAGTTGGCCAACATTACGCTAAAAAAACAGTGCACTTGCGGCCAGCGAGACGAAAACTTCGGGCAAAAAAAAGTTCCTTAGAGGTTTCCAATTCACTCTGCTTATCTTCCAGCCCAACCATACAATTTTAGCTTTTCCAAGACGGTTTCATCCCTTCCTTAACCGTTCTGGGGCCACATACTATGGCCTCGGAAAAACACGAGCATTTGTGTTTTGTAAAATTGGCATTCTATGGTTTTCGTTGCGAGTAAACTTTCTGAATGTTCGTTTCGAAGATTTTCCTTTTTTCCGAATAATCGTAAATATTTTGCGAACGAAAAAGTTTGCCGCCGAAGATTTTCTTTATTCGACAATTTTTACAGAGATTTTGAACTTTTCCTCCGAAAATTTTTGTGTTTGGCCGAAGATTTTTTTTTTTTGTTCATTATTAACATATTTTTTTGTACTAACATTTTTTCTGGGGAAAAAAAAACAAAAAAACAAAAAAGAAAATGGCTCACAGTGTTCGTGAGTTGGCGCGAATCTTCGGATAAATTTACAAATACTCTAGACCACTCGTAAAATTTTCTGAAGATTTTTTGCTGGCTATTGCACTTGCTTCGCCGGTTATTGGTAGGTAATAGCGGAAAAGGAGCGTGCTACACATTTTTGCTTGTTTTATTATAGCTTTATTGTATGAATTTATGAATGAGGAGAGAAATTTTGGAATAATAAAAACGCTATAGTTTATTAGAGGACGAAACTGATTTTCTGCAGAATTTACCGCTTTGCATGGATCACCGCCCGTCTTTGATAGCTCTTTAGCTTGGGTGCTAGTTTTTTTGATTTTAGTAGATAGTTAACAGACAAATATTTGGACATGGTTTGAGGGTACCAACCCTCCGGAAATCCCCACATGAACTTCACAAAAATCAACTTTTTTGAACTGCTTAAGCTAAGGCTCCAGCATTTGTTTTAATATCAGTTGATGTTTAACGGGCAAAAGTATTTGACAAATTTTTCAGGGTACCATCCACTCGGAATCCCCCAAATGCAACCCCCAAAGACCAATTTTTTGAACTGTTAAGCTATGGCGCTAGTTTTTATTTTTTGTTATGAAGAAATATTGAATTGAAAAAGATTTTGACATAGTTTGTATGTACCAACCACCTGGAACCCCCAAATGGACCGCCCAAACATCAATTTTTTTACGGCTTAAGCTAGGGCGTTAGTTTTTTTTATATCAGTAGATATTTTATATAGTTTGAAAGTACCAAACCATCCAAACCCCCCCCCAAAATCACTTTTTGAAAGCTAAATTTAAAAATAAATTCGGTTCATGTGCTGTGCTGACGTAATGGTTAAAAGCGCACACTGTTTGAAACTGGTGACAGGCCCTGCGCCAGGATAGCGTGATTGGGAGGGCAGAAATAAATTTTGGGGGGCACGAAAAGTTTATATTGTGTGAATTGGAGAGGGGCACGAGAAATTTATCCCAGTCTGAATCAAATGAACAAGGTAAGAAGCAAAGATTCAAAGGGATTTTCCGGCCGAAATGGGAAATTTAAGCGGTTTTTCCGGCCAAAACCATGTGATCTTCAAAAAAAAAAGATCTTCATCCCAAAAACGTCATCAAATCCAGTGTCAGTCCACAAAAACCTCCAATTTGGGCCTCGATTTGCACTCCTGTAGCCCCGAGCTTGTTAATTTCTTCGGGGCACAGTCCTCGTTTGGGGGGGGCACGGCCCCGGTATGCCCCCCCGTGGCGCCGGGTCTGTGTCGTGATTGAACTGAGCTGGTTTGAAATACTTTATCGGACATATATTTACCCAAACTACAAATGATTTTTGGGTTTAAAGAGTGAGTTTTAAAGAAATATCGGTAACCTTGAAAGTATGAAGCGGAGAATGCTGGTGAAATGAAACTGCCGGAAGTCCCGTATTATTTTCCCCAGGGAAAATGAAGATCTAGTTGTTTGTAATTTTATTGCGCGATATTTGTTTTATTGTACGATACAGGCTATGTTTTTTGTGCGATATTTGACCGCCACATTTGAATGAATACTAAGCAGATTAGAAAAAAAAAAAGATTTTTCCTGCTTACCCTGCATGGGGGTACGTTGAATTTTCCATAGGGGAAGGCCAAATTTCAATCGGGGGACGCTAACTACCGGTAGGAGGACGCATCGCTCTTAGAATTTAAGTACTGGCTATATTTCCCGTCACGAGTTATGGCTTTGTTGCATTACTACGATACCGCTATGGTGCGAAATCAACATCAGGCGCTATCGTTTAAAACTTCAAAATGGCATTGTTTTTTTTTTTTTAAACTATTATTTTTGAATTATCACTAAAAACTTAACAAAATGCAATATCTTGAGCACTTTCGCGCTTAAAAATTATGAAAATTTACCGACCATAATTTAGAAAAATTGTGTCCTCGGCAGGGGTGCAAATCTTTGTTGAGCATTGGGGGGGGGGGATAATTTGTAATTTTAATATAGTTAAGCCCTATTTTCGACATTGGGGGGATGAACCTCGACCACGAATTTTTTCGGGTATACAAATTAAGTGAAGACCAAAAAAAAAAGGTCTGCACCGAAATTGGAACACTTTTTTCCTCGAATTCAGGTGAAGACCAAAAAAATAGATAAATAAAAAAAAGGTCTTTACCAAAATTGGAACACTTTTTTTCCGCGAATTCAAGTGGAGACCTGCGCTGAGATGCACACCAGAGTCAAATTATTGGAGAGGATGCAGATAAAGACCATACTCAAATTATTGGGGGGGATACAGTCAAATTATTCCCCCCATCCCCCCGGGTTTCGAGAGTATCTGTCCTCAAAAAGGAGTTCCTTGGCCTTGACCTCGGATTTTTTTGAGTCCTTGGCCTCGAAGGTGTGTCCTCGACTCCACCTCTGATGATTTATGGAAGATAATACAGATTTTGTGCGTACGTCGTACATATTTCCACGCACATGCGCAAATTGTGCGTATCATCAGTTTTTACTTTGCTTTATGCACCTGACATCATGGCGGTTGCATAACATAGCTTGTGGCGCCGGCACAAGACCTATTTTGCATGTAACTTGCACACATTAAAGTAAGGCATAGCTTGTTTCAAAGTGCTATGTTGTAAAGCATATCGCAAAATTTTAAACATTGAAACAAATCTTTAACGCATGACGTCATGGCGTCCATTTTACTAGTTGCATTACCGCAACAAACCTTAGTGTTTTAAATTTGTAAAGCAGCAAGGAGTTGATTTTTAAAAGCTAGTCCAAATTAAGTGCTTTTGTATCAATAAATGAGCCATCAAATTTCGATCATTGTTTGAGAACTTGAACATGAAGTCATGGCGGCTGTATTACAACTTTTATCGTCCTAACACACATTGCTTCGAATTTTTAATAATCTGGTTTGTTGATTTCATTAAAATCTTAAATGGTACATTTTGTCCAAAAATGCTAAGAAAACAACACTAAACTAGAACGTGACATAGCAAGCGATATCTGGGGACTTCGCAGCATTATCCAACTTTTCCTGGACTTTATTAAGCTTTAAAATAGTGGTCCAGTTGCTTTGAATGAATTTGTAAAAACTGTGTTCGTAAATAGTCGATCAATAATAAAAACGCGCCCCTCTCAAATTTTGTTTCACTAACTTAAATCGCTTTGTGGTTATTCGAGTTCAAAATCTAAATCTATCGAAGTTATCAAAAATAATCGAGTAATGTCAATTAAAAAGATCGCATATCAGTTTACAATGCAACGTCAAATCTCAGGACTTTTTGGGAATTCTAAACAGTTTTTCACTCCATTTGAAACAACATAAAGTGGTCTTTAAAATTCCAGCGCCTCACAAGCTAATTTCGTTACATCAACGAAACTTACAGCCATGTATAATTCTGAACACGCCCTTTTGCATCGCAATTTAACATAGCTATTGGTATACCGATTGTTTCAAAATTAAAGCCCCCTCCTCAACAGCATAAACTAAAATAAAAAAGTGCTAAAATTATGCGAATTTAAAACAGGCATTTATTGAAGTGTTTGACTAAATCGTTCATGTTTTTGCCACATAACCTTTATTCTCGAGTGGTATAATTAGACAAATTGCAAAAAAGGCGGAGAATTAAACTATATTTTCCCTAGTTAATTCTTCACTCACAAGTTGCCACAGGTCGATGAGAATAACTTGGTAAATCATCACCCTTTAATTAACGCGATCTTTCGAGATTACTACCTAGCATGTTTTTGTGAAGATTTAGGTTAGAAGGTGAGCGGTGCTGAGAATGCACGGGCATTTCAGGCTTTTATTGTTTATCAATTTATCTAATTTTCTCTGAATCATAAGGCTATGTGGGTTTATCTAACTCAGCTACTCAACATGAAAATGGAAGAAATTTTAAATCAAAAAATTAATGGCATAGTTAAAACTTACGCTAATGAACTTCAAACTAGTCTAATGAAGAAAACCTCAAAAATTTTCATGTAGGCGGTAGACGAAGGGACCCTAATTTCGAAACATGCTGTATAATTATTAAATTCATTATTTAAGACTAAAAATTCCTTACTTAAAATCTTTAAAAACTTTGAAGCATAAGATAAAGTACGCTTTCCCTACGCCACAGGTGGCAGTTTCGCGAAAAAAAAAAAAAACAAACTCAGCCATGCAGCTTAAATTTATCAAAACCATTACGCTCAACTAGAGTATGACATCACAAGCAATATTTAGGGACCTTCCATTTGAATGTTTTGATGTTAGATTGTGTTTGAATTTTTTTATATTCTGTTTTCGATCATAAATTTTTTGTATATGATTATGTGTTTAATGCTGTATTGAGTATTTAGTTTATATTTCTGTATGGTTGTCGAATTTACTTTACTTTTGAATATCTACCCATTCCGAAAATTCGATCCATCTAGGTCTGACGTTTCAAAAGTTCAAAAACTTGGTGCCCCATTTGAGGGACCCCCATTTTGATGGCCTTAAATTTTGTCAAATTTTATCTCTTTATGTTGCCTATAATTTAGGCAAAGTGGTTGATTTGCAGAACCATATCAAAGTAATAAGCAGCAACTTTGTTGGATTTAACATTTTTATTAAAAGCAAAACATATCAAACGTTTTCGGCTTAAAACAATTAAGCCCTCTTCAGGATATTATAAACAATAATACATAAACATCTGTAAAGGAAATAGAAGCATTACGGCAACATAAATTACGTATACCTGACTAATAACGTACATTATATGAGGAAATACTTAAAATTGTTATCTAACAAAATAAAAATGCCTTTCCAGCTTTCGAGCAAAGCAATCATATTAAAATTACAGTCAAACAAGCAACAGCATAAAGTTTTCAGCGTGAAATAAACCAATTCAGTTAGAATAACAAGTAATGTGATAGTCAAGGTGAATTGAATTAAAGAGAAAATCAAGTCAAATCAAGGTAAAAACTAACTTATGATATTATGACGTAACAGAAAATTTGGGAAATTAGAAAATACTTAGCAAGAAAGAGGCACCTTTAGCATAAAGCTGTTTATTTAATTTAGGATTTATTTTTTTAATCAAGAAGCCTTTTTAACCAAGAAGCTCTTTTGATTAAAAAAACAAATCCTAAATTAAATAAACAGCTTTATGCTAAAGGTGCCTCTTTCTTGCTAAGCGTTTTCTAATTTCCCAAATTTTCTGTTACGTCATAATATCATAAGTTAGTTTTTACCTTGATTTGACTTGATTTTCTCTTTAATTCAATTCACCTTGACTATCACATTACTTGTTATTCTAACTGAATTGGTTTATTTCACGCTGAAAACTTTATGCTGTTGCTTGTTTGACTGTAATTTTAATATGATTGCTTTGCTCGAAAGCTGGAAAGGCATTTTTATTTTGTTAGATAACAATTTTGAAATATTATCTTATTACAAAATTTTGAAATATTATCTTATTACAAAAAAAGTGCAATATATACAGCAATTTGTTTAGGGATGCATTTTTTACCAATCCTGTACCTGTATATGGTTTCATTAACTTTATGTCTTTAATTGCTTCGTGCTCTATTTCCCTAAACTTTTACGTATGTAAATTTTGCATTAAGCACGTTTTCTAAGCAGGTATTGCAATAACGATTTTAAGACTTTTTGACAAAAATGAAATTTTTGTACGGTTATTGTACAGTATGTGCAACCAGAGTTTTTGTTTTGTTGCAGGCTCTAGCGGTGGTCTGTTTATTGGGTTTATTTTGAATCTTTCCGATTGGACGGTCGGGCCTTATTTTTATACGCAAGGCTTCCGAATCAAAGTTCACGAGCCTGGAACCACCATCTACAATCTGGCAGACGATGGGATGCCCTTGTTGCCGGGATTTATTTTCCTAATCAGCATTGGAAGAAGTGAAAAGTCCCTCTCGGTAATTTGCTGGTATAGGTTGTTTTGTGTATTCATATGCTGTATAAATGGGCATGTATCCACATATCTATCCGTAATATATACCGATATACATCCATCCTTATATATCCATAATATGGACATTGAAATGCCAGTTCAAAATTTACTTCAACCTCATTAAAAGGGTTATTTCTCAGTTTAATTGCCCTATACTGCACTGCAGGAGTCCATAAATTGCCTATTTTGTGGTTGCTCAACACTGTTTTATTCTTTTTTTTTGTTGCATCATTCGGCAGTCATGCATAACGAGTCGGAGATATCTGGCATGGAAATCGGAGCGTTTGTGCTTGACAGTCGTTAGAAGGCCTGGCTTGATGCCACGGTCGAATAATTAGTTGAAAGGCCTGACTTCTGTAATATCTTGTTTTTCATTTGAGTGTCATGCACAACAAAAAAGCGTTAAACAATCACCACACCTGTCATTAAAGAATATACAGATTAAGTCACTACAATACCCTGTGTTTCAAATATCACGTTTCCTTGTTTCACAATAGGAGTAGGCTAAGTAAGCTCTGTGATGTTTATGACATGAACTCTTTATTTATCAAAATTTTGTCCTATAAACATAATGTAAGATTTGGCCATTAATGGGAAATGAAACTGGAAAAAAAAAGTGAAACCATCATTGATCATTAATTAATTTTTGCATTATCAATTATCCACATTGCCATAACTTTTATTGCTTTTTTATTCTATTCCTTTTTTGTTGTTGGTTGGCTTCTGTTTTTTTTTTTTCACTTTTATGTGTAGTCAAAAATGACAACAAATGTTAAATGCGTGTTTCTTAGAGGTAGCAAACTTCGAAGTGTCACCAAATGTTCTAAACATGTACATACAGAAAAGGGTTGCATTACAGATAGGTTACAGAGCGAAAAAACAATTCAATAAAAAATACCAATGTTGCAAATCTCGCAACGACGAAACAGTTGCAAAACTCATACTCTTTTTAAAATAGAGTACAGTTGTTCTGGGTGTTTTTTCACAAATCTAAAATGTAGCTGCTGCTGGTAACTGACACTTTTATCACGCGCTTAAAACTTGTTAAGAAGATAGTTCCAGCATCTGAGATATTTTGGAAATTTTTTGAAAAATGTCATTTTAACGCCTTTGAATGACACTTCAAACGTTTATAGAGCCACTTGAAAGAACAAATTGCTAAGACCGGGAAGCCCTTTGACAGAATTAAATTGCTACGCTTCCTTAATTAAACAACTTAGCTTTGTCGGTAAAGGCGGCGTTTTTACGACAACTCTGATCGCATGATCTCGGTTCAACGCGCACCCTGGTCATGTTGTTGCATCCTTGGATAAGACGCTGTATGATGATTTAAACATGGTGGTTGGTGGTTTCAGACAAGCAGCAAATTCAAGTGGGAAGAAGTCAAAAGTCTACCGGAAAACCCGGAAAATGGTCAACTCTTAAGCGAGTGCGGATTCGTTCAAAGGATAGCGCCATCGTCGCTTTCTCATGAAAGGAAGATAAATATGAATCCATCATTAATCAATCCTCTTAAATCCCCTTACTTACAGGTCAAGTCGAAAACCCCTTTAAAAGCATGCATACAGCATTAATTTTGGTTAAATTTTTTAAGTGACTTGGCTGAGGAGGAAAGAGGGACTTCAGTCCTCATTATATCCATCCCGGGTTTTCACCACCGGCTCTTCGCTATTTAATGACACAACTTTTTCCAACTATAGGTTCCTCCTCATGGTGAATGTGGCAGCGTTGTTCTGAACTATTTTTCTCCATACAGCAGAAGAAACTGTCTTGTAGAATGCGAAACATTGCACTTTGTCGGAAGATGTGGATGCAAGTTGGTCTACATGCCGGGTCCTTCTTCTGTATGCAATCTTCGGCAAATCGCCTCATGCATCAGGCCCGATTATACGAACGAAACAGGTGATTTTTTTTTGCAAGAAAAAGCGTGGATGATTGTTACACAATCTCAGTTCGGTCAGGAGCCAAACCGTTAAATTGATTCAGAATCCTTATTTTAAACCAAAAGTTTAAACTACAAAGCTGAAATGTTGAATGTTACAGCAATGTTACATTAGTTGCTGTTACCGAACTAGCTGCAACACGCAAAGGATGATATTATGGACTTGCCAGAATTTTTTTTTTTATTTCGGCTCAGTGTATTGGCAGTTAATCCTCCAACTGCGTTACATGAGAGCAGGGGTTTTAATAAACATTCTTCATTTATCCAAGAGCTTCTCGAACCCACATGTGACTTTCCACTACATTGTAGTAGTAAAAGTTCATTCCCTGTCACATATCGTACGAAGCTCCTTGATCAAGTGTTGGATTGAAGAATAGCAAGCAAAATTATACTTTTCCAGGATCCTTTGATACTTCTTCATGCAACTGTCCTAAAGATTGTGTTTCAACTGAGTTTGACTCAAAAATACAACTGACCCGCTTTTCTGGTGGAATTTACGCAGAAACGTTAAAAGAATTGCTGAAATTCGATATACGGTTAGTACAAAAAGCTATGATTATTTGATTTGAGTGCATAGAAATTCTAAAAACAATTTTCTTTCAAAATACAAAATTTATTCATGTTTTACCGCTGTATTATTCCCAAAGTAACCAATTAGGTGTTATAAAGCCAGTGAATATTATGATGTTTATCACAATTAGCTTAAATTAGCTGTTTTACCACTTTCTCGGTGGATGATTGACTTTGTAACAAGACTGTTTCAAACGTTCATAGTGTTCAACTGGGTTACCAACGTGTTCAAAAGCAGAAGTATATTTTAGCCATTATGTGAAAACAAAATGATATGACGACAATTTTTGAAATTTATGCTCCTGTATAACCATAGGCGTAGCCAGGATTTTTGATTGGGGGGGGGGCCCAAACCCTCAAAAATTCGGCTGTCTTCACCGAAATTGAGAGTGAATTTTGGGCCGAAATCGGAAATTCGAACGATTTTTCCGCCCAAATTCAGGTGATCTCCAAAAAAAAAAAAAAAAATTAGGAGTGATTTTTCAGCCGAAATCGGAAATTCGAACGATTTTTCCGCCCAAAATCAGGTGATCTCCAAAAAAAAAGGTCTTCACCGAAATTGAGAGTGGTTTTTCGGCTGAAACCGTTAGCTTTACTGTTACTTTACTGTTTAATTACTGTTATGTGCGCAATTACTGAAAAAAAATGCAACTAAACCTCGTCAGGCTATGTTGTCATAACTTTTTGTCGTTAGTGGAGTTTTGATTGGGGGGGGCCCGGGCCCCCTGGGCCCCCCCCCTGGCTACGCCTATGTGTATAACTATAATATTCTTCTTTCGGTTGATAAATTGTTGTTACGATCACTTTGGATGACCGGACAATCTTCAAACAATGACTAGTGGGCATTTTAACCCAAAGAAATCATACCATCTTTTGGTGTCCGTAAGATATAAATAAGGCAATGGTGAAGTATGCGCTGGACTGCAACTGCTCTGTATAATATTTGCAAGCTCCAGTTATTGTTCTTGATGTCAGTTCTAGTATTTATGCATCAAAGAGATCCAAAACCTGTAAACTGTAGCAATGGGTAAAAAAATGGATGGGATGACAGATCGCCTCGTAAATTGGCAGTGTAAGCTCCGAATGAAAACTCACATTCTTCCGAAGAAGGAAAAACAGTGTTTCTTATCAAGCTAAGCGCATCTTCGGTCTTTTCCAAGTAAAACAAGACATTGCTTTGCGCAAGAACTATAATGCTTCGTTTTGCTCGAAGTTGTCTAAGTTGATTGTCTAAGCACTGCTTGTCTAAGCATCAGCAAAGTTGATTATTCCTTTTATCATTATCTACCATAATCTTAAAAACAATTCGAAATCCAGTTCTGTTCAATGTTTGACTTAATATTTGTGCAGTGAGAGCGGGCTTGGTTTTTCCATTTATTATGAGCGGTTTCAATACACCGAAGAAAAGGAGGAGCCGCTGTACTCCATCGAGAGTTTATTGAGTAACATTGGAGGGGCTGCGGGGCTTTTCTTAGGTTGCAGGTAAGATTTAAACGCCGATGTGCGCTCAATTTAAAATTACCCAGAGCTTTCCTACACTTCTTATTTTTCGTAGTATTAGAATGTTATATATCAGTTCAAAATGCATCATGCTTTAGAAATTTGCCTTTATTTAACCTAATTTTTTTAAAATTTCTCCGCTAACCATCGGCCACACAGTAAAAATCTGTTAGAACCGCTGCTTAGCGAAAAAAGAAGCTCGCTCACGCTTCCATGTTTTTGTCGCTTCCCCTTGTCTTGATACTTAATATATAATCTAATCTACACTGTATACGATTATATTATTGAGGTTTAGTACATGGACTACAGACCAAACAATCAAATCATTTGTTTTCGGTTAGTTTGTTATCATCCGAAAACAATCGCCATTATTCGCAAACAAGCGCGAATTAATCCGTCGCGAATTATCCAAAATTATACAAATTTTCCGAAATTATCCGAAAAAGGAGCGAGTTGCGACTGACCATGAGAAAAGAAGCGTGCTCCTGCCCAGCTCTGCAGTTTGCCACTATTACACATTAAAAAATGTGGGAGTTTAGAGTAAAGCTGGTAATGCTTTAGATTTCATAATAGTTTGGAGTTTCGGTTACAAAATTATTTTTTGAAAGGAAATATAGGCTTTTAAATGGATTTTTGACATAGGTGGGCACAAGTCCGTTAATTGTTGATCCGTTAATAACGAAGCTAACTTTTTCATTAACTCATTGATTCGTTAAAAACTTTTTCATGTTTACGGACTAAATTAACTTCCGTTAAGTTCTGCTAACGGACTAAATTAACTTCCGTTAAGTTCTGTTAACTTCCGTTAAGGTTTTTGTCGTTACTATCTTACACCATTCATTCATCGTACCGGTACAAACCAGTTTGCATTGGTAACACTTATTGCGTAATAACACGAGTTTTACAGAAGAAAGCGAAGAAAGGAGCTCTTTTTTGTGGCAAATAATAAGCTGCAGCTTCATAGGTCTATTAATTATTATCGCTGTTCACAATTTCCAAAGATTTTCCCATCGCAGCTTCGTTCGTGCATTTGAACTTATTTTTATCTTGAAATTAGATTAGACTGTAAAATGTAACTTCCAAAATACAAAGAGACCACTACAGCAAATAAATATTTCCTTACAATCAGCTCAACAGCGTCAAAACGTGTCCTAGAAGCGAGTGAATAAAAAGAAATGTAAATTACACGCAAAATGTTAACGAATCAACGGACTTTATTAACTTGCCCTCCTATGATTTTTGATAATTTCTTTTTTGACCACGAATGTTTTTGATAGACTTTCAGCTCCCTGGCTTCAACACTGTTATATTCAGCTGTCTTTGACTGCTGAGAAAGAAATAATATTTAAGTTTTTGGTCCGTTTGTATCTGGTTGCTCTAACTATAATTATCTTTCACTTATCATAATGGTTATCTCGACGTCATATTGAATCATTACGTGTTGCACCATGTGTCGGCAAAATAGTATCTTGTATGTTATGTTGATATTTTTGTTATAATATTTTATTTTTAGCTTCATAAGTATTATCGAGATCTTATATTTTATTGGCGAAACGATTTGGCATTTGGTGGCACGATGTCAAACGCGGACTGGGAAGATCGGACATGCGTGGTAGTCTTGCGCTCATGTTTAGGACCACGGCTAACAATACTGGTGAAAACTGAGACTTAATTTAACAATATGGAACCGAATAAATTCCTTTATCTTTTTAATACGACGTAAAGTTTTGACAAGATAGAAGCATTTCCTTGGAATCGGTTTATATCATGATTTCATGAACACACAAATAACTGATGATGATGATCGCGTCTCTGCACAAAGTCCTTCTAAAGTTCCACTGTTTCGTTGGCAACCATTCCTCACTAATTCTGCTACAATTCGACGAGAAGAAGCTTACCAAATTTCTCAAGAATCCAACAAGATTCTGAAGAGCCAAGCGTCATTTCCGTTAGCCGGCAATCATGCAAAGTGAAGGGAGGCCTTTTTAAGGCCGGTATTGATGGCAATACCTGTGGATGTAGAAGGGCTATCCTCAACGAAAAAAAGAACTGCTAGTTAACATCTGCGAGGATAATGATTGTGACATCCTGTGCATCCGGGAAACACATCGTGGCATCAACAACACGAATAAGAGCAAAAAAATCTGCAGTCATGGCGTTTGATCAAATCAGCAGTGCATGTTTACAATATCAGTATAGTTGAGACTACAACAGTCTTCTTTTCTTATGTGTTGTGCTTGTGACGATAGGTTTCAGTTTTGACGATAGCAGCCGAAAAAGTAATTTGCAACATCGTGACCGATTTGCTCTGCATAAAACTGATTGAACGTTTTTGACCTCTGTCTGTATTGAACAATTGAATGCGAAAATGTTTAATCGAATGGTTTAACGATGAAGTGCTTTAAACGATTTGACAAATAGAATACGCTGTTGCCTTATTAAGCGGCTTATACCAGTCACGTGCATTTACAAGCGGAAATAAGTGTTATATCTTTTTCAGCGTAAATCTTAAAAAAATAAAAAAGCAAAATGCGTGCAGTCAAATGATATGCTTATTTTACGCGCGCAAATACGCGTGATCGGCAGAATTGAAAGATCAATTCGCAAGATCTGTTTCAAAAGATTTATTAGCGGTTCTGAAAAGGATTTCGAGTCGTTCGATTTGTCGTTTGGCCACCAGGTTTTGGCCGAATATCTGTCGTATATATTTCTTCGCAAGCAGCAACATTTTGTTTTGTTTGCAAGCGCAAGTTGCTTGCGTTTAGTCTTTTAAAATGAGAACCTCTTTTTCGTTGTTGTGTCGCAGTCTAAAAAAATGTATATCAGAACAAGAGCACTTGGAACATTGTTTCACAAGATGAATAGTGATTTAATGACAATAAATCGATTTGAGCCGTCGCGACGCATTTCGTCCTTGCTCAAGCGACTCTTCAGGCGACAAAGGCTGATTTTGTGGTATTAGCTAAAGGGAATTGTGATTGGAATCGGCCCTTCTTACCGTTTCTAAGCTGAATGACTTCCAGTGTAATATTGCTACTTCAAAGCTTAACTTACTGACCGCCGTTACCCAGTAGGCTAATCACTCACTACTTAAAACCTTCAAATGTTCTACTACCTATTACCGAAATCTACAGACTAAGCCTACCACCGCTAACATTGCAATTTGGTCTGCATCGAGTTCAATTTTAAATCAATTTAGAAATACCAAACAATAGCCCATTATAGTCAAAAAACGCAAAATATTGCAAAACCTTACGTACGGAGCTTTACGCATTAGAAAATTTTAACAAGAGACCCAAACTTTATTTTAATTGAAATTTTTTATCCACATAGCACTATCTCAGAGTGCTCAAACTGAAAAAATGAGCAAGTACAAATTTTGAGAAAGGCTGAGACAAAGGTCATAGTCAAGAGTAGGCTTGGAAAAATTATAATAGTAAATGACAAAATTGGAATTATTTACATGATTTTGCTGTAATTGTAATAGTAATTGAAAATTTTCAAAAGTCGATAATTGTAATTGTAATCGAAAAATTTTCTGCGTATTTTCAATTAAAATTACTCTATTATTTACCAAGATTGATGAAAAGAAAATGTGTTTGAACAATATCAATTTTCCTCCGTTTGCAAATCGATATCGATATATTTGAAATCGATACAGGTTGCAAGCACACCTGACGTCACAAACCGAACATCAAAGTACGTTAGGGATAGTTAGAGATAGTTTTAGAGATATGGTTTATCGTATTTATAACCTAAACTTAGCACCTATTCTAATCATAACTCTAAGCCAAAAAATAGCCTAACATAGAATTGGCTTATGATGTTAGATGTAACTGTATCAGTGTAACCGATGGTAAGTAACCATATTCGTAGCCAGGATTTTAGATCAGGGGGGCCCAAACTGCGAACTACATGCAATGACGTCAACAGAAATTTTCAAACGAGGAACTTTTTGTGGGGCAAAGATATGGTAGCATGGAAGATCTAAAGCCGTGGCCTGTTGTTGGCAATTAACCAGGATTTTGCTAAAAAGGTAGAATTGGTAAACTAATTGTAAAAAGTGCAAATGTCAAACTCGGGAGACGAGTCGAGTGAGCTAATGTAACTCAAAGGTATCAACGGGGGTAAGGAGGCGGAGCCCCCAGCCGCCGGAGGCTTTAAGGAACTGGGGGCGAAGCCACGCGATGTTTTGTAAGTTTTTGAAACAAAAAGCTATTTTAATGCCATTAGATCACATTTCGCACGTGATCAGAGCCATTTGAAAGAAATAGATTTTTAACATTTGAAAGCCAATCGAAAAAACTAAATCGTTCAATCTTCCTTTTACTTGCAATTTAAGTCCAAAACACGTTAAAAATCTTACAATTTTATTGTTGAATTTTAATTGTAAGTGAATTATTTGATATCAGTAGCCATTAGGGTGTCCCTTATTTGGAGTCAAATTTTGAAATATATATTTTTGTGTGCCTGACCCTCTCAAAAGTTTCCATTGTACCAAAAACTACCTCATGCAAAGTTTTTTTGATTTTGATTTTTTGAGGTGGCGCAGTAATCTGAAGTTGGCTTAACAAACACTATATGCACATATAAGCAGTTTTCTAATCAGTACAATACTAATGTTGGCATAAAAGTTATTGCTGCATAATAGTACAATTCTTCATATTCTGAACAGTGGTCTGGTTATTTTCAACAATTTGTAAAGCATGCTACAGTGTTTTTTTTATTTTAAAAACGACTTGATTGAATGGTGGTGCTTCCCCAACCCCTTCTAAAGGATGGGAAGCAAAGAAAGTTTGCAGAGACCCAGCAATTAAGCCACATGCCAGGATGCAGACTGCAGAGCCAAAGCTAGATTTGCGTAGAGGCTCAGAGGCAAGACAAGAAAGAAATGATAAGGGTCCTGTAGAAAGTGTCCACTGGTAAAAATTTTTTCACGACTGACTTAGGACAATAGTAAAAGGCTTCGACTTTGGAAGCGAAGGCGGAAAGCTCAAAGCATATGGGCAGTGAGAGGACCAATTACCCAGAATAAACATTTGGAACGGCACAGTTAAAATGGGAGGAAAAATGTGTAAAAGTGACATCTCCATTTGTGATACAGGGTGTAACGGGTTTGGCGATAGCTGAGTAGAGGAACAAGGGACGGACCATCGCGATAGGTAGGGGGGCTCCAGCTTTCGGAAGGAAATCAGCATGCTTATTTCCAGGGATACCAGAATGCCGTGGACCAATTGGAAATTAAAATGGCACTGTTGGAAAGTGAGGAGACATGAAACCAGACGTTTTAGAGGGGTTTTGGTCAGAGATTTAAGGTGGCCTTTGAAAGTAGGGAAAGAGCCGATTGGGAGTCCGTAAAAGGACAATTGAAAGGGGCCAAGTTGTTTTGTGGTTGCCCCAACATACAAGTCCGTGCTCCAACGGATGGGTTTCAGCTGAGAAACTGGAGGCAGTTGGTCAGCAGAGAAAAAAAGTCGAAGGTATTGCATTTGGATTATATGACATGTTATATGGCATACACTCCAGTGCCACTAGTCTAATGAGAAAAAGGACAGATCCATTGGCCCATACATACGCGTCTAAAGGAGGGAGAGTAATCGATTCTTGGCGTATTTAAGGTGGGATGAGCTTGGGCCACTGCAGTTAGATATCGAAGATGATACAGTAAACTAGATGGAGTCCAAAAAGGATCGGGGGGCACATAATTAATGGCTGGCGCTAGGATAAAATATTTTTATTCTGCGGATAAGCAATGTCATTAAGAGGGTTTCTTTAACAGGTTGATCACTGATTTTGAGGCAAGGGCACCGAGGTTAAATAATTTTTGGAGGCGCACAGCATGTTCAAAGCACAAAAGTGCTTGATGTTTCAATAGTAATTTTCAACAGGGAAGGTGGGTCTAAATAAAAAGCATTGAAATAGGGGTGAAAAAAAAACTTCCACTACAGACCTTGCTTGCAGCTCTGCAGAGAATTTCAAATTGGTTGGTCAGATATATCAACCTTTTACTGTCTTTGGTGACTCACTCAACAAGTGTTTTGTTTTTTTGTATTGTCAGTTCGATGCCAACTGAAACTGCGCAATGCGTTCCTGTGTTCAAACTATCGCAGTGGTCCAGCTTGCAGTAACTACAGATTAGTAACAGAGCCAAAAAATCTTGAATGGCATATTGTTGCAAGCAAAAATAATCACGAAACACAACGGAAAAAATTAATGCAACCGCAAAAAGTAAGCCTATACCAAAATCAAACAATAAGATTGTGATTGCATTTTAATGCAATCTGCATTTCTAGATTAACTGCAGATAGCCGAGATCGATGAGGTCTCATGATCAAACCTCCGGTACTAAAAATACGCTCCACAGAAGCCGATGACGCTGGCGCAACAATAACTTGCATCGCGAGTTTGTATACGGTAGGTTGTTGATTTTCCATGGTTTCCCTAAATTCGAAAACATTTTCGTTAAAATGTTCACCATCGTTGGTGATTTCGACATACTTTAGCAACTGCGACCGAACGCTTCTTGATCTTATTATGGCCGAATTACGAGACATAATGCAAATTGTTTCAACGTAAACAATGAAATAATACTTTATAACGAATTAACTCAAACTAAACACAACTGTCACTCGTATTACAAAGATATTCTTACTATATGTATTACAAAGATATTCATATAAAATGCATCTTAAATTTGCTTAATCTTAATTTGCTTAAGCTTATAAAACTGCTCGTGAACCAATCTAGAGGAATTCGATTTCGAAGCGAGTTGCTAAATCAAATTAAAATAAAAGCTTTCATAAACTCGCGGCTTAGTGCATGGGCATTGAGCAACACTGCACCTAAGAAACATCGCAGCGGAATGAGACGTTAGCGACACTGCGTCCGATTTTGACCGGACCAAGAATCGAAACGCAGATCTCACGCTGCGATGGCGGTGTCTTTAACTACTAACGCTGACCGGTCGTTTAAATCTAAAATAAAGCGGGCTTGCTAAAGCAGTTGCATTCAGATAGTTATTTTAATGACAAGAAGGCTGTGGTGGAATGTGCGATTGCGTTTTCATAAACAAGACATCAAGATGAATGATTCAGCCACCTAGTGGTCCTAGTACACGGCAAACACCATAATGTTTAACAAATACCTGAGTTACGGTATTATTTCTTATCAAGACTTTATTTTTCCGATACCGCCCTGAAAATCTTTTGGGGTCACACGTCTTCCCCATTCGGTGGCCCATGTTTATACTTCAGGTTTGTACCTCAAGCTATTTTAATCTTCACTGGACCTAATTGTAACTTCTAATGTTTGATATTTACAAAAAAGCAGTGGTAAAGTAGACTTAAGTTCATCATTCTGAGTCTGCAATCTTAACCGTATAACACTACGACAGATCTGTTCAACAGAATGAGACTGAAAACAATCACTTTGAGGTCTGAGCTGTCCTGATTAACCTTCTTTGACCAAACCTCCTCGCACTGCCCCACTACCACCTCAAACTCGGTCCACGTGCAAGGAACCTGAACGAGAAAAAGGTTTAGAGCATTCACTACCAGAAAGCAAAAATGTAGACAGCGGCAATTACCACCTTCAACAAAGATCAACATCAAATAATAAGGGGACCTATAATGGCCCTTGGAAAACATTTTAAAAATAGCGTTAATTACTTTTGAACCCAGCAACATAATTAAGCATGACTCCAAAAACCCTTTCGTTTTCGAAAAATCGCTAATTTAGTGTTCCATTTTCTTGGTGATTATTACGACAGTGCCCTCTACTTTTTTGGCGGGTGTTCAGTTTGGCTGGGTTTTGCCATAAGAGTGAGAAAGTGTCCAGAAAAAAAGCAAATATAGAAGCAGAAAACAGCTTGCGCGATCGGTCATATTGCTGGCGAGTACTTTCAGATCAAGTACGTGTAAACAATATCATTTTCGCGATTGTAGGCAGTACTGGTATAGTTTTTTTGGGGGAGGCAAACGATAGGTCAATATCGGCAGCTTAAGCTTACCGGTACTGTCTAGTGTCTACCTAGTATAGCCTACTGCATGGGCGAGTCGTATCACTTTCAGTAAAAGAGATTAGGTACGCGTGGCCGAAAATAAGACGCTTAAAAGGAAGAATCTGCAATTTGAAATAACACAAGCAGACTTAGAGCAAGTTTATAGGCTTTGGACTCAGACTGAGATCCCTGTGTTACCACGCCTTGGTATACTAGGCTAGATCTGAGATTCAGTGTTAGCACGCAGTTAGTATAATTTATAGAGAAATTGCTTTCCTATTTCTATTTTTGATGTTATTTTTGTTTGAAGTGGCCAATACTGTAGCTTAACCAATTGTTTATTTTGTTGCTGCCAAGTGTCTGTAATAGCTACTAAGCTAGGCCTATGTCTAGGTGAGCATATTTATTTCGAAATTTTATTTTATTTTTAATACCGTATTGTTTGTATGCTGCAACGGTTATAAAGTTAGGAAAAATCAATTTTAAGCATTTTTCTTCTGCCACAGTGGTCAGATGGTACAACTGCTTAAGGCCACTCTAAAATTTGCTTTTATTTTGCCAGAAACCAGACCAAGCAGTAAAGTACCTCTGAATAACAGTACCTCAACCTCCTAAAAATATAGCCCATTAGTTACAGAACTAGGTTGTGACAAAAATTCGGTTTCACAACCTACCTCAATTGTTATGTAGGCCAAGCCAATTGCATTAGGCTAGTAAGTCTAAATCAAAACAAACCAGGTGTATTGGTGTGTAGAGGTACCATAATCAATAGGAGCAGCCTCGGGGCAAAAATTTGTTAAAATTTCTATAGCTTTTTAAAGGTAATATATAGCTTATCTTTGTCGGTAGCAATTTCCTATGAGCAAAGAGTTTTTTGCATGTGAGAAATTTTAAATCTTTGAAAGCCCTTAATGCTAAGAAAGGATGGCAGAAATCTAGCATTTCAATAATATGCTAGGCTACATGTCACAATTAGCTAACTGCTGATTATGATTGGATAGCAAATATTGAGAAAAAAAGTTTTTTCTTTTAGATTAATTTTGGGAATTACTTAAACCAGTATTGCTTGACCTCATGAAATAAGCCAATCACAAATAAATTTAACGGCTTCTACTTATTACCAGAGGTGGAGTCCTCGAGGACACATTTTGGAGGCCTTGGCCTCGAAGCCTCAAGTCCTCTAAAATTGCCCTGTCTTCGGCTCGAGGACAGCACTATTTTTGAACTGAAGAAATTTTGTTGGAAAACGCCAGAAACCTTGCGGAATCTGCAAAGACCTTTGTTTTGGTTTCCTCAAGTAGATATCGCCCGATAAAAAAATTTTTTTGAAGACCTTTTTCGCCTGAAAAAAATTTTTAAAGACCTTTTTTTTGAAATCGCATGAAAAAAAATTTTGAAGACCTTTTTTTCTGAGAACACTTTCATCTGTGTCCTTGGTTCTTGGCCTTGGATTTTTTTTGTGTCCTTGGCCTCAAGCCTTGTGTCCTCGACTACACCTCTGCTTATTATTTTTTATCAATTTTTTGTGATTGTATAGAAAGGCAAAAAGTAAACTATTTGTTATAAGCCATTTTACAAAATGCAGTTTCTACTTTTATGTTTTGTTAGATTTTCTTCAAAATTTACTTTTGCAAAACAGTGTGAATGTGATTATATTGCCTAGGTGGTTTTCTGCTATTCAACCTCTATAAATGTTTATTTTGTTTGAAAACTTTTACATTTTGCTTTGGTTTAGGTATTGAACTAAAAGTAGCATCATAAGATTTGTGGTGGCTTTGATTTTATGTGAAAATATGGCTGTCAAAGAGTTGGTCTTAGCAATTTACACCATATCAAACTTTGCTTGCCAAATGCAGCAAACTTGGTCTCTACAATGAATTCTACTGCATGGTAATTGAATTGAATTTTTATTTTTTGCGTTGTGCACAGATCCATAAAATGAGAAAAAGTATTGTAATAACTGATACTGTAGATTTCATAACTACACACTCCATGAGTGTTGAGCAGCAAGGGAAGGCTGCAAATGGACTTTTTGATCTTCAAGCCATATAGTCATTCAACAGAGAAAAATGAAAATATGATTTAGAAAATGAACAATATAAAAGTGTAATTTTCACAGAATTCAACGACATGGAAAAAACTGAAATTTGTTTAATGAATAGTTTTGCAATGAATGTGAAATGATAAAGATTTATTTTTTATTTCTGAATATTGCTCCAAACTTTTACTGCTTTGGACTTTATGCATTTTTTTATATGTTTTTTTTTTTTTTACAGTATAATGCCAGTTGGAGGTGGTGCAGGCCCGGCGCCAGGATAGCGTGACTGGGGGGCAGAAATGAATTTGGGGGGCATGAGAAGTTAATTTATGTGAATTTGAGAGGGGCACGAGAAATTTATCCCAGTCAGGATCAAATGAACAAGGTGAAGACCAAAAATTCAAATGGATTTTCCGGCCGAAAACAGGTGATCTTCATAAAAAAAAAGGTCTTCACTGAAATTGTGAGGGATTTTCCGGTCGAAATCGGGAATTTAAGCGGTTTTTCTGGCCGAAAACGGTTGATCTCCAAATAAAAAAAAAAAAAAAAGATCTTCATCCCAAAAATGTCATGAAGTCCGAAGTCAAACCAAAAAAATTACAAAAATACCGGTGGCAAACACCAATTTGGGCCTCAATCTGCACTCCAGTAGCCCCGAGCCTGTCAATGTCTTCGGGGCATAGTCCTCGCTTGGGGGGGCACAAGCAGTCATTTGGGGGGGCACGGCCTCGGTTTGCCCCCCCGTGGCACCGGGTCTGAGGTGGTGAACTGCTGGTAGTCCTACTTGATCTATTTTGAGTGCAGAGGAACTCGACAAAGACCAACAATTGGATCACACCCAAGGTATGTAATCAGAGTTCAAAGATAGATAAATGGCAAAGTGGCTTTTCATAGAGTTTCAGAAGCAGGCCTCTTATGAAGATGATGACTGAGGCTCTGTAGATATGCAGAAGGACAAGTGTTTCTACAATTTAACTTGTGTAGATAAGAAGAGAGTAAGAGGAAGGCTATGGTCATCAATCATGATAATCAAGGAAGTATAGTTCACACTTCACAGCCTTGAGCACAAGACAAGCCCAGTGGTGCTATTTAGCCAGTTTGCGCTAGCCATTAATAAGTTAGAGAACCAGCTGTTCAAAATTACTTGCATGATTATCTTTTGCATTTGCTTGAAGAAACCGGTTGCTAAATTTTAGAAATTCAGGACTGAGATACATCCAGAATGCGGCGAAGACCTTGTTTTTTGGTCTTTACCTAAATTTGGGGGCAAAATTTCCGACTAAAATAGAATTATTAAGTTTAACCAAACTTCGCAGAAACATTTCGCCTCCTCGGAATTTGCTTAACAAAAAATCAACGCCTATGGCACCAAGCACTGAGTAGCTCCTCTATAGGTACTGGTGGAACTTGACAATTTGATATGCCAAAGTAAAATATTGCATCTATAGACCACAGAGCGTATCTTTTCTAGTTTTAGGCAGTTACAGAGGAGAGAGGACAAAGGTCTACATCGACGTTCGACATACAAGAAAGAAAATCAACGTTCATTTCTTGAAGGCCAGCAGAAATCTATTGAAAATTTGCAGAAACACAATGGAGAGGAAGAAGGCAAGAGAGACCACATTCACAAGTAAAGAGACTGACAGTTGGCTTAGAAAATAAGTAAATTCAATCTTTAAATAGGCAAACGCCTTTTTCTAAGAATTCACGAAAGTACAGACAGAGAGGGTGAAGACATGAAATCAGAGAACCACTTTGAGTGAAGATATGAGAAAGAGGTTTGTGACGGCTTGCGAGCAGTGCCGTCGCTATGGAGGGCCAGCTGGGCGTGCCCCCCCAAACGACTGCTTGTGCCCCCCCCCCCATTTCAGTCTACTCAGAATACAGTTTTGGAACATCACGTAGCGACCAGACAATAATGAAAAAAATAATAACCTTCAAACATAATTTTCGTTAAAAGTTCTCTTGATTCTTTGCGAAATTGCTGGCAACCAACTGAATTCTGAATTTTAGCAATTTACTGTTGTTATTCATATGGCTGTAGTTGTAAGAAAATGCATGTAGTTGTACAAAGTGGATTTAGTTGTGCTATACTAGGCTGTTAACTGGAGTGAGTTTGCATGATAAACTTTTCATAGAATTTTATGGGCAGCATTTTTTTGTTTATCAGTTACCGGCCAGTTGGTCAAGCGGTAACGCGTTCCTCTCTGGAGGGGGATGCTTGAGGTTCAAATCTTGGGCCGGTCAAATCGGACACAGTGTTGCCAATGGCTCGCTCCAATGCGACATTTCGTCAAAGAAAGCTGTTTTGCCCTGGCGCAATGACGCGGAGACGGGCACCGCAAACTCGTTGCACGCTTCAGAGTAGTACAGCGAGTGTAATGAAAGATTTGATTTTGATTTGGTATTCATATGGCTTCAGAAACTTGCAAAATGTGATTAAAATAGCGTTAAAATCGCTATTTTTGCTGCAAAATCACAAAAATTGTCCAGCGTTTGGAGGATATCCCCCCCAGGCTCTCTCTGTGACGCGCTTGAGTTGCATCACTTTGTTCAGCACTGGGCCTAAATTAGACAATTTTTGTGCAAAAAAATTTTACTTTTCGTTTAAGCTCCTTCCCTCTCAGCAAAATTCTGGTTGCGCTTCTGGTCGCATATAATGCTATAGACAGATTTTTCAATGATTATATGGGCCAGATATAAAACGAGCTAAAAACGCTGCCGGCCTTACATTTTTTTTTTTTCAGACATAAATGCAAAATTGATAAAATAGCGCATAATTTGTATCCGTAAAATATCAGTTTTTATGCGCAAAAACTCAGTTCATTTTAGTGCCTCCCCCCACATTCGGCAGGTGCCCCCTCACTTCGGTTGCTCTGGCGACGGCACTGCTTGCGAGTTGCCACCGTTCCAACATTTTCTTGCTTAAAACTGTGTTGTGTTGGAGCAGTGGTGCGTAGGTGGGCCTTGCTAACTTGTTACACACTTTCGCTTTTATATCGATGTTTTAAATATTCAAATTAGAGAAAATATTTAGAAAATTCATCAGTTTTTAAATTTTCAGGGGTGAATGGTTGGCAATGCTTTATTCATCAGACAGGCAAGCGAGATCCTTAAGCAAAGAAGAAAACCAATTAAAAAAATTGAATTGCACCTCATACTTGAACACATCATCGTTGTGGTTTTTCTATAGCTGGGCTTTTCAAATGAGGGTGCTCACTGATTCGTTAATACATAAAAACAAAGATGACATCATTATCACCGTCCACCGTAAAGAATTTTATTTTTAATGTGGCACAGACCCATAACGCTGGAGGACTTCCCGCCGCCGCTATGATGAATACGTATGATTTAAAATACGTTTTAAAAATGTTGGAACAAATTTGGAAGTCATATCACTGCAATAGACTGGGGCTAGAGCACGAAAAAAGGCATTTGTTTATTTTGTACTAGGTCAACAGAAGCGTTAGAGGTGAGGACTTTGGTCCCCCATCTGGCTTTTGTGGTTTCAACGTATTTATCTAGTGAAACTTAATTGCTGTTTTTTCTATAATTTTGTATTTGTTTGTGCATCGGTGAAATCCTCCGCATAGCTATCGTGGGCATCGGGAAGCCAACTGTTTCCAACGACTGGGGTTGGATGTAATTGTACTGCGTCAAATTTTGGGTTGTTAGGCCTGGCAGAGGTGGAGTCGAGAACACAAGGCTCGAGGCAAAGGCCAAGAACAGAAGAAGATCCGAGGTTAAGGACCGACCTTCCGAGGACGGACCTTCTTGAGGCCAAGGACACAATGCGCAAGTGTTTTCCAAAAAAAGGGTCATCGCTCAAAAAAAAAATCGCTAATTTTACGCGAGTATCAGATGTATTCCCACAAAAAAGATCATCGGAAATTTTCCGCGAGGTCTCTGGCTTGCTCCAACGAGACGAAAAAAAAAACGGTCATGACCTTGGCCCATTTTTAACAAATCAAAAAATGGTGCTGTCGAGGACAGGGCATTTTTGTAAAGTACTCTAGCCGAGGACAGGGCATTTTCGAGGCCAAGGACTTAAATAGTGTCCTCGAAGACTCCACCTCTAACGCCTAGGCTACAGTTTTCGTGTGAGTGTACCCTTGTCAGCTGAAGCGAAACACGTCTAAATCAAACGTTTTATTATACTCGCTGTATTACGCCGAATCGTGCAACGAGTTTGAGGGGCCCATCTCCGTGGCATTGCGCCCTGGCTAGCGTACGTATACTTCTTCGAAGAAATCTTGCAGCGGTGATGAGCCATTGCAACACTGTGTCCAATTTGACCGGCCTAAAGATTTGAATCTCAGAGCTCTCGCTCCAAAAATGAAAGCGTTATCGCTCAACTAGCAATCCTTTCGTAAATTTTCGTTTTCTGGTAAGATGATTTGTGTATGCCGATTAAAAAGTTGTTTTTTGACAAACTTTTGATGCATTAATATGTATAAAATTGTGAGTGCATCCTTAATTTATATTAATTAAAGCAATGTGTATACTAAATTTCTGCTTTTAAATAAAACTTAAAAACGCTCGCACGTTCACGATTTTTACGACCAGTAAAAAGTATCGCTAATGATTGGCCGAGATGGCACTACCTAACCTTCCCGGAATTATAATAGAAAGGAGAAACTCAAAGGAAAACGATCTGGTCAAACACCAACTTTTGGCAATATAGTTGGGGAAAGGGCACAATTTTCGGCCAGTAAATAGAATAATGTCATTGACTTAGACTGCTTCATCGATAATTCAAAGAAGCTTTTTTACATTTTATTCAAAAATATACGATAGGTTACGTTATGCATTGCCTGCGCAGAAAAACATCTGCAAAAACAAAATAACAGTAGACGAGTGAACGGAAAAAAAATTCACGTAAAATGACAAATATGGAAATGAAATACAGTACAAAACTTCAGAAAAAAATTATACAAAAAATCGCGAAGACTCCGACTTTCCGCAACAATGCGACAGCCGAAATTGCTTAAGATTTATCCAAAAGTTTCAACAGAAAGAGAATTATGTTGAACTTTAAAGTTGAAAGCTTGAGTTTAAAAAGTTCTGAAGGTTTTCAAAAGCATACACCATAAATAAAAAATGTTTTGATTGTAAATACGAAAGAAAGTCCAGTAACTACAAACACTGATCAAATTAGTATACCGCACCATCTAGCGGATAAAAATATTTCAATTTCTTTCCAACGGATAGTTGTTTATGAAACCTCAAGAATCTTGGTAACTTGGTATCCATTTGACTTGATAAGGGTTGCTCGCTGGATGAAATTTGGGTTGAGAGTTAACAGGGTAGAAGGAACTGAAAACCTTTTGAACAGCTGAACTTGATAATCTTTCATGTTGTTTAAGAATTTTAATTACCGGTAACGAGAAAGTTGTTTGTAGGCAATCTTCTAAAACAGTGCTCAATGACATGCTGAAGTAAAATCAGAACAAAATAAAACTACAAACTCACTAAAAAAGGTTAAAAGCACAACAGTCTGTTTCGTCCCAAGGACTCATCAGATGCTATAATATGTAAAAGAACTATAATACCGAAAACATTAAAATTCTCAAGAAAGGTAACACTAAATAATATACAACCTGCTAAGCCAAAACACTCCTACAACTGTTAAACTGCAGTGTTTTTGCTTTGATACGCCACACTGATTAAAAGCATCAGTTAAAAACATTGGTTAAAAACAATTAAACTAAGGTCAAAAGTTTTTCAGCTTGTATTTATTTTTGTGCTTCCATTTCCTCGTAAAGTCTCATCTTTTATTCAGCGCATTATGTTTGTCAGCTAAAAAATTTGCAAGTTTCTCAGTCATGCATAAATTGCAGGATCAAAACCCACAGATGTGGAGTCGAGGATACAAGGCCAAGGACACAAAAAAACCGAGGCCAAGAACAGCCCTTCCGAGGACAGATCCTCGCGAGGCCAAGGACAGGAATGCTCGAGGCCAAGGCCAAGGACACAGACGCAAATCTTCTGCCAAAAAATTATTGGGGGCATGCAACTTTATATATTAGATATAATTGAAGCCATATTGGGCATGCAACTGTAGCTGACTTTTAGGATGTTTCTTCTACAGATTAGCACCTGATGAGTATTTAGGACGAAACAGACTGTTATGCTTTTAACCTTTTATGGTGATTTTAGAGTCAACGGTAACTGTTATTTCTAATGCCAAAAAAATCAATGAGGGCTATCAGTACAAAAGATAATGCAAAATGTTATTTAAACAGCTTAGGATAACAGTCACGCAAAAATTACTATTCAGACATTGTCAAACTGTGAAGCACAGCTTAGGCATCATCTACGCCAAACGGCAACTTCTTGACAGCATCTCTATGCACCAATAAGCGTAACATGCCGCTGAATATGAAATCGCGATTTCGCAGCTTCTTCAGGTACCCAAATGATGCTGTCTTCTGACGACCCATCTGCATTAAATCACACAAATCACGAAGGATTAATCACTCGCAAATATTGTACCAAACAAAACATCAAACAAGACAACTATTTCGTCGTGGATAACAACAAAAAATTCATAAATTTCTCAACTGAACTGACTTTCTTTTCAGTTTTTGTTGCATTCCTTAAAGATGCTTACCATAACTTATTTAAAGCCAAGGCCGTTGAGCTAAATCCCGGGTCGGGTAAATAGCATAACAAAAACGAAAGCAAAGCTTCTCAACCGAGCAGCTATTCTGTCCTAAGAATTTAGGTTGAAGACCAAAAAAAGTTTTCAAAACCTGTTTTTCTTATAAATTAAAAGTGGCTCGCGTTCCTATTCATTTCTTGACATTTGCTTCAGATCATGTTTCAAACCAAATACGGGACATGAGTACTCCATGCCCCTCAGCTTCCACTCTCAACGACTCTGCGTAAAGCTTTATTGTATTTCTCGTAAAGTGCCTAATGTAAGACGCAAAGAACCAAGATGTGGATCGGACCCACATTATGCAATCAAAGTCGTAAACATGATTTTTACTATTAATGGCCATCGATGCAATGTGCATTAATGGGCTTCCCTGTTTCTTTTGGGCAGTCTACTTACAATTGCTGCGTAGGTCTTATTTTGGTCCATTGCAACAGTTTATCCGAGGAAAAATAAGTTGCATAATAAATTGAGAAATATGTTTCGATTGAAGTTTTACAAAGCAATTACTTACAATGCAGTACCATACATGAGTTAATTTGCCAGTATTTCAGTACGTTAGTGTTTAACTGGAAAAACGGACTTTGTAGTCTCCACTAGCTGGGCAATTGCTTTTTCGAAAACTTTCCAATGGAATGATCGTTTTTCATCTTAATAGTGAAGCTCACTAGCGTACGCAGGATTTTTGAAAGGGGGAGGAAATTTGAGAATAATGAAGATCAAACAAAAACGGTTTTTACTCAAATGTAGTCCGTTTTTCTGCCCAGATTTACTTGACGACCAAAAAAAAGGTCTTCACTCAGAATTAGCCCAGTTTTCTGCCCAAATTCCAAAGGGAGACCATGACTCAATTTTACGCACTATTGTTAAATATTTATGCATTACTGGCACCCCAAAGGGGGGGCATGGCACAATGCCCCCCTATCTAAATATGCCACTGATGAAGATTCATGTTAGTAACATTGAAAGATTCACTTACTTTAGACCACTCATTCATTTGAGCATCTCATAACATATCGAAGAGGGTTTCTTTATCTCTACCTTAAAAGGAAGAGCAGAGCAGAGACTGCATAGGCGTAGCCAGGGGGGGCCCAGGGGGCCCGGGCCCCCCCAATTAGAATACCACCAATGATAAAAAATTATGACAACATAATGTAGCGATGTTTAGTTGCAGTTGTGAACGACAAGGGTGCCCTGGGGCTCTTAACTAACAACCAGGGGGCCCTGGGGCCTCTAATCAACAACCAAGATCCCTAGAGCCCCTAACTGACAAACGGGGGCCCCTAACTAACAACCATGGGCCCCTAACTGACAACCAGGGGGCCCTGGGGCCCCTAACTGACAATCAAGGGGCCCTGGGGCCCCTAACTGACAGTCAGGGGGCCTAGGAGCCCAGGAACCCGGGTCCCCTAACTAACAAACAGGGGGCCTCGGGGCCCCTAACTGACAACCAGGGGGCCCGGGGCCCCTAACTAACAACCAGGGAGCCTCGGGGCCCCTAACTGACAACCAGGGGGCCCCTAACTAACAACCAGGATGCCCTGGGGCCCCTACCTAACAACCAAGAGGCCCCTAACTGACAACCAGGAAGCCCTGGGGCCCCTAAGTGACAACCAGGGTGCCCCAGGCCCCTAACTGACAAACGGTGGCCTGGGGTCTCTAACTGACAAACAGGGGGCCCTAGGGCCCCTAAATGACAACCAGGGGGCCTTGGGGTCCCTAAATGACAACCAGGGGGCTCTGGGATCCCTAACTGACAAACAGGAGGCCAGGGGGCTAGGGGGGTCCCTAACTGACAACCAGGTTGCCACAGGGAGCCTAACCAACAACCAGGGTGCCTTGGGGCCTGTAACTGAAAACGGGGGCCCGGGGCCTCTAACTGAGGAACAGGGGGCCCTGGGGCCTCTAAGTGACAACCAGGAGGCCCCGGGGCATCTAACTGACAACCAGGGAGCCCCAGGGCCCCTAACTAACGATTAGGGTACCCCAGAGCACCTAACCAACAATCAGGGGGCCCCAGAGCCCCTAACTGACGACCAGGGAGCCTTGGGGCTCCTAACTGATGACCAAGGGTCCCGGGCCAGGAGCCCCGTAATTCTAATTTTTAACAGTTTATATGCAAAACTTGTGAAAAATCTAAGAGTTTTGTGCTAAAAGTTGCAATTCCAGGCCCTCGTTTAACGTTATTATGAACTTAATGATATAGCACAGGAGGTAATGCAAACTCCCAATTGAAATTCTACCGATGATAAATAAAATGAGAGCATAGCCAATACATACGCTGTCCTTGTCCGGAATTACAGTTTCTTTAATTTAGGATTTATGTGTACAAGAGTAAATAATAATAATGATGACCCCCTGTTCACGTCATAATAATGTCATGCAATTCTTAGAGGTTTCAAAAATCAGTAAAGTGACTTGACACGAGTCCTCTACATTTTGGAAAAAAGCTATTTTAGTATTGCTTTAAATACTTTTTTCTGAAAGAACTTTAAGGGTGCCATCTTATCTCAAAATCATAGGCGTAGCCAGGGGTGGCCCAGGGGCCCGGGCCCCCTCGATTGAAATGCCACCAATGATAAAAGTTTAACAAAAAACCTTGTTTCTTCATTTTTAGTTTCTTTTAGCATTTTTGTGTACAACAGTACACGTGTACAACAATAATTAACAATAAATTATATTGACAACCAGGGGGCCCTGCACAGTGCACACCCCTAATTCAATTTTTTCCAACCAATTTAAACTTATAACCAGGGTGAAATTAAGGGTTTTTGTCTTAAAAGGTGCTACCGCAGGCCCTCATCTAAACTTTTCATGAATGTAATGCAATAACCAACACCGTCTTTGCCATATGGCGCAGTACCAGGGCCCAGCGCACAGTATAGTAGTACTTTTGTGGTCTTTACTTATATTTGGCAGGAAGATGCAGCAAAAATCTCCTAAGTGCCAGGGACCACGCGCATTGTAAACCCGGCCCGAGGATAACATGTTTAGTAAGCGTAACCATTTATTGTACCATTTTTCAATAACAATTCAACTCCACCTCGCCAATTTTTATGAACAAAACACTTTCAAAAAATAGCTAGGAAAAATGCTCATTAAACAAATTATTGAATTTCAATTAAGGGGGCCTGGGCCCCCAGGCCGTACATCTACTCCTATAACTGGTTAACTTCATGACAAAACAAAAGTTTTGAAGGAAAATCTTTTGAGTGGATTACTAATTACTGCTAAAATATTGCAGGAAGCAATGTGCCTTATTTACCTTTACCTGGACAAATTACTTACAATTAAAATTTTACACCATATGCAAGATTCGTGTTTTGGACTTTAATTGCAAGTAAAAGGAGGATTAAATAGTTGAAGTTTTTTGATTGGCTTTCAAATGTTAAAAATCTAGTTCTTTCAAATGGCTTTGAACACGTGCGAAATATGATCCAAAAACTTACAAAAATCGCCCAGCGGCTGGGGGCTTTGCCCCCAGACCCCCATAGCAACCGATGGCTGGGGGCTCTGCCCCCAGACCCCCGTCTGTGATACATTTGAGTACAGTAGCTTACTCAACACGTCTCCTAAGTTAGACATTTGCACTTTCTAACTATTAGTTTTCACCCTCTCCTTCACCAAAATCCTGGTTCAGTGCCAACAGGGCTACAGCTTCAGATCTTCCATTCTACGACATCTTTGCCCGACAAAAAGTTCCTTTTTTGAAAATTTTTGATGACGTTATTGCATGTGATTTGTGGTTTGGCCCCCCCCCCAATCAAAAATCCTGGCTACGCCTATGGCAGAGAGTATGCTGTTATGTGTTGTCGTTCACTGTAGCTTCCAGGATAACAAAATTTGGAAATCTAAAACAATAATAATTTACGAGTATCAAAAACATGCAAAGGCATTGTATTGTACACAAACGTTAAGACAAGTAAGTTGTACACGAGTGCTGAGACTAATTTTAGCAGCAAGTGTTTATGCTGATTTAACAATACTATGTGGAGTTATTAAAGGTTTGAGCCAGAGAGGCAAGCTTCTAAAAATTTGGCACCAGAAACTCACTGCTTTTTACTTTCAAATTTATGTGAAGAGCAAAAAAAAGGTTGTCACCAAAAAATTATTGCTTTTTTTCTGTCAAATTTAGGTAAAGTCCCAGCTCTTTCTTCCAAAAAAATGCCTTCCCAAAAAATTTGGTGTTTTTTGTTTAAATTTAGTTGAAAACAAAACTATAAACAAGGTCTTAACTGAAAGATTGCGGCTTTTTTCCAGAAATTTGTTGGCATAATGTTTTTTCCCTCTGTTACTTCAGCCTTATGAGAGTGACTACATACATCTGGTGATATGCAGTTCTGAGTTAACTCCAATTAGTGTAGCTACACTTTTTGAGAAAGTCAGGCTAATTGTTCTGTCACAAAGTTTTAGCCTCATTTGTCCCTTTTATGGAAAAAAAGTGCCACAAACAAATTTTTGCTTGGCGAAACATTGCCTTTTGTCATTCATTATGATTACTGTTTGACAAATCAACAATGGCAATGTAGAAAAGGCCATAGAAAAACTATGCTGGTTGCTGACAACGCATTGTTCTAGCCTGTGTCTAAATTTTTTTGCATGGCAACTGCTGAGGCTAGCATTGATCTTAGCTTTTTTTTAATTAAGGAAAAAATGAGCCTTGTATGCTTAATAAAAAGAAGTACAAGTTAGTTTAGTGGTATGAAGTATAACAGTTTTATTCCAAAAGCAATTAAGTAGTTTTGACAAAAACTTCTACCATTTAGAATGCGGCTAATCATGAACTGAATTGATGTATAAAAAATTTTGTAAATCAGAAATCACACTTACTAAGATCAGAGGTGGATGTAAGATTGGGCAACATTTCTTTTATATTGCAGGCCTAATTAGTCATCATTGCAAAATTATTGACTTCTGCACGAAGAGCGTGAAGTCAACATGAAGCACCACAAGTGCATGCAGGGTGGATCTTCCATCTCAGAATCTGCACACTTTTTTGACATAAATGTGGAACATATAGTAGTCCATTTTGATATAAAAGTGACACACTGGCATACCTTCTATCTGGACACATACCGTATCTTCGTAATGCACCAATATTTTCGTTGTACTGTCACCCAACGGTACTTGGTATTATTTTAATTCATCTTTTATTCCATACCATGAGCACACTGCCCAGTTTATGACTTGATCTTGAGTCAATGTTCAAGTAACCACACAACTGTCAAGGATATAAAATAAATGTACATGCACATTAGGTAAAACACAAATAACTTAGGCTATTTAACAAATCTGAAATCTGTAAAACATTTTACTCAGCAATAAAGAACAGAATTTGAACCTGATCAAATTTTTCATAAACTATTTATTCAAAACTATTTTTGCAAAGCTTAATGCAATCTAGAAAAAGTTATCAACCAGCTCAAACTTGTGCTTTGTATGAGGGTTTAGAAAGCCATAATTGTGCAGGACAGCACGTTATTGCAGATTGAGGAACAAAAATTTCAGCTACCGGTATTCTTTCTTTCCATTTTGTTTTTTTAAACAATCAGAATTTTAACATAGACCAGTAAGTGAAAAGTTTGCTCATAGCAACTTGCTACAGACTAAGATAAATCTGAAATATTAGTTGATTATAGCCATTAGTATCGCAATAAATCTATAAATGATTAAGACCTGCAAGCCTACAGTAATTGTAGAGTAGTGTGTCGTGAAACTTGGGTAGGCCTAGTTCTTGTCAAAACTATTTTTGCAACTGGTTGCCAGTAGACCTATCGTTTGTAGGAGAGGGAGATACCATTTCAAAAAATATCATACTTCATCTGTAGGTAGGAGTGCGATTGATTTCTAGAAACAATGCAATAAGTAATACACTTTACTTCATCATATTTTAGGAGAAAAAAGCTGGCATTGGTAGCAACAAAACGAACAATTCAGAATTGGTTAGTTGTTTAGGCCTAAGAGTAAGTTTTTGGCCAAATTTTCTAGGCCTACTTCAAATGTAGAGACAGGTAACACAGAAATCTCAGTCTGAGTCCAAAAGCCTATAAACTGTCCAAAAGCCTACCGGTATGTAGTCGGAGTCCAAAAGCACTAAGTCTGCTTATGTTATTTCAAATTGCAGATTCTTCCTTTTAAGCGTCTTATTTTCGGCCACGCGTACCTAATCTATTTTACTGAAAGTGATACGACTCGCCCATGCAGTAGGCTAACGTACTAGATAGACAGTACCGGTAAGCTTAAGCTGCCGATTTTGACCTATCGTTTGCCTCCCCAAAAAAACTATACCAGTACTGCCTACAATCGCAAAAATGATAATGTTTACACGTACTTGATCTGAAAGTACTCGCCAGCAATATGACCGATCGCGCAAGCTGTTTTCTGCTTCTATATTCGCTTTTTTTCTGGACACTTTCTCGCTGTTATGACAAAACCCAGCCAAACTGAACACCCGCCAAAAAAGTAGAGGGCACTGTCGTCATAATCACCAAGAAAATGGAACACTAAATTAGCGATTTTTCGAAAACGAAAGGGTTTTTGGAGTCATGCTTTCTTATGTTGCTGGGTTCAAAAGTAATTAACGCTATTTTTATAATAATTTTCTAACGCCATTATAGCCCGCCTTTAAGCGGCTTCTTCTCCTCCAGACTGTTTTACGTCACACCTTTCATAAGCAAATAACAAAGATAATAATGAATAAACAGGTCGAGCAGTTTTCTCCCACGGCTTTACCTAAGGTTTTTCGAACCTCAAGTATCTCCCACTGAGAAGCCAATTAACAAAAATTGAGGTTTTATTGCAAAACTTTGTTTCTCACGATCTCAGTTCAAAAACATTGACGGAAATAAATGAAAATTGACCGAAATGAATAAATAAAGGAGATAGTTGGAAAGCAACTGAAAAGGTTTTACGACTAAGAAAGTCCATCGAATTTTTGTTAGCGTTGCTTGCATTAAATAATTAAATTCAAAATTTTACTTCTACGCCTAACCAACATTTTGAGTCTCGAGACTTCTCATATTTCGAGACCATGACTTTTCAAGACCAAGACTCGAGATCGAGACTTGAAGTTCAAGTCCGAGGCGAGACCAAGACGAGACTTTCAAAAATGTGTCTCGAGACAGTCTTGAGACCCGAGACCGGTCTCGAGAACTCCATCACTATGAGTCTCTTATTTCAGAGATGAAAACAAAGTTTTTAAAATTGCGCATAATTTGGAGCTGTGAAATATCATTTATGTGGAAAAGTTTAGTCTATTTTAGTGCCCCCCCACTTTCGGCTTAGTGGTCCTCACGTCGTTTGCTCTGGCAACGGCATTGGTGTTGACATAAGCAAAACTCGAGGCCTCAAATGTAGGTGAATTGGTTGCAATGTTTTGAGAATTTTTTCATTGTAATTACAATTACTTGAATAATTGTATTTGTATTAATAATTGAAAATTTTAGGCTGTGTATTTGCAATTGTAGTTAAAGCAAAAACAAGTAATTTTTCCAACCCTGTTAGGCGTAACCATCTATTGTACCATTTTTAAATAACAATTTATTTATTTACCTCTACCTCACCAGTTTTTACGCTACAAAATATTTTAAAAAAATTAGCAAGCAGAAATGCTCATTGAACAAATTATTGAATTTGAATTGAGGGGCCTGGGCCCCTTGGTCGTACATGTACTCTTACAACCGGTTATTTTTATGACAAAACAAAAACCTCTAAGGAAAATCTTCGAGTGGATTATTATTTGCTGCTAAAATATTGCACGAGGCTATGTACCTTGCTTTCCTCTACCTGGGCCAAATCACTCACAAAATTTAACCCCAAAATGCAAAATGTTTAATGTGTTTTGGATTTAAATTGTAAGAAAAAGGAAGATTAAACAATTTATTTTTTTAATTGGCTTTGAAATGTTAAAAATGTAGTTCCTTTAAATGGCTCTAAACATGTGAGAATTGTTATCTAATGGCATTAAAATAGCTAGTTTTTTCAAAAATTACGATAAAGGGCGAAGCCCCCCAAAACTCTTTCCGTGATACGTTTGAGTTACACAAGTTTGCTCAAGACTTCTCCCAATTTGCACATTTTTGGGAGGTTTAAGCCCTCTCCCAATAGGAAAATATTGGTTATGTGCCAAACACAGACCACGGCTTTTGATCGTCTGGTCTACGATATCTCTGTCTCACAAAAAGCTCCTCCTTTGAAAAATTTTGATGATGTTTTTGCTTGTGATTATGTAGTTTGGTCCCTCCAATCAAAAATCCTGGCTATGCCTGTGCGTGTGTTGGCATCTTTTTAAAGTAATTGAGAATTTGCGTTTTCGAAATCTTTATGAAGACGACTAAATTGTTCGATTTGAATAAAATGAACGAAATTAGTTGCGACTGAATTAATAGAATCAGAAGATGTTGGTTCATTGAACGTTGTGACAATTCAAGCCTGGAAATTCAAGCAGTAATTGGAGTTAAAGGACCTTTATAAACTTCCTCGGTTATTGAAGGTGATAGTTTTACATCGTGGATTTGCAAGTAAACCCAGTACTATCTCGATCTGGTTGATTCGCGTCAACCGATCCCACTTGGTCTTATTCGATTCGTGACAATAAAGGAAAGGGTTTTTGCTTGTCTTTTGCGCCGCGCCAACAGTTTTGCGCTTTTGTGTTTGTAATTTTTGTGTTTTTGCGCCGGATAAACGGAACTACATGCAATTCCAATCTGAAATCTGCAATACTGTGTAGAATGTGAGTTGGCCTGGAGAGAAGACATTCCTCCTACCAAGGCGTTCTAAAGTTTAGCAGTTGGTGGCATTCATAGGCTAGAAAGAACAACGAAAATAAATAGCTGATGGTAATGAGTCCTGACTAACGGGCTAATGCTAAATGCCAACGACTGAACGATACAAGATAGGAAGGTCTCCTACTCGTTGTCTAAAGTAAAGTGTAATGCTGCAATGGCATGGCTTTGGCTGTAAAGTCATTAGTAATGAATTTACTGTGCGTTAGTTTAACCTAGGGTTTAGTAATTTTGAGGTTTTATTTAGGTTTGAGATGAGAAACCGAGTAGGCCTATAGACTTGTAAGGCTAAGCTACTGGTATTTCTTAAAATGTTTTTGCTTGACTTTTTTAAAAAACACCAGTTATTATCAGTGTACTGGTAATAAATATTTTGTAGGTGTTTTTTGTTAGTATTAATGCTAATGACAAAGTTTCGGTTAAGTGCTTTGATACGGTACTGCGTAACAACAGCTAACATCACTTTTATACTGCTTCATACTTGAAACTCTGAACTGTAGCCTACTGTGTAATGCTCTAAGCTAGGCTGCTACCCTGTGCAAGTTTGCATGCATTGGTAGAAAACTACCGGTATTATGCTGTAGACAATTGCTCAAAGCAATTAAAGAAGAAGTTGGAAAAATCAGGCAATGTGCATTTACAGACACAAAATGAGATTGTCCTAAAAAAAGTCTGACTGACTGACCCTCAGTATTCTGTGACCCTCCTGATTAATTTTGCATTAAAGAAAAATTTGGTTTGAATTTCATTGCAACCTATAGGCCAACCTGTGTAGCCTGGTATTTTGTATCATGTTTCAAAACCAATTACAGAAATGTGCGACGAAAAACATTAACCAAATTTAAATACCGGTATGTCATAGAGTTACCGTATGTATTCTTGACACTTTGACAATGATTGGATTAAAAATATTTGTATTATATTGTAAGTTTTCTGCTTGTAAGTAGGCTGCATAGCCTAGCCTTGTGTACCGGTTAAACTGAACTTGTGAGTCCTAAAACTTCAAAGTTAAAGCAATCAAAATCACTTCAAAAGTTCATTGTACATGAATCAATAATCATAACAGTGAACAGCATTTTAATGGCTTCAACACTTAGGTTAATTCCTTTTGTTGGGTAAGAATCGACACACTTTTTTTAATAAACTCAAATCTTACTGTAGATTGTTGCCTTAAATTATGGGAATAGAAATTATTGCAGCAATGTTGTTTTACCTTAAGTAGTCTTAATAATCTGTAATTCTGAATTGTGTTCATGCTGTTCAGTGTTATACCTTCACAACAGCAAACAGGCATACAGTATCCGACATAAGATTTTGTTTAATTAGAGAAATAAAGTGGTATTTAAGGTTAAATTTTACGGAAAAAGATTTTTGCTAGTCAACAATTTGATTGTTTTGGCTGTGTAATGTGGATGCAAAATTTCTTGTCCATCTTTGCAGTTATTTAATTTTGATTAACCAATGGCCCATCGTACAAACAATTGTGGCTATAGTGTTGAGTTTTTGCAGCAAGAAAAATTAATTTTATAGGCTTATTCGTGGCAACTGTTGAGCGACCAATAAAAATAAAATTAAATTGGTTGTTTTAGATTTAGACGCCAATTGTAGTTCAGATTCTGCATTACTGTAAAGTGATATTTTTTGAATGATGAAAGGTTACATAAATTACCAGTATTCTGTATTATTATTGGTGTAATGGGTTGACTTTTATTGTTCAAAGAGTGGGAAAGATTTTAGTACCCTCTTTTCAAATTTGAAGCAGCACATATTAATGCCATTTAGTAGCAATAACCAGCAAGCTTTTTTGAGCAGGATATCAGAACTGTTTCTAATGTACCAATAATTAGTACAATATTATCAAATCTGTATAGAGTGTTTTTTTCGTTTTTTTGTGTGTGATTGTTGTGATGAATCTGAGTGAAGACACAAAATCCATTGATTCTTTGGAGTATGACAGCATGTCCATAACAGGTAGCTTCTGAAATTTAGCTGTTTTATTGTTTTGATGCGATGCTAAAAGGTTCACTTGCATGTATGAGGAGTATAACTGCATAGACATACTCTCTATGTCTAATGTTACTGCCACCCTTCCATCTTATTTTTTAGTGATAGCTATCAGCCAGAAAACATTTGTAATTTTGCTTTTCCATTAAGCTTTTAAAGCAACGCAGTTGGATTAATTCCAAAAGTACTGTATTATACTACCATATAGTTAGGAGCTAAGCCACTATTCAGTGGAAAATTGCTATGGATGTATGTATTTTTACCCGAGCTGAACATTACCATAATTTTGGGAACTGTGACTCTCTGATTTACATTAATACTCCTAAATTTAAGTATTATCTAAACACTAGTTGTTTCTAAATTTAAGTCAGTGCATATAACTGGCATGGTTACTTTGAAGCTTTAAATTGATGTAGCTATGCTTAGCTGTTGCTTTCAAATCAAGTTTTGCAAAAGTATTGATTTGAGCAGAGTTGAGCTGCAGCAAGTTAAATTTTCAACAAACTGTTTAGACCAAAATATATCAGAATTAAACCTAAGTTAAAATTAGAGTAGACTAAATTTCTAAATGTTACCGCAAATTTCTAACAAAAAAACAAAAATAAATAATGTCTAGTTAAGAAGCCCAATCCAACTAAATGCTGTATTTATTGAGTATTATGCAAAGCTATTATTAATCTAGATATTTTGCAAAAACATTAATAAATTGAAACTTTGTTTTTGAGCATAATACTGTTGGAATGATGCTAAATTGCATCATTTTCATGTTGCTTACTTGGATAATTATCAAAGTTGCTGTGTAGATTTCGGAAGTGGTTGGTTTAAGTTAATTTTTTGGACAAATCAAGGATGTATTTCAAGTGCCCATTACTGGCTGTGCTTGACATACTTTTATAAATTTTTGTTGAAGCATTTATGCCAATCATTTGTTGTTTTAAGTACAATAGCAATATGCCAGTGAAGCAGTCGAGCATGTGTTGTAATTTGCTAATACACAAGACTGAAGAAAGAGCATCCTGACTACCTTTATGATTTAATTAATGTAAAATAACTCACATGGCAAACTTAGATTAAGCCTTTGAATCGTTTTGATTCAATGTTTGCAAATTTGTTTCATAATTTTTGCAGAATCCTTAGACGGTTCACCTCGTAAAACAAAGAAAAAGAAAAGATTGGCATTTTTCCGTAAAAAGACCAAAGAAATTAAAGTGGCAGACACCTTTTCGGTGGAAAAAGGTATGATATTCTACACTTGAATAGTTTAAAATTTTCTTGTTTAAATTGTGTCTACTTGTACCATGCTTAGTTGCTTACAGTAGTTGAATCTTTTGTAAGTTTTTTAACTCTGAAAGTGATCTGATGATTGATTAATCTTATTAACTTGCGAGCTGTTTGAAGGTGATAATTTATGAAAATTGGAAGTTTATGATTTTTGTATGTTACACATTTGTTGCCAAACAATTGCAAACCAAACAGTTTAACAGAATTAAACTTAACGTATGTATATACTGGTTGCGAAGCATAATGCTAATATATTTGTGAGGTCTATTTCAGTCTCACTATTGACATTTCGATATTGTTTCTTTTATGAATATTCCTATATTTTTTTGTCAATTAAAACATGAGTGAGTGATTGTGATGAGCAGAGATACAAACGCTACTGGTAGCTAAGGTTTATATTTTGGTGTTAAAAATTTAAATAAATGTCATACCTGCATTGTAACTACGTAAAATTTTGGAAAAGTTATAATTATTTAGTAGTTTATCAATTGTGGAAATTCTAATGGAGTTCCAACCAGTGTTAGCGCAAGGTAGATCACTATAATTAGGATTTCATTTTTGAATCTTCCTTAGTAAAGTATTTCATAATCATGTCAAGTCAAATTCAACCAGATATTGCTTTGTTGAGTGAGGTAAAATGAATTGCTCAGAATGAACACAAGTGATGATGAGCGAATTAGGAAAACAATCATACCCTCTTGCGGAATGACATATAGCATGTTACATATTATTGTTTCATGTTACTTGTATGTGAGCATCTGCACTCTACATTTTAGGAAGTTTCTCTGCCAGTATTATGCGAAACTCGTTTCGAAAGTCGAAGAGTATGTATGACAAACCGCTTTTTTCTCACTAGATTAGTAATTTTCGAGATATACTTATTGGAAATTCCAGCTGATAAAAATTCTATAGAACAATGTTTTGTCCTTAAAATTACCAGTCACCGAATCGGTACTTCTAATTACCATGTTGACTTGGCATGATTGCTGCAAGTGAAAAGTTTTACAATATTTAATTTGTTATTTAATTTCGATCTTTAAGCATACAAAGTATTGCGTGAAAAATTTTTTGTTTGTATTCATTCGAGAAGATAATTCAAGTAGATGCAATTTCAGTGCATGTCAAATCAATATACGAGGTATTGTAGTTTAGAAGCGATTTTCAAGCAATCGGACATAATTTGCTTAATCTCCTAATTACTCAATATTTGGTAATCCTAGCAATTACTATTGATGAACATCTATAGCTACGTGGGATGTGCAGTAGACTACTGCAGTATAAGAACGGAACTTGTGGTTTGTATTAGTCATTCTGTTTTCAATATGATTGAAAAAAATTTGTGTATCAAACGTAGTCATAGCTTAGTAAGCTTGTCCATGAAGATTCGCTGTACTTTTTTTCAGCAATGCAGTTGCGTACTTTCTCAGAAATTTTGCAGCAATATTGCTTTCGTAATATTTGAGCGCAGGAAATTAAACATAATCTGTTCACATATCTTTAGTTGAAAGGAGTGTAGGTAATGTAGTAAGGCACTGTGATTTGTTTTCAGACACTGATCAAATCTCAGTCTGCAGCAGTGTAGAAGGTAATTTGCAAATGCTGTGAGCGCTTTTCAAAATATTCTAGAGTATGTTTCTACTCTCCAAATTCCACCTTTTTTGTAAATTTCCGTAAATTTAATGTAAGAGCGTGATGATAGGTAATTTGGTATTGACAATGGTCAAAAACGAGAGAAGACACAATCGCTGGATTATTTTGTGACTGCAATTGACGATTTCCTAATGCGAAATTTTATTTATTGCATGAAAGACGAACTAACCAATAATAAAACTTGTGATTAACACCTTTACAAAATTTAATTTTTTTAAAGTTAAGCCAAACCCCATCAGTGCTAGAAATCAGTAGCAACACACAAATAGTGCTAAATTTGCAGTTGCGTAAGGGGTTAAATTGAGTACACCAAGTTGATTTTTGGTAAGCGAAAATCTGAAATCAGTGCATTTGGCACGCTAATGCTAAATTTGTAATACTGGGAGCATAAACGGCGAATAGGTTAGTTTTTTTTTTTGTATAGCTTTGCTATGCAGTCATCGCTGAAACTTCTAAACAATATGCAATTGATTTTGCTATTTCTTGCTTTTCTGAGTAATAATTTTTAAATGGGCCAAGTACTGTTGGTACTGTGGTCTTGATTTCTTTGATTTTAAATGTCGGAATTAGCAGCATGTTAAATCTGCTCTTGTTCGTGAGCAAAAGTATGATTTCTTGATCTTATATTTTTTTTTTGATTAAAATTTTTGTCATCATTTCTCGGAATAATTTTGACAGAATTTAGTATTGCACTATTTTACATAATAATTCTTTGGCAAAGAACTATTTTAAACGTAGAGTTGTGTTTCAGCGTCTTCTAACTTTTACCGACAAAGCTTTGTGGATGGTGACAAAAACGAGGTTAGTGACGATAAATAATCAACGTTTCTAGGAATTGCTTTCGTGCACAACGTTTGGAACGTTTCGATACTTTTTAGTCTGCAAGTAACCTATGTAGGTCAAAGTCAATTATATTGTTTTTCAATTTTCGGGTGTACAAATTCAAAATTCTCTTAAATTTTAGTGTTACTGTAACATTTTTTCCCAGAAATTACAAAAATTTCTAGGAAAAAAATGTTACAGTAAAAATTGCCTGCTTGCACAATTTTTTACACTTTTGACTGTTTTAGATTTTGTTTTTACTGTTGATGGACGTTGCTAAGTTCGAAACGTTTAGAAATTTTACTATTTTAAATAAGGCTTTAACTATTTTTAGTCAAATTAAATAAAACTGCCTTGCAATCAGTACTGTGTATGTATACGATTGTGATTACATCTTGATTAATGAGTTAGTTGCCTTGGCTAGGAGACGTCAAATGAACTTTCGGTGTTCAGTCAAGCTACCATATGCCCACTTGTCTACCACACACGATATAGACTTCACATATTCCCCCTTTCGATGTTGAATTACGTCAACCAGAAAAGCTGTGAATAGCAAAATTACGGTAGTCAGTTTGACTCGACCGTGAATCGAACCCAAGTGTACCGTTTTAGCAGCAAACGCCTGAAAATTCGGTCACTGATCGGTTTGTTAATCGTTACACCATGGCAGATAGTTTCCTTTTTTGTATGCTATAATTTTAGCACGTCTGCAATATATAATTTGATGTTATATTTTTAGCTTAACCACGATCAAATGAATGGAAATGGAATCCCACCACAAATGACAAGTGCGTCTAGTATTCTTGGTTGCTTTAAGAAACTTGTCTATGTTTAACATATCATGTCGGTGCATCTGTTGTGGTTAGCAAAGTACTTGGGCCAAGTACTGATTGTCCTAAGATTAATTGATAATCATAAAAACTACCCTGAAAGCAATATCGGTTAGTTTGTTGGTTTATTTTGAGACCAATAATGAGTGACTATCGTCTTACACCATGTTTTTCTTTTGCGTGTTTAAGCTCATGTCTAAACAGTTATTGCTTTTATGTCAACTTAGCCACACTGCGTCTGCACCAACTACTAAGTGCTAAAGCGCCGATAGAAGTGTCTATGTCCGGTTAGTAGATATTACATCACTTAGTTGTGGTACCGTGTGTGCAAAAGTAAGCATAGCCTGATGTGGGGTCGAAACATCAACGTCAGTTTAGAAGCTACGTGAGAATAACGATTAGGTCCGGCTTATACTTAGCGTAAAATCGTGAGTGTACGAACGGCGTGTTCTTTGTTTATTTCAAACGGAAATTCGGTACGTGCGGTGTACGAACTTACCAACGTAAAAAGGCAACTGACTAACATAACTAAGAATACGCTTGTGCGCAAACGATTCTACGCCCAGCGTAGATCAGGCCCATTGGTTGTTGGCGGTAGGCCTGCAACAAATTTTGGTCATGGTAAAAGTTTTTATGGAAATGTTTTAAGTATTTTAGTATCTTTCGAGAAGCAATATTAGGGCTGTCTTTTAGGAAAAAATGGCCAAAAATTTGAGCTGGTTAGCTTACTATCTACCCAATCCGTTGTTCATTATGCGTCTCAGTACCGGAAAAATAGTTCTCCATTTTGTTGCAGGTTCTCGAAAAATACGATCTTCAGGAAGCTTCAACAAAAAGGTTCGTATCGTTTCTTGTTCTTGGTAGCAATTTTTGGCGATTGTGTTTCTTTATTTTCAGGTGGTTGTGCAAAAGCGTTTGTCTAGATACGAGACTCAGCTTTTTTAATAAAATGTAGCTGTAGTGCATAATTTATATATTTTATAAGGCGAACTCAAATTTTGAAATTAAAACTCAAGGTTTTTAGCAGCATTTATCAGTTCTAGGACTTACAGAATCAATAGCAGTATAGACGTGATCGAATCTTCAGCTTGGTGAATAATGATTTCATGTAGTTAAGATGTCTATGTTTTGCGCTTGCTTGCATCATTCGTTTATGCGTTGAAGTTTATAAACCAGACACTGCCCAACTACACCCGCGCAAATCAGGATTTTTTTTAGCTCTTTTTAGAGGTGCAGTGTTTCGTTAGATTGGGCCACCACAACAAGTAGCCTGCTTGCCGTGCTTAGTCCCAATCCGTACCTTCCGATTTGGGCGCTAAGAATCTTTTCCAAGGACACGAAATTCTACGATTTATTAGCTGCTGTTTTTTGAACTCTTCCCACTCGCATTGGTTTCAACATGACCAAGCTTTAAGAAAGACATTTCTGGTATTGATTATGCTCGCAAATATGTTATTCACCTTTGTGAGGTTTACACTAATATTGAGTTAGACCATATTGCTTATGCTTTCATACAATGTTTGTTTGATTTTTAATTGCTTTCTCGACTAATCCAGTTTGCACAATTGATGAGTATATATCAGAAAATTATAGTCTAGCTAATCTTAGAGGATTTCAAGAGTTAGCTGACAGAAATAGTAATAAAGGATTGGGGTGGTGTTTTTGAACCTAAATGCTGAACTCGGTATTTCAGTGGTCTTCCACAAGATCTGTGACCCATCATCTGTACATTCAACTTCGCTCTGGGGAGGATCTCGCTGCAAGAGATGCAAACGGTGAGTTTGGTATGGACAATTGAACATGTTTTTGTTTGAAGTTTTTTTTTTAATACGATAATTAATGAATAGACCGACTCAGATACCAACTTTAGACGCGAGTTGCTGGGGTTCGATACCTGTAGCGTGTGTAATTGCAAGTTTGTTTGATTCGAGTCATTTGAGGGTTGATAAGCCTACTACGTAGCTAGCCTTGCTGATGAGAGATGGTATATCGCGAAACAGCAGTTGTGCTAGCTTGCTGTTTTTATGGGTAGGACAGACAAAAGGTGCAACTCACGACCTACGACATAAGGGCGAAGACAAAAGGCCGCCGGACGTAAGGGCGTAAGGAAATAACGGTGGAGGTACATCAAAGTGCAGAGACATAACTCGGCAATCTGCGCTAACATTTTCATGCTTCGGAAAATAATTATGTAATCAAAGAAACGAAATCGGTCAATTGCCCAAATAAATTGCAACCAGTGAAAATTAAAAAAACAAAAGCAAAAACAAACACGCTAGACTTCTCTAAAACTCGAGATAATGACTATGTATGGTACGCGTGCATGTGATTGGAAAATGCTTTTGCTTCGCAGCAGGACAAACGACTAATTATTATTATTGTTGCTTTACTTAACGAATAAGTGCAAGCGTTAAATGATTGCGCGTGAAAACAATCGCTGATCTGTTGGGCGTTTTTCATTTTTTTTGAAAGAATAGATTTTGAAAACCAACTTGAATTTTTACAAAACTCGAATTTAGACGGAGAAAAAGGTCTAAACTTGACTTTCAAAAATTAAATAAGTTACTCGTTAAAAAATCAAGTTCGTTTCATTGATCACATAACTATTTTTCGAGGTACGAAAATGCCTGCACGTATTGCAGATTTACGCCTCTGCGTTCTCAAGTCGAGTTTCGGCAACTCAATATGTGGCCCATTAATTTTATGACTTCTTCATGGCTATGATACGAGTTGATTTTTTTTTTTATGAGTCATAGGTAAGGTTGAAAACGATTTTTTTTTTGGGGGGGGGGTGGATTGAAGCCTGGCCTAATTTTTTGGCATTAGTCCTCTCAGTTTTTAAATGTTACCTTGATTATAAAGAATCAAATGATGTTGATTGTTGAGCGGTTGCTCTTTTAAGTTGCTTTCTTCTATCACTGATATGCAAATTGCGCTAGATCCAAGGTTATATAATAGGTTGCTTTTTTCTACTATGTCACAAGTTTTGATTTGCTGTAAGGTACAAAATACGCGACTTTATATTGAATTATTTCTGAGTATTTGTGTGCGAACTGTGCCTATTGCATGGTTAATTGCTCTTCAGCGCAGATACAAGATAGAGTATACTTCATTATAAAGAGAGTTTCGTGACTGCTCTCAATTTTTGTTTCTCTAATCAATGAACTAAATTTAAGAATTGGAGCAAATTGCTCAATAATTCTCTTGAGTAGATAAAAACAAACACGGAATGGTTTTATATAGAATCATTTTGTGATATTTTTGTTTGAAATGTAACTAAATATCAGAGGTGGGCAAAGCGCAATTAGAAGCGCAAAGCGCAACTTCCGCAACCTCCGCAATTGCGTAAGTTGCGTTGCGCTTTAATTTTTTATTTTAAAACATTGCGGAAGTTGCGTTGCGGAATAAAGCCTTTAAAATTTGTTGCGCTTTAATTGCGTTGCGCTTTCAAAATTTTTTTCGGTTAAAAGCGCAATTCTATACATTGAACTTAACTTTGCTCTATTTCCATCGTAATGTTGATAAATTTCGGGCTTGTTTAGCAAATTATTTACTGTTTTTTAGTCTGAAATCGCAAAAAACGCTGTATTTGCGTTGTGTTGTGAAATTTCGATTGCGGAAGTTAGGTTGCGCTTTAATTTGGTACGAAAATACCGTTCCGCAATTGCGGAATTGCGTTGCGCTTCAACTGAATCAAAAAGTTCATTGCGGAAGTTGCGCTGCGCTTCCGAAAGCAAAAAAATTAAATTGCGCATTTTGCGCTGCGCTTTTGCTGGTTGAAAAGATCGTTGCGCTTTGTTGCGTTGCGCTTTTGATATAATGTTATTTGTGCCCACCTCTGCTAAATATGCTTGTGTTAACACAATTAGTCAACTATCTCATTAAAACTATGATTCGCTTATTGCAGAAATCAATTGAATATAGTAACAGTCTAATCTGAAACACGACATTGACCGCCAGCGTCATTAAAAATTAGGTTCTGCATAAATTGCGTTGAGTGGAAGTGGTTGTTTTTGAAGCGTTACTACACGCGAGACGTACAGTACATATCGAAGCTGTAAGAAGGGTAGAATACACAAAACATAAAAACTCGATTAAGAATTAACTGTTCACGTGCAGTTAAATACGGTTAACCTCCAAATAGTTGTACTTGCAACACTGATTCTGCTTCACTTTTGGTTAAAATGTGAATGGGTTTGGCTTAAATCGCCTCGCATTACCACCCTAGGGGTCTGAAGCAGAGTCTTGCCGGGCTTTTCGGGCCGGGTTCGTGCCTAAAGTTCACAAAAATTTCGGGCCTGAGACGTACTTTTTGTCTCAGGTTCACAGAATATAATCAAAATACCTTGGCAACATTGCTAAATTCTTCAGACGTAACTTAACTTTCGGGTTTTTTTGGGCATGATTTGAGCTTCAAATTAGTTTTCGGGTTCGGGCCTGAACTAGTCGGCCCGTTTACAACTCCGGTCTGAAGAGCTGTCAGTTTCATTCTGGTTAAAAGTGTTGATATGTTTCTGCGTCATATTTGTTGTTAAAGCGACAACAACTATATCAAGCAGCAACTTACACGAGCAACGTGCTGCAATTACGTTTTGGTATCACGCGGTGAGGCTTCAATGTTATAATGTTTGCTCTTCGTTTAGTGGCGGTATATTTGCACTAGGCCTACTAACTTTTTAGAGCTAAAACATGATCAGATCGGTAGAAATTGCTGTTGCTTAAGGTCTTTTTGTGCAATAGATAGTTTTCGTAATATATGTCGTTTTTGACTGATTGAAGTAAGCTCGTTCGGGATTAAATTGGTACAAAAAATAATTTCCGTAGAAAAAGTTGCTTTTTTTCGAAATTTCGTGACGATGTACCGTGGTGATCTGTACTGCGAAGAAATGGGCATACCTCGGAATGAGGTTAGGAAAAAATGAAAAGATAAGCGTTGAAACGACTTGCTCACCACAAATTGAAAAGTACAGTATTTCTGTATTATTTTGTTCAATATCTAATGCTGACCACATATTTTTGTATTACGGATTTCTATGTTTCCAAAACAGTTTATTCAATTTTTTTTGTCATGCATACTAATAGCCCAGTACAGCTTAAATTAGAAAATTATGATATTACGTTTCAAAAGAAAATTATTCTATTACTCATAGCAATTATTTCTTCCGCTAGAATTTGATTCGTTTGAAGTTTGAGACGGTGTAGCGATTGTCAGTCGACGTATTGAACGCGCTTTTTCCATTTTTCTTTGTCAATATCTTAATTCACCCAATTTTGATGGGCTCATTTACCAGTTTTTGCACATTATTATCAGCACGCAAGTTATTTATCACACAGGATTGAATGCAAGCACAATGGTTGATTTTGAATAGCTCTTTCGAAAACGATTAGAATTGTTTTTTGGAACTATTAAGCACATTTCCTAAATCGGCGCAAACTGTGGACTGGATTTCAGAAGCGGAACTAGAGCTTTAATATTATTTTTGTTTTTAAATAGAAAGGCTTTATTTCACCGAAAATTTTATCTACTTTTTCATTAATTCTGACTCAAATCTAACGCAAACTCAAATGCTTACTCTAAAACTATCCCCAAATCGAACCCTAACCCAAACCCTAATCTTAACCCCAAAAAAAGAAAATAAAAAAAGCGCGGATGAATATTTCTCAGTTTTGTATTATTCTCTTTAACTTGAAAATTTTCGGTGAAATAGTCACTATCTTTTAAATATCCACGTTTCTAGCATAGTTTTGGGTTGTGGGAGGAGACTCAATTTTTTATTTTGCACTGTTCACTCTTGTTATATCATAATTAGGCCTACAATAGTTTCGGACAACAGCGTTCCAATTTGTAATATACTGAAATGACTTGCCAAAATAGAAGCATAATAGACTTTCTCCTTGGTTTTAATTGCTTTTTAGCCTTTTTTCATTTTTGGAAACGAACCGAAATGCGATATCAGAGATTGGTTCCAATCGCACCTGGTGGGAAGTGCAAATGCACTCCACTGGGATGACTGTATGTTGCTGAAATGTAACAGCACTCGTCCATTATTGAATTTGCCTTGTGACTGACTGGACTCTGATTGGTTTGGTCCCTACCGACACAGTTTCTGAAATTGTCCCCAAATTTTGAAAATTGTTAGCATCGCTTCCTGTAGGTCAAAATCGCACCTGTTAAAGGTGGAAATTATTTACTGTTTAAATTTTCGTTTTCGTATATTGTTAATCTTATCAGGCATTTGCGAATATTGGCTGATTGATTGATTTGAATTTCCTATTTTTCTACGCGGCTGTTATTGATTTTTACATTTACAATTCAGTGCAGAAATCAATTCATGTCTTAGGCTCGCTTGACTTCCACCGCCTCACATTTTCAGTAGCTTTGACAAGTCTATGAACATAGATTGCAGCCAGTTAAGGATGGTTTGGTCTGCATCTGAGTTGTTAATCGCCAGAGCTATCGAGCCGACTTCGGGTTCAATTTGGATAAAATTTTCAACACGGTTCAGAATTGCAAATGAACAACCGCAGAAAAAGAATTCTGCATTTGCGTTTTAATTGTTTGGTTAACGATGCTAATTTCGGAAAATTACGCTAACGATTTAAAAATGTAGCTTTTTTGCTGAAGTTGGCTTTACAGCGCTGAAAATATGCTCCAAACTATCTAGAAATTCTTTGAAAAACCGCCTTAACTCCAAAAGAAAATTGAATATTTTTTGGTGATGAATTAGTCATAAATGCTATTAGTACCTGACAGTTTTGAATGTAATGCTAAAGTAGAAACATTTTTAGTCATTGATCTGATATTGGACTGTCATTTCTTTCAGTTAGCGCTTCATTGTTTGACTTCAACGTTAGTTTGCTGAAAACGCAATGCGATATTTGATGCAAAATCTATTTGTCCATCTCTATTATGTTACAACTTTCGCTTTAAGTTTTAAAGAATTTTAATTAATTGGCAGGTTTTGAAATCAATGTTTCTTCCCGCTCTAACTGTGATCATGGACTTGCTTCGTAGGCTGGTTGGTGAGAAGTAAGGACTGCCCTGCTTTTCACGTGCAGTTTTGTACCACTAACCATGCAGCTATAGCAACGTGGTGGAGAGAACACGGTAGATCGCCATATTCACACCACTATGAATTTGGCAAGCCGAATACTTCATAGAGTAGTAGACACCTTCCTGAAAACCCATTGTCGCCCCTTTTTGTTTGCTGTGTTGCATGGGTGGCTTTAATGTTTGCCCTGGCGAAGCACAATAAAAGTACTAATTCGTTTTATTATTTTTCAGGCCGCAGCGACCCGTACGTCAAGTTCAAAGTTGACGGTCGGACAGCTTATAAGAGTAAAGTTTGCAAAGGGACTTTAAATCCAATATGGGATGAAGAGTTTCAACTTTCGATCCACATCCAATCTGAAGTGAAATTACGCGTCTATGACAAAGATATCGCTTCTCGCGACGACTTTATGGGCGAGGGATTCTTGGACTTGCAACGACTAAACAGCGAGTTTGAAAGCATCACAATCGAGCTGAAAGATCCGAGCTCAGATGAAGAGTTAGGATACATCCACTTTGAGGCCAAAATGATTTCGGTTCTGGCAGAGGTGAGGTTGTGCTGTTGAAAACGAATTTGAGGTATATTTATCTTGCACGGTATGAACCAGGTTATCGGCGTCTGTCTGACCACATCTATACAAAACTCCCCTTTGTAGGTTTTACTTTGGGCCGCCATCCCACCACGATGAAAAAGTGGTCGATCTCAATAGAAAAAAAGCGTAAAGCGTCTTTTCAATAGATACAATGACGTATTGCCAATTCGGAAATCGTCAACAACTTAATTAAACCAACTGAGCCTTGCTAAAGCCGACGCTCGATTACTGAACCACGTTATACCGCCGTTGCCCGACTCAGCATTTTTTCGTAGCAGCATATCACAAGGCTAGCTGAAAGCATTAAACATCGAATGTAATATTGTATGTCAGTTCGCCTTTAAGTGAAAATGTACTAACACCTGTGTTATGCAAGTTACCCAGGGATTTACAACACGTGACTTTGCTGTTGTGTATCTAGCACGACATTTATTATCTCCAAACTAGAATAATGACATCGCAAACGATATCCGGGGACTTCGCGAAAGTATTTAACTTTACTGAACTAAAGAACTTCACAATTGCGTTAAGCGTGTTTATGGTTGTTGATAGTCTTATCTGAAATACATTGCTTTCAAATTTCATAATGTTCCATTAACTTAGTCAAGTGTGTGTTTAACGGCTTTCAAAATTTAGATGTCTAAAAAGGTATCTATAGATATCTATCAGATCTCGTTTCAACATTTTAGGAGTTAGTTGAATTTTCGATTAGCAGCGCAATTGTTAAAATTGCGGTTACAAACAGAACCCTCGTTAAAACAAATATTTCGACAATAACTTTTTGCTACGATTGAAACGCAGAAACAAAAACTTTTGATCTGAAAATGCCAATATGATTTTGAATTTTGCAACTTACATTATCTTGACCAGAAATGTGACACACTATCCTAAATATCAAATCTACACCTTAACTAGCCCACTGCAATATTTTTTATGGAGAATTTTATACCAGCACATGTATGAACAGTTTGACAAATTTTTCTCAAAATCTAAGAACTAAATTAAACAATGCCTGTCTTAGCAACTAGCATGGAAAGAGATACGTACACAAACAAAATTTAGAAACAAAAAATCAAATTCTTATAAATTTTATAAGTGATATTGCAGAGTCTATTTTTACGATGACTTTACATTGAAAACTTATAATAATTTACTCAACTCTATGCTTTCCAGAACACTAGGTGTAATGTGTAAAGTCAAACAACTATTTACCAAAAATCATCTACTTCTTTTGCTGATTGGGCTCTTTTTTGTTCATTTTAACAGCTTGAAGGTCATTCGCTCTCAAAGTTTAAAGGTCTCAAAAAGTTATCAAAATAATCAAGTAGCGTCAATCGAAAAGCTATGAGGAGTTCTAACAGTTTTTCTATTATGAAATAACCTAAAGCGATCTTTAAAATTCCAAAAAGTTATCAAAATAATCAAGTAACGTCAATCGAAAAGCTATGAGGAGTTCTAACAGTTTTTCTGTTATGAAATAACCTAAAGCAGTCTTTAATATTCCAGCGACTTTATTTCATCAGCCAAACATAACACTATACACAGCCAAAAATAAGCATGCATTTTACAACTATTCTTATTCTGAGAACGCTATTTAGCAGTGCGACCCAACGGCCAACATATTAGATATTGTACAGTATGTTGTATTACACCCATTATTCAGCACAAAAGCTTATTATTAAAATTGTTCAAAAACTTTGAAGAGCAAGTAGAAGATGTTTTCAACGTCATCACTGACAGTTTAGTAAAGATACTCGGCCATACAGCTTAAATCTAACAAAGCCATTAAGCTCCAGTACTTCAACGTGTTAAATGTTGCAGTAATCCCATAGGTTTTAATCTTCTACTTTTCTGTTATACCGATTCATTGGGAGAATTTAACGCACAGTTTGAAGGTCCATTTAAGGGGTAATTATCCAACATGGCATTGCCAAGTTTGGCATGTTTTATCTTTTTGTTATATTAGCTTACCGGTACTCTTTGATTATGTCTAGCTGGAGTACTTTGTAATAAAGATTTTGAAATTTTAAGGAGCCTATTTGGCATGGTCTCCTCAATGTGGCAAATTAAATTTGTTATGTTCAATCTTTGATTCATATTAACTTATCCAATAGATTTAGTTTGGTTAGCTTTTGTAGTTAATGGGAGGAGTTACCATCACAATCGAAACACCCCTATCTATCGTATGAGATCCTCACTTTTTTTCATATATATTTCTACCGATTTTTAAAATTTTATTTTGTCTAGCTTGAGTGGTTCAAACTTTTGAAGGATCCGTTGGAGGAGAACTCTCCAATTGTGGCACTTCAAATGAGCGGTATTTTATTTATCTATTCTGATTGTATTTTTTATATTTACCTATTCTGAAAGTTTCATATGTGTAGCTTGAATGGTTGAAAAGTTTGAATTCTGAAGGACCCCGTTTTGGTGCCACAAATTTTTTGTTAAATTTATATTTCCTTCATATTTGCTTGTGTATTCTGAAATTGTGATGTGTCTAGCTTACACAAGTAATAAGCGTAAATTTTGGCGTTCTCATTTGAGGAAGACCTTAATTGTGGTACTCCCAATTTTTGTCAAATTTCATCTTTTCATATTTGCCTATTCTGAAAATTTCATCAGTCGTGGGTGAGTGGTTCAGTTTTGAATTTTGGCGTCCTTGTTTGAGGGGTAAACCCCCACTTTGATATCTCCAAACTTTGTCAAATTTGGTCTTTTTGTAACATTTGCCTACTCTGAAAATTTCATGTGTTTGGCATAAGTGGTTAAAAAGTTTGACTTTTTTCGGCCCTGTTTGGGGGAACCCTCATTTTGGTACCCCCGAATTTTTGTCAAATTTTATCTTTCCTTTATATTTACTTACCTTAAAAACTTCATGTATCTAGCTTAAAAGGGTAAAAAGTTTGAATTTTGGAGGGCCTGTTTGGGGGGAACTCCCCATTGTGGCTCCCCCAATTTTTGTTTGGTTTAGTTTATTTTTAGTATCTACCCATTCCGAAAATTTGATTCATCTAGCTCCAATGGTTTAAAAGTTCAAAATTTTGAAGGACTCGTTTGAGGGGGATCCCCCCAACCTAGCACCCCCAATTTCAGTGGGGTATTAGTCCTCCCTGATATCTTTAATCGCTCAAACTTTGAATACAGTGCGTTTTGCGGTTTAAAAGTAAATAACCGGAGAAGAATAAGAAAAAATAAAAAAAAAGAAAGTAAGCAAAAAGAAAAAAAAAGAAGAAAAATAGTATTCAGGTTGGGGTAAACGAACATAACCAAAAGAAAGGCAGTTTATAGTGTGCTCAGAAATCACAAACCGTTTTTCATCAATATCGTAATTACCAAGATATATCGGTTCAAAATCGTCCACTTTCTGCCCACTTTTGACCTGTAAAATTTTGGTCACGTGACGGGCGCCCCCAAACTTGGTTTGCATAAAACATTCATAAGCCCCCACATTGCATCCAAGTTTCAGCTTTGCACGTCAAGTGGTTTTGGAATTCTAAGCGATTTAATAAATTTTCAATCCAAAAATTACCGTTTTTTTGTTTCGCAACTCACGATCACGTGACCTAGGATCCCCAAAATTGGCACACATCAACATGACGCTTTTAGTAATTGCTATGGTTAGTCCAAATTTTAATTTTCTAAGTTTAACCGTTTGTTAGTTATTAGCAAATGAATCCTCATCGGCCAAAATTCGCGAACAAAACCAATGGTACTACGCGCTCGTGCGAAGTCCTAATAATAGTGAACTTGCATGGCAATCCAAGGTTGCTGAAATTGATAAGTAGCTGTGTTTTCCCCTTAGAAACGCTATTTTGTTGATTTGGATCTATATGTGATTGCAGCGTTTTTTAATGTCAAACTAAAACTTGACAAATGTAGATGGGTTTTAAAGTTATTTGGACAACGTTTCTCCATATTATTTTAATAATTTTTGGTCATGAAAATTAGAATATTTTTTGATATTTTAAGAAGTTTAAATCATGCTATGGACAAAAAAAGAAGCATAGCGACAAATGACCAGCATGCTATTTTGGTTGGAAAGGGCAACTGCAGTTTTCACTTAAACAAACTATTGTTTGCACAGAGCTGGACAGCGCTGTTTCGAGCTTTTAGCTCTCATCGGCAGCCCTCAGCTATCTTATTCAAAGGTATTCCCAGCTGAACAAATCTATTGTTATCAAAATATATCTTTTTCACTATTGTTTATTTTTATTTTTCAGATTCAGTTGTTGTTAAAGTTTTGCCTTTATGAGCACCGTACAAGTGTACATGCTTTTTAGTTTAAAATTTCCTTGTTTTTCTTGCACATTAGAATTAATTGACAGAGTGCTAAGTAGGTTTGCATCAGTATTAAAAAGCTTTAAAAATCGATATCAATCGCTTTGAAGAAAATTCTTTCATCACGTGATCGATTTTTATTGTATGTTACATCAGCAGATCATTTGCGCGTTTCTAGTCTTAATGACCCCATAATTGTATACGTTTCGGTACTTCACAATTGCAATTGTCAGCGCGAATCCATGCAGCTCTGCAGTAGTTAACTTCAGATCACTCTAGGTTTAGCGCTGAAGCTGATACTACTGATTGCTGTTTTCAGTGAAGATTTTCGGTGTATTATATGCATAGCGGCGAAGTATCTCGGTTGATAGAGCTTCAGACTGTGAATTTGATTTTTGAACTGGCAATGCATCTTTGTGTTCCTTGACTTTACGCGTATTTGTGATTGGGGTCCAGCAGTCTATCCATTGAATCGGTCTAGCATGACAACAGACAAGCAAACAAAACCCAAAATAAGTTGATCTACGTTGGTTTGGTTGAGCAAATAAATATGTTAAACGGAGAGATTTCTACTCACGAATGAATAAAGCTACGATTACACAGTACCTAGATCAGTCTTCCTCACTAGTGTATCAGCTCGCAGATAGTTTCTCATGCGCGGCATATTTTAAATTTGAGTTCTGATTTTGCACAAGCAAGAAAGGAACTCCGCCTGGAAGCGACAACTCCAGTGGCAGATATGTTTAGCGCTGGCGAAAAAGCGTAAAAAATTAAACACTTTGTATGGGACTTACGTAACTTGTTTGCTCACACAGAAGCACGATTTGTGCGTGCCCCTGCTGACGAAATAGAATGCCAAATGTTACACATTAATTTATGCTTATAACTACGCGCTCGGCATCTTCTAATCGTAACATTGCAGAGCTTTCTTTCTTAGGTTCTGTTTCTGCAAGTCTTCTGTTCGTCTGGGCCACTGCTGCAGATAAGACTACCTTGGCCGTCAGTGCCAAGCGTTTTAACAAGGTCACAACAAAGCATTTGCTAGAGTGCGAATCGAACCAGGACTCAGCAACCGTTAGATCACTAAGCCGACGCTATACTGATTAAATTGCGTTGCCGCTTTCAACGTTAACGAAAAGACACAAGAAAGTACCATATCATTCGTGCGGACTATTTTGTGTGAAGCCCGCTTAAGATACACGTAACTTGTGATGGCCCCCGTAATAATTTTCAATAATGATTATTCCAATTCATTTTTTCAGCCCGTTCTAAAATCGGGAGATAACCTGGACGTTACAGACGACCGTGTCTCTATAACCACGCTATCCCCTGCATTGGAACGAACAAAAGCCCAAGCGGCTAAAGAATCTTTTAGACAGCGCAACTGTAAGCTATGTTTGCTTTTACTAAGCTCGCTATTGTGTTGAAAGTAGCTCCATCTAGGTCATGTTGAATCTGTGTTACTTTTGTTTGTCTTTTTTTCATCCAACTTCGGTTAATGATCAGATAAAGCATTTTTATGCTTGCCTGGTGGGCACCTGAATGCCTAAAACTGAGGTTAACGCCCGAGAAAAATAACTATGAGCTTTTGAAGTCGTGAGAAATCCAACTTTGCATTTGTTTAAAGTGAGTATCAACACGAAGCATTCAAAATAACACTGGCCCGCACATGGCGGATATGGTTAGCCTACCAGCGTATTGGTGATTTGTTTTAAGTAACTGTTGTGTGTAGGCTGGCGGGATAGTACGTCGAACATAAATTACATTTACTTAACGATTGTACCTCATATTGCAAACCAAGCTTAGACGAGAAACTTTTCTTGCTACTGAAAAAACAGAAGAAACAACTTTAACATTTGATGTACTTGCATGAACGGCATTTTTTAAAAATTTTCAGCCATTCACTTTCTGCTAGTTGATTACTCAACGATCTGGTTATAGCCAAGTATCCAAGTCGTTGGCTGAATCTGTCACAATGGCCTCGAATGAATTATTGAATATGCTTGGTTTGCAGTTGCTAGGCATATTTGATGTCTCGTTATTTGCTTTTCTGAAGTAACTTATCAGGTACAGCAACAAATTAAAGTACCGGTAACTTAAAAGCCGTACTTTCAAGAAATGGACGGAAATATCAAATTTTTTATAGATTTTACCGATCAGTAGTCAAGTGGATAGAGCGTCTGCTACTGAAACGATAGACTCGGGGGTTTGATTCTCGTTAGGTCAAACCACTGAATATATAAATTGGTATTCACAGCTTCCTTGCTTGACGTTCAACAATTAACAGAACAGAGTGAAGCCTCCACCGTGTGTAGTAGACAGGTGGCAGCTTAACTTGAAGGGCAGGTTCCTTCGGTGTCTCCTGGCCAAAGGAACTTGGTGATTGAAGTGTGATTCCAATTACAATTTTACTAATTTTTTCATTTATTATTTGATAAATTGCTTAAAAAAGAGTAGAAAAAACGCGATTATTAAGTGCAAAGCTCAAAACATTTTCTCAAAAGGATCTTGGTGTTTTTTCAATGCCTTGAGTTGTTAATTTTTTTTTTTTTCTTTTCAGCTACACTTAGCAGCCGCAGTGGCAACAGCTACCAGCACCCTGTTGCAGTGGCAACATTACAACTGGTGTCAGGCAGTGAACTACCTGCTCGAGACACAAATGGATTGTCTGATCCTTACGTCAAGTTACACCTCGGAAAATCAAAACGAAAAAGCAAGGTAATCGTATTTTGTCGTACAATTACATGACGATGTAGACTACGTATGTGACCGTGAAAACCGGACTGCGTATGCAGATTACCTATGAGACAGCCGGCAAAATCAATTGGATTTATGAAGTTAATGCAATATTTACTTAACTTTTATTTTTTTTATTCAACTGTTCCATAGATATTCTAGTTGAAACGCATTGTCATTCGTCATATCTCCCGGCTATATCATAACATTTACGGTTTAAGCGAGCAACTCTGATTTGAATGTGCCATCGCAACAACGCTTTGTTGATTTATGCCACACTATAGAACTATTGTAGCAGTAATCAGCCATGCGTTGCAATGGCACAGAGGGTAATTAAGGTTTGTGCTGCTGACTAAAATTGTAAATGTTGCGCTAAATCAGGGAACAAAACTATAAAATAATACTGCAGCGATTAAGTCCAGAAGAATAGAGTTAACATAATTGACTCCACACTAGCCGCATAGGAGTACAGTCTAATCGTACAAGCCACCTGCGCAGATTTGCTTAATAAAAGAGTACTAGCATTTTTTTAGTTTGTTTTCGAAGTACATGCTATGTTAACATTTTTACAAGTTTTTGCTTAAGATTTTCCAATTAATACTTGTGCAACGATAAGGTATTATTCGGCATGCATGGACATCTGCCATCGAGTGAGAAGTCCTAACCCATGTACGTTTAATAACGAGTTAGGCTGGTACTAGTTACACAAGTTTTGTTTTGGGTGTCAAATTGGTTCATTGTCACTACGACTTTTTGACTCGTATCAAATTTTTGGCGTTGTTTTGAAAAACTTGATTTTAATTTAGCTTGCACTGCAGATAGTTTTATTCAAAATCTTAGTTAGAAATTCAAAGATTCTTGAGAACTAAGCAATGTTTTTCGCAGTTTGCTTCTATGCTTTGTTTTAGAGAGTCTGCTTATGTATAGTACTAGTATCTTTGTTGAAGATGTATATTTTATGTTAAAAACGAATATTTTGTTGACTGGTCTGCTATATTATTGATTTGATTAGGCTTTGAAGTGCGTTGGTATTTCACGTACTTTTGGTAATGTAATGAAAACAATGCTGTACTGCATTAACCAAGCACTTGCAATTACACTTTTTTCATATGGGCCAACTGATGAATAAAATTAGACAATACGCATGTTTTGGTTTGCGGTTGGTGTTTCTCTTGAGATGTCGTTGCTTCTTAGCAAAAGGTGCAATGTGCATTCGACATTTGTTAATTTGGTATATGAATCGCTGTACAGTATTTCGTGAAAATTAAATTATATCGTAACATATCTCATTTCTCAATTTAATATAGCTTGATTTAGTCAAGGATTTCCGTGGTAGGAGCGTGCAAAGCAATTTGAGAAACAAACATCGCATTTCTAATAATGTTATGCGCTTCTGATCAAGCAAAAAATTATCGCAGTAAAATTAGTCAACGTTTCGAGCCGTACGACCAACGCGTTTTTCCTCGACTCTCGGTTTACCTGATTTAGCTATCTCGGATATTAGCTTGTTTCCTAATCCATTGAAGCAAATGAATGCCAACAAACAAAATATTTCGTTGTAACAATAAGAGTTGATTCTATTATTTCTATTATGTTGTTTCTGAATCAGAAGGAATCATAGCACAGCGCAAGTTAAAAGGCTGTTGCTTTTCTAGTATTTTGGTGTTTTACGTGAACTTATTTCGGACCAAAAAATACGTATTAAGCACTTTTTGTTTCCCATTTATCTCTAGCTAATATTGTTTTTGTTACGGTGACTTAAGGGCATGATTTTTGTGTTTACAAGTAATGCAATGAGATAGCATTTGGACCGTGTGCATATGTGGTTCTGAAACGTCATGTTTATCTCGTTCATTTTTGCACAAATCTGCATATTGCAATGGCATTTGCTACTAGAGCTACATAGTAGTTTATGCTCTATCGTTGTTAACAAGAGTTCGAGTTCTGAAGCAGCTAAGTTCCTAATGTGAACCGTATCTATGTAATGTTTGTAGTAAATTAATTTCTTATGATAACAACTAGAAAGAACTTTAAATTAAGTTAGTTGTGATATGTCATGTTTGGGTAAATAGAATAAGCAGTTTTTCGGGTTGATCTGTACAATGCGTTGATCTGATCATTTTAATTAGTAATGATAAGTATTTTACTGCTTGTTATTACGAGTTGATTGAATTGTTGACCCTGAGAACTGTTTGGATATAACTCGAATGCTTTTCAAAGTCCTCATTTGTGCATAGACAATTCGACATTTTTAGTAATTCCAATTTTTTGAAAAAAAAATGTTGAACAATTTGTGAGAAGCATTACTAAAACAAAAACTTAACCGCGTACAATTTGTTTAACTGAAGCGTTTTAATGCAGGTGCTTCTTTTTGACGTGCTCTTTATCTCTGTTATGCTAGAAAGTGGCTTATACAAAGGAAGAAAAAGTTTTGAAATATGTTTTTAAATAACGATGCTGTTGACATAATAACCACGGACTGTTCTTTGTGCTATGACAGATCACTCTATGTCAAATGCTAATGGATTTTTCTCTTTTGATTAACTGCACATTGTAAGATGGGAATATTATTAAATACAATTCTATTGATTTTAAGTCAATGCGAAAACTGACATGGTTAGTTTGTTTCAGTGGCTTGATAGAATTGACATTTCTTGCGAACTGTCAACCGTAGCTGTTTTTGCTTAGAAAATCTGTATCTTATACCGTAAAATCAATTGGCTTTAGCTGGCTTTTCGCTTTGATATTTTGGTATTAACATTTTATTTCTGAAGAAAGAAAAAGATACGTCTTTTAATCACTTGCTTTTTGCGAAAAACATGACGAGCATAAAGTATGTACATATAGAAATAAACTATTACAAATTTGAGTATCCTTATTTCAGGTCTGCTACAAAACGTTAAACCCGGTTTGGAAAGAAGAATTTACTTTCTATTTAAATTCCCCAGAAACCTCTATTCTTGATGTGACGGTGTGGGATAAAGACAATTACCGGAAGGATGACTTCATAGGCAGGTGTGTATTTTATTTAAAACCAATCTGATATAATACAATCGTTGCATCCGGTTATTTTTTAATAAGTAATGACAAAGTGGCATATTAATTATTACTCATAAGGGCCTGTTTTGGCGAAGTTTGGAACGAGTGTGCGTACTGGAAAGCAAATGTGTGCATTTGGGCTTCTCAAAACAATAAAAAAAGATATTTTCGTGGCGATTTTGGTTAATCTCCAGATATAATGCGTGCAATATGCACAGTGCGCAGTGCGCACGCTGTAAAACAAAATATGGGTCAACCTATTAATTTGCAAAACTTTAGTGTCAGCATCGATTCCATTTTTGGCGCAAAGTTATTATTGCATCATCATTTGTCAATAAGTAATATATACTATCTAGTCACAGCAGACTAACTTTATTTAAAGGGAAGAAGCAAGTATCTTAAACGCTGTTTCGAGCGACTTAACTTTCGAACTTTTTTGGGCCTGGAGTGGACTTCACTGTGTTTTTCGGGTTCGAGCAGGGTTTAAGCTTGAACTAGTCGGTCGATTTACAACTCTGTTATAGGATAGTAAAGTTTTTGGGAATTAATTGATGCAGTTTGCTAAATGATAGATTTTGTACTCGTAGATTTTGATTGAAAACATGTTGTTTGTATGGGAGTAGATCTGGTCGTTTGATTATCTAAAACGTGTAGTGACGTGTAACGGAAGTCTTTCATTTCCGTTGTTTCTTAAAGTAGATCCTTTTTGTAGTGCTACGTAGGTTTTTCGAATAGTAATGGAGTTAGTATAATAACTTCACATACTTAGTCGTGTGATACCTTCATCAACTGCTGAATAATAGTTAAACTTATTTTAGATTCTAATAGGGTCAAAGTACTGAGCGATATTTGCTCGTTTTAGAGATTTAGTCTGAACTAATTCATCTAATTTCGTTTGGGTTTTAAACATTAGGTTCAGATGTGTTTTGTGATTTTGATTTTTTTTCGAATTTAATCCTGCTAAAAAAGATGATAAGGTTTGTAAAATGATAAAACCAACGCTTTCCAACACCTAGTTTTCGCAATTCGGACAGCCTGAAGTATGCACTGTGCAGGTCTCAGTTCACTTTCACCAAAGAATCAATGCCGAACTTCGGCCTAGTCGTGTTTTTTTAATTGCTTTGATGTCGATTTGGAAGGCTAGTCATTGTCGTCGAAACAAGGAATTCCATTTTTTTTAAATATCAAATTTGTGTAGGCGAAACTATATGAAACAAAAACCTTGAACGGATATATAAAGCTTCTTGGCATAGATGTAAGACTTAGCATTTATTTGTTCAAAAAATTGTTTTAAACAGTTCTAATTACTCATTTGTTGTTTCCCTTAATTGGGAATATCAAACTATTAAAAAAAAATAAAAAAACACAGGGCTCTACTTCCGTTATTCTACAACGCTGCTATCGAAATATACAGGTGATTTTACCATAAACTTTGCTCCGGCTAAAATTACAACAATACGTGATTTGCTGTATTATTTGTATGATGTTTAATGCATACGACGAGGTTATGTTGCATGCAGTATTGCAGACTTTTTGTAGTTGTAAAAATAGTTTTTACCCCTGTTGAGCGAAGAATTAGACGCAAAATTTTAACTAACCGAAAGCATAATATTGCCATCAGCCATAAACTTGATTCATCATTACATGGTGTGATTGTTCGCAAGGAAATCGGTAGAGCAACCTAATTTTTTCGTAGAGTTAGTCGACGCTTTTCTTGGCAGACAATTCGATATAATTAGGTTTCGATACAAAATCGCTGATGAAAAATCTCTGACAGTTTCACTGCCATGCTAACCTGTAGTATTGGCTAAGAATCATTAACGGGACGTGCTGAAAAATGGCCATGTTTGACACCAATTGTTGTTATGATTTGTATACGTGCTGCAATTATTATCAATCTTCTTTTTTTTATAAGAACATGATGCTCATATATGCCCAAAATTTAAGAACAAAATTAAGAACAATGTCTGCCTCAGCAGTAAAAAAATTAAAAACAAAGAAAAAACAGTAAATTTCAAATTAGAAAAGAAACTAAATTTTATTCAAAACGATAAAGTTTTGGTGATTTTCCGGTATTTGTAAGCAAAACTGCAACAATTCCGACATTATCAAGAGTGCTCTATGGTAGTGCGCAACTGGAAAACATTTTGGTGGTCTTTCAAGTTGAAAAAGCTCGTTTTTTCGCTTTTGCCAAATTACGATGCTGGAAAAGCATCAAAAAAGGCTTCTTGCAGCAGACAGAGCATTGGGAATTAAACAGCTTTACAAACATCGTCGCTAAAATTGGGGTCGATGCTCTCAAAATTTACGAACAAGTAAGGTTGAAAATTGGCAAAAAATTAAGTACAGTTAGCCTCAACTCCAAATTTACTTATAAAAAATCATAAATTATAAAAGAAGCGTAAATTTTGAGCTGAGATTGGTTCTTAATTTTTTGCCAATTATCAGCCTCATTTGTTGTTAAATCGTTTCTTAATTTTGAGAGCATTGATGTCAATTTTAGCGACCACGTTTGTAAAACTGTTTAATTCTCAATGCCTTGTCACCTTGAGTAAAAACTTTTTGCTGCTTTTGCAGCTGCAGCATTGTGTAATTGCAAAAGTGAGAAAGCGAACTTTCTTCAACTTGAACGACAGCCAAAAGTTTTCTTAGTTGCTTGCACAGTGCGCAACAGCACTCTGTAATTTCAGGATCCTTGCAATTTTACTTATAATGCTGGAAAATCACTAAAATTTCATCGTTTTGAATCAGTGCAGAATTTAGTTTCTTTAATTTGAAATTTATTCTTGTTTGTTCTTAATTTTTTTTGCGGCTACGGCTGGCATTGTTCTTAAGTTTTAAGCAAAGTCGCCTGTTCTTAAAAATTGTACTGTTATGGTCGGGGGAATTGATAAAGCAATCTTAAAAGTCAAGCTGTTACGTGCATACGGATAAGCTTAATATAGTCCATTTTTGATGCTGACCATGAAGCGGTGAAGCGGTGAGCACAAATTTTAAAGTTTTGGCGGACCGAAGCCGAACCTAAATCTATCGTTTCAGAAACAGATGTTATATCCGCTTAGCCTACCTATTGACCGAATTAATATTTTTCAGATGCGACTTGGATCTGTGGTCGCTGTCCCGTGAAGAAACTCATTCTCTAACACTGAGCCTGGTTGACACTCCCGGTTCTCTTCATGTTCTTGTAACTGTGCACGCCATCGACGCCCCAGAAGTACCAGTCACTAGATACGACCTCAGCGAGATACGCCTCAAATATGTAAGAAAAAAATCTGGTGATATTTTTTCAAGTATTTTCGACTTGCAGCGTCTCCACTTGACCGCCAACAAATTTAACGCTTAATATATTCGGCCGAGTAGGTTTTTTAAAACGCAAAACCTATGGTTACGCGATGCTACTTCATTTAATAATTTTTTCTTTTTTGTATTGATCTAAATCTTGAGTCAAAATTGGCAAGATCACCGACAGGTTTACAGTGTGCATAAAAACCTGAACGTCAAAACGTACTTTAGTTTATTTTAAATAGAATATATGATGCACCCGGCGCCTACTAGCATACAAGCTGCCAGTTGGTGAAAAAAAGCAAAAAAACCAAGGATGGGTTGGAGATTTTACGTCAAGTCTATACCGGGTCTTAAGATCAAAAAGACTAGCGATTCGCCAAAGGCTTGTTAAAAGAGTAGTATTTCAAAAGAAGTTTATTGCTAATATTCATTGTTTGAATGGTCCAGTTTTTGTGCCTTGTAGTTTTTTGAAAATTAATTACATGCAGCAAAATCTAAATATTGCATTCTCAGAAATTCGATTAAACCACATGTATCATGTACCCATCGCAGGAATTTTGGCTACAAAAAGGTTAGGGAATTTTTTTACGCGTAATTGACTATGTTTAATGATATTACTCTAATGTTAAATACACGTTTGAGCAGCAATAGCGTGATATCACAAATTGAATATTTTGTTAGCTGCTCCTGTAAATAGAAATATTGGCATGATTTGTTTAAGTAAATCTCCAGCGTAAATTCCACTGTGTCGCTCTTGTGTTGCTTTATGCCACTTTAGATTGTCTATACTCGTCTGAATTTTACTTGAAATTTTCCAGAATTTTTTATAATTCGGAAAATTTATTTTTTAATTTGTCTATACTTGCATATTAAGGAAACCTTTTTCATTATTTACATTAATAATTTAACTTTCCAATTATGCCAATAAGGTATAATTATTTTAAAATGAGCTGAAAATTTTTGGCTAGTTTCTAGTTCGTCGTTTATACTACCGGTATATACGGGCCGTGGTACGTTACGGATATTAAGTCTTGAGCAACCGTGTAAAAATCGCGTTGAAGTTTGCCGCGATTGATTTGTTGAGTTTAATTTCTATGCGGTTTCAATTTTCGACTTTAATTTTCCTTTTTTGGAACAATAAAGTACCGCAAGCACAATTATGGAAAGAGAGATAATAGTCTTTACTCTGGTGCATGCTCATAACCATTGAGTCACTTCACGATATATGTTTTTATATGAACATTGAGGGCATTTGCTATTTGCTTCCTGTTTTAACTTTTGGTGTGCTGTGTTGTAAAATTGCTTTGTTTTAACTTGAGAACACCAGATCAAGCAAACATTGCTGTTGAAAATAAACATAGCTCTTCAAGGTTTCAGCGAAGTCCTCATGCAATTAATTATTAATTCGATGTCGAACTTTTAAGTAGGCGAAAATCGCTCTCAAAAGACCGTTGAAAACTTTTAAATGGTAAAGTTAAAAACGAGAGCCAAGCGGAACTTGATCGTGATGATGCTGTTGCGCCGTCATTATCCATAAACAAAACAAGTTCATTATGCAAAATCACTGACAGAGGACAGAATTAATTTATTTGCTACATTGGACTACATCATTACAAATTCAAAACTCGAAAGGATGACACCTCCCAAATTTACGTGCGGACGTCTGATGAGATTTCGCATAGAGTTGCCGTAAATTCTTCATGGCTTGTAAAACAACAAAAAGCTGTATCAATTGAACACCGATCATCAAATCATCGTGCGCTTGATAATTGCTTTGGTGTCTTTAAACTCTTGTAAATTACCCGAGTTCGATTCCCGATCGAGTCAAACCAAAGACTCAAAAAATTAGTTTTCACTGCTTCTCTGCTCGATGTTTAGCAATAAAAGGGGCAGTGTGAGCCTTTACCGTGTGTGGTAGACAGGTGGGCAGATAGCAGCTTGACTCGAAGACCGAAAGGTCCCTTGTTGTTGTTGTTGTTGTTGTTTTACCGGGCTGCTTCCGAGGGATGGCAGCCTCCTATGTCCAAAGAGGACACAAGAGAATCATCCTTAACACAGAAGTGCTACTGGCATAGGATAATCCCGGAGGTTGGTGGCCATTTCGATCCCTGCACAAAACAGGGCACTCCCACCACTCGACGGCGACCACCGTTGGTGGGTCTTAAACAGTGCAGCCAGATGCACAAAAGGGGTTGAAACAACATCGAAAAAAAGCTTCTCATTACTACTAATAGCAATAGTAAGAGTCGACTCGCATCAAGTTACTCTAGCCAATTGAGAAAGTCTTCTGGCACAAGAAATGCAAGAAGAAAGAAATCCCAACAGGCATGGTTCCCAGAAGGCGCTGCAAGCGGGAGGCCAATTCTGCAAGACCCAAAAGTCAAGCAGCTCAGCACCGATAGTCGACCATGCCGAGTACCCAATAACCGCCTCTTACGGTTCGCTGGGTGGGCGGCTTCACTATTCTGCCCCGGTGAAGCACGGGGGGAAAGGTCCCTTCGCTGTATATGCAGGCCAACGCATTTTGGTGAATAAAATATAGTTACAATTACCAGAAATTATCACTTAAGCGTTTGCGCCTAATTCAATTAAAGCTAGCTACTCTGTTTTTGTACTTGTTTGTTTTACATTAAAAATTCAAAAATTAATTGTCCCATGTACAAAGCTGTGGAAAAGTTTGTTTGTATTATAACGTTAGACTTGGTAGCACGAACAAACATACATCTAGCAATCACCAGTGCTAGACTATATAACAGCCACTTGCTTTGTTTGGTCAATTAATATTTGCTATTAACTACCGCACTTTGAAAGAGGTATAATCTATACGTGTATTCTAGATTTATTGGTTCAAAAATTTCCAATAACTACAAAATTTGCTCTCGGACTACTCTAGTGGTAAAGCAGGATAGTTATTGATTCTCAAAAATTACGATTAGTATTGAGATTTGGTTGGTAAATTTTGCTAAGGGTTGGATTTGATTTAAGTCAGACCAATAATTATTCTAGTGCCCAGTTTGTGTTGACCTGACTTCAAGCATGAATGTTTGGGCCTCGTGCTTTGTAGCATTGTGTTAAGACTCGGTTGGCCATAGTCTTAAAACAATTAGCTTTTCTGCCCATCAGTTGCTAAAAAATTAGTCTTTTCTTGAGAATCACAAACGCTCAGGTCGCTGAATTCAAAGCATAACTTTTATTCCAAAAACTTCAATACTACTGAGGATATCATATCTTAACTTAAAAACGTTTTATACAGCATCATTGTACTTTTACCTACTACGTCTTCTTAGTGGTCTTTACAAACTAGCTTGCTAAGATTAGAATCGTATCGATAAAAGAATCAAACAAGCTCTGAATCTGTTGCTTTATGGGTTGAATCTTTAATTTTATTCGATTGCTTCAGCTCGTAATTTACGTGCCGTGCTTAAAGGGTTCTTATGTACGGTCAGATAAAAACATTAAAATCTTGCAATTTTTTCTAAATTTTTAACAAAGACTCGAACAATTTCAAGACTAAAGCATTCCGACTTTAGAAAATTTAAGTAGTAGACACCGAAAATTTACTTCTGGAATTTAACAAAGACGATTAAACTGACTGTCTGCCACCTTCCTTGTAAAATGTGGTATACGCCACGTATTTTGGTTCAAGATTTGTTCTAATATAGCTACTGATTAAGTGTTTTTACTTCAGGGTCTCACTTCAACTTTCAAGGATCTTTCGGATATTGGATTCGCGGAAGTACGGATCGTATCCGCTTCTGGACTCCGCTCAGCGGATTTGAACGGGAAATCTGATCCCTTCTGCGTAGCGCATTTATGCAATGCTCGTGCCCAAACCCACACCTGCTACCGAACTCTTGAGCCGGAATGGAACAGAGTATTCAACTTGTAAGTTTAAAAAACTCTTGCAAAATTACCACCAATGCTTTTTTTAGCGAATGCGGTTTAGAACGCATTTTGTGCAGTGCTACTTATGTGGCACTCTTTTTGCAACCATTACTTGATCAAGTGCTTGTTTTGTGATTTTAATATGGCTTTCTGGACCTCTTGTGTGTCTCTTGACGCAATGAAAAAACAATTTTCTAAGCAGCCAAGTTTATCAGTGCACTGCTAGCGTGGTTGCAGCTTCTTGCAATGTTTTTCAAATTAAAATAAAAATTAAAAAAACGTTTTTTGATCAAAATTTTTAAAAAATGAGTTATGAATTACAATCGATTGATTGAAATATGCAAGTAATTATATTTGATGCATAAATGGCTGAACCTCAGGGGTATAAAATATTATCCTGTGTTAATCGATTTAATGTGGCCATGTGGCGAATAGCATGTGCAGGTATATCAAAGATCATTTACGGGAAAGTCGGTATGTTTACGTTTTCATTTATTAAACATTAGCACCCCCTTGGAGATTTCCTGCTCCATTGCTTACTTTTTGTAGCATACAGTTTTGCTATATTATATTTAAGGTATCGGTTTAGGAAATTTATTCTGTACCACCTTCTACCATACATTTTTCATAGACATCGTGCCGTTGCTCGAATTGGCATTTGGTCGAAAATTGATTTCTGCTTATACCAAAGTGCCGATGTTCACCTTGAAATAAAAATGATACCGTTTCAAAAATGAACTCAATTTAGGCCGACATTACATTATTTTATATATTCGGATTGCTTAATTACGTCAATCTTTGGCATTGTTATTATCATCATTTTTTTATTGTTTTGATTTTTTGGGAACAATGAAAAACGTTTAATGTGAAAATTGTATCGTGGTTTCGAAGCAATAGCTTAGCTCCCAGTACGCAAAAAATTCAAATTTTTTACCAGGTCCAAAGAACTGATAATGATAAACAAACGGCCTTTTTCGATGTTTGCATGCAAAGTTTTTCCGCCTAGCTGGCATGCACAGTTTTTCCGCCTATTTTCCCAACAGCACTTCGAGAATCTAGTTACAGCTTAAGGGGTTGCTACAGTGATCTTTGATCTCGGGAGTTTTGAACATTTGCTGCATTGCCAACTCCATAATTCGATGGTTTGCCAAATTGTTTCGACATCTAGTTTACACTCGATAATCGTATTTAGATGAAAGTTCTTGAAGAAATATGACAATATCCAGTATTGTTATGTTACGTAACAGACTAAACAATTTTTCGGAAACAAATAGCCGCTTTGGCAGCTGGCACTGTGATGCAGAGTTTCTCTTCCGGGAACTGCTCCTTTACTTGAATTCATATTGAAAGTTTTGGTTCTTCTGTTTTTGTGTTCGTTCCGTTATGCGTTTACTTCCTAAAAAGATCACGCGCTCCGCAGTTTATTTTAAGTCAGATATGCTCATGAATTTGGTCTTAAATTGTATTAAAATTTACATTGAATTCAATAAGCAATTATCTTTGTTGCAAGGACTTTGCTCAAGCGAAATGAAGAAAGTGATAGAAGACTGTGCACTGTGCAGCGTGGCGATTTAATCTTGAGCCGCTATCATGATTGTTGATGTATCTTTATCTTCGCGTTGCCAGAAAACAGTTGCGCTTTTTCTTTGACTGAATCCTCTTCCGCTAGGAGTTGATCATTTTCAAGTTTTCCTCTTGACGTTTGACTTCTTTCCTAATGCTGAATTTGCTGCTTGTTCAAGCCCACCAAGCCGAGGTAGCCGTCGTAAAGCGTCTCATCCAAGGACGTAACTTGACGAGGCTGCAGCCCGTTCGCGAAAGCTTAAACTCTTTAAAAGCCGACAATAAAAAATAGATAATTGTTATTTTGATGCCTAAATGCTAAACGGATTGAAACCAGGCCAGAATGCCAACTTTTTGAATTTTTTCCATGTTATACATGAAGTATCAATTTCAAAGATGGATTTTTCTCTTATTTACACGAGGTTGTGTGTGTTCTTTTGCAGTCCTGTCCGCGATATCCACGATGTGTTTGATTTTTGGATCTACGATCAGGACCCAAATTACGAGAAGGAGTTCCTGGGTCGAGCATGCATTCCTATACTTCGGTGCGCCAACGGGGAGAAGAAAACCTATCACCTGAAGGACAAAAAACTTAAGGAGAAAGTCAAAGGGACCGTCACTGTACAAATAAGCTATATATTTAACCCGGTAAGGATTTATTGGAGTTTTAATATGTCCTCTTTTTAGACCTGGTTATTGTTTCAGCTGCTTGCTTATTTCTGAGTCATTCCGAAACAGTACCGAATGACAATAGAACTATGCATTTGAAACAGTATGTCAGCAATGTTCTTTTGTCAACAATATGGACTTATTGATTGGCATGTTTTCGTAATTTGCCACTGTTCTAAGATGCCTATGTCAGCAGGCGTCGTAATCAAGAACCAGGCCTGAAATTTTGACATGTAATAAGTCTGTAGCGGATATAAGATGCCTTGTTAAATAGCACTGTGCTAGACCTAAAAAAGCGTGTCATTCAATCTAGATAAAATAGTTCCAAAGTTTCCAGAACCCTCTTCCAAAACTTTTTTTTGCCGCAAATAATTTTTTGTATGAAGCATAACATGAACTCGCACTTAAGTAAATAAGTGGCCAAGTTATTTCCCTAGGTCTGAGTTTGTCATTTGGATTCGATCACTAATATCCAAGCCTTGTAGAAGTTTTCATTTGCTAGTGCAAGCATTGATTTAATAATGTAAGGTAAAAAGTGAATATGGGACTCATCAGTATTTAGCTAAGGCTAAACTGTACCGCATATTTTTGTAAGAGTTACGATACCATGTTTTTTTGCTTTAAAAGTATATGCACTTCGACGGGTAGGTTTCTAAATGATCTCGTAGACTCTATAGCGACCTAGAATCTAGGTTTTTATACCACTGTTAGTGTCTTTTACTAATAAATACCACGTTATACAATCCACGTGTATTCTTCTACATCCACTTTGTTGGTTCTTCATGCTTTTTCTTTGAGTTTTTAGTTTTAGTTCTCCATGCTTTTTGTTTTTATTTTCCTTTCTGCTTTTTTTTCTTAAACAAACCGAAAGACATGAAAAAAAGTGATGCGTTGATGCGATTTTGATTGTTGTCCAAAACACTAAAGTAAAACACCAGCAAAAATTATTCCATAAAGTCCGGTTTCTGGGTGTGTAAACGTACTTTCAGAACATATTTTCTCTAGTTGTGTGTTAGCGAAGTTAAGTGTGGTTGGCGCTTACTCGCTTAATAATTCAGAAACCTTGACATTTTCTTCTTAAATTTTGAGCAAAAATGAACCTAGGGTAATAAAAAAGTGGATTTGTTATAGTACGTCAAATATCTCATTAAACGATTTATTATTTAGCCTAGTAGCAACAACATCATGTCAACTTTTCGTTTTGTATAGTAGTGATGTTTTGGGCTGTAACAAAAAATGGTTTGTAGCTAATAAATAAAACTCTTTTTCCCCGTTGTGTATAAAGTCCAACCACTATTTTGCGTGAATGTGCAGTAACCTTTTCTATAATCAAATAGAATTTTATTTGAGTGATATGTTTAAAATGGTTTATGTGCCAAAACATTTAGTAATGTAATACTGTTCGTCGATGCTTTCACAAAGTGTTTTTTTGGATCTGTACTAATTAATTTTGAAATGTTTAGGAAAGTGTTTAAACTGTATTGCAGTTGTAATTAAATGTTTATTCATCAACTTGCCTTGGCCAGGAGACAGCAAAGGGATCGTTTGCTATAAGTTTATACCAAATAATATCATTGTTTTTGCTGTCAAGCTTTTCTTTATCTTCAGGTTTTATGTTATAGGTGCGTGCAGCGATCCGAACTTTCTCTCCACGCGAGGAGGTGCTAATGGAAGAGGCCGCCAAGTTCAAGAAGCCCCTGCTGACCCAGAACTTCAGCAGGGTGTGGAGACTTGTGCAGAACGTTTTGGCCGCCGCCGAATTCATAAATTCCTGCTTCACATGGCAAAACAAACTGAGAAGTGCTCTCGCTTTTTTGGTGAGTGATGTTGCTGTTGCTAAAGGTTAACAACGAAACGCTATTAAACTGACCGATTACGAGTCACAATTTACAGACATATCCGCTGAGCTGAGGTATTATGCTCTTGCGTACGATTTTCTATTCCTTCAAATCAAAAAAAAGAAAAATGTAGCGTTTGATAAAATCAAATGTATGAGGTTCTTCGTGCAGTCAGACGCGTTCGCAGCGCGCTTGACTTTTTTTGAGGTACGTCACAAGCAGTGCAGTTTTATTTACGTGCTATTATATGGGTGACACTGCCAAATCCTTCGTAATGAGTCTGCTTTATCGGCGGACTTTTGCTTCATTTATCGCATTAGTAATAAGATAGTGTCGTGTAATCCTACTCAAAGAATTTCCTTAGTTTTCATAAAGTTATTTGGAATGATCAAAATTTTGCATTCAAGGTCTAAAATCATGTTTACGATGGTAAAAATGGCTGAAATAAATTCTGTTACACAGAAAAACTATTCTGAAATTTTTGAACGAAAAAAATAAAAGCACATTGCCTTGATCGAATGCCATAATGACGTTACTGTCGGTCAAACGGTAAAAGAATAAGGTTACATTCGTAGGAGTCAGCGATTTAGACTGCAAAACTTCCAGTAGAAGGTTAAGCAATAATGCCCATTGCTTTTTCGAAATTTGTGTAGCTTTTTGACTAGTGGCCCGAAAGTTGTCACTCTAAGTCAGCTGATCGCCAACATTTTGGTTAGGGTTAGTTGTCGTGGACCCAAAACTTTGGCCTTCTCATTTTCTTGGTAGCACTTCTATGACACCTTTAAATAAGCTTCCGGGACTTTAAAATTTTGGCTGAAATTGACTGAGAACAGTATTCAAATCAACCCGTGAAAACCCGAAAAACAGCCTAAATGCTTTTGATAAACAGTGGCTCTCTTGTTTCGCAACACAACCATGAATATTGAATAATGATGATAAATTTCCTCGAAGCTGATAATTTGAACAAATTTTCCGAAACTTTCGTTAACCTGATCTAGCGCTGCAGCTGATCAATTATTCACGACCTAACTTAAGAAGATAAGAAGCAACTTTGTAAGCGAAACACACTTGGGAATAAGCAACTCGACATCTTTCACCTATCTCCTTGTCATCAGCCCTTTTTGAAACTATAAAGCAAGTTTTTATTGCAGTTTTTGTCGGGTGTCTTCAGTTGAAAAAGCTTGTTTCAATAAAAAACATAGCCGTGAGCTGCGAGAAAAATAATCGATTACAACGAATTTTTCTTGATATACTGTATTTTTGTTGTATATATTTTTTTTTCGGTTTTGATTTGTTTGAATTTCAAATAATGATTCGCTTTGTAGAATGTACCTAATCATACTTTTAATGAAAATTCAATCTCAAGGTTTCGTTCGAGCATCAACACATTTTTCATTAAGTTTCAAAAAAAAGCTTCAGCTAAAAATTTAAATTCAAAACCTGACACCACTATGGGCTGATTTAATCGATTAGTAGTGGATTTCAAGTTGGTTTTAAGGCCGCAGTAGAACGAAAATTTATTGCTAATAACGGTCCTCTAGAGAATAGACGTAACTTTGAAGAATCAAAAACTAACTTGTCTTTTGCTTACTTTACCGCTGCTTGCCATTTGACTTTTTGATGTTTGTTTAGATGTATTTGATAATTGTGTGGAATTTCGAGTTATACATGTTACCCGTGATGTTGCTAATGCTGCTGATGAAGAATTATGTTGACATCTTCATCAGGAAGACTCGACCCCAGAGACACTTAACGAAAGCGAACGAAGCTGAAAGAGCGGGGTAAGTTAATAGCACACTACACAATTGTGTATTTTATAAAATGCAACTAATTTTTTGGGGCTTGTCAGCCAAAAATATTAAAATTTGCCAAACACGATTTAGTTTTTTGCATGTCTATTGCCTATTTTTATGGTATCTAACTTTTTTGTTTTACGTTTTTTTTGGTGAACGTTTTTTCTTGCGAACGCATCCATGAAATTGTAATCCGAAAAGCTCACGTGCTCGCAACGTAAGTGTCAATTGTTTTTTCGCAAAATTTGCCAGAAGGTTGAGCTAAAAACGATAATTGTGCACAAGTGCGTTGCACAAAACGAAACCTTCATTTCTATCATACGGATATTAGAGGTGCCGCCCCCATTTTTTATCGTAAAGTAGACTTGGCCTACTTGAAGATAGATCGAATATTGTAAGCAAGGAGATGGTCAAAATGCAAACATGTGGAAAGCGTTTGTGATTAATGGAGTCCTTGGTAACGTTACGAAACATGGTTTAATCTTGTAATGAATTGTAGTTTAATGCTGTAACTGAACTAATCAGTGGTCGTGTGGTTAAAGCGTCTGCTACTGAAACAGTAGGCTCTGGTTCGATTCCCGGTGGAGTCAAAGCAAAGACTATGAAAATTGTTATTAACAGCTTCCCTGTTTGATGTTCAGCAAACAGTACAATGTGAAACCTCCACCAAGTGTTGTAGACAGGTGGGCGGGTGGCAGCTTGACTCGGGGACCGCTAACGTCGCTTCTCTGTTTCTTGGCGAAGGCAACTTAGTCGATACAAGATTTAATTGCAATTATTTTTAATCAAGCTTTACCCTGGCTTACCTGTGTTTTCATAGCAGAGTTTCGAACAGGGATTGGATGTTGGTAATAGCGCGGTATGTCGATTAGAACTTAAACTAGGACCGAAGGCAAAATCAATGAGGGTATCTAAAGTTAGTGCAGTCGTATTAGATTGGCGTTGACTACATTCTTTTTGACCCAGCCGTTCCAGAGATATTCTTCTTGAAACGAATGTAATTACAATTACAATACTGTAATATCCATTACAACACCATCCCATACATAACCACACGATTATCGATTCCACTAACTGATTTTAAACGTGACTTCGTTTTGAAAAGCATCAAAAATCTGTTTAAAAATTCGCTGTTTTCAGAAGCGAAGATGACGAAGAAGAGGAGGAAAATGGAAACAAACTGAGTCTTCTCCAGAAACTTCGCGCGCTTGAAGAGGTGCTCACCAAAGTCCAGGTCATCCTCGACAGGATCGCTTCACTTGGAGAAAGAGTTTACAAGTGAGTAGTATTCTTGGTTTAGTCTCGGCGTACAATCGTAAATGGAGTTGTCATTCAGCCTTGTCCCGTTCTCGTTTTTACGAAAGGTACTATCTACCACTTTTTTTTTTATATCGACTTAATACTGCACTTTGACGATCCGACAACGTCGTTTCTGTTGTATATTAATTAACGGGCGCTTCTGGCAAGGCTCAAGTCCGACTCGCTCTGTGTTTTTTTTTTGTGCAAAACCGTGCATTAGAGTTAGGGTTCGGTCAGCATTGCCGGACGTAGAAAAAGCAAATCAATGTGCTAAAGAAAGATACACTTCAGAAATACGCAGCTCTTTCCAGAGGATGAGAGCATAGTGCAACGGATTGTCACTCCAAAAAATACCAACAATGCACTGGAAAACTGAGAAGAGAACTGACCATTTCCACTTTGCAAGCTCAATTGTTATTATTAGCGTAGCGCAGTGCTGATTACTGCCGCAGTAGTTCCACTGTGTGGCAGGAACCAGCGATCCGTTACGAAGGTACAGGTGGAAATATCAGTGTTGCCCACTAAACTCGCCTGTGCTGCGCTTACGTTGGGAGTCACATGACCTTTGTCTCGTCACTCCAACTTTTTCCAAAGATTGTTTCAGCCTCAGGATCATATATTCTGCATGATATCCATCCCATCTTCCGGAGTGATTTAGTGGGGATGCAGAAATTGAGAATTAATTAGTTAAAGCAGATTAATTTTTACAGTGCAACTCTTAAGGTGATCAATAAAGCTAAATTTACTTTAAGTTGTGGTTGTTTTTATTCCTCCTGTCACCGGACAGCGTCAGACCATAATTATTGGACGATCCGGACACTTTTCATTGCATCGACTACTTTGTGTTTTAAAAAATCCACGCCTGCTAAGGAGTTTCCGGTAATCCAGTGTTTCTGTAGATTTTTTGAATTCTTGCCCACTGAATTTGCTGCTTGTTCGAAGCCACCAAGCAGAGATAATCATCGTAAAGCGTCTTTTTCAAGGACGCAACGATCTGTCCAAGGTGGGGCTTGAGCCTAGGTCATGCGATTAGGGTCGTCGTAAAAACGACACCTTTACCCATTCCGCCACGCTGCCGACATTTCTTTACTTTAAAAGTTGCTGCATTGTTTTTCAGTACTTTTGCATGGAGCGTTCCATTTCTTGGTTGGCTACTCGTAATTGTTTTGATCGTCGCGTATATCATTTTATATTTCATTCCCTTGAGGGTCATCATTTTATTGTGGGGAATTAATAAGTTCACGAAGAGGCTGCGCAAGCCAAATTACGTTTCGAACAATGAAGTTATGGATTATTTATCGCGTATTCCGTCTAATATTGAACTGGTAAGAAACTTATTTCTGTAAAGCATGTTATGCTGAAAAGAGTTCTGGTGTTTTTGTACGTTGGGTCTGGATAACATAGCCTATGGTTTGTGATTTCACTCCTTGGCGGAAGCAAATCAAAAAGATTTCTGCTCCCAGCTGCTGAAATGTTTTAATTGAATTTGAAGATAATCTGCAACCATGGCGACCTAGAAAAACCGGCCATGTCAACAAATCGTGAGCGCTTCGACTGAAGGCCGACAATTGCAGTCTTCGCGCAATAGAGCCAGCTGCGCGAGGTATTGGTAGTGCACTTTACGCAATATATTCAGGCATTGTCGACATTTTAACGCTAAACATTCTAAAGTTAAAAGACTAAACACTAAAACATTATAAGGTAAACAAAAGTATCTTGTATTAAATACTGAAAAAAGTGGTTGCATACGTTGTCAAAAATTTGGCCAAATACGAAACTATACGCTCATTTAAGTCACCGAAAATAACAGTGCTACGATATTTCATAATCTACATTACAGTGTACTAACAATGTTGTATCAAACATGCTGATACCGGTATGTATATTAAGTCCTATTGCAATTATTGCATATTAGCCAGAAAATAGTTAGTCGTTGGAATATCGTAAATTTAAGAAAGTTTCAAAATCTTTAAGTCAGACTCTTTACCACTACGTGGAGTGCAAAACATGGAGTCGTTCTTTAACAATATATTGCGCAAAATAGCGCAGTGTTTTTTTTTTTTTTGAAACACAGAAGTCGTACCTTTCTGAAATTAAAAAAAACCTGTCAACAAAATATTTTCGACATCCGGCATCTAAAACTTGCAGAAAGAAAAACACGCAAAATATACACCACTGCACGAGATAGTCTTGTGGAAGAGTAAGTGACCCTCTATTGAGAGCATCAACATACTTTCCAAACTTGTGGTAATGAAACAGCAAATCATTTTCTTTCACCACACCACCTTTTTTTTGTACATACCCAGCAATGTATATTAAGGATAACAATGTCTCTTCTTTCACACTTGCTTCTAAAGCATGCAAATTATCAAAGACTTCACATTCTTTGACGTTCAATAAATCTGTCTTGGGACAGATTTACTCCAAGCTGTAGAAAAAGTTTGGCATAGTCAATGTGGACTTTTTCAATAACATCCTATGCCGTTATAAAGTAAGTTCCTCCTGAACCTTCTCGTAATTTTCCAAACGCCTTTTCCGAAGGATCGGTGGAAAACCATCCGAGCATCACGTATTCATTGCCTCCGGAGAGCATATGCTTTGCGAGAATTGCTTAATTGAGAGGACAGACAACTTGGAAGGAATTCTGGGAAAAACTGAGAATGGATTTTTTGGTCTCAGCTTGCCATGGAATTTTACCATCTCTGCATCGTTTTGCCAATGTTTTCCACACACTGCAGTATACTTCGAGACAACCAAGTTGGCTCTCGGGATGACAGAAATCCATTTTTTCTTTTCTTTCTCATATTGTGGAAGTTTGTATACAGGTACTCTTTTACTACTGGAAGTATAGTTTCCTTTACAAAGCGTTACACAGCACTTAAGAACCATTTAATTTATGCAATAGCCTTTTCTCTGCGAAAATAAAGTATTGTTTGCAATACAGCTTTAGGAGCTTTTGTACAGTATACTGCAATTACCGTATGCTACGTGAGGCGCAGCCATGCTATACCAGTATCTATAATTTATATTGCAGCTTTCAATAATTTCTAAACATTTTGTTGCTATGAGATATCGTTATTCTAGCTTGCTCATCCGGATCTGCAATCTGTACTTTGAAAAAATTTAAACTAAGTTAGAAATATTAAACCTCTAAGTAATTGAAACCTTAGTTTTGTATCGAGCTTGCAATCCTTAGATCCTGTTGCCTATTGCCATCACAATTGCTATCTAAGCACATTTTAATCATAAAAGCTTCCTTACCTTCATACTGTTACTGTCTTTCTATCGAAATTACTGAAGGTGTTTAACTGCTTGATTGAACAAACGCAATTAATGACTTCGCAGATAAAACATCATAAATACTGTAGCTACTGTATATCCGATAATTATACTGTAGTTCAACACATTAATGTGGACTATAGTTGTATCTTATATCGCTTCTTCTTAACTGTAAAGTTACCTGTTCTACAAGTTAGTTGTTGCTGTTACTAGTAATTGTCTCAAATGCCGACGTTTTCTATTGCAACAACTAAGTCTTGTGACTGACCTAATTAGATTTGTCTCCTACAGAGAATTTCTATCGGCCTTCAGTCGAAGCGCTCGCTTTTTGTTGGCATGGCCGGTATTTCTAGGTCGCCATGTCTGCAACCCGTATTTGGCCTCACCATAATTATTGATTATGTTCAATAGACGGAAATAGCAAAACTTGTAGTTCAATAGACAATGCCGGAAAACTTTTGGTTTCGAGCTAGATTAAATTTAAGAGGATTTTTAGTTGCCCAAAAGTGTGTATTTAGTAATCACTTTATTATATTTCGAACCCAAAATCAACGCTTTCATCCATAAAAACTCAAACGTTGATATTAAGTATAGTAGAATTATCTTGAAAAGATTTCGTAACTTTTATGACTGGATCATGATTTTTCCGTCGTTATGTCAATCTTCCTGAATAAGTGTTTGAAAGATCGAAAATTTTCCACGACAGTAAGTGATTATTGCGTAATTGCAACGATCTTTTGTCTGCAGGATCAACATCGCCAAATCACTCCCGATTCTTCGCCGACGCACAGCAAGAAGAAACGATAATCACAAAGCAATTCCTTTTTGAATCGTAATTTTTTCAATCGAGCAATTTGCGCTTAATTTATTCCAATCTCAAACTTATTTTGCACGTTTTTTTTCCATTCATTTTCTTTTACCTGTTTGTATATTGCATTTCTTTTTGTTCGTGGTATAACGTTTATATTGTTTTCTTCTTGGTGTTCTACTTAGATTAGAGGACAAGTCAAGTCCATTCTAGCTTTAGTAGTTTCAAAGTGCTAATCGACGCTTTTTTCTGTACCATACCGACAAACAGCAATCGTCACGTACGTAATGGCAGCGCGATGTTTTAGACGTCAAATTAGAACGCTGTGAAATTGTAGTTCGAAAAAAGAACGTTGTAGCTACTAATGGACTAGTTTTAACAGCTGCGTAGTATCTTTGGCTTGTTGTTTCAACCAGGGCTAGCTAGACGGAACTAAATCGGATGTCACTGGCTTCCCAAATGCATTCCACAAGATTGTTCATTTATTTTGCATTATTTAGAAATCATTAGAAAGCATCACTTAACGCTCGCAATTGGTAGGGTAATGACTATTTCATCGAAAATTTTGTAGTTACAGAGAATGAAACAAAAATGAGAATTATTTATCCGCGCTTTTTTTATTTGCTTTTTTAAGCATTAAGATTAAGGTTTGAGTAAGGGTTTCGGTTAGGTTTGGGGTTAGTTTTAACGTAAGAATTTGAGTTGGGTTAGATTTGAGTTAAAATTAATTAAAACTAGAAAAAAATGTCCGGTAAAATTGTCTCTTCAAATTTGTTATTAGTGATTTTAATGAACTTTTTAGCACCACTTGATAGAGTGTATTTTCTGACAATAAAAAACAATATCTTTTCATAAATTAAAAATTGTAATGTATTTTTGGACGGATAAAAAATTTTTTCACGTTTCATTTCTAGAAAGGGCTGTTTCGTTTCACAAAGCACCAAACTTTAATCACCAGAATGTTTCTTGTAGCTCCAGTACTCTTGTGCGAGTCGTCAGTTTAGTTGGGCAGTGCTGCCCCCACGTTCCGGCACCTCTGCAAGGCGTTCAGTCTATTTCTTTAACAAATACATGGCAATTTCGTACTACACTGCAATTGATTTTTTTTAATAATTTAGCATTTTTTTCTGCGGCGTTGCTGTTACCGAAATAAAGTTCATTGCAATTTAAATTTGCTTATACAAATCTGCTTTGTTTATTTTTGCCTGTGTTGTTGTGTGGCAGTAGATTTGGTAATTTTGCTGCAGTTTATTGCTTCAAAATTATGACTAAGTAGAGTCTTGGTAACTCAAATTAAGTTGCTGTACAAAATTTAAGAACTTAGGTACCGATACTGTTTTGTCGCAATTTGCTATCACCGGACGCTGTTTCGCCGAAGACATCAAGCAACTAACACGCGGTTTTTTAAATTTTACCGGTATTTCGTATAAAAGATTTTTTTTTTTTGAGATACTCCCAAGCAAATACCAGAATTGTTTCTCTAATTTGCACTTCGTGACAATTTACCGTTTTCAACTGCTTCGTTTTTTCGCATTTGAACTACAGTGCGGCCGTTTATCAATTATTGCTGCGATTTGCGATTATAAATTCTTTTAACCTAAATGATTCCGATTTTTGGTTGTTGAGTATTGACCAAACCCAGGTGTTAATATTTCAAAGAAAACTTGATTTTTGTCCGCAATTAAAAGATATTTGTAGTATTGTCGAGTGTTTTGCAGAAACAAGCTTTATGTATTTTCCTGAGCTTGAAAAAGTTAAAGAGTGACTGAACCAGGGTACAAATTATCTGTCATTTAGTGTGACCGACCATTACCTATACGAAAAATATAAAATCATATAGAATAAAATCTGCCAAGTTCGAAGGGTTTGTCGATTTTTAGATATGCAATAAGCGAACGATGCATTTCCGAAAACAAATTTTGTGATCCAGGGGTTGGTGTTAGGTAGCTCATCGAGTTTCGATAGCATTGTCAGTCAATCCTTGGTTTCGACATAGCCAAATAACGTCATAAAATACCGTTTTTAATTGAATAGAAGCCGCCGCTTTTAGTTTTGTGATCAGATTGTGAAGTTTCTATTTCAGGGCGGTTTTAATCAAAGATTGCTGTATTTATTTTTAGCCATTACAATTACCAACAGTCACACAGCTTTAAAGAGACAGCGCACACGCATAAATTTACCGTGCACAGACATATTCTGATGTAATGTAACAAAGTTTTCGGTTGGCAGGTTGAGAAAGTTTATTCTTGGACTTGCTGAAAGGATGCATTTCTTTGTAGGTTGAGACGGCACCGTGTGCGAAGAAGGTATACCAACAGTAACCAATAACAGCCTGGGGCCCCTACAGAGTTGTAAACGGGCCGAAAGTTCAGGCCCGAACCCGAAAATTAATTTGAAGGCCAAATCATGCCCGAAAAATGCCGAAAGTTAAGTTAGGTCTGAAAAGTTCAGCAATGTCAAGTTATTTTGATTATATTTTTGTGCTCCTATGACAAAAAGTACGTTTTAGGCCCGAATTAAGCCCGAAATTTTTGTCAACATTAGGCCCGAATCCGACCCGAGTTACATACTACTCTGGGCCCCATTGTCCTGCCGACCAAAACGCAGAATAAGGAAAATACAATGTTTTTAGCACTTCTGTGATTGTCTTGTGCATTGGAATACACTCAAGAATGATTTAAAGCATATCTTGAAACGCTTATTTAGAGAGGGGAGGGCTAATTTGTCAAACGTAAAGCTCATAAATCGGAATAAAAAAAAAAATTGGAAAAATGGCGGAAAATTAATAATCGAATTTAATCACTCATTGAAAAATGCTTAACGTAGGTTTCATCAAAAAATTTATCAGCTCAAGAATAAAAGGGAGAGGACTGTTCAGTGTTAGGTAATTACCAATCGCTTCTCTGAAACTTTCTTCCATTTGCTCCCTAATTATATTTTTCTCTATAAACTATTTTGACAAAATAGATTACTCCTGGAAAGTTTTATTGAACTACTGGTATAAGATTTTATGATTTACCAGCTTGTAAATAAAAAAACGTGAAATTCTAGCAATAGCTACCTCCCATATAACCCATATGTGCAAGTAGCATAATCATGTTTTTGCACTGCTAATTCCTACGCCACGTTTTAATGGCATTAATTTTTATCAAAATAAGCCTAAAATTAAGTTATTTTTACCAAAAAAATAAAACTTTCTAGCCACCCTCGTGCTTCCGGCGAACTACCGGTATAGAATTTTACCAGTTGTCTCCGGCGGCTGGGGATTCCTCGCCACGCGCCTGTCAGTAACATAACCAAGAAAATCTATTATAAAACAACTCATTGAATACCTAATTTTCTTAATAAGCCTACTTATTATCAGGTTACAAGGCTAAGGTTGTTGCACAAGTATTACTCATTTTCAAAAAATGCGCACACGCCAAAATTTTTGCTCACACAGACTACAAAAAATTAGAGGGAGCATTGATTACCAACCAAAATTTTTAAACTTTGCTACTGGCCGAAAACACCGCTCAGTAGCAAGGTTTCTTAAATAATTGTTTAGGAAATTGAATCGAATGAAATAATTGATCTTTAATGTCATCTAAATAAAAGCATTTTGTGCTGATTCTATTTGCTTCAAGGGCGGTATATATTTTAATCAAGTAAGATCGAGAATAACTGAAACCACGTACCGGTACCGATTGGCATCCGTTTTTTATCATCATACGGTATAACAATCTGTGGAGCCATTTATCTCAATTACATTTAAAAATTAAAAAGCTTCCGAAATCGAGCAATAAGAGCGGTCGCTACATGTTGCTACCGAGATGACGTCAACACATATATTCGATTTAAGATTTTGCAAATTGACGATTTATTAAAAGGTATTCACGTCGAAAATTTGTTGCTTGATTATCTTTAAAAAAGTTTTGACAGATCTGAAGAAAACTTCACTAAACTTGAATTTTTTACGACCTTTCGTTGTGGGAGCTCCATCAAATTAATAACAGGAGAGTGTGGGACACCAAACTGTTAACAAGATATGACAATTTAGATTTCCCTTTAGAAATTTTGCCAGGGTTGCCAACTACATACAAAATTTAAAAAAGTTAAAAAGGGTCAGAATTGTAAATTAGCTGCTTTTCAAGCCTAAATTCACGCCAACTTTCCGAAAAGTACGGTAAAATTATAGACCACTGGCAAAATAGTAAAAGAAAAATTGTTAACTTTGACCTGCAATACCTTGAAAACGGCAAAACGTAGAAAGTTCAAATTTGGTGAGAATACATTTTAGTCTTTCTCCGAATTTTGGTTAACAGTAAAAAACTTGACTTGAATGTTTATTTAAAATAAATTACATAATTTTCTACTAATTACGTAGCAATTAGGTTTGCCTATGCACACAAGCACGGCAGTACGATACTCAAAGTAAGTACGTTAAAGTAAGCCTCAGTTTTCGCTAAAAAGCACGGTACGCGTTTTTTTGCAAAATAAACCACTTTTGAAGAGCGAAAAACGAGAATTTTGGAAAAACCTTGTCAATTTTTTTCACCTACAAGTCCTACGTACTGTAACCTCTCAAGGCCGGTACATTCAGAGCGTACCATCCTTTGACTAACCAACGTACCGTGTCTTTCAAGTACGGTACTTTTGGAGCGTATCATCTGATCAAAAATAGGTAGATAGGGACAATGGCGGATCCAGAAAATTTTGGTGGGGGAGATGATAAAATTTAGAAGCACAAATCGTGTATAACTTCCAAATTAAGGATGTTTATTATTAATGTTCTTGACCTCGCGCAAACTCGTTTAGCACTTTTATTGATCAAGCGCGTAGCCAAAAATCTGCAATGTGGGGGGCTGTAACGGGAGTGTCGGGGTAAAGCCCGCAGCCGCCGGAGGCAATTAGGGGTCTGGGGGTAGAGCCCCCAGCGCTAGAAAATTTTGTATTTTTTGGTTAAGTAACTTAATTTTAGGCCTATTTTCATAAAAATTAATGCCATTAAAACGTGGCCTGAAAATTTAGCTCTGCAAAAACAGTCGTGATTATACTAGTTGCATAAATGGGTTATGTGGGAAGTAGCTATTCCTAGAATTTCAGTTCTTTTGTTCACAAGCTGGTAAATCATAAAATCCTATTCCGGTAGTTTAATAAAACTCTCAAGGAGTAATTTATTTCGTCTATATTTTATAGAGAAAGGTATCCTGTAAATAGGGGGGCTAATGAGAGAAAGTTTGAGAGAAGTGATTGGTAATTAACCTACACTAAACAGCCCCCCTCTTTTATTCCTGAGCTTACATATTTTTTTGATGAAACCTGTTTTAAGCATTTTTTAATAAGCGATCAAAATTTAATACCAGTTTTTGGCTATTTTTCAACTTTTTTTTCTGATTTGGAAGTTTTATTTTTGTCAAATTAGCCCCCCCCCTAAATAAACATTTCAAGCTATGCCTTAAATCATTTTTTTAGTCTAATCCAGTGCAAAATACAGTCTCAGAAGTGCTAAAGAATGTTGTATTTTCCTTATTCTGCATATTGGTCGATAACCCAAACAGGAAGGGGGGCTGTAGTCCCCCTCTCTTGGCTACGCTACTATTTTTGATCGGTCCCATCCAAAAAACGTTTTATATAATAATTGTTACATTTAATCAATGCAATTCAAATTAATGAAATAAAATGCTCTTTTGTCTTTACTGCTTCAAAGATTGCATTTATTAAACTTTTGCCAACATAATTATTTGCATCTACACAGAATGAGTAAAAACTATCTACAACGAACTTTGCTATTTTTATTGCCAAACAAAGGTCTATTCTGTTCAAGTGTTCATTCAGCATTTTGTAACACTAACAAGTATAACAAAACTACATTCCAGAAGACATTTCATTCGATGTTCTGTCAAATAGACACATTTTTTGTGCGAAACCTCACCACTGTATTGCGTGAGGTTTGAGCGAAAACGCGCTATAATAGAACTCCCGCTGTGTTCCTATGCCTTTATCCACGGACTTCTCTATCGCTGAAAAGTGCAAGTTGCAAATTTTGCTAATTTGGCGCTTTCAAATCAATTGGACCTGTAAAAGACTAAATTCTGTTTTGTAATAAGTTTGCCGTAAAAACAAAATTTTTCTGCCTCCCCCAAAGCTTGAGAAATTCTATTGCAGTCACATGACCAATCGAATATTCATTTATTGCTTTTTAAAAAACAAGTTTAATATTATTCATATGCACGTTTCGTTTAGGCTGGTGGGGGATGATGCATCCCCCCACAAATCCGCCATTGGTAACGGTACGGATGCAAAATTTGTTTTTATTACGTTACATTAGCACGGTACGGTAAATTTTTGAAGTGCGCAGTATTCAAGTTTTGAACGTATAGTTCTGCCATCCTTGCCTGCACGTCTCACACAAACTGTTTTGCTCTTCCGATTCTTCAGGAAGCCCAAATGGTTTGGTCGATGACGAATCAAAACGAAAGCAAATCTAGCAATGGTGCATTTCACAAAAAAATATCGAAACCTCAATATTACTGACTAAATCAGTAAGTTCTCTTGACATTTATAGGGTGGTTGCTTGACTTAACGACCGCGAATTCTTTTCGCAACTTCCCTGTCGCGATTCTAATCATTCTTTGCGACTGCCATTATACTGTATTGTTACTGAGCGACTAAAAATAAAATTTGTCTTGTTGAAATAAGCATACTGCAATAAACAAGGTCAGAAAAAAATTGAACTCTCGAAAGGTAAAATTCGACTTTGATCAGTAAGTTTAATTTTGTATTATTTGCTTTAACTCTTTCATACGGCGTGTCAGTATATTGCATTTCAACGAAGTGGCTTCCAGCCAGCGAGGAGATATATTGCTACAAAAATTTGAGTTTTAGCCTAGCTTTTTTGCACCTTTTAAAGCCTTAGTAATCAATTCGCTATCAGTTTGGCATCATTTTTGGTTGAAAATTTGTGGATTTGTATCACAAAAATATTAACCTTGAATTTTAATTATAAATAGGCCTAAATATTTAATTTTCTAGGTTTTTAGAGTTAAGTAGTAATTTTGTCAATTTTTACTGAAAACCTCGTAAAATCACTTTCTTTTATCCATTTTGAAAATTCAAAGTTAGTCTGATAGCAGAGTAAATTGTTTAGCCAACCGCCATCAAACTTTGTGTGCTACAGTGCCGCTACGCTTAGAAACGAGAAAAAAATTCAAGGCATAGCGACGTTGCGGCTCTTGAAAAATCAGAATTTTATTGTTATTTGAGGCTATTTTATGCCAGCGAAACTTTTGTCAAACTGAAAAAAAAATTCTATTCTAAAGTTTAGACTTTGGTCATCGTTTTGCTGAAAAATTTGTTTAAAAAGCAGTGATGCAGAACTCTATTCAGAGCTGATAACATTTAGGTACTTTGTCAAGTTTTTTTCAGAACAAAAAAATGTACCTTACATTTGGCATCATTAAATTCTGTCTACTGTAATTTACCAAATTTCAAACTTCAAATCGCCTTTTCTTTATCTTGAAATTTGCTTTTCAATGATAATTATAACATTCAAGGTGATAGCGCAAGATTTGTGGCTGCAGTGATACGGCAAACATTTCATTGGTGATGACCGCAGCTGCACGCTATTACAAACCGCTGTTAGAACGGTAAATCGCCATTGTATTCGCCGCCGCAAAATATTAAATTTTGGGGTATGGCTTGAATCATAGTTAGAAGCTTACCGCAGTGCAAATTAATTTCAATTGCTCCAGAATAAACGATACGTATTCCCATGAGCTTAGGAGCTCAAAATGATTTGGTGGGGCACAAAACTTTTGCCCGAAAAATGACTGGATGCATTGAGTTTTGCACGAAAAATCAATCGGTATTTTTGTCGAAATCGAGGTGTTCTCCAAATAATAAAAAAAACAAAACAGGTCTTCACTGTTGCTACTTATAAGTAATAATTTTGTCAATTATGGCTATTTTTCAACTTTTTTTCGTGCAAAACTCAAAATGCTGAATGAACAGAATACGTGTGAGAATACGTGTGACCTGGCAGGTCTGTGGCCGGCAGGAAATTTTCTTCTCCATGTTGTGGTTAAATTCAGCCTTCTGTATTTATGGATCAAGCCGTTTTCGACTTATCAGCATTTTAATCAATCACGTTTACAAAAAATGTTAGGAAGCCTCAATGAAAGTTTTACCGTAATTTTTTAGGGTTCACTTAATGCAATGCACCAGGAAAACCCCCAAAGCCGAAAAAAAGTTTTGAAGAAATACGTGCGTCATAAATAGCTTCGGCTCATGCTCGGTTTGCTTGACAATCAGCAAAATAATCATTCAAATTAATCTGTGACTGTCTAAAGCGTAGTTAAAATGAAATGAGTTAAATATAAGATACACTTGCAGGCTGTGCATAAGGAAAGTGAAACAGTGCAGCGGAGCAGTTTTTCGAGGAGGAAGCAGGTTCGATCAGTGAAAAAAATGTTGGTAGAGGTAGTTCATTTTGCATAAATGTTTTGTTTAGTAGTTTAGATTTAGACAGGTGTTTGTAGTTTTTGTAGTTTGTAGTTAGTTTACATTTAGCAAAACGACTACAAAGTTAAACATTTTAAAAAGGTTTACTTCGATGTTTGGGATCTCAAACTAAAGTTACACTCAAAAACATAAGCAATACACTGAAAACAATTTAACGCAATATGCGCTGAGCTATCGCAACGCGTTTCGACCTTGCTTAAGGGTCTCATCAGGCAACAATAACACAAAATATACATCCCTTAAACAAAACATACACATTAAATCAGGTAGAAAATTATTACTGTATACTTACCTGTTTTATAAAATTTATTAATTTTAAAAAAATATTTGACAAAACAAGTGTTTTACAGTAAGTGACAAATTCAACATCCTTATTTCAAAGAGTAAGCAGTTTCTATCCGTGAAAAAAATGTTGGTAGTGGCAGAACATTTTGCGTAGATGTTTTTGTAGGATATTTAGGCGAAGCGCTGGTAACTTCGTATGTATAGACAGAATATGCTCGCTCTTGAAACGCGCACAGTTCGCGCCACAACACCAAGTTGAGCAGATAATATCAATATATTCGGAGAAAGGCCGTTGCGATGCTTAGTGGCGGTTTCTAAAATAAAGAGCAAAAAATACGGCCTGAATACAATGAACATGATGGCAGAGGGTAAACGTAAACAATGGCAGAGGGTAAACGTAAACAACAAGCAACTAAACATACCGAATACCTTGATGCCAGCAGTACAAGTTCAAGAAAGGTAGAGCAGGGAAACGAACACAAACAATAAAACAAACAAACATTCCTGATTGGTAATTTCGGGCAGCTATGAACATTAAACAAATATAGCAGCAATAAATCAATAAATTCATACATACCCGTATAAATATAAATCCATAGTCAATATAAATCCAAAGCATAAATCCAAGCCCAGCTGAATATTAGAGGCGCAGAGAAAATGAGTCGCTGCAGTAGCAGTACACGACTCTGTACTCAGTAAGCGCCAGATTAAGATTTCTCTTCGGTTAGCTTTTCGAATAAAAAACGTTGAGTCATTCCGCTATGTCAATTCGAGCTATTATCAAGTTCATTTAGCCATAAAACTCGCTCGAAAAACGTCAAAACTTTCCGAGGGTTCAATCGTGCTCGGTAAGCGTCTCGAGTTGCTATAAGCAAGACAAAAGAGTAGCAGCGCTTTAATTTTGGTTGAGAATGGCAGTGTATTTCGTTTTCGCGCTACAACAAAGATTGCAAAGGTTGTAAATTTCGTTTCACAAAGATTGTAAATTTCGTTTTAAGCCTAGCTAAAAACTTCCAAAAGCGGCAAAAAGTAGTCCACAAACAATGGTGTAAAAAGTATTTGAAAAGTGTAATCAAGCAAAAGTTTTGTTACCTGAACGAAAAAGTACATGAAGTAAAATACAAAGGTTTGATCAAAAAAAGTACTTGAGTAAAGTAAAAAAGCAGTCGTTTTAGAAGTACCTAAGTCTCAAGTACAAGTATTTCTGAAAGTATTTAAGCAAAAAAACAAATTATTCAATCGATGAGTTGTAGTGTATGACGACTACCTTGCCACATAATGCTTGGTCTTTTAACCCCTCATTCTTTCAAGAAGTCATGAGTTACTAATTGATGTAACTTTTTGTTATTATATTCAAATCAAAAAGATCAGCAACAAAACTTTGAGATTTGAAAATCATGTTGCGCAGTGTTGACTTGGAATCATTTCATAAAACCTTTGCCAACTTTACTTAATTGAACAATTGCCGGTAGAACACTCCACTGTTCTAACGATATTATGGATCAAATTTAAAACTACAATACTTTGTACTCTTCTGAAGCAAAATGGTACTTAATTTGCGTTATTCTTCTAAAAGTAAGCAAGTGAAAGTAGAAAGTATTCAAAAATATTACTCTAAAAGTACTCTTTGCTAACAAATTCTACTTGAGTTGGCTTCTTAAGTAGAGCTACTTTCGTTACTTTACACCTCTGTCCACAAGCATGTCAAATCAATAACCTTGTGGTTGGCGGTTATCATCTGATGTTGCAAAATCGTTGCCGCCTAGACTTGCCCCGCGAAAAATTCAATAAAATAGTTAATATTTTAAATTTCCCGCTAGAAATTGGAAGCATTCCTTAAAAATCTGACGTATTTCCACGTTTCCTCCTCAGAAGTTACACGTTTCCTTGAAAATGTGACGCAAGGTTCGCATTTTTACGTTAATTACGCGGGTCCGCAGCGCCGCTGCATTTTTACGAGCTCGCTCGAATACTGCTGCTACGAGACAAAATTGTAATAGAAATTTGCTTTTCGAGCGGTCTATGGGTTGCCGTTTGTGAAAATAATATTTATTTTGTAACACCTCGTTTTTGAGCTAATTCACGATAAAATTTGTCCGATATATATCGGAAATTTCCGATTTATATGTGACAAAATGCACTCTAAGTTGGAAAAAAATGTTTACAAAATAAGTCAGAAATTTCCAACTTATATATATGAAATTTCCAACTTGTTATGTACGACAAAATACATTCTACGTTGGAACAAAAAACACTTCCAAAATAAGTCAAAATTTTTCGATCTTGCTCAAAAACAGCTCGATAATTCAAATCAAAAAGTCTCGTTATCTCCAAACTTCATAATACGGGCCCCGAAAAAGAAAAAATTACTGTGTCAGAAACTGTTACGTAAAAATCGCTATGTGAAACTTAAAAGAGTATTGTTGCTAAAGCGTAGAGCACTGCAAATTTTCAACTTGTTTCAAGAACCGGCTCGATTAAGTCAAATCGGGATTCTCAAACAGACTATGCATCAGAACAGAAACAAAGGTTCGAGGTTTAAAACTAAGCAAAGTTTTGATACACAAATAACGTAATGATAACTGAAGAGAAGTTTACAAACTTTTACACAAGTAATGGTATTGTTAGTATGAAGTCGGAGCACCCCATGATAAGTCACTTACTAAATAACTTTTGCAAATTAAATCACAAAGCAGTAATACATGGAATAATACAAAAACAACGTAACATTTTTGTTTAGAATTGAACTGGTGTTTGTATTAGTTTTATTAAAATATGAGACAAAACAAATCAGTATCTGTATTTATTCAACCAAAAACGCAACAATACACTCAGGTAGGAACAGCGAAAGACCAAAATGGTCACCAAGGCTACTAAACCTTTGTGAGACATTCAGGCAATGCGAGAAGTGGCAACAAACACCGGCGATAGCAAGGCGTAGAAAAAAAAAGTGTTAATGATAGCAGTTAGCTGAAAACAAAGTGATTTATAACAACAACACTTAGGTACTGGTTGTGACAAATGAAAATTATTACAATCACTACCTAGATAATGCCTTCATGAATCCAACAGCGTCAGCAAAATATAACACAAAATTTAGGCAAAAAATCACTCGGCAGCAAACCATAAAAAACAAAAAAATTTTAGGTTATACACAGTACTTAAATTGTAAAATTTTGCATGGGGGGGACCATGGCCAACTTAATTAACACAGCCGTACAGTCTTCCTTGTCGATAGAAAATTACAAGGGTCACTTTTTGCTTATCTCGTTGTGTGATGCGGCTGTCTGTAAATAATTGCTAGGTGTTTGACATTGGGCTATGCATTTTACCGTTGCCAATTACGCAAAATAACTTCTTTTTCAATCTGAATTATATCGAAAATTAATGTTTAATTGTAAAATAATAATCAAGCTAGCGATGAAAGAAGAACATAGATTTTATCAGCAGACGCAATTTTGAATAACATCTCTGAGATTAATCTCTTGTACAAAGATTTATATAATGTCAATCATGCAAACAATGTTCAAATGTACCATGCAATACTGTAAAATATAGTGTATATATAAAGGTTTGATTTTCTCACCTTGATCATGCCATCCTTATTGCGTGCTTAAAGTACTTATTTATATATCACCCTTGCTAAGCTTGGTTAATAAGCTTATGATGGCAAAGGAAAATGCTCTTTTAAGTTTTTATAAGCACAGGCGAAGAAGTGTATCTCAACAGCAGCGAATATTGCAAAAGTTGGAGAGAGTATTTTGGTCCATTTTTTGGCTTTTTGTATTTAATATAATGAAGCTCATCCTGCAGTTTGTTTGGTTCTTGTTCAGCAATACTTCGTAAATAAGAAGGAAATTGTCAAGCATTGACTGGCTTTTCAAACGACAGTTGCTACCCTTCCTAAACCACTCCGGAAGAGGCACTGGAATAGCTTTCCAAAATAATTTTACATTTAAAGAATCTGTTACAACAATTGTTTCGGTGACAAGCGGGATGTCACTGAATGGACAATTTTCTGTTTCGTAAAAAATCGCCTTATTTTTTTGAAGCGTCAGCTGATAACTGGGTGCGCAAACTCTCTCATTAATCTGTGAAAAATATTTAATTTCGTCTTTTTGTTTGAACTCACTAATTTGATCAGAAAACTCTGTTCTTGTAGGTGACTTTCTCTTTGGGAGTACTGAAGGCAAAAGAGATGGAGGAAAGTTACTAGAATCAAGATAGATGCTGGGAACAGGGTTTAGATCCCATTGAAGCGTAGTTCGCTTTCCAGTTTTTAAAAACTTTTCCTCGAAATGCTTCGAACAAATTCCACCATTTTTGCCGGGCACCCAACCCTTACGGTTAATAAATTTTGTCCAACGGCTTAGCAAATCTGGTTTCTTAAAAGGAAAGGAAAATACAGAGTTGTTTTCTGGAATGCTTTACTTCTTGTCTTTCCTCTTTTTGTAACCAGATTTACAAAAAACAACAGAACAAGTGTTTGGTATAAAAAAATAAATGACTTAAGTAAAAGTGGACTTAAAGTATGGACATGAATAAACATGAATTGCTGAATTGTCTATCGTTAAAATACGGTAGATTTTCAAAATTGCTACAAATAACAGAAAAATACTGTAAGCCGAAGTAGACCTATTTTGCATAAGTATTCTATATTCTATATAATTAGTATTCTAACCACTGCTGCTGTACCAAGCTGCTGTTTATAGCTCAAACTGTAACTGTCTTAACACAAATTTTCCAAAACGTGGTTTAAATATCGGCAATAGTAACTAAATGCACTGCGTAAAGCATAATTCTGAAAAAACTAAATCATCAAATTAAATGTCTGAAAAACAATAATTTTACTAGTAAAAGCTTTCTTTCAGCGCATATGTAGTGAAAAACAGCGATGCATTACATTGATCTGCTGCTTAAAACTGTAAAAGTACGACTGGACAAATTGTTGTAGACCCGTTAGCGATCAACAATTACAAACTGTCTAATACAACTGTTGTTTACAGACAGCCGCACCACGAGACAAGCGAAAAGTGACCCTGATAATTTTCCATCGACAAGGCAGACTGTACGGCCGTGTTAATTAAGTAGGCCATGGGGGGACGCTTTTGCAGCCTTGACCAAACGCATTTGGCAAGCAAAAGCACTTTAGTAAAGATTATGTAATTCCGTGGCCGAAATTGAATGATCACCAAAAAACCAGGTCTTCGCCGGAAATTGAAGTGTGTTTTTTGCCAAAATTAGGTGAAGATAGGCGCATAGCCAGAAATTCGCAATGGAGGGGGGCTTTGTTGGGGGTCTGGAGGCGAAGCCCCCAGCCTCCGGAGGCACGGGGGTCTGGGGGCAGAGCCCCCAGCGCTCGTAAATTTTGCATTTTTTCGCAAAAATAACTTAATTTTAGGGCTATTTTGATAAAAAATAATACTTCTAAAACGTGGCATAGAATTTGGCAGTGCAAACATCATTAAACTGATTGCATTAATGGTCTATGTGGAGGTGGCTAATGATAACATTGTGGTTCTCTTGTTTACATGGTGGTAAATCATAAAATTCTATTATTCAATAAAACTCAAACGGAGTGATTTATTTCGTCATATTTTATAGAGAAAAATAATTTGGGGGGGTTAATGGAAAGATATTTACGAGAAGTGATTGGTAAGTAATTAATACTGAATAGCCCCCTCCCCCCTAATTTCTGAGTTTATAATATATTTGTTAATGAAACCTATGTTTGGCCTTTTTACACTAACGATCAAATCTGATTGCTTAGTTTTGAGCATTTTTTAAAATTTTTATTGATTTGTGACTTTTATTTTGAAAAATTATCCCCCCCCTGCATATATGTTTCAAAAAATGCTTTAAATCACTTTTTAGTCCATTTCAGCGCAAAAAAAAAACAGTCTCAGAAGAGCTGAAAACGTGGTATTTTTCTTATTCTGCAATTTGGTTGACAGGCCAATGGAGGGGTTATAGCCTCCCTCCCCGCCCCCTGGCTACGCTGCTGGGTGAAGACCATAAAAAAGGCCTTTGCCGGAAATTGAAGTGTTTGCTTGTCAAATTTAGGTGAAGAATTAGGTCTTTTTCGTCTGATCACCCAGCGCTCAAATCTCGATGGGGGGACACCTAAATCTCGATGGGGGGACGCTAAATCTCGATGGGGGGACGCTAACTCTCGATGGGGGACGCGTCCCCCCTACAGTTTAAGTACTGGTCATACAACAATCAGCGTCTGAGGGAAAAAATAATGATATTAGTAACAATAATACTTAAACACTAATCAGTTTTCTTTATACTGTGTAAACAAATTCTACTTACTCTGTAATTTTTACCGGTATTAGTTAAAGGGAAAAGAAAAAAAAAATCGCTTTAGAATTCAGACCCTACATGAAAACTTTTACTAATTAACAATGCAAATAATAAAATAATGATAATAATAAGCTTATTCAATTTCTGCGGTGAACTGACCTGCTGACAGCAACCAAATTTCTGCGCAATTGAAGTCTAATTTAAAGTCTAATTGTAACCGTTTAGGACAGATTGCTTATACATGTTTTTAAACCCAAAATACGAACAATTTTTTAGTTCTAAGGGTAATTTTTCCCAAACCTCTATCTCTGTACGTTGCAATCTCTTTTTGCCCCACTCAGTTCTAGCATAAGTGCGAAAAAAGTTTTTTTTGCTCTTTGTCTGGTATTATGTTGATGAACTGTTCCCAAATTACCCACGTGATTTTTAAAATAATCGGGTAACATGTTGTGGCTGAATCGGTGTAAAAATTCGCGTATTCCATTGCTAGCATGTCTTCTAATTTTAATACTCCAAATTCGCTGTACATGACATTTAGAGGACAACGCCTTTCACGGAATAGACTGGCGCGTAAGAAACGATTTTGTAAAGTTTTGATTTTCTGCAAATGGCATCGAGATGCTCTTCCCCAATTACGCAACGAATGCTGAAGGATAGAATTAAACATGCCATAGTAAATTAGTTTCAAAGTAGAAAGCGGTATATAATGGCGAAGTTTGAAAACCATGCCACAAGATTTTAAAAGTTTTTTGTTATTTTGTCAATGTGAGGCTGCCACGTGAGATAATTGTCTAAAATCACACCAAGATATTTTACCGTGTTTGACCGAGAAATTACGTTATTAATGATTGTCAAGTTGAAGGTGTTCTTTTTAGACAAGCGATTTCCAATAATCATACATAACTAGATTAGTTGTAATTCAAGCTCAGCTTATTTTTTCTCAGCCATGAATCTACTTCAGTCATTTCCCACGAAACTTCCGTCTAGAGCAGTGAAATGTTTGAGTGACTTAGATGCAATTTGGTGTCGTCAGCAAAAAGAGTAGTTTTGAATTTGGAAACATTTGGAAGGTCGTTTACATACAATAAAAACAGTATAGACCCAAATGTTTTAGGTGACAACTTCAACGTCCTTAACTTGTGAGATTAAGCTTGTAATAGCTCATCAATGTTTTTGAGCAAAAACAGAGAATGGCTTTCAAGAGAAAAATCGATTTTAACATCATTACGCGACAAAACCAGTAAGTGCTTCGCAATAAACTCCATCGAAGTATTTTGTTCAAACCAACCAACACTTTGACCCAATTGATTTTGTGATAGTCCCCAAAAATATTGCGCTGCTAAGTAACAGGTGTTATAGATTGATGGCTGTGTCCTAGGCGGAATGCCTAGGTCTTCACTGTCTGGTCCTTGCGCTCAAGAGGCTAACAAAGGAGATTCAAAACAAACTTGTATTATTAAAAGGCAAATAAAAAAGACCAGTCCAGCATAAATTTATCGAAGATTACCCGGCTCGGCGGAAAACACTTTAAACTGAAAGAGCGAATTTAACAACATATAAATAAAAAACCTCTTGACGCTACTGTCCAAAAATAAGATTGATTTAACAACAGGATTGCTAACTCCATTAGAAGGTGGACAACAGCAGGGTCATCAACAAAAGTTTGTTTTCAATAAAGGTACTATCTGACAAGAAAGCATCAATGTTCGTTTACACATTATGATGATGTTTTAAAAATATGTATTTAATGTTGGCCAATTTCAGCTCGATAGACCTGGGTTTACTTCCTAGTTCAGCCAATTTGCAAAATTTTGCAATGATACAAATGATTTATTAACAATTCAGAGTACCTTTTCTATAGTGATAATAAGCCTTGTAATACCTATTGCACTTGAAATTACGGTAGCGGTAACAAAAACAAATAAACAAAAAATAAGTTACCGTATGCCTTAATTAACACAAAAAAATAAATTACACTGATATGTAGTATGCACTGACATTAAATAACAAACATGAATCAAATTGCGAGCTAAATAACAAACATGAATTAAATTACGAGCAAGTTGCGTGACATAGTACGACCAGTTAGTTGTTGTTTCGTCATGATTTTGAAGTCAACTTGCGCACTTTTCGCAAACTTTTGGCAGGTGGTTCTTGAAGCATGGGCTTGCTATTTAACCTTTTCAGTTCATTCTTAGCACAGCAGTTAAAAATACTGCAGACGATTGCAATAAATGCAGCATGTTCCCTTGAACACTTAGCATTCAACAACTTTTTGGTTTCGATTGCGCCATTTTTCGCATGGCGTTCACAAATGCTTGTCTTTGGTTTGTGCATTGGAAAAGTTTATTTAATGCTGACACATCCGAGGCGACAGTGGTATAGCACTGCATTGCAATGGCCGTAATTGCAAAAGAAAGTTCAGTTGGTTCAGATAAACCACCTTGGTTAGCCATTTCAAACAGCTCTTTCTGTTTTTCGGGAATGTCTAAAGCAGTCTGAATGTCACTGCCCCCAATCTGCAAATCTTTGCAGCAACAGCATCTGCGACGCCTGGAAATGCTTCAAGCGATATACCCACTTACATAGTAGAACACAGCAGCATCGGAGTCGGGTATATCGTCTATTGAAGCAGTAGCTAGCAAGTCGATAAGCCACGAATGCTCGTCTTCTTCTGCTTGATCGTCTTGATCATCAACTGGTGCATCATCTTGTTTGGAGATGCCAGTAGCAGTAAACAAAATTTGCTCTTGAAGCAAACTTAGACAGCGTATTTTTTCTCAGCTTCAAGTACTTGCTTTACCGACATGAAAAAGTTACCACCATTTAGCTGACGGTACCAACCGAAGCGACCTTCTATCGGGTCGGACATGAGCTTTCCAGATAGCAAATATTCAAAATCATGGTAGTCTAATAAATATTCAGCTAGCTCTGGCACAGCTCCCATTGTCTGAATACATGCTGTGAAAGTCTCGTAGGTCAGTCCAGCATTCCCAGTTTGGCGCCACTGATCAAAAATTTGTCTAGCTTCGAGCAGGTAAGTTCCCGAGACACTTTCCGCCGCATCTTTCATAGTGCTGTACATTGGATCCCTTTTTCTTTCAGCTAATAAAGAAAAGAAATTCTGTTTATCAAACCACCCACAAATTGCAGAAGAAACTGAGCAGTACATTTTTTTTGCATTTGCATTTCATTTAAAGTGGCTGGTTACTACCGGTACCCCTTTTAGAGAACTAATAAGTCAGCTGCGAGGATAACTAAAACTAGTAGATATCACAGGTTAGCTGGTACAACTCGTACAAAGAATAAAGCTATAATACTTCCTTGAGGGTGCACAATTTTGAGAATATACAGTAGTAGCCTGTTTTACTTTATAAATATTTTTCTTGTTTTGTACTCGTATGGAATCCGAAAATTATACACACAATCGTTCTTTGAGAGTGACAGTAACCTGAAATGATGCAATGCTAGAAAACTACCACGCACTCCTGCTTTCTTTAATAGCAACAGATTAAAAACAAAAAATGCAAATACTGTACCTTTGAGTGATGATTTCACAGACATTATCTTCCAAATATTACTAATGAATTTTACGTATCGAGCTGTTTCCATAAATGCTGGATTATCTTTGCTGTAATACTCCAGTCCTCTAGCAGTAGATTCACTGAACACGCCTGAAAGCATAAAAACGCAACTTGATTAACACAATTAGCTGCATGACAAGGAATTTCTAGAAGACCAAGTACCAATACACTTCAAAGATGTTCACCTAGCAGCAATTCGTAATTGTCACAAGTTAATCAACGGTTGGTCCAGTTATCAACAACTCTACATCCAGAATTAGAATTATCAAAATGATTTTGGCTAAAAGTTGATTATGTCTAATACTGTATATATGATATGCTCAGTTGTAGCTGAATTAACAAGCCAAGGAGTACCTGTTATTGCTAATGCTGTGATATAATTTGTCATTTGAATGCAAACATACTTACCCAAAGCATGTTGTGGAGAAGTTCGAGCAATACTGCTTGGATTTAGAGAAACCTTTTTCAAGTTGCATGCTATCTTTAAGCTTTTTTCCTCTTCCAAAGCATACAAGCGAGCAATGTGGGCGAATTTGGCAGTGCAAGACTCTCAAGTACATGTTCATGCCCACTGGCAGGAGGATGCATGATTTTTCTGTTTACAAAATTGTTGTACATGTTCTTCATGTTGTGTGTGAAATCAAAGACCAAAAATAGCCTTTCTTGCTTTCGGAGAAGATGTTGATTGCTGTTCGATAGATGTCCATCACAAAGATCAACGAAAAGTTTCCTTTTAAAAAAGATCAATCTTAAAATAATAAATCCCTGAAGATCGGCCAATGCCAATGGCTAGAATAGATTTTGCATTAGTCGATAAAAGTAAAAGAAGGAAACTTTGCTTGAATGGAAAATAATTGAGTATTATCATATTTTTGAGTTGTGCATCAGATGACTGAAGTATCAAATAAAATAAGCTTTAATATTTATTTTGATAGAAAAGTGTTATCTGTTCTTGTGAGTTGTCATAATATCATTATCATACTCAGCTAGGTTGCCCTTGCAAGCCCAGTACAGCACTTTAATATTCAATCTATGTAGTACTGATAATAGCAGTAACATACAGAAATGTTTACCTGTTGCAAACATGACTGTCCGTTGAAACAGCAACCACAAAGCAAAAATCGTCAAGAGCATTCATGACATGATCAAACCAACTTCGTAACAAATGCGTATCTAATTTGTTGACTGAGATAAGGCACACAACATCCTTGTAATTTCCCATTAAAGATTGAATCATGAAAGCAAGAACAGTTTTTGTTGGTGTACCTTCTTCAGTGACTCCAATAAATGACCCATTGCTGTACTCCACTAGCTGAGCTGTATATACTTCGTCTATCATCAAAACGACAATTTTTCTTGCTGAGTTAATTCAGCTTGGCGTAACTTTAGGTATTCCAGATCCAACTAGCCACTTTCTATAGTCATACCAGAAGACAATTTGCGTAGTAAGCTTAAAGATGGCAAAACAAGCTACTGACGCAATTTTTTGTAGAGTGACGTACTTGTTATTTGCCACAGAAAGGAAACTGTTAGTAAATCAGTGGAATACCGCCGGCCTTGCTTAGAAACCTGGATAAGTTTTATTTGCTCGATCACAAATTTTAGCAAGTTTACAAGACAGTCATCAGGCTGCTCAGAAGTTGATTCCACTGAAATGGTTTGCTCTAGTATCAGTAAAACCAGCTTTAATAGATAAAAGCTACTGCTGTTACTACAGTAGCCATCACACAAGGATTTACATAATGAGAGTACATTTGCAAATTGAGTGGTGGACTTAAATTGCTGTGATGGCATAAGATGCTGATAAGCTGCGTGTGGTACAAATGCAGACCGTACGTGTACTTGAATCTCCAAAGTTTTGGTTACTAAGACAAAAGCGAGTAACACAAGAGTTTGCTTTTCGATCACACTTATGTAATGGAACCATGCCTGCTTCTCTTCAAAAACAGCGACGTAGCCATTTGGTAAAGGTTCTTTTTCAATTTTCTCCTTAAAGAGAACAAAATTGTCAAAACTTTACACCTGCAATAATCTTTTAGTGGACTCTTCAGTTTCATTATTTTGCTGAGCAAGCCTTGCAGAAGAAGTTGCAGCTGTAGATTGAGGCGCTGGGTTTTCTTTGCTTAAGTTCTGAGGAAGATTTGGAAAGATATGGGGAACAGCTGAGCTTTTCAAACGCAACCTTTGCAATTTCTCTGTGGCTCGAGCATTACGGCGTCGATCTTCCTTGTCGCATGACTCTTGCACAAAATCACTATCTTGCACAAAAGTGAAGCTTGCACACTCCGTGAGAAGACGACAAAGTCCAGTTCTGTCTTGGAATGGATTTTATCCATTTTTCTTTTATATCAATATCAGATGGAAATTTAAACAAAGGGATTTTTTCAGAAGTTTGGCAAGATTTATAACCAGTAGCCTATTGCACCCAGGTACACACCACGGCAATCAAAGCTAGTATTGTAGTCTTAAGTCTGAAGTACCAGTAACGAGATGCTGCAGCAGTGCAGTCAGATATTGAAATTATATCTATATATGTAAATTGATAGTGATAATACCTTGTAGACAAAAATGAATTATAATATAGTTACCCAGTAATTACTCGTCAGCAGGAATTATATTGCTACTGGCATCTACTACGGTACCACTACCACTGACCAGATGGTCAGAGTTGAATAACTGCTGTGATAGGCCACTCCACTAGGCTGCTAGACCACCAATCAGCAGGTCTGAGGGGCCTTTCAGTTTAAGCCTCACCTCCTAATTTGCCCACTTGAATAGCAACTTTTGACCGTATTGATCATCAGGAATAAAGACCAAAAGTTTTGATATTGCCATATTCTCTTAGCCCCACCATACTTTACCATTGAATGTCTGATGTGCAATAATTGCCCAAGGTGGGCGTGGGCTAGGGTGTTGCAGGCACCCCGACCGTCTCAGATTTTGCTCACCTTTTTTTTGAAACTGCGTTTAGTCCAGTAGAACATGAATATGAAGTTTCGAAAAATTTCATCGATGTTTACCCTACCTGCCGGGGCATTTTCCGGACCCACTTTTTAAAAAAATCGACTTTTCGTCACTGGAGGGCGCCATGTAAAATATACATAACTGAAAGGGGTTTTAAAAGATGCCCCTTCTTGTTCCACACATATTAAAAAAAAAACTGAGTGAATTGGACCATTAAGTCCAAAGATATAGGTCATTTTATGGTCATATTTTTACTCAATACTGCCTCTAGAGATAGAAAGTTAAGTTGCATTAATTAAATAACTGCTCAACCAATCGACACAGAATTTGGTGTACCCCCGCATTTTCAGGGGTGAGGATTTCATTTATGTCCTTGGTTTGAGTAGAAACTGCCACTGGAGGGCAGTAATGTATCGTTTTTTCATTGATTGTTGCTTTTCCATTGTTTCATGTTTATGTGATGCAGTTGTGCTATTGTTGAATAGCAGTACATAGAACTCTGAACGATACATAACAGTAATGTTCCAAACAAGCAACTTATTTGAGACTAAAATTGTTGAGATATAAAAAAAAGTAATAGCTAAGATTTTATTGAATTATAGTTCAAAGAGCATTGAATAATACATAACAGTGTTTCCCATAAGCAACTTATTCGAGGCTAAAATTGTTGAGAAATCCCAAAAGAAAAATAACATCCAAGATTTTGCCAAGTGGGAAAATATTGGACAGTTTTTGTATTTCCCTACAATTTTCGCAACCAAAAAGTTGCACTTACAGCAGTAAGTGTACACTTATATAAACACTGTACAACAGCACAGTACACAGCAAAGTTTAGCTGGAAGTAAAGGAGCATTTTTGAAGGTTAGGAATTTTCCTTCTGTCATCTTCGACCACCTGCATGTAATTTTGGAGATTTTTTTCAACTCTAGCTAAATGCAAGAAGTCCACCACAAGCTTCACTCCCCTTTCGGCAGAGTTGTTACTTACTTTCAGTCCAATTATAATCTCACTGCCGAGAGCATAGTCCTCATCATCTTCCCAATGCGTGGCAGGCTTTCTAGAAAAGCAGAAGGGATCGAAAGAATCTGGAAAAACATAGTGCTATCAACAGTAGCAAATTGGCTCAAAGAAGGGTGTTGCCCAGATGTGACGTCTGGCAATTCTGGCTTGCTAAATCCATTGCCATATGTTTTTGTGAACTCCATACTGGCACTGCTAGTGCTGCACTGAGATGCACTTATACTTTTTTTTTGTAAGTGACTTCTTCATTTTTTTTCTTTGTAAGTGACTTCTTCATCCCACATAGCTAAGGGAACTAATTCGCCTGAGAGATACCAAGTGTGCCTTGAAAAGGCTTTACAACAGGGTCAACATTAGCAAAGCTCTTGATGTTGTTGACAAGTTCCAGGTCCTGGTGTGGTGCTGATGCTGCAAGGGGACAGTTAAATCACCACGAATTAAGAACGAATGTGCAGAAGTCCACAAATCTAGAAATCTTTTATAACTGAGACTTGGAAGCGATTCCTTGAGGGATATATTCTTGCAGCATTGCCATTTTGTAAAAATAGAGCTATTTTCCCATCAATCGAGCTTTGTGAACAGCACCACATCCCAAGAACTGGAATCGTCCTACATAAAGTTCAATGTATGCTTCCTTTAAGTCCAACAATTCTTTGTAATCACCTCTTGGATATGCTTCCACTTCACGAATGCTGTCAATTAGCACTTTGAGCTTTGTAGCATGTGTGATGGCAAATTCCCCTAGCTCTTGTGGGCCTCTGGTATGGAGTTCCGCTGTTGTGTATGGAGTAGCTGGAAAACCTTTGTCTCGGAATCTTTTGAAAACTTCGATGTCTGGAGAACGGAAGGTTTCAATTTTCAGTGCTTCCCACACATGGGTGAGAAGAACCTCTTTCACATGCTTTTGTTTTTGTTTAATTTTTACCGGAGGTTACAGATCAACCCGGAGATTGCAGATCAAATTATTACAGTAGCCAACCTCCGTTCTACAACAGATTTAATGATGGTCCCCGACAAAATATATTAATTCACTCGGTCACCACACCATCTTCATCCTTTTCCTTTTCTTTCCTCATCTGTGTTTCTTTTTGAACACTTTTGTTCTCTTCGATGCTTTCTGTGACTGTATCTCTGGTTGTGTATTGCGCTGTTCTATCAGTTTTCATGCTTCTTAAAAGCAAAATATCTTCTTCCATAGCTTCTTTTTCCTTCTGTGATTTGTTTTTATTGTTTCCAATCATCTTCTTTTCAACATTTCTAGGCCAAAATGACATTGTGAGTTTCAGTTTCACTTGGAAATCTTTTATCGTCTGGCTTTCTGATCTTTTTCCTGGTTTTATTCTGAACAAACTGCAGTATTCTAAGTGAAACTTAATGATTTTTTCTTCCATCTTATGTCCATACTCTTGCGTTGGTATGCGTGCTTTCGTGTGGTGATCAAAGCTTCTTTCAATACTAATTTGGCACAAGGTCTTTCCAAGCTTTGTTGCTTCGATTCATCATTTTCTTATAATATCTCCAGATTAGACAAATAGCAGAAAAGAACCTGTTTGTAACTAGGAAGTCTGCTATCTTGTATTTTTACATCATCTGGTCCAGTAGTTTCACGTAATACCGTCAACTTATTATCACTACTTCTTAATGTACCAGTAGGCTACTCATATTAGGAAGCAATGTAATCAACTATAAGAAAAGCACAAAAAAATTAGAATTTGCATGAAAAATATTAAGGCTTTTCCTGAACCACAAAAAAAATAATAGGAGGCTTCTGTCTAGTGCACTTCTTAGCTATACTGTACTACATATTAACCAACAGTCAATTAACCGTGCTGCTGAGCTGACCTTAGTTGTACTTTAGAGCTTAGTACTGACAATAGTGATACACTTGCTCATTAACTGAACTGAGCCTTTTATTACCAAATTACATACCCTATGTTTATCATGCAAGTTACCTTTTATTCTCAAATCACATACTTAACATGCAAGTTACTTTTTTTCCTGAATTTCTCAAAAATCTGACAACTAATTGCATCATCCTTTATATAAGATGATGCAATGTTTTACTCACAAAGAAAGCTGATGAAATCACTTTAAACCACTTCACACATTTTGATAACATAATTCAGTCTAAATTAGTTTGAGAAATTTAGAAAAAAGGTTGTGCATGATGAGTTTAAGCAAGTGATGTGGGACTAAGATGTTCTCAAGCCAATGCACATTGCACAACAAGTGTAATAATAACATTCTCAGTAAGCTCTTATAGTGGTGGAATTACACAGAAGGAAGATCACTGACATTCAAGGCTTCACTTTAAGCCAAACTACACTTAACTGCATACTGTATTGTCATGTATAGTTCGTTTAACAAAAATAAAATTGCATCACATAAACATGAAACAATGGAAAAGCAACAATCGATGAAAAAACGATACATTACTGCCCTCCAGTGGCAGTTTCTACTCAAACCAAGGACATAAATGAAATCCTCACCCCTGAAAATGCGGGGGTACACCAAATTCTGTGTCGATTGGTTGAGCAGTTATTTAATTAATGCAACTTAACTTTCTATCTCTAGAGGCAGTATTGAGTAAAAATATGACCATAAAATGACCTATATCTTTGGACTTAATGGTCCAATTCACTCAGTTTTTTTTTTAATATGTGTGGAACAAGAAGGGGCATCTTTTAAAACCCCTTTCAGTTATGTATATTTTACATGGCGCCCTCCAGTGACGAAAAGTCGATTTTTTTAAAAAGTGGGTCCGGAAAATGCCCCGGCAGGTAGGGTAAACATCGATGAAATTTTTCGAAACTTCATATTCATGTTCTACTGGACTAAACGCAGTTTGAAAAAAGGTGAGCGAGTTTGGATAAGAATTTAAATTTCATGGGGCGCCTGCAACACCCTAGCGTGGGCCGTTTTGTAACAACAGATGAGAGGAGTTTAAATTGAAAGAGACCCGTCCTGAACTTAGTTGCAAGGCCTGAGACCTGTACTGGCAGACTAATATCCTACCATCAGACCATAGCCTACCAAAGATAAGCTAATAATGGCCATACATCTTGTAACTAACCTACAGCCAACTTTTAACTGCTTTCAGAAATGCCAGACCGGTGCCTTGCTTAGTGCTGGTATGGTTTGCTGTTTGTAAATTATCTGATTATACAGAGAGGTACCGGTACTCAGCTAAGCCCATCTGTCTCTATAGGTGTGACTAAACTGCTAAAAGCAGTGAATTGAATTCTGAAATTAATAGCCTACTACAAAAATTACCGCTTTTACCGGTAGTCCGGTACGTTAAGTCAATAAACTTCTGTAGTTGCCTACTGTTAATTTTGCTAGAGACTCATTCGTCTCCGAGTCAACCTGCAAATGAATCATTATTGTAACCAGGGTGTCGAACCGAACCTGAACCCGAACCGTAAACCCGAATGAACCGTTTCATTTCGGTGAACCCGAACCGAACCTAAACCACCAAAATTTTACTTCAGTGAACCTGAACCAAACCTGAACCTTCAAAATTGTGCTCAAGTGAACAAAAACCGAACCTGAACCCCTAAAAAAGGAAGAATATATTTTTCCATATCCGGATGCCGCTGGCGCTGGTACACGCACAATAAGAGCAGAGGTGAACTTCAACAGGATTAGCAATTTCTCCTTTTTTTTTTCTGGACGAAACGAGTAACGACAGTTAAATTTTAAGTCAATGAACCCGAACCGAACCTGAACCAGTAATATTTTACTTGAGTGAACCTGAACCAAACCTGAACCTCGAAAATGGTGCTCAAGTGAGCCCGAACCAAACCTGAACCGCTAAAATATTTTGAGCAGGAGCTAAACCTGAACCCGAACCGTTATTTGAAACGGTTCGACACCCTGATTGTAACATCATTTCTGTTTGTTTTCAAGCTTTGCTTCTACGTAACCGTAATCTCTCTGCTGTCTAAGCTAAACAAAACTGTTACGACCGATTGACCACGCACGTGGGAAAAGGGAAACATGCTTTTTTCTTTTTTTGCACGATCGCCGCGATGACCCTACTGCTGTCCATCGAACTGTTCAATTCGATCGAGTTAGCTATCCCGTAGTTGTAGATATCCCTGGATGTAACTACTGTGCTAGAATTAAAACATTACACTACAATAAAGGTAATCAGCAAAGGCAAAACGGCGCGTCTTTCAGGCAACTTTGCAGAGTTTCTACCGAGCGAATTATGAAAGACGCGCAACACAAAGTAACACGCAAATAAGGTAAATGGACGTGTTGAAGACAGAACATAAAAACCTAACTTCGAATCCAACTATAAACGATCATGCTGTAACAACAAGAAGCTATCCAATGATAAGATAGTTGGGGTCACTATACAAAAATTCAAGCACGTTTTGGCCTATAATAATAAGTTAAATAGCTTATTAATCGGTTTGCATGATATAGTCACTTTGACTTGGGCATTTCATGATTCAGATTTAAAAAGCAAATTTATCTAGCTATAAATCGGCCGTTGCATTTACTATGACGGCATCATAAACAATCGTTAACCACAAATTTGTAATCCCTTCCGCTTTAGGAGTTACTGTAAGCAAACGAGCGTATTTTTGCATCCTCCCGATAGTATTATTTTTTAAGTTAGCTGATGATGCATTACGATAGCAAACCGAATATTGTTATCTGAATTACAATAATTTGGACCAGTGGTGCTTAGGAAAAGCGATTGTTGGAATAACTAGACAAACATGCTATCAACAACAAATAGCATCATAATACACCAGGTCTGTACAACATACGGCCCGCATGCCGCACGCGGCCCACAAAATCTTTTATTGCTGTCCTCGAAATGGTTTTATGTGATCTCAAGCATAATCTCTTTCAAGCAAAGCATATTTGTTGTATTGTGACGTCATGTCTAATGCAATTATGCGTATGTGCATAAAACTGAATGAACTTGTTGCCAATAATAGGTGTAACCAATGACATAAAACTAGATGATACGCAACTCTTTTTCCCACTCTTTTTCCTCTTTGTTTCTTTTTTGTGCGGATTTTTGCTCTGTCTTTGCCCGCGCTGATCTGCTGACAGTGACTGTATTATACAGCCTTTGCCTTGCATTTAGGTTGCAATTATAACAAATATCGTTGTCTCTGGAAGTTGTAGGTTTGCGTATACTTAATTTACGTAAAGTTTTGTCAACTACTAAATTACCCCCCAAAATCCAATTTTTGAGTAAGTTTTGCGTAAAATACCTAAATATCAACGTGTTTTCACAACCTAATGTTACGACATCACTGAAATATAAATATGAAAAATGTTATTTTTTTGTTTATTGTTGTGGTTTCTCATTTCTTCTGCTTTTTTGAGTCAAAGAATGATAAATGTTTCACTCTGAATTGATTGAACTACTCGAAATATGTAAGTGTCAGTTTTACGTTTCATTTTGAGTTGTTTTTACGGCAGCATTGAACTTTGAAGAGTCAAGAGCGTATGTCAATTTTCGTTGCTTCCATGGCAGAAATGGCAAAAATAAACTGAATTGAATAATGTTAATAAACTTGCCGTAGTTTTTTACAGCATATAGTATACTTTTTTTATAAGAACCAATTTATATTAAGTTAAGGCTGGCTCTTCGTAGTTTTTTTTCCGAATTTTAGCCTCAATTGTTCTTAAATTTTGAAAACACCGATGTTAATTTTAGCGACCACATTCGTTCAACTGTTTAAGGTGTTAATTTTAGCGACCAAAGTCGTAAAACTGTTTAAGTTGTTTAGTCCCTAAGCTTTGTGCGCTTGAGTGAACGTTTTTAACTGCTTTTGCCGCAAAATTGCTCTTTTTTCGACTTGAACGACTGCTAAAAATTTTCTCAGTTACTCGCATAGAGCGCAACAGCATTCTTGAATCTCGTAATAGTTACAATTTTGCTCGCAAATACTAGAAAACGATTGAAATTTTACCGTTTTGAATCAGTACGGGATTAAATTTCTTTTATTGATTTGGATTTTTTTCTTTTTCGTTTTTGTCTTTAATTTATTTTTGCTGCTGAGGCTGGAGTTTTTCTTAATTTGCTCTTAAATTTTGAGCAAAAATGAGCATAGTGTTCTTATAAAATTGTTCTAGAAAGTAGTGTATATGATTAATTAGTTTGTGCGTTTTTGATTTCTTTTTTTTGTGGTAACAGTAACTTCTACTTTGGAATGCAGAGTCTTTGCTGCTGAAAAATATTGCTTTTTTTTACAAAAAAGATTGATTTTATAATATTTTTGCGTGAAATTTCGGCTGCAAATTTTATTTTAGAGGGTCGCCGCTCAAGAAATTTTTGCTTTTTTCATTAAGAAAACCGTCGATTTGAGACGTTTTAGTGAAAAAAATTTGAATTTATCAAAATAATGTAGTGAAAAATCACGGGTATGTTTTGATTCTTGAAGTTGATTGCAGAGAAACTCCAAGAGCAGTTGCGGTTTTATTTAATATACAGCGCCAACGTTGTTTCATGACAGCAGGATAAAGCAAAAATAAGTCATCAGCTACAGCATACGATCAAAACTCTAAATGTCGTCTGATGTCTTACTTAAACCCCTCTGCCTTTGAAGATTCATATATTCTACCAACTTCTTGCGAAAAAGCGTCAGCGCACCTTTTTTTCAAAATTAATGACTGCAATACGTCCTTATGTTCTTGGGAAAGACATTTAACGCATATTTCCCATTAGAACAAAGCAGTCTACCCGCAGTAGAGGCCCAGCTAGAGGAAAGACTCGCAAGTAGAACCCAAAAAAGTGCTCGGCGTCACAGGCGTAGCTAGGATTTTTGATTTGTGAAGCCCAAACCGCAAAGCAATGACGTCATCAGAACTTTTCAAAAGGAATTTTTAGTGGGACAAAGATACTGTAAATGGAAGATCAGAAGCAGAAGCCTGGGCTACCATGTAACCAAGATTTTGCAAAAGGGGGTTAGGACTTAAACCAAAACTTGAAAAGTTTTCAAAGCTTTGTAAATTGGGAGAGATGGCGAGTAAACTAGTGTAACTTAAACGTATCACAGACTAGGTTTGGGGGCAAAGCCCCCACCGCTGGGCGATTTTTTGTAATGTTTTAGAAAAAATTGCCATTCTAAGGCCATTTGGATTACATTTTGCAAGTTCGTAGATCCATTTAAAATCACTAAATTTTTAAGATTTGAAAGCCAACTGAAAAAATTAAATTGTTCAATCTTCCATTTACTTGCAGGTCAAGTCCAACACACGTTTAAAATTTTGCATTTTAAGGTTAAATTTTGCAAGTGGCTTGGTCCAGGTCAGGCCCGGTGCCAGGATAGCGTGACTGGGGGGGGGGGGGCAGAAATCAATTTTGGGGGGCATGAGAAGTTTATTTATGTGAATTCGAGAGGGGCACGGGGGCATGAGAAATTTATCCCAGTCTGGATCAAATAAACTAGGTGAAGACCAAAGATTAAAGAAATTTTCCGGCCGAAATCGGGAATTTAAGCGGCTTTTCCGGCCGAAAACAGGTGATCTCCAAAAAAAAAAAGTCTTCATCCCAAAAATGTCATGAAATCCGGTGTCAGTCTACAAAAATTACGGAAATTCCGGTGTCAAACACCAATTTGGGCCTCGATTTGCACTCAGTAGCCCCGAGCCTAATAATTTCTTCGGGGCACAGTCCTCGCTTGGGGGGCACAAGCAGTCATTTGGGAGGGAACGGCCCCAGTATGCCCCCCGTGGCCGTGCCCTCCCAAATGACTGCTTGTGCCCCCCCAAGCGAGGACTGTGCCCCGAAGAAGTTTACATGCTCGGGGCTACCGGAGTGCAAATGGAGACCCAAATTGGTGTTTTTTGTGGACTGACATTGGATTTCATGACGTTTTTGGGATGAAGACCTTTTTTTTTCTGGAGATCACCTGCTTCCGGCTGGAAAAACCGTTTGAATTTCCGATTCCGGCCGGAAGATCCCTTGCAATTTCAGTGAAGACCTTTTTTTTTTTTTGAGATTGCCTGTTTTCAGCCGGAAATACCGCTTGAATTTCCGATTTCGGCCGGAAAATTCCTTTGAATCTTTGGTCTTCACCTTGTTCATTTGATCCAGACCGGAATAAATTTCTCGTGTCCCCGTGCCCCTCTCGAATTCACATAAATAAACTTCTCGTGCCCCCCAAAATTTGTTTTTGCCCCCCCAGTCACGCTATCCTGGCGCCGGGCCTGGGTCCAGGTATAGGGTGAAGCAAGATGCAATGCCTCGTGCAATATTTTTAGCAGCTAGTAAATAATAATTCACTCAAAGATTGGCGTTGGAAATTTTTGTTTTATCATAAAAATAACCAGTTTTAGGAGTTTATAAACGACCCGGACCCAGACTCGCTCAATTCAAATTCAATAATTTGTTCAATAAGCATTTTCCCAAGCTAATGTTTTTTCAAAAGTATTTTGTCGCGATAAAACTGCTGAGATGGAGGTGGATTGTTTTTTAAAGTTGGTACAATAGATGGCTACGAGTCATGTTATTGCATTATGTTCACAAAAAGGTTTGATGAGGGACTGAGGTTGCAACTTTTAGGAACCAAAAGCCTGAGTTTCTTCCGGATAATACATTTACATTGGTAATATTGTACTGTTGAACGCAAAAGTGCTAAAATAAGCTTAAGCTGAAAAAAGGCTTTGTTGTCATTATTTTTATCATTGGTGGCAATTCAATTTGCCCCCCTCCCTGGCTATGCCTGTGCTAGACGTTGATGTGGTAAGACAGACGCAAAGTGCCTGGTTCATACGAATTATCGATCGAGTGACTACAGCAAAAGTTTATGACCTATAAAAAATGTTGGTGCGGATGAGTACGACTTCGACTATTTCGTTCACACTCTTTAAACGATTAAGAATGGACATGATCCTACTCTGAATAGGCAATCAAAGACCTGTAGAATCAACTCCAATTTTCAAGATAACGCTTTCACTCGAATGACATAAACATAAATACAGATTAGTTTACTTTAAACCACCGTTAATAACTTTGCAAGCCCATTATTAGCGCTTCAACCGACCTTTTTCAAACTGCCCACTAATCGCCAGTGCCTGAGAAAAGCAGAAGAGTGAGGCCTGCAGCCAAGCGTGACCAAGAAGAGAATAAAATGAGCGCATTCGTGCAGTTTCGGATCATCTAGTTTTATGTCATTGGTGTAACACTTCACATTAAACTTTTTTCTTGAGGTTTGTGTTTACTATTGAGATCAGACGTGGACAAAGCGCAATTAGAAGTGCAAAGCGCAACTACCGCAATCTCAACAATTGCGAAAGTTGCGTTGCACTTTAGTTTTTTATTTTGAAACATTGCGGAAGTTGCGTTGCGGACTGCAGTCTTTAAAATTTTTTGCGCTATTGCGCTGTGCTTTCAAATTTTTTTAGGCTAATAACGCAATTCTATCCATTGAACTTAATTTTGTGCTATTTAGATCGTTATATTGATAAATGTCAGTCTTCTTAACAGAGGCGTCGCTAAGAAACGTGACATCCGGGGCGGGATTTCGGGGTGGCACTCTTTATCGGGCACAAAATAGGAGAAGACCAAAAAAAAAACGTCTTCGCTGCAAAACGAGTTGGTTTTCAATCCGAAAGTATGTGATGACCAAAAAAAAGAAAAAAAAGGTCTTCGCCTACCAATCAGTGGGTTTTCGGTTAAAAAAACCCAAATAGTGTCACCCCAAAACGGTGACACCCGGGGCTGCCCCCCCTCCCCTAGCGATGCCACTGCTTCTTATTATTGGCTTTCTTTCCGTCAAAACTCGCAAAAAATGCTGTATTTGCAGTGTCTTGTGAAATTATAATTGCGGAAATTGGGTTGCGCTTAAACTTGGTACGAAAATGCCGTTCCGCAATTGCGGAATGGCGTTGCGCTTTAACTGAATCAACAAGTTCATTGCGGAAATTGCGCTGCGTTTCAAACGATATCAAATCGCGCATTTTGCAGTGCGCTTTTACTGGTTGAAAAGATCGTTGCGCTTTTGATATAATGTTAGTCGTGCCCAGCTCTGCGGTTGATATGTTGTCAATGCCTGCAATGTGCTACTGCCGCTCACAGAGTAAGTGTTGTTAAGTCTCGAAAAGCGCACTCCGCTAGATCCTACTTTCTGCCCTTGGAAAAGGAAGACTTCACAACATTGTCATCGCCAGAGCAAACGTAGTGAGGGGGCACTAGCTGAAAGTGGGGGGGGGGGCACTAAAATGAACTAAACTTTTGCATATATAAACTGATCTTCACATCTTGTGCAGCTACCAATATGCGCAAAATTAGCAATTCTGTATTCATGTCTAAAAAAAGAGAGAACCAATAAGGCCGGCAGCTTTTCTTAGCTTGTTTCGTCTCCGGCTCACAACCGAGTGAAAAATCTATCTACAGCAGTGAATGCTACCAGACACGCAACCAGGATTTTGCTAAGAGGGGTGAACAAAAAGTAAATTTTTTGCACGAAGATTGTCTGATTTAGACTCCGTGTTAAACCTAAATACGTTAGTGACGGGGGCCTGGGGCGGAGCCCCCAGCTGCAGGGCGATTTTTGTAATTCTGCAGCAAAAAAGAAGCAATTTTTACGTAATTGGAACGACCGACGCTCGCGTCGCGCGTTCCTCTGTTTTTACTCGGCCATTTTCCAACTAACGAGTGCAAAATTTCAAACTTTTGCTTATAACTCGAGAACGGTTTGGTCTAGCTACATGAAATTTTGACAGCAGTTTGAGATTAATGAGTAGTATGTTTGTACACAATTTCGAGGCAATAGGTCCCGTGACTTTGGTTTTAGTACCCGAAAACCGCCCCGCAAGTTTGGCGTAAAAAGCGATCTCAGTCAAAAACGGCTTAAGTACGGCAAAAAATATTTCATATCGTTATATGTCTCACGATACCCTTTCACCCCAACCAACCCACTTTTGGCCGCGATGAGGTTTATTTCTTTTTTTTTCCGTTTTTTTCTTCCTAAATTTTGTACGCTCTTCTTCTCCTAAACCACAACACATCGAAATCTAATTTTTGTGTAAAGTTGTTGAGCTGCAAACGCAATTTTTTCTCCCGAAAGTTTTTGGGGCAACTCTACCGGGAACCCCCCCCAAAATGGGGCCCCAAAAAATCAATTTTTTAAACGGCTCATGCTGGAGTTCTACTTTGTTTTGAAATCAGTAGATATTTAACAGACAAAATTTCGACATAGTTTGGGGGTGCCACCCCCCTTGGGGATGCCCCCAATAAACCCCCCAAAATCAATTTTTTGAATGGCTCAAGTTAGAGTTCTACTTTTTTGATATCAGTAGATATTTAACAGACAAATATTTTGACATAGTTTGGGGGTACCACCCCCCTTGGGGATTCCCCCAAAAATCAAGTTTTTGGATAGCTCAACTTGGGTGCCAGTCTGTTTTGATATCAGTAGATATTTAACAAACAAATATTTTGACATAGTTTGGGGGTGCCACCCCCCCCCAGAGACCCCCCAAATGGACCCCCAAAAGAGAGAGAGAGAGAGACATGTTTATTTTGTTGTATCTAACATAAATTCATCACATAACAAACACAAGTCACATACTGTAAATAACATAACTGTGATAGCAACGGGAAAGCTGCGAAGGGACCACACGCATAGGTCTTCTAGTCAAGCAGCCACCCTATAAACACCTGAAGTCATCAGAACGTGACTTGTTTGTATAATACGGAACTGTTTGCTAGCATCGAATTGGGTGAACATCAAAGAATAGATTAAACTTGTTCAGTCTGTGTTAGTCGTGTTTAACAGCAACTTTTTCAATTCTTTCTTAAAGCGATAAAATGATGCTTGCTTTAGTTCGTTCGTAAGCTTATTCCAAGCTTTCACTCCGGAAAATTTTATTGAGTTTTGCAACCGGGAAGTTTTGTATCTGGGCATGTAATATTGTTTAAATTTGTTTGAGTTTCTGGTTTCTCTGACGCTTACTAAGGAAATTTCCTGAAAGTAATCATCAAATTTGGTTGGAAGTTGTTTATGGGTGAACTGAACCATAAATTTACAGATCTGGAACTGCTTCAATTTATGAAGTTTCAAGACATTAAGATTTAGGTAATAAGGTTCCGCTTTCTCAGACCAGCCACTACCTGATGCAATTTTTACCGCTTTATTTTACATTCTTTGTAGTTTAGAAAGATGCGTCTTGTAGGTGGCACTCCAAATTAACAGGCCGTATTGTAAATGCGAATGGACAAAGGCAAAATACACACATTTCAATACATTCATTGGTACATACGGTTTTAGTTTGGACATTATACCAATTGATCTGGAAACTTTTGTTCCTATGTATTTGATGTGATCTTCAAAATTTAATTTGTTATCAATATGTATACCCAAATATTTTGCCGATTTGACTACTGGGATTGACACATTATTTATCATAGGATGCAGTTGAAGACAATTTTCCTTTAATTTAGGAGAAATTATGAGGCATTGAGATTTTAAAGGATTAATTGCTATCTTATTTTGTACTGTCCAGTTGTAGACAATTTTCAATTCAGAATTTGCTTTCTCTTCAAGCCCATTGAGGTTGTCGTTCGATATTATCAAACAAGTGTCATCCGCATAGAGCCTGGGTGTGATGTTTAAGGAACAGTTAGGAAGATCATTGATAAAAACCAAAAATAATAAAGGACCTAATAAAGATCCCTGGGGTACCCCACACTTAACTAGTTTTAGGGAGGAATGGTAATTATTCATGGCAACATACTGTTTTCTGTTAGTCAAATACGAATTTATTAAACGGTGAGGGATCCCTCGCACCCCGTATTTGTCAAGTTTCTTGAGAATAATTTGGTGATTTACAGAATCAAAGGCCTTTTTTAGGTCGAGCATAATTAAAGCGGTGTACAGTCTTTCATTTATATTGTCGTATGTAGTAGTAATTACATCCAGGACCGCGTGGCTAGTTGAGCAATTGCGTCGGAAGCCATACTGAGTAGGGGCAAATATTGAATTGGTTTCAAAAAAATTCATAAATCTTTTATAAATTATTTTTTCAAACACTTTAGAGATATTTGTCAATAATGATACAGGTCTGTAGTTGAATTTACTTGTTTTGGACCCAGATTTAAAAAGTGGAATGACTTTGCCCTCCTTTAAACAATCAGGAAAAACCCCTAGCAACAAACATTGATTGATCAATGTACTGAGTATCGGCGCAATTACTTCAGATGCCGCGTGCAAGTAAAATGCTGATATGCCGTCGCACCCCCTGCTTTTTTTGTCGAAAGAGAATAAATCGCAGCCTGAATTTCGTGAGGATCAGTCGGCGTCAAAAAGAGTGAAGACGAAACTCGCCCATCAAAGTTATCATTATTTGATGTGTTAGGGTTTATTTTGCTGCATTCGTCAATAGAATCTGCAATACTTTGACCTACGGTACAAAAATGTTTGTTGAATTCTTCAACAATTAATTGGGGATCATCAATAATATTACTATCAATTTCAAGTTTTTCACAAACAGGAGCCATGTTGACTTTAGAGTGTAGCAAAGAGTTTACTGTTTGCCACAGTTTTGATTTATCATTTTTATTTGCTACAAATTCATCTCGATAGTAAGATTTTTTTGAAAGTAATTTTAGTTTTGTTAATTTATTCACGTACTTTTTATAGTAGTTTTTGTTCAGAGGTTCCTTCTAGAAAATGACTCTTACATAATTTTTGTTTATTTTTGATAGATTTAAAGATACCTTTTGTTATCCAAGGTTTTTGGATCAATTTTCGTTGCTTTCGAGAAGCTCGTTTAAATGGAGCATGTTTGTCTATTACACATTTAAATATCTTGACGAATTCAGCAAATAAAAAAGCGACGTTATTATTTAAAACAGGTGTAGCCAATGTAGAAAAGCAATATAATGATTCCGAAAGATCCTCCCGAAACTCAGTCACATCGAATTTCTTGTTATCACGATAAAAGTAGTAATTCATGGATGATTTCCTTTTCAGTTTGGTAGTTGAAATACAAAACACTGGGTAATGATCGCTGACATCAGAGGTTATTATTCCTGGAGTTATTGTTTTGGTAATTACATTAGTAATCACATGATCTAGTAAAGTTGATGAATGCGGAGTTACTCGAGTAGGTTTGGTAATGATAGGATATGCGCCGTTACTTACAAGCATGTCAATGTAATTTTGGGCAGCAGTTGATCTTTGGCCAAAATTCAAGTTGATATTGAAGTCACCAACGATATAAAAGGAAATGTTTTTTTGATTAAGTTCTAAAATTTTTTCGTTTAAAATATCAGTAAATTTGTTCACATCATTTTTCGGGTGTCTGTAAACAACTCCAATTACCAAGGGTCGATCGCTATTGTTTTTTTCAGTCAACTGAAGCCAAATGTCTTCACAATCATTGTGATTAAGGCCAAATGCATTCAGAGATTTAAAAACATACTTGGTGGAAATGTAGACTCCTACACCTCCGGCATTTGAATTGGTGGGAACATGACAGAAATGATAACCAGGAATTTCAATATTTAGTTTAGGCAGTTGATCATTGATTTTAAGCTTGGATTCTGTTACCGCAATGACATCCGGGGAAGAAGGAAATTGCTGAACAAACTCGTAAAGCAAGTCAAAATTTTTTGCAAGGTAGCGAATATTCAAATGTAAAATAAAAATGGACTTGTTGCTGTTAAAGTTGAAAATTTGGTAGTTTTGCGAATAGTAATAGTCACATCGCTTAAAATTATTTAAAGTATTAGAAAAATACTGTTCATCTACGGACAAATGCTCTCCTTGAAAACTCAAGTGCTGGAGAGCCGCTTGACAAGCAGATAAAAATTGCAGCACATTCCCATCAAATTCAGACATAGTTGATGAGTCACTGGTATCACACGACATAAGTAGCGATGCTTGCGTGTGCTAGAAGGCAACCGGGCGGTTCAAGGGGCTCGACCAATTCACGATATATATACTGTAAATAAATGAATAAATAAATGAAACACAATTTGTAACAACAGCAGTTGCAGGTTGAAAACATAAGTCATTAATGAATACATTTTATGATGAAAAAGAAGAAAAACAAAAAAAAGCAACTTAGTACATTAAAGAGTTCAGAATATGTAAAGAATTATCAATATTCACGTTCATATTTAAAAAATTTTTTTTTTCAATCATTCTGTTGTTAATTAATAATGGTCTCTGTATATTGGCGAAATTTTTTCATTATCCACGAAAAGGCAATACTCGCCTTTCACCACGCGCCATGCTGTTTTGCTTTTATCTTTCTTTGCTTGCTTAAAAATTGGCATTAAGCTTTTGCGTTGCTTTTGAAAAGCAACAGGCAAGTGTTCTGTGACATAGACTAACGGAGCATCACGCGCTTTACGATCTTCGTTGTAGCTTCTGAGATTGCGCAAGGCTTCTAAAATTTCATGTTTTTCGACTGCTGATCTTAATTTTGTTATTATAGGTCGATTAATCTTTTCACCAATCCTAAACACCGGGTGCTGTGGGAGCCGGTGTAAATCCAAGGGTTTTATTGTCAAAGGGTTGTCTAGTTTTAAACCATCTCTTAGAAATTGGTAAAATAGGGATAAAGTCATCTCCCGATTCTCCCAGACTGAGCCCTTTTGTTCTTCAATACCATGTATCAAGATATTCATTCTTTTATTATATACCGCTTGCGCTAAAGTCTCTTTTCTTTGTATTATCACGTATATTCTTGCATTTTTTCTAACAGTTTCTTGTGTTCATCAAATTCGTTTTGATCAACTTTTGCGTCAACTGAACTAGTTAGCTCTTCAAATTTGGTTTCATGATTTTAAAATTTCGTTTCAAGGTCAGTCACCCGATCATTTATTTTGTCAAGTTTGCTGTCCATTAACGTCACTTTCCCTTTTAATTCTGTAACAATATCTATGAGATCATCTATTTTCTTCTCTAGTTTGGCCATTTAGCTTCTTTACAGTAGTTTTTCTGTACACACGAGAGAATTCTACTCTGCAGTCTTTTTAAGAACTTGTAAAAAATACGTGCCGGCGCTTTTCTGCACACTTTCCAAATATCAGACACGTCTGCTCACCATCGATGCAAATTGCAATGAAGTATTGAAAGTTTTGAAAAAAGTTAAGTTTTGAAAGGCTCGAGCTAGGGTGCCAGTGTTTTATGATATCAGGAGATATTTAACTGACAAATATTTTGACTCGACTTTTCTGGAGGTTTCATAATCAGATATTTTTGAATAATTGCTGATATTACGGTAGACTAAAAGTACTTTTGAGCGTCACAGCATTAGCTATGCGTCGTTCGTTCACTGGGTTTGCTGGCAAACTCCCATCTAGTTTTAATCGCACTTTGCACATTTTAAAGCCATACAAATTACCAAATTGCTAAAATTCAGAAGTTATTTCAAAGAAGAATTAAATTTTTTAGCCCCTTTAGCTCCTCGTTACTTCAGATCAAGTCTAAAATACGCTTAAACGCTCGTATTTTGAGGTTAAATTTCTAAGTGACTTGGCTTAGGGAGTTAAAGCTCCTTCACCCTGATTGCGCCACAGACAGCGACCTCAAAATCTTGAGTGTACTTAAAAAATCAAAACAGCTGGTCTTTGAAAAAAAGTTTTCTGGTATTGTTTCATGCCATGATCACGAACGAAGTGCCGGTAACGATTTTGCAAGCTTACTTCTCTCTTCTGCGACACATCCGTAAAGGTTTGTTAATAAGATGGATCATTGCGTAAGATTTATGTACGGCAGTTCTGGGTTGGTAGCCAGCAATTTTGCAAAGAATGAAAAAAACTTCAGAGAATTATGTTTGAACGTAATTACTCCTTTTACCGACATTGTTGTTGTCCTGCAGTTACGTGATGTTCCAAAAACAGTAATTTGAGTAAACCAAAATGGGGGGGGGGGGGCAAGCAGTCGTTAGGGGGGGAGGACGGCCCCCCTGGCTCCACGTAGCGAAGGCACTGCTTCACAAATATGAAAAGAATTAATATTCAGTAGCTGAGGAAACGCAAACACAAAATCAGAACTCAAACGCTCCAACTTAAAAACAAAGGAAACGCTAAGCTTAATTCTAAAACCACCGGCCACGTACAATACTATGCAAAGTTTCTTACTCTCTCTGGCAAAGGCGAGCAAACAAAAAGGGTTAGTGTTCATAAAAACTACGTGCGTGCGTGCGGTTCAAAGAAAACTGTCATTGCTCACTCTATGCCGGCAAAAATCAACTGTCCACAGAGATTACAATTTCAAAAACAGTTAACGCCTATCGTTTCAAATATATCCTTGTCTGGAAATAATCAAAAATTTTGCATTAACCGAGACAAGTGCGAAGTCAAGCGTAACAAAAACAGTGTTTCCAAAAATTAAAATAAGTTGCGTTTCTAACACAAATCACAATGTACCTAGCATTTTGATAATTTGCTATCATCGTTTCTCTCTGCCGTGAAAAGGTTACTATTTCTGAAAAATAGCAGATAACGGTTGCTCATTAATAAAAGATAAATGGAACAGCAATAATAATTTGTTCTTGCCAAAAAGTACCAAAAAACAACAATTAGATGTTTTAGCATGCATGTAAAGAGGTAACGGCTGTTTTTTTACTTTTCCGCGATCATAAGACATTTCGCCGTGACGGTGGGAGCTACACCAGCGAAAACATGCTGCCCACGACAAGTAGGTCTGTGTTGTTATGACCATTGTCTGTATCAAGTTGTGCAGACCTGTAATACACAAAGACATTCAATTATGATCATTATACTGTAGGTTGTCAGCGGCATACTAACCACTCATTTTTTTTATTATTTTTTACGCCCTAAAAGCCATCTTCACAATCGGGGTTTAACTGAATGTTGAACAATTCTTTCTTTCTACTTCAAATGCTTTTTGCTAAAAGACTTCAGAATCTAATGATTTTTTTTAAAGCAGTATTTGAATAATAATCGGCGTTTCGGATGGTCGGCGTTCGGACAATCGGTGTTCTGTTGCAGAACGGTAGGAGTTTATGTGGCACCCAGTTATAAATGTGCCTCAAATTTGCAAAAAATGATTACATTTTTTGTACTTTTGTGAGTTTTTCAAATTGTCAGGCTCTCGTCCTCAGTGGCGTCGCTAGGGGGGGGGGGGGGGGGGGGGGCCCGCCTCGGGTGTCACCATTTTGGGGTGACACCGTATTATGAAGTGAAACCATATCTCCACTGATTTGTGGTGAAGATCTTTTTTCCGACCTCATTTGAACTGAAAACCAACCGATTTAGCGGCGAAGACCTTTTTTTGTTTTTTGTTTTGGAATTCACATATTTCTGGGCCTAAAACCAACTACTTTGATGGCAACGACCTTTTTTTTTTGGTCTTCACCTATTTTTGGACCGAATAGGGGTGACACCACGAAATTCCGCCCCGGGTGCCACCATTCCTAGCATCGCCACTGCTCGTCCTCAAATCATTTTCTACCTATTGCAGTGTTATGTAAAGATGGCAGTACGGTACGTTCAAAATTTGAACATAGCATAGTTTGAAAATTTACTTTACTGTAGTAACGTAACGTACCAAACAAAAAACTTTGCACGTGTACCGTACTTACGTACTTTTCATTAGATGGTACGCTCTAAACGTACCGTACTTAAAAGGTATGGTACGTAGGTCAATTAAAGCTCCAAACGTACCGTACTTGAAAGGTACGGTACGTAGGTAAAACAATTGCTAAGGTTTTTCCGCGCTTTAAAAAAAAGATTAAACTGCTTAAATGTTCTAAAAGAGAATCAATGAATATCAGTTTTGCCAAGTTTGAGCTTTTCAACACATGTGACGCCTATATTGGCTTTCGTTTTGGCGGAAGCAAGAGTAGAAGAACAAATAATCAGAACTCAGAAATCAGAACATGAGTCAAAAATAATTTACAGACACGTAACAATGCATCATACTACCACAAGTACGGTACGTAGCATCGTCAGCAAGATGCAAACTTTGTTACGTAATTTAGCACCCCTCAATTTAGCGAAAATCGGGGCGTACCGTACCGTACGGCCACCCTTGGTATTATGTATGCAGTAGACCTATATGTATGTAAATTTTTTTAACATTGTTTTGCCCCCGCATAGCTACCTGCTTGCTTTTAGATTGGAGTATAAGGTCGGAGTGTGCGATGAAAGCTACGGTTTGCCTCTTCAGTATCTTTTGTTGACGATAGATGGCTCAAGCTTTGGCGCTAGTTCAAAATCCGATTCTCGACGCGGACCAGATTAAATAGCCCGCTGGCCGGACTTTGGACACTCCTGCATTAGACCAAAAGTGATTTTTTAAAAATGGTTTTTACATAAGTGACTCTTGGACAGGGTCGCTAGACTTTTGCGAGAAAACACTTCAAACAAGCCAAAATTTAAGCATAAACTTTCTACCACAATTGGCAAATCTGCAACATTTTTCACATGTGGAACAACTCAAGTGATCAGTAGCGTAGCTAGGGGGGGGGGGAGCGGTGGGGGGCTGTAGCCCCCCCCCCCATTGGCATGTCGACCAAAATGCAGAAAGGTAAAAAACACCACGTTTTTAGCACTTTTGAGACTGTTTTATGCTCTGGAATGGACTAAATAGTGATTTAAAACATCTTTTGAAACATATGCTCAAGGGGGGGCTAATTTGTCAAAAATAAAACTAACAAATAAATGAAAACTTCGAAAAATGGTAAGAAATAAGCAATCAAATTTGATCACAAGTGTAAAAATGCTAAACATAGGTGTCATCAACAAACATACTATAAACTGAGGAATAGGGGGGGGGGGGGGGCTATTCAGTATTAGTTAATTTCCGATCATTTTTCTCAAATCTCTTTTCATTAGCCCCCTACCCCCAATTATTTTTCTCTATAAACTGTATACGAAATAGATTACTCCGTGTGAGTTTTATTGAACTATTCGATTTTATAATTTACCAGCATCGAAACAAGAGGACTAACATTTTACCATTAGCCACCTCCCAAATAGCCCATCTTTGCAACCAGTTTAATCATGTTTGCACTACCAATTTCTAAGCCACGTTTTTAAAAGCATTATTTTTTAATCAAAATAGCTCTAAAATGAAGTTATTTTGCAAAAAAACGCAAAATTTTCGAGCGCTGGGGGCGGAGCCCCCAGACCCCCATTGGCCGCCGGCGGCTGGGGGCTCCGCCCCCAGACCCCCAAAACAGCCCCCCCTTTGCGAATTTCTGGCTACGCGCCTGCAAGTGATATAGGACATTTTCACAATGGGTTCATAAAGAGCTACTGGTCGAAATCGGTTTCATTAAAGAAAAAGGAATTACTTGAGGAAGTATAAAAGGACCTCAAATAAGGAATAAAGAGATGCCTTTTTCCATAATTTCTCTTATTTGCGAAAATACAATTTAATCTGTACTATTGCCAATCCTGCATTTCCAATTTTGTGACATCACAAAAAGATGATGGTGCAAAATAGTATTTTTTATAACTATAGTATTTTTTATAATTAAGCATGCGAGGAGACGTCTTCTCTAGCTCAAGTGGTAGAGCAGTGGACCGGTAATCCGAAGGCTGCAGGTTCGATTCCTGCGGGAAGACAACTTTTTCGCATTGCTTGCTTTTAAGAAGTCGCCGTTCTGGTGACTCTTCCTTAGGCTTCCGCGCTGGTAGCCTTTAGGCCAGATAGCACGCAAACGATTAATTATAAAAGCTCTGGCCAGCAAACGTCAAAACATCACAACTAAATTATTATTAATAGTATTTTTTGCGGACTTAAACGCCACCTAATGTCCGCAGAGCTACGCCCTCAATATGCTATAAAAAATATTACTAAGCGAATGCTGAAAATCTGGTTTAAAAACACGTCCTCAGTTTCAAGAAAATGAAGAGCCATTATTTACTCGGGATTACCTTTCGCGATTTTATAAAATGATATGACGTCATCAGACCCAGGAGCATAGGCGTAGCCAGGATTTTTGATTGGGGGGGCCCAAACCACAAATCACACGCAATGACATCATCAGAAATTTTCGAAAAAGTAATTTTTTGTGGGGCAAAAATATTGTAGAATGGAAGATCTGAAGCCGTAGCCTGATGGCACTTTGCCAGGATTTTGGTAAAGGGAGAGGGCGAAAACTAATTGTTGAAAAGTGTAAAAGTCTAACTTGGAAGCGTGTTGAGTAAGCTAGTGTTCCCAAACGTATCAGAGACGGGGGTCTGAGGGCGGAGCCCCCAGCCGCCGATGGCTATGGGGGTGTGGGGGCAAAGCCCCCAGCCGCTGGGCGATTTTTGTAAGTTTTTGGAAAAAAAAAACTATTTATATCCCATTGGATCACATTTCGCACGAGTTCAGAGCCATTTCAAAGAACTAGATTTTTAACATTTCAAAGCCAATCGAAAAAATTTAGTTGTTCAATCCTCTTTTTGCAATTAAATCCCAAAACACGCTTAGAATCTTGCATTATGGTGTAAAATTTTAATTGTGAGTGATTTGGTCTATAGGGGGAAGTCACGAACATTGCCTCCTGCAATACTTTAGCAGTAAATAATTAAGTTTATAATAACGTTAAACGAGGGCCTGGGGTGGCAACTTTTAGGTCAAAACTCTTAGATCTCTCACAGGTTTTGCTATAAATTGTTAAAAATTTGCATTAAGGGGCCCCTGGCCCGGGAACCTTGGTCGTCAGTCAGGGGCCCTTGGGCTCTCTGGTTGCCAGTTAGAGGCCCCGTAGCCCCTTGCTTGTCGGTTAGGAGCCCAGGTCCCCTGGTTGTTAATTAGGGGCCCTGGGGCTCCCTGGTCGTGAGTTAGGAGCCCCGGGGCCCCCTGGTCGTCAGTTAGGACTCCAGGACCCCTTGGTTGTTGGTCAGGGGCCCCCTGGTCGTCAATTAGGAGGGCCCCGGGGCCCCTCGTTGTCGGTTCGGGGGCTCCTGTCCCCCTGGTTGTTGGTTAGGGGCCCCCTGGTTGTTAGTTAGGGCCCTGGGGCTGCCTAGTTGTGCGTTAGGGGCCTCGGGACCCCTGCTCGTCAGTTTGGCACTCCGGGGCCCCCTGGTTGTGGGTTAGGAGCCCTGGGGCCCCCTGGTTGTCGGTTAGGGGCCTGGGCCCCCTGGTTGTCAGTTAAGGGGCCCCTGGTTGTTGGTTAGGGTCCCTTGGTTGTTAGTTAGGGGCCCCGGGGCCCCTGGTTGTCAGTTATGAGCCCTTTGGTTTTCAGTTAGGGGTCCCGGACCCCCTGGTTGTCGGTTAAGGATTCCAGGGCCCCCTAGTTGTTAGTAAGGGCCCCCTGGTTGTTAGTTGGGGGCCCCGGGACTCACTTTTGTCATTAATATTATTGTTAATTACTGTTATGTGCGTAATTACTGAAAAAAAACTGCAACTAAACATCGCCAGGCTATGTTGTCATAACTTTTTGTCGTTAGTGGTATTTTGATTGGGGGGGCCCGGGCCCCCTGGCCCCCCCCCTTGGCTACGCCTATGCCCAGGAGTTTGGTGTCTTGGACTTGTTTACATTGCAGAGGATAGGCGGTTTTGCAAACGCATGTGATAGCAGCTTACTAGTCAAAAGGTGTTGCACAAAAACGGTGTAATTAGCTCAAAGTAGTTTCATTGCTAAGTTCAGACTTGAATTACCCGTAGCAGTCAGCTTTTACTACCAGTATTGAACAGCAGTTTTACTACCAGTAATGACTCCAGCACTCTAAAAACTCCAACAGTACTAAAATTTTCGCATTCTATCTGGCATATCCGTACCTAATGCCGGTAGGCTACCATAGTATAAAAAAAATTTTAGACGCAACATGAAACTATTGAAAGCTTATGACTATATAAAAATATTTTACTCTTTTAATACCAGTAGGCTACTGTAGTTTACTGCGTAGGATTAAAACAATACTGGTACGGATATGTAGCGTAGAAATGATTCCATGATCAGATCAACAGAGGTGGAGTCCTCGAGGACGTCCTTGGCCTCGAGGACGCATTTTCAAGTCCTTGGCCTCGAAGCTCAAGTCCTTGGCCTTGATCGCGAAGCCTACAAGTCCTCGAAGCTGCCCGCTGTCCTCGGCTCGAGGACAGCATTATTTTTTGATTCGTTAAAAAAAAAACAACAACAACAACAACAACATATCTGATTGTCTATCAATTCGTTGGTTCTTTTCGCTTTTTGAAAAATAACACAATGCGATATCCAACTAAGTCAATTCATACTAAAACTTATTTTAAATGGCATTGTGTGAAAGCTCCAATCGGAGAATGAGAAGACAAAACGCATTATAGAAAATTGCTGTTTTTATTTTTGCTAATACTTCTGGTGCAGGTGGTACAAACCGCAAAGCGCTACAGTAAAGCCATCCAGAGCCATAACAATGAATCCGCGGAGTTCTTAACAAATCATTTTGATTTGCTAATGCTACAACATGGCCGAGCCTATTGTGGTATGAATTTAGAAGAAAGTATGTGTGTGATAATGAAATGTAATATATTAATAGCAGGAAAGGCATTTTAGTTTATTACAGTTAATTTGTTAGTATATCTCGATATAACTGACAAAACTTGTCTTGAGAGCGCCGACTTGTTCTCAAAATGCGCGAGCGCAAAGAATAATAACTCCAATCACTGGAAAGCGGTCTGGGGGGCAAAACTACGTACACTGAACAATAATTTGCGTTTTGGAAATCGCCGCTTAGAATCCCAAATAAACTATTGGATCACTAAAAACGCTGCATGAAGGATTATTAAGAAATTACAGTAAGTGTGAAATTAAATATAACTATTGTTCGAATTTAAAATATAACTACATTAAATTTTTTACTAGCTTGCACAAGAAATTGAGCGGTTTTTCCGTTTCGACAATTTTTGACCTCTTGAAGGGGTACACTGGGCAAATGTCTCCAATGCCTTCTTTCTTAATACGAACCTACTGGGATTCTCAGGTTTTTCGCAATTAAATACAGTACCGGTACCTTAGCTATATTAAACGAAGTGTCTTTTGACGGCCGAAACCTTCGCGCTCATTGGTTGGCAGGCATTAGATGTGAGAAAGTCAAAATGCACTAAAATGTAAAGAAAAGATTGGCTTAAAATTAGAGTTGGAAAATTGTGAGAAAACTAAAGTTTTTCTAACTTAGCATTTACGGTATTTTCTTTTCAAATTGCTTTGAAAATGTAAATGCATAATCTTTTTTTAAGTCACAAAAACTGCTATTTTTTCCCAAAAAAATATCACTAAAATTATTTAATAGGGGCGTGGGGATATTGCCCTCGCTCCAGAACCCCGTATTTTTTCAGTGCCAAAAACTTTTGAGCTTACAGTTACAAATATATCCTTTACGGTATTTCAATTTATTTTAAAAACAAAAAATTTTGTGAAAAGAATTGGTTTAACAAAGTAATATGATTTGCATTTAGGGAAAATACTAAAAAGCGGGGATCCATAATCAGTGGACGTTTGCATCGGGTCCCTAATGATAAAATTATGGCCTTAAAATTGAACATTTTAACATTTATAATTTAGCTATTTTCAGCATTTAAAATGTGAAATATCGCATGAAGGGACGCTTAAGTAACCTGACCAGACACATTCGCAATGCGGTAGCAATTTGCTGTGAATTTTACCCCGAAATCAGAAGAAAAACAAAAAACAATCGCCTTATGTGGCAACTTTTCCATAGCCAAATTCGAACGAAAATAAAAAAAAAGTCTTCACCCGAGTTTGTGCGATTGCTATTTGCGTAATTAAAATGAAGACCAAAACAAAAAGTTTTTTTGACGATTTTATTGTTTGTGGTTTTATTGTGCGATATTTATTTTATTGTGCGATATATGTATTTTTGTTCGATATTTGACCGCCACATTTCAATGAAGATCAAACAAATTAGAAAAAAAGGTGTTTTCCGCTTACCTTGTATGGGGGGACGCTAAATTTTCCATAAAGGGAAGCCAAATCTCAATTGGGGGGGGGAAGCTAACTATCGATAGAGGAACGCGTTCCTCCAACAATTTGATAACTGGCTATATTCCCATTCACAGGTTATAGCCTTATTTCATTACTACGATACCGCTACGGTGCGAAATCAACATCAGCTACTACCATGTAAAACTTCAAAATAGCAGTCATTATTATTTTAAAGAACTATTCTTTTCCAATTATGATTAAAAACTTAACGAAATGCAATATCTTAAGTACGTTCGCGGTTGAAAATTTACCGACCATAATTTAGAAAAATTGTGTCCTCGGTCCTTGGCCTCGGCCATTCTTGTCCTTGGCCTCGAGAGGGTCTGTCCTCGAAAAGTCGGTCCTTGGCCTTGGCCTCGGGTTTTTTTGAGTCCTTGGCCTCGGGTTTTTTTAAGTCCTTGGCCTCGAGCGTTGTGTCCTCGACTCCACCTCTGCAGAGTAGTACTGGTATGGTTTGTGTTTCAGTAAATATTTTACTCCTGGCACTATATTAGGCTGGACTAATCTGCAAGGGTATCATAGTTTAGCGGTACCGGCAGTGCCGTCGCCAGAGCAAACAAAGTGAGACGGTACTAGTCAAAAGTGTGGGAGCACTAAAATAGACTAAACTTTTGAACATAAAAACTGATATTTTGCGGCTACAAATTAGGTGTATTTTAAAAATGTTGTATTCATGTCTGAAAAAAAGAAACGCATAAGGCCAGCAACGTTTCTTAGCTCGTTGCGTATGCAGCCCATATATTCGCTTAAAAAATCCGTCTTTAGCAGTGAATGCGACCACAAGCGCAACCAGGATTTTGCTAAGAGGAAGGGGACTTGAACCAAAAGTAAATTTTTTTACACAAAAATTGTCCAATTTAGGCTCCGTGCTGAACAAACTGATGCAACTCACCCCAGGCGCTGGGTGATTTTCGTGATTTTGCGGGAAAAAATAGTAATTTTAACGCCATTTAATCACTTTTTGCACGTTTTTGAAGCCAAATAAATAACCACAATAAATTGCTAAAATTTAGAATTCATTGAAAGCATTAAATTGCCTAGCCCCTTCGTTCCCCACATACTTAAAATCAAGTCCAAAACACGTTTAACGCTCGCATTTTGGGGTTATATTTTAGGAGTGACTTGGCTAAAAGAGGCTGAAGTCCCCTTCCCCTGGTTGCGGAACTGACTGCGACCTAAAAAAAATTTAAGTGTGCTCTAAGAAAACAAAAACAACTAGTCTTTTTTATTGTTTCAGGACATAATCACTAGCAAAGTACCGGTAACGGTTCTATAAGCTAACATTTCTTTAAGTTTACAACGATTCCATTCTGCAACACATCCGTAAAGGCGTCTTACTAAAGCCGCATTTACACGGGCGACTTTTTTGCGTGCGATTTTTTGATGAAAATGGATCTGGCAAAGTTGCATTTACTCAACGGCGGTTTTGATCATGATAATTGGGACCTTACTGATGGAAGTAATTGTCTTAAGTCGGTTTCATACCTATATTATTATAATCGAAAACTTTAGAAGCGAATCGGTGCTGCGATAAAAAATCGCAGTGAGATTAGTTCCGATTTTGTTTTAAAAAGGTTTAGAATATCACTATCGGAATGGAAACAACTTGAGACAGTCATTTTCAGCAGCAAGATAACTTTCATCACAATGAGAACCATTATTGAATAGATGCAATTTTGCTACATCCATTTTTATCAAAAAATCGCACGCAAAAAAGTCTCCCGTGTAAATGCGGCTTAAGACAGATTATTGCGTCACGCTTACAGTATGTACAGCAGTTCGTGGCCAGCAATTTCGCCAAGAATGGAGAAAACTTCGAACGAGAATTATGCTTGAACGTTATTATTCCTTTTTCCATTGTTGCTTGCATGTTGTCTTGTCGTTACGTGATGTTTCGAAAGCGTTTTCTTAGTAAACCGAAATGGGGGCAAAAGCAGTCGTTAGGGGGGGCACGGCCCCCCCGCCCCCGAAACGACGGCACTGGGTACCGGACTAGGCTACCGGTATCAGATCGGTGTACTGGTATCTCAGATCTGCACAGCCAGACAACTACCAGTGAGTGCAGGGGATCCTATACACCTCCCCGAAATTACATTTCTCCGAAAAACACTTGGCCAAAACTACATTATCCCAAATATACATTTCCCTGAACGTGCATTTTCCAGAAATTACATTTCCCTGAACATACACTTGCCAGAAATTACATTTTCCTGAACGTGCATTTGCCAGAAATTACATTTTCCTGAACGTGCACTTTCCAGAAATTACACTTTCCTGAACATGCACTTTCCAGAAATTACATTAGCCCGAATGCTCATTCGGCAGAATGCACATTTGGCCGAAACTACTTTTCACCGAAAACTTTTTTTCCAGAATTTACACTTGCCAGAATGTACATTTGGCCGAAATTGCATTTCATCGAAAACTTTTTTCCAGAATTTACACTTGCCAGAATGTATATTAGGCCGAAACTACATTTCCCCGAAAACTTATTTTCCAGAATTTACACTTGCCAGAATGTACATTAGGCCGAAACTACATTTCCCCGAAAACTTATTTTCCAGAATTTACACTTGCCAGAATGTACATTTGGCCGAAAGTACATTTCCCCGAAAACTTATTTTCCAGAATTTGCACTTGCCAGAATGTACATTTGGCCGAAACTACATTTCCCCGAAAACTTATTTTCCAGAATTTTTAGTAAACAAAATTTACGTTTAATGGAAAACACATTTCCTCGTAAACTTATTTTTTAGAAATGTACATTTCCTCAAAAATTCATATTTTAGAAACCATCTTTCATTCGAAAAATTATACTATGTTTAGGTTATTTATTTCTAGTTAGCAGAAAAAAACTTTCAGTTGAATTAAGAAACGTTGCGATAAAAGTTAGCTTACAGAATGAGAAATATAACCTAGCTTATTAGTCAATTAGCTATCATAAGTTGTGCTTCAAGCGTAACAAAAATTAGCAATTAAAAATCGATGCAAGCATGTTCATAAAGGCAAGGCAAGCTTTCTTTAACCCAGGTTACACTTTTTTTAGAAGAGCCAATAAATTTTAAAGTGAGCTGGCTTCTCATAGTTTTTTGCCAATTTGCTGCTTCATTTGTTCTTAATATTATTCCTTAAATTCTGAGAACGTTCATGTCAATTTAAACCACCATGTTTTTAAAGTTATTTTGGTGTCCAATTCCGAATGCTCCGTCAGTTTGAGCGAAGACTTATTTGCTTTTTTTGCAGCACCGTAATACTGCAAAAGCGAAAAAGTACGGAGTTTTTTTTTTGACTTGAGAATATCCAAATATTTATGAGTTACTTACGCAGTTTGAAGCAGCACTCTGTAATTTTAGAATCGTTGCAATATTTTGCTTGTAAATACTGGAAAAATACTAAAATTTCATCGTTTTGAATTAGCACAGAATTTAATTGCTTTTAAGATTTGAAATTTATTCTTTTTTGTTCCCAATCTTTTTGTTAGTGATGGAGGCTGGCATTTTTTTAGATTCTGAGCAACAATGAGCCTCGGGTTTTTATGAAATATTATTGTTATAAAAAAAATAGTGTAATTCGTCTTGCGTTCGCGACAAAATTAAATCTGCAGCTGTAGTACGAAGTAGCCAAAATCTACGTCAAATGCAAGCCAGCAAAACAACACCTGTTGCATTCCTCGGCATAAGATTTCACGCTTTAGCTTACCAACACTCAAAAAAGCAGCAATGGCGTGTATTCCCGCTTCCAGCTTCAAAGAGCTTTTAGTTGAAATCTACCGAGAAAGCCACTTCTACAGAAAGAACATTATGATGTCAATTCCCGCCATTCACATTTCATTTGCAATTCACGCGAAGGTAGCAAGAAGATAAGTGATTCCTTCAGGTGACGTCACAATTAAAACCTACGAGTCTTCCTGTAGCAAAAACTAACCGCATAATGCAATGCAAGGAACAGTGGTGCCACTCCTAGTGAATTTTCACTAGATCTAGTGAATTTTGGTCGGGTCTAGTGACCTAGTGAGTTTTACGATCTAGTGAATTTTTTTGTAGAATGTCAAAATACCTGAAAGACCTTTTTTTTTTTTTTTAGAGATGACCAAGAAAATTACGCGAAAACCGTGCGTCGCTGGAGTGAAGACCTTTTTTCTTTTTTTTTGGGGGAGATCACCTTAAACTTCACGCAAAAACTACGACCAGTGGTGCCACTCCTAGTGAATTTTCTGTTGATCTTGTGAATTTTGGTCCGTTTTAGTGTCTTAGTGAAACGATCTAGTGAAATTTTTTCATCGATCTAGTGAAATTTTTGTAACTTACCAAGTGAAGACCTTTTTTTTTTTTTTTTTTTTGAGATCACCTAAAAAGCAGTCTTATTGTCTTGTTTTTAACTCAATTTTATATTAAAAGTTCAAAGCGTTGTGAAAAATTTTATGTTTCACAAAATTCTAGTGAATTTTGAAGAGTAGCCTGTGACAGCATTGGATAAAACAACGTAGAATGAATGATCTTGTCGAGAATGTTGTTGGGGAGGTAGCTGGACTGCAACTGTATTGGATGTAAATTCGAATTTCCTGCTGCTACGAATTCTCTGCTGTGTATTTTTGACCAGAGAATTTTGAGTTAATATTTGTTTGCAACCAGTCTCCTGTCAATCTTTCAAATTGAACAATTTCACTAATTTACACATTGGTATCAGAGAAACACTACTTTTTGCTTGAAATAAATTTTCCCTCAAGGCGCGTAATGCCTACCTCAAATCAAAATAACAGTTCCGTACGATGTTTTTTTTATTATTGATACGAATAGGCCTATTTCGTTATATTATTTGTATAATTATTGCAAGAAAACGCTCACCTAACGAGCTCCATTAAAGCAAGACTGTGGACCAGTGCTTCCCAATTTTTCATCACCGTGACCTATTTTCAATTCAAAAATTTTCCATTGCCCACATCTAAATCGCTAACTTAATCGCAATTTATCAATTTTCAGGTGATCTCCACAAAAAAAAACGTTTTTTTTGTTTTTTTTTCAAGGCTGTGAGGTAAGTGCTACCTCACAGCCGTGAAAAAAAAACAACTTTATGTTTCAAGTCTGCTATGTAACTTCTGAAAAAAAAAGGTATTCACGCCAGAAACGCAAATTTTGTGCTAGCACGCTCTCTAACGGGCCCCACGGCCCCAATAATTAAGACAGTTTTTTAACCGAATTTGCAATTACCCAAATAGCTCTAGCCCACCACAAAATGCTCCTATGGCCCACAGGTTGAAAACCACTGCTGTAGGCCATACGTAAGCGTAATGATCGTGAAATTTCAGTTTCGTCTTTTCATATGGGTAAGTCTGCGCTAAGGTCAGTAGCGTAGGCGGGGAAGTGATGCAGTGCCGTCGCTTCAGGGGGCCCTGTCCCCCGATTTCAGTTTACTCAAAATGCTGTTTTTGCAACATCACGTAAAGATAAGACAATAGTCAATGATGGAAATATAACAATAATAACTTTCAAACACAATTTCCTTTGACGTTTTTAGATCTTTTGCCAAAATACTGGCAATCAACTGGTGTGCATAAATGTGACGGAATAACCCGCCTTTTTACTGTAACACACCTATACAAATGTGTCGCGGAAAAGAGATATAAGACTGCAGAATCGCTACCGATACTTTGTTCGTGATTATGACATGAACAATAGGTGAAAACATTTTTTTCAAAGAGCAGCTGTTTTTGATCTTTGGAGCACACTCAACATTTTTAGGTCGCAATGAGTGGAACACCATTGTGAAGAGGCTTAGGCCCTCTTAGCCAAGTCACTTAGAAAATTTAACGTCAAAATATAAGCGTTTAGAAGTGTTTAGACTTGACCTGAAGTAAGGGGGGAGAATTAAAGGGGTTAAGCAATTTAAGTCTTTGAAATGACTTCAGAATTCTAGCAATTTAGTCATTGATGCCGCTTCAAAAAGTGCGAAAGAAGATTAAAATGCAGTTAAAATTGCCATTTTTATGCTGTAAAATCTCAAACATTGCATAGTGGTTGGGGGCTCCGTCCCCAGGCCTCGGTCTTTGACACGCTCAAGTTGCATCAGTTTGTTTAGCAAAAGGCCTAAATTAGACAATTTTTGTGCAAAAATAATTTTCGTTTCACCCCTCTAGCAAAATCCCGATTGCGCGTTGGGCAGCATTCACTGCTGCAAATAGAGTTTTCAAGCGATTACGGCAGGGCCGCAACTAAGGGGGGACCAGGAGGAGCGGCGCCCCCCAAACAACAATTTCGCCCGCCCAAACCCCAAAGCGACAATAGGAGAAAATATTGGTAGGCCTAAGTAGCCTATTGTAAGGCTGTTGATTAATGATTTGAACTGATGCGAAATATTGCGTTTCGCAAAACTTTTATAATCGGTACATTGATTGGGGTGGCACTGGCACCCGGTATGCATAAGCCTAATGCATAATCGCAATCCTTGCTTGATTTAGCTGACAAGCTACAAATTGTTTAGTAAGTAAAATCTTATAAGAATATTGCAAAATCTTATTGTAACGCAATAGCAACTATTTTACAATCAAAAAATTGACGTTAGGTGCGGTTGCGGTAGCACGATGGTAGCACGCTAGCATTAGCAATGAGTGCACGTGGTCACTTTGACCTTAGCCAAAAAGTAGTTTAGTAACTGTTGTATACTGCGTTTTGTCTTGTTTGGCAGTAATGGATAGGTTTGTCATGAGAAGTATTAAAGACTCTCACCCCGGTCCGAATCCTGCTTCTTCGGAAGCTACCGATACTCCTTCCACTTAATTATCTGCTCATGAATGTGGTGCCCCTGGTTAGCTTAACCTTCTTGCTCCTTCACGTCCAAACTTAAATTTATTCCCGAAAGGCAAAAATAACCGCTGCTTTCGTCCCGAATGGTTTCGAACCCATACCCGCACCTACCAATGAATTGAACTTGGTCGTATATGTATTCTTACAACTGGTTATTTTTATGACAAAACAAAAATCTCTAACGAAAATCTTCGAGTGGATTATTATTTATTGCTAAAATAGTACAGTAGGCAATGTACCTTGCTTTCCCCTACCTGGGCCAAATCACTTACAAACTTTAACACCAAAATGCAAGATTTTAAGATGTTTTGGACTTTACCTGCAAGTTAAAGTAGGATGGAACAATTTAATTTTTTCAATTGGCTTTCAAATGTTAAAAATCTAGTTTTTTCAAATGGCTCTAAACACGTGCAAATTGTGATCCAATGGCAATAAAATAGCTAGTTTTCCAAAAAATTACAAAAAATTACCCAGCTGTTGGGGGCTTTGCTCCTAGACTTACGTCTGTAATACGTTTGAGTTACACCAGTTTGCTCAACACGTCTCCCATTTTACACTTTTTTGGGAGGTTTAAGCTCTCCCTTTACCAAAATGCTGGTTATGTGCTAACACACTGGCCACGGCTTCTGATCTTCCAATCTACAATATCTTTGTCCCACAAAAAGTTTTTCTTTCGAAAATTTCTGGTAACGTCATTGCACGTGATTGTGCCCCCCCCTAATCAAAAATCTTGGCTACTCTTGTGGCCCAGCATGCTTGTATTGTAGAAAAAGGGAGCAATATTTAGCCTCCCTTGAAAGAAATTTTGCCCCAAAGAACAACCTTCTAGTTGCGGCTCTGTATTTGGGGCCGCAGACGAAAACAAGATAAGAAACGTTTCCGGCCTTAAACGTCTTTTTTTAGACATGAATACAGCATTTTTAAATATACATTTGTAGCCGTACCAGATGTGAAGATTGGTTTTAATATGCAAAAATTTAGTCTATTTTAGCGCTCCCCATTTTCGGCTAGTGCCCCATCGCTTCGTTTGCACTGGCGACGGCACTGGGGAAATGGCTATAGCTTTCTGAGAATGCAGTCTTTTGTACTGGAATGGATTCAAAATGATTTAAACCATCTTTTGAAGCAATTATTCAGGGGAAACTGATTTGTCAGAAATAAAATACACAAAGAAGTAAAAACTTTCAAACTGGCAAAAATAAGCAATCAAATTTGATCGCTAGCTAAAAAATGCTGAACATGGATATTCATCAAAAAAAATAAAAATAAAACTCGGAAATAGGTATGGGGGCTTCAATTTTAGTTAATTACCAATAGCTTCTCTCAAATTTTGTCAACCACTTCTTTCAAGTTTCATTCCATTAGCACGCTCCCCCACCAATTACCTTTCTCTAAAATATACACAAAATAGATTACCCCTTGTAAGTATTACTGATCTAGGAATTTACGATTTATCAGCTTGTAAATATGAAACTAGATTTTACCGTTTATATCCACCTTCTACATAACCCATTTCTGCAAACAGTTTAATCAAGTTTTTGCTCTGCTAACTTATGCCAGTTTTAAAGCAATGTTTTTTATCAAAATAGGCCTAAAATTAAGTCCAATTTGCAAAAAATACAAAATTTTGTAGCGGCTTGGCGCTCTGCCCCCAGACCTCCTATGGTCTCTGGCTGGGGGCTCCGCAATCAGACCCCCGAAACAGCCCCTCAATGCAGATTTCTAACTACGCGCCTGACTAAGATACTTTAATGATACGACGCTTATGCTGATGTTTTTGTGAGTTTCAGCTACTATCGAAATACCTTAATATTACCGATAATCCAAAAACACGTCAAAATATCATCACAAACTTCGGAAGAATAGTTCGGTTCTGAAAATGGCTCTTATTTTTGGCAAAACCCAAAAATATTTCAAACCTGAAGTTGTTTGTCAAAATTAGTTACAAGACGTGAGAGACTGCTTTCCTTTGCCTCTTTTGTTTTACACAAAGCATAATAATTTTTGAAAATGAACAAGCATAATTATATATTTTCGTAATGTAAATTCTATCAATAACGAAATTTCGGTTTAATGTGTACAATGTCTGGAAAATGAATTTTCGGGGAAATGTAGTTTCGGCCTAATGTACATTCTGGCAAGTGTAAATTCTGAAAAATAAGTTTTCGGGGAAATGTAATTTCGGCCAAATGTACATTCTGGCAAGCGTAAATTCTGGAAAACAAGCTTCCGGTGAAATGTAATTTCGGCCAAATGTACATTCTGGCAAGTGTAAATTCTGGAAAAAAAGTTTTCGGTGAAAAGTAGTTTCGGCCAAATGTACATTCTGGCAAATGCACATTCGGGCAAGTGTTCATTCTGGCAGATGTAATTTCAAACAAGTGTTCATTCTGGCAGATGTAATTTCCAGAGGTGGAGTCCTCGAGGACGTCCTTGGCCTCGAGAACACATTTTGAAGTCCTTGGCCTCGAAGCCTCAAGTTCTCGAAAACTGCCCCCTGTTCTCGGCTCGAGGACAGCACTATTTTTGAGCCATTGAAATTTCTTAGGAAAACGCCAGAAACCTTGCGGAAAATCTGCCAAGACCTTCTTTTTGGTTTCCTCAAGTAGAGATCGTCTGAAAAAAAACTTTTAAAGACCTTTTTTGCCTGAAAAAAATTTTTAAAGACCTTTTTTTTTGGAGAACACTTGCGTCTGTGTTCTTGGTCCATGGCCTAGGCCTCGAGAGGGTTTGTCCTTGGCCGCGAAATTGTTTTGTGACCTTGGCCTTGGCCTCGAGCCTTGTGTCCTCGACTCCACCTCTGGCAGGCGCGTAGCCAGAAATTCGCAATGGGGGGGCTGTTTGGGGGCCAATGGGGGTCTGGGGGCGGAGCGCGGAGCCCCCAGCTGCCGGAGACTGGGGGTTTGGGGGCAAAGCGCTCGAAAATCTTGCATTTTTTTGCAAAAATAACTTCATTTTAGGGCTATTTTGATTAAAAAATAATGATTTTAAAACGTGGCTTAAAAGTTGGCAGTGCAAACAAGATTAAACTGGAAGCATAAACGGGCTATTTGGGAGGTGGCTAATGGTAAAATGTAGTTCTCTTGTTTAGATGCTGGTAAATTATAAAATCGAATACTTCAATAAAACTCACACGGAGTAATCTATTTCGTATACAGTTTATAGAGAAAAATAATTGGGGGGGGGGGCTAATGAAAAAAGATTTGAGAAAAATGATCGGAAATTAACAAATACTGATTAGCCCCCCCCCCCCCTATTCCTTAGTTTATAGTACATTTGTTGATGACACCTATGTTAAGCAATTTTACACTTGCGATCAAATTTGATTGCTTATTTCTTACCATTTATCAAAGGTTTCATTTATTTGTTAGTTTTGTTTTTGACAAATTAGCCCCCCCCCTCTGCATTTTGGTCGACATGTCAATGGGGGGGGGGGGGGCTATAGCCCCCCCGCCCCTCCTGGCTACGCTACTAGCTAAAAACGTGGTATTTTCCTAATTCTGCATTTTGGTCGGCAGTTCATTAGCCCCCCCCCCCCTAAATAAACGTTTCTAACTTTGCTTTAAAGCATTTTTAGTCTAATCCAGGGCAAAAGATAGTCTTAGAAGTGCTAAAAACATGATATTTTCCTTATTCTGCATTTTGGTCGGCAGTTCATTAGCCCCCCTCCCCCCTTAAATAAAAGTTTTAAAATAGTCTAATCAAGTGCAAAAGTCAGTCTTAGAAATGCTAAAAACGTGGTATTTTCCTTATTCTGGATTTTGGTCGGCAGGCCAATGGGGGGGGGGGGAGCTATAGCCCCCCCGCCCCCGCCCCCCCTGGCTACGCTACTGCCCTCTGGTAATTTCAGGCAAGTGTTCATTCTGGCAAGAGTCATTTCTGACAAAAGTTAATTCTGGAAAAAGAACGTTCAGGGAAATGTTTTTCTGGCAAATGATTTTCGGGAAAATGTTTTTCTGCGAGGTGTAAGGATACCGTGCAGGTAACTTATTGCAAGTATCAGTATAGTCTAAATATGAAACTGTAGTACAAAAATGCTGCCTGTAATGGTACCATTTTTACCTATCGTATCATTGTAACATACCTGGACAGGAGGTACGTACTTCCTTGCCATTATTAGCCTATCGTAGTATTACTCCTACCTACTACCCATCTACCAGTAATTTGCTTCCCAAGCATTCAGCAATCTGACTTGGTCATTGTTTATTGTGTTCTTCTACAAGATCAATCCCTAAAACACAAACCAAACCAGGCTACTGATTTGATACTACTACCTGTACCATTTGTATCGTGCGGTACCGGTATATTCCCAATCCTACGCAGTACACTACAGTAGCCTAATGGTATTTGAAGAGTAAAATATTTTTATATAATTACGTTGTTGCGTCCTTGGATAAGGTCACGTTGTTGCGTCCTTGAATAAGACGCTTTACGATAATTATCTCTGCTTGGTGGCTTCGAACAAGCGGCAAATTTACGTGGGAAGAAGTCAAAACGTCAACAGGAAAGCTTGGAAAATGGTCAACTCCTAAGCGGGTGCGGATTCGTCCAAAATATAGCGCACCGTCGCTTTCTCGTGATAGGAGGACAAAGATGCACCAATCAATCATCAATCAATCAATTATAAGCTTTCAATAGTTTCTTGTTGTGTCTAAAATTTTTTTTTACACTATGGTAGCCTACCGGCATTAGGTACGGATATGCCAGATAGAATACGAAAATTTCAGTACTGTTGGAGTTTTTAGAGAGCTAGAGTCATTACTGGTAGTAAAACTGCTGTTCAATACTAGTAGTAAAAGCTAATTGCTACGGGTAATTCAAGTCTGAACTTAGCAATGAAACTACTTTGAGCTAATTACGCCTTTTTTGTGCTGCACTTTTTTACTAGTAAGCTGCTATCACATGCGTTTGCAAAACCGCCTATCCTCTGCAATGTAAACAAGTCCAAAACGCCAAACTCCTGGGTCTGATGACGTCATGTCATTTTTTAAAAACGCTAAAGGTAATCTCGAGTAAATAATGGCCATAGGTGGGCAAGTTAATGCAAAACGTTAGCTTCGTTAACCACTAGTCCGTTAACAAACTTTACACCTCCGTCAACGTTAATCCGTTATTTTCAGCTTTAATTAACGTAAGTTAATAAAGTCCGTTAATCCGTTGACATTTTGCGTGTAATTTACATTTCTTTTTATTCACTCGCTTCTAGAACACGTATTGACGCAGTTGAGCTAATTGTAAGGAAATATTTATTGCTATGGTGGTCTTTTTGTGTTTTGAAAGTTACATTTTACAGTCTAATCTAATTTCAAGATAAAAACAAGTTCAAATGCACAACGAAGCTGCAAGATATTAACGATAAAAACCATAACGGAAGTTAAGAAAATTTAACGGAAGTCACTTTAGTCCGTTAACAGCACTTAACGGAAGTTAATTTAGTCCGTTAACATGAAAAAACTTTTTAACGGATTAACGAGTTAATGAAAAAGTTAGCTTCGTTATTAACGGATCAACGGACTTGTGTCCACCTATGATAATGGCTATTCATTTTCTTGAAACTGGGAACGTGTATTTAAACCAGATTTTCAGCATGCGCTTAGTAATATTTATTATACCATTTTAAGGGCGTTGCTTTGCGGACATTAGGTGGCCTTTAAGGCTTTTGCCTACTGTAGCATCCCTAAAACTTAACAGTCCTATTCTTGTTAGCTCTTTTTCACTGAGCTAAGATTGTACAGCAAACGATAAAATAAAAATAACGTAACGTACTGTGCACTACAGGCCAAGCTCAGATCTGATATCAGAAACAAGGCAATAATACAGTACAGTACTGAAGGGCTAATTTTACTGTAATACCCCTAGCTTACCAACCGGTATAGAAGTAAATGAGTAGCCTAACCAAATCTGAAAGCTACTGCTACTGGTACTCAAAGACCGAGGCTCCCAGTACTGATCTACAGTAGGCTTTTTATGACATCACAAAATTGCGAAATGCAGGGTTGCCAATGGCATGCAGTCAAACATATTAAGTTGTATTTTCGCGAATAAAGGGAATTGTGGAAAAAGATGTGGGGCACCTCTTTATTACCTGAAGTAGTTCTCATTTCTTCAATAAAACCGATTTCGAGCTGTATCTCTTTAAGAACTTTTTAAAGTTCAAGTTTTTATATTTTTGCTACAAAATTCACATAATGTAAACAAACTAAACAGTTAAAGTTAACGAATTGATTTGGCAGGAGATTTTGAGTTGACCTCTCGGTCTTCATAGTCTGCTGCTACCCCGAATACCCAATTGAACTAATGTGAATTAATAAAAAACATATCGTTGTAATAAAGCATGTGAGGAATTTCACCCAAATTGCAATACTAATGTTTAATAGTGTTTTAATTTTCTGTAATGCGTGCAAATACATATTTAATAGATCAATTTTGTATGATAGTTTAAAGTTTTTAAAAGATTGTTAATCAAGGCCACTACTAATAGTTTCTTCAATCAAAGTTCGGGCTGGAGAAATGCACGGTGCACATTTGCAGATTTACCGCTGTAGCTGTTTGGCCTACCCCCTATATAGCACACAAGTTACTTGGATTTTAGACTTTTTATTTTTGTCTATTTATTTATTTATTTATTTATTTTTTCAGCAAAACTGCTTGCGGGTTTTAACGGCACGGAAAGTTTTTAGACTATTTAGAGCTAGTACTGTGCAGTATGTGTAAAATGAGTTTTTCATTCGGATAATGTCTGGGCGGAAAATTCGTTGAAATCAAGATGATTTTGTAAAAACTTACAGCTCATTGCATTGCAAAACTAGCCAAGTCGGATAATTATGTCTTATTACTTTAAAGTAAGACAAAAAGTTTTACATATTTTCAAAGCCAGTTCATACGAAAATGTCAGTGATGAGTTTCACTCAAGAACATTGGTTCAATTGACAACGACAAAGCAAAGTGCCGCAGGAGAAAAAACATATTTTGCTGATTTAACAGCTATATTTGAGGTTTTTGGAAATCCTAAATACAAAGACTGCTATGCTGCAATTTATACCATAGCTGGACCGACACGCAGTGGAAAATCATTTTTGTTCAGTTTGCTTCGGGAGTTTTTGAAGACCAGTGACGATGGAGTCAACTCTGAGCAATGGTCACGAAATGCTGAAAAAGTAAAAAAGATATTTCAGAGCCGAATAGGGCAAAACCCGTGTACTGATGGAATCTATATTTTGAAGGAACCCTTTACTATTCCATCCAAAAAAGGTAAAATTGCGTTGTTTTTGATGGACACCCAAGGAATATTCGATCACAACACTTCTGAACGAAACCAAACTTTCCTCGGTACCTTCAGTTTCCTACTAAGTTCGTTTACATTTTTCAACATTGACAAAAGAATCAAAACGCCGCATTTGGAATCGATATACAAATATGCAACCAATCTGCGAGGCAGTGATGGAAGTTTCATGATGCAAAAAGATTCACTTATGTTTATTGTGAGGAATTGGATGAATGTGGAAACGGGTGATGATGACAGCGAAATCGATGATGTTGATAATCAGAGCTTTCCATATGGAATGGAAGGTGGAAAAAAGTACTTCAAGGCTTTAATTCGAGATGATTACACAAACAAAGCAAAAGAACAGAAAATGATGCGTGAGTATCTGGATCATGCTTTTGGCGAAGACATTCCTTGCTGTCTACTGCCACATCCAGGTGATGCAGTTGGTCGTAAAAACTGTAGCATTGCAGGTTTAAGTGGTGATTTTCGCCGTGAAAGCTTTAAGTTTTTTCAAGAAATGACCAAAAGCAACCGAATCATAATCAAAAGATCACAAAACAAGGATTACAAATGTGGAGAACTCTGCGAAGCTATTGAAAAATATGTGCTTCGGTTCGGACACAACTTGGGAGTTGTGGATTGCATTTCTGTTTTTGAAAAAGATTTTCGAGTCAAAATGAGCAGGCACGTGAAAAACCGAGTTGAAGAATTTCTCTCTTTGACACAAAGTCAAGATGTATGAAAAGGCAGCTTCGAAACTATTCAAACCATTGTCCTTCATTTGGAAGACTTGAAGAAACAAATGAAAGCAAAATTTCGACAAGAAGTGGAAACTTTTTACTCACAAAGTGCTTTGAACGAATGGGAAAAGGAACTGGATCGTGTTCTATCTCAAATTATTAGAAATTTGAAAACTTGCATTTACACGGAAAAAGCGTACAAAACTGCAGTTTTAAAATTTAGAGAATGGCAAAAGAGCAGCGCAAATACTCATCTGAAAGACGGTAATAATTTTGTGATTCAAGCAGTTGAAACGCGCAGTTCTCTTCTACAAGATATGAAACAAAGTATTGTAAAAGATGTAGACGAACAAGAAGATTTAGATAATGTTTTTCCGTAATGTGAAGAATATTTTATAGATCACACCAATAAGCTTGTTGCAGATATTGATGAAGATATTGAAGAATTTTTGAAGAAAATGAAAATTGTCCGTGTGGTGGTTCCTTTGGTACTGTTTGGTGGGGGGGCAGCTTTAACCGCCATTGGGCTTGTGATTGTCCCTGTCATTGGAACTGGGTTAGCTATAGGATATGGTGTGGCGGGAGCACTTCAAGTTTCAGGCGTAGCAATCTCAGCTGCGTCTCAACCTTTAACTGCTGTGGGAGAACGTATTACTGAAGCTGTTTTTACCAGAAGAATCCGAAACAAAACTGCCACGAAAAATCTGGCAGAATATTCACACGGACTGCAGCAGTACCGTACGAAGATGGTGAAATGATAGTGCCGCTTTCGTTTGGCGCACTGAAATTTAAGCTAAAAGCAAGAGAAAATTTAGAGAAGTAACTATCAAGCACTGTTTTGGTTAGCCGTAAGTTTTAATTTTAATGGTTCTTTTGATGCAAAATATTCCAAATATTTGCCATTTAGCGCATTATGCTTTTTTGTGTGTATGACTTAGCAACGAACGAAATACTGCTTTGTTTCCAATTTAGACTATCCCATTTTTGCATGTCTGTGAGAAATTTTTTTTCTTGAGCGCACATCACCTCACTATGACTGAGGATAGACCTTCCTGCTGTCAGAGCTTGTTAGCGAAATGCAATCAGCCAAAATGTAACTTTAAATGAAGTCGAGTATCTCTTCTACAAAGCATACTAGTATCCTAAATCCTGATGCATTAATGCAATGGTCGATTTGATTATCGAATGGCTTCAGTAGACAGCAACCGTTGGTCAAAAGAGCTATGTTCAAAACATAATCGAATGCAATGCATAAGATGGTTGACAATGTTCCTGTGGAAGTATAAATGATAATTTTCTGTGAAGATGATACTAATTAATCATGCATTTGAATTGAATTATTTGTGTATGCTCTTGAAGCTTGTGCTTTTCCGGTTCAATGCACTGCATAACTAAAGCAGAGGTGGCAAACGATCAACATCGGACTCGGATCTTACTGTTTTGTCTCGGATCCGGATCCAGTTTCATTAGAAGATGTGGATCCGGATCAGATCCGGATCTGATTTTGCTGATTACTTTCATACTGATTGTTGATGTTTGTCAAAATATATGTTAAAATGTACAAAGTGTAGTTGCCAACTGGCGGATCCGGATCGGATCTGGAACTCAAAATTTTAAAGATTTAGAATCCGAATCGGATCTGGATCTCTTTTTGGTGGATCGTTACTTCTGAATTTATACTCCCCAGAGCAATACCACTGATATCGCTCGTACAAAGTGGCAATAATAAGAAAACAATAATTTTGTAAACGCGTTTTGGTTACTGTTCAAATTAAAACACGTTTGTAGTTGTCAATAATTGCAGTATCTCCATGAGTAAATACGGTAGATTGTCGACAGCAAAGTGTTATAAAGAAGACTTTCGTGGCGTATTTTGTGTAGAATAAACGGCATAATTTTACGTGGTTATACGCTAATAATATTTGCTAACACGTAACATTTATGCTATGCTCCAAGAAAATACAGTACAACCAAACGAATAAAAACAAAATAGCAGAAGTTTCACAATCAGCTCACCCCGTGTGTTTAACCTTATGAGTATTTAAAGTACAATGCTAGATTGCTTATTTAGTAATATTATATCTTTTAGGCGTGGTCTATGCAGAAATTTGTGAGCGTGCAAGCTTATTTTCAGTTTATTTCAAACAGAAATTTGCTACGACCGGCGTACCACCTTACCAGTATACAAGCTGCTTGTTGATTAAACTAAACTATGAAAAAGCTTCTACGCTCACGATTTTACGCACACTGTAGACTCGGGCCTTTGAAGTCATACTGGTACTTGTAAGTAGGTCATAAAAACGGAGAAAATTATACGTCCAAAATATGGGTCTGAGTGAATGTCTGTACTGATATCATGTAAAGTTGGGAACAAAAACTGCTGAATTTCTTCAAACCCCTGCTTTGATTTTGTTTTAACTCGTTTGCAGGAAGCTGCATCTAGAAAGGAACCAAGCTTAGCCTGAAAAAAATGTGCTTAGTTTTTCTGTTATGTGATTTGTTACCAAGCAGCTCATACCACATTTTAGTTTAAAAAAACGCCATGGTTTCATTTATGATCTAATGTAGCTTCTACTTTAATCGATGCTCTTTTCTTAGGTACTTACTTTATATTTTGACAAAATAGGTTCCATTTTTGCAGAGAAACTTTTTTTAGTTTTTGCCGTTTGGACAAAAGTTATGTTGATCCTCGAACACCACCTGGTTTTTGCTGAGCCAACCCCACCCCACATGTACAATGCGTCTGGAAGCACCTTGTCCAAGGACATAACAATGTTACCAGAGTGCGGGTTGAACCCAGATTATGGTTGTCGCAATAACGACGCATTTATCTTTTCGGCCATTGAATAGACATTTTTTTACGTAAACTAAGAATTAAAACACTACACAAAAACTGACCCTCCTTATTTGCAACAGAAACAAAGAGTCAATGTCTTGCTTTGATCAAAAATTTTTGACGTGGTGTTTTAATTCTTATTTACATAAAGAAACGCGTATTCAATGGCCGAAAAGGTAAATGCGTTGTTATTGCGACAACCATTATCTGGGTTCAACCTGCACTCTGGTTACATTGCTATGTCCTTGGATAAGGCACTTTACGATGATCATTTCTGCTTGCTAGCTTTGAACAAGCAACTACTACACACGAAAATAATTCAAACGTCATTCAAAGAATTTAGAAAATGGTCAACTTCTAAGCGGGTGTACAATTCGTACAAAGGAAAGCTCTAATGTTACTATCTCGTGACAGGGCGATGAAGATACATGAACCCAATCATCACAGACTGAAATTGAGCAATGTTTAGTTGACTTTTCATTGGCTGGATTTGTATTATTTGGTTGATTTTTATTGACGAATTTTTCGCCAAGGCTTTTAGCGGCGTTTAAATTGGCTAAATTTGGAATACCTCCTCTGTTATGATGTCATGACAAGCAGGCGCGCAACCAGGATTTAGCTTAAAAGAATTAAATTGCGCAACCATTTCAGTCCCCTCCCACCTCATTTACAAATCAAGTCCAAAACACGTTTAAACGCTTGTGCTTCAATGTTAAACTTTCTAAGTAACTTGGCTGTAACCCCTCCTCTGGTTAAATCACGTGATGACTAGGGATTATTTCTTGTCGGGCCAAAGAAATTTTATGCAACCTCTTTGAGAGAAACCGCTGCTATATCCAGGCATATTGCCCAATGACAGACACTAAATTGGTTTTACAATACAATTTGCATTTGATTTTAAATCGTGTTTTTGTTTTTTGGTACGATTTTGTTCATTCGTTTTATGCTACGACAAATAATTGTCTAATTAGTTGACCAATATTTAGCAATTCTTTCTTTTTGTCTAGCGCAACGCGCATGCTGCGTATGCATAAGTTGAGTTAAACAGGTTAATGAACTAAATTACTGGTGACAAATTTCTCAATGGAAAAATTAGCTAGTGGTTCTGGAAAAATTGATTCCACTGATAGTTTCGTTCAACTAACAAGTACGCAACAGACTACTTCTGGAGAAAAAATACTTCTTGTTGATGTTAATGCTGTTGACAAGGTTTTTGGAAATTCTCAATACAAAGACTGCTATGCTGCAATTTACACCATAGCTGGACCGACACGCAGTGGAAAATCATTTTTGTTCAGTTTGCTTTGGGAGTTTTTGAAAAGCAGCAAAGAAGAGAAGACCTCGGACAAATGGTCAAACAACAAACAAAAAGTGAAAAAGATATTTCAGTGGCGAAAAGGGCCAAACCCGTGTACTGATGGAATCTATATTTTGAAGGAACCCTTTACTATTCCATCCAAAAAAGGTAAAATTGCGTTGTTTTTGATGGACACTCAAGGAATATTTGACCACAACACTTCTGAACGAAACCAAACTTTCCTCGGTACCTTCAGTTTCCTACTAAGTTCGTTTATGTTTTTTAACGTTGACAAAGGAATCAAGACGCCGCATTTGGAATCGATATACAAATATGCAACCAATCTGCGAGGCAGTGATGGAAGTTTCATGATGCAAAAAGATTCACTTATGTTTATTGTGAGGGATTGGATGAACATTGAAACCGATGATGACAGCGATGATGATGACAGCAAAAGCAATGATGGTAATGATAATGATCAGAGCTTTCCATATGGAATGGAAGGTGGAAAAAAGTACTTCAAGGCTTTAATTCGAGATGATTACACAAACAAAGCAAAAGAACAGAAAATGATGCGTGAGTATCTGGATCATGCTTTTGGCGAAGACATTCCTTGCTGTCTACTGCCACATCCAGGTAATGCAGTTGGTCGTAAAAGCTGTAGCATTGCAGATTTAAGTGGTGATTTTCGCCGTGAAAGCTTTAAGTTTTTTCAAGAAATGACCAAAAGCAACCGAATCATAATCAAAAGATCACAAAACAAGAATTACAAATGTGGAGAACTCTGCGAAACCATCAAAGATTACGTCACTCAGCTTGGACGCCACCTCGATGTAGCGGATCGCAATTCATTTCTCTTGACGGATTTCCGAGTCAAAATGAGCAGACACGTGAGAAACCGAGTTGAAGAATTTCTCGGTTTGTCACAGGAACAAAATGTATGGCAAGGTAACTACGATACTGTCGAAATATTCGAAAGTTATCTCGTGGAAAAAAGAATAGAAATGAAATCCAAATTTCGAGAAGATGCAGAGAAGTTTTTCCCACAAAGAGTAATGGAAGAGTGGGTAGAGGAACTGGATCGAGTTCTTTCTCAAGTTAGTAGAAACTTGAAGACATCCATACATGTGGATGAAGCTTATAAGAAAGCGATTGTGATGTTTAGTGAGTGGCAAAAGAGCAATGCAGCTATTCATTTGGAAGAAAAAGGTAAAGATTTTTCCGACAAAGCACGGAAAATTCGCAATGATCTTCTACTTGAATTGAACAAAAAAATCAAGCATTTGGAAAAAGTAGAGGATTTGGAAGAAATATTTAGCCAATGCAAAGAATATTTCGTAAATCATACCAATAAGATTACCGCAGCTATAGATGCAGATATCGAAAAGTTTTTAGAAAGAATGAAGATAACACGCTATGTAGCGATTTCTGCTGTTGTTGTCATTGGCTTGGCTGCACTTGCAGCCCTAACCACTGGATTGGCATTGGCCTTTGCTCCTGCAGGTGCCGTTGCTACCGAAGCCGCTATTAGTGCGGAAAGTGCAGGCCCTTTGGCCAGCGCTAGTGCAGGTGTCGGTGCGCGTGCTACCTCTGCAGCATCTAAGGCTGTTATTGGAAAGATATTGCAGTATGTCGGTGGAAGTACTGGTGCAGTTGCTGGAGCAGCCGCCAAGCCTCTGACTATGTTGGGAGAATGGGCAAACAAAACTGCTTTTACCAAGAAAATCAAAAACAAAGCTGCAGTTTCTTGCTCAGATTCTTCGTTAGGACTGCAACAGTACGACAATGGCCAAATGAAAGTGGGACTCTCATTTGGCATATTGAGATTTAAACTGAAAATTGAAGAAAACTAAAAGACAAAACATTTCTTAAAGATTTCTTGATGGTGTTTACTAGCAGGCATAATTCAATCACATTATTTGAATTTTTGGCTTTAGCTGGTCAGAAACATGCAGTCATATAAACATACCAAGACCGGTGCTGAATGATAGCTATAACTGTGTCTAACCTACGAACGTTTTATGGTCATATACGAATACTACAAACGTATTATGTTTATATCATGTACTTTCAACATACTGAAACCGCACATCAGTAACTTTGTACTCATTAAAAATTGATGTACTGGTGTGTCTATTTACACCTTTTTTTTTACAAGAACATGAGGCTAATTTCTGCTCAAATTCAAAAATAAAAAACAAAATAAAGGCCAAAACTTCGTGGAAATTTAAAAACAACCAACTTTAAGTCAAGGCTCGATAAGTTTCGTTACAGCAGTGCTTAAGAATTTATAGCTGCAAATTTACTCAACCTTATCATAGTATAGGAATGCACAGAGCTTATTTCTATTTTGATTCTGATTAAAACATATTTTTTATGATTATCTTTGTTTCTATATGGTTAGGTACAATAAATTAATACCAGGCTGGAGCATGTCATCATAATAGACTAGAATACTTTCAATATACTGTATACTCTAATTTTAGTGCACTAAACTTTGCTAGTTTTTTTGTGTTTTGAATGGTCAGGCTGTTGTATATACGAAGACCTATACTTGCAAATCTTTTCGTATGCTAATAGTACCTATTAATAATAGATATGGTTGATTAAAGTGCCATTAAAACTTTCTGCATTTTCAATATTCTTATAATTCACTAATTTTTTTAGCTAGTGTTTGCTCGATTGAACTATTTTTTACGTTTTACGTGACTTGTACATTGCTTCTGTGAGGTGATATTACACAGGGAAACTAAAACATTTTTACCCACCGACTCGTTAATTAAATCTTCAGCACAATATCAACTTTTGGAATTGGTTTTCAAAAAGATAAATGATGTGCCATTGTACTATACTGCGCACTATACTAGCAAAAACGAAACAAAAAAAAACAAATAGGATGCTAAGAATCTTTTGTTGGAAATATTAAGTTTTTCCATACTTAAATTTTTTAAATGATAGAAAATGACCTTGAAGTTGTTAGTAGATAAAATTATATTTTAGCTCTGGTATTGTTTTAGCATTTTCCAAAACTGAACCAACTGAAGTATTGCTCAATGTTTTTTTATCAGTCGATGCAGCAAATGATTTCATATAGAATTCGCTTTTTTCTTTGCAGTCTACTAGCAAATATGGCCACCATTTATATTAATTTTAACCAAAAATTTGGTGTAGTAAAAGTTTTCAGCATTTTGCCTTCGAATTTCTAAACAAAAAAAATTTCTCACACTCTTTGAAAGCGCTTCAAAATCCTTTTAAACTTGGCAAGAAAAATGTGACGTTTTTTTACTCTGACTGTGTTTTGCAATCGGTCGAGACAACTTAACGAGCGTAAATGACGTTACCAAGCTCGCAGAGCTTAACATTCGTGTGTAAAATTGACCTCTTGCCTTTAACGAGTATTCCGTTCGGTAGCGCCTCTTAAAATACTTGTTATTAATGCGAGCGTGGAAATTTTTGCTATGCTGACCCAGATTTGTTTAACCAAGAACCTCAGCGGCCAGCGACATAATATAGATTTATCTTAAAAAAATTTAAATGTTGTTAGTGGTACGTTTGCTTATGATTGGAAAACTTTTTGTTCCAGCTTTTTCAAGCATAATTTACAACTGTACCGTATAAACATATAAACAGTATTTAAAATGCTGGATTTTGGAATCTGGAGCAGAACACATAGTCTAGGGAGGTGCCAATAAAAGCCCTTCTAAAAATGTTTACCCCTCCCTTAAATTCTTTGATTATCCTTTTACCTACTAGATATAAAAGGTCAAAACTGTGTCTGAATTATTAAAATATTTTTAACACGGCTAATTTCGAAGATTTAATTTAACCACCATTTTCGGAACCTAAAAAGTCGGAATCTGTTTAGTCTTTTGACTACGTCTTTAATTGTTTAGTTGATGAAATGGACAATTTTGTGATTTGTAAATAAATAGTTCGTTTGTTTTTCTTAATAATAAATTTTTTCTGTGCTTCTGTTGCAATACCAGCCGCGATTAATGGTCGGCTGGTATTAAGCTGAAGCGAAGAATTAAGAGCCGCTTATTTAGACGACTGGGTTAATCAACACAGCCTTTTTGGTTAAGTTTGTGCGTATAGCAAATTATTCTAAAAAATGAAACTGCGTAGAAGTAATTAAGTACTGATTGGACTTGACGCAACGGCGGCTGCCAGACCACCACAAAGTCAAGGACTACCAGCAAGCTCCTGCCTAGGCTGCACTCCAGGAAAATGGCCCTGACGTCACTGGGTTACCAAGTCACCACCAACGCGGTCTTCGCCACTGGCGGGAACTCCCGGAAGGAGGCGGCAACCGCTTTTTAATAGCAGAAGCCTATCAGAATGACTCTATACAGGGGAAATAGAAATTGAAGATTTATGCTTTTTGCTGCAAACTTACTTTTGACCTTTCTTACTGAACAACAGTGGCGAATCCACAAAAATTTTGGTGGGGAGAGGATGATAAAATTTATAATTACAAAATGTGTATAATAGGGTGGCTCTTATTTAAGGGTAAAAATATAAGCTGGAGTTTCTTTAGCTCTCCGCTTATAAATTGGATCCTTTTTACCAAAAATTCGTTTCAGCAAAAAAGTTTTTTGGTGAAAAGGATGAAGTTTGGAGCATTTTCATCATTTGGAGAATTTTGAGCATCTAAACTCCGGATGAAGTTTGGAGCATTTTGATTGTTGTTTAGGGGTGGTACAGTGGGTTAATTTTTTGCAAAGTTGCAAAATTATTAATAAACTTCAAAAATATGCATATATGTTATCAACTGGCATTGATAGTTGGTGTAAAGGTATAAAATGAGTAACGAGGGCTAAATGTATAGTAATTTGACGCGTAGGTTCGTGTTACAATTGTTTTGATTTGCCTTCATAAGCAGCTTGCGAGATAAAATCTGCTGTAATTCAGAAAAATTGGACACTCAAAATTCGCATTGTTTTGTTTTGTTATATTAAAGTTATTTTTTAGCATCTGGATAGGCTTTTCGATGTTCAGAAATTACTTGCAGTATCGAAATTGTAGCTGTTCTTCATCTTTTTTTAAGAGTTATTATATGACTGCTTAAAAGCAACTCCTCGCTCAGCATTTTCATTATGGTAACTCAAAATTTTTGACAATCAATTGCGCAATCAATTCAAAGCTCTCTATTTTTGACCAGAATCTAGGATCTTTGTGAATAAACTTGGAATCAAAGCAAAGTTCTTTAAAAAGTTTCTTTGTCTTGGGAATCTTTTTCATCATCGTCGTGTTATAGCTTGGCAACCATATGCTGCTTTGGTTCAAACAAAACAGCATCATCAAAAAAGCTAAAGGCAACTAGCTTATTAGACACAACAATGCAGATGTTTAGATATCATTTGGGATGTGGCATAGGAAACTCATTTGTTAGAAAGTACAAGAAGGGATTTTAGTAAAGCTAAATTCTGACGAAGTGTTTCAATTGCTTGATGAGCAATAAACCAAGCTTTAATATGTACTTAAATTGCAAAAACACACAGTTCCTTTTAATCTTTTTCCTTTGGATTAAAAGCATACGCTTTTGCAAGCGATTTCTGGTTCATGAGATGTTGTGCCAATGCTCTCCCACTAAAATTTGAATCCTTTGAAAAATGAAACTTTGAGCACCCATAATGATTTTAAAAGCTGCTGCTAAAAATGCTCCATAACATGATGGCGACAAGCTAAGTACAATAAGACTTTACCAAGTTTTTGTTTGAGAAAACGCAAGTGCCATTCGACTCCCATTGCAGTAGTATCAAATAATAATGATGCCACTTCCTCAAAAATGTCCCAATCTTCAAATGCACTAACAACAGCTTAAGCCTGAACCAGTGCCGCAACTCGAACGCTGATCTGGGGGGGAGGGGCAAAATTTCTTTCTTGGGGGGCCAAAATTTTTGGGTTGGTCTACTTTTCTCCGAGTTCTCTATTGATCTCAAAAATACAACAACACCATCTTATGGAACTGCCGCAAGAGAAAGGGTAGTTTGGGCGGGCATGCAGGGCAGTTTGGGGGGTAGGGAGGCGGAATTTTTGTTTAGGAGGCGCCGCCCTCTTTTGGCCCCCTAGTTGCGGCTCTGGCCTGAACTTTACCAGTTTCCTAAGCTAATGCCGATTAACATTAAACCCATAGACAAGAACGGAAAGGCGATCTAAAGATTTTTTAGCTGTCAATTTTTCCAAAGGCTTACCATTCCAATGAGCTTTAAGTGGTGTTTTGGTATAAAACTTATTTAGTGGTTATGGAGTTGGTCGCTTTGGTGAAGCATCTTCCATCATATTTGGCAGAATATCATCAGCACTAGCCTGACAGAGTCCAATCTCAAACCTTCTCGTGCTATAGCGTGGAAACAGTAAAAACACTGGGGAATTGAGGCAATGGCAACCGGCCGATAAAGTTGGGCGAGGTTGAGGAGTGCAGGAATTAGCAACCAGGCAATAGCGCAAGCGGAAGCCTGATTTTGCGAAGTCCTGCCTTCTAATATTCAGAAGCTTGACTTAAAGGCCAACAGGAGGTTGCTGGCTGACATGGAAACCGGCGGTGATGGACCAATATTGAGGCGGAATGTCAATGCGAGTACAGGGTACAGCGGATAAAACGCGCTGCCGTGTCGCAGCCACAAGATAGAAAGGATGCTGGTCCTAGTCTAGCCAACATAGGACTTCGTGTCCATCAGCTTGTAAAAATCCCCATGCACCTGTAGTTCCAGATGGCACCAGGGTAGGGGTCTACAGCTGTATTGGGGGGGGGGCTCTGCCGAGGCCAGTGCTCCAGAGATAAGTTTGTCAGATGAAGTGTTGGTGTATCGTTATTGGCAGAAATGGCAGTTAGTGGCCTCCTGCTAATTTGGATAATCTGGTCTTCGGAACTTTTCCTAGTTTAAAGAAAACCAACATTATGACTATGTCTTACAGTATATCATTAGATCAAGTAAAGCAACACGGATCATACCGCTAAATTCAAAAGAAGTGGCACAGTCACAACCAAGAATCATTGAGTTCTTGAGTGACAATGCCGACAAAGATAATACTCGGCTATGTGCGCCCTCTAGTTCAGATGCCGAAAAAACATCAAATCTGAACTCTCAAGTTGAGAAGGTTCCTTTGCTAAAGAAATCGGTCTCAGAAGCTGAGGGTACAGCAAAAATGGTATAGTCGGTTGTGAAACCGAACACCATCCCAACTTCCCCGGTGGAACCTCAGAATCCAAGCAATTTCTTGGAAGTTGCTTGCAAGTCTAAGGTGAAGCGGGAGGAAAAATTAAATAAAGCCATTACGGCACCTAAGTTATCCTTACATAATCTAGAGTGTTGGCAAATCAACCTACACAGATGTAAAGCAGCAAGCTATAACATGTGTGAAGTTACTAAAAACGTACGTTCCGGGTTAGTGTTAGCTCAAGAACCATGGACGTATACCACTAAAATCAGAAGTAAGCTACAAGACTGGAATCTCTTTCAAGGTATTGAAACGGGTAATCGTCCTCGGGCGTGCATTTATGCTACTCCTGATCTCTGTTGTTCTCTAATCCCGATGTTTTCAAATGAGAATGTTGTGGCAGTTAGAGTTAAAAATGTGTGCCCAAGCGGTAACAGTTTTGTTTTCGTATCAGCATACATGGCAGCCGAAGAACCAGCTCCGCCCAATTTATTGAGGGATCTGTTAGTCTTCGTAGAAAATGAACAAATCCCTACTATTGTAGGAACCGATGAAAATGCATATGACACTATATCGGGATCCTCCGATATAAACCTTCGAGGAGAGGATCTGCTGGCATATTGTGCTAGTGCAGACCTGAATTTCTGTAATGTGGGTAATAAACCAACATTCAGATCTGAAACGCGTGAAGAGGTTCTGTACTTAACCTTAGTGAACCGGTGTGCATGGGACCGAGTAGTTGGATGGCATGTTAGCAACGTGTCATCATTCTCAGATCACATGTATATTAGGTTCCAGGTTGAAAGCAAAATCTGAAAACAGGCTAAAATGTTTCGTAATGTTCGTCGTACGTACTGGAACAAGTATGTAAACGAACTCGAACAAAAATTAAATGAATGAATTTTACCACCAGTACCAGTGCCTTCCTCAAAAGAAGACATTGATGTGCAGGCAAACAAGGTTCATTCCGTTATTGCTAACCCATACGAAGCTGCTTGCCCTATGCGAAAGTCGCTTCGTAAGAAAGATAACATTTGGTGGAATTCTGAGCGAACAAGCCTTCGAAAAGAGGCTCGCCGAGCTTGGAGAAAAGCTATTAAAACAAAACAAGAAAAAGATTGGGAGGCTCAAAAGCTCGCCCTCTCCTACTTCAAAAAATTTGTCAGAAAAGCAAAGCGCGATTCATGGCATTGCTTAGTAGAGAGTATGAATGGTCAAACCCCAACGGCTCGGCTGGTTAAGATTATTCGAAGGAATGAAACGGTGCGTGTTAGCAACGTAATTAAACACAACGGAGAATTCACGAAGTCTCCACTAGAAACTTTGAACTTTCTGCTTGATATCGTATCACCGGGTAGCCACCAGACAGAAAATCATGCAACCAGGTCCGACTTAGTGGACAACCCATTCATGAGACCTGAAGACACTGAAATGATTGCAAACAGATGTTCATTCGCGCGTGTGGAAGCAGCTATTAACGAATTTCAATCATTCAAAGCACCATGGCCAGACAGGCTCTATCCTGTGCTGTTACAGAAAGGTTGGAATCAACTGAAAGGATATTACTACGTCATTTTTCAAGCATGCCTGAGACACAGCTACCGTGTTTCCCCGATAATAAGACCTACCCGCAAAATAAGACATAGCGTGATTTTTGAGGATGATTTTAATGTAAGCCCTACCCTTAAAATTAGCCCTAGTTGAGAGCGGCAGAAAAATTCTGCGTGAAATTGAGTTACCTGTGAGCGAAAACTCCGCTGCAATTTTGGAAACTGATGACTTGCAAGACATTCCAGAGGATGATGATATGATTGTTCTTGAATAAATTGTTGTTAATGAGTTTCTGAATAAAAAACATGTTAATGGCAAGTAAATGTAGATCTTTTTTCGTAATTTCTGTTTATTTAAAATCTCGTAATTTTTACTTTGTAACTTCATTTTTTGATATATCAAAATAATACATCCCCCGAAAATAAGCCCTAGTGCCATATTTTGGAGTAAAAATTAATATAAGCCTTGTCTTATTTTCGGGGAAACACGGTATGTGCCATTGGCATGGAAAGAAGGCAAAGGTATATTTCTCCCTAAACCCGGAAAGGAAAGCTATTTTGAAGCTAAATCCTTCCGTATGATCACTTCAACTTCCTTTCAACTGAAATGGTTGGAAAGACTAATTCTGTATCATATTAATAAAGATAATAACGTGCAGGCAAATCTTTCTGCATCGTAATATGGATTTCGTGCTGGCGTTTCTACGGAAACTGCTTTGCATGAATTTGTGCGCCGTGTAGAGCATTGCCTCGTTAGAAAAAGCCGGCTTTGGGTATTTTCCTGGATATTGTCGGTGCCTTCGACAATGTCACCTTCCGTAGCTTTGTTGCGGCTCTGCGAGGGCTGGGTATGTCTATTGTCTAAGATTCTCACCTCATGAATAGAGAATTTGCTAAGACATCGCACAGTCCAAGTAGAATTATATGGTGATAAAGTTAAAAGGGAAGTAGTGAAGGGGAACCCACAAGGTGGTATCCGGTCCACTTTTCTGTTAAATGTGTCTTTAACAACCTGTTGCTAGAGTTACGCAGCAGGGGCTTTTATGTTCAAGCCTATGCCAATGAGTGTTGGTCACTGGTTCTGACATGCTTTGGATCAGAGGTATGGCTCAGAAAGCAATAAATATTGCTACAAACTGGGCTTCGGATCAAGAGCTACAATTTAGCAGCAAAAAAACTGAAATTATACAGTTCACTCACAAACGGAATCCAGATTTGGGTCCCTTGTCAATGAACGGTTTAAAACTTGAACTTTCCAAGGAAGCAAGGCTGTTAGGTGTTACTCTGGACAGCAAGCTAACTTGGAAATCACATAATACCCGAATTACTCGCAAAGCAACTACAGCATAAATGCAATGTAGACAAATTGTGGGTAAAACGTGGGGAATAAAATCATCTATGATGAAATGGATATACACAGCTATGATACGTCCAATCATGTCGTATGCATGTGTGTCCTGGGCTGGCGGTCTCAACAAAAAGTATTTAGTGAGGAAACTCACGAAGGTGCAGAGACTTGTTTCTCTGATGATTTCATCAGCTTTTCCTGGCACCCCTACTGGTGCTCTGGAATTGCTTAACATAAATCCCATTGAGGAATTCTTATTGGCTGAGGCAGTGCGAGAGTTATACAGAATCACTGTTAGTGGGCTCTGGCATGTCAATCCAATTGGTTCTTTTGGGGAAACGAAAAGCCATGTTGATGTTTGCTATGAGGCAAGAAGACTCTTACGTCTGCTGCAAATGCCAGCTGACCGAATAAAGAAAACAAAGGTATTTGAGAGAAATTTCGAATGTCAAATTACGAATAAAATAATGCTATCAGGTTTGAAAGCGTTCTAAATCAGAACACTATCAAGGTTTACACTGATGGTTCGAAACTAAATGGGAGAGTAGGTGCGGTTTCTATACAAAATACCCAAACGACTCCCCAAAACAAGTATTTTTCCACCTTGAAATTTACAGCACTGTGTTCCAGGCAGAAGTCTTAGCTATTTCAGAAGTGGCAAAGAACCTGCTTTTGGAAAAAATGCACGATCAAAATATTGTGCTGGTCGATAGTCAAGCAGCTACCAAAGCACTCATAAAGTGCACTGTTACATTAATTACAGTGCTCAACTGCATCAGAAACCTAACTTAGTTAGGTAAACAAAACCACGTCAGTATTGCCTGGATTCCTGGACATGCAGCGCAGTAGCGTAGCCAGGGGGAGGCGAGGCTATAGCCCCCCCCATTGGCATTTCCACCAAAATGCAGAATGGGAAAAACACTATGTTTTTAGCACTTTTGAGACTGTTTTATGCACTGGAGTGGACTAAATAGTGATTTAAAACAGCTTTTGAAACATATGTTCAGGGGGGGGGGGGGTAATTTGTCAAAAATAAAACTAACAAATAAATGAAAACTTTGAAAAATGGTAAGAAATAAGCAATCAAATTTGATCGCAAGTGTAAAAATGCTAATCATAGGTGTCATCAAGAAATATACCACAAACTGAGGAATAAGGGGGGGGGGGGGCTATTCAGTATTAGTTCATTACCAATCATTTCTCTCATTTCTCTTTTCATTAGCCCCCCTCCCAATTATTTTTCTCTATAAACTGTATACGAAATAGAGATCATTCCGTGTGAGTTTTATTGAACAATTCGATTTTATAATTTACCAAGATCTAAACAAGAGAACCAACATTTTACCATTTGCCACCTCCCAAATAGCCCACGTATGCCACCACTTTAATCATGTTTGCACTGCCAATTTCTAAGCCACGTTTTAAATGCATTATTATTTAATCAAAATAGCTCTAAAATGAAGTTATTTTTGCAAAAAAATGCAAGATTTTCGAGCGCTGGGGGCTCCGCCCCCAGACCCCCATTGGCCGGCGGCGGCTGGGGACTTTGCCTCCAGAACCCCAAAACAGCCACCCCCATTGCGAATTTCTGGCTACGCGCCTGCATGCACGAGTATATGGTAACAAAGTGGCATACTATATAGCCAAATCAGGATCTAAATCAAAAATACATGGTCCTGAACCTTTTATTACAGTCCCGTGTGCCAGTTGTGTTAGCACGGTTAAGGACTGGTCCACTGATAGATGAAAATCTATGTGGAATAGCGGGAAAGACTGCTTGATGGTGAAGGAGTCTGTAGGTTGGACGTCTTCACGACTAACAATACGTCTCCTTAACATTAATAGGCCTCAATTAAATAGAGTAGCGCAAGTTTTAACTGGACGCTGCAATCTTCTACGGCACAAAAAAACTACAGGTGTGCTGAGTCTTCTTTGTGTCCAAAATAGAGTCTAGAGGATAAAACACCAAATCATCATGTTAGCAATTGCAAGCTTTACCAAGATACAGTATTCGTGTTAAATATTTTGGTATCGCCAAAACCACTGTTCACAATTTGGTAACGAAATGTAACATCAACAAACTGGCTACTTACTTAAAGGAAGCTGGAAGGCTTTCTGAATTCGACCAGTAACCAAGAAAAACAACACTAGCATAGCAGCTACAGTTGCTGTGGGCCCAAATGAGGCCTACGCAATGTGTAGGTGGACTTTACCTAACGGTAGCAGATTCGCTTGCACTGCTGCCCACTAATAATAATAATCATCAGCACTACTGTTTTGATCCTTTGCGATCCATACTTTCAGAGCAGCTAATTGCTGATATATGAGAAAAAAATGCGAATTACGCATCTACTTTTACAGTACAGAAGAAGGTGTTGGAAAATAAGCTCGACCACCTACTTTGATGCATTTCTGTAGTGTTGGCAATAGAATCATAATAATGCCCTTCCGTCAGCTGTAAGTTTATTTGCTTATAATGATACAGAATAAGAATATTTAAACATACTTGTACCACCTCTAAATATTATTTAAAAAGTCTAAAATTTTTCGTGGTGTGTTTTTTCTATAAATGGATTTATTTTGCAGGCGGAGAACAACTTTTCAGACTTTTTAAAATAAGGGCCACCCTAGCGTATAATCTCAAAATTTAGGATGTTTATGACAAATGTTCTTGACCTCGCGCAAGCTTGTTGGGCATACTTTTGGTCAGACGCTCAGCCAGAAATCTGCAATGTGGGAGAGCTGTTACGGGGGTGTGGCATGGAAACCCCAGCCATCGAAGGCAGTTGGAGGTTTGGGGGCAAAACCCTCAGCTGCCGGAGGTACTGGGGTCTGGGGGCTAGCGCTTGAAAATTTTGTATTTTTTGGCAAAAATAACTTTGTTTTAGGCTAATTCTGATAAGCATTAATGCTATACTAAAACAAGGCGTAGAATTTAGCAGTGCAAAAACATGATTATACTAGTTGCATAAATGGGCTATGTGGGAGGTAGCTATTGCTAGAATTTCAGTTTTTTATTTACAAGCTGGTAAATCAAAAAATCCTGTACCTTTAGTTCAATAACACTCTCAAGGAGTAATCTATTTCGTCTATATTTTATATAAAACGATATACTGTAATTAGGAGGGCTAATGGAAGGAAGTTTGAGAAAAGTGATTGGTAATTAACTACCAATAAATAGTTCCCCTCTCTTGTTCCTGAGCTTACATAGTGTTTAATGATACCTATGTTAAGCATTTTTTAATAAGCGATCAAAATTCAATATCAATTTTTTTGCCATTTTTTCTAAGTTTTTTGTGGTTTATAAGTTTTAGTTTTGATAAATTAGTTCTCCCCTAAATAAACATTTTAAATTATGCGTTGAATCATTTTTTGAGTCTATTGCACAGCGCAAATACAGTTTTAGAAGTGCTAAAACCTTGGTATTTTCCTAATTCTGCATTTTGATCTGCAGTCTAATGGGGGAGAGAACTACGCTCCCCCCTAGCTACGCTACTGTTTTTGATCTGTCCGATCCAAAAAACTTTGTATGAAATAAATTTTTAATTTAACCAATGCAATTAAAATTAAAAGAATAAAATGTTCTTTCATCTTTCCTGCTTCAAAAATCGCATTTATTAAACTTTCGCCAACATATCTGCATCCACACATAATGAGTAAAAACTATCTGCATTGAACTTGGATATTCCTATTGGCAGAAGTCTATTCTGTTCAAATGTTCATTTAACATACCGTAAGTAACAATGCGACAAAACTACTTTCCAGAAGACATTTTATTTGATGTTCTGTCCAGGCACGAATCAGGGGAGGCAATTGCCCCCCAAAATTTTACTTTGTCCCCGAAAATAATTTGAGTTTAACGTCATTTTGAACAATATTTCATCCAACATACGCATGTGCAGTACTTAAATACGTTACTTCACCCCCCAAAAAGTTCACTTTGCCCACCAGATGATTTCACTAAAACTTCATTTTGACGTATGAGTCTGGCAATTGCGTGTAAAATCAGCTTTTAACTCCATGAAGACGTTTTTTTTTCGGTGTTTACCGTAACTTTTGGGTAAAATCAGCTTATCATTCGATGCAGAGCTTTTTTGTAGGTCTTCACCGTAAATTTGGGGGCAAAATCAGCTTTTCATCCTGTTCTTGAATCGAGATCGCTTCCAGCACAAAGCCATTGTCCCCCAAATTTTCACTTGCTCCCCCGAAATTCCTTTCTGGCTACGTGCCTAATTCTGTCAAATAGACACATTTTTTGTGCAAAACCGCACTACTGTATTGCGTGAGGCTTGATCAAAAACGCAGTATAACTGAACTTCTGCTATGTTCCTATGCCTTTATCGCTGAAAAGTGCAAGTTGTGAATTTTGCTAATTTGGCGGTTTCAAATAAATCGGACCCGTAAGAGACTAATTGAGACTTCGCACGAGCGTGTAGTACCTTTGTTTTTGTTCGCAAATTTTGGCAGATATGGATTGATTTTAATTGCTTATAGTAACTAGCAAACGATAAAACCTAAAAAGCGGAAATTTAAAGCCAACATCAGAATTAATGAAAGCGTCATGTGTGCCAAGTTTGGAAATCTGGGTCTCGTGATTGTGAATTGAGACATAAAAAAGCTGAAATTTGGACACAATGTGGTTGCTTATGAATGCTTTATGCAAACCCAGTTTAAAGGCGCCTGGTCTCATGACCAAAATTTTTTGCAAGCCGAAAATGGGCAAAAAGTTGAGTTTGAACCGGCATGTCTCGGTAATTACCGATGTTGGTAAAAAATGGTTTGTGGTTATTGAGCACACTATTTACCACCATTTTTTTGGTTATGTTCACTTACCCCAACTTGAAAACCATTTTTCTTGTTTTGCGTTTGTTTTCTTACTTTTTTTTTCTTTTTCTTCCGCCGCTATTTACTTTTAAACCGCTAAACATACTGTATCCAAAGCGATTGAAGATATCATGGAGGACTAGTGTGCGACTAAAATCGGGGGTGCCAAGTTGGGTGGATCCCCCTCAATCGGGTCGTCCAAAATTTTGAACGTTTAAACCGGTGCAACTAAATGGATTAAAATTTCAGAATGAATAGATATGAAAAATAAACTAAACCTAACAAAAATTGGGGGTTTCAAAATAGGGGGTTCCTCCCCAAACGAGCCTTCTAAAATTTAAACTTTTTAACCTTTTAAGCTAAACACATGGAATGCTGAAGTAAAGTAAATTTAAGGGAAAGATAAAATTTGAAAAATTTTGGGGTCCCAAAATTGGATTTTCTCCCTTAAAACGGGGCTGCCAAAGTTGGAACTTTTTAACCACTCATGCTAAGCACTCGAAATTTTTGGTGTAGGTATAAAGAAAAGATAAAATTTGACAAAATTTGGAGTTACCAAAATAGGGAGTTCCCCTGAAACGGGGCTGCTAAAATTTTGAACTTTTAAACCGTTAAAGGTAGTGACGCATCTATCTTTCGCAATGGGTAGATATTAGAAATAAGCAGTACTTAAATTGTAGGGGGGACGCGGGGGGACACGTCTCCCCATTGAGAGTTAGCATCTCCCCATCGTGATTTAAGCGTCCTCCCATCGAGAGTTGAGCGCTGGTTGACCAGAGGAAAAATAGTCAGCCCGGACTAAAAGATCCTACTAGTTTCCTGCCGAAAATAATCGCAAATTGCGGTGAAGACCTTTTTTTTGGTCTTCACCTGATTTCGGGGAAACATGACTTCAATTTCCGGCGAAGACCTTTTTCTTATTTTTGGTCTTCATTCAATTTCGGCGACAGAAATACATCATTTCCACTAAACTTTTTGTGAAGTTGGTCAAGGCTGCAAAAGCGTCCCCCCACGCAAAATTTTACAATTTAAGTACTGGAAATAAACTAAACCTAACAAAATATGGGGGTTCAAAAATGGGGAGTGCCCCCAAACAGGATCTTTCAAAATTCAGAATTTTGAACATTTTGAGCTGGAAATATAAAGTGTTTAAAGTAAGCAAATATAAAAGGAAGATATAAAAATTTAACTAAAATGGGGGTGTCCCTTTGAAACGGGTCCGCCAAAATTCAAACTTTTTAACCACTGATGTTAGACAGAAGAAATTTTCAGCGTAGGCCAATATAAAGAAGAGATAAAATTGGACAAAATCTAGGGTAGCAAAATGAGGGCCCTTTTTAAACTTTGAACCAAATTTTTGAACCGCCAAGGCCAGGGGTGCAAATCTTTGTTGAGCATTGGGGGGAATAATTTGCAATTTTACCCCAATTTTGCCCTATTTTCAACATTGGGGGGATGAACTTCGACCACGATTTTTTTAGGTGAGCAAATTAAGTGAAGAACAAAAAAAAAGGTCTTCACCAAAAATGGAACACTTTTTTCCCCGAATTCAGGTGAAGACCAAAAAAAAAAGATCTTTACCAAAAATGGAACCAGGCGCGTAGCCAGAAATTCGCAATGGGGGGTGGGATAATTTTTGGGTCTGGGGGCGGAGTCTCCAGCCGCCAAAGGCCAATGGGGGCTGGGGGCAAAGACCCCAGCTGCCGGAGTCTGAGGGTCTGGGAGCGAAGCCCCCAGCCGCCGGAGGCACAGGGGTCTGGGGGCGGAGCCCCCAGCGCTCGAAAATTTTGCCTTTTTTTGCAAAAATAGCTTAATTTTAGAGCTATTTTAATAAAGAATAATGTTTTTAAAACGTAGCATAGAAGTTGGCAGCGTAACATGATTCAACTGGTTGCATAAATGAGCTATGTGGGAGGTGGCTAATGATACCATTGTAGTTTTCTTGTTTACATGCTGCTAAATCACAAAATTCTGTTATTCAAGAAAACTCACTAGAAGTAATATATTTCGTTTATATTTTATAAAGAAAAATAATTGGTGGGCTAACGGAAAGATATTTGAGACAGGCGCGTAGCCAGGATTTGAAAAAAGGGGGGAGGGCTTTTTTGAAAGAGTGAGACAACTGCAAGCGACCTTGATCCGAATTTTCATTGTTCCTGTATCAGAATCACACGGATTTTTCGGCCAAAATTGGAAATTCAAACGGTTTTTCAGCCCAAAAACTTGTGATCTCCAAAAAAAAAGGTCTTCACCGAAATTGAGACGGATTTTTCGGCCAAATTCGGAAATTCAAACGGTTTTTCAGGCCGAATCACGGCAACTACTTTGCAGCTTTGGCATCCAAATTCCTTTGGGGGGGCTGTTTTTATTTTTTCAGCAAAAATCGGCCTCAAAAGCGCCAAAAACGTGCGATTTTGTATACTTTACAGGCCAATGGAGGGGAGGGGTTTGAGCCCCCCTGGCTACGCTACTGATTTGAGAGAAGTGATGAGTAATTAATTAATACTGAATAGCCCCCCTCCCCCTTATTTCTAAGTTTATAATATATTTGTTAATAAAACCTATGTTTGGCATTTTTACATTTGCGATCAAATTTGATTGCTTATTTTTGGACATTTTTTGAAGTTTTCATTGATTTGTGACTTTTATTTTTGACAAATTAGCCCCCCCTGAATTTATGTTTCAAAAGATGCTTTAAATCACTTTTTAGTCCATTCCAGCTCAAACAACAGTCTCAGACATAGCCGTAGGAGGCAGGGGGCTGGGGGGGCCGTCGCCCCCCTCATTTGGTACAAAACGTCAAAAATTCCGGCAAATAGTTGTTTTATTTGGGCACACCAGTGGCGAAAAACCGTCTCAATTTCAGTGAAGACCTTTTTTTTTTGAGTACACCTCTTCATTTGGACAGAAAAACCTATTAATTTTTCGTGCAAAACTCAATGCATCAAGTCATTTTTTATTAAGTCATTTTTTATAAGTCATATTAAGTCATTAAGTCATTTTTATAAACTCAATGCATCAAGTCATTTCGTGCAAAACTCAATGCATCAAGTCATTGCCAGGGGGGCGGGAAGGGCTATAGCCCCCCCGCCCCCCCTGGCAACGCTAATGAATGGAACACTTTTTCCCCGAATTCAGGTGGAGACCTGCGCTCAGATGCACACCAGAGTCAAATTATTGGAAGGGATGCAGATGTAGACCACACTCAAATTATTGGGGGGATACAGTCAAATTATTGGGGGGGATATATCTCCCCATTCCCCTGGGTTTCGGCACCCCTGGTCAAGGCCCATTTATACAGAGTGCGAACTCGAACTTGAACTACATGGAAAAGCAGGCGATTTTCCGCGCGAAGTGCTGTTCTAATGGAAAGCGCTTTTTTGCAAAAAACCGCAATATGTTTCATATTAAAACTTAATCATTTGTCCTTGTAAATTATTAAAATTAACAAACTATTGATTATAAAGACCGTTTGTTTGTCATAGCGAATTCTATCATATTGCAGAAGTTGTAGTCTATTTGAAATTTTGATTCCGATTAATTTTGAGAATATTTTAACTGACGGCATTTAAAAAAACAACATTAATTACAGGAGAGCAATCACTTTTTTGTTCAATGTCATTTAAGAAAACAGCGCTTACAGTTCATTAAAGAAAACAATTCTTTATTTGTTTACCACCATAACTGATTTTTCAATATGCAATATTAAAAAAAAAACAATTCAATAAAAACACGAGCCAAATTAAAAAAACAAAAATGATACCTTCTATTTATAGTACTGTATCGTGACAAAATAGTAACTATGCATCAACAATCATTGCCACTGGATTGCACTATTTTGCTAAATAATCAGGATCAATAACAAAAAGAAATGTTTAATCAAGCAAAAATGAGCTTGAGTCCGATAAAATTTAAGGACAGATGAAGTTAAAATTTGTGAACATTGAAAAAACCGTCACCTTTGACCTAAATTTATTAGTTCTTATACAGAAAAAGAAAAAATTGTACTTCATTATTGATATTTAGACCGACAAGATTTATGCATCTGAAAAACAACGAAAATGATATTATGAGAGAATAGGAATTAAAAAGTTTTTGAATTTTACCAAAAGAGTAACCTCGACGTTAGCATAGTCTTTAATTAAAATTTCAGCAGGAATTTAAGAGGTCGAAAAATCGAGCGTTTCGCCGGTTGAAATTAATTTCAAACTTTTTGCAATGTCAATTGTTTATTGCAGTAAATATAGAACGCCAATATATTTTAAGAAAATCTTTTTCGATAAATGTGTATGCCCGCGTATATTACATCACATAGCTGCGTTCCATTACATTACAATGTTTTGTTTGGCTGTATCGCAGTGAGTGCCTTAGTATACGTGGTGACGTCGCCTAAATTGAGAGCGCTGATTGGTTGAACACAAACGCCGTCGCGAATGCCGCCTAAAAATTCGCTCTTGAGGCTATCTACGCGATTTTCCGCGCAAACTGAATTTCGTTCGTGTTCGCGTTTGCGCTCTCCTTAAGACCTAGATGGATCGAATTTTCAGAACGGGTCGATGTTAAAAAAAAAAAGTAAACTTAAAAACTAAACAAAATCATTAACTAAATACACAAAACAGCATCAAAGACGTAATGATAAAAAAAAATTTGTGATCGAAACACGAAAAAAAAAAATCTAACTCAATCTAACGTCGAAACATTCACCTTGCAAGTCCCTAAATATCGCTTGCGATGTCATACTCTACTGTAGTTGAGCTTAATGGCTTCGATAAATTTGAGCCACATGACTGAGTTTTTTTTTCACAACTCTGTCACCTGTGACGTTGAAAAAGCCTACTTTTTCTTATGGCTCAAGGTTTTTGAAGAATTTATGTAAGGAATTTCAGTGGTAAATAATAAATTTAATAATTATACAGCGTGTGTCGAAATTAGGGTTCCTCAGGCTACCGCTTGCATGAAAATTCATGAAAATTTTGTCATTAGACTAATTCGAAATTCATGAACGTAAGTTGCAACTAAACTATTATGGTTTTCAAATTTCTTCCACTTGCAAGTCGAGTAGCTGAGTTCTCAGCACCTCTCACTTTCTAAGCAAATCTTCACAAAGCATGCTGGCCAGTCATCTCGAAAGATCTTGTTAATTAAAAGGCATACAAAAAACTGCAATGGCTTAGGCTACCAAGTTATTCTCATCGACCAGTGACAACTTGTGAGTGAAACATTAACAAGGGAAAATAAATTTTGATTCTCCTCCTCTTTTTTGCAGTTTGCCAAATTATACCACTTGAAAATGACGGCTATGTTTCATAAGCATGAACGATTTAGTAACAAACTTAAATAAATGCCTGTAGCAAATTTCCATAATTTTAGCACTTTTTTGTTTTAGTTTATGCTGTTGAAGACTGTCGAATTTTTGTTGAGGCTTTAATTTCGAAACAACCTGTACACCAGTACTCTTATGTTGAATTGCGATGCGAAAGAGCGTTTTCAGAATCATACATGGCTGTGCGTTTTGTTGACATAACGAAATTCGCTTGTGAGTCGCTGAAATTTCAAAGACCGCTTTATGTTTTTTTAAATGGAGTGAAAAACTGTTAAGAACTCGTAAAAAGTACTGAGATTTGACGTCGTATTGTAAACTGTTATGCGTGCTTTTCAAATGACGTTACTCGATGAATTTTAATAACTTCGAGAGATTTGAATTTTGAATTGGAATAACCATAAAGCGATTTAACGTAGTGAAACAAAATTTAAAAGGGGCGCATTTAAATTATTGATCTGACTATCAACGACCACGTTTTTTAAAAATTCATTCAAATCAATCGGGTCACTATTTTAAAGCTTAATAAAGTTTAGTAAAAGTCGGATAATGCCTCGAAGTCCCCAAATATCGCTTGCGATGTCACTTACTAGTTTCTGTTTTGTAAAAAGTTCATCTTAAAAATAACATTTTCCTGCCTCCCCTCCATGCCTTCTGAAATTATATCACAGTCACACTGCTTCTCGAGTTTTCACTGATTGTTTTTTTTTTCAAAGAAGTTTGATATTATTCATATGCACGTTATGTTTAGGCTGGTGGGGGGGATGCATCCCCCCCTAAATCCGCCACTGCTAAACAAGCAAAATCTAAACATGTGTACCTCAGAAAAAGAGCCCGACTGAAACACATAGAACTATCTAAATAAATTGAGTTATTCAATGGGTGGGAGGCAATTATAAATGACACATCAAAGCACCATTCGTCACACTAATTCGAGAGAAAAACTGTTCAGACAGCAAGCATTGGTTTTGGTGGTGATTTACTAACTGTCTTAAACAGTGTGGTAACTTTCAACATGTTTTCAAGAAAATTTGCGACACTTTAAGCATGTTCTGACAGTAATAAAATGGCTCGTTTTAGTTACGTCTTCAGTTAACGAGGGCAAATTGTGATCAAAAATGCCAAAAGTTGCGAAAGATAACAAATTGCTCACAAGATATAATAACTGGCACTATACTTATCAGAAAATTTGTGGCGTTTGGACTACAGAATTAGAATTGGCTTTATTAGGCCGCTGTCACTGATTACTCAGAAAAGGATCGGGTTTGCTGAGGCCTGCAATCAAAGATCTGTGTAGATTGTAGAACGAACGCGTCCCGATGCAGTCGACCGGCTCGGTTAAACAACCTATCAAGTTACACTTTGGGCTGACTTATTAACCAATTTATTCGATTAAACTTTAACTTGTGGCTACGTTGGAGTCTGACGCTACATCATTCCCCTCTCTTTGCGCTGGTTACGACCCTTCAACGTCTCCAACCAGCGCACGAGAGATCGTCCAGCATTCCAACGTCATGGCGTGCCATTGCAACAACCGTTTCCAAAGGACGCGTCCCAATGCAGTCAACCGTCTTGGTTGAACAGCCTATCGAGCTATTCTCCGAGTTGAATTAATAACCAATTGATCCGATAAAACTTTAACTTGTGGCTACGTTGAAGTCTGACGCTACCCAGACAAAGATCAGGATAATTTTGTTACAAGTATTTTGCTGGGATGTATTAACCGATCTCTATAGAAGTCTGCCAATTGTTTTATTAAGTTGTTTTAAGTATGTTGCAACTAATGAGTAATCTTAGCCAAACTATTTGTTTTTGCGTAAACATATGCAATACTGTTTTGCTGATTTCAATAAAGTTTGCCGGTTTAAATGGAAATAAGTCCAAATTGACTGAAGCATCACAATGGCAAAAGCAACTTTTCCACACGAAAGTCTTTTATTGAACATATATAGTTTACGTCCATTGTGGGGCCTACAGTACAATTGTTCTCATAAGTGTGTTTTCAAAACAATTGTATATCGCTCATGCTTGAATGGCAAAAATGCTAAACAAACTAGAAAAATAATGAAGTGAAAAGCTGATTGAAAAAATGTATTTCATAGTCATTCATTCAAATCTTATAACGCCAAAAGTCAAAAAGTAACTTTATGTTTCACAGAGGTCACGCACTTACACTTAATTTCACTAGCTATTCCCAAACGCATCGACTTTTAGAGCAAAACAAGATTTTACAATTTAATCTAAAACTAAAAATCGCAGTTCAGCCTGCCATTAATAGTCGCCACTCGTTAGCTCATTCGATAGCGCCCTGAAATGAGCATAAATTAAAAAAAAAGAAAACAAGTTACGTCATCTTCTTCGATTAGCAGTCTTACAACCATAATTACGTAGTTACTAAGCTAGCATTCACAAAAAATTGTAAGCGGACAGAATCATCATTTACATATGTGAACAAAAATCACAAATCATCAACCAAAGCGATTAGCAGAAGTATCAAAATTCGGATTTGGTAGTATGTAGTTCAGGCCTGCACAACTAGCTGACAGTCTAAGGGCCATTACAACCCAGGCCTACTAGTCGCTGGCCGCACGCTTTTGCAGTTGTACCTACCACCGGTACCGCGAAACGTCTTTTAATCGTGGAAAAGTAAAAAAACAACCGTTACCTCTTTACCTGCATGCTAAAACACTTCATTGTTGTTTTTTGATACTTAGTGGCAGGAAAAACTTAAGATTACTGTTTCATTCATCTTTTATTAGGGTTGTAACCGTTATCGGCTATTTTGTAGAAATACATACCTCTTCACGGCAGGGAGAAATCATAGCAAATTGTCGAAATGTAAAGTGCATTGCAAGCATTGACAATTATGATATCAATAAACACAAATCTTAGGCATAACGTTTAATATGAAATGTTACACGTTTTGTGGGCAGCAAGCTCATTCCAGTTCTATACGCACATACACATAATTGCACTCAGTACTTAAATTGTAGGGAGGACGCGTCCCCCCATCGAGATTGCGCGTCCCCCAATCAAGATTGGAGTGTTGGTTTATGGGAGGAAAAAGTTACTGTTTTCGGCCGGAAAAACTGTTTGAATTTCTGATTTCGGCCAGAAAAAGCCTTCAGACTTCGGCGAAGATTTTTTTTTTTTCTTTGGATATCGCCTGTTTTCGGCCGGAAAAACTGTTTAAATTTCTGATTTCGGCCAGAAAAAGCCTAAGGACTTCGGCGAAGACCTTTTCTTTTCTTTTTTTTTTGAGATCACTTGTTTTCGGCCGGAAAAACTGCTTAAATTTCTGATTTCGGCCAGAAAAAGCCTTCGGACTTCGGCGAAGACTTTTTTTCTTTGGAGATCACTTGTTTTCAGCCGGAAAAACTGTTTAAATTTCTGATTTCGGCCAGAATAAGCCTTCGGATTTCGGCGAAGACCTTTTTTTTGTGTTTTTTTGAAAATTTGGGTCATGTTCGTTTGTGGAACGCACTCCCAAAAAATCCTGGCTACGTGCTTGTTCTTCAGCAAGGTTCAGTCAACGCTGGAAAAGCGTCCCCCCATGCAAAATTTTACAATTTAAGTACTGATTACACTGACACACGTAACAATACGACAAAAATAGATTGCTTAAAAGATGGTTGAGATTACATGAAACCATTTCAAGGGCCGCAATAAATAGATGAGGCCCGCGGGCCGTACGTTGTGCAGGCCTGATTTAGTTCATCTTTACTCTTATCTGTTAGATTTAGTAGTTCATAAACAGTGCTGCAACCTGCATTAGGCCTATAATTTTATTCTTTGTTGAAAAAACATTATGGAATTTGTGAATTGAGATGTCTAGCCACAAATTGATATTTTATTACACAGTGACAAGCTACTATAATGCTGCTACATCATGTTGATGGCTTGATGGAAGGGCGAGTGCGTTTGTCACTGGAACAGAAAGTTTGAAAAAGAAAAAGATAGACTTATAATAATATGAAGAACCAAATCGGACATGGAATTGCCAAGGTATAAATTGCTAGTCGCCACCACCCAATTTCAATCTATTAATTTTGTTACTGACTAAAGCATGTACATACAAATGCATATCCAAATCAAATGATAAATCATTAAAGTCAATAGAGTAACAGAGTTGGCTGCGAAGGAACCGTTATATCTTCGAGTCAGATATGGAACCGGTCAGAATTTTCTCAACCCGACCGGTAAATTTCAAAATCCACGCCGGTTGACCGGCCGGTCGACCGGTTTCTGATCGGCCCGGTCGACCGGTTTTTTTACAGAAGGTTTTTGTTCACTGTTTAATTCATCTAATAAAAGTTTTCGAAAGAGGGGGGGCATGGGTGAGGTGTTAAAATTTGTGACTCCGGACAGGGGTCTCAGAAAAAAAACGCAAAAAAACTTTTGCGTTTTTTGCGAAAATAACTCAGTTTTAAGACCTTTTTGGTTAAATTTCGATTTGAAAGATCTGTTTTGAGCAGCGCAAAGAGGGCACAAAATAAGCATAAAAAGAACTGGAGGGTACAAGCTAAATTATTAGACGTTCTTTCTAATGATATTACGCGTAAGGCCAAGAAAAAAAATTAAAATTTTTTAGCTGTTGGTGACAGATTATTTGCAATTTGGCAAGCAGCTAATACTAAACTGTTATGACATTGGCTAGAAAATATTCAACATATATTGTGCCCCAGCAGTTTGTAGAAATGCTGCTGCTTCAGAACAAGCCATGGCTAGTTAGATGCAAAAAAAAAAGAGCTATGCCTTTCTTGCCCAGTGTAGAGTGTGGTAAATTTAAGTGGAAAAAAGCTTTTCAAAGCGACAAGATTTTAGCATGTACTAAAAAATCTGAAATCTGCTCCACTTCTACTCTCAAGCTGATTAAAATGATGCTAAGATGCCAGGTAGCGTAAACCTCTTCCTCATGCATGCTTTATTATAATCTGTTTCTACGATTTTAACGTAGGCTATATTTTGCACTTTTCTGCTTTCTGCTATGTCCCAAAGGGGGGATGGCACAATGCCCCCCCTAAATACGCCCCTGGATATGTATGTCTTAATGGTCACAGCATATTAATCACAGCTTGAAACCATTCAACAAGTGTTTTCAAAAGGTGTGTGGTTTGTTACTACTGGTTTTTATAAAAACTTTTATTTATAATAGAATATATATGCATATTTCGGTTGGTGCTGAGATGTCTTTTAGTTGCAAGAAAGGAGAATTTGACCGGTGTTTCAACGGGCTTGACCGGTCGGTCAAAGAATCTCGACCCGACCAGTAACCCGACGGGCCGGTCGGGTTATTTACAAACCTATAGAAAATTTCTAATTTTGCTAACAAGAAATGCGTTACTGTTCTGAGGATGCTCCCCGAACTAGGGAGCGAAACGTCAACTTAAATGAAAATACATCGGAGAACGCAGCTTTGAATAAAAAGTTAAACACGTCAGAAAGGTTTACTTCGATGCTTGGGATCTCAAACTACAGTAGTATCAGAGTATTGCTTATGTTTTTAAATGTAACGCCGTGAAGATAACGTAAGACTGAGTCGAAATACGTTAGTATCTCTGGTTTGAGATCCCAAACATCGAAGTAAACCTTTTAAAGATATTTCTAAAATTTTTCAATCATGTTTACCAAAACTGAGTTTTTGATTGTAACTCTTTTTTATTGGTACGTTAACAATGATTCACTTTGCTTTTTTGCTGCAAACGTTTTTTCAACCCGATATATCCCGGAAACAAAACTTTTTAAAGATCGAAAAGCTGATGACGGTGAAAAATTTTTTCAAACAATGCTAAAGTTTTGACGTCGTTTTTTTGCCGTAAAGTTCTAAACCTTCCTGCGTTAGTTTACACTAGTGCGGTCGTTTGGTGTTTCTATTAGGTTTATACTGATACTTAATACATAAAGACAGATTGTGAGAAATGTCTCCTTGTAAAACAAATGATGAAACTTTACTTAATGAAGTAGAATTAGTATAGACATGGTCAATTACAAAGATGCAAGATGAGCAAATTCTGGTTGACTTGATGATAATTTGTGTGCATCCAATACCATTTATGGGATTTGCATAATTATCAATTGTTGGTGATTCGCCAATTTTGTCATAATGAATGTTATTAGAGTCCCCTAATACTAAATATCTTTGGTTGGACTTAAATGTTTTGAAGGATATGTACAAAGGCATCTTCAAAATGCTTAACCTGTTTGTTAGTGATATTTACGTGTCTGTGAACTGATCCTACTATTAATGTTTTCAGCCTTATTTATTTTCTAGATAAGATCAAGACACTTAAAAACATGCACATTGAGTTAAATTTTCTAAGTGACAGAAACGTAGCCAAAGAGGGGGGGCAGGTATCCCGGACCCCCAATTGAATTGCCATCAGTAATAAAAATGTGACAAAAAAGCCTACTGTTTCTTCAGTTTCAATTTCTTTTAGAGTTTTTTTGCGTACAACAGCAATTACCAATAATATTGACGACCAGGGGGCCTAGGCCCCTCGATTCAATTTTTGCAGACTAATTTAATTAAATAACCCCGGTGAAATTAAAGGTTTTTGTCCTAAAAGTTGCTACCTCAGACGCTCATCTAACCTTTTTATGAACGTAGTGCTGTAACCAAGGCCGGATTTACCATGTATGGCAGAGTTCCAGGGGCCCCGCGCTCAAATGGTGAGACTTTTTTTGGTCTTCACCTACTTGGCAAAAAGATGCTGCGAAAATTCCCGAAGTGCCAGGGACCTCGGGTAATAACATGGTTAGGAAGATTAACCATCTTTTGTACTATTTTTCAACATGAAAAATCCACCTCTACCTCGCTAGTTTTTACGCGACAAAATACTTTTAACAAATAAATTAGGCAGGGAAATGCTTATTGAACAAATTATTGGATTTTATTTGAGATGACCTGGGCCCCCTGGCCGTACGGCGTACATGTACTCCTACAACAGGTTATTTTCAAGAAAAAACATAAATCTTTAAGAAAAATTTTGAAGTGGATTATTATTTACTGCTAAAATACTGCAGGAGGCCATGTACCTATAACTTTCCCCTATCTGGGCCAAATCACTTACAAAATTTAACTCTAAAATGCACAATTTTAAACGTGTTTTGGACTTCATTTATAAGTAAAAGGAGGACTAAATAATTTAATTATTTCAATTGGCTTTCAAATGTTAAAAATCTTGTACTTTCAAATGGCTCTGAACGCGTGCGAAATGTGATCCAATGGCATTAAAATAGCTTTTTTTTTCCAAAAGATACTAAAAATCGCTTAGGGGCTGGGGGCTTCGCCCACAGATCCCCATAACCTCCGGCCCTAGATTCTTGTTTGTTTTTCGTTTGAGTTACACTATTTCGCTCACATATGTTTCCCAAGTTAGACGTTTTCACTTTTTACTTTGGGTTAAAGCCTTGTCCCCTAAGCAAAATCCTGGTTAACTGCCAAACCAAGCCACGGCTTTTGATCTTCCATTCTACGATATTTTTGTCTCAAAAAAGTTCCTCTTTCGAAACTTTTTGATGACGTCATTGCATGTGATTTGTGGTTTGGGCCCCCGCCAATCAAAAATCCTGGCTACGCCTATGCTAGGTGATCTAGCTAAAACTGGGCTTTAGCCCCTTACCATCTGGTCCAAAACGCTCCCGCATCAACTGGATGCTAAGTTAACAAAATGTGTGCTTAAGAAGTTTTGTGTGAAGTTTACCTGACCAGCATTTTTAAGCGTAGGAACAGCTCAGTGGGCAACCAAGGGGGCTGACGAGGCTTCAGCCCGATCAGTGGTAACTTAATAGTAATATCGATCAGTGGTCAATGCCCATCAGTGATGGAGTGGATAAAGCGCAGTAGCGTCGCTAGGGAGGAGGGGTGCCCCGGGTAACACCATTTTGGAATGACACCAGATTATGATATGAAGCCATAACTCTACTGATTTGTGGTGAAGACCTTTTTTTTTCATTTTGTTTGGTCTCCAACCTCATTTGGACCAAAAACCCACTAATTTTATGGCAAACACCTTTTTTTTTTATTTTGGTTTTCACCTATTTTTGGGCCGAAAAAGGGTGCCACCACAAAAACCAGCCTCGGGTGCCACCATCCTTAGCTACGCCACTGAGAGAGCGTCTGCTACTGAAACGGTAGACTCGGGTCCGTTCCCGGTCGGGTCAAACCAAAGACTATAAAATTACTATTTGCAGCTTTCCTGCTGGGTGAAGCCTCCACCACGTGTGGTACATAGGTGGCAGCTTGACTCGAGGACCGAAAGGTCTCATCGCTGTCTCTTGATCAAGACTCAAGACTACTTGGTAAATAAAGTCTAATTACAATTACCTAGAAAATATAACGCAAAATACAAACGTTTTAAACGTGTTTTGGACTTCATCTGTAAGTATAAAGAGGCTAAAGGGGCTGAGCAGTTTAATGTTGCAAATGACTATCAAATTTTTGGAATTAAGTTCTTTCAAAATAACAGCTTTAAAAACAAGCAAATGGCATTGAAATGTTGTATTTTTTCAAAAATCACAAAAATTGTCCAGTAGCGGCTGTGGGCCAAACCTCATCAGCTCCAGCGGCTAGGGGCTCTGCCCCCAGACCCACGTCTGTGGTACACGTAGATTAACCAGTTTGCTCGCCATATTACTAAAATGAATTGTTTTCCCAGAAAAAATATTTTTAACTATGGGTTCAAGACCCCCCCATTAGCAAAATTTTTGCTGCACGCCTGGAATTAACTGCAAAAACTGGTAGTTTCCTGTATCGAGTATTTTAAGTTCATTTGCGACAATTTAGACCACATAAATGCTTAAAATTTGTTGATTTTCGGGCTACGCCTGGACCCCGATGGGGGAACTTACAGCGCTCCCACAGACCCCTAGCTGAATTTACTGTCATTATTAAATTATTTTGAAATAAACCGCAGCTTGTTTTGAATTTTTTGCTTTTTTTCCTTGCTTTTAGTAAATTAACACAAAAAGTGACCATAATATTAAGGGTTGCATTTTTTGCTTTTAAATAATAATGTAATTTTATGGCGTTTTTTTTATAAGTTTTAGAAAAAACGCGCTTGGCTTTTATTCATTTTGCACTTCCTAATCATTTCGGGTTAGCGCCACCTCTGCCAGATCCCCAGCCTTCGGCGGCTGGGGTCTTCACTCCTAGAACTCCAAAATATCCCCTATTGCATATTGCTCCTTCGCCTCGGGTGGTAACTCTGGGAAAATAGCCCCTTCGCCTCTGGCGGGAACTACACGGAAGGAGGCGGGTACCGCTGTCTATTACAAGAAGCCACTCAATACAGCTCTATGTAGGGAAAACGGAAATTGAAGGAAATTTCTATTTTTTGCTGCAGACTTTAATTTTTGACTTGCTTTTTTATTGAAAGTCATACACATACTGAACAAGACAAAGTAGAACATATGTACCTCTCGTCTGAAAATAACTTAACTAAATAAAGTCATTCCAATAAAAGCCTGAGATTGTCTCTGCTAAAACGAAACTTCAGGTCTAAGATTTGAATTTAGAATGAAGTGGAAAAGAACCCGACAGAACTACTAAAATAGATGGGATTACACTATAAGTTAGAGCCAATTACAAATCACACATCAAAGAATTATTCGTCTCCCTAATTTGAGGTAGACACTGTTCAGAGAGCAAGGATTAGTTTTGCTGGTGATTTACTAACTGTCTTAAATAGTGCGGTAAGTTTTCGACATGTTTTAAAAGAATTCGGGACACATTAAACAAGTTCTAAATGTTCAAAGGAAAATAGCTTGCTTTAGTTAGGCTACGTCCTTAGTTCACCTGGGAAAATTGTGATAAAAAATGCCTAAAGCTGCGAAAGTATGACAAGTTGCTCACACGATATTATAATAAGCGCTAAAATTATAAGAATGTTAGGGGCAGGCGCATTGATTCCCGGGATGGGGGGGTCGGTGGGGCCCGGATTCCCCAAAAATATGCAGTGGGGACTTTATAGATTAAAGGACCCTCAATGAAAATGAACATGCTTGCTGTTTATCATGAATACTAACAAAATAACATTTCTGTCTCGACAGATTTTTCTTGGTCAAAATCTTGGAAACTGCACATCACAGCGCTTGGCCAAGATTTTGTAATAATAATCACCATAATGCGAGTATGTTTATCCCCTAGCCAATATATCGCACAATTTTTATTTGAGTACGTCACAAACTCATTATTGTGCCTGTGTGTCTGTCAGTGAAGTCTAGGTGACAAAAGCCCTCACTGTTACAACAAGGCACAAAGAGGCGAGGGCAGACTGAGACTCGCAGCGTCAGAGACAGGTAGGCTAGAGCTCGTTTTTCCGTTACTGTTTAGCGCGTAGTAGAAGTTAGTAGTAGTAGAAACTTTTTATTGCCGAGCAAAAGCAAATGCATAAATCGCAAGTTCTGCAAACATCTAAAGACATGATTTAGCACGACGAGAAGGAGCGAAAAACCGAAATAACAACGGTTGCTTAATCAAGCGACGCGGTCGCCGAGTCGCCTCTTAGAAATTGTACAAAATTCGGCTGAAGGATTTCGACACTAACGAAAACTTTTGCTTTGATTTTGGTAAAGAGGAAAAAAATTGAAAACGAAATCGTAAAAAAAGGGAAAAAAGGAAAACACACACACACATAAGTAGGCCTGCACCCTGCATTTTAATATGCACTGAAGTAAACAATGGTTTCGCTTATAAGCCGGTACGGAATTTCAAAAAGTAAAGCTTTAGTATCTTTGAAGGTGTTTTGTCACTAGAAGTTAAAACTTTATCTCTTGTATGTCTTGGTAAACAATTCCAATTTTCAACACCCGAAATTTTATGCGATTGATTAGTTTTTACCAACAATGTACTTTGCACATAAAAATTTTTGCAAAAAGCACTTCAGGTCAAATACGTACAGATAATGCATTAACTTTAAAAAATCGTTATTTCATTGCCACAAAATACATGCAATTTATTTAAATTGACTTTGGCCATAAATTTGGCAATTTCTAGTTGGGGAAATTTCATCGATAGGACTTGCAGCTGTTCATATAATTGTTTTAATCTAGTTTTTCTGCCAAATTTGTTGCATAATGTTTTTATGATACGATTTTGTTTTTCTTGAAGTTTGTGTTTAATGATTTTAGAAGAACTTCCGCGGCAAATAATTGCATATTGGAGATGAGAATATACTACACTATGATAAACTGACATTAAAGCTCTTTGAGGTATATACTTGCGTAATTTATAGATGGCACCAGAAGCAGCCGATAATTTGGTTTCAAGGTGCTTGTTCCACGTGAGTTTGCCATCAAGAAATACTTCAAGGCATTTTACGCAATTGGCCTGTTTTATTTTACAATCATTTATTTGTAAAAAGATTTTTTCTTTGCTTTTAGTAAAACTGCTGTACCAAAACGAAACAGCTCTTCGATTGAAGAAAATAGTTAAAGCTCCGTTAAACCATTGAAGATAAAATAGGCTACCGGTATTCGTTTGAAAAAAGATTAGCATCTGTTAGCAAAGTTGATTATTTGGTTCAGTTGTGAAAGTCGCAACGCTAATAAATATGGAACGGCAGTGGCGTCGCTCGAAATGGTGCCATCCGGGCGGGGACTTAATGGTGTCCTCATAGACAAGCCAGAATTTTTGATTGGAAGGCCCAAATCACATGCAATAACGTCATCAACTCATCAAACAATTTCCAAATGAGGAGCATTTTGCGGAAACGTCATCAACTCATCAAACAATTTCCAAATGAGGAGCATTTTGCGGAACAAAGATATCGCAATTTATGAAAAATTTGAAGTCGTGGCCTGGTTTGGCACGCAACCAGGATTTTGCTCAGCAGCGTAGCCGGGATAAGGGCGGGAAAGGGGCGGGGATTGTAGCTCCCCCATTGGCCTGTCAACCAAAATGCAGAATAAGAAAAATACCTCGTTTTTAGCTCTTCTGAGACTCTTTTTTGCGATGGAATGGACTAAAAAGTGATTTAAAGCATCTTTTGAAACATATATTCAGATGGGGCTAGTTTGTCAAAAATTAAAGTCACAAATCAGTGAATACTTTAAAAATGCCCAAAACTGGACAATTAAATTTGATCGCTGGTATAAAAACGCCTAACATAGGTTTCTTCAACAAATATTATTATAAACTCAAGAATAAAGGGGGGCTATTCAGTGTTAGTGAAATACCAATCACTTCTCTCAAATATCTTTCCATTAGCCCCCCGCCAATTATTTTTCTTTATAAAACATAGACAAAATAGATTATTCCGTGTGAGTTTTATTGAATAATAGAATTTTATGATTTACCAGCATGTAAACAATAGAACTGCAATGTTATCATTAGCCATCTCCCACATAGCCCATTAATGCAACCAGTTGAATCATGTTGCGCTGCCAATTTCTATACCACGTTTTAAAAGCAATATTTTTTGTTAATAGTCCTAATATTAAGTTATTTTTGCATAAAATGCGGAATTTTCGAGCATTGGGGTCTTTGCCCCCAGATCCCCATTGGCCTTCAGCGGCTGGGGGCAGAGCCCCCAGCCCCCATTGCCCTTTGGCGGCATCCAAAATAGCCCCCTCCAATACGAATTTCTGGCTACGCGCCAGCAAGTTAGGCATGTTGTATCTTTTTTTAATATTAGCCTACCAGCACTCTTAGAATTTGATGTCTCGCTGGAGTACTTCGTATTTAAGATTTTAAAATTTTAAGAGGCCCATTTGGCATGGTGTCATCAATGTGGCCCACCAAATTTTGTTATTTATCTTTGATTTATACTAACCTATCCAATAGATTTGACTCGTATAGATTTGGTAGATAAAGGGGGGAGGTGTCAACATAATTGGAGGACCCCTATAGTATGAGATCTTCAACATTTTTTCATATTACTGTAAATCTTTACCTATCTTAAAAATTTTATTTGTCTAGCTTAAGTGATTAAAAACTTTGAAGGACCAGTTGGAAGAAGACTATCCAATTGCGATAGCCTACCTAGTCATATTTCATTTTTCTTTTATATTTACCTATTCTGAAAATTTGATGTGTTTAGCTTAAACAATTAAACAGTTTGAATTTTGGCATCCTTGTTTGAGGAAAACCCCCCCCATTGTGGTACCCCCAAATTTTGTCAAACTTTGTCTTTTCTACATACTTTCCTATTCTGAAACTTTCACCGTGAAAGTGGTTAAAGTTGAATTTTAACGTTTTTGTTTGAGAAGGATCGCTTCATTTTGGTGTCCCCGAATTTTGTCAAATTTTAACTTTTCTTCGCACTTGCCTATTCTTAAAATTTTATGCAATAACGTGAGTGGTTAAAAAGTTTGACTTTTAGTGATTCCATTTGAGAGGTACACCCTCATTGTGGTATCCCCAATCTTTGTCGTATTTTATCTTTATCTTATATTTATCAATTGTGAAAATTTGATTTGTCTAGCACGAGTGGTTAAAAAGTATTAATCTTGGCGGCCCCGTTTTAGGTAGATCCCCTTATTTTGGTACCACCAAATTTTGTCAAATATTATCTTATCTTCATCATTGTCAATCCCTAAAATTTCATTTTTTTCACGTGCCTGGTTAAAAATAAATTTTGTTGCCAAGTTTTATGTTTTTTTTTAGTTCACTTACCTTAAAAATTTGGTGGGCCTAGCTTAAAAGGTTAAAAAGTTTTAATTTTGGGAGGCCCATTTGGGGGGGAAACCCCCATCGTTGAACCCCCTATCTTTGTTCGGTTTAGTTTATTTTTGGCATCCACTTAATCCAAAATTTTGATTTATTTAGCTCCAACGGTTTATAAGTTCAAAATTTTAGAGGGCCCGATTGAAAAGGATCCCCCCAACCTGGGACCTCCTATTTCACTCCTGCACTAGTCCTCTTTGATTTCTTCAATCGCTCAAACTTTGAATACAGTGCGTTTAGCGGTTTAAAAGTAGATAGCCGAAGAAGTTAAAAAAAAAGGTAAGAAACAAGTCAAAAAAGAAGAAAAATGGTATTCAGGTTGGGATTAACGAACGTAACCAAAAAAACCGCCTTTGATATTGTGCTCAAAAATCACGCATCATTTTCCATCGAAATCGGTATTTACCCAGATATATTGGTTCAAAATCGTCCACTTTCTGCCCATTTTCGGCCTGTAACATTTTGATCACGTGACCGAGTGCCCCCAAACTCGGTTTGCATGTAGCATTTATAATCACCCACATTATGTACAAATTTCAGTAGTGCACGCCTAGTGGTTATTGAAGTTGTGGGAGATTTAATGAATTTTCTAGCCAAAAATCGCAGTTTTTTATGTTTTTTTGTGTCTCAACTCACGATCACGTGGCCTAGGATCCCCAAAATTGGCACACATGACGCATTTGTTAACTCTCATGTTGCGTCTAATTTTCAAGTTTCTGGGTTTCACCGTTTGCTCGTTATGAGCAAATCAATTCTCATCTGCCAAAATTCGCGAACAAAAACAAAGGTTTTTTTCACAACTGTAAGGTAGCACTTCCTCACATATCTGATATGTGAGGAAATATGTGAGGAAGTGCTACCTTACAGTTGTGAAAAAAACCTTTGTTTTTGTTCGCGAATTTTGGCAGATGAGAATGCTACCTTACAGTTGTGAAAAAAGTTTAAGTTCCAAATCTACTATGTAACTTCTGAAAAACAAAGGTGCTACGCGCTCACGCGAAGTCCCAACAATTCTGCAAACCGTTTTGGTTCATGATTAGTGATTTTTGTTCTCGATATGAGAATGGTGACCGTGATTCTGTCTGCTTACAATCACTTGTGAATGCTAAAGTAGAAAAGTAATTTTGGAATTATAGTAGTAAACTTGTAAGGGTGTTAATCGAAAAAGATGACGTAAGTAGTTTTTTGGGAATTTATGCTCTTTTCAGGACACAACCAAATGAGCTAACGAGGAGCAAATATTAATGGCAGGCTAAACTACGATATTTAGCTTTACATTAAAATTTCAAATCCTATTTAAAATTTCAAATCCTAGCCTACACCAGGCGAAGCTCTAATCCTGAACTGACTGACTGAACAAGCGTACTATCATGCATTACCACTTGTGACGCGGAAGCTTGTGACGCGGAAGCTTGTGACGTAAATTTCTATTTGTGGAATGGATCAGTGATGTTTGACATGATGTCACTCAGTAACGATGTAATGGAGAGAAATAATTTTTTTTGCACAAACCTTAGAAAACTCCAGCGTTTTGATTTATTTAATTTTTAACGAAATTTAAACATGGTTCAGCCCCTGTTTAAGAATCGATGTGTTTGAAAATAGCAAGTGAAATTAAGTGAAAATACCTGACCACCATAAAGCATAAAATTACCTTTTGACTAAAGGCGTCATAAGATTCGAATGAATGACTTTGAAATACATTTTTGCAACGTTTTGAACCTTAACATTTCTATACATTGTTCAGCATTTTTGCCATTGAAGCATGCTGGGCGATGTACTTTGCTTTGAAAACACACGTATGAGAACGATCATATGGTAGGCCCCTACAATAGTCCTAAACTAGAACGTGACATCGCAGGCGATATCTGGAGACTTCGCGGCATTGTCAAACATTTACTGAACTTTATTAAGCTTTAAAATGGTGATCCGATTTGCTTTGAATGAATTAGAAAAAATGCAGTCGTTTATAGTGAGACCAATAATTTAAATGCGCCCCTTTTAAATTTTGTTTCACTACCTTAAATCGCTTTGTGGTTATTCGAGTTCAAAATTTAAATCTCTCGAAGTTAACAAGAATAATCGAGTAACGTCATTCAAAAAACTCGCATAACAGTTTACAATACAACGTTAAATCTCAGCACTTTTTACGAGTTCTTAACAATTTTTCACTCCATTTGAAATAGCATACGGTGGTTTTTAAAATTCCAGCGACTCACAAGCAAATTTCGTTACATCAACAAAACTTACAGCCATGTGTGATTCTGAAAACGCTCTTTCGCATCGCAATTCAACATATAGTATTGGTATACCGTTTGTTTCGAAATTGAAGCCCCCCTCCTCAACAGCATAAGCTAACATAAAAAAACTGCTAAAAGTATGCACTTTTATAACAAGCATTTATTTAAGTTTTTTATTAAATCGTTTATGTTTTTGCCACATACAGTAGACTTCATTCTCGAATGGTATAATTTGACAAATTGCAAAGAAAGGAGGAGAATCAAAATTTATTTTCCCTAGTTAATGCTTCACTCACAAGTTGTCACAGGTCGATGAGAATAACTAAGTAAACTATCCCAGTTTTCTATACGCCTTTTATTTAATACAATTTTTTGTGCTAATTATTGTCCAACATGGCATTATCAAGCTTGCGGTAGCGTAGCCGGGGGGGAGGGGGGGCTGGAGGGGCTAATAGCCCTCCCATTGGCCTGTCAACCAAAATGCAGAATAAGAAAAATACCTCGTTTTTAGCTCTTCTGAGACTCTTTTTTGCGATGGAATGGACTAAAAAGTGATTTAAAGCATCTTTTGAAACATATATTCAGATGGGGCTAGTTTGTCAAAAATTAAAGTCACAAATCAGTGAATACTTTAAAAATGCCCAAAACTGGACAATTAAATTTGGTCACTGGTACAAAAACGCCTAACATAGGTTTCTTCAACAAATATTATTATAAACTCAAGAATAAAGGGGGGCTATTCAGTGTTAGTTAAATACCAATCACTTCTCTCAAATATCTTTCCATTAGCCCCCCGCCAATTATTTTTCTTTATAAAACATAGACAAAATAGATTATTCCGTGTGAGTTTTATTGAATAATAGAATTTTATGATTTACCAGCATGTATACAATAGAACTGCAATGTTATCATTAGCCATCTCCCACATAGCCCATTAACGCAACCAGTTGAATCATGTTGCGCTGCCAATTTCTATACCACGTTTTAAAAGCAATATTTTTTGTTAATAGTCCTAATATTAAGTTATTTTTGCATAAAATGCAGAATTTTCGAGCATTGGGGTCTTTGCCCCCAGATCCCCATTGGCCCCCAGCCCATTGCCCTTCGGCGGCTGAGGGCTCGGCCACCAGACCCCCAAAACAGCCCCCCACTGCGAATTTCTGGCTACGCGCCTGATTATGCTGTAAATGGAGGACTTGAAGTAAATGTTGAAAAGTGAAAATGCCTAGTTTGGGAGACATGGTGAGCAAACTAGTGTAACTGAAACGTATCACAAACGAGGGTCAGGGGGAAAAAGCCCCCAGCCGCTGGGCGATTCTGGTAACTTTTTGGAAAAAAAACAGCAATTTTAATGCCATTGGATCACATTTCGCGCGTTTGAATAATTTGAAAAAACTAGATCTTTAACAATTAGAAAGCCAATTGAAAAATTAAATTGTTCAATTCTCTTTCAACTACAATTTAAGTCAAAAAAATGTTTCAAATTTTGCATTTTGGGGTTAATTTTGTATGTGACTTGGCCCAAGTACGCGGAAGTAAGGTACACTGCCCTTTCAGTATTTTAGCAGTAGATAATGATCCACTTGAAGATTTTCTTTAAGAGATTTTGTTTCGTCATGAAAATAACCAGTTGTAGGAGTAAATGTCACGACCTGGAGACCCAGGCTTCCTTAAATTACATTCAATAATTTGTCCGATGAGCATTTTTGCTAGCTAATTTTTTTTTTCAAAAGCATTTTGTCGCGCAAAAACTGATGAGGTATGGAGATAACTTGTTATTAAAAATTAATTGGTACAATGATGGTGATTGGTAAGGCCTATAACAAATCATGTTTTTGCCCAGGCCAGATTTACATTGCGCGGGACCTTTGGCACTATGGGAATTTTTTCTGCAATTTCCATTCAAATGTCGGTGAAGACGAAAAAGAAAACTTTTAGGCCCACCATCTAAGCGAGGGGCCCCCTGGCACTGTGCCATGTGGTAAATCCGGTCGTAGTTATTGTATTACGTTCATAAAAAAATTAGATAAGTGCCTGAGGTTGCAATTTTGAAGTCAAAACTCTTGTTTTCTCCCGAGCTATACACTTAATTGGTTCGCAAAATTTTGAATTGAGGGGCTCGGACCCCTGGTCATCCAGATTGATATTATTGTTTAATTGCTGTTGAATGCGTGCAGTGTTGTAGAGAGAAATGCCAAGAGAAACTGAATCTGAAGAAACAGTAGGCTTTGTTTTAATATTTTTATGATTGAAGGTATTTTAATTTGGGGGGTCCCCCCCACTAGGCTACGCCTATGGGTGTCATCACTTAAAGTATTGTGGATAGGCTTGGCGAAACGATTTTCAAAGTTTGCAAAGTCCTGACATTGAAATTAGGGCCCGAAAACCTACCCAAAAGTTTGGCGCGAAAGAGGTCGCATTCAAAAATTACCGCAAAAAAATATTTCACTCGGTTATATGTCTCAAGATACCATTTTATCCCCACAACCCACTTTTGGCCGCGATGAGTTTTTTTTTCCTTTTTCTGAAATACCGTACGCTTATTTCTTACGCGGCATAACATCGAAAAAAAGAACAGAAACAATGCAAACAAAATCTGTGAAGTACAAACATTGCAAACAAAATTCGCGAGATTTCGCCAAAAAAGTTCTTGCTATTAAGTTGGACCCCACCAAAGATTTAGAGAAATCGACTCGCCTGGTTAGGGGCGTTCCGACATCAGGATTGGAAATGTCTATTAGGCTATAGTCACGAAGGCATAAACTATGATCAGAAAAAGAAGAAGCGTTTATTGAGGCCTATAAACAAAGATCAGAATTGTTTTGTTTGAAATATTTTACTGGGATGTATTAGCCGAATTCTACTGCAGTCTGCCACTTGTTTTTTTTATATTATTTGAAGTATTTTGCGACTAATAAGTCATTTCCTACACTTCAATGGCAAAATGCTAAACAATCTATCACAATAGTGACGTTGAAAAACGCTGGAAAAGATGTACTTCAAAAGTTCAAAGTCATTCATTCGAATTTTAAAACGTCATTAGTCAAAAATAACTTTATGCTTCAAAGAGGTCACGTATTTACACTCAATTTCGCTTGCTATAGCCAAACACTTCTATTTTTAGAGCAAAATAAGATTTGAAATTTTACTATCAAGTTAAAAATTGTACTTTAGCCTGCATTAACATTCGCCCATCGTTAGCTCGTATGGTTGCGCCCTGAAAAGTGAATGAATTCCAAAAAAATATGTTACGCCACCTTCTTCATTAACTCCCATACAACCTTAAATAAAATTACAAAATTACTATTCTGGTATTCACAAGTAATGGTAAGCAGACAGAAGTACCATTTGCAAATCCAGACCAAAAATCACAAATCATAAAACAAAACAATTAGCAGAATTGTTAAAATTCGTATTCGGTATTATGAAGTTCATCTTTACTCTTTACCAGCCTGTTAGTCGAGCGGTAACTCATTTGTCTCATGCGGGAAGTCTGAGGTTCAAATCTCGGGCCGGTCAAATCGGACACAGTGTTGCCAACGGCTCACCACTTCTGCGACATTTTTTCTTCGCTGTGTTGCCCACAGGTGCAATGACGCGGAGATGGGCCCTACAAACTCGTTACAGATTTCGGCGTAATTCAGCGAGTGTAATGAAAGATTTCATTTTTACTCGTATCTATTGCAGAGCGATCTTGAACGAGATATTTATCCTCGCTAGCCTCAATTACATCAGAAAACAGTACGGTAGATTTCACAGTGCTGCAACCTGCCATATAGGTCTATTCTTTGCTGAAAAAGCAGTATGGAATTTGTGAGTTAGATGTCTAGTAACAAAGTAATATTCTATTACACATTGCAAGCTATATAATACTGTTACTAGTAGGTGACTTGTTGGAAGGGCGAGTGCGATTGTCGCTGGAACAGAAAGTTCGAAAAAGAAAAAGATAGGCTGATAATAATATGAAGAACCAAATCGGACACAGAGTTGACAATGTATATATTGCTAGCCACCACCACCCAAAGTGGTTTGCTCACTATGTCTAGGTCCAATATGGCAAAAACTGTACCCACAAACGTGGCGGATCCAGGGGGACAAGAGGTTCCGGAACCTCCCTGTTTAAACCAAAGAAATGTAAGAAAAAATTGTAGCACATAAAATTTATCGCAATAATTAGGCACGATCCATTTCTTGTCCATACTTAACAGTAAAATACTCGTTGGGGATGGGGCGAAAAGAATGAGCGATTGAACATCTCCATAATTATCTTTTTTTTAATGCAAACGAATTAGTTTAAAAATTGTGATTTCTTTTATTTCGTGAAAATTGTGAAAAGTGACCATGATATTAAGGGTTAGATTTTTTACTCATAAACATTTACTTCACGGCAGTTTTTTTTTTTGATAAGTCATAGTATTGCTGCCGCTGTCAGGCTATACGGGTTGGTGAACTTAGAGTTCAAAGTCTTTAACAGCGCCAACTCAAACACTATATCAGCAATCCATAGAATCGTTGAATTGAAGTTTAATGAAGGTTATAATCCAAAATTTGCTCTTGACACCGTGACAGGTTTTCTAAAACAAAAGTACACAATAAACAAATAGTCGATCGTGCATTAATAGAAGCCAATACGCTACTGTAACATTAATACCAAGAGATATCACACTGATGTAAGGTAGTCTCGCAATGAGACAAGACAAAGTTCATTTATTCGCTCAGTAACAATCCAATGGCAGTCATTAAAATTGATTTGAATTGCGACAGGGAAGTTGCGAAGGGACCTCGCGGTCATCAAGTCAAGTAACCACCCTAAATGTCCAGAGAATTTACTGATTTAGCCAGTAATATTGAGATTTAAATATTTTTTGGTGAAATGTATCTTTATTAGATTTTATTGTTTTACTAGCATGTCATCAACCGAACCACATAAACCTACCGAAGAAGAATCGGAAGATCCAAATAGTTATTGCGAGACGTGCAAACGAAACTAATTGCTACTGATTTAGCAGAAAATTTTTATACTGAATTTTAAATCTTTTATAAGATAGCACCCTAATTTTTTGAGGTATGGAATTCCAAAGTTTGACTCCCTGATATTTAATGCACCTTTGCAATTTATTTGTTCGGTAGCGTGGAATATCAAGATTCGAATTATCACTTGATTGTCTCATAACTCAGCTCCAATGTTCAGCAGTGTTGCAAAAATAATTGCGAAACAAATTAGGTGTTTTGTTGGTTATATTACTATGAACAAATTTAGCTATTTCATACTTTAGTAGTTCGTCAATTTGTAAAATCTTGAATTGATTGCAAAATAGTTTTACTTCATCTCGGTAGTGACATCTGGCGACCGCTCGTATTGCTCGATTCTGTAAAGATTTCAATCTTTTAATGTACGTGGGATAAGTGGCTCCCCAGATAATAATACCGTAGGATAAGAACGGATGCACTAATGTATAATAAAAAAGGCTACATAATGTTTTGAGAAAAGAAGTACTTTAATTTGGATCTGAGATGGAAACCGGTCAGGTCGACCGGCACCGGTCGGGTCGACCGGCCGGTCGGGTCGAGATTCTTCGACCGGCCGGTCAAGCCGGTTGAAAAACCGGTCGAATTCTCCTTTTTGGCAACTAAAAGACATCTAAGCACCAACCAAATTTACTTATATATTTTATCATAAATAAAACTTTTTATAAAAAAATCAGTATTAACAGACCACACCTTTCGAAAGCACTTGTTGAATGGTTTCAAGCTGTGACTTATATGCTGTGACTAAAATGCTGTGACCATTAAAACATGCTCATCCAGGGACGTATTTAGGGCGGGAGTATTGTGCCATGCCCTCCCACTTTGGGCCACGGCACACAGCAAAAAAGAGCAAAATATACGTTAAAATCGCGTAATCAGGTTCTAATAAAGCATGAATGTGGAAGAGGCTTTCGCTACCTGGCATTTTAGCATCATTTTAATCAGCTTAAGAGTAAAAGTGGCGCTGATTACAGAATTTTACTACGTGCTAAAATCTTGCTGCTTTGAAAAACTTTTTCAACTTAAATTTACCACACTCTACACTGGGCAAGAAAGACATAACTCTTATATTGTTTATATCCAACTAGCAACGGCTTGTTCTGAAGTAGCAGCATTTCTACAAACTGCTGGGGCACATCATATTTCGAATGTTTTCTATCCAATGTCATAACAGTGTTAGTGTTTTCAATAAAAATAACGGACGCGTTGCGTTCATCGAGATAGTTATTCATAACCACTTTGTACTATCGGTTTGACGTTTCGCTTCCCAAACCGGGAAGCTTTTTCAAAACAACTTGCAGTGTTGCGTTTGCAGTTACAAAAAGATAAATGAGAACAAAAAATAACAGCAGAAGATAGGTAACAGTAAAAACATACGAACACACAATACTTGTACTATTATGCCCAAAAACATTAAAATGATGGAGCGATAACATTATATAATATTGAAAATTATGTCACTAACAACGTGAAAAAAAAGGAATATTGAAAAATTATGTCACTAACAGCGTGAAAAAAAGGAATACTAAAAAATTATGTCACTAACAGTGCAAAAAAAATTAATAATATTCATAACAACTAGGCTGCTTCACCAACAGTTTGAGAAAGTATGAAAATGATCTATTGCAAAACATTATGTACTGGAAAAGCTTTTTAACTGCACAGAGATTTATATTAATTGTTCCGTCCGGAAATAAATCTCTGTGGAGCTAAAAAGCTTTTCCAGTACATAATGTTTTGCAATAGATCATTTTCATGCTTTCTCAAACTGTTAGTGAAGCAGCCTAGTTGTTAGGAATATTATTAATTTTTTTCACGCTGTTAATGATGTAATTTTCCAGTATTCCTTTTTTTCACGCTGTTACTGACATAATTTTCAATCTAATATAATGTTATCGCTCCATCATTTTAATGTTTTTGGGCATAATAGTACAAGTCAGAGTTGTCAGTCGGGCCGGGCTTTTCGGGTCGGGTTTGGGTTCGGGCCTGAAGTTGAAAAAAATTTCGGGCTTAATTCGGGCCTGAGACGTACTTTTTGTCTTAGGTGTACAAAAAAATAATCAAAATAAGTTGGCAATATTGCTAAATTTTTTAGACCTAACTCAATTTTCGGGTTTTTTCGGGCATGATTTGGGTTTCAAATAAATTTTCGGGTTTGGGCCGGGTTCAAGCCTGAACTTGTCGGCCCGTTTACAACTCTGGTACAAGTATTGTGATGTTTGTATGTCTTTACTGTTATCTATCTTCTGCTGTTATTTTCTTCTCATTTATCTTTGTCAAACTGCGAAAAGAACACTGCCGAAAAAAAGTTTAATGTTTGCTGCTTGGCAAATTGCAAATAATCTGTCACAAAAAGCTAAAAAATTGTAACTTCATTTTTTGACCTTTCGCGTATTATCATTAGAAAGAACGTCTAATAATTTAGCTTGTGCCCTCCAGTGGTTTTTATGCTTATTTTATGCACATTTTGCACTGCTCAAAACAGGTCATTCAAACCGAAACTTAAATAAAAAAGGTCTTAAAATTAGTCATTTTTGCAAAAAAAACAAACTTTTTTGCGTTTTTTTTTCTGAGACCTCCGTCCAAAGTCACAAACTTTAACATCTCACCCATGCCCCCCTCCTTTTGAAAATTTTTCATTAGATACATTGAACAGTGAACAAAAACCTTCTTTAAAAAAATCGGTTGACCGGAGCCGGTCAGAAACCGGTCAACCGGCGATGATTTTGAAATTTACCGGTCGGGTCGAGAAAATCCTGACCGGTTCCATCTCTGCCACGGACCAAATCTTCACTCTGAAGCAAATCTTCGAGAAATCTTGGGAGTATGGCAAAGATCTCTTTGCATGCTTTGTCGATCTTGAAAAAGCATATGACCGAGTTCCTCGGGATAAACTTTGGAAGATTTTGCAGGAGTATGGCGTTAATGGTCAATTGTTACGCGCTATTAAGTCATTCTACTGCAGACCGGAGGTTTGTGTTCGGGTAAATGGCAAGCAATCAAAGCCGTTCCATGTGGGCGTTGGACTCCGGCAAGGGTGCGTTTTGTCCTCTCTCCTTTTCATTGTTTACATGAATTGGATCGACAAATGCAGCCAAGCTGATGAGTGTGCCACGACTGGAAATTGCAAAGTTAGTCGTCCGCTATTCGCTGATGATTTGGTTCTGCTTTCTTCCACAGAATCTGGCCTCCAGGGCGCATTAAATAGCTTTGCAGATGCATGCAACACCGCCGGAATGAAAATAAGCACGGCCAAAACTGAGCTACTTCATCTTTCAAGAAGCCCTTATCAGTGCGTATTACAAGTAAATGGAGCGACACTGAAGCAGGTAGAGAAGTTCAGGTATCTTGGGGTTGCATTCACGAGTGACGGAAGACAAGACGAAGAACTGGATACCCGAATAGGCAAGGCTAGTGCAGTAATGCGAGCTTTGCACTACTCGGTTGTCATGAAACGAGAATTGTCGAAAAAGGCAAAGCTCTCAATCTTCAAAGTAGTTTTTGTCCCCATTCTCACTTATGGTCATGAATCCTGGGTAATGACCGCAAGAGTGCGATCACAAGTGCAAGCGTCCGAAATGAGGTTTTTACGAAGAATCGAAGGAGTTACACTGTTTAACAAGGTGCGTAGCTCTGCGATTCGAAAATCTCTCAACATCGAGCCGTTACTTCTCCGAATTGAAAGATCTCAGCTTAGATGGTTTGGCCATGTAAGCAGAATGCCTCAGGAAAGACTCCTTAAACAAGCTTTACTTGCCAACGCAAATGGGAGAAGACCAGTCGGTCGACCTAGAACTAAATGGACTATTTACATTGAGTATCTTGGATGGAATCGCTTGGGACTTCGCCCAAGCGAAATGATGGAGGTGATGGAAGACCGTGAGGTGTGGCGGCTTAATCTCGAGCTGCTGCCCCCGCAACCGTCACGGAAAAGCGGGCAGTGAAGAAAGAAGAAGAAGAACAACGCTCCAGTTGCGGCACTGGATTAGGAAGGGGCTGCAGACAAAAACGAGATTAGAAACGTTGCCCGCCTTACAGGTCTTTTTTTAGACATGAACACAGCATTTTTAAATATATATTTCTAGCCGTACAAAAAGATCGGTTTTAATATGCAAAAATTTAGTCTATTTTAGTGCCCCCCACTTTCGGTTAGTGCCCCATAGCTTCGTTTGCCCTGGCGACGGCACTGGGGTAATGGCTATAGCTTTCTGAGACAGCAGTCTTTTGCACTGGAATGGAGTCAAAAACGATTTAAAGCATCTTTTGAAACAATTGTTTAGGGGAAACTGATTTGTCAGAAATAAAATACACAAATAAGTAAAAACTTTCAAAATGGCGAAAATAAGCAATCAAATTTGATCGCTGGCTAAAAAATGCTTAACATGGATATTCATCAAAAACAAAAGTAAAACGCATTCAATTTTAGGCAATTACCAATAGCTTCTTTCAAATTTCGTCATCCACTTCTTTCAAGTTTCATTTCATTAGCCCGTTCCCCCTCCAATTACCTTTCTCTAAAATATACACGAAACAGATTGCTCGTTGTAAGTTTTACTGAACTAAAATTTTATGATTTACCAGGTTGTAAATATGAAACTAAAATTTTACCGTTTATATCTACCTTCTACATAATTCGTTTCTGCAACCACTTTAATCAAGTTTTTGCATTGCTAACTTTTTATGCCACATTTTAAAGCAATGGTTTTTATCAAAATAGGCCTGAAATTAAGTCCGTTTTGCAAAATATACAAATTTTTCCAGCGGCTATAGGCGCTCTGCCCCCTGACCTCGAATGGCGCTGGCTGGGGGCTCCGCAATCAGACCCTCGAAACAGCCCCACATTGCAGATTTCTGGCTACGCGCCTGACTAAGATACTTCAATGAAACGACGCATGATTTGCTGATGTTTTTGTGAGATTCAGATACTATCGAAATACCGTAATATTACCAATAATCTAAAAACAAATCAAAATATCGCCACAAACTTCGGAAGAATAGTTCGGTTCTGAAAATGGCACTTATTTTTGTCAAAAACCAAAAATATTTCAAACCTAACGTTGTTTGTCAAAATTACTTACAAGGCGTGAGAGATTGCTTTTCTTTGCCCCTTTTATTCTACGCGTAGCTTAATAATTTTTGAAAATGAACATAAATTCTATCATTAACGAAATTTCGGTTTAATTTGTATAATATCTAGAAAATGAATTTTCGGAGAAATGTAATTTTGGCCAAATGTACATTCTGGCAAGTGTAAATTCTGGAAAATAGGTTTTCGGGGAAATGTAATTTCGGCCAAATGTACATTCTGGCAAGTGTAAATTGTGGCAAACAAGCTTTCAGGAAAATGTAGTTTCGGACAGATGTTTATTCTGGCAAATGTAATTTCAGGCAAGTGTTCATTCTGGCTGATGTAATTTCAGACAAGTGTTCATTCTGGAAAAAGAACGTTCAGGGAAATGTTTTTCTAGCAAATGATATTCGGGGAATTGTTTTTCTGCGAGGTTTAAGGATGCCGTTTGTTGGAAAATAGCCGAGAAAAACAAAGGAACACGCGCCGCAAGCGTCGGTCGTTCCAATTACGCAACTACTATAACAAACAAGGGATGTTGAGGAATACGCACGACCACTACTTTGATGCATCGCCAGGGGTGTCGGAAGATCGGAAGGGCAAGGGGGGGGGGGGGGGTGCAGCTTTTTCAAAGGGCACTTTCAATACTGTACGTACAGTCATTACCACCAACATCGCTTTCCAATATACTTTCAAACAATTAAGCACTTCAACAAAGCCAGAGTACTGAGTGCGTCGCAAAAAACTAAAAAATAGCAATAAACGAATTATCAATTAAGTAAGGGTAGGTTCAGCCTCTGGAGGCGTTTGGGGGCAACGCCCTCAACCGTCGGAGGCAGGGGGGTCTGGGGGCAGAACCCCCAGCGCTCGGAGATTTTGCAATTTTTTGCAAAAATAATTTTAGGCCTATAGTTTAGCTAAAATTAATGCTTTTAAAACGTGGCATAGAAATTAGCAGCAAAAAAAACATCATTAACTGGTTGCGTAAATGGGCTATAAGGGCGGTGGTTAATGGCAAAATATCAGCCTTTTTATTACAAGCTGATAAATCATAAAATAAAAAAAATCACAAGTTTTATTCTAATTCGTCTGCATTTACAAACAACAACAATTTTAGAGATGATGATCCTCACTACCACCGAGTATTTTACTGTTAAGTCTGGACAAGAAATGGGACATGCTCCAGTAATTGCAATGAATTTTATGTGTAAAAAGTTTTTCTTAAATTTCTCCGGTTTGAGCAGGGGTTGGTCAGGACTTTTCGAATCCGCCACTGGTTACGTCAGCGTCGATCGTTCCTACCATAGTCAAACTAGGTCGAGAAGCAAAGTTAAAAACTTGAATGTCTTGAGAGTAATGCATAGGTTTACAGGCATATGATCCTTGAGTTGTAAATTTGAAATTTTGTAGCGCCTTATCTTCCTAGCGTCAGTTTAAACTGACGGAACTAAATCAGAAGTCACAAGCTAACCAAATGCATTCCACAAGATTGCTCATTTGTTTTACTTTAGTTAGAAATCATTTAACACACGCAATTTCTTAGGCAGTGGCTATTTCACCGAAAATTTTCGAGTTAAAGAGAATGAAACGAAAACGAGAAACATTTATCCGCGCTTTTATTATTTGCTTTTTTAACGGTTAAGATTAAGGTTTGAGTTAGGGTTTTGGTTAGGGTTAAGTTTGAGGTTAGTTTTAAAGTAAAAAGTTGAATTGGGTTAGATTAGGGATAGAAGCAAGGATGGCAGTACAGCACGCTACGCGGTACGCCTCAATTTTTGCGAAGAAGTGCAATACACTATTACGGTACGCCTTTTTTGTAATGGTACAGGTACGGTAAGTTTGGTACGCTGTTTGAATTAAAAATCCCAGACTTTTCGCACATTGCACAAGCATTTAATATGCAGAGGCAAAAGACTGCTAAAGCCGACGGTAAATGTGTCAATTGAGATCACTAATTTATGGGCTAGTGATTTTAAAGTCGGTTTAAGTTGCGAGTAGTAAAAAGCTAGGGTGGCAGCAGTACGATACGCGCTTTTGGTAATGGTACGGTAAGTTGGTGCGGTTCGCTTTAAAAATTGAAATAAAGTACGGTACGCTGGTAGGTACGGTACGGTTCAAGATGCGATATACGTAGTACGCAAATTCTGAACGTACCGTACCGGACTGCCATCCTTGGTTAGAAGTAACAAAAAACTAGACAAAAAGTTCCAGTGAAATTCTCTTTCAATTTGTTATTATTGATATGAATGAACTTTTTGGCGTCACTTGATCGAGACAGTATTTGCTTATAATAAAAAACGATATTTATTCATAAAATGAAAACAGTAATGTTTTTTAGGATTAACAAAAATTTTTTTTCGCGTTTTATCTCTAGAAAGGGCTCTTTCGGTTCACAAACAACAGTAAAACCTAGAAACTTGAAAGTTGTACTCAACATGAGAATTAACGAATGCGTCATGCGTGCCAATTTTGGGGATCCTGAGCCACGTGATCGTGAATTGAGACACAAAAAAACATAAAAAACTGCGATTTTTGGCTTGAAAATTTCTTAATTCGCCTATAACTCAATAACCACTTGGCGTGCACAACTAAACTTTGTACACAATGTGGGTGATCATAAATGCTTCATGCAAACCGAGTTTGGAGGCACTCGGTCACGTGACCAAAATGTTACAGGCCAAAAATGGGCAGAAAGCGGACGATTTTTTAACCGATTTATCTGGGTGAATATCGATTTCGATGGAAAATGATGCGTGATTTTTGAGCACACTATCAAAGGCGGGTTTTTTTGGTTATGTTCGTTAACCCCGACCTGAATACCTTTTTTTTTTTTCTTTAACTTCTCCGGTTATCTACTTTTAAACCGCTGAACGCACTGTATTCCAAGTTTGAGCGATTGAAGATATTGGAGAGGACAGCGCGGAAATGAAATTGGGGTGCCAGGTTAGAGAGATCCTTCTCAATCGGGCCCTCCAAAATTTTGAACTTATACACCGTTAAAGCTAGATGGATCAAAATTTCGGAATAAGTAGATATCAAAAATAAACTAAACCTAACAAAGATTGGGGTTCGACGACGGGGGTTTCCCCCCAAATGGGCCTTCCAAAATTAAAACTTTTTAACCTTTTAAGCTAGGCCCACGAAATGTTTAAGATAAGTAAACATAAGAAAACATAAAATTTGACAAAGTTTGGGGGTACCAAAATGGGGGTACCCCCAAAACGAGGATGCCAAAATTGTAACTTTTTAACCACTCACGCTAGACGCATGAAATTTTCAGAGTAGGCAAATATGAAGAAAAAACAAAAATTTGACAAAATTTGGGGGTACCAAGATTGGGGATTCCTCAGAAACAAGGCCGCCAAAATTCAAACTTTTTAACCTTTTAATCTGGACACATGAAATTCTAAAGATAACTAAATATAAATGAAAGATAAAATTTGACCAAATTTGGGGGTTCTAAAATGGGCGTTTTCCCCAAACGAGGCCGCCAAAATTTAAAAGTTTTTAACCAGACACGTATTAAAAAAAATGAAATTTTTGGGATTGACAATGATGAAGATAAGATAATATTTGACAAAATTTGGTGGTACCAAAATAAGGTGATCTACCTAAAACGGGGCCGCCTAGATTAAAACTTTTTAACCACTCACGCTAGACAAATCAAATTTTCACAATTGATAAATATAAAGATAAAATACAAAAATTGGGGATACCACAATGAGGGTGTCCCTCTCAAATGGGGCCACCAAAATTCAAATTTTTTAACCACTCACGCCAGTTGTATGAAATTTTAAGAATAGGCAAGTGCGAAGAAAAGATAAAATTTGACAAAATTTAGAGGTATACCTACCAAAATGAAGCGATCCTTCTCAAACAAAAACGTCAAAAATTCAACTTTAACCACTTACACTAGACGGATGAAATTTTCAAAATAGGTAAGTATGAAGAAAAGATAAAGTTTGACAAAATTTGGGGATACCCAATGAGGGGTCTTCCTCAAACGAGGATGACAAAATTCAAACTTTTTAATCGTTTAAGCTAGACTCATCAAATTTTCAGAATAGGTAAATATAAAAGAAAAATAAAATCAGAATAGGTAAATAAAACATGACTTGGTAGGCTACCGCAATTGGATAGTCTTCTTCCAACTGGTCCTTCAAAATTCTTAATCACTCAAGCTAGACAAATAAAGCTTTCAAGATAGGTAAAGATTTAATATGAAAAAATACTGAAGATCTCATCTACTATAGGGGTCCTCCCATTATGTTGACACCTCCCCCTTTCAACTACCAAATCTATACGAGTTAAATCTATTGGATAGGTTAGTATAAATCAAAGATAAATAACAAAATTTGGTGGGCCACATTGATGCCACCATGCCAAATGGGCTCCTTAAAATTTTAAAATCTTAAATACGAAGTACTCCAGCGAGACATATCAAATTCTAAGAGTGCTGGTAGGCTAATATTTAAAAAAGTTGGAATATGCCAAACTTAATAATGCCATGTTGGACAATAATTCGCTCGAAAAATCGTGTTAATTAAAGGGCGTATTGTAAACTGTGATAGTTTACCAATATTCTCATTGACCTGTGACAACTAGTAAGTGAAGCAATAACTAGGGAAATTAAATTTTGTTTCTCCTTCATTTTTTGCAATTTGTCAAATTATACCCCTCGAAAATGAAGTTTATGTGGCAAAAACATAAACGATTTAACAAAAAACTTAAATAAATGCCTGTTTTAAAATTGCATACTTTTAGCAGTTTTTTATTTTAGTTTATGCTGTTGAGGAGGGAGCTTGAATTTCGAAACAACTCGTATATCAATGCTATATGCTGAGTTGCGATGCGAAAAAGCGTTTTAAGAATCATACATGGCTGCAAGTTTCGTTGACGTAACGAAATTTGCTTGTGAGTCGCTGGAATTTTAAAGACCGCTTTGTGTTATTTCGAATAGAGTGAAAACTGTTAAGACCTCGTAAACAGTGCTGAGATTTGAGTTGTATTGCAAACTGTAATGCGAGTTTTTTGAGTGACGTTACGCGATTAATTTTGATAGCTTCGAGAGATTTAAATTTTGAACTTGAATAACCACAAAGCGATTTAAGTTAGTGAAACAAAATTTGAAAGGGGCGCATTTCAATGATTGGTCTGACTATAAACGACTTCATTTTTTACAAATTCATTCAAAGCAATCGGATCACTATTTTAAAGCTTAAAAAAATTCAGTAAATGTTGGACAATGCCGCGAAGTCCCCAGATATCGCTTGCGATGTCACGTTCTAGTTTAGGACTATTGTAGGGGCCTACCATGTACAATCGTTCTCATAAGTGTGTTTTCAAAGCAAAGTACATCGCTCAGCATGCTTCAACGGCAAAAACGCTGAACAATGTGTAGAAATGGTAAGGCTCAAAACGTTGCAAAAATGTATTTCAAAGTCATTCATTCGAATCTTATGACGCCATTAGTAAAACGGTAATTATATGCTTCATAGTGGTCAAGTATTTTTACTTAATTTCACTTGCTATTTTCAAACACATCGATTCTTAAAGCACAATAGGATTTGAAATTTTGATGTAAAGCTAAAAATCGTAGTTCAGCATGCCATTAATGTTTGCCCCTCGTTAGCTCATTTGGTTGTGTCCTGAAAAAAGCATAAATTTCCAAAAAAACTACTTACGTCATCTTCTTCGATTAACACCCTTACAAGTTTACAACCATGATTCCAAAATTACTATTCTACTGTAGTTTGAGGCCACGTTTTGGATGAAAATCACACACAGGAGAAGAAAGAAGAAATTCCGATGACTTCGCATTTAGGGATCAGTAAAATAATATAGCCTCATGCTTATCGGGCATATACGAAATCAGTCGTAAATTATATACTACCATTTTATTTATTAAAATCGATTTCACCCCAGCGGGGCATCATCAGTTAGATCGTATTTAAATAGAATTGTTATACAGTATCTATTTGAATAAGATCTAACAGATGATCCCCGCTGGGGTGAAATCGATTTTAATAAATAAAATGGTTGTACATAATTAACGACTGATTTCCTATATGCCCGATAAGCTTGTCATGAATCAAAACGGTTTGCAGAATTACTGCGATTTCGCGTGAGCGCGTAGTACCTTTGTTTTTGTTCGCAATTTTTGGCAGATGAGAATTGATTTGCTCATAACAAGCAAATGATAAAACCTAGAAACTTGAAAGTTGTACTCAACATGAGAATTAACGAATGCGTCATGCGTGCCAATTTTGGGGATCCTGAGCCACGTGATCGTGAATTGAGACACAAAAAAACATAAAAAACTGCGATTTTTGGCTTGAAAATTTCTTAATTCGCCTATAACTCAATAACCACTTGGCGTGCACAACTAAACTTTGTACACAATGTGGGTGATCATAAATGCTTCATGCAAACCGAGTTTGGAGGCACTCGGTCACGTGACCAAAATGTTACAGGCCAAAAATGGGCAGAAAGCGGACGATTTTTTAACCGATTTATCTGGGTGAATATCGATTTCGATGGAAAATGATGCGTGATTTTTGAGCACACTATCAAAGGCGGGTTTTTTTGGTTATGTTCGTTAACCCCGACCTGAATACCTTTTTTTTTTTTCTTTAACTTCTCCGGTTATCTACTTTTAAACCGCTGAACGCACTGTATTCAAAGTTTGAGCGATTGAAGATATTGGAGAGGACAGCGCGGAAATGAAATTGGGGTGCCAGGTTAGAGAGATCCTTCTCAATCGGGCCCTCCAAAATTTTGAACTTATACACCGTTAAAGCTAGATGGATCAAAATTTCGGAATAAGTAGATATCAAAAATAAACTAAACCTAACAAAGATTGGGGTTCGACGACGGGGGTTTCCCCCCAAATGGGCCTTCCAAAATTAAAACTTTTTAACCTTTTAAGCTAGGCCCACGAAATGTTTAAGATAAGTAAACAAAAGAAAACATAAAATTTGACAAAGTTTGGGGGTACCAAAATGGGGGTACCCCCAAAATGAGGATGCCAAAATTGTAACTTTTTAACCACTCATGTTAGTTGTTATTCTTTCAATAACTAGCAGATAGTACGAAAAAGCTACCACACAACTTTGTCGCCAAAGTACCATAACTAGATACACTGTTATCGAGTTAATAAAGTTACGTCATAAAAAAGCAATAAAACTTTCTATTATCACCATTGTCACCTCATATTAAAAATTTTATCAAAAAATTGATTTGGTAACATATTACTTCAAATTGCAATTTTATACAACATGAAAAATTCCTGCAATACGGTAATTTTGGAGATCTTTTGTGAATTAATACCAGAATAAAACTAAGCTTAAATTTGACCGCAATTTAATCTACTTCAAAAGCATCCTTAGGTTTGAATTAGTGAGTATAGAGCCCAAAATGAAGTTTCTAACATGAACGATTAAGAAATTATAGATGTTTTTATTATTGTTACAACGGTTCATGAAATTTCGCCGGAGGACCCCCTAAAAATCGATTGTTTTTTAAAATATTTCACAGAAAAGGTTTTTTATACAAACTACACCTTTTGAACACAGGTAAAATATAAAATGCAAATTTTGAGGCAAAATAAGCACCCTAACGATCATAACACAATTCTTTAAAAGTTGAAACGAGTAGGCCTACTAAGCAGATTTGTAAAATTTTGATTTCATTTTATAGATATCTTTTCTAGACATTTAAATTTTGAAAGCTGTTAACCACAAACTTGATCAAGTTCATAGAACATTATGAAATTCGAAAGGGATGTATTTCGGATCTGACTATCAACAACCATATACACGCTTCACGCAATCGTGAAGTTCTTTAGTTCAGTGAAGTTCGATATTTTTGCGAAGCACCCGGGTATCGCTTGCGATGTCATATTTCAGTGCATCAGGGCACTGCTCGATTTCATCAACTTTTGGTGAAAAAATCGAAGTTCAAAATATGGTTGAAATGCTCTGCATAAGATGGTTGACAATGTTACTGTAGAAATACAGTCGGGGACAAAAGTTTAAGATCTCTCTTCAAAATAAAGTTTTGGCAACCTGTTCATAAAAAAAGTTACATGGAACGTTTTTTACCCTCTTTCAGTTTTGGTTCACAACAAAATGTGCTGCCAGTACCGTTTAACAACCCAGTATTTAGGTTGCAAAAATTTTTTTGCGGTTTTCAAATGTTTTTGAATATTAAATTTTTGCTAAAAATTAGGATAAATCTAGAAATACTACTACATTGCAACCTAATTTGTGCTCGAAAACGCGCTTTCAACCTAATTCTCGCCATACTTAAAAGTATAAGATGTGCAAACAAAAACACGTGGCAACTTTAACCCTCTGTCTACCATGGGGTCCAATTATTCCCCAAATGAAATTTGATCTTTGATTACTAAGAGCAGATTGCAAACACGACTTCCATATTACCTGACTTTTCCTAAGTTTAGTTGATCTTCAACGAGGTAGAGTGTCACTAATCTCAGATTAACCGTTATGGCATAAAAAATAAAAACAGCATTGTATACCATTGGACCCCAAGCCAATAGCGAGGAAGCATTGTTTAGTTTAGACTGGATGATTTTTTTAAATTATAGTCATTTTATTTTAAAACAACTAATCTGTTGTTTGAGACCACCAAAATCAAACTTATTAGTTTGAAAAATATAGTTTTATAATATCAAATGGAAGTCAAATTAGGAAAAAAAACACTGAAAAAGAATAGCTAGCTATTTAAAAAATGACGAGATTCTAATATTTCCGGAAGAGAGTGAAAATCAGCAAAGATGGAGCGTAGAAGAACAGATTGAGTAGTCGTAAATTTTGGATAGGGTAGTTCGAACCTACAACTGCCAGGGGATGACTGGGAGATGGCCAGAAGCCTTTTTTTATAACATGATTCATGTTAGCGTTGTCAATGCATATAGCCTACATGGTATGATAGCAATTGCATAGTGAAAGTAACTGGACTTTTAGCAAGAAAAAAAGGAGTAAGTTTTAGATTCGCTCAGGAAAAAAGCTTACTGGAATGTTAAGTGCTATGTCAATGTGTCAATACAAAAACAGCATCCAATTCAACCTCAAAGCAAGAAAAAAGGACTACAGCTACCGAAAACTAAGCACCAAAGGCTAAGACAACCAGACGCTATTTTTGTATAAGAAGCACGTATCTAAAATTCAGCGCCTGCGATAAGAACATTCTCAAATTATTTGCATGCATTGCAATAACTAATGGGCTAAAAGCATTATTTTGCAGTTTTTAAACGCTTTGAAACTGTACGCATTCGTTTACAGTATTGAAAAATCGTACGTTTTGGCTCTAGGCAAAAAAACCATTGTGCTAACTACGAGTAAATCAGTTATGATTTCCATTCTTTTATGTTTTGATATCATAGCTACCTGAATTCGTATGTTGTGGAGTTTTTTTTACAAAAATGATGATTAGAAACAAGCAGTAAAAACTTCCTAAACACGCAAATCATTTCATAACCGCCAAGAAACGATGTATAGGTAATTGCAGTGCACCAACTAATCTTGGAGTCTCTCTCTAACTAATACATAACGATATATAATTAGGCCACATTACCGCATTTTTGTATTTTTTGTAGTGTTTGTTAGTTGTTTTTGTGTTTAAATTGTTCGTTTGTAGCATGTTTTAATTTTGATTTGTTAATTTGTGTGAGATCTTTGTAGCCAGATACTTTTTGAAATCTGGGGTCCATTGGACCCCAATGGTACAATCTGCAAGGAATTTTTTTGGTAGACAGAGGGTTAATGAATTTGTCGACATAAATAGGTTTTTCAGACCAGCACCCCTAAGAATTAAAAGTTTAAACTTTAACTAAAGGTGTAGCGCCGTTTTGTTTTGTTTTTTATTTAGTTTACTTTGTGCGAGTTTCAGACCCGGTTTCATTGTTTTCGTTAATTTGTGGTTGAAGGCCACAACTCGTTCCTCAAGGCAAGTATTTATTCATTGAACTGCTGCAAACGTTGAAATCTGTTGAATCCGGTTGTTATGTATTCTTGTTTCCTTTTATATGACGTAAGTTATTGATTTTCGTGTTGATCTAATTGAATGCAAATTTTAAAATTTGCAAGCTTGAACTTTTCGATGTCCAATCACTATTGATTTGACGTCTGCAGTAAGCAGAGATAATCTTTTGTTCTTCTTCTTCTTCTTCTTTCTTCACTGCCCGCTTTTCCGTAACGGTTGCGGGGGCAGTAGCTCAAGATTAAGCCGCCACACCGCACGGTCTTCCATCATCTCCATCATTTCGCTTGGGCGAAGTCTCAAGCGATTCCATCCAAGATACTCAAAGTAATCGGTCCATCTAGTTCTAGGTCGTCCAACTGGTCTTTTCCCATTTGCATAGGCAAGTAAAGCTTGTTTGGGGAGTCTTTCCTGAGGCATTCTGCTTACATGGCCAAACCATCTAAGCTGAGATCTTTCAATTCGGAGAAGTAACGGCTCGATGTTGAGAGATTTTCGAATCGCAGAGCTACGCACCTTGTTAAACAGTGCAACTTCTTCGATTCTTCGTAAAAACCTCATTTCGGACGCTTGCACTTGTGATCGCACTCTTGCGGTCATTACCCAGGATTCATGACCATAAGTGAGAATGGGGACAAAAACTACTTTGAAGATTGAGAGCTTTGCCTTTTTCGACAATTCTCGTTTCATGACAACCGAGTAGTGCAAAGCTCGCATTACTGCACTAGCCTTGCCTATTCGGGTATCCAGTTCTTCGTCTTGTCTTCCGTCACTCGTAAATGCAACCCCAAGATACCTGAACTTCTCTACCTGCTTCAGTGTCGCTCCATTCACTTGTAATATGCACTGATAAGGGCTTCTTGAAAGATGAAGTAGCTCAGTTTTGGCCGTGCTTATTTTCATTCCGGCGGTGTTGCATGCATCTGCAAAGCTATTTAATGCGCCCTGGAGGCCAGATTCTGTGGAAGAAAGCAGAACCAAATCATCAGCGAATAGCGGACGACTAACTTTGCAATTTCCAATCGTGGCACACTCATCAGCTTGGCTGCATTTGTCGATCCAATTCATGTAAACAATGAAAAGGAGAGAGGACAAAACGCACCCTTGCCGGAGTCCAACGCCCACATGGAACGGCTTTGATTGCTTGCCATTTACCCGAACACAAACCTCCGGTCTGCAGTAGAATGACTTAATAGCGCGTAACAATTGACCATTAACGCCATACTCCTGCAAAATCTTCCAAAGTTTATCCCGAGGAACTCGGTCATATGCTTTTTCAAGATCGACAAAGCATGCAAAGAGATCTTTGCCATACTCCCAAGATTTCTCGAAGATTTGCTTCAGAGTGAAGATTTGGTCCGTGGTGCTGCGACCCGGACGAAAACCGCACTGACCATCTTCCAGTTTTGATTCCACTACTTCTCGGCATTTCCTTTCAAGGCATTTGGCATATACTTTCTCTGGCAAACTAAGGAGTGATATCCCTCTGTAGTTTGTACATTGCTTGCGATATCCTTTCTTGAATATCGGAATAATCACACCTGTTTGCTGATCTCTGGGAGTTTTGCCAAACTTCCACGCAACTTGACACACTCGCGTTAACCAGAGAATTCCTTCTCCAGTCAGCGCTTTCAACATCTCGGGTCTGAATTCATCTTCACCAGCAGCTTTTCCAGATTTATCCCTTTAATTGCCATTGCCACTTCTGCTGCAGTGAAAACTTCGTCCTCCCCTAGATGTGTCACTTCGTATGTGTCACGAGTCGATGCCTTTACAGGATTCAAAAGATCTTCAAAGTATTCTCTCCATCGTGAAAGGATTTCATTCTCATCCGTTAGAATGTTACCGTCAGAATCCTTGATGGAGTACGTGATACTCGATCTTTTGCCACGTAAACGGCGGATGGTCTGCCAAAATACTTTGTTTGCTGAAAAATAGTTGGAATGCAACCGACGACCAAACTCTTCCCATGACTTCTCCTTAGATTTCTTTACTGCCAAAGTGGCCGCTTTTCGCGCTTCAGTGTACCGGGATTGCAAATCAGATGACGATCTGTCCTGTAGCCAGGCCTTGAACGCATCTTTCTTTGCTCGAATAGCTTCTTTAACCTCTTGGTTCCACCAAGGTGTTCTTTTCTCACTATCGCCTGCCACTCTAAGCCGTTTTCGCCCACAACTTTCAGCAGCTGATGAAATGATTGTTGATCTGAAGAACAGCCATTCCCTCTCGATGTCCTCGGATACCTCAGGAAGTTGTCTGAACTTAGATGATATACTGGATGCAAACTGTTTCCTTACTTCTTTGTCCTCCAAAGCCTCCCATTTGATCCGGTAAGTCACAGACGACCTGTTTGATCTCTTGTTTGGCCAAGGTTTGGAAAGTCGTAAGGAACATACTACCAGATGGTGATCAGTTGACAATTCAGCACCTGGCTTCACTCGAACGTCCAGCACATCAGAAAACAAATCTGACGAAACTATGCAAAAATCTATCAAAGATTTTTGATCTATACTAGGTCGATACCATGTATACTTGTGAACCTCTCTGTGCTGGAAAAAGGTATTCATGATGCGGAGTCCTTTGCTACAACAGAGCTGCAATAAATACCTTCCGTTCTCATTCAGTCCAGTGACTCCATGTTCTCCGATCACACCCTTCCACGTATCTGTGTCTGTTCCAACATGTGCGTTAAAATCCCCCATAAGGACTGTAGATTCAGTTGGTGATACTCGTAGAAGAGCATCATTTACTTCATCCACAAAAGCCTGATATTCACTCGTGACATTGGGGGCATATACCTGCAAGAGGCACAATGACCTATCCAATACCTTGAGCTTCAACGTACAGACCCGTGATCCCAAAGGAATCCAATCTGACACACAGTCTGACAAACGGGGGCTTGTGAGAATCCCCACACCCGCTTGTGCAGACATACTAGGATCAGCACCAGAATAGAAGAGTTTCCATCCGCCATCCAAATCCACAGTTCCAGAGCCACTGTAGTCATAGACTTCATAAAAATCTGAATACCAGTATAAAGCTAGAACCAAACGTTACACTAAACAGACCGTTGAGGTCTAAATACAGTGATGTCAATCGGCCTACCGTGACAAGTCTCGCTGCCAAGATGAGATTCCACAAGAATGTCGCAGTAATCCACAATATCTGAATATGAAGGTACCAAGCTGTCAGACACACACAGACACAGATGTAAAGGGCCTAGGTACAGTAAATTTATTAAACTACAAATAGGCCTAGGCTGACGGTAAGCCTAGCCCTTATTCAAATAGAATACAAAAGTGTTAATAAACAACACAAACTCAAGCTAGCCAAAACTAAGCAAGCAACCCAACTCGGCATAAAACATTGGGTTGTGAGATTAAGAAGCTCAAACCTCAGGCTAGTCTACACAAACAGAACATCTCAGCAGTAGTTAACTAGTCAGGCTACGAAACTGAAAAGCTTAAACACATAAAAAGGGATTCTAAACCGATCAAAACTCACTCAATACGGTATCAAACACAACAGCCTAGGCTTAACCAGAATACTAACGCTGTCACAAGTCGAATATTCTAGAAACTAATCACATGACACAGTAATGTTGCCACGGACAAAAAAGTGAAATCACACTCCGCAACTATGAATGGTAGTGAACAGCGAATAGCGATAAAGGCCAGAAATGAACACATTTTTGATTATTCACAAAGCACAATTTAGCAAATTGAAGTAAACCCAAAAAAAAAGGAGGGAGAAAAAGGGGACAAGGAGGCATTCGTCCATAACACCACGTCGTTTGGTTGAAGAAACTCCGATAATATCGAGATGATACCGCTTTGCTTCCTCAACCAATTCTAGCTCTTTTCCTGTGAGGGTGAGGATATTCCAATTGCCCAACAGCAGTTGGTGATGGTTGATCGGTAAGTGTGCGACATTATCTCGAGTACGAATACTCTGCGCTGCCTCCATTCGCCTCTCCAAACGTGTAGCGGGCACATTGGTGGAGCTGCCACTAGGGCTGGCTGGTGGAGATTGTCGCTTATTTTTCGAACGAGCCCCTCTGCCTAAGACTCGAACGCGATAGGGGTTTCGCTGAATGACGACCTGGGAGTCCCTAGGCGCTCCCCTGCCAGACGAGGTTCCACTTGTGAAAGTGGCCCCATTAACGTCGTTCACGTAATTTTCATTATTTGTGCTCATCATGATTTGTTTGCAGTTTAATCTAACTGCGGAGAGGTTTTATTTCAGAGTTGTCCTTCTCCTAGGTTATATGCTTACCACAGCTGATGGGCATAACCAACCCAGGTTTTAAGTTTTCCAACTATTTTGGTTTGAACTATACTTTGTCTCGCTTCTACCATCAGACCTATCTGGCATGGGTAACCCTATCAGGAGAATTGAATCTCCAGCCAGTACAGCTCTGTAGGTCATTGATGCACATAGACTTTTCCACCTCTTAACGGTGATAGTTCATGGAAAAGCTATGTCTTGTAGGTCTAATATGCCGAGCTATGTTATACTATGCCTACTGTGCCATAATAAGCCAACTATATGTCATACTTTGATGTCATACTATGCCTACTAAGCTACTGTGCTCACTGGGGCCTACTATGCCTGTTGATTCATGATAAGCCTACTGTATGCCATACTATGCCTACTAGGGTGCCATGTTATGCCTACAACGTCATACTAAAGCTGCAGCACCTACTGTGGCACACTTTGCTTACTAATGCTATGCCTATTTTCCATAAAAAGCCTCCTGTATGTCATAATCTGCCTACTAAGGTGTAATGCTATCCCTACTATAATATACTAAGCTGCGGTGACTACTGTGGGATACCGTGCAATAATAAGCCAACTATGCCTACTGTGTCATAGTAAGCTACAGTGCCTACTGTGACATGCTATGCTTACTAGGGTGCCATAACCATATTCTACTTCATGTTACACTATGCTTACAATGCCATGCTAAGCCTACTATGACATAGTACTCCTACTAACCTATGGTGCCATAAGCCAACTACAGTATATTGTTGTTGTAGCGGATATTGATCCTCCGGTCACCAGACAGCATAAGATGCTAACTTGTTGGACAATCCGCTCACTTTTTATCACAGTGACTACTTTGTTATTGGACAAATCCGCACCTGCTTAGGAGTTTCCGATGATCCAATCTGTGGATTTCTTCAAATTCTTGCCTACCGAATTTGCTGCTTGTTCAAAGCCACCAAGCAGAGGTAATTATCGTAAAACGTCTTATCCAAGGACGCAAGAGCGTGACCAGGGTGCGGGTTGAACCCAGATCATTCAATCAGGGTCGTCGTAAACAATATGCCTTTACCCATTTGGCGAAGCTGCTAACCTCCATTGCCTACTGTGCCATATAAAGCCAACTATGCAACAGTGCCTTCTGTGACATACTATGCCTACTAGGGTGCCATAATAAGCCTACTTCCTTTTATATTATGCCTAAAGTGCCATACTAAGCCTCCTATGACATACTACGCCTACGGTGGTATACTATACCTACTGTGCTATAAGGCTACTACTGTATATGCCATACTATACTAGCATGCTATACTATATCTACAATGCCATAATACGTCTACTATGACATACTAAGCTGTAGTGCCTACTGTGGGATACTATGCCTACTGTGCCATAATAAGCCAACTATATGTCATGTTCTGATGTTTTACAACGCCTACTAAGCTACAGTGCCCACAGTGGCAGACAATGCCATAATTAGCATACTATGTCTAATGTGCCATAATAAGCCTTCAACCAGTGGCGGATCCAGAAAATTTAGGTGGGGGGGGATTTGAAGCACAAAACCTCAAAAATTCGGATGTCTTCACCAAAATTGAGAGTGATTTTTCGGCCGAAATCGGAAATTCAAACGTTTTTTTCGCCCAAACTCAGGTGGTCTCCAAAAAAAAAAAAAAAAAAAAAGGTCTTCACCAAAATTGAGGAGTGATTTTTCGCCGGATTCGTTACGATTAGGTCGGTGGGGAGATATGCATCCTGAAATGGAGCCGAATTATTCGAAATGGAGGCTGATTTTTCGGCCAAAATCGTTACTTTTAGGCTGGTGGGGGGATGCATCCCCCCCCTAAATCCGCCACTGCCTACACCGTGGCATACTATACCTATTGTACCATAATAAGCCTACGATATCTACAATGTCATACTAGCCTGTAGCGCCTACTATGGCTTTAATACTATGCGTACTGTTCCATAACAAGCCCCCTATATGCCATACTCTGCCTAGGAAGGTGTTCTGCTGTCCCAATTATGATATACTAACCTCCAGCGCCTACTGTGCCATATAAAGCCAACTAGAGAGCCATAATAAGCCTACTTCATGTTATAGTATGCCTAAAATGCCATACAAAGCCTCCTAAGTAAGTGATCACCTGTAATTGTAAGTGATCACCTGCAATGTAAGTGATCCAATGTAAGTGATCACCTGCCAGTAATGGTGTGTTCTAATTTAAGCCTGCCCAAGAGTGAAAAATCAACTGTCACCCTAATTCGTGATACAAAAAATTTTGAAGTAGAAAAATTTCTAGACAAATTAACTGAAGGAATGGAGCTATTAGGTGATATCAAAGAGGAATGCATTGACAACTACACTGAGAAGTTTATTGACATTTTTCATAAGACTTTAAACATACATGCACCATTACGAAAACAAAGCAGAAAGGAAAAAAAACTAAAAAACAAACCATGGTTATCCAAAGGAATCCTTCTATCAATCCAGCAAAAAAATTTATTGTACAAAAGAGCCCTTAAATTAAATGACAGTAATACATGGGCACAATACAAAGTCTATAGCAATAAACTGACTCATATTAAGGAATATGCAAAACGACTTTACATTAAAAATTTAGTGAATGATAATAAGCATGACACCTCGTCGCTTTGGAAAATTATAAATAAAATTATTCACTTGAAAAATGTGAAGAAAAATAACATTCCTAATAAAATGTATGCTTCCAAAAGTGAAAGTGCATAAGGTCCACAGACCATCAGTAACTTGTTCAATAAATATTTCATAGAGATAGGACTTAACCTTGCATCTACAATCGAAACACCAGCTATAATTGATGGCAAATTTAATGCCACATCTTTGATTCAGAGTAGTTGCAATTCGTTTTTTCTAGAACCAATAGTTGAAGAAGAAGTAGTGAATTACATCAGAGCTATGAATCCATCAAAAAGTACAGGAAGACATGGAATTCCTGCAAAGTATATAAAAATGTCAGGCTCTGTTATAGCTCCAGTTCTAACTAACATTTTTAATGCATGCATATCAACAGGATATTTTCCAAAAGTGTTAAAAACCGCTGAAGTTGTTCCAATTTTCAAAAAAGGCGAAAGAGAGTTATGCAGTAATTATCGCCCTATTTCTATTTTAAATCCTTTTGCCAAACTTTTTGAAAAGTGTCTGCTTGATCAACTAAACAATTATTTTGTGAGCAATAATTTGATTAGTCCAAACCAGTATGGTTTTTAGAAAAATTGCTCAACAAATGAAGCTGTTTTAGATATTTACAATAAGCTACTTGACAATATGGATAAAAAGCTCATTACATGTTCTATTTTCTTAGATTTAAGAAAAGCATATGATACCATCAATCACACAATACTGATCAAGAAACTAGAAAAGTATGGAATTAGAGGATTACCATTACAGTTACTAGCAAGTTACCTGACTGACCGTCAACAGTATACAATTGTAAATCAGTATAAATCCAAGTCAAGAGATGTTATTTGCGGTATTCCTCAGGGATCAACTCTAGGTCCGTTGTTATTTAATATTTATATCAATGATCTACCACTTGCCTCAAATTCCACAATTCATCTTTTTGCTGATGATACAAACCTTACTCTCTCCCATTCTAATGTTTCAACATTGCAACAAAATATTAATGATGAATTACTCAATGTAAGCAATTGGTTCAAGGTGAATAAATTATCAATTAACTTTAATAAAACTGAGTTTATGGTAGTGACAACAAAACAAAATAAACCTGAACTCAAAGTATCAATAGATAATAATCCAATCAAGCAATCACATCACATAAAGTATCTAGGTGTTCTCATAGACGACAATCTAAACTGGAAACAACAAATCAAGGAACAATGTTCAAAGGTAGCAAGGGGATCTTGGGCCCTTAATCAATTAAAACACTTTGTAGATGAGCAAACCTTAAGATCTGTTTACCACTGCCTCATATACTCCCATCTACAATACTGCATAAGTAGTTGGGGGACTGCTTCAAAATCAACATTAGCACCTCTCTTTATTCTGCAAAAAAGAAGCATCAGATTGTTAACTGGAAGTGGATATCGTGAGCATACTAATCCTTTGTTCTATCGAGCTAAATGCTTAAAACTCATAGATATTTACTCTCTGGAAACTGCAAAGCTAATGTACAAAATTCACAATAATGTATTATCTGTTGCAAATTCAGATAAGTTTAACCTAATGAAAAACTGCTATACACATAAGACAAGATTGAGCCACAAAAACAACTTCTTTCTTCCAAGAACTAGAACAAGATTAGGGCAAAAGTCTCTATCATTCGCAGGAATTAAAATTTGAAATGAAATTCCAAGCAGTATGAAAGAAGTTTCATTCTACAGATTTAAAAAAGCTGTTAAAGCTCATTTTTTATCAAACTATGAAACCGATAAAAGCTAGAATAACAGCTTTCTATTAGCAATGCAGTAGTAATTACAGGAATCATAGTTGCATATTTATGCTTTAGTTCAACAATAACCTATTTTTTGCTTGAATAGCATGAGTTTGGTGCATTCATCTATCACACATTTATTACAATACGTCATCTCTCATTTTGATGTCCCCATGAATTATTAGTAATTTTGCAATAACTGACTGAGGTTGATATATACTGGTATTGGAAATTGTACCAGTACTAATGACATATTGCCAAACAATACAAAACAAAGCAAGGAGATTTTTTTTTTCACTCTAATTGCCCACTTTAAATTCTATAAAACATAAATAAGCATTATGAACTTTATTAATTTTATTTCTATCCAATCTGTAGTTACAGCATTTTTATTTTTTAGTATGCTTAGAGTCAGAACAATTCTAATGTTGTCTTGCATTTTCTTTACATGGTGACTGTGAGTTTTGTGTATACACTGCTCGTATCCTTGCAACACTTTGTTTTAATTTTGCGTAAAATTTTTTATCATAGAAAGTAGCAGACTGAGAAAATCTAGAAGCTGCTTTTTAACCTTAACTTGGTGAGGTGGCAGTAGACTTAGATGACCTTTCGGTCCTTCGCTGTCTCCTCACCAAGTGACTAAATATCGCTTTGATTCTGCAAGTTTGTGTGTTTGGTTTTAAAGGAATTGCTTATTTCGATGCTTTGGTGATATACCTAGAGGAAGTTGCAGTTTTTTCTTGTGATATGACGTCACTTGGTAAATAAATAAATAAATAGGATGATGATGATGATATGATGACCTATGACATACCACGCCTACTGTGCTATACTATACCTAATGTGCCATAAGGCTACTACTGTATATGCCATACTATACTATGTCTACATGCCATTTATGTCTACTATGCCATTCTAAGCTGCAGTGCCTACTGTGCCGTAATAAGCCAAGCATATGCCATACTATGCCTTCAAAGCTACTGTCCGCTGTGGCATACTGTGCCATAATCAGCATACTATGTCTATTGTGCCATAATGAGCCTACAATATAGCATAACTATACCTGACATACTAAGCAGCAGTGCCTACTGTGCCATAATAAGCCAACCATATGCCATACTATGCCTACAAAGCTACAATGCCCACTGTGTTATACTAGGCTTGCTGTGCCATAATCAACAGACTATGTCAATTGTGCCATAATTAGCTTTCAATATGGCATACTATACCTATTGTGCCATAATAAGTCTACTATATGCCTATTTGCCATAATAAGCCCACAATGTCATACTAGCCTGTAGTGCATACGTTGCAAATTATCCTTATTAATACTATGCCCACTGTTCCATAGCAAGCCTCCTATATGTCATACTCCGGCGAACTGGGGTGTCATGCTATCCCTACTATGACATACTAACCTCCAGTGCCTTCTGGTCCATACTAATCCAACTATGCCATACGCCTAGTGTTACCCTATACTATGCCTACTGTGCCATAACAAGCCTAGTATTTGGGTGTCAAGCTATGCGTACAGGCATGTCATTCTATGCGTACAAGGATATCGTGCTGAAACCTATTAGGGTTATCACGCTATGCTTACAATGCTGTGCTATGCTGCGGCACCCACTGTGGCACACTATGCCTGCTATATGCCATACTAGGTCTACACTGCTACACTGCCATACTATGCCTATTGTTCCATACTAAGCCTACTACATGTCACACCACAAAAAAAATATAATTATTCACCTACACATCATTAATAATTTGTCAATTAATTTTTCAAGTCTGATGCCAACATCCAATAATTAACCTTCTTATACCAATGCTTACAAACATCAATCAATTTTCCTAGCCTAATATCCATTCAATTTGCTAGGCTAATATCCATCAATTTTTCTAGCCTAATGCTAACATTCATCAATCATTTTTCCTAGCCTAATACTAACAATTATTAATCAATTTTTGTAGTCTAAAACTAACATTTATCAATCAAATTTTTCTAGCCTAAAGCTAATATTTATACATCAATTTACTGAGTTTAATGCCAACAGCCAATAATCCATCTTTTTATGGCAATGCTTACAATTAATTTTTCTTGTCTAATGCTGACATTTATCAGTTAATTTTCCTACCCCACAGCCAACTTTATCAAACAATTTTCCTAGTCTAATAATGGTAATATTAATCAGTTTTCCTATTCTAATGTAATATTATCAATCAATTTTCCAAGCTTAATGCTTACATTTATCTATGAATTTCCTAATCTAACACTAACATTCATCAATCAATTATCCTAGTTTAATACTAACCTTTATCCACCAATTTTCCTAGTCCTAGTCCAATTTTCCTAGTCTAGCATAATAACAATTTTCACTAACATTCATCAATCAATTTTCCTAGTCTACTGCCAACATTCATCAATTAATTTTTTAAGTCTAATGCCAACATCCAATAATTAACCTTCTTATACCAATGCTTACATTCATTAATCAATTTTCCTAGTCTAGTGCAAACCTTTATCAATCAATTTTCCTAGCCTAATATCCATTCAACTTGTTAGCCTAATATCCATGAATTTTCCTACTCTAATTCTAACATTTATTAATCATTTTTTCTGTTCTAATACTAACAATTATCAATCAATTTTCCTAGTCTAATGCTAACATTTGTCAATGGAATTTTTCTAGCCTAAAGCTAACATTTATCAATCAAATTTCCTAGTATAATGCTAAACTAATAGCTTATAACTCAAAAAACAAAAACACATTTTTGTCATTGGTGAAATTTTTGTCATTGGTGAAATTTTAATTGAGGGGGACCAGGGCTCCTTGTCCCCCCCGGCTTGGCTACGCCTATGCTTCAAGTGAGGAAAACAAAAAAGGTGTTCGCAAATTTTCGGCGAGGTTTCACGCGTTTTCCAACAAATTAACTTGGGACCGTAGTGAAAATGACTCACAAAAAAAAGAGTGATTATTATGCTGTTAATAATGTCCTAATCATACTGTGTGTGTAAATGATGTTTTTGTCAGCTATAATTTTGTTCCGTTATCCGAACAAACCGTTTATCCAAGCCACCACTAGTCTCAATTAGTTCAGATGATCAGCATTCTAATCATTTCAGTTAGCAAAATTTTTCTTTTATCAAATGTGATTTTGGAATAAATATAAGTCATACAAAAATTAATGTTTAACAAACAATGCCTTGTTACTGCCTTAGCAAACTATTCCAATGTTTAGAAAAACAACAATAAATAAATGGCAGACCAACAGCTTAACAATCCAAAGATAAACAATTAAACATAGATTACACGTGTAATTGCAAAATGCTAAGTGCAGGATGCCCCTCAATCGCGAAATATTAGAATTTAGATTGATGGGTATCCTGCATTTAACGCTTTGCATCGTTTACATGTTTAAGTATCGCGGTATCATATAGCAAAACTTTCTGTAGCACACAACATCAATGGTTGTTTTTGACATTTTTGTTTTTGTCATGCAGAAATCAATTCTAAAAATAACATTAACTAACAAAATAAGATAGTAATTATCTATAGATAATAGTGAAAAATTAGGATGCTTCATTCAAAATTCTAATAATTCGATAATGCAGTAAATCTGAGATTGATCACAATAAACTTTCACAAATCTCAAAAAAATCACTGTTTTTTTCAAGAGGATGCTGTTACGTTACGTGAAAACCAGAATATCGCTATCCTGTCCTAACCCCAACCCTAAACTTTACCCAAACTCTAACCCTAGTTCTACCCTAACGTTAATTTTAATTTAAAATCAAAATCTAACCCAAACCCTAATGATAATTTAAAAAATAAAAAAATAAGCAAATAAGCACTCAATCTTTGCTCTTTTAATCTCTATATGGACATTACGTGATGTCACACCAGCGACTTTTTTTTTCGAAACAAGCAAGAAAAAAAAGCAAAAAGCAGTCGATTTGCATCTAATAAAAATGCTGATTTACTGATAAAAATTATCTGATGCAGAGTTCAAAATTAATGCCTACCCACTTGCCCGAGGCAAGCTCAAATTTCCTTGAGCATGTTATTTTTTAGCTTAACTTGCCGGACAGGTAAGTTAGCAAAATACAGCATCTTAACTAACATCAACATTCTCTTGGTACGTAAATTAGGTCTGCTTTTGTTGCAATAAAATAAAATGCAAGAAAAGAAATACGCAAACGCCAATAAATAAAGGATGAAAATTCAAACAAGTGTAGCGTGTTACAAATTCTAGAAGCAGAAGGTAGATAAATCGAGTCCGTAACAAATCCAGAAATACTATTAGGATAAATCTAGAAATACTATTACATTGCAACCTAATTTGTGCTCGTAAACGCGCTTTAAACGTAATTCTCGCCATACTAAAAAGTATAAGATATGCAAACAAAAATACGTGGTAACTTTAATGAATTTGTCGACATAAATAAAATTAGTTTTTCAGACCAGTACCCCTAAAAATTAAAAGTTTAAACTTTAACTGAAGGGTTCTTTCAAATTGACCGTGTTGATTATGCATTATGCAATACACTGTAAAAACATTTTGCTAAGAAAAAAGGGTTAGGTTAGATACCAGTTTTGAAGTTTACTGCTGTCCAAGAAACAAAAATAACATTGAAATATTATTTTGAAATTCCTCTTTCATTTAGCTCTATCAAGTTCCTTTTCAGTAGGGGGTCTAAAAGATTTTGTTTTGTTTTGTTTTATTTTGACAAATTCAATAAAGTTAACACAAAGTTTGGTGCAGACATTTGTACTTTTTAAAATGTACGAGACCCGAGGTTTAAAGCGCTTTATTTAAACACAAGTTGGGATGTAATGTGATAGCATTTCCAATTTTACCCCAAATTTTAAAAAAATCTAATATTCGAGGACATTCAAAAAACGGCAAAAAAATTCGCAATTTGAATACTTAATTGTTAAACGCTATCGACAGTACATTTTGTTGCCAAACAAACACTTAAAAAATCCACAAAGCCTTTTATTTTTTTTACGGACAAATTGCCAAAACTTCATTTTTGAAGAGAGGTCTTAAACTTTTGTCCTCGACTGATAATGATTTTATGTACCCCAATGCTAACTGATGATGCGTTTGAATTGAATTATTTGTGTATGCCTTTAAAGGCCATCTAATGTCTGCAAAGCAATGCCCTTAAAATGAAATAGAAAATTATTTCTAATCGAATGCTGTAAACCCGGTTTAGATACACGTTCTCAGTTTCAAGAAAATGAGTAGCCATTATTACCTTTCGCGTTTTTAAAAAACGACATGACGTCATCAGACCCAGGAGTTTGGTGCATTTGACTCGTTTATCATTGCAGAGAATGGGCGATTTTGCAAAGGCATGTGATAGCAGCTTACTAGTCAAAAAGTGTTGCACAAAAAAGGCGTAATTAGCTCAAAGTAGTTATATTGCGAAATTCTGATGTAAATTACCCGTAGCAATCACCTTTCACTATAAGTATTGAACAGCAGTATTACTACCAGTAATGACTCTATCACTCTAAAAACTCCAACAGTACAAATGTTTTTGTATTCTAAGGTATCTGGCATATCCGTATCCAATGGGAATACCGATAGGCTACCAAAGCGTAAAAAAAGAAACAATTGAAAGCTTATACTGTAATTATGTAAAAATATTTTATCTTTCTAATACCAATAGGGTACTGTAGTTTACTGCGTAGGATTAGGAATATACCGGTAAGGATATGTACAGCAGAAATGGTACCAGCACCAGATCAGTACTTGCTTGGTTTGTGTTTCAGTAAATATTTTACTCCTGGTAATATATTAGGCTGGACTAATCTGCTAGGGTACCGTAGTTTAGCGATACCAGACTAGGCTACCGGTATCAGATCAGTGTACTGGTATCTCAGATCTGCACAGCCAGACAACTACCAGCGAGTGCAGGTAACTTTTTTACGAGTTCCAATACTGTGAATATGACATTGTAGTACAAAAATGCTGCCTGCAATAGTAACATTTTTACCTATCGTACCAATGTAACATACCGGTCCAGGCAATACTTACTTTCTTGTCATAATTAGCCCAACGTACCAATACTCCTACCTACTACCCATCTACCAGTAATTTGCTTCCCAAGCTTTCAACAATCTGACTAGGTCATTGTTTTTTCTGCTGTTCTACAAGACCAATCACTGAAACACAAACCAAATCAGGCTACTGATCTGATACTGGTACCTGTATCATTTGTATCGTACGGTACCGGTATATTCCTAATCCTATGCAGTAAACTACAGTGGCTACTGGTATTAGAAAGGTAAAATATTGTTACATGATTATAAGCTTTCAATAGTTTCTTGTTATGTCTAAAATCTTTTTTTACACTATGGTAGCGTACCAGTATTGGGTATGGATATGCCAGAAACCTTAGAATACAAAAACATTTGTTCTGTTGGAGTTTTTAGAGTGATAGAGTCATTACTGGTAGTAATACTGCTGTTCAATACTTGTAGTGAAAGGTGATTGCTACGGGTAATTTACTTCAGAACTTCGCAATGTAACTACTTTGAGCTAATTACGCCTTTTTTGTGCAACACTTTTTGACTAGTAAGCTGCTATCACATGCCTTTGCAAAATCGCCTATTCTCTGCAATGATAAGCAAGTCAAATACACCAAACTCCTGGGTCTGATGACGTCATGTCGTTTTTTAAAAACGCGAAAGGTAATAATGGCTACTCATTTTCTTGAAACTGAGAACGTGTATCTAAACCGGGTTTACAGCATTCGATTAGTAATCGTTTTCTATTTCATTTTAAGGGCATTGCTTTGCAGACATTAGGTGGCCTTTAAAGCTTGTGCTTTTATGGCTCAAAGCCAGAGGCAATACCTCAGTTATATAACGTGCCAATAATAAACAAGCTATAATTGGGACTTAGCGTGAGCGCTATAGACTGCCGAATCATGGACTTCTAAATTGTAGCATCTGGACTGGAAACTAAATTGACGCAGTGTACATTAGTAGGCTGTAGACAAAAAGTCGCGTTTTCGACATTAAAAAGCCGCTAACTCGGTTCTTGTATATTTTGCTCGTGAAGTTGCTTAAATCTACTAGCCAACTGCTTTAGAATAAAATTAATCAAAGAACTAAGTTCGAAACTCTACTCAGATACAAAAATTACGCTTATTATTGAAAATTTTTCGCTGCTTAAACCATTGTTAATAAATCATAAAGGTCAGAGTGTCGTAAATTAAAATCAACAATAACGTATCGAACTAAGTATTACTATTGCCATGCATTTTGACAAATGTGATACTACAAAACAAAGCAATCGGCAGTAGCACAGCCTGGGAGAGCCAAGGAAGCTGAAGCCCCCTTAGCCAAGTCACGTAAGAAAATTTGATCCATATTTTCTAGCTTTTAAACAGGTTTTGGACTTGACCAGTAAGATGGGAGCTAAAAGTCGCCATCTCTTTGCTGTTTAATTCCTTGAAATGGTTCTTTAAGTGCGAAAACTTTTTCAAATGTCTAACATTAGTGATTTTTTTCCGAAAATCAAAAATTACAAATATCGCCTAGCGACTGTGGGTTCCACTCCCCAACTGTGCCTGGATGCCGATGCTTTGGAAGTGAACAGAGTGAGATCAATATATTGGTGTAAATTTAGTTTGCTGGGTCAGGTACAGTACTGCTTAGAAGTAATGCACGAACTTAGTACAAAAGTGGTTTTAAGTACATTATTTGCGTTATCACACATCAAGTTGAAAGTAAAATCGTACAGTACAGGACTACAGATAAGAAGATACCGGTAATAAATTAATTGGTTGTCATAAGCAAAATTTCTTTAAGCTAGGAAAAATAAAAAACACAAACACAATACCTTAAACAATACTGTAGTTAGTAACACCTTTAAAATCAAGTGCGAACACAATGTAGCGAAAAACACTAGCATAATGTTTTTAACGTCCTTTCATGCAATACTGATGTAACAATTTTAGGTAATTATAATGGTTTTGCAGATTCAATTTGAAGCATTTTTGCCAGTGAGTTTACGAACTTTTCAAGCTGTTCTCGCAGTTTCAACATCATTAAGTTGACGCAATAAATTTTTACGCATAGTATTGAAAAAACGAACGGAAATACTTTCAAAAATGCTGTGTCTGTTTTCACACATTACAGCAAATGACCATGGGGATACAGATGCAGTAAAAAGAAAGGACTGCGATCTCTTTAAACACATTTTGTTGATTAGTGGCTTTTAAAAAATTTTCTCTCAAGCTTACCCTAGAAAGTTCAGCAAATACTCGCCAACAAAGGCAGCCAACATCAAAACGTTCGCGGGTGGATTTCCACAATCTACCACAATTTCTGTAACGGACAAATTCATGAGCAGTCTCCGAAATCATATCATCAGCGTCATTGTTGACATCAAAAATTGTGCTCTTTTTGCATTTATCGCACATGTTGCATCGTATTATTGACCTACATCAGTAGCCAGTGACGTAGTATATAATCCCGAGATCGTTTTCAGTTAATAAGATATTGAACTGAAGATTTGCCATAAAGCGTTTCCGCTATTGCAATTGAGTCATGGTCGGCTGTATGACTTGCTCTGGCCGCGTGTTGTATTTCCCGTCCAGAGATGTGAGAATACTTCACCAGAGAGAGGGTTTGCAACTTAAGGTCACTTTCCAGCAATTGTCGGATAGAAATGATCCACATAAGTACGCTCCACTATTTGTTTGATGAAGAAGTACTTTTGGCGCGGAACTTCGTCTGCAATTTTTGCCATTAGATCATTGAAGGCGGTGAATCATCCAGCCAATTACGGTGGTTTACAATAACTAAAACTGATCTATAATTTTTGATATTTTTAGTTTAAATTTTGGGACTGCGGTTGCAAAGATATTCAACAAATACGAAAAGATGTCCCCCGAAAAAAGTTTTTGGAAACTCTGAGTTTTGTTCTTCCCGCCAAAACCACAGTAGGCCTAATAGTTTAGAGACCTGTGGTAGGCCTAATAGTTTAGAGATAGTTTATTTCTGATTAGTTTTGGCCTAATTAGGCCTAACTATCTCTAAACTATTAGGCCTAGTACTTTAGAGATAGTTAGGCCTAATAGTTTAATAAGATTACAGTAGGCCTAATAGTTTAGAGAATTGTGGTTTAGGCGGGAAGAACAAAACTCAGAGTTTCCAAAAACTTTTTTTCGGGGGATATCTTTTTGTATTTGTTGAATATCTTTGCAAACGCAGCCCCAAAATCAAAACAAAAAATATCAAAAATTATAGTTCAATTTTAGCTATTGTAAACCACCGGAATTGGCTGGATAATTCACCGCCTATAAAACTTTTAAAGTTTATCAGCATTTAAAAATGTTTCACAGCAATCTTCTACTCTTGCAGCTTTATTTTCATGACGTGAGGTAGATGATGATAGATCGGAACGTCGAGGTCCACTTCTATAAGTGTTATATGAGGGCAAATTGGTAAAATGGTTGGATGAGCATCATTTTTTAAACGTCTTTTTATCAATTTTCTGGATTCTATTTTTCTTTTGCGTCTATTACTGTGATCATTTGATTGTGCGACAAAATCTTCAAAAGTAAAATGAATTGAGCACAATTTTGAATTAGTTGGGGTAAAGTCTTTTTTTGCCAATCGCTTGTGCCATGCCTACTGAAGTTGCTGATCAAGTAATGGAAAACCATGGAAGGTCACATTAGGATCTTTACTTTCTTCATCATAGCCAGATCGACAATTAGTAGCAGCACATTTGTACACCATCATTAATATTAACCCATGAAATAGATAAACTTACACAGTATAGAACTGCACAAAATAACAAATTTTTTTGAATGCTTTTTTTGCGTTAGCATAACCAAAAATATGTAAATGATAGCATATAAAAATAGAATCCATAAGCTATGATTTTGGTCAAAATAATGTGTTTATTGCAGCAAAATTGCTTACCAACCCCGCATTACTAATATTTATGATAATTACGTTTTAGTAGGCTACTAGTAATAATTTTGTAATACATTTTCTTGAACAGAGGTAAAATTTGTTTATAACTTACACCACACAGTCAAAGAAGTCCTCAAAGAACATGACATAGTATTGATGCCCTATTCATTCACAGTTCTTATGCAGTAGAGTAAATCACTAGAACAATCTCATTCTCTTGCTATAGCCAACACATTATGAATGGATTAGCTACAGTAGGCTATACGTTAGGCGAATTCCTATGACATTGTACAGTAAGGTAGTTTATGTTTGACCAGTACAGTATAACATATTAATATCTAACGTCACTAAGCCAGCAATTCTGAATTGCTGCTACTCACGGTATGTCAGATATACTGCAACATAGCTCACTCATCTCTGAAATACATTGCTGCGCTGCTGTGGTACTCCTACTCCATAAAACGTTACTCAAGTTTTTGCTTGCTGTTCGCTTTACATCTACATGACGCTGTAGTTTCGAGCTTGTAGAATACGCGCGTGGTTAAAACAAAGCAGATATCGCGTTGCTTTGTTTACGTAGACAGACGGATATCTGTAGCGCGATTTCTTCAGCCTACTTTTGTACAGCGACGTTTGTTAGCGCTCATTCGTTTCCAGTCCAGATTCTACTATTTAGAAGTCCATGGCAGAGTGTTAAAACGTAGACTGTAGTGGCCTATTTTGTGTAGAATAAACGGCACAATCTTGCGTGTTTGTACATTGACAAAGTTGACTAAATTCAAAAGTTACATAGTAGATTTGAATCATAGACTTTTTTTTTTACAATTGTGAGGTAGCACTTTCTTCACACATCTGCTTTCTCATTAGGCTAGGATTCCATCAGCATCTGAATTCACACATAAATTCAGATGCTCATGAAACACTAGCCTAACGGGAAAGTAGATATGTGAGGAAAGCGTTACCATACAATCGTGAAAAAAAAATGTTTTGCTAATGCGTAACATTATAACCAAATATAGCTCCTTTTTTACCCGAGGCCCTTTTTTTCTTGGTTCTCACCTCATATATAGATAAAATAGGCTCCATTTTTAGCCGAGGACCTTTTTATTAGTCTTTTCCATTCGGACAAATATCAATTATTATGTTAGTCTTCGAACTCCTCTTGATTTTTGCTGAGCTAACACCCCTCTTGTACAACGTGTTTGGCTTCAACCCTGCTTATTTGTATCAAAAATAAAGCAAAAAGTTAATAATTTTCTTCGGTCTGTATTTTTTTATCGAATTGTTTTAATTCTAAATTTACACCAAAAAATTTGTATTACATGGTCGAAAAGATAAACGCGTTGTTTTTGCGACAACCATAATCACATGATGTGGGTTCAAACTCACTCTGGTTTCATTGTTATGTCTTTGGATGAGATGTCTTACCATCAGAGATGGAGTCCTCGAGGACGTCCTTGGCCTCGAGGACGTCCTCGAGGACACATTTTGAAGTCCTTGGCCTTGGTCTTGGCCTCGAGGCCTCAAGTCCTCAAAAATTGGCCTGTCCTCGGCTCGAGGACAGCACCATTTTTTGAATTGTTAAAATTTCGTGGAGCGCTTGAAAATTTTTTTGGAAAACGTTATTTTGTGGAGATCGCTTGAAAAAATTTTATTTATTTATTTATTTTTGGAGATCGCCTAAAAAATTTTTGTGAAGACCTTTTTTTTTGGAGAGCACTTGCGCGTGTGTCCTTGGTCCTTGGCCTTGGCCTCGAGCATTTCTGTCCTTGGCCTCGAGAGAGTCTGTCCTCGGAAAGGCTGTCCTTGGCCTTGGCCTCGGATTTTTTTGCGTCCTTGGCCTTGGCCTCGAGCCTTGTGCCCTCGACTCCACCTCTGCTTACCATGATTATCTCTGCTTGGTGGCTTCCAACAAGCAGCTAATATACGTGGAAAGAATTCAAACGTAATCCCAAGAATTTGAAAAAACGGTCAACTCCTAAGCGGGTTCGACAATTTGTACAAAAAATAGCGCCACCGTCTCAATGTCGTGACAGGAAGATGAATACTCACGACCCAATCATCAGACTAAAATTGGGCAATGTTTGGTTAAATTTTTATTGGATGTATTGATATAATGTAGTTGATTTTTACTTAGAAATTTTTTGCCAAGGTTTTTAGCGGCATTTAAAGTGGCTAAATTTGGAATGCCACTTCTGTTATGACATGTGGCAATTGACAAGCAGGCTCGCAAACAGAATTCTGCTTAAAAAATTAAGTTGTTGAGCCGCTTCAGTCCACCATCACCAATTACTTACAAGTTAAGTCCAAAACACGGTTAAACGCTCGTGCTTGGCTAAGGGGTGTGGGGGGCTGAAGCCCCTCAGCTAGCCTCCTTGGTTGCGCCACTGAAAACAAGATACTATCTCTCGTTGAGTCAAAAAAATTATGCATATTCCTTCATTAAGTAATACCGCAGCCATATTCAGGCATTGCCGAATGACGTACACTAAATTTGTAGTAGATTTTTTAAATTGGTGTTGCACTAAACAGTAGGATTTGCAATGGATTTTAAATTGTCTTTTTGCTTTTGTTCCAATTTTGTTCATCCATTTTATGCTACAGCAAATAATTGTCTAATTTGCTCACCAATGTTTAGGAATTTCTTTGTTTCTATCTTGTGGAACGTGCATACTTCGTAATATGCACATGTTAATTTACACAGATTAGTAAACTAGTTACTGGTGATATTTTTCTCAATGGAAAAATTAGCTTGTGATTCTGGAAACAGCGATTCCAGAGATGGTTTGGTTCAACTAACAAGTACGCAACAGACTACTTCTGGAGAAGAAATACTTCTCGTTGATAGTGATGCTGTAAACAAGGTTCTTGGAAATCCTCAATACAAAGACTGCTATGCTGCAATTTACACCATAGCTGGACCGACACGCAGTGGAAAATCATTTTTGTTCAGTTTGCTTTGGAAATTTTTGAAAAGCAGTAATGAAGAGAAGACCTTAAAGATATGGTTGAATAACAAACAAAAAGTGAAAAAAATATTTCGGTGGAGAAAAGGACCAAAACCGTGTACCAATGGGATCTATATTTTGAAGGAACCCATTATCATTCCATTACAGAGAAAAAAACTTGCATTGTTTTTAATGGACACTCAAGGAATATTCGACCACAACACTTCTGAACGAAACCAAACTTTCCTCGGAACCTTCAGTTTCCTACTAAGTTCATTTATGTTTTTCAATGTTGACAAAGGAATCAAAACAACGCATTTGGATTCAATCTACAAGTTTGCCACTAATCTGCGAGGCGATGATGGAAGTTTCATGATGCAAAAAGATTCGCTTATGTTTGTTGTGAGGGATTGGATGAACGTTGAAACTGATGATGATGATGATGATGATGACAGCGAAAGCGATGATGATGATGATCAGAGCCTTCCATATGGGATGGAAGGTGGAAAAGAGTACTTCAAGGCTTTATTTCGAGATGATTCCCCTAACAAAGCAAAAGAACAGAAAATGATGCGCGAGTATCTCGATCATGCTTTTGGCGAAGACATTTCTTGCTGTCTACTGCCACATCCAGGTGATGCAGTTGGTCGTAAAAGTTGTAGCATTGCAGATTTAAGCGGTGATTTTCGACGTGAAAGCTTTAAGTTTTTCCAGGAAATGACCAGCAGCAACCGAATCAAAATCAAGGAAATACAAAATGCGCCTTGTAAATGCAAAGAACTCAGCGAAACCATCAAAGACTACGTCTCTCAGCTTGGACCCCATCTCGATGTAGCGGATCGCAATTCGTTTCTCATGACGGACTTCCGAGTCAAAATGAGCAGACATGTGAAAAACCGAGTTGAAGAATTCCTGGATATGTCACAGAAACAAAATGTGTGGGAAGGTAACTACGATACTGTCGAAATATTCGAAAGTTATCTCGTGGAAAAAAGTATAGAAATGAAATCCAAATTTCGGGAAGAAGCAGAGAGATTTTATTCACAAAGAGTAGTGGTGGAGTGGGAAGAGGAACTGGATCGTGTCCTATCTCAAGTTAGTAGAAACTTGAAGGCATCGGTACATATGGACGAGGCCTACAAAAAAGCGATAGTGAAGTTTAGTGAGTGGCAGAAGAGCAATGCACGTACTCATTTGGAAGAAGAGGGTAAAGAATTCTCTGTCAAAGCACAGAAAGTTCGCGATTCTTTTCTACAAGAAATGAAAGAAAAAACCAAAAGTTTGGAAAAAGTGGAGGATTTAGAAGAAATATACTGCCAATGCAAAGAGTATTTTGTAAATCATACCAATAAAATTATTGCAGATATAGATGCAGATATCGAAAAGTTTTTGAAAGCAATGAAGACAACACGCATATTAGCGATTTCTGCTGCTGTTATCATTACCTTGCCCATGGCAGTTGCAAGGGATATTTTGCCCCTTATTCTTGCTGCCAAGTGCCCAGTTAGAGCACGTAGTGCCAGTGCAGTTGCAAGCCCTAGTGCAGGTGTCGGTACAAGTGCTAAGGTTGAAGATGAAAAAAAATTGCAGTATACCGGTAGAATTTTTGATGGCTTAGTTCGTTCGAAAGTAGCTCAGCCTCTGGTTTTGTTTGGAGATTGGGTAAACAAAGCTGTTTTTACCAAGAAAATCGAAAACAAATCTGCCTTTTCTCGATCAGATTCTCAGTTGGGACTGCAACAGTACGACAATGGCAAAATGAAAGTGGAACTCTCATTTGGCACACTGATATTCAAACTGAAAATCAAGGAAAAGAAAAAAAGATTTTAAATTTCTTCACGGTGGTAACCAGCAAGCATAATTCGATCAAATTATTATTTGTATGTTTAGCTTCGATCAGCTCGTAAAAAGCTTGCAGTCTTGTAAGCATTAAACATATCGAGACCGATGCTGTATGATGACCACACTAGTTTCTATTCTATCAAACAAAAGTGCAAGCTAGTAAGGAAATCACCACCACAAACAAAAGAGAACAATTCCGGCCATTCAGCAATGTTAGTTCAAAAAGTATTTAGTCTTATTGATTTCATCAGTACATGGAATCAGTCGTATGTAAATGTGAAACATTCCAGTAGATAATCGTTTTTTACTTGTGTATAATTTTTAGACGTGCAACATTTGCGTAACCTTACCATTTATGAAACATTTACGTGCATACCCATATTCAACGTAAAACATACCCATTTTTTATTTTATTTGTTTTTGCCTGCTATTCATAAAAACTGTTTTTGCTTACAGTTGTTTATTGGTTTAAAACTGATGTAGCCCATTTGCAGTGCTGGGCACAGCAAGTTTTTTTTTAAGTCCGCTGTCCGCAAATCCGCAATCGAATTTCAGTTTTCTTAATCCACAACCGCAAGTCCGCAACCGAATTTCAGTTTTCTTAATCCACAACCGCAAGTCCGCAACCGAATTTCAGTTTTCTTAATCCACAACCGCAAGTCCGCAACTTCGTAATTCTTGAAGTCCGCCACCGCAAGTCCGCAACTTCGTAATATTTGAACTCCGAAACCGCAAGTCTGCAACTTTTTATGAACCGAGTAGAAGAGTTTTGCGATTAACCATGTCCCGAAGTGATCTGCTCATAGTTGATTAGCAAGCATAAGTCAAAAGCTGTGACTTGTGGGAAGTATAGCAAGCGTATGGTGGATACATTCCACGCAATAAAAGGAATTACTCACAATTGTTGATTGTAGTAAATGTACCACAGCATGACTTGTTATAGAGCTGCTTTTTCGGATGGCAAACTTAAGAATTGCCCAGCCCCTCTTACTTTCAGGTCTGACTCAAAACAGATTTAAACGCTTGTATTTTTGGTCAAAGTTTTTAAGGGATTTGGCTAAGGGGAGTCGTAGCCACCAGCTCCCCTGGTTGCACTTATGCTTATACAGTAGGTGCCTAAACTGCATGGAAGCATAATGCACAACACACCGACGAACCCTTAAAAATGCTACAATGAAGCTAGGGATCCGAAGACTAAAAACCATTGGATTACAATGAGAAGCCATTAAATAGCAAAGCACAATCCGTATTTCCGCTTACAACAACATATTCTAAAACAAACATTTCTTTTTCAAGGCAGGAAAAGGCAAACGTAGTAAAAGGCAAAAAAGAAAACATTTATATCACTACTCTTATTACTAATTTTTTGGTTCCTAGTTTCTATAAATACTGTACGAACGAGATAACCACACGCTACCAGCAGTGCTGTTGCCAGACCAAACGGGGCCCTAGCCGAAAATGGGGGGGCACTATAAAAATAGACTGAACTTTTGCACATAAAAACTGATATTTTAAAGCTACTATTTTGTATTCATCTTTGGAAAAAAAAGACACATAAGCCCGGTAGCGTTTATTAGCTCGTTTCGTATATGCAGCCCGTACAATCGCTTGAAAAATCTGTCTGCAGGAGTGAATGCGACCAGAAGCGCAACCAGGGTTTTGCTAAGAGAAAGGAGCTTGAACCAAAAGTAAATGTTTTTTGCACAAAAATTGTCTAATTTAGGTCCAGTGCTGAACAAACCGTTGCAACTCAAGCGTGTCATAGAGGGGGCAGAGCCCCCAGCTGCTGGATGATTTTTGCGATTTTTCGGCAAAAATAGCGATTTTGTAACGCCATTTAAATCACACTTCCACGTTTTAAAACCATATCAATAATTACAGTAAATTGCTAAAATTCAGAAGTCATTAAAGATTTGAATTGTCTAGTCTCTTGAGCCCCCGTATACTTTAAAAGTTTAATCCAAATCCAAAGCACGTTTAAACGCTTATTTTTTTTTTGATTATATTTTCTAAATGACTTGGCTAAATGGGGCTGTTGCCCCCTTAGCCCCTTCTTCTTAGTTGCGCGACTGACTGCGACCTAAAATAAATGTTGAGTGTGCTCTAAAAAAAAACATCTGATCTTTTAAACAAATGTTTTCACATATTGTTCAAGGTCATAATCACTAACGAAATACCGGTAACGCTTCTGAAGGCATACATCCCTATTCCGCCACACATCGGTAAAAGCGTGTTAATAAGACGGATTATTGGGTCACACTTATGTACAGCAGTTGGTGGCCAGCAATTTAGCAAACAATCGAGCAAACTTCAAACGAGAATTATGTTTGAAACTTATTATTCCTTTTTCCATTATTGCCTGTTGTCTTGTCGTTACGTGATGCTCCAAAAAAGCATTCTGAATAAACTGAAATGGGGGCCACAAGCAGTCGTTAGGGGAAGTACGGCGCCCCTGGGCCCCACCGCAGCGACGGCACTGGCTACCAGTACGAAAAATGATACAACAGTGACTAATTTTGTGAACTCACGGTAAAAAACAACAAAGCCGTACTTTGAACAAGGGCTGCCAAATCGAACTTAAACTCGAAAAGGTTGGTTGTTGTGCCGAACTCGAAAAAACTGCATGTCAACAAAAAGAAAGCGATTAAGCCGAAAAGCAGACTTAGTATTTTTGTCAGTCTAAAATCGAAAAACTTGATATTTTCGCCGAACTTGAGCTCGAAAAAATTGAAATGATGTCTAATGTTTGACTTGGTAAAAATATAAATCTTTTACAAAAATAGAAAGGAATTTTAATATTTGTTTAAAACTCCTAATCGCGGACTAAAATTAAAAATAGTCCGCAACACAATAAGAATACAATAAAAAGCCAGAACTTTGTGAAAATTTAAAAGCAGCCCGCCTCAAACAAAAATTTACTAATTCTTATTAAAAAACAATAAATGTACCGCAATAGCTTCAATGAGTTTCGTTATTGGAGCAGTGCTAAAAATCTCATCATTGCAAAATTACTCAACCTCATTACAAGAATGCCGGAGCTTAGTTTTTTTAGGCCTCGCTCCACCAGCAAAAAAAGTCTAGGAAAGAGATCTCGAGGTGCCCATTGAGGAGTTTCGTGAAAAAATTTTTATAAATTAATTTTTTATGCCTGATTAATGATTGAATTGTCTTCATTTATAACCAGCTACCATTTTTAGGTATATCGCTTTAAATGGAGAGCGGATAAATATGTTACATTGATACGCATGAATAATTGTTTTTAATTTAGTGTTGCCGTTGAACAATTCACATATTATATGACAACTAGAATGCTTTCTATTGTTCTTCAAATGCAAGAAATAAAAATACGATAATTTTAAACCAAAAAATTAATCAAGAGTTAGTTTTTGTTGAAAAGTTTGCATATTTAGCGTTTTAACTTGAATTTCATTGTATTGATTTTTAAAACATGTAAATATGATTTAAAGTCACGTGACTGTCGCTCTTGCCAGCTGATCGTTATGAATGCAAAACTTCAACACAATTTTTTAAGATGAAGTACCGTTAACCTTGCCAATGAAAAAGAAAATTAAATCTGGAAAAAGTTGAAAAACAAATGAACAACTCATGAATTATACCACATGTCTTGTTATGTAGTCAAAAAGAATTCCAAATTCACTCTAATAGTGGATTTTTTTTCTGGTAATACCGTTCTTACATTTAAATTAATCTAGCCTGCCTCAGAATTTGCAACATGCTTTTTGCCAACATTAGTACGCTGATATTTTATTTTTGCCAATTTTTTGTTTAACAAGTTTACTGCTTTGCGTAGTAGTGCTCTGATATTTGTATTTTATTGTATTGCGAAGCCTTCGCTTTTAGGGTGACTGTTCGACTTGAAGATTCTAAACTGGTCACTTTGCAACATCCTTGTTGTCTTTTTGAAGATTTTACTTGGTGAGTTTTATTGATTATTGATGTGAGCAACAAAACAAATAAAATCATTCATTCAATCATTCATTCATATGATGATAGCTTACCCACAAAAAAGCAGCCTAATGCAATAACTGTTTTGAGGAATACGGATAAGCTTTCACTCTTAATTAATTAGTGCTGGCTAGCAATGTTGCAGAGTCGCAGTCGGTAATCGGAGTCGAGGGTTTTTACGCGGAGTACGAGTCAGAGTCAAAGTCGAAAAAAGGATTTTGCTGGAGTCGGAGTCGAAAAATATATGTTCGATTACCAACTACCAGTGTTGCACAAAAATCTGATTAAAATGTAAGCTACGCCCTATGTTAACGTAAATGTAGTCAAGTTGCATGTAGCAGTAGCACGCAGTTGCCTGGCTGCAACAGTATACGCCTATATTTACATTTTCACATTTTTGAATAGGTTTGTAATCTTTGTATTTAGTGAGTTGTCGTACTATGCTAGTCTGACAAAAATTCGGGTGCGATAACACCATTAAGCAGCGTTGTTATTAAGGCAAAAAGAGTAGCGACGGTAGCGACAGCGTTGTCAAGATCCAAGATGCCGTAGCGTACCGCTTGCGTTAGAAACGTTTATGCGTATCAGTGGTGCCAAAACTTGTCTTTTTCAAAGAAGAAAGTTAGCAAGTCGGTAGCTTGTCACGGAATGAGGATAGGGCACTGACGTACCCACGAATTTTGATTCGAGGGAGGAGCGGAACGGAGATGGTGGAACCGTGTTTAGCGTGTGGAGAAGTACAGAAGTTGGTGCTTAGGTCTCGGAACAAAAATACATTGAAGACAAATATTAAAACAGAATGCATAGTTCTTGCCAATGAGGTCCCTGATAATCTGAGATTCCAACTAAATGCATTGCAAAAACAAAAGTGAAGTATGTGAAGACGCTTTAAAATCCAAGTATGGTGTCTGGAGGGGCGCTGTAAATTCTCGCAGCAGGTTCCGTGGCGGAGCCCTGAAGCTTTAGCCTTTTTGATGTGTTTTCTAGGGTAAAACGCAGCATTTCGTAGTAATGTAACACCAAAATTTGCAAGCCAAAAGAGTGACAAAAAAGTACAACAATGCTAAATCGAAATTCAACTGCAAATATATAAAACTTTCTATCAAAAATTGTGTCAGCAGAAGATATTACATTATTTTCAATTTTCAGGTAAAACTGATAGTCTCTATACAAAAACGATTTACATAATCAAAACTGTTTAAAACAAAATTTTGGAGATAACAAAGCAACATCTTTAGAACCCCGAACACTTGAAAAACTTCCATTTTTTAAGGAAAAAAAGTTGATTTTATGATATTTTATGTAAAGTGGAGGCTTGGCGTCTATCAGAAAAGAACGGACTTAGCTAGTCCATTGCCTCCTTCATTCGCCATCTGTACTTCAATCTGCAATCTTAGATTGTGATAGTTTTCCAATATCTGCAACTGTGATAGTTTACCAATATTCTCATTGACCTGTGACAACTAGTGAGTGAAGGAATACCTAGGGAAATTAAATTTTGATTCTCCTCCATTTTTTGCAATTTGTCAAATTATACCCCTCGAAAATGAAGTTTATGAGGCAAAAACATAAACGATTTAACAAAAAACTTAAATAAATGCCTGTTGTAAAATTGCATACTTTTAGCAGTTTTTTATTTTAGTTTATGCTGTTGAGGAGGGAGTTTGAATTTCGAAACAACCGGCATATCAATGCTATATGCTGAGTTGCGATGCGAAAAAGCGTTTTAAGAATCATACATGGCTGCAAGTTTTGTTGAAGTAACGAAATTTGTGAGTCGCTTGAATTTTAAAGACCGCTTTGTGTTATTTCGAATAGAGTGAAAACTGTTAAGACCCCTAAAAAGCGCTGAGATTTGAGTTGTATTGCAAACTGTAATGCGAGTTTTTTGAGTGACGTTACGCGATTAGTTGTGATAGCTTTGAGAGATTTAAATTTTGAACTTGAATAACCACAAAGCGATTTAAGTTAGTGAAACAAAATTTGAAAGGGGCGCATTTAAATTATTGGTCTGACTATAAACGACTACATTTTTTACAAATTCATTCAAAGCAATCGGATCACTATTTTAAAGCTTAAAAAAATTCAGTAAATGTTGGACAATGCCGCGAAGTCCCCAGATATCGCTTGCGATGTCACGTTCTGGTTTAAGACTATTGTAGGGGTCTGCCATATACGATCGTTCTCATGAGTGTGTTTTCAAAGCAAAGTACATCGCCCAGCATGCTTCAATGGCAAAAATGCTAAACAATGTGTAGAAATGGTAAGGCTCAAAACGTTGTAAAAATCTATTTCAAAGTCATTCATTCGAATCTTATGACGCCATTAGTCAAACGGTAATTTTATGCTTTATAGTGGTCAAGTATTTTCACTTAATTTTACTTGCTATTTTCAAACACATCGATTCTTAAAGCACAATAGGATTTGAAATTTTAATGTAAAGCTAAAAACTGAAGTTCAGCATGCCATTAACATTAGCCCCTCGTCAGCTCATTTGGTTGTGTCCTGAAAAAAGCATAAATTACCAAAAAAACTACTTACGTCATCTTCTTCGATTAACACCCTTACAAGTTTACAACCATAATTCCAAAATTACTATTCTACTGAAGTTTGAGGCCATGTTTTGGATGAAAATCACACACCGGAGAAGAAAGAAGAAATTCCGATGACTTCGCATTTAGGGATCAGTAAAATAATATAGCCACAAGCTTATCGGGCATATACGAAATCAGTCGTAAATTGTATATTACTATTTTATTTATTAAAATCGATTTCACCCCAGCGGGGCATCATCAGTTAGATCTTATTCAAATAGAATTGTTATATAGTATCTATTTGAATAAGATCTAACTGATGATGCCCCGCTGGGGTGAAATCGATTTTAATAAATAAAATGGTAGTACATAATTAACGACTGATTTCCTATATGCCCGATAAGCTTGTGGCTATAATATTCTACTGTAGCATTCACAAGTGACTGTAAGCCGACAGAATCACGGTCACCATTCGCATATCGAGAACAAAAATCACAAATCATGAATCAAAACGGTTTGCAGAATTACTGCGATTTCGCGTGAGCGCGTAGTACCTTTGTTTTTGTTCGCAATTTTTGGCAGATGAGAATTGATTTGCTCATAACAAGCAAATGATAAAACCTAGAAACTTGAAAGTTGTACTCAACATGAGAATTAACGAATGCGTCATGTGTGCCAATTTTGGGGATCCTGAGCCACGTGATCGTGAATTGAGACACAAAAAAACATAAAAAACTGCAATTTTTGGCTTGAAAATTTCTTAATTCGCCTATAACTCAATAACCACTTGGCGTGCACAACTAAAATTTGCACACAATGTGAGTGATTATAATTGCTTCATGCAAACTGAGTTTGGGGGCACTCAGTCACGTGACCAAAATGTTACAGGCCAAAAATGGGCAGACAGTAGATGATTTTGAACCGATATATCTGGGTGAATATCGATTTCGATGGAAAATGATGCGTGATTTTTGAGCACACTATCAAAGGCGGTTTTTTTGGTTATGTTCGTTAATCCCAACCTGAATACCTTTTTTTTTTTTTCTTTAACTTCTCTGGTTATCTACTTTAAACCGCTAAACGCACTGTATTCAAAGTTTGAGCGATTGAAGATATTAAAGAGGATAGCGCGGGAGTGAAATTGGGGGTGTCAAGTTGGGGGGATCCTTCTCAATCGGGCCCTCCAAAATTTTGAACTTATAAACTGTCAAAACTAGATGGATCAAAATTTCGGAATAAGTAGCTATTAAAAATAAACTAAACCTAACAAAGATTGGGGTTCGACGACGGGGTTTCCCCCAAACTAAAACTTTTTAACCTTTTAAGCTAGGCCCACGAAATGTTTAAGATAAGTAAACATAAGAAAACATAAAATTTGACAAAGTTTGGGGGTACCCAAATGGGGGTACCCCCAAAATGAGGATGCCAAAATTGTAACTTTTTAACCACTCACGTTAGTTGTTATTCTTTCAATTACTAGCAGATTGTACGAAAAGGCTACCACACAACTTTGCTGCCAAAGTACCACAACTAGATACACAGTTATTGAGTTAATAAAGTTACGTCATAAAAAAGCAGTAAATCTTTTTAATATCACTATTGTCACCTCATATTAAAAATTTTATCAAAAAGTTGATTTGGTAACATATTATTGCAAATTGCAATTTTATACAACATAAAAAATTCTTGCAATACGGTAATTTTGGAGATCTTTTGTGAAATAATACCAGAATAAAACTAAGCTTAAATTTGACCACAATTTAATCTACTCCAAAAGCATCCTTAGGTTTGAATTAGTGAGTATAGAGCCCAAAATGAAGTTTCTAACATGAACGATTAAGAAATTATAGATGTTTTTATTATTGTTACAACGGTTCATGAAATTTCGCCGGAGGACCCCCTAAAAATCGATTGTTTTTTAAAATATTTCACAGAAAAGGTTTTTTATACAAACTACACCTTTTGAACACAGGTAAAATGTAAAATGCAAATTTTGAGGCAAAATAAGCACCCTAACGATCATAACACAATTCTTTAAAAGTTGAAACGAGTAGGCCTACTAAGCAGATTTGTAAAATTTTGATTTCATTTTATAGATATCTTTTCTAGACATTTAAATTTTGAAAGCTGTTAACCACAAACTTGATCAAGTTCATAGAACATTATGAAATTCGAAAGGGATGTATTTCGGATCTGACTATCAACAACCATATACACGCTTCACGCAATCGTGAAGTTCTTTAGTTCAGTGAAGTTCGATATTTTTGCGAAGCACCCGGGTATCGCTTGCGATGTCATATTTCAGTGCATCAGGGCACTGCCTAATTTTATCAACTTTTGGTGAAAAAATCGAAGTTCAAAATATGGTTGAAATGCTCTGCATAAGATGGTTGACAATGTTACTGTAGAAATACAGTCGGGGACAAAAGTTTAAGACCTCTCTTTAAAAATGAAGTTTTGGCAACCTGTTCATAAAAAAAAAACGTTACATGAAACGTTTTTTACCCTCTTTCAGTTTTGGTTGACAACAAAATGTGCCACCAGTACCGTTTAACAACCCAGTATTCAAGTTGCAAAAAAATTTTTTGCATTTTTGAATGTTCTTGAGTTTTAAATTTTTGCTAAAAATTAGGATAAATCTAGAAATACTATTACATTGCAACCTAATTTGTGCTCGAAAACACGCTTTCAACCTAATTCTCGCCATACTTAAAAGTATAAGATGTGCAAACAAAAACACGCGGTAACTTTAACCCTCTGTCTACCATGGGGTCCTATGGACCCCAAAATGAAATTTGGTCTTTGATTTCTAAGAGCAGATTGCAAACACGACTTCCATGTTACCTGACTTTTCCTAAGTTTAGTTGATCTTCAACGAGGTAGAGTGTCACTAATCTCAGATTAACCGTTATGGCATAAAAAATAAAAACAGCATTGTATACCATTGGACCCCAAGCCAATAGCGAGGAAGCATTGTTTAGTTTAGACTGGATGATTTTTTTAAATTATAGTCATTTTATTTTAAAACAACTAATCTGTTGTTTGAGACCACCAAAATCAAACTTATTAGTATGAAAAATATAGTTTTATAATATCAAATGGAAGTCAAATTAGGAAAAAAAACACTGAAAAAGAATAGCTTGCTATTTAGAAAATGACGAGATTCTAATATTTTCGGAAGAGAGTGAAAATCAGCAAAGATGGAGCGTAGAAGAACAAATTGAGTAGTCGTAAATTTTGGATAGGGTAGTTCGAACCTACAACTGCAAGAGGACTGGAAGATGGCCAGAAGCCCTATTTTACAACATGATGTTAGCGTTGTCAATGCATGTAGCCTACATGGTATGATAGCAATTGCATAGTGAAAGTAACTGGACTTTTAGCAAGAAAAAAAGGAGTAAGTTTTAGATTCGCTCAGGAAAAAAGCTTACTGGAATGTTAAGTGCTATGTCAATGTGTCAATACAAAAACAGCATCCAATTCAACCTCAAAGCAAGAAAAAAGGACTACAGCTACCGAAAACTAGGCACCAAAGGCTAAGACAACCAGACGCTATTTTTGTATAAGAAGCACGTATCTAAAATTCAGCGCCTGCGATAAGAACATTCTCAAATTATTTGCATGCATTGCAATAACTAATGGGCTAAAAGCATTATTTTGCAGTTTTTTAAACGCTTTGTAACTGTAAGCATTCGTTTACAGTATTGAAAAATCGTACGTTTTGGCTCTAGGCAAAAAACCATTGTGCTAACTAAATCAGTTATGATTTCCATTCTTTTATGTTTTGATATCATAGCTATCTGAATTCGTATGTTGTGGAGTTTTTTTTACAAAAATGATGATTAGAAACAAGCAGTAACTTCATAAACACGCAAATCATTTCATAACCGCCAAGAAACGGTGTATAGGTAATTGCAGTGCACCAACTAATCTTGGAGTCCCTGTCTAACTAATACATAACGGTACATAATTAGGCCAAATTACCGCATTTTTGTATTTTTTGTAGTGTTTGTTAGTTGTTTTTGTGTTTAAATTGTTCGTTTATAGTATGTTTTAATTTTAATTTTCTGATTTGTGTGAGATCTTTGTAGCCAGATACTTTTTTTGAAATCTGGGGTCCATTGGACCCCAATGGTACAATCTGCATGGAATTTTTTTGGTAGACAGAGGGTTAATGAATTTGTCGACATAAGTAAAATTAGTTTTTCAGACCAGCACCCCTAAAAATTAGAAGTTTAAACTTTAACTGAAGGTAACCAGGATTGCAGAGTCGAAGCAAAATCAGTTCGACTGTGACTCCGACTCTGACTCTCAGACATTTTTTCAGTTTGACTCCAACTCCGACTTTGACTCCCGAGCTTAATTTCCGTTCGACTCTTACTCCCGATCTTTTTGAAATGGTAAAATTTCGACACATACTCCTATAAAGTTGAACCAAGTTTTTTTGGATTGGGCTAAACTGATTACGGCAAAGCATTTTTCTCGCTTGAACAGGGAACTTTGTGTTTGTTCATACCACTCCAAAGCATAGCACTTTTTCAGATTAGCTATGTTTGCAGTGTACAACTGGGCCATCACGACAGGCAAGACTGATCAGTTCTTTAGGGAAATACTGTAAGCTTTTCAGTATCTTTCCCATTGACAACAACGTAATTCCAGTGCAATCCCAGCATACCAATCAAGAACCAACACAAACTTGTGTGCGCACAATGAACCATCAGTTATGGCACCCCAATTTTTGTCAGATTAGCATTGTACGACAGTACACTAAGTACAAAGACTACAAACTTATTCAAAAATGTAGAGATGTAAATATAAGCGTGTACTGTTGCAGCCAAAGTACTGCGCGCTACTGCTACATGCAACTTGACTACAGTTACGTTAACATAGGACGTAGCTTTCATTTTAATCAGATTTTCGTGCGACACTGGGAGTCGGGAATCAAGCATATATTTTTGACTCCACTCCGACTCCTGGCTTCGGCAAAATCTTTTTTTTTGACTTCGACTCTGACTCCGACTCCCCGTAAAAACTTTTGACTCCCTCGACTACAACTCCTGACTCTGGCTCTGCATCACTGGAGCTAACACTACGTAAATTTGTCAAGATCAACAATGAAGTAGCGTTTTTGGTTGCATTTCTGAAGGCAAATTAAGTACTGTTTTTTATATGTAGACGGGCATGGCAGCTTGCACCTTCGACAAATTTTACGCTAAATGGTACTGCTTCTAAACTTAATTGAGCTAACTCTAAGAAACCATCGATAATTTGGAAAGCAGTTTAAATTAAAAAAAAGTTATTGGTCGTATTTAGGTAAAACAAAGAGACTGCTATAGTACCTATTAATATTAGAATGCACACCGTTTGAGTTTTTGAATAAATTTACGATAAGATGTATTTTGCTTTAAAAAACTTGGCAATAAATTACATAATTTTACCCGATAAAATTTGATCAATTTTGTACTCTCATTTGTTGAATAGTAAGGTGATATTAAATGTTGAGAGTAAGATATTGTACTGTTGGCTATTATGCGTGTTAAAAAATTTGAATTTTGTATAGAGAGTTTCAAAATATTTCGGAAGAAAAGCTTTTTTTAAAAAGTCTGTGTATTATGAATTTCCTAAATTCAAAAAATTTCAAAAAGAGGGACTTTTGATGAGACAACGACAACTGTGGTGCTGGAAAACAAAAGCTGGAGCTTATAGGCAGGAGCGAAACCAAAATTTTGCTAAAGGGTGCGTGGAAGCTTAAACCAAAAGTTAGTTTTTTGCTCAAAAAATGTCTAAATAGGGAGGCGTGGTGAACAAACTTGTCAAACTCAAACATATCACAAACGGAAGTTAAAAGAAAACGCCCTCAAAAGCTGGGCGAATTTAGTAATTTTTTTGAAAAATAGTGATTTTGATACCATTTGAATCACATTTTTGGAGCAAGTTAAAAAAAAACGAATTGGTAAGATCTGAAAACCATGTGAAAAAATTATATATATAGTCCAGCCTTTCCAGTCCCAGCTCTTTACTTACAGGTCAAGTGCAAAATATTTGAAAACGCATAGCATTTTGGAGTTAAAATTTTCAAGTGACTTGGATTCAGACATGAAGAACAACCCGTCCCCTTGGTTGCAACGATGCCTGGAGACAGAGCCTCCATAAACGGTTAAAGATTTTTACGGTATATTAAGAAAATAGTTTAATTCTTTTTAATTAAGTTTTGGTTTAGAAGTTTTCGTTTTTTAGCAGTTTAAAGCATGCAGATTTAATCACGAAGACTACCTGGGAGCAAAATCAATTGTTATAGCTCTTCTTACTTGTTATTGAAACATCAAATACAAACTTGAAATAATGGAAAAACTTGACGTGCAAGTGAACAAAAATTATTGGCATGGAAGAAAAATTTGAAATTTGTTCCTCTTCTCCAATGGGTGATTGATGTGCAAGTTTTTATCTTCGCACAGTCATTTTTAGAGAATTTTGATCACCATTAATTTATTTTTCAGTTCATCCCTATTGCCATGGTTTCAGCGTTTTAGTTTTTTTTGCATTAAAGCCACGGCCCAAAAGGGAAAGTGGGGTAGGAGCGAGGTACATTACCTCCAGCAACCACAAGAAAATAACTAGCAGAACTGTAGAACTTGCGACCAATTTCGGTTTTGAGAGCGGTATAAAAACCAAATTTTTTCGGTCTCGGCTCTTTTTCATCGATCTTTGTGTCAAACCATTATGGTCTCGGCCTCGTTAGCTTGAAATAATTGGTCTCGAAATCACGTAATTTTTTGTAAGTTAAATATAATAGTTTCGCTGAGAGACTAAGTAATTTCTTGTTTAGCTAGAATTTCAAATCGCCACAATTTAGTTTTTAAGTGATCTGTTAACTTTGTATTCTTGTTTTTTTTTTTTGTTATTGGATGGAATATTATTTGACGAAATTGTCTCAGCCGAACAAAAGTGTGAAAAAGCTAACTTTTATTTGTTTATGATAATGATTGGTTTGTTAATCCTCCCTGACTCAAGAATCATCATTCATCATATCAATCTAAAAACCCGTGTAACTTTCTTAAATTTCTATGTTCGTTGTAGACTGACGTATGATTGACAATATTGGTCTGCAACAAAAGAAACATATAACACCTTTGACAGATGCTGCTGATTGATGCTGTGAAAAATGATTGGTGCACATCATCAGAAGACCAAATGACACAACCACAAAAAGACTATGATTAGAAACTAATCACTATATCAAAACGAGTTCAGAATTGACAAGTTTAGCTGCACAAATGCTGTGGATTTTTAAATGTAGATTTAAACCAATTAAGTCAGATGTCAGTCGACAAAACAATACGTAAATAATTCAATTCATCATATTTATACAGTTGTTTTTTTTTTTCTTGACAGTGTAACATGCTTTAATTGTTACATATCTGTACTTTTACCTGCCATTTATGTTTTTTGTCAGTTTTTCTACACCTCGATTTAGAAGTTTGCAGTATCTCAACAATGCAAGACTAATATTCTTTATCATAATTTGTTTTAAATAATGCGAAAAAATTATTGCCGTAGTCTTGCAAAGAAACTACATCGTTCTGTAGTCTTTTTTATGCCGGTTTTCTTGCGTGGGAAATGAAAAACTGAAAGAACACTAAACGGTATTTTTTGAACTGAAAAGACAACCACTTTGCAATTTTAAGTTCTTTTTTTGCAAGAATAGCAACTGAAATTTGCATTTGAAACTTTGAAATCTGAAACGGCAATAATGAGTTGCAAATTTTTAGTCACGTGATTAATGATTACTCGAACTGTGAAAGAGCATTGTTCGAAGCAAGTCTGTCTTCTGTAGCGCTAGAAAAAAGGGCTCTTAAATTCTACCGTTTCCTTGTATTACATAATTTTTTTGAGTTACTCCTCAGCAAACACCAGAATTGTTTCTTAATTTACACTTTATAACAATTTATCGCTTTCGTGTGCTTTGTTTTCTTGAACTAAAAATGTGGAGTTCTTGCATTTGAACTAAAAATGTGGCGCTGATGAATTTTTGCTGCGATTTTGCATCCACTAAACCTCCGGAATTCTTTTGATTCATGATAGTTGAGTGCAGTATTTGATCTTATATGACAGTGGTGCAAAACTATCAAAAAAATGGGGAGGGGGACAATTTTTATCCTGCCAATGCTTCCTTTTAGTTTCTCAAACCAACTATCATGCTGCAGGTAGGGTAATGGTATAGGCGCACAATCACGATTTTGCTAAAGGAAACTTAGACCTCAAACTAGATTTTTTTTTGTCAATAAATGCATCCAGCGTGCTGAGCAAATTGATGCATATCAAACGTATCACAAACGGAGGTACGGGAGCAGAGCTCCCAGCCACCTGACAAAAAGGGGTTTGGAGGAGAATCTTCTAGCCGCTGAGCAGTTTTTGCGATTTTTTTTTTTGGTAAAGCTATCTATTTTAACTCCATTGGGATGATATTTGTACGTTTTTAAGTCTTTTGAGACCACTAAATTGTTAAGATTTGGATGATATTTAAAGAAATTAAATTGGTCAACCTTTTTAATTCAGTCTCGCTCTGTTTATTGATCAAACCAAAGCACGTTTAAATGCTTGTATTTATGAGTTAAATTTTTTATATTATTTAAGTAACGGGGGGGGGGTCCAGCTGCTTGTAGCATACTGCATAATACGCAATGAAACGATTACATCGTTAATTAAGACACTATAACGTTGTATTGAACTGTGGTTCCGTTTGCTTTCCAACATTTTACAAATCCGTTAATAGTTGTGTAAATGTATGCTTGTTTTAACTTAAAGCTTTTTTTGTTTGAAAAATGTTTCAGTTATATGTCAATGACTATGCTGTTAAAACTTAAGTTTAAAATAATGATAGCACAAAATTACGCCAACTATCCAAAAATTCAGCCTTGATACAACTCAACGTATTTGTCGTTGCTTTTATTACAACGTACAGTAAGTCTAAAATAGTGACGTCATAAAATTAAGCCATCATCCCGAAAAATCAGCTGTTATACAGCTTAGGATTTTACGTCATTCTTTGAACATTGTGACAGGAAAACAGCGCATTTCGGATTACATGTTTGCATATGCTTAAACTCTTTTACTATAACTTGGGCAAGTTTTTATTGACCTAAAAACAAACAAAAATTGACCTAAAAATTCAAACAAATTGACCTTATCGACCTAAAAAATTTTGACTGAATAAACGATATTTTTCGAGATTTTATATTAAAGCAAATATTTAACAAACAAAAACACATATCCCAACGAGACTTGCTACACAAGGCTATTGCTATCGCAAAACAAGTCAAGTCTTGGGACATTATTAACTCTGCAAGCTAGTAATCACCAGGTGGATGTATTAAAGAGTAAAATCATGCAATGTCGCACATTTTCGGCCTTAAAATTTCTGTCCTTGGCCAGCAGTTTTTTCAACATCGAAAAGCTTCTTTCTGCAGAAGCAAATGTGCGCTGAGAATTTTGAAGCATGTGATACACAGCAGGTAAAATATCTTGCCTTTCCATATTTATTATTTTAATAATGTCATTGTTTTGCATTCTTTTTTCAATGTATAGGTTGATGTTACAAGCAGTGGCGCCGATTTTTGTTGAGCATTAGGGGGGATAATTTGCAATTTTACCCCAATTTTGCCTTATTTTCAACATTGGGAGGGATGAACCTCGACCACAATTTTGTTCAGGTTTGGAAAAATTTAGTGAATGCCAAAAATATGCAAATGGGACACTTTTTTCCCCAAATTCAGGTAAAGACCAAACAAAAAAAAGGTCTTCATTAAAAATGGAACCCTTTTTTTTCCAATTTTTGCTCAGATGTACACCCATTCAAATTATTGGGGGGGATACAGCAAAATTATTAGGGAAATATATCCCCCCATCCCCACCTTGTTTCGGCACCTCTGGTTACAAGTGTCTTCACCAAAGTCAAGGTCTTGAATTGCTTGTACTGCTTCTTTAATGGTATACTTCGCATGTTCCGTCTTTTCTGTGAGCTTAACTAGGCATTTATATTGGTCTTTGATTTTGAGCAGTTGGCCAGCTAAACCACTTTTTTGAGAGCTAACCTTTACTTGAGTTACCAAAATCCCAGAACCTACAAAACTTTCCACAATTGCTTTCACTTCAGGCAAATTTTTTGCGTAATACAAGGCAGCATTCAACCAACTTCCCCATCTTGTAGGAACAGGCTGAGGTGGGTAACCAACAGCAGAGAATTTTGCCTGTCTGGTTTTATTTTTAATTGTTACTGCTTTGATTTTTAAAATTAGCTGATCCACATCTTCAAAGTGAAATTTGATTTTCATAGCAAAATTGTGCAATAATTGTGCCTCGCACATCACGTGAAACAGCTTGGGATGCACAGATTTTGGTGTTATACCAGCAGCAATCATATATTTCGCGGCATCAGACAGTAGCAGGCAGAAGAAGTCTCGGTTAGTTTCAAGATTTCTAACAGTATCGTCAACTGCTTGAGCAATGATGTTGCTATTAGAAGCACATTTTAGAGGTTGACAGTCATACAAGTAACTGACGTTTGGTGTTTCAAGGCTTCCCACTAGAATATTCAAGTATTGGGTGCCAGACACAGTGCTCTCTTCAACATCAAGAAAAATTTGTTTGTCATAAACAGCATTTCGTATTCGCTTTAATTCATCTTCGCTTAATTGCAGTGCTGTTCGTCTTCAAGTAGTTTCAGATGGCAACTTTTTCAACAAAATTGGTGTCACTGCTCCTTAAAAATGTTTGCGAAGTGTGGGGGATAAGCTCTTCAGATCTGCTGCCAAACGCTTTTTGATGTTTTGACGTATTTAGATGAAAATCACCAAGAAAGCGTTTGTTGCAAGAAACCGCACATTTACACAATTTGCAATATAATTCATTGTTAATACTTTGCATAAATTCGTTAGGGAATTCTTTAACTATGGATTGAATTTTATACACATAGGTAGTTTTAACTTGCGGCATTATTTAAGAATCTAAATCACTATCTTAAGACAAATTTAAATACTTTATTAATTGAAATCAAAATGCCTAGGTAAAAAAATTTTGCTAAAAAAGTTGCGGACCAGTTTGTTTCACCGATCATCATGGGCATCTACGTGTTTCAAATTTAAATCAGCTCTAACATGTCAACGAGCACTTCTTGAAGTACTGGCACCACAAATTTTTTTAATGAGTTGCTTCTCCGGTTTGACAGTCGAATTCACAGCAAACCAAGGATGGCAGTACGGTACGGTACGTTCAATATTTGCGTACTACGTACCTCGCACCTTGAACCGTACCGTACCAGCGTACCGTACTTCAGTTCAATTTTTGAAACGTATCGTACCAACGTACCGTACCCGTACCATTTTAAAAAAGGCATACCGTACCAGCGTACCGTACTTCTTAGCAAAAATTTAAGCGTACCGTACCGTACTTAGGTGCCGCACCGTACCGTACTTAGGTGCCGCACCGTACCGTACTTTTAGGTGCCGTACCATACTGCCATTCTTGCTTGCAACTACTTGCAACTTTAACTAACTTTGAATTCACTAATATATATAAATCTACGATCTCAATTCCCACATTTAGCGTCGGCTTCAGCTGTATTTTGCCTCTGCATACAAAAATCCGGTGCAGTGTGCAAAAAGTCTGGCATTTTTAACTTTAACCAGCGTACCAACGTTCCGTACCGTTACAAAAAAGGCATCCCGTACTAGCGTACCGTACTTCTTAGCAAAAATCGAGGCGTACCGAACCTACGTACCATACCGTACTGCCATCCTTGCAGTAAACTATCGCCCGTTTGGCTACAGTTGCACAAAAACCTGAAAATGAGCTGTTTTCCTCTTCCTAAAAAATCAAAGACTAAAAAATGCTTTGTTTATTTAGTTCCGTTTGATAAGTAAACTACATCGATTTTGAATAAAGGTGCCTTCTGCATTTTGCGCTGTGGTAACATGCAAGTCCAAAGGTAACAAAAATTATAACAGAAATTACAACATCCAAAGGTAACAAAAATTGGCAGTCCCAGCATTTAATTACCTTCGAAGTTTTAGTAAGTGAGACCTTATGCAAAGGTACACCCTTAGTTAGCTTGCAGACTGCATTGTCTTGCTTAAACAAACTAAAATTTACTTCTTTATTTTTATTAACTATATAGCAGACTAAATAATAAAATGTTCGTCCAAACTAACAACGCCGATGCCTATTTGTTTCTGAACTAACAACCTATAGATGCCTGTCTGTGCTACACTGCAATCATTTTTCGCAAAAAATTTAAAACAATACTGTTCCTGCTTAACTATAGCCACAAGAGGCACGCAACTACTCAATTGTAGCATACTTGCATGTTTTATTATCCAACTTTACCCATTACATCACATATGGGGCGCCGTTTGTGTACCCTAATTTGTGCAATGTATTTTTGCGTATTTAATTAAATAGTCATTTTAATTAAATGTACAAAATAAATATACAAAAAAACACGTGCAAAAATAAATATGAAAAAAATTTTGAATACTTATTACACCATAATTTGCGCAACGTTTTTTTGCATACTTAATTAACTGTCATTTTAATTAAATTTACAAAAATATATGCTGCAGAATAAACCGTTGAAAAAATAAATACACAAAAAATTGTTACCCAAAAATTTTTTGAGCAAAAGTTTTTGACACAAAAATTCTGAATAATAATTTAGTTGTGATGTTTTGACGTTTGCTGGCCAGAACTTTAATATTTAATCGTTTGCGTGCTCTCTGGCCTAAAGGCTACCAGTGCGGAAGCCTAAGGAAGAGTCACCAGAACGGCGACTACTTGAAAACTTAAAACAAGCAATGCGAAAAGTTGTCTTCCCACAGGATTCGAACCTACAGCCTTTGGGTTACCGGTCCAGTGCTCTACCATTTGAGCTAGAGAAGACGTCTCCTCGCCTGCTTAATTTTGGCTATTTAAACCCAGCAACTTAACGTTTGTTCTATGATGTTAAAGTAATTTAGTTGTGATGTTTTGACGTTTGCATGCCAGATATTTAATCGTTTGCATGCCAGATAGCACGCAAACAATTAAATATTAAAACTCTGGCCAGCAAACGTCAAAACACCACTACTAAATTATTATTAACATCATAGAACAAGCATTAAGTTGCTGGGTTTAAATAGCCAAAATTAAGCTGGCGAGGAGACGTCTTCTCTAGCTCAAGTGGTAGAGCACTGGACCGGTAATCCAAAGGCTGTAGGTTCGAATCCTGTGGGAAGACAACTTTTCGCATTGCTTGTTTTCAAGCAGTAGCCGTTCTGGTGACTCTTCCTTAGGCTTCCGCGCTGGTAGCCTTTAGGCCAGATAACACGCAAACGATTAAATACAAAAATTCTTGTTGCAAAAATAAATCCTCAAAAATTTTTGTGGAATTATTTTTGCTAGAACATTTTTTGCATCAAAATTTTTTGCATTACAATTGTTTGTGTCACAAATATTTGCACATTTATTTTTGATAGCAAAGAAACAACACACGCCAAAATAAATGTGCAAAATTTTTCGACGCAAAAAATGTTGATGCAAAATTTCTTGTTGCAAAAAAAAACGCATTCAAAAATAAATCGTCTAAAATATTTGACTATTTAGTTCTTGTCCATAATGGTATAAAGGATTGGAATTATGCAGGCGGGAACGTACCGGCAAGGTATAAAACTGGATCTTCAAGACGAAAGCTTCGGAATGTACGGCAGCCTATAGCAAGGTAATAGCTCGCTTGTGATACCTCTTGTTGAACTGGGAAACGAAAGTTTATTCACCCGTACCTTCCCTCCCGCATAATTCCATTCCTTTATTATTATGGGCAAGAACTAAATAGTCAAATATTTTAGACGATTTATTTTTGAACGCGTTTTTTTTTGCGACAAGAAATTTTGCATCAACATTTTTTGAGTTAGAAAATTTTGCATATTTATTTTGGCGCGTGTTGTTTTTTTGCTATCAAAAATAAATGTGCAAATATTTGTGACACAAACAATTGTAATGCAAAAAATTTTGATGCAAAAAATGATCTAGCAAAAATTAAACCACAAAAATTTTTGAGGATTTATTTTTGCAACAAGAATTTTTATGTCAAAAACTTTTGCGCAAAAAATTTTTGTGTAACAATTTTTTGTCTATTTATTTTTGCGACTGTTTTTTCTGCGGCATACTTTTTTGGATATTTAATTAAAATGACTATTTTATTCAAAATGCAAAAAAATGCTACGCAAATTATGGTGTAATAAATTTTCAAAAAATTTTGCACATTTATTTTTGTACGTGTTTTTTTATATATTTATCGATGAACATTTAATTAAAATAACTATTTAATTAAATATGCAAAAAAAACGTTCCTCAAATTAGGGTACACAAACGGTGCTCCATAATCACAATCTTTGATTGCGACAGATATGGTAATCTGCACTACAACCGCGTAACAAGTAGTTAACATTGCAAAACGTGGAAATATAAACATTGCTCACATTGCAAAACGTGTAAAAAAAAATTGTTGACATTGCAAAAGTAAAGAACGTGTAAATAAACTTTTAAATTGTCAGTTTTTCGCACCAATACTAAAGGGAAATTTTATATAATGGTGATGATGATGATAACTACACAAAATTGACTTTATTGACCAAAAAAAAATTGACCTAAGGGTAAAAATTTGACTTTTTATTGACCTTTCAAACTAAAAACACGAAACTTACTTCTTGTATTCAGAGTTCTTGCAAAAAAGCACGTCATTAAAGCTTACTACTAAAAAATTGACTTTATTAAAAAAACTTGCACTTACTATAACAAACCGCATAAAGCTCAACCATTCCAAACCTTGAAAGATTTATCCGTAAACTTGAAATGTTTCAACTTCTTAATTTAACTCTAAGACAACCCAAACTTATAAAAGTAAACTTAAATGGTTTCAACTGAATGAGTTCGACATTAAAAAAAATCATACATTATTTTTTAATTTACAAATACATTACCTTGTAATACAAGACTTGAAGTCAGGAGGTAACTGCGTTCGATTCTCAGGTGAATCATACACTAAATCTGTTTTGTTAATGCTCAGGTTCAATTCCCAGGCTAGTCTTACAAAACTTTAGACTTTAACGAATAATCTGCGGTGATTCTCAAGCACTCTTCCAGCCTTAACCAAGTCAAGTGTCAGGGTTCGATTGTAAGGATTAGAGCTAGGGTCAGGACCGCAATTTGGTAACGCCCCATAGCCCCAAACACCCTAAACCCAAACGCCCTACAACGCAAATGCCCTATAACCCAAACGCCCTGCGATCCAAACAGTAGCGTACACAGGATTTTGAAAAGGGGGGGAGGCAGGAATTTCAGAAAACTTGAGAAGAACAAAGATCTGAATAGGAAATTGTTCCACCCAAAATCAAAATTAGGTGAAGAGCAAAAAAAAAAGGTCTTCACTCAAGTAAAGGTGAAGTTACACAGTATCCGTTTTTCGTACGTTTTCGTCCATTTTTTTACGTTTTTGCTTCTTGAATAAGTATGCGCTTTTTCATCCGCATTTTTATAAGTCCATATCCGCAACAAGTAGACTGTTATATATAGATAAAAATTTTGTTCAAAAATTTTGTGTACGAACGATAAGAGCAATATTTCGAAATAAAGCTGTCTTTTGTCCAGTATGTGACTATCTGGTTAGTGCGGATATGGACTAAAAAAAATGCGGATGAAAAAGCGCATACTTTGTCAAGGAGAAGCAAAAACGTAAAAAAAGGGACGAAAACGTACGAAAAACGGATACTGTGTAAACTCACCATAATTTAGACCCATTATTTGCTCAAAGTTGGGTGCAGGCCTAAAACAAACCTATAAAACATACCTTTTGTATGATCAAAGCTTCTGCCCAACTTGCAAAGGGAGGGGGGCCATGCCGCAATTTTGCATACTATTCTATGCTAATTATTCTATCCTGGTGACCCAAAGGGGCAAAGGCATGGCCCAATGGCCCGCCCCCCTAAATACGCCCCTGGACCCAAACGCCCTTCACCTCAACGCCCTACGACCCAAACGCCCTACGCCACAAAGCCCGAATTCCTATACTTTTCCGTCGCTGCATATGACTATGATTATTAAAGACAGTAGCGCAAAACCACAAAAAAAAGATTGGAGGGGACGATTCTCAAACTGCCACCAACAAAATTATTACTAAAGCAGTAATTTTTTCCTTTCATCTCAAATCAGTTGCTATGCTGTTGGTAAGGTACGAGCATAGGTGCGTAATCACAAATTTGCTAAGGAGAAACTTAAACCTCAAACTCGATTTTGTTTGTCAAAAAATGTGTCCAGCGTTCTGATCAAATTGATGTATCTCAAACGTATCACAAACGTGGTTTGGGGCAGAGATTCTAGCCCCCTGATGACAAAGAGGTTTGGAGAAGAAGCCCCGAGCCGCTGAGCAGTTTTTGCGATATTTTTTGGTGGTAAAAGTGTCATTCTTACTCTATTTGGATGACTTTTCCTACGTTTTTGAGCGTTTTAAACCACTAAATTGTTAAATTTTTTTTTCACTAAATTGCCAAAATTTTGTCAAAAACTTAATTGTTAAGATTTTGTAGGAAATTAAAATGCTCAGTCTTTTACTTCAGTCTCGCTGTAAGTTATTGGTCAAACCAAAACACGTTTAAAAGCTTGCATAATTAGGATAAATTTTCTAAATTATTTAGCTAATGGCCAGTAGCGTACGCAGGATTTTGAAAAAGAGGGGCCAGGATTTTCAGAAAATTTGAGAAGAACAAAGATCAGAATGAAAATTGTTTCAGCCAAAATCAGTCCGGTTTTTAGCCAAAAGTTAGGAAAAGACCAAAAAAGAAAAGGTCTTCACTCAAAGTTTGTCCGTTTTTTTGCCCAAAATTTGGTGCAGGCCAAAAACAAAGATCTTCACCCAGCATTTGTCAGCTCAAAGTTTTTGCCCAAATTACAAAGAGGGGCCATGCCGCAGTTTTGCATACAATCTTCCATGCTAATTATACTATCCTGGCAACCCAAAGGGGGGGGCATGGCCCAATGCTCGCCCCCCCCCCCCCCCTAATACGCCCCTGCTAATGGCAGGGGAACTTTAATCCAGCTGCTTGTAGCACACTGCATTAGTGCATAATGCGCAATGGAAAAATTAAATCTTTAATTGTGGAACAATGTTGTAATGAACTATGGTTTCGTTAGCTTTCCAACATAATACAAAACCGTTTATATCGGTGTAAATCTTTGCATCTATCGTGTACCGTACCTTACATCGTTTCCTACAGTAATAATGCAGTTTTAGCTTCAAGGCAGACGCGCAACCAGGATTTTGCTAGGGGGCTTGAAACAAAAGTTAAAGGTTTTTTTGTTTGAAAAATGCTTCTGTTAGATGGCGTGTAGAGCACATTAGTCCAATTCAAGCGTGTCAAAGAAAAAGGCGATTTTTTTGTTTATTGAGAAAGAAATCGAATTTAGCGCTATTTGGATCACATTTAGCTTGTTTTGAAAGCTATTTGAACTAACCAAATTGCAATAATTTTCTGAATGTCAGTTGAAAAAATTAATTTTCTCAACCGAACAGGCCAATTGGTCGAGCGGTAACGCGCTCGCCTCTGGAGCAGGAGGTCTGAGGTTCAAATTTTGGGCCGGTCAAATCGGTTACAGTGTTGTCAACAGCTCGCCTCCGATGCAACATTTCTTTGAAAGAAGCTGTGTTGCGTTGGCGCAATGACGCGGAGATGGGCCCCGCCAACTTGTTACACGCTACACGAGGTAATACAGCGAGTCTGATGAAAGATTTGATTTGATTATAATTTGTCAACCCATCTAGCTACCCCCTTACTTACTGGTTTAAAAGCTGGATCGTCCACCATCCCACGTTAGATTATCCCTGCAAACCTGTAGTCTAAAAACCGATTATTTCCCGTGAAGATAGACCTGAAATTAAACAGCATAGTTACTTTTGAGAAAAACATTCACCAAGTCAAAGTTAACGGGAAAAAAGCATTGGAGTATCCCTGGCGGAAAAATTAGAGAGGACGCGTCCCTCCACAGTTTTGCGCCTCTGAATAATGACCAAGCCCAGGTGTAAATATTTCAAAGAAAACTTGATGTTTTGTCCGCAATAAAAATGTATTTGTGGTATTGTCGTCAAGTGCATTTGCGGTATTGTCGTCGAATGCTTTTGCAGAAACACAGAGTTAAATATTTATTGTAGCTTAAAAAACATAAATAGGAGTGTCACGAATAATAATTTTGAATGCCTGAGACATGATTATTTGCTGTATTTTAATGCGTACGTGACTGATTTACTACTTTTACTGTTTTTTTGATTTAGAATATTCTAGATATTTCTTTTCTAGTATTTTCTACTGTCTTCTATTAGTTACCGGAATAATTAGTTGTTTACATGTCTTAATTGCTATATTTAGCCTTGGAGTTGTGACGTCACAATTATGCTACATTGTGTTTTCGTAATCGCATATATTTTGTCGATTGTGACGTTTCATGGATTGTTCTGGGATATTGGATAGCATTTGCCGTAGTATAAATAAGCGGATCGTTTTGATTCTAATATTCTAGTATTCTAAAAGTGGATGATTTTTAGGTATTAGTTTCGTAGGCAGTTAAGCCGAGTTTGTGTATCTGGGGTTGGCTCGTATAGCCGTTTATTAAGAGGTGTGAGTGGAGCGATTTTGCACAGTTACTTGGTTTGTGGTTCAATCTTAAATAGAAGTTTTAATTTAAGATTGGTGTGCTGCTTTCTGAGATTCAAGAAGCTAAAGGAACTGTCAACTGCCATTTTCGATTCGTCAATTAACATCTCAGTCGTTCTCTAGTTTCAGCCGACGTGGTCAATTCTAGGGATTAAAGATTGTAATCTAGCCGAGTATCAACGATCGCGACAAGGAGAGAAGCACATTTTATGTTAACAAGCTTAACTGACCAAATACAAAGAATATAAAATAGTGAAGAATAAAATGTGTCACGCTCGAAGGGTCCGCCAGTTTTTAGATATGCAATAAGGGAACAAAACATTTCGTGAAAGAAATTTTTAAATACAGCAGAGCGTAAGTGTTGGGCAGTTTTTCGAGTTTAAATAGCATTGTCAACGTGGGCCTAGCCAAAAATTCTAATTGAGGAAAGGAAGACCGCAAATCACATGCAATAATGTAACCAAATTTTTCAAAAGGAGAAACATTTTGTGGGAAAAAGGTACTGTAGAATCGAAGATTAAAAGTTGGGCGTGGGAAAGTGCGAAACCAGGAGTTTATGCACCAACAATTAATTTTTTTTATTAAAAAAATGTCTGAAGTGAGAAGCGTGATTAGCAAACCTAGCGTCAGTCAAAGGTTCCATTGACAGCCGTCGGAAATCATGGGGGTCTGGGGGCAAAGCAGTGCTTTCGCTTTGGGGGGGGGGCAGAGAGCATTACCCCCTGACTTCTACTCGAGCCCACACATTTTGATTTACTTAAAACACTTTTTGGAACATCACGTAACAAAAAGACAACAGACAGTGATGAAAAAAAAAAAAGAATAATAACATTCAACGATCAATCCGAACATTCAAACATTATTCTCGTTTGACGATTTCTCTTGAAGAGAAGACAAGCTACCTTCTTTTTTTTCGAAGCACACTTAAGATTGTTCACGTCGCAGACACTGCAGCAGATAAATTTTTTAAGCGGTTATGGTTGGCTTTACACAAAAGAGATCAGTATCGCTGGCAACCTTGCACGTACACTTCTTTTTTGAAGACTTAAATGCAAAATTTTTAAAGATGCTGATATTTTGTAGCCAGTGGCGCAACCAGAATTGTCTAAAGCAGTGATTCTTAAACTTGTTGGTGATACCGAAACCCGCAAGTTTTATGCGGGCATTTACCGAACCCTTGTTGAAATTATTTGATAGCAAACTTGAGACTAAAGCAAGGGTGCCAAAGTTTTTGAGAGGCGGACCGCATAACACTTTTTTGAGCTTTAGCGGGCCGCGCAATTCTCATAAAATGTTTGGATGAGTTTTATCCCGAATACGGCTGACATTAGTTTTGCATTGTTCTACCAAATTAAACACTTCTTTAACCAAAGTTAACCTTTAATAAAACTAAACTTCGTTTTGTGCTCACCGAAAATTAAAGTTTGTTAAATTATATAGTATGTGAAAATACTTTTTATTACACAACAAAAACAACCCCTTGTATTATTACATCATATCCAGGATTTTGTCAAAGGAGAGGCTTGAGCCAAAAGCTAACATCTGTCTATGCCGACGTTAGTTGGTCTGCGGTATTCGATGTGTTGAATAACTGCTGCGCGTTTAAATTGCATCAGGGAAGACATCCGGAAACGAAGCCCTCTGCCGCTGGGCGATTTTTGCAATTTATAGAAAAAATAGCCATTTTAGCGCTATTTGGAAGAAATTTTGCAATTTTTTAGAGCGACTTCAAAGAATCACATTGCTAAGTCAATTCATCCTCCACTTGTTGGTCAGACCTTAAACATGTTTAAAAGTTATAGCATAGTTCGGATTTTTTGAAAGCTTTTGAATTACTTAGCCAAAGAGGGAAGCTTTTAATTAGCCCCTGCAACGCCTGTTCCCCACTGGGTGCACCACTGAACACATTTTGAGCGAAACATCTATACAGCTCCTGTGGCCCTTCATTTAGAAATGCAAACTGCGCGGTGATAAAAATGCAAGTAATGAAACAAAAATAGTTACACCCCAGCTTATGTAAAGGTCAATGTAACGCAAATTTGCTGCTTTGTTGGGTTATTAACGAAATAAAATTTTCAAAAAATTGTTTGAAATAAATGCTTGCAAAAAACCAGCGTCAACAAATTTGACAAAAACATTTTTTTGGTGAAAAACTTGCAAGTATCGAAAGAAACATAGTAAATCTCGAGATTAGTCGCGGACTGCAAAAACTTGTACGGACCGCACACTTTGGGCTAGCCATGTCCTAAAGTGAACTATACATCTGTTGCACATCAGCAGTGTGCGTCAATTGACGCGCTTGGTCGTTTTAGTGTTTAGCAGAGGACTGTGATTGTTATACACGTAGCGTGTGTAATGTGTATACTTTTCCTAGTCTCCGCTGAACCCCCGATCCCGACTCATCGAACCACTGGGGTTCGATCGAACCCAGTTTAAGAACCACTGCACTGGTCTAAAGAGACCTATTCCCCCTTATAACCAAGCCACTTAGATTATTTAACCTCATAATACAAGCATTAAAACGTGTTTTGAACTTGACGTGTAAGTGAAGAGGGGGCTCAAGAGGCTGGATAATTTACTTTCATTCTTTTAAATGACTCCCAAATTTAGAATTTAGTTCTTTGGAATGCCTCTAAAAACGAACAAAAAGTAATCCCAATCGCGTTAAAACGGCTAATTTTGCCGGAAAAATCACAAAAGATTGCCCTGCAGCTGTGGGCTTCCCTGCCAGGCCCCTTCTGCAGTGCACTAAAGTTGCATCAGGTTGTTTGCCATGCAGCTTAAATGAGACATTTTTCGCACAACTTATGTAAAGTTTTGTTTCATACTCCCTCCTCAGCAAAATCCTGGTTGAGTGCCTGTTTGTAGCCGCAAATGATCAGTTTATTTCAGTGCCCCCTCACTTTGTTTGTCCTTGCGACGGCTCTGGGGAAAAGCCCTTTGACGTTGAGCAACTTTAGTTATTTTTTGGAAAATAATAGCTACAGTATTTCATTATCATTTGGATCACACTTTGCAATTTCTTGAAGTCATTAAAAAAATTTAATTTCCAAATTTAAATCCACCATTTGCAAAAATTACCTTGTCTGGCACTTTCAGCCTCTCTTTTTACTTACAGGTTCAGTCCAAGACAATTTAAAACGCTTGCATTTTTGGATTAAGTTTTCTAATTGACTTGACTAAGGGGTGCTGAAGCTTACCATTCACAAACAATAATTAATACAGCACTTTACCATTACCATTGGCGTTACGAAGTTTAGATAAAGAAAGATGACACTTTTTTGGCAGCAACTTACTTACTACAATGAACCGGGGAAATCCCCAAAGCCACAAAAGAAGTTTTGAAAAAATGCGCGTATTATATGAAATAAATTACTCTTGCGTGAAATTATCAAACTTATCTCTCAAAATATTGTTCTGTGACTGCATGAAACATGGTTGAGAATTAAGAATTAAGATAAAGCTGCAGGCACAGACTGTGCGTACTGAGTATAGATTATTAGAAAAATACCGCAGCAGAATATTTTCGGAAGAGTGGAATTTCTTGGAAACTAGAGGTTAATAAAATATCAGTGGTTTTAGACGAACGGTAAAGCAAATGTTTTAAGCAGGGATGCGGAGCCCATAGGCGTAGCCAGAATTTTTGATTGGGGGGGCCCAAACCACAAATCACATGCAATGACGTCATCAGAAATTTTCGAAAAAGGAACTTTTTGTAAGGGCAAAGATATCGTAGAATGGAAAAGCTGAAGCCGTAGCCTGATGGCACTTAACCAGGATTTTGATAAAGGGAGAGGGCCAAAACTAATAGTTAAAAGTGTAAATGTCTAACTTAGAAGACGTGTTGAGTAAGCTAGTGTACTGAACGTACCACAGACGGAGGTCTGGGGGCGGAGCCCCCAGCCGCCGGTGGCTATGGGGGTCTGTGGGCAAAGCCCTCAGCCGCTGGGCGATTTTTGTAAGTTTTTGGAAAAAAAACTATTTAAATCCGATTGGATCGCATTTCGTACGATTTCAAAGCCATTTGAAAGAACTAGATTTTTAACGTTTCAAAGCCAATCGAAAAAATTTAGTTGTTCAATCCTCCTTTTGCAGTTAAATCTCAAAACACGTTTAAAATCTTGCATTATGGTGTAAAATTTTAATTGTAAGTGATTTGGTTTATAGGGGGAAGTAAGGCACAGAGGTGGAGTCCTCGAGGATACATTTTGAAGTCCTTGGCCTTGGCCTCGAAGGCCAAGTCCTTGGCCTTGGCCTCGAGACCTCAAGTCCTCGAAAATTGGCCTGTCCTCGGCTCAAGGACAGCAGTATTTTTTGAATTGTTAAAATTTTGTGGAGCGCTTGAAAAATTTTTTAGAAAACGTTTTTTTGTGGAGATCGCTAGAAAAACTTTTGTGAAGACCTTTTTTTTTTTTTGGAGATCGCCTGAAAAATTTTTGTGAAGACTAGAGGTTAATAAAATATTCTAACCAACAACTCGGAGCCAACAACCCGCAGCCCCCTGGTCATCAATTAGGAGGGCTGTGAGCCCCCCTGGTTGTCGGTTAGGGCGCCGGGGCCCCCTGGTTGTTGGTTAGGGGCCATGGGGCTCTCTGGTCGTGAGTTAGGGGCCCCTTGGTCATCAGTTAGGGACTCTGGGGCCCCGTGGTTGTTGGTTAGAGGCCCCACGGCCCCCTGGTTGCCGGTTAGAGGCCCTGGGCCCCCTGGTTGTTCGTTAGGGGCCCTGGGCACCCTGGTTGTCAGTTAGGGGCCCCGGGCCCCCCTGCTTATCAGTTAGGGGCTTTGGGGGCCCCTCATTGTCGGTTAGGAGCCCTAGAGTCCCCTGGTTGTGAGTCAGGGAGCCTGGGGCCCCTGGTAATCAGTTAATGGCCCCAAGGCTCTCTGTTTGTCAATTAGGGGCCCCCTGGTTGTTGGTTAGGGGCTCCTGGCCCCCTGGTTGTCGGTTAGGGGACCGGGGATCCCTAGTTGTTAGTTATGGGGCCCCTTGGTTGTTCGTTAGGGGCCCCTTGGTTGTTAGTTAGGGGCCCTTGGCCCCCTGGTTTTCAGTTAGGGGTTCTGGGGCCCCCTGGTTGTCAGTTTAGGGCCCAGGGCCCCTTAGTTATTAGTAAGTGCCCCCTGGTTGTTAGTTAGGGGCCCCGGGACTCCCTTGTTGTCATTAATATTATTGTTAATTACTGTTGTGTGTGTAATTACTGAAAAAAAAATGCTACTAAACATCGTTAGGCTATGCTGTCATAATTTTTTGTCGTTAGTAATATTTTGATTGGGGGGGCCCGGGCCCCCCCTTGGCTCCGCCTATGGCGGAGCCATTGGTAAAAAAGCATGTTTTCATTTTTGGCTTTGGAACATTCGATCTTCACATCTATGGCTCCGGGACCGGCTTCGCATCATTGTCACTAGCTAGTCGCTACAAAAAAGTAAGAAAGTTAACAGTTGACAGGCGCGCAATTAGGATTTTGCTGAGAAGACGAGCTTATCCCAAACTTAAATATTTTGCCTGCGTTTCATACGGAAATCTGGAGGGAGAGCTATATCGTATAACTCAAAATCGCTTATAACTCAAAAACCACCAGGCATTCACAGCTGAAATTTGTACATAATGTGGGTAATTATAAATGGCTGATGCAAACCGAGTTTGGGGGCTCCTGGTCACGTGACCAAAATGTTACAGGCCGAAAATGGGCAGAAAGTGGACGATTTAGAACCGATATATCTTGGTAAGTACCGATTTTGATGGAAAATGATTTGTGGCTTTTGTGCACACTATCAACCGTCTTTCTTTTGGTTGTGTTCGTTTACCCCAACTTGAATACTATTTTTTTTCTTTTTGTCCGGCTATCTACTTTTAAACCGCTAAACGCTTTGTATTCAAAGCTTGAGCGATTGAAGATATCAGGGAGGACTAGAGCGGGAATGAAATCAGAGGTGCCAAGTTATGGAGATCCCAAACCCAGTACCACGGAGGGGCATACCGGGGCCGTGCCCCTCAAACGAAAATAGTGTCCCCCCAAGCGAGGACTGTGCCCCAAAAAAATTCACAGGCTTGGGGCTTCTGGAGTGTAAATCGAGGCTCAAATTGGTGTTTTTTGTGGACTGACACCGGATTTCGTGACGGTTTTGGGATGAAGACCTTTTTCTTTTTTTTTTTTGGAGATCACCTGTTTTCGGCCGGAAAAAACGCTTGAATTTCCGATTCAATGGGCCGGAAACTTCTTTTGAATCTTTGCTCCTCACCCTGTTCATTTGATGCTGACTGGGATAAATTTCTCGTGCCCCCGTGCCCCTCTCGAATTCACACAAAATGAACTTATCGTGCCCCCCCAAAATTTATTTCTGCCCCCCCCCCCACCCCAGTCACGCAATCCTGGCGCCGGGACTAGGAGATCCACCTCAATCGGGCCCTCCAAAATTTTGAACTTTTAAATTATTAGAGCTAGATGGACCAAATTTTCGGAATAGGTAGATGTGAAAAATAAACTAAACCTAACAAAAATTGGGGGTTTAACAATGCGATTTCTCCCCAAAACGGGCCCTCCATAATTCAAACTTTTTAATCGTTTAAGCTAGGCCCACGAAATTTTAAGATAAGTAAACATAAAGAAAAAATAAAATTTGGCAAAATTTAGGGGCGCCAAAATGGGGGGTCCCCCCAAATGAGGCCACCAAAATGGTAACTCTTTAACCACTCATGTTAGACACATGAAATTTTCACGGTAGGCGAATATAAAGCAAAGACAAAACTTGACAAAATTTGGGAGTACCAAAATTGGGGATCCTCCTGAAACAAGGCCGACAAAATTTTAAACTTTTGAACCATTGAAGCTAGATAGATTAAATTAAAAAATGAGTAGATATTAAAAGTAAACTAAACCTAACAAAAATTGGGGATTTCAAAATGTGGGATTTTACCCAAACACGGCCCTTCAAAATTTGAACTTTTTAATCTTTTAAGGTAGAGACATGAAATTTTTAAGGTAACTAAACATAGAGAAAAGATAATATTTGGCAAAATTTGGGGGTACCAAAATGGAAGTGTCCCTCAAACGAGGCCACCAAAATTTTAAACTGTTAGAGCTAGATGGATCAAAATTTCGGTATAGGTAGATATGAAAAATATGATAAACTCAACAAAATTTAGGTTCCATAATAGGGATTCCCCCAAACGAGGCCCTCCAAAATTCAAACTCTTTAACCTTTTAAGCTGGACACCTGAAAGTTTTTAGGTAACTAAATACAAAAAAAAGATAAAATTTGATCAAATTTGGGGGTTCCAAAATCGGAAGTCCCCCCAAATTAGGCTGCCAAACTCAAAACTTTTTAACCATTTACTTCAGACCAGTAAAATTTTTAGGGTTGACATTTACGAAGATGAGATAATTTTTGATAAAATTTGGGGTAATAAAATAAGGGAATCTCCATGAAACGGGGCTGCCAAAATTCAAACTTTTTAACCACTCATACGCTAGACAGATGAAATTTTCAGAATAAGTAAATATAAGTTACAGATAAAATATGACAAAATTTGGGGATACCACAATGAGGGGGTCCCTCTCAATAGGGAATTTTAACTTTTTAATCACTCACGCTAGACGCACGAAACTTTCGGGATAGGCAAGTACGAAGAAAAGATAAAATTTGACAAAATTTGGGGCAACCAAAATGAAGAGATCCTTCTCAAACAAAAACGCTAAAATTCAACTTGAACCATTTACACTACACTTATGAAATTTTTGGAATAGGTAAATATGAAATACAGATAAAATTTGGGGGTGCCACACAGGAGGTCCCCTTCAACCAGAATGCCAAAATTCTAATTTTTTAATTGTTCAAGCTAGACACATCAAATTTTCAGAATAGGTTAATATCAAGGAAAGACAAAATTAATTTGAGGTATCAAAATTGGGGGTACCTCAATTGGTCCTTCAAAATTAAACTTTTCATGCCAAACACATGAAACTTTCAGAATAGGTAAATAAAACAAAACTAGGTGCCACGATTGGAGAGTCCTCCTCCAACAGATCTTTCAAATTTTTAACCACTCAAACTAGACAAATAAAATTTTCAAGATATGTAAAATTTAATATGAAAAAATATTGAGGATCTGATACTATAAGGGTCCTCTAATTATGTTGACACCTCCCCCCATTAACTACAAAATCTAAACGAAAGAAATCTATTGGATAGGCCAATCTAAGTCAAAGATAGACAACAAAATTTGGTGAGCTGCAGTGAGGAGATCATGCCAAATGGGGCTTTTTAAATCTTAAATACGAAGTCGGCGGCGAGGCCGAATGGTTAAAGGCGTCGTTTTTACGACGACCCTAATCGAATGATCTGGGTTCAACCCGCACCCTAGTCACGTTGTTGCGTCCTTGGATAAGACGCTTTACGATGATTATCTTTGCTTGATGGCTTTGAACAAGTAGCAAATTTAGGGGACAAGAATTCGATGAAATCCACAGGAACATTGGATCAACGAAAACTCCTAAGCAGGTGCGGATTCCTCCGATCACGAAGTAGTCCTGGTAATGAAAAGTGTGCGGATTGTCCAACAAGTTAGCGTCTGACGCTGTCCGGTGACAGGAGGATAAATATGCGCTACAACAACAACAACAACAAGTACTCCAGCTAGACATATTAAATTTTAAGAGTATCAGTAGACTAACATTAGAAAAAGATAAAACATGCCAAAAACAATTAGCCCTAAAGATCCTGTTAAATAATGGGCGTATAGAAAACTGCGATGGTTCACAAAGTTATTCTCATCAACCTGTGACAACTAGTGAGTGAAGCATTTAACTAAGAAAAATAAATATAACTTTTTTTCAATTTATGAAAATATATCATTCTGGACTGAAGTTTTTGTGGCAAAAACATAAACGATGTAGTAAAAAATTAAATAAATATCGGTTTAAAGTTGCTAAATTTTGCACTTTTTTATTTTAGTTTATGCTGTTGAGGAGGAGGCTTTAATTTCCAAACCACCGGTGTAACACCAATGTACCAATACTATATGTTGAATTGCGATGCGAAAGAGTGTTTTCGGAATCATACGTAGCAGTAAGTTTCGTTGATGTAACGAAATTTGCTTGTGAGTCGCTGGAATGTTAAGTACCACTTTGCGTTAGTTCAAACGGAGTGAAAAACTGTAAAGAACTCGTAAAAAGTGTTGAGATTTGACATTGAATTATAAACCGTTATGCGAGCTTTTTAAATGACGTTACTCGATTATTTTTGATAACTTCGAGAGATTTAAATCTGAACTCGAATAACCACAAAGCGATTTAAGTTAGTAAAACAAAATTTGAAAGGGGCGCATTTAAATTATTGATTTGACTAGAAAAGACCAGATTTTTTATAAATTCATTCAAAGCATTCGGATCACTATTTTAAAGCGTAATAAAGTTCAGTAAAAGTTGGATAATACCGCGAAGTCCCCAGATATCGCTTGCGATGTCACGTTCAAGTTTTTAGATTGTATGTTTGCCTTTCAGTAGGAAGGGGGCGTTGTGTTGTACGTCTTGCAAAGATGTCTTGTTTTGTTTAAAAACCGTGTATACAAGTGAGAGCAAAAAGATTTACACGCTATCTTGGTCGTCCAAAATATGATTTTAATGTGCTCAATACTTAATGTATGGGCAATTGTGCATATACTTTTAGCAGATAAAAATGCGTTGCAAATTCTAAAGTTTACGGGTCCAGTCACGGACCCCACTGAAGAAATCCCTCAAATTGTCTCGCTGTTCTTTGCTGCTCGTTGACACAACTATTCATTAGCCATCATAAAAGCTTTAACAATAATACTCTGCAGTAGCGTGTATTTGCAACTCACCCTTTAAGTGTTATCTAACAATAACACCCATTTAAGCGCACATTTATAACTTCAAAAAATCTTTAAATTTTTGCAGTACTGTATATCCTTTCCTAAAAAGAACTGTGCCCTCTCCCCTAAAAAATTTCTCCTACCTGTAAAATTTGTAGAACAAAAAGCTAGCCTGTGTAGAGTAGGATTAAGCTGCATGATTTGGAGAACTACAAGCTCGCTTGCAAAATTGGATGATATAAGAAAAATCAATCAAAATTGATAAAAAGATGCAATTTTTTTGAATTTTAGCGCAAAATCATGACGGAATCCATTTTTCGTGTTTGACTTTCGAGCAAGGAAAATGTTAACAAAAAGAGAAGAGTGTGAATGGTTCTATTGCAGGGCTGCCAGTCAAAAAAATACTCATTTTATTTATGATTTTATGACAAAAAGGACAAAAAAATTATGATTTTTTATGAAAATATAAAACTGGTTTATTATGAAATTTTTTGACAGTTTTTATGAAATTTTACGAATTTTATAACACGTACTGTCCGTCAAAAGCAAAATACAGAGACGTGCTAAATTGATAATTATATATATAAATCGATCTTTATTGTTTATTATTTCATTGGATATTAGAATTATATTGAGATTATAGTGATTGCTACAGACACGGCACACATACAAACAGAAAGGCCGCAGCGGAGGACTAACTCTCTGATCTACCCCCTACCGATTTTTGTGTCTGGGCTGATGGTTCCGTCCCGACGATTTTTGAACCTGGTGGCGCAGGAGTCTTATTCTACGCGACATCTGCTAGGACTCAACATCATTTTTCTTCCCCGACAGTCCAATTTCATCTAGCTTTACTGCAGAGATCACAGCCCATGGTCATGCCCTTGGATGGTGCCTCCAACATCACTCCACTTGCCCATTCATCTCCCTGGCTGTCTTTACAAACTCCCAGTCCTCCCTCTCCCTCCTGAACTTTGCCTCCAACCACCTTGGCCCGAATGCTGTGTGGGCAATCTATCGCTGCCTATCTGATTTGATCTAAATGTCCTTCCATTGGATCCCTGTTCAATGCAATATATGTCCCAATGAAGTAGCGGACCTGCTAGCCAAGACCGGCGATGGCACCCCTCCTCCTCCCTGCCCCTGGGTTCGTTTGTCAGCGAGTTCCCGTAACTCTCTCTAATTCTTATGGAGGCGCTCTGCCAAGCTAGACAAAGGCGTCCTTCTCTTCCAAGTTCCTGATATCTCTGCTGAGGAACTGGTACTCCCTCGTACCGTACGTTGTGCCCTCTCTCACTTTCGCTGCAACGGGCATAGCCTCTAAATTATTATCGTCTTACCTAGCTAGTATAGCCTGTGGACACCGCACGCAGGATCTTTGACACACCCTGATTGCCTGTCCAGCTTATAGCTCCACCAGCAGAGACATCTTCGGCTCTTCTCTATCCCTTTTTAACCTCTGGTCACGACCGTGTGGCATCGCCCGTATGCTGGGTCTCTATGGAGTTTCTCCGTGCCCCCATCCTCCGGACGAGGTTGGGTACCCTACCACCACCTCCACCACTATTATAGTGATTCCAGTTTCTCCGAAGATATTATAGTTAACAGTTGTTAAAGTATACTAATTTTATGTGTAACTTGCTAATAATCCAACTTAACGGCTACTTTCATCACTTCCCAAAAATAAAGAAAACTTCTCATTATCCTGAGCAATGTGCATCTCTAAACCAAACATAGATAGTTAAAAGCAAATCACAAGGTTAATAGGGTAGCCTGATTACAGTGGCGCGGGGGACCAAAAGTGGGCCCGGGCCAGCTCAAATATGACGAATTTCCGGTTTTGTGAAGTCCAAAATAGACGGAGAAAATGCTGTAGTTTGGTCCGAAGAACGATGTGATCTCCAAATTCTAAAGGTTTTTCCGGTCGTAATTAGGTGATCCCCCCCCCAAAAAAAGAAAAAGGTCTTCAGGCTTTACATGCTTATTTCTCAGTGTCATTTCGAGGGGCATGGGCCTCATGGGACCCCTAAAGTCCATAAGCCCCGGGGTCATTGTACCCCCTGCCCCCTCTCTCGGCGCTCCTTCCTGATTGCAACAAAACAACCACAAGAACAAGGAGGCCTACTTATGATGTTCAAATAAAATTATCAGGCTCTGTATCTGTAGTACGAAACAGTAAATAAAAAATGGTATTTTTTGCAAGCATCCGCATAGAGTTGGATTGCGCGGTGACGGTAGTTTGAACCTAGAAACTCAAGTCCTTTCAACCACTTGCGTCAGTGGTCACTTTTGCGAACTAGAACTCGCAGAACTCTTGTTTTTTCACCAAACTCGAAAAAGTTACCATAACCTTTTCAACAAACAAGGAATCATAACTTTTAGATAAAAGTTGAGTTTAACCTATTTTTTCCAGTACAATGTCGAGTCAGAGATGAAAACCGGTCGGGTCGAGATTCTTCGACCGGCCGGGCAAGTCGGTTGACACATCTGTCAAATTCTCCTTTCTTGCAACTAAAAGACATCTAAGCACCAACCGAAATATATTTATATATTTGTGCATTGTGCAATGCCCCCCCCCCACCCTTTTTTAAGCCACCGCGCAAAACAAAAAAGTGCAAAATATACGTTAAAATCGCCTAATCTGATTATAATAAAGCATGCATGTGGAAGCGGCTTGCGCTACCTGGCATTTTTGCATCATTTTAACCAACTATGGAGTAGAAGTGGCGCAGATTTTAGATTTTTTAGTACATGCTAACATCTTGCCGCTTTGAAAAGCTTTTTTCAACTTAAATTTACCACACTTTACACTGAGCAAGAAATACATAACTCTTTTTTTTTTAATCTAACTAGCCATGGCTTAATCTGAAGTGGCAGCATTTCTACAAACTGCTGGCGCATTATATTTCGAATATTTTTAGCCAATATCAGAACAATTTAATGTTTGCTGCTCGGCAAATTGCAAATACTCTGTCACCAATAGCCAAAAAATTTTAATTTTTTTTTTTTGGCCTTACGAATAATATCATTAAAAAGGAGTCTAATAATTTAGCTCGTGCCCTCCAGTTCTTTTTATGCCTATTTTGTGCATGTTTTGCGCTGCTCAAAACAGGTCTTTCAAACCAAAAATTAACCTAAAAAGGTTTTAAAATTGAGTTATTTTTGCAAAAACGCAAATTTTTTTGCATTTTGTTTCTGAGACCCCCCTCCAAAGTCACAAATTTCAACACATTACCCATGCCCCACCCCGTTTTGAAAATTTTTCATTAGATGCATTGAACAGTGAACAAAAACCTTCTAGAAAAAACCGGTTGACCGGGCCGCTTAGAAACCGGTAGACCGGGCAGTCAACCGGCGCAGATTTTGAAATTTACCGGTCGGGTCGAGAAAATCCTGACTGGTTCCATCTCTGGTCGAGTACCGTAGGCATGTAAAAAGTATCTATACCGGTACCGACTTAAAACCTGAGTGAAGTTATGGAATATGTTATAGCGGGCTTAAGAGTAAATGGGCAACGACACAAGAAGTTGCCACAAAAATGTAATGGAGAGTATAGGTTAATCAAGTTAAATTGTGAGGCTGTAGTTCCAACAATACAACACATAGCAAACAAAAATAAATTTAACTAATTGTGAATGAACGCAGAATACAACTTAAAATAATAATTTTTTATCACAGCGTAGCAGTTTATGACTTTTTTATAATTTTTTTGAAATTTTTGAATTTTTTTTATGATTTAATGATAAGTGGCAGCCATGCTAATATCTATAGTCATGTGAATGTGGGAAACATTTTTCGACCATATTAGCGATTTTTGAATGATGCAACTTTCATTGCAAAATTTATTAACAGGTTGTAGAGCATAAGCCAAAGATTGCGTGACATATCGTCCCCAACTATGAGACAACGAAACCTCCTTGTTTGCATTCGTCATTCATGTGTCTTAAATTTCAAAAAATATAGGTCCAGCTCAGTCTTGAACTGTGATCTAGACGCAGAAGTTTTGGTTTGTTTTTCTTTCGAAGTTAGACACAAAAGATCAAATTATTTAGCGCAATTCTAAGTGCAAAACAAGTTTCTGGACTCCTTGTATAGTTGACGCTCGCATTGGTTGTCTTCTCAGGAAACTGAGCAGTTTTTTCAAAACGTTAACAATAAATGTATTATCTCACCAATCAATAGCAATGTTTTGGTAGCAAACAGCCAAATCATTGAGCTTCACTACAGCAAAAATTTACTTACGCTCAATCTGTTTTAACTCCATCAAGAGCTTAAAAAACGAACTTGCTAGCAAATTGACAAAGCGATTGGCATAAAAGCAGGGATAGCAATGGAAATCGTATTGTATGGCGCGCTTTTTTCCCAAAAACGTCATGTCAAATTATTACATTAAAACAAGGAAAAGAATTTACATCCTAATATAAAGCAAAGAGCCAGAACGTAACCGAATATATTTGGCTCTTTGCTTTGTATTAAGATTACTTAAACGTTCCCATCATTATGCTCGGAAATTTTCATCCATTATCGCATCCCAGAATTTGAGCAATTGGTTTTTTCTGTTTTGTCATAAGTTAAATTTTTAGCAGAAATTTGAAAATATTTTGGCATTTGTTGCGTCACAATTACAGTATGTGACTAAAATAAACAGAAGTGGAGTCAAGGACAGAACGTTCCAGGCCAAGGACTTTAAAAAAATCCAAGGCCAAAGACCGACTTTTTGAGAACAGACCCTCTCGAGACCAGGCCCCGAGAATACAATTTTTCTAAACTAATTATGGTCGGCAAAGTTTGCATAATTTTTAAACGCCCAAGTGCTTAAGATATTGCATTTTGTTAAGTTTTTGATGATGATTCGAAAATAGTAGTTTTTGAAATAATAGTGAATGACATTTTGAAATTTTACACGTTAGCAGCTGATGTTGATTACGTACCGTAGCGGTACCATGATAGTGAAACAAGGCCATAACTTGTGAGTGGGAATGCAGCTAAAGTATAAACGTAGATATCGTCAATTTTAAGGTCTTAATTTCATTAGTTAAGGCCCCGATCAAACGTCCGCTGATTATGGATTCGACTTTTTTAGTAATTTTCTAAAAGCAAACCATATTGGTTGTTTAAACCATTTCAACAATCCACTTGAAAGGGTTTTCGGACCCGGTGAGGTTTCGTTTTCAGAGTGGTTTTTCTTTCCTCACCTTGCTCCGTTGAGCTAAACATAGTTTTGGGCCGGTTGCGCCACCAATTCACCACCTACGTAACCGTGCCTGGCCTTGCACTGGTCACTGTCCCTTTCTTTTCTCTTTATCAGTCATTTAAACAACTACTCCAGCCGTTAGTTTTACTTCCATCTTGTGTAGCTGCGCGTATGTTGATGAGTGTGATTAATTAGGCCTACAATGTACTTAAGCTGGTGTGACAGGTGTAGCAACCATGCAAATAAAAATCGCTTTTTTGTCTTCAGTATCCTCTGCATGTCTTAACCCTATTCGGACCAGGCAAAATTTTTTGATTAATGGCCCAGGGGGGGATTGATTCGACACAACAAATTCAAACGTTAATAACTCCCGAACTACAAAAGATAAAAAATCTGTTTTTGCTTCTCGAGAAGCTCAATTTTCTGACAAAAAGTCCAAACTTTTTGTCATTATGTTTGCAACCTTGATCTTCAATTAATTTGAACATAAGTCAAGGACTATCAGAAGCGATCGGTTTGCTTTTTATCTGCACTATGTTAATAAGCGTTTGATTGCCGTGACGCGGCATCACAGCTGGAGTTTTATCCAGTAACTCCGAGATAATTACGGATTAAATTAAAAGATTATTTCTATTGTGCTAAAATATCTAAAACATTAGTTTGTTGCTGGATTAATTGCAAGCTGAATATTTGTTACTCTTGTAGTTCCTTTTGCTAAACACTACAAAATATGGTATTTTTTGTACAAAAGTTTATAGAAGAACAAGCATCAAACCACTAATTTTTCTCATTTACATTTTGTGTGTAAAGGTATATAACATAGCTGTGACAAACGTCAATAAAATTGGTTGAATTTTGATGTAATTTTTGGTAAGCTGAAGATTCGCAGTCTAATGTAATATAGTAAGAGTTTTCACTTGGAAAACTTGTACTATGGGTTTCATTCTCATAATGGTATATCTGCCAATGCTAAACCTAATCAAAAGTGCAGCATAGCATTCTGTACAAAACAACACTGTTATAAAATTTTTTATAACAACATTTTTATCATTAACTTAGTCGAGTTGATAAGCGTCTGCTGCTGATACAGTAGATTCGGGTTTGATTACCGCTCTGGTCAAACCAAAATTTGAAAAAAGTTTGTATTTAGATCCAGCTTCCCCGCTAAATATTAGCAATAAAGTGGGCAGTGTGAAGCTTTCACCGCGTGTGGTAGACAGGTAGGCAAACGACAGCCTTTTCTAAAAAAAAGTACGATTTTTTTCGCTGTCTGTATACAACTTGGTAAATAAAAATGCAGTTACTTCGAACTTACGAAAAAAACTTTCAAAATGTGTCGCACGGAGTGTAGTAAATGTTGATTTTTTCAAACTATTTTTTGTACGATTTTTCACGGACTTTTGAATAACAAGAAAAAAAAAGAAATTGGTCTAACTTGGTAATCGGATTCTTGGTTAATTTTTAGAATAATAGTTTGAATAATTTGGAGTACTGTAATAGGTTTTTGCGTCCGAATAATTGCTTAAGTTGTGAAAGGTTACGTTGTCTAATATTGGAGAGTAATTTTTTCTCAAAAATTCAAAAATTCTGCAGTTTTTATGACGTTTATATGAGAAAACCTAAATTAATTTGATCATTGCTCGTCATAAGATTTTCCAAAATCTTATGTAGTACCCAAATGGCTTACCTTCTAGTGTATTATCACAAATGATTTCAGAACTAAAAAGCAAAAATTACAATTGTTTCCAACATTGTAATTACAGTCAATGGTTGTACTGATCGAAAAACCTTTCTTTTTATCACTATTCGTATCATTTTACAAAGAATGTCTAATTCTCAAACGTAACGATTTTGTCTTGATAATCTTTCAGACTTTATTTCAGAGATGGCTTATAACAAATTGTTGCAAACTTTGGTTGTTACTGGGATTAGTGCTGAATAAGTTTAGAAAAAACATTAAAAAGATAGGATAATCCCAAGGCTAGAAATTTATTGGCCAGTTCTCATCTTTGATCAAAATCTTCAATGCTATTCTACTCCTATTGTCCTCACCACTAGCGTACACAGAATTTTCAAAGGGGGGTGCCAGGAAATTTGACAATAATGAAGACCAAAAGAAAAATTTCTCCACTCAGAATCAGTCCGTTTTCCTGCCCAAAATTAGGTCAAGATAGAAAAAAAAGTTATTAGTCAGATTTTGTCCGTTTTTGTGCTCAAACTTTCTGCTCAAAATACAAATAGGGGGGCATGCTGCAATTTTGCATACTATTCTATGCTAATTATACTATACTGACGACCCAAAGGGAATGGCCATGGCTCCATGTCCCCCCTAAATACGCCCCTGGTCCTCATATGCAGAACCAACAATATTGTTTGTATGTGATAAAGCCGTTAGACAGTTGCAGCAAATTAGAAACATTAAAAAATTTGCCAACGACATCAGTGAATTTAGATATTTTATTTATGATCACAAAAAAAATCAGAATAAATTCATTTACTAAACGGTCAGCTAATCGGATTGTTACATGTAAAGTCTGCTAGTAGAGAATTTGCTTTCCGTTTTTATATTTTGTAACTACAAACATACTTTTTGTTGGTTGTAACGAAACAACATAAATTTTTCAAATTCAGCATGCCACGGTTGCCACCAATCATTATAGACCACAAATGAAAAATCAATGTGAAACTCAGTAATATCTGCAACAGTATGCCATGTTGTAGGCCTGTAGTAGCATCTAATACGAAAATAAATGCGGTAGTAAGTAGAATATACCACATGAAATACCATATTTTACAACGTACATTGTGTAATGTGTATACTCTATAATTATTGTTTAGTTTGATGGGAATTTTATAAAAAATTGGTTACATTTTACACTAGTTATTGGGTATTGCTTCGAAAAGCATTTTTTACACAAAGATTTTAGTAACAATAACCTTGAATAACAAAAAAGGTAAAAATTGAAAATAATGATTCCGAAACAAGTATTATCAAAAACTCTCTACGTCTTGCAATGTTATTGAATATCGCAAAGGCATACTCGTATGAAATGTTGCAATTTGGTGAAAACAAACCGTATGCGCACAATGAAGTTATCAGTGTGCTGCTACGTCACGCGCAAAGACACTCGGGCAAATTTTTTTTTTGGATGTTATCACTTGAACTTCATGAAAAACTTTAGGCAGTCAAAATTATGCGTATGTTTTTGTGAAAAATGAAACGAACATCTTTCTACTGATACTGCCACTTAACAGAAACTAAAAATTTATTTAAAATTTGCGTCATTTTTCTTTTTTTAGTCACCAAAAACAAATTTCCAACATAAAAACTACCGAAATTCATGCTACATGCCACACACTTGATAACTTATGGACACTTTTGACTACTGTACTACTCGTATATCAGCAACGTGAAAAAAAAATACAGGCAAAAAACAGAAGGATTTGCGCTTATGTTAGCCTCTAATTCTTTTATCAATAAATACGTTTATTTTGCTAAATCGCAATTCTTACTCATTGGCGAAATGCTAAAAATAAAGCTTAGTTTGAAATTTGGTAAAACTATACAAAATTATTACAGAAATTCGGCTGTGAGCTTTTGAAATCATAATGAAAATTATAATGCCTCAGGCAAACTAGTAAATGAAAATCTATTGTCACAGCTCTTTTAGAACATTGATAGAAACAAAAGCCGTTCAAGTGGTCACTGGATTTACGTTCGAAAAAGTGTAAAATTATTGATTACGACAGAACAATTGGGACTAACAGGATTAAATTAATTTTTCAAAAATTTTGCCAGAAACGCAGGGTCGACCTTGAGAAACGTTTAATAACTCCGAACCTAGTTGTCATATGACAATGGTTTTACAAATGAAAGTTGAAGCAGTAAATTTTAGGACAAGTCAAGAAATTTGATTATTGTGGCTTGACGGCTTCATAACAAAATTTCAAAATAAGTGAAGGGGGGGAGCTAATCGATCCCCCCTGGGCCGAATAGGGTTAACGTCTGACGTTGTGTCGCTACTTCCTTTTCCTAACTCTACGTGTTATTACTGTGTTACCATGCATTTGCTATTGTTGTGGTGGTCAAGAATAAAAAAAAATGAATGAATGAAATTTTCACAGATTTTTTAAAAATTATTGTAAAAAAATATTGCAAAATACAGTGAATTTATGTTTTTGAAATAATTTGCGGTACCGTACCGGGTATATCTGGAAGCTCATAAACATTTGGCATTGAAAAAATATGGGGTTCTGGCCAGGGATGTAGAAGCGGCAATTTTTGAATCGCTTCGGCTTCCATCCTTAGCGTTTCCACCGCTTTCGCTTCCACCTCTTGATGACGTAATTTTGCTTAAAAATTTTTCATCTTAAAATTTTTAGGCAAAAGTTTTTTCCAGATCAATCAAAACCAAATGGCTTTGTTATCATCGTCTTAACAACATCATATAGAATCAAACCATATTATTGTAAAGAGTGGTTTGTCATCGCAAGTATCATCTGCTCACGAGCGTAGTCAGGAATTCGGATTTGAAGTGGCCCTAATGCGAAAAGTTCAATTAATCACACGGTCGTTATATGTTTCAGCTGATGCGAATTCATCAAAATAATGAGGGACTATTTGGGGTCTGGAGACAGATTTTCAAGCGTCAAGATAATAACTTATTTGAAATGCATCTGCCCTGTTTAGAGCAAATTTTTAGTTGGTGTGTAATTAGGTAGCCCTGAATCGAAGCTTCCACATTTGTAGAATTTTGTTTTGTTTTCAATAACTTGTTTGTGCATGAGGTAGGAATTTTGCTAGCAACGTATATTTTTAGGACAGCAAAAAAAAAAAAACATTGCAAGAGTTATGCGGTTATACACAGTACTATATTAGACTAATTCTTGTAGAAAACGGTATACTTAGCAATAATTAAGACAAGCATTACAACAGCATGTTTAAAAGTCATACAATATTAAACTTTGTTTGAGAGACGTTATGATGCTCTCCTTTGTTTGCATTGCAAGAATTAATTATGATAGTGAAAGAAATCAAAATGCTGGAATTGAAAACTTTGTTTATGTTGGTGAATACTGTGTTATACGAGCTTGGCCCAAGATTTTTAAAAAATGGGCAAAGCCCAAGCCTGGCGTCAGGATAGCGTGACTGGATGGGGGGGGGGGCAGAAATAAATTTTGGGGGGCACGGGGACACGAAAAGTTTATTCGAGTATGAATCAAACGAAAAAGGTGAAACCAAAAAAAAATGGTCTTCGTCCCAAAATTTCCACAAATTCTGGTTGTCGTCTCAAAAATTTTTGCAATTTTCCACGAATTCTAAAATGAAGACCAAAAACAAAAAAAGGTCTTCGTCTCAAAACTTAAATGAAATCCGGTGTAAGTCCACAAAAATTACGAAAAAGCAGTTCTTGCTCACGGATTCTAGGGCGGTAAATACCAATTTGGTGTCTTAGGCCTTGATTTGCACTCAAGTAGCCCCTAGCCTGTTAATTTCTTCGAGGCACACTCCTCGCTTGGGGGGGGCACAATTTTTGTTTGGGGAGCACCAGCAGTCATTTGGGGGGCATGGCCCGGAATGCCCCCCGTGGCGCCGGGCCTGGCAAAGCCCTATTTTACAATATTTTTGAGAAAATGTTCAAATTTTAGGATTACTGTAAAATAGAGAATTTTTAAACACAGTAGGCCTAGAATTTAAAAATGAGTTGGTTTGCTACGTGGTTCATTCTTTGAGTTGATAGGGGTGGGGGCTGCCCCGCATTTAAGTGAACCGCAAGTTTTGAAAATGTTTCTTTGCAAATGATGATCGATCAAACCATAGACTCTGCAAACATTTACTTTTCGTCGTATATTTTTTTAAACAATTGCAATACCTTAAAGTTTTGACATTCGATAAAAACGGTCGAAGCGTAAGCGGTACCTTTTTTCCGCTTCCACAAAAATTTTCTACTTCCGCTTCCATATCCCTGGTTCTGGGGCGAGGGCAAAGTCCCCATACCCCCGTTAAATAATTTTTGTGTTTTTTTTTTGGAAAAAAGGCAATTTTTGTAACTTCGAAGAAGATGATACATTTCAATTTCAAAGCGATTTGAAAAGAAAATACCGCAAATGCTAAGTTAGATAAACTTTGATTTTCCCACAATTTCCCAGTTCTAATTTTGAGCCAATCTTTTCTTGACATTTCAGTTCATGTGATGGTTTTCTCACATCTAATGTCTATCAATAAATACGCGCGAACATTTCGGCTGCCTCGCTGTTAAAATTTAACATGTTTAGTTGCCAAAAAAACCTGAGGATTCAAGCAGAGTCGTATTTAAGAGAAAGGCATTGGAGACATTTGCCACGGGCCCCCCTTTAAAGGGTCCACAATCGTAGAAACGGAAAAATAATAAACGCTAATTTTTTCCAAAAATGTCCAGATTTTTTGCAGTAGCTTAATTTGCCTCTTCATCTTAATTTCGTGGTGCGAAAATTTATTTAAGTACTCCAGACATTAGAACCATAATAGTTATGTTTAACTTCACACTTAATTCTTAATAATTCTTCATGCAGCGTTTTTTGTGATCAATAGTTTGTTATTTGGGATTCTTAGCGGCGATTTTCAACGCACGAATTGTTCGTTGGATGTGCTTTTTCTCTCCAGACCGCTTGTATGTGATTAGAGTTGTCGTTCTTATCTCAAAACAAATTCTTCGCGCTCGCGCATTTTCAGTATAACGTTCCCAAGATGAGTTTTAATAGTTACTGTATATCGAGACGTACTAACGTATCATTATGGCTTCCTTAGAAATACTGTATTACAGTGGCGTAGCGAGACATTTCAGATAAGGCATGCAATTATGATGACGTCATCAGATTTGATGTCTAGTATTGCAACTAGGCCTCCTCTCCCCAGTACACATTAGTGTGTACATTTATGTCCAAGTACAAGTCTTTCTTTAGTTACAACAGACAGTGACACGTCTAGCAGTTTTTTATGTGCCAGTACCATACTAGGCCTGAGCTGACGCTAACAGTAAAGTGGGCTTAATAACATTGAGGTAAAAACATTAATTGTAGAACTAAGCTGAGCCAACTGTCTTGCTGAATAGCAAATACATAGCGTGCTTTCATAGCCTATTTTCGTCATGTCATTACTGGTATAATATGTCGTACCTGGCAATGGCAACAGCAAGCAATGCTATACAAGACTAAGCAGGCTGGTTGGCTCAAGGCTAGTTCAGTGCACGTATGGTTAGGCCTGGCCTTGCTTAGTTTATTTACCAGTCAGTAAAGCACGAACAAAGCAGCTAAACAACCTACCAGTAATTTATTGATAGTGTGGCAGTACTCTCTTTTTTTCCTTATTAAAATTATGTGGCCCAGTCATGCGTAAAATTAAAAACGTGATAAAATTGCTTGGTTACGAATTTTTTTCTTTTTTTCGGATGTGATATCGTTTTAGCCGGAAGCAGAAATAGAACAGTGTTTTGTTTACTTTTGTGTATTCTGATTTTGGTAAGAAACGTGAAGAGGCAGATTGAGTTCCGTTCGAGCAATTAAGGCTGCAATAGTCTCAAAAACTTGCAAACTTAGTGTAAAATCTACAGCTGGCACAAAATGACTTAGGACATAACCGTTTTTCAAGTTAAAACACAATTTTTATTATATTTATCGCTTTTTATTAAACAAAAACACAATGCTTAATATTGTGTCATATTTCCTTTCTTTTTGATGACCATCTGCAGGCGTTTGGGCATAGAATTGCTCAAATTTTGAAAATAATCCAGTGACATCTCCTGGCACCACACTCTCATGAGCTCAAGTTTTAGGGTCTCCAAGTTTGGTGTTTTCTTTTGTTTCATGATGTTCTTCATTTTTTGCGAGCAATTCTCGATTGAATTTAAGTCCGGGCTATTACCAGGCCAATCAAGCACTCTCATTTTTTGCTGTTGGAGAAAATTCGTAACTTTTTTTGACTTATGGCATGGAGCATTGTCTTGCATGAAGACTTCACAGCTGCGAATGTGAAACATGCTGAGCATGTGCTCCTCCAGTACTTTTACATACTGATCGCTATTCATTTTTTTGTTTTTAGGCAAGAAATACAGGCCAGCGCTGCCCATTTCCTCTGAAAAAGCTCCCCATACCAGATTGAATCCGGGTGTTTTACAGTTGGGACTGTGAACCTAGGGTCAAATCTATTAGAGGCATGAGGGCGTCGAATCATAGGGGATCCCACTCGGAACACTTGAAAATTACTCTCATCCGAAAACATAACTTTTTTTCACTGCGCAGGCGTCCAGTGAATTTATTTTTTTGCAAATGCAATGCGCTGCTTTTTCATTTGTTCTGTTAAGAGTGGCTTCTTAGCAGCTTTGCGGCTTGGCCAGCCCAAGCCTTTTTTTGCTGGCGATGCTGTATGGTGCGCACTGCAACATTTTCCAGCAGTTCTGGATGCAAATTTCTTAGCTCCAGGGCTTTCAGTCGTGGATTTTTTAGCACCTCCCTTTTTATTAAAGTGTCCGTCGCGTTTGATGTCTTCTTTTTTCGTCCACCTCCAAATCTGTGCTTTTGGACTTTATTGGGAGGAAGCCCTTTGGCTGAGGCTAGAAGCTTCATTACTGTTAACTTGGCTCTTCCACTACGTGCTCATATTTCTTTTATGGAAACTTTCTCTTGTGTCCAGGCAAGAATTCTAGCCTTTTCCTCACTGCTAGTATACTTTCCAGGCATTCTAAAAACTTTAATATCTAATATTTTCTAAATAAATCAACCTCCTAATACTCTCTTTAAAGCTCATCCAGCAACTGCCTGACTGGTATTTCAAAATACCCTCCAAATTTGAAATTATTGTGATGCAAAAATAATATTATTGTGTTTTTCTATATCCCCACTGATCTTTTGTTAATATATTAATGAATCACAATCATAAAAGCAGTTGTGAGATTAACGTGATGTAAGGTTTTATAACATATCATAAAATGGAAATTTCGTGAAAGGTCCTCCTAAGTCATTTTGCGCCAGCTGTACAACTAGCCTAGGCCTACAAAGTACTGACTAAACCAATTACCGGTAACTCCATATTTGAATAGATTTCACATCTTGCTTTCACTCTTATAGCTCAACATTTAGCCTTAATAGTGCGAATAGTACCATGTAAAAAACTCACTCTGACTTACATTACCTTATGCCAATATCTACCGGCTATCACTACTTGGTTTCGCCGCTGAGTTATTTGCTTTCAACATATTTGAAACATTTTTCACGTTTGCAACAACTCATGTGGTAGGGCATTTTCACTGTGGATTGTAAAGAACTTTCTCAAGGCCACTACTGATAGTGCCGCCAATCAGAAGTCACGTGCGTGAAAAATGGACCGTACACATTTGCAGATGTACCACTGTAGTTGTAGGCCTATCCCCTTATAACACACAAGTTACATTGGTTTTCGATTTTTAATCTTTTTTTTTTTTTTTTTAGCCAATTGTAGGTGGCTCCCAACCTCACGGACAGCTTTTAGATCCTGTGCTGTATTTGTAAAACTACTCTTACATTAAAATGATGTTTGTGTGGGAATTTCGCTAAAATCAAGGTGATTTTGTGGAAACTAACGTTGCATTGCAAAACTAACCAGGTCGGAAAATTATGTCTGATTACTTTAAACTATCACAAAAAGTTTTAAATGTTTTTGAAGCCAGTCTATCTGAAAATGTTTGCTCAAAAACATTGGTGCAACTGACAACGACAAAACAAAGTGCCTCAGGAGAAAAGACATATTTTACTGATTTAACAGCTGTATTCGAAGTTTTTGGAAATCCTCAATACAAAGACTGCTATGCTGCAATTTACACCATAGCTGGACCGACACGCAGTGGGAAATCATTTTTGTTCAGTTTGCTTTGGAAATTTTTGAAAAGCAGCAAAGAAGAGAAGACCTCAGAGATGTGGTCGTACAACAACGAAAAAGTGAAAAAGCTATTTCAGTGGCGAAAAGGGCCAAAACCGTGTACCGATGGAATCTACATTTTGAAGGAGCCCATTATTATTCCATTCGAGAAAGGTAAAATAGCATTGTTTTTGATGGACACTCAAGGAATATTCGACCACAACACTTCTGAACGAAACCAAACTTTCCTCGGAACCTTCAGTTTCCTACTAAGTTCATTTATGTTTTTCAATGTTGACAAAGGAATCAAAACACCGCATTTGGATTCAATCTACAAATTTGCAACAAGTCTGCGAGGCAGTGATGGAAGTTTCATGATGCAAAAAGATTCACTTATGTTTATTGTGAGGGATTGGATGAACGTTGAAACTGATGATGATGATGATGACAGCGATGATGATGAGCAGAGCTTTCCATATGGATTGGAAGGTGGGAAAGCGTACTTCAAAGCTTTAATTCGAGATGATTCCCCCAGCAAAGCAAAAGAACAGAAAATGATGCGTGAGTATCTGGATCATGCCTTTGGTAAAGACATTCCTTGCTGTCTACTGCCACATCCAGGTGATGCAGTTGGTCGTAAAAGTTGTAGCGTTGCAGATTTAAGTGGTGATTTTCGACGCGAGAGCTTTGAGTTTTTCCAGGAAATTACTTGCCGACAACGAATCAAAATCAAAAGATCACAAAACAAGGATTACAAATGTGGAGAACTCTGCAAAGCCATTGAAGGATATGTGTCTCGATTTGGACACAATTTGGGAGTAGTGGATTGCAGTTCTTTTTTTGAAAAAGATTTCCGAGTCAAAATGAGCAGACACGTGAAAAATCGAGTCGAAGAATTTCTCGATTTGTCACAAAGTCAAGATGCATGGAAAGGTAGCTTCGAAACCATTGAAACCATTGTAATTTATTTGGAAGATTTAAAAAACCAAATGAAAGCAAAATTTCGACAAGAAGTGGAGACTTTTTACTCGCAAGGCGCTTTGAACGAATGGGAAAAGGAACTTGATCGTGTTTTATCTCAAATTATCAGAAACTTGAAAACTTGCATTTTCACGGAAAAGGCATACAAAACTGCAGTTGTGAAATTTAGAGAATGGCAAAAGAGCAACGCAAATACTCATTTAAAAGAGGGCAATAATTTTGCGATTCAAGCAGTTGAAACGCGCAATTCTCTTCTGCAAGATATGAAACAAAGCATTGCCAAAGATGTAGACGAACAAGAAGCTCTCGATAATGTTTTTCCACAATGTGAAGAATATTTTATAAAACATACAAATAAGCTTATTGCAGATATTGATGAAGACATTGAAGAATTTTTGAAGAAAATGAAAATTGTCCGTGTGGTGGTTCCTTTGGCACTGTTTGGTGTAGGGGCAGCTTTAACCGCCATTGGGTTCGTGGCTGCCCCTGTCATCGGAACCGGGTTGGCTATAGGATATGGTGTGGCGAGAGCACTTCAAGTTTCAGGCGCAGCCACCTCAGCAGCGTCTCGACCTTTAACCATAGTTGGAGAACGTATTACTGAAGCTGTTTTCACCAGAAGAATTCGAAACAAAACTGCCACGCAAAATCTAGCAGAATATTCACAAGGACTGCAGCAGTACGACGATGGTGAAATGAAAGTGGCGCTTTCGTTTGGCATACTGAAATTTAAACTAAAAGTAAGAGAAGAGGAGTTGTTTTGATCCTTTTCACCTGCACTAAACTTATGGAAAAACTGGCATCGGATGCTGTCTAACCTTGATGGCCCTTTCTCGAAGGAAGAATTAAACAATGCCGCTACTAGCCGTCAGTTTTAATTTTGATGGTTTTATTGATGCAAAGCATTCCAACTATTCGCTACAAAGCACATTTTTCTTGCTTTTACGTTCGACTCAGAAACGTATGAAGCATTTCTTTTGTTTCCGACTTAAACTTATTTTTGCTTTTCTATATGGAATGTTTTTTCAACCCAAAGTTACCTCACTCTACATGGCTGGGGATAGACCTTCCCGTTGTCAGAGGTTCTAAGCCAAATAGAATTAGCCAAAATACTTTAAATGAAATCGAGTATCTCACCTACAAAGCACATTAACATCCTAAATCTTAATGCATCATTGCAATCGCCAGGCGCGTAGCTAGAAATCTGCAATTAATGGAGGTCTGAGGGCGGAGCCCCAAGCAATCCAAAATTTTGTATTTTTCGCAAAAATAACTTGGTTTTAGGCCTAGTTTGATAAAAATTAATGCTTTTAAAACGTGGCGTAGAAATTGGCAGTGCAAACATGATTAAATTGGTGGCTTAAATTGGCTGTGTGGGTGATGGTGGTTAATGGTAAAATTTTAGTTTTCTTATTTACAAGCTGGTAAATCATAAAATTCAATAGCTCAATGAAACTCACACGGAGTGATCTATTTCGTCTATATTTTATGGAAAACGATAAGTGGGGCAGGAGGTTAATAGAAATAGATTTGAGAAAATTAATTGGTGATTAACTAATACTGAATAGTCCACCCGCTATTTCTGGGTTTATAAAATGTTTTTTGATGAACCTATGTTCAGCATTAAATTTTTGAACCAGCGATTAAATTTGATTGTTTATTTTTGGCCATTTTTCAAACTTTTTACGAATTTGTGAATTTTATTTTTGACAAATTAGCTCTCCACCCTCAACGCATTTTCAAAAGATCCTTTAAATTAGTTTTTATTTTATTCCAGTGCAAAAAAAACTGTCTCAGAAGCACTCAAAACGTGGTATATATTTTATTCTGCATTTTGGTTGACAGGCAAATGGGGGAGGGCTTAAATTCACTCCCCATCCCATGACTACGCTACTGGCAATGTCCGATTTGATTTTCGAACTGAGTTAGTAGCCTGCAACCTTTTGTTGAAAGCGCGATCTTTATTACCTGATCGAATTGCACTGCATAAGATGGTTGACAATGTTACAGTAGAAGTATATAGATGATGATTTTATGTGAACACGATACTAACCAATTAATGATGCATTTGAATTGAATTATTTGTGTACGACCTTGAAGATTGTAGTTTTCCGGCTCAAAGTACTGCAAAACCAAAGCAAACCAAAACCACAGATATACAATGTGGTAATAATAAGGAAAGAATGATTTTGCAAATAGGTTTTAGTTATTGTTTAAATTTAAAAAAAAAACCTTTGTAGTTATCAATAAGTACAGTATCACATGACTAAATACTGTAGAGTGTAGACTAGACTAAAGTGTTACAATGTAGTTATAAAGTTTACTTTACTTGTCTATTTTGTGTAGAATATGCGATATAATTTTACGTGAATAGAACATACAGCAATAATACTGACTAAGGCGGCTTTTACCGATCACGCGTATTTGCGCTGCAGAAATACGCTTATCCTTTGAGTGCAGGCATTTTGCCTTTTTTTTTTCATTTTCATTGAAAAAGATATCATGCGTATTTTCTCTTAACAATACGCGTGATCGGTAAAAGCCGCTTACCGCTTAACATTTATATGCCTAAAAGACAAACGGTACAGCCGAAAAAACATACCGGTAACCAAATAGCCGGAAAATTGTTGATTAACAATTCATGACCCCGTGTGTTCAACCTTTTGAGTATTTAAAGCACATAACTTGTTGCTTACTTAGTTAAAATTATATTCTTTAGGCCTGATGTATACGTAAAATGGCTAGCGTATACCAGCACAGACTTATTTTTAGTTTATTTCATACAAAAATTCGGTATCCTCGTCGTACCATCTAACCAGTATACAAGCTGCCAGTTGGTTAAAGTAGACTATGGATGCGTTCGTGCGCTTACGATTTTACGCTCAGTGTAGACCCGGCCTTAAAGTCATACTGGTACTCGTTTAGTTGTTAGTAAGTCATAAAAACAGATAAAATTATAAGCGAAAAGTATGGCTCTGACTGGATGTTTGTATTGATATAACACGTAAAGTTGAATGCAAAAACTGCTGAATTTCTTCTTACTCTTACTTCATTTTGGTATGACTTGTTAGCAGGGCTGTGACCAAAAGTGGAGCCAGCTCCGCCTGAAAATATTTGGCTTGTTTTACTGCATTGTCATTTGTGACCTCACCGCTAATACCACATTTTAGGTAGAAAAAACGTCTTGATTACAAAATGACCAAATATAGCTACTCATTTAACCGATGGCCTTTTTTTTCTTGATTCTCACCTTATATTAGGACAAAATAAGGTCTATTTTTGAAGAAGATCTTTTTTGTAGACGAATATTATGTTGATTTTTGAAAACCACCTGATTTTTGCTGAGCAAATCCCATCCCTACAGTACAACGCGTGTGGCTGTGGCCCTGCTTATTTGTAACGGAAACAAAACAAAAAATTAATGTTTTGCTTCGATCTTTATTTTTTGTCTTAGTGCTTCAATTCAAAATTTACACCAAAAAATAAGTGTTATGGCCGAAAAAGTAAATGCGTCGTTATATTGCGACGACCATGATCACATGATCTGGGTTCAACATGCACTCTGATTACATTGTTATGTCCTTGGGTAAAACGCGTTACGATGATTACCTCTGCTTGGTGGCTTCGAACAAACCGCTGATATGCATGGAAAGAATTCAAATGTCATCCAAAGAATTTGGAAAACGGTCAACTCCTAGGCGGGTGCGACAATTCGTACAAACAAAAGCTCTACCGTCACTATCTCATGACAGGAAAATAAAGATTAATTAACCAATAACACAGATTGAAATTGAGCAATGCTTGGTGGAATTTTCATTAAATGCATTAATATTATTTAAAAGTTGATTGGTGGTGCAGAAGTTTAGATTTGCATTAATTAAAAATGTTTTTGGTTTCGAAGCAGCTTTTCGTCTGACACTTGTCATGAAGAATCGTCAGAATGTAGAGCGCAGGAAAAGGAGCGGCTATTTATAGAAAAAAGCCAAGCCATGATTGGTTGGAAGAGACCAGTGAAAAACTCCAATAGCTGCAGGACAGAATTAAACAACGCGTTCCCGAATTAATCTGCTTTTGCTCTTCTTTCCAGAAACGCATACTTCCTGCTCGTCCGTCAAATCTTCCACTCAGCCTGTAATACTCAGTCTCTTGCTTCTGATTCAGCCATTGGACTTCATCTTTTACAAAATCCTGCCTGTGCTTAACATTATGATGACAGCAGATTCTCTATTCTTGCCCAAGGCCGCTCTCCTTTCCATCTGTCTGCTTTTGAAGCCACTTTCATCAAAACTTAAAACTACGCCATCTGACAAAAAGAATTCATGCACAGCTAAAAGATTGCACACTATTGACGCTCTCTCATTGGTCTTTTTCCAGCCAATGGCGGCTCGGCTTTAGCCGCTCCTTTTCCTGCGTTCCCATTCTGACGATTCTTCTTGACAAGTGCCATACAAAAACTGCCTCGAAGACATGAACATTTTAATTAAAAGTAGTATTATTTGTGGTTGATTTTTGTTTAGGATTTTTTTGCCAAGGTTTTTAACGGCGTTTCGATTGGCTAAATTTGGAATGCCACTCCTGTAATGGTATAATGACAAACAGGCGCGCAACCAGGATTTAGCTTAAAAGGATTAAATTGCCCAGCCTTCAGCCCCCCCACCCTTACTTGTAAGTCAAGTCCAAAACACGTTTGAACGCTTGTACTTTAAGGTTAAAATAATGTTTTAAGTGGCTAGGCTAAGGGGGGGCTGAAGCCCCTTAGCCTGCCCCCCTGGTTGAGTCACTTGATGACATGTTATTATCTCTTGTCGGGTTTAAAATAAAGAAATGCTGAGTCTTTGAGTAAGGCCGCAACCTTATCCAACCTTTGCCCAATGACGGACGCTAAATTGGTTTCACTGTACGATTTGCACTAGATTTTAAATCGTGTTTTTGTTACGATTTTGTTCATTCATTTTATGCTACATCAAGTAATTGTCTAATTTGTTCTCCAATGTTTAGGAATTGTTTGTTTCTATCTTGTGCAATGTACATGCTGCATTATATGCACTATTTAAGTTAACCAGATTAGTAAAATAAATTACTGGTGATATTTTCTAAATGGAAAAGTTAGCAAGTGATTCTGGAAAAAGCAATTCCAGTGATGGTTTGGTTCAACTAACAAGTACGCAACAGACTACTGGAGAAGAAGTACTTGTTGTTGATGTTGATGCTGTAGACAAAGTTCTAGGAAATTCTCAATACAAAGACTGCTATGCTGCAATTTACACCATAGCTGGACCGACACGCAGTGGGAAATCATTTTTGTTCAGTTTGCTTTGGAAATTTTTGAAAAGCAGCAAAGAAGAGAAGACCTCAGAGATATGGTCGTACAACAACGAAAAAGTGAAAAAGCTATTTCAGTGGCGAAAAGGGCCAAAACCGTGTACCGATGGAATCTACATTTTGAAGGAGCCCATTATTATTCCATTCGAGAAAGGTAAAATAGCATTGTTTTTGATGGACACTCAAGGAATATTCGACCACAACACTTCTGAACGAAACCAAACTTTCCTCGGAACCTTCAGTTTCCTACTAAGTTCATTTATGTTTTTCAATGTTGACAAAGGAATCAAAACACCGCATTTAGATTCAATCTACAAATTTGCGACGAATCTGCGAGGCAGTGATGGAAGTTTCATGATGCAAAAAGATTCACTTTTGTTTATTGTGAGGGATTGGATGAACGTTGAAACTGATGATGATGATGATGACAGCGATGATGATGAGCAGAGCTTTCCATATGGATTGGAAGGTGGGAAAGCGTACTTCAAAGCTTTAATTCGAGATGATTCCCCCAGCAAAGCAAAAGAACAGAAAATGATGGGTGAGTATCTGGATCATGCCTTTGGTAAAGACATTCCTTGCTGTCTACTGCCACATCCAGGTGATGCAGTTGGTCGTAAAAGTTGTAGCGTTGCAAATTTAAGTGGTGATTTTCGACGCGAGAGCTTTAAGTTTTTCCAGGAAATGACCAGCAGAAACCGAATCAAAATCAAGAAAATACAAAATACGCTATGTCAGTGCAAAGAACTCAGCGAAGCCATCAAAGACTACGTCTCTCAGCTTGGACCCCACCTCGATGTAGCGGATCGCAATTCTTTCCTTGTGACAGACTTTCGAGTTAAAATGAGCAGGCGCGTGAAAAACCGAGTCGAAGAATTTCTCGATTTGTCACAGAAACAAAATGTATGGCAAGGTAACTACGATACTGTCGAAATATTCGAAAGTTATCTCGTGGAAAAAAGAATAGAAATGAAATCCAAATTTCGAGAAGATGCAGAGAAGTTTTTCCCACAAAGAGTAGTGGAAGAGTGGCAAGAGGAATTGAATCGTGTTCTCTCTCAAGTTAGTAGAAACTTGAAGGCATCCGTACATGTGGACGAGGCCTATAAAAAAGCGATTGTGAAGTTTAGTGAGTGGCAAAAAAGCAATGCACGTACTCATTTGGAAGAAGAGGGTAAAGATTTCTCTGCCAAAGCACGGAAATATCGCGATTCTCTTCTACTAGAAATGAAAGAAAAAATCAATAATTTGGAAAAAATAGAGGATTTGGAAGAATTATTTTGTCAATGCAAAGAATATTTTGTAAATCACACCAATAAAATTACCGCAGCTATAGATGCAGATATCGAAAAGTTTTTAGAAAGAATGAAGATAACACGCATATTAGCAATTTCTGCTGTTGTTGTCATTGGCTTGGCTGCAGTGGCAGGCACAGCCGCTGGATTGGCATTAGCTGCGGCTGCAGCGGCGGCTCCTGCTGCAATTGCTACCGATGCCGCTGTTGGTGCAGGTAGTGCCGGCGCAGTTGCCAGCTCTGGTGCAAGTGTCAGTGCCAGTGCTGGTGTCGGTGCCACTGCTACATCTGCTGCTTCTAAGGCTGGCTTTGGAAAGGTATTGCAGTATGTCAGTGGAGGTACTGGCACAGCTGTTACGACAGCAGCAAAGCCTCTAGTTGCGTTTGGAGACTGGGTAAACAAAACTGCTTTTTCCAAGAAAATCGAAAACCAAACTGCGATTTCTTTCTCAGATTCTTCGTTAGGACTGCAACAGTACGACAATGGCAAAATGAAAGTGCAACTCTCATTTGGCATATTGAGATTTAAACTGAAAATTAAAGAAAACTAAAAAACGTTTCTCAGAGATTTCTTGGCCTTGTTCACTAGCAGGCATAATTCAATAAAATTATTTGTCTTTTTTGACTTCAGCTGGTAAGAAGCATGCTGTCAAATAAACATAATCAGAGCGATGTTGTACGTAGCTATAACTTACTGTTTCTAACCAAAGGTATACTCGTCCCATGTACTTTAACATACCGGTACCGCACATCAGTAACATTGTAGATATCAAAAATTGATGTACTTGTGTGTTTATTTGTACTTTTTTTCCAAAACTCGAGGCAAATTTCTGCTCAAATTCAAAAATAAAGAACAAAATTTCAGGCCAAAACATTGTGAAAATTTGAAAATAACCATCCTCAAGCTAAAATTTACTGAATATTAGGAAGAACAAAGAGCATAGCGTAGTAGACTTAAAAGGGCATTCAAGCCATGTTTTTCACTGTTGACCAAAATGTTGAAAAAAACAAAAATGCATTATCACCAAATTTAAGCTTTCTACGTCACGCCGTTTTTAAGATCTTTCAGTTTAAAGCTAAAAGTTTTCATCTTACTTCAGTGTTGCCGTTTTGCCAGTAGTGTGACAGAAGATTAACTTTTGGAAAATTGGCTTTAATTTACTTGAAAAGCCAGAGGTGGAGTCCTTGAGGACGTCCTTGGCCTCGAGGACACATTTTGAAGCCCTTGGCCTCAAAGCCTCAAGTCCTCGAAAATTGCCCTGTCCTCGGCTCGAGGACAGCACTATTTTTGAACCGTTGAAATTTCGTTGGAAAACGCCAGAAACCTTGCGGAAAATCAGCAAAAACCTTTTTTTGACAGACAGACACTTTTTATTGCTAACAGTAACAATACACACAAAAAAAAAGGAAAGGTGAAAATAATTTATAAATGATATAAAGTCAGCAAAGGAGCTGTGAAGTGACCTTTGAGGGGTCTTCGAGTCAAACAGCTCCACGAAATTAATAAGAATTTTCGATTTAATTGAGATATTAAAAAGCACTTTAAATTCGAGCAAAATAACTAATTGAGCGTTTGATCTAAAATCTTTGATCTTTTGTTTTTGGTTTCCTTAAGTAGAGATTGCCTGAAAAAAAAATTTTGAAGACCTTTTTTGCCTGAAAAAACAACGTTTGAAGACCTTTTTTTTTGAGAACACTTGCGTCTGTGTCCTTGGTCCTTGGCCTTGGCCTCGAAAGGGTCTGTCCTTGGCCTCGAAATTTTTTTGTTTTCTTGGCCTTGGCCTCGAGCCTTGTGTCCTCGACTCCACATCTGTGAAAAACAGCTAATTTGCAGTTTCTACCCTTTACATTGTTTTGACAACAACAATGGTGAAAACAATAATTGATAGTTACAAACATACATTAGCTTTTTGAAATTTGTTCGTAGTAGGCAAACCTGGCAAAACTTCTAATTGGGGAAAAGTCTCTCAAAAGGAAAATCTAAATTGTTTGTCTTGGGAACAGAAGGTCGTAATAAGCTCAAATCTGGTGAAGTTAGTTTTCGGATCTGTCAAGCTTTTTAATTGAGAGAAAACTGGGCAAAATTTTTTCAGACCTAAATGCCCTTTTAATGAGTTTCGTTACAGCAGCGCAGAAAAATTTTCAATTGCTAAATTATTCAAACTCATAAATAAATGCTTACTGAACTTAGTTCGTTTTTGTATTCTGATTTGTATTTTTTATGATTGATTGTTATTGGTTCTATATGATTATGCACAGCATACGTATTACCAGGCAGCAGCTTTGCATGCTTATAATACGGTGTAGATTAGAAAATTCTTAATATTTGACCTCATTTTAGTGCCCTAAACTTTGCTAATTTTTTACTTTCTGGATTGGCCAAGTTAGTTTTATACTCGTAGGCCTATACTTATAAATCTTTTTGTATGCCAATTGCGCCTATTTATGTTGACAATGTAGCGGATTATGCTGTAGTGTAGTGCCATTAAAACTTTCTGCATTTTCGATATCCTTAATAATGCGCTAATTTTTTATCTAGAAATTGCTTGATCTAACAATTTTTTACACTTGACTTGTCGTAACTTACATTGTTTATGGGAATTGAAACCAGGCAAAGAAACGCAAACATTTTTTCCCACTGACCCGTTAACTAAATTTCCAGCACCATTTCAACCCCTTTGGTTGGTTTTCGAAAGGACAAAATGTGTCATTGCACTACATATCCGCTACATTAACAAAAAACAAATAAGCTTTATGACACAAACTGGAGAAACGCTTGCTACTGGAGTGTTGGTAAAACTTGTACATGGTCTTGTGTAGGCTAGCATCAGGGTCGGAGCTATCACTAACTCGTTGAAAAATGAGAACCCTTACTAACAACCTGGAAAAAGTGAGTTTGCGATTCGAGCGTTTTTGTCCAATTTTCTCAGAAATCTAGCGTGGAATGAAAAGAAAAAACAAACGAACCTGAAAATGCTGTTTGCGGTGGTGTTTATTGGTGTTTGATTGCTTTATGATATATAATAAATTGACAGACTTTTATTATCAAGTAAAATCATAGATGAGCAAGTTAATGCAAAACGTTAGCTTTGTTAACCACTAGTCCGTTAACAAACTTCACACCTCCGTTAACGTTAATTCGTTATTTTCGGCTTTGATTAACGGAAGTTAATAAAGTCCGTTAATCCGTTAACATTTTGCACGTAATTTACATTTCTTCTTATTCACTCGCTTCTACAATAAGCGTTGACGCTGTTGAGCTGATTGTAAGGAAATATTTATTGCTATGGTGGTCTTTTTGTGTTTTGGAAGTTACATTTTACAGTCTGATCTAATTTCAAGTAAAAATAAGTTCAAATGCATTAACGAAGCTGCAATCGGAAAATCTTTGAAAATTGTGAACAGCGATAATTAATAGACCTACGAGGCTGCAGCTTATTATTTATTTATTTATTATTTACAGGCAATTCAGTAGTCCGACATGGTCGGGATGCATACGCAACAACGTTTGGAAAAAATAAATAGTACACAACGATTACCGGTAAACACACAAACGTGTTCAATAGCACATAAAATAGACAGCATCAAATAGCATTCAGCTTGGTTGAATAGCGCTTGAGCATTAACATGGGTAGTTTCAGTAATCAATTTTGAGAAACTACAAGCATCAAATCGTTGACTGCCTTTCAGTACCCAGATAGAGAATCAAAACAAATGTCGGATAGGGCTTGTTTAAACTTTTTGAGATTAACTGCACCATCAAAAATGCTTTGGGGAAGATTCCAGATCCTATGACTGCGATAGAAATAGTTGAACCTACCAAAATTATTAGCAGGATAGTTCACACTCTTCAGTTGCAAGCATTATTTGCCACAAAAAAGAGCTCCTTTCTTTGCTTTCTTCTATAAAACTCGTGCTGATACGCAACATGTGTTAGCGGTGCAAACTGGTATGTACCGGTCCAATGAATGAATGGTGCAAGATATTAACGATAAAAATCTTAACGGAAGTTAATTTAGTTCGTTAACATGTAAAAACTTTTTAACGGATTAACGAGTTAATGAAAAAGTTAGCTTTGTTATTAACGATTAACGGGCTTGTGCCCACCTATGAGTAAAATACAACAGCATGCTGACTGGCTCAAAATACAGGAATGTTTTACGATTTTATAAAGCTGTAGATTTATGATTAACCTAACTAAAGTAGGGTGAAACAAACTCAAATTGAAAAAGGACTACAATACTTTTTAATTGATCAACTTGTAATTGGTGAAACAACTTCATTCCTTGCGGTCTATCCATGAACTTTGTATTGACGCCCTAGTTTAATTGACTCTTTAGTGGGATCCTTTGACTCCAGGGGGTCGGAATCGACTCGTAGGAACCCATCTTTAACCGATCAGTGGTCAAGTGGATAGAGCGTCTGCTACTGAAACGGTACCCCTGGGTTTGATTCCGGTCAGGTCAAACCAAAGACAATAAAAATTGGTATTCACAGTTTCTCTGCTTGATGTTCAGCTCTAAAAAGACAGTGTAAAGTCTCTACCGTGTGTGGTGAGCTAGACGGGTTGGCAGCTTTACTCAAAAACCGAAAGGTCCCTTCGCTGTTTCCTAGCTAAGGCAACTTCCTGAATAAAAAATGCAGTTTAAAAAAGATTAATTCTCTAAACAGCAGAGCCTGAATAAAACTTACGTTATGTGGGACTTGCATAATTATTTTTATTTACATCGATTTTTGATTCTTACTTTGGCATTTAGCCTTTTAATGCTCCAAAATTTTGTGATTTTTTGCATTGTATGCTTTGCATCAGGATGTAGAAGCGGCAATTTTTGAATCGCTTCCGCTTCCACCACTTAATGACGTAATTTTTTATTAATTGTTTTATTTACTGCTTAAAAAATTTCTTTTCCAGATATGTCAAAATTAAACGGTTTATGCTATCATCATCTTGAAAACACGATATGGAATCAAATAAATGATTGGTTTGTAATTGCAAAGATCTGAGCGTAAGCGTGTCTAGGAATTCGGATTAGAAGCGACCCAAAAGCGAAACGTACAAACGCATAGTCATAATATGCTTTGTCTGCTGATATTAATTTTGCTAACACCTCAGCCAAAATTTGGAAAAAGGAACGATTACTTTATGGGGGTCTAGGGACGGATTTTTAAGCGCTCGGGATAGTAACGTTTTAATCGCATCTGCCGCAAAGTGTAATTGATCTTTACTTAGGTGATTTAGGCACCCCGGGTAAAGGCCAAACAATTGCAGATTTTTTTATATAATTCGTTTTTACTTTTGACTTTGCTTCCAATTTCTGCGTAGCAAAGTATATTTTTAGGGCTGCAAAACAGCAAACTTTGCGAAAACCTTGCAGTTATTGATGCCGTACCAAAATAGTCCTTATAAATAAAGCAACGCTGGGCCTATTTTGCAATAAGAAATGATGTTTAAAAGTTCTACAACATTATACATGTTTGAGAGAAGGTTGCAGTATGATGTTTTCCCCTTTCTACTTTTTGAAGAATAAAATAGGCCTATTGACACAGTGAGAAAACCTAACTCTTGGAATTGGAAACTTTGCAAATGCTAGTGAATGCCATTCTGTATAAATATATGCCTTTTCAGAATTTTTTGAACAAAAACTTAGAGAAAACCTTCAAAATCGTAGCATTAAAACAGCGAATTTTTAAACACTTTCAGACACAGGCGTAGCCGGAGGAGCAAGGATGGCAGTTTAGTACGGTACGTTCAGAATTTACGTACTACGTACCTCGCACCTTGAACCGTAGCGTAACAGCGTACAGTACTTCAGTTCAATTTTTGAAACGTACCGTACACGTACCATTACAAAAAAGGCGTACCGTACCAGCGCACCGTACTTCTTAGCTAAAATTGGGGGTACCGTACCGTACTGCCATCCTTGCTTTTAACTACTCGCAACTTTAAGTGACTTTGAAATCACTAGCCTATTAATCAGCGATCTCAATTCACACATATAGCGACGGTTTCAGCTGTGTTTTGCGTCTGTATACAAAAAACCGGCGCAATGTGCGAAAAGTCTGGGGATTTTAATTCAAGAGCGTACCGTATCCGTACCTTTACAAAAAAGGCGTACCGTACCAACGTACTGTACCCGTACCATTACAAAAAGGGGTACCGTACCAGCGTACCGTACTTCTTAGCAAAAATTGAGGCGTACAGTACCGTACCTACGTACCATACCGTACTGCTATCCTTGCAGAGGATATGCAGCGGGTCCGGCTCCCCCCCGATTGAAATACCATCATTAATGATAAAAATGCTACAAAAAAGCCTATTGTTTCCTCAGTTTCCTTTAGCGTCTTCGCGTACAACAGTAATCAATAATATTGATCCAGAAAGCCCAGGGCCCCCTCGATTCAATTTTTGCCTTCCAATTTAAATGCAAAGCACGGATGAAAATAAGAGTTATTATCCTAAAGGTTGCTCCCTCAGCAACTCATCTAACCTTTTTATGAATGTGATGCAATCAATAACCAGGGCTAGATTAACCATATATGGCACAATGCCATGGCCCCGCGCTCAAATGGTAAGAGAAGACTTTTTTTGGTTTTAGTCTATATTTGGCAGCAAGATGTTGCTAAAATCCTTAACGTGCCAGGGGGCCCGCGCAATGCAAAACCGGCCCGCGAATAACATGGTTTGTAGGCATAACCATCTATTGTACCACTTTTCAATAACAATTTATCCTCACCTCGCCAGTTTTTACGCGACAAAATACATTTGAAAAAAATTAGCTTGGGGAAATGCTCATCGACCAAATTATTGAATTTGCATTGAGAAAACCTGGGTCCCCTGGCCGTACAACTATTCCTATTACTGGTTATTTTTGAGATAAAAGCTAATGTTTGAAGAAAATCTTAGTGTTGATTATTACTTACAGCTAAAATATTGTAGGAAGCATTGTACCTTACTTCCCCCTATCCGGGCCAAATCACAAAATTTAACATCAAAATGCAAAGTTTTAAACGTGTTTTGGACATAAATTGCAAGTAAAATGAGAATTGAAAAATTTAACTTTTTCAATTGGCTTTCAAATGTTAAAAATCTAGTTCTTTCAAATGGCTTAAAACGCGTGCAAAATGTGATCCAAATGGCATTAAAATAGCTTTTTTTTCCAAATTCGGGATGCATCCCCCCCACCGACCTAAACGTAACGAATCCGGCCGCAAAATCAGTCTCAATTCAGGTGAAGACCTTTTTTTTTTTTTTTCTTTTGGAGATCACCTGATTTTGGGCGAAAAAAACGTTTGAATTTCCGATTTCGGCCGAAAAACCACTCTCAACTTTGGTGAAGACATCCGAATTTTTGAGGTTTTGGCTTCAAATCCCCCCCACCAAAATTTTCTGGATCCGCGACTGCCCCAGACCCCCGCCTATGTGATACGTTTGAGTTGCATTAATTTGCATAGGGTGGCCATACGTCCCGTTTTGGCCGGGACAGTCCCGTTTTTAGGCCTTGGTCCCGGTGTCCCGCCCAGTTTACCACTTTGTCCCGGAATTTTTGATTAAAAATTTGCTTTTATTAATACAGTATGTCAACGATACACAAACGAGCCATTTGTTATACTGTATAACTTGCAAGGCACAAATTCCTAGCTTTATGGCGTCACAGACCGAGTGTCTACACTACAGAAACGTTAGCATTACTTTACGTAGGTGCAGGATGGTTGAAGCAGCGTACAGAGCTGTTTAGCTGTTTTTTTGTCATTAAAAACTTAACCTAGTCTAAGCAAACACGGGCCATTAAAAACTTTTGTCATTAAAAACTTTAGCTGTTTTTTTCGGTAAAAGTTGACAGAAGTTGATGTAACAGCGTAACGTAACAGTAACTGGATTAATTTTTACTATTAAGACATTTTGCCCAAAAGAAAATGTAACTTTACAATTGAGCTGAAGCGAGAATTTCCTTATCTGAAAGACACTGGAAATGGTAAAGTGCTGTGCAATCATTGTGGTTCTCTATGTTCAATAGTCCATGGTGGACGTGCAGACGTTACTCACCATTTAGGTAGCAAAAAGCACAAAGTCGCTGTTGAAGCAGCTGCATCCTCATCTCGAGTGACTTCTTTTTTCAAAGATGTTGGCTCCGCCTCCGTTGCTACTCTAGCTTTGGCTGCTAAAGAAGCAACTTTTGCTTATACTGCTACTCACGGGCAAAGTTTCAGAAGTTCTGATTGTACAACCAAGTTGGTCTCAAAACTGTTTGAACCTAAATTCTCATTAGAGAAAACTAAGTGTGAAGCTATAGTTGTTAAGGTCATTGCCCCGATGTGTATTGAAGAACTTCACCAAGAGTTAGATCAAATTAATTTAATCACTGTGTCAATTGATGCGTCCAACATGAAAGAAGTGAAACTTGTGCCGATTGTAGTTCGCTACTTTTTACCAGAAAGTGGCGTTAAGGTAAAACTTTTGGAATTTAAATCGGTTCCCGGAGAAACAGCTAAACTATTAAGTGAATACCTGCTTTCAGTTCTAGATTAAACAAAACTTAAAGATGAATTGATTGGATTTTGTGCGGACAATTGCAACACTAACTTTGGCGGTGTTTGTAGAAGAGGACATAATAATGCATTCTATAAAGTTAAGGATAACATTAAACGAGACCTTGTAGGCATCGGATGTACAATTCACATCGTACACAACTGCCTTCAGCATGCTGTGAATACTTAGCCAGTATTCGTAGAAAGCCTTGTCGTAAAAATTTATAAATTCTTTCATATTTACACTGTTCGGGGTTTCCGAACTTAAAGAGTTTTGCGATTTTGCTGATGTTGAGTACCAATGACTTTTGCAGAACGGCAATACCAGATTTTTGTCGTTGCTACCCGCTTTAGTGAGGGTTCTTGAGTTGTTTGAAGCATTGAAAAGCTACTTTAATTCACAAGAACATTGTCCAACTATAATTCGCCAATGCTTTGAGAATCCAACCCAAGAACTCTATCTGTGCTTCGTTTATGGACAGCTGAAGTACAGTACTTTAACGAAACAATGTTAAAGTTTGAGAGACAAAAGACGAGTGCTGTGGATGTAGTGATTATTCTTACAGAATTGAAGTTAAACCTACACGAAAAAAGAGTTAATAATTTTGTTTTACACCAAGCCAAGTGTATATTGGAAAAGCTTGAGAAAGATGGAGACGTGAATGCAAAATTTTTTTTCAAGCAAACTACATGCTTTTACGAGAAATATGAATCATACTTAGATGTTTATCGACATGCCTACGAAGGTGTGACTCCTCATCTTTGGCTAAACTCAAGTGAAGATTTATCCTGGCAACCTGTATGTGCATTAGCGGAAAAGATCAACTCCATGTTTGCGAAGCAAATAATCGATATTGACGCTCTTTTCAACGAGCACGTTGTGGTGAAAAACTACAACTCTGCAAGCGATAGAAAAGAGAGATGGAAAAATACAACCATATCTTATGAGCAAAAGTGGACCCAATTGCTACAGGCTTTCAAGGACAAAGACATTCCCATTTCAAACTTTCAGAAACTGGTCGAGTTTGTATTTTGCTTACCAGGAACATCAACTCCGGTTGAAAGAACTTTTTCAACCATGAAAAATATGTGGTCTGATGACAGAAGCAGTACGCACGAAAAAAATGTCAAAGCTCTCCTCGTGTGCGAAAGTAGCATTGATTTGACATGTACCGAATTTTATGAGAACATAAAATCAAACGTTGTGCTATTGAAAAAGGTGCTAGGCATAGATAAATATCAATGATTATTTGATTTGTTGATCAACCGTAATTCGTTTTCTTTTTGTGTGTTTAGTACCATCGGGCTGCTTTAACTGGTGATTTGCCAAAAAAGATCAATTTCATTGTATCTAAAATACATAGTACTTTACTGTACTTACATAGTGTGATTAACGTGTATCATATAGAACTTTAGCATAGCGTCGTGTAGGCAGCTTGCAATAAGTGTCCCGTTTTTGCATTTCGAAAAAATGGCCAGCCTAAATTCGCACAACACGTCTTTTAATTTACACATTTTCACTTTTCAACCAAGGGTTTAAACGCTCTCTTTCCAAAAAAAATCCTGGTGAAGTCCCAAGCCAGGCCACGGCTTCTGATCTTCCATTCCTCAATATCTTTACCCCACAAAAAGTTCCTCTTTCAAAAATTTTTAATGACATCATTGCATGTGATTTGTGGTTTGCCCCCCTTTCCCCAATCAAAATTTCTGGCTACGCGTATGCTTTCAGACAAAGAATTAGTTGGTAGGTTGCATGGTTTATTTTTGAATATTGACAGGAGTTGGGGACTGGCCCTGATAGTGAAACACAAACTTTTGAGAAGTTTGCTTTGCAAATGCTCGTTTATCGAACATTAACTCTTTGTCATGTATTGTTTTACAAAAAAATTGCAACACATTTAAGTTTTTAACGTTTGATAAAAATGACTAAAGCGGAAGTGGTACCCAGTAGCGTACGCAGGATTTTGAAAAGGGGGGGGGGGGGGGGGGCTAGAAACTTCAGAAATTTTGAGAAGAGCAAAGATCTGAATCAGAAATTGTTCCGCCCAAAATTAGATGAAGAGCAAAAAAAATGGCACAATGCACCCCCCCCTAAATACGCCCCTAGTGGTACCCTTTTATTGCCTCGAGCTTCCGCTTCCACATTCCTGATTAAAAGAAGTTAAGTTCAAATATTGGTGCAGTGTCATACGGCAGAGGTAACTTGTCCTTGTCCAGAATAGTAGTTCATTGAACATGTATAGTTTAAATCCATTGTAGCGATCTACCGTATAATTGTTCTTATTATTAAGTGTGTTTTCAAAACAATGTACAGCGGCATGCTTCAATGGCAAAAATGCTGAACAATCTATAAAAACAGTAAGGTTAAAACCGCTTGGAAAAATGTATTTCAAAGTCATTCATTCGATTCTTATAACGCCCACAATTAAAAGGTAACGTAATACTTTATAAAAGTCATGTATTTACCCTTTGCTATTTCCCTAGCACATCGATTTTTAGAACGAAATAAGATTTTAAAACTGAAAAATTGTACTCATCCCGCCATAAATAATAATTTGCCCCTCCACTCAGCCCATTTGGTTGCGCTCTGAAAAAGCGCATTAATATCCAAAAAATATCTTGCATTTTGTTTGATTAAGGATCAACAACTTTTCAGTCAAAATAAGCGCAAAAGTACTATTCGCAAGTCATGATATTACCAAAGAGAATCATTATTTATAAATAAAAACGATTGGCAGAATGATTAAAATTCCGTACTAAGCTTATATACAGTACGTAATCTTTTTTTCTTATCTGCTGTAGAGCGATTTTGATCCTTACTGGTCCTAATAAACTACATCAGAAAAACGTGTGATAGACAATAAAATCTGTCAGTGCTGCAATAAAAACTCTATTCTTTGTTAAAAAACTAGTATTGAATAAGATATTTACCCACTCATATCTTTTGCGCTGACAAGTTACTACAATGCCGCTACTAAGTGGTGGAAGGGAGGGTACGTTTACTTTGGGAATCAGTGCCGCCGCTACCGGGAGGGCAGGACCTCAGAGAGAAATTTTTCCAGGGGGTGCGAAGATTGATGCCGGGCCCCCAAAATTAGACGACGAGCAAAAAAAAAAGGTCTTCACTCAAATTTGCCCAAAATCAGGCGAAGAGCAAAAAAAGATCGTCACTCAAATTTTTTGCCGAAAATTAGGTGAAGAGCAAAAAAAGGTATTCACTCAAATTTGGTCCCATTTTTTGCCGAAAATTAGGTGAAGAGCAAAAAAAAAAGAGGTCTTCACTCAAACTGGTTGCTGGCCTAAATATGCCCCTGGATGCAATACCAAAACTTGACGCGGCAACCTGAACTCTTCCAGTCCCCTGAACGATGTACCCCCTGAACCCCCTATCGTAGGCCTTGGCCAGGGGGTCCTTGCACCCCTAGCGACTGCTTATACCACCTGTTTCGCTTTATTAAAAATACTGTTCTGGAACATCACATGACGACAAGACAACAGACAATGATGCAAAAACAAATATAAGTTTAAAAATAATTCTCGTTTAACCGATCAATGGTCGAATGGATAGAGTGTGCGCTGTTCAAACGGTAGACTCTGGTTCGATTTCCTGGTCGGGTCAAACCATAGGCTGTAGGTATTCACAGCTTTCCTGCTTGATGTTCAACAATTAAAGGGACAGTGTGAAGCTTTCATCTTGTGTGGAAGTATAGGTGGGCAGGTGGAAGCTTGACTCGAAGACCCAAAGTTCCCTTTGTCCTGCCCAAGGCAACTTGATGAATAAAAGTACCCGTAATTTCATTTCTCGATTTTTTGAAAAATTTATTGCTGGTAACCAACTGCTGTGACATAACTGTGATAATCCTGCTTAATAACATGGTGCACACAAGCGCGCAACCAGGATTTCGTTAGGAGGGGGGACTTGGACCCCAAGATAACTTTTTTTTTTGTCTGAAAAATCTCTCAATCAGGCATCGTGCTGAGCAAACTGATGCAACTCATGCGTATCACACACGAGGTCTGCCGGCGAAGTCCCCAACCGCCGGGCCATTTTTGTGATTTTTCGAAAAAACTAGCCATTATAATGCCATTTGGATCGCATTTTGCATGTTTTTGGAGCCATGTGAAGGAACTAAATTGATAAAATTGGAAGTGATTTGCGAGAAATAAATTGCCCAACCTCTTTAGCCCACTTGGCAAAAACTTAGTAGCGCCACAGGGTGCACAGGTTTTTATTTTTGCCCACTCAATATTCATTAAATTTAAGAATGAGTTTAAGAAATTGGAAGGTAACGCTTTCTTATTTGACTAACGTTACCTACATTATCTGTGTATTGAAGTTTTTTTTTGAGGCCAAAAGTTTAATGCTTAAAGCTTCAAATATCATCAACATCCAAAGTTTACACCTTTGAACCCATTTACGTCATCAAGTATTTAGGCTAATCGTATTAAATCAAATCTTTCATTATACTCGCTGTATTACGCCGAAGCGTATAACAAGTTTGCGGGGTCCATCTCCGCGTCATTGGGCCTGGGCAACATAGCTCATTTCGAAGAAATATTGCATCGGTGGAGAGCCGTTGGCAACACTCTGTTTGATTAGACCGGCCCGAGATTTAAACCTCCCGCTCCAAAGACAAACGTGGTACCGCTCGACCAACTGGACGGTCATATCAATTTCAAAAACACAAACATTAATAGCATTAGTGGATCAACCAGAAGGGGGCTTCACTCCCCTCAGCCTGCTTCAAGTCACTTAGAACATTTAACCCATACAGGCAAGCGTTTAAACCTGTCTCGGACTTGATTAAAAGTAAGAGTGAGGGTGGCTGAAGGAAATGGACAGTTTAATTTTCTTAAATGACTTTCGAATTTAAGAATTTTACTGATACAATTTTTTTGATGACTTTCATGACGTGCAAAATATGACCCAAATGACGCTAAAGTAGCTATTTTTGCAAAAGAATCACAAAAATTGCCCAGCGACTGAGGGCAAACAGACTCCACGGTCGCCGGTGGCTAAGAGTTCCGTTCCAGATCCCCGTCTGTGATACGCATGAGATATACTAGTTCAAACGAGACATTTTCGACCAAAATTAGTATAACTTTTAGTTCAACTCTCCTTCCCCATTCGTCTTGTAGCAAAATCTTGTTTGCGCGCCTGATTTGCACCGAATGCCTTTCAAAGCATTCAAGCCCTAAGATCATTTAATCAATACAAGCGTTTCCCAAACCATGGGTCCCGATGTACAGTACATCCGGGTCCGTAAGCCTTTCCGGATATGTCGCGGAGTAGACATGTCGGCCTATAGAATCTTTAGTGATTTTTTAGAGCGCACTCAGGATTGTTTACCTCGCGGTCACTGAACGAAGGAACCAACTGCTGCAGAAAAATTTTCACGAGTTTATGGATCGCAGACGAAAGAGCTAAGAAACGCTGCCGGCCTTATTATGTTTCTTTTTCAGACATGAATGCAGAATTTTAAAAATTTTCAGTACCCGTTTCAAGTCTGGGTTGTGGCTTGACCGCAAACCGTGAAGACTTATTTTTGGTTTTCACCTAATTTTTGCGACGAAATAGGCTTTGCGGCTTGAGCTGACCTTTAGTTCAGTTGTTTGTTAAGTTTGGTCCCCACTCTGTAACTTGAGGTTTGGGGCCCCCCCAATCCAAAATTGGTCTCCAACTAAATTTCGGCCCCCCCAATTACAAATCCTAAATCGAACTGCGAAGACTCTTTTTTTTATCTTTACCTATGTGATTTCTGGTTTTGGCCCACCCCAATCCAAAATCCTGGCTACGCCTATGAGCCAAAGTACATATTGCCAGTCGCCACCACTCAAACTGGACTGCTCGGGTCCAATATTGCAAAAGCAGGACTCGCAAACGCTGTAATGAAGCAAAAATAGTAAACATTTGAAAACAATTATTAGGGAACTTTAATTTTTTTGCAAGCCCGAACATAATGTTGCTCTAAGTCGCCATCTTGTGGTAATAAATTTATCAGAGGCATAAAGCTATGCTTTGGTTGCCAACGATGATTTCGATAATTTGATATTATCATAATTATCTTTATTTCAACCAATATTGAACTACAGATAAAAGGCTGCTGAAGCCTAGCTTACTGGTCACGGGTCGAAGAAAACTGCCGCGACCTCAAAACGCGACATTTCCGCAAGAGAAAATCGCTGCGAAATAACTTTTTAAAGAGCCAGAACAATGCTAAAAACGGGCCACGGAAAAATACTCAGTAATGCCCAGTATGGCACTCCCGCATTTAATTTAGTTTCAAAGAACAAGATAGGAGGCAAAAAAAATCCCCACGCAATTGCAGACGACGCGAAATCTCTTCTGTTTGCCGTATCGAACGCCTCTACACGCGTTAACTTGTCTTGAAGATTTATATTGTCAACGGTTTCTGTAGAAAAGTACGCCAATTAGCAAATTTTAGATATCAAAAACGAACGTAAGTATTACTGGGCTGCGCCAAATAACTCTCACAGTTTGAACACATACAGTATTGTTTGGTATATCTTCATAGAAAGTAACAAATACCGTATTATAACTACGAATTGAGAATCAGACCGAGAATACTAATCAAGTAATTGCAGTAATAGCTCTATTGACTAATGATCTAATCAAATTTATTTTGTATTTAGTGGGAGCCAAACTACTCCACTTATTATACAGCCCAGTGTGTGTAGGTTTTCTATAAATGGATAACTCTAATTTATCTTTTGAATTGTCAACATTGACGTCCAGGAAGGGCAAGTGTTTGTTGTTTTCAAGTTCGTGGGTAAAATTAACATTACTGTGAATCTGGTTTAATTTTCTATAAAACAACATAGCACTTTCAAAATCTGTAAATACTGCAAAACAATCATCCACATACCGAAAAAACACGTCCAGTTGCATATTAAACTCTTTTGTTTTTTCAATCACATAATTCATAAAAATGTCATCAAAAGCCGGAGCAATTGAAGATCCCATACCTACGCCATCAATTTGTTCATAAAAACTACCATTAAAATTTAGAGTAGTGCGTTTCGTAGTCCACACCAGAAGGTTCTTGAATTGTCGCTTAGTCAAACCGTATACTTTTTTCGTCGAATCACTGCCATAAATTTCTTTTGAAATTATGTCCGTAACGAAGTCCACAGGAATATTGGTGAACAGGCTTTTTACATCAAATGACACCATAACCGAATTGTTTTTGAATTTTACTTGCTGCATTCGATCTACAAACTCAAAAGTGTCTTTAAGATTTGTTGGATGTTGCCTTAACGGGCTCAAAATTTCACTGAGCCATGATGCGCACTCATAAGTGTAGCAGTCAGTTGAAGCCAAAACTGGGCGGCAATTAAACCAGATTCACAATAATGTTAATTTTACCTACGAACTTGAAAACAACAAACACTTGCCCTTCCTGGACGTCAATGTTGACAATTCAAAAGATAAATTAGAGTTATCCATTTATAGAAAACCTACACACACTGGGCTGTATATTAAGTGGAGTAGTTTGGCTCCCACTAAATACAAAATAATTGCAATAATTAACCAAACTTACCAAAGGGTTCATCTTCAGGCAGACAGTAAGCTGTAACTACAATATCGACGTCTTCTAAGAACGCAACTTCTAAAGTGAGCCCCCGGAAACAGGACAGAAACAACTTGAAAGGTGGACAATAGTCGAGTAAAATTATTTTTAAGGTTGAGCAACGGCTCAGAGGACAAAGTCCAAAATATAAATATGACCTGACCCACCCAGGACAAATTTGAGGTCTCGAGGAAGGACTGCGATTCTGTAAATATCCAAATAAACTTGCTAATTTCTGAATACAATCTGCAAAACCCGACATAACTGCGCAAGGACATCATGGCTCAGGGACGTAAGGGCGTAGAGACGTAAAGCTACAATCTGCGCAAACTTTTTCGACCTTCGAAAAATATAATTATGTAATAAAAAAAACGAATTTGATTATTGAGTATTTATTTGATTTTTAAAGACAAGTTTTGAAAAAAGTTTTTGAATTCGCTTTCTGCCTTCAGTTCTCAGTTATCGCACCAAGCACTACCGCAATGAGAGGGAAAATGAACGATTTGATTAGATTTTGCTTCGCAGTGGGACAAAAGACTAATTATAAATTGTTGGCTTAACGGATTAAGTACAACGGTAAAATGACTGCGTTCGAAAACAGACACATGATTGCGTTTGAAAACAACCGCTGACGTGGTTACGTAAAGCAAATAAACTCATTAAAAATAAACATTTCTTTTTAAATGTTTGTTCAAAATTAGTGCACGGCGACCTAAAAGCAGTTTAAGGGTAGTGATTTGTGCGATAATTGAGAACTGAAAGCAGGAAGCGAATTCAAAAACTTTCTTTTTAAATTTGACTTTCAAAAATTAAATAAAATACTCATTAATCAGGTTTGTTTCTTTGATTACATAATTATTTCCGAAGCACGATAATGTCAGCACAGATTGCAGATTTACCTCTCCACGCCCCTGCGTCCTTATGTCTGCGCCAGGGGCGCCCACAGGAGCGGGGGGGCAAGTGCCCCCCCTGGAAATTAAGATGTCAAAAACTTTTTATGTTTATAAGCAGAAACTTGATTCCCGATAGCATTTTTATTTCATCTGTAACGTTTTCGGCGCATTTTCTATATGGCCCTCTTCAGCAAATTAAAAAGCAGTTAACAGTAACTTTAAAATTTAGAAATGAAAGGTTATCAAAATATTATCGGCAAAACACAAATGTTACAATATAACAACCACTATAACTTCATACATTTGGTATTGTGACGTATACGTTATACCTTTTCCATAGTAAAATCAAGTCAGAAAAAATAAAAAAAATAAAAAATAAAGCAACGCCATGAAATAACAATACTGTATTTGGTACAATGTAGACTATTAGACACAAACACACACGCATAAAAAAAATGTTCAAAACACATTCAAAAGAAAAGAACAACCGTTGGCGTATAATTGTGAATTCAATCGTGGTGTTAGCTTTTTGATCAATAATGCCTCCTGTATTTTGGTTTCATATTCATTGTGACAGTTTCTAATTACTTTAAACGAACTAACATCCAAATTAGAATTTTGACAAGTTTGGCAGGAAGAAATGTGTTGGCTTATGGCACTTTTGGCAGAGGTCGAGTTAAGCTGCAAATGTTCTCTGGCCCTAGTCACCAAGTGGCGCGTTGACATACCAATATATGTCGTGTTCACATCACGCGAACATGTAAATTTATATACCACATTGGATTTTAGAGCAGCAGGAGTTTTGGATTTCAGATTAAAATATGACCCAGTTTTTAGCGAAGTGTAATAAGTAAAAATTCGAACATCAAATTTTTGCTTTAGTAAGGTAGACAATTGGGATGCAAATTTACGAGATGGTTTTCCAAAATACGGCAAGCCAAGTATGTATGAATAATCATCAACTTCTTTATCATGTGAGTCTGGTTTGGTATCATTTTCAAATTTTTTCAAGCATTTATTAAAAAACCAATTAGGATAACAATTTTTTTGCGAAAATGCATCTTCGCTTAGTGATTTCATCTTTAAACAACTCATAATCAGAGCATATGATTTTGGCACGTTTTAATAAACAAGTAATTAGGCCAGATTTCCAAGCGTTTGGACAAGTTGATCGAAAATTTAACAACAGTCCCGTATATGTAGGTTTGCGCCAGACTCTAGTTTTAAAACCGAATTCGTCAAACTTTATTTCCACGTCAAGAAAAGGCAATGAATCTGTAGCTTTTTCAACTGTGAATTTCACGCTTTGATGCTGTGCGTTCAAAATCGGAAGAAACTCGTCGCAGTTTTGGTTGCCATCAAAAATCGCGTACACATCATCAATATATCGAAGATAAAGCTTAGGTAAAACTGGTCCATTAGACTTTTCCGCAAAAATTTTTTCTTCTAAATGAGCCATAAAGAAATTTGCCATTGTTGGTCCCAACGGATTGCCCATTATGATTCCTTCAACTTGTTTATAAAACCGTTCGTTGTGCATAAAAATTCCTTGGGTGGCGAGAAGCATTAATTTCTTAAAGATATCTTTGGGAATCGAAATAGAATTATTGTTGTGCTCATCATATAATCGATTAATAATTATACCAATTGTTTCGACCAAAGGGACATTTGTGAAAAGCGAAACCACATCAAAGCTTACCATAGTATTTTGACTGTTTGGATTTAAATTCTTTTCTTTTGAATGTGTTTTGAACATTTTTTTTATGCGTGTGTGTGTGTCTAATAGTCTACATTGTACCAAATACAGTATTGTTATTTCATGGCGTTGCTTTATTTTTTATTTTTTTTATTTTTTCTGACTTGATTTTACTATGGAAAAGGTATAACGTATACGTCACAATACCAAATGTATGAAGTTATAGTGGTTGTTATATTGTAACATTTGTGTTTTGCCGATAATATTTTGATAACCTTTCATTTCTAAATTTTGAAGTTACTGTTAACTGCTTTTTATGTTTAAATCTGCAAATTAAGTCAAATAATTCTATCTAAACTAAGAAAACAACCCTTTGTGAAGTTTTTTTTTACCTTTTTTGCCATGGTGCAGAGGGCGGAGGCAGGAGAAACAGGATTGCCTATTTTACGTAAATTACTTTAGAGCATTTTCTTAAAAGCGGACGTAAGCAATGCTCCAGGATTAAGCATTAAACTGTTTCATAAAATAATTATCAATATCAAACGTTTTAGCATTCTGTCAATGAGCTCTTACTAGGATCTAAATACAATAGAGTGTTTAATGTTTCAAATTTACGCTGCGCTTATATAAACAATAAAATAATAATTACTCCGCCATTAAATACATTTTGCCGAGAAACCGAAATCAAAACCAACCTTGCAATCAATAGCGTAGCCAAGGGAACTGTGTACCTGCATTGGCCTGCTATAGACCAAAGCGCCCGATAAGAAAAATATCACAATTTTTGGCCATCTGAGGCAGTCTTTTGTAATAATAAAGTCTAAAGTTGTTTAAAGCCACTTTTAAACCATTTATTATTGATAATACTAATATCATAATTTTTGTCTTTTTTTTGGGGGGGGAGGGGTATTAACTTTTTTACCAAAAATACAGCTGACAAATTAATCGATAAAAACTTCAAAACATGGCTAAAAACAAGCAGTCAAAATTGATCGTATAATGCAAAATTTTTAACGTAAGCTTCATAGAAAAAAAGAGTATTGGAGGGGGGCTATTCAGCATATAGTTTATTTAATTACAACAAGTTTTGGACTTGACCTATGAGTAATGTGGGGGTTTGAAGGTGCTGAGCTATTTTATTCTTTTAAATGGCTTTCAAAGTGTATCAATTTAGTTTTTTAAATGGCTGTAAAAAGATGCAAAATTTGATTCGAATAGCGTTAAAATGGCTATTTTTTTCTGAAATATCACCAAATTTGCCCTGCAGCTAGGGCTTTGCCCCAAATCCCGGTCTGTGATATGCTTTTGTAGCACCTGTTGGCTCGGCACGCTGCCCAATTGAAACATTTTGCAAAAAAATTCAATCTTTAGATTAATCAAGCCCTCCCCCTAAACAAAATTCAGGTTGCAATCAGTGGAACAACCAACGAGGCTAAGGAAGCTTAGCCTTCCCTTTTCCAAGTCACTTCAAAAAGTTATCTCACATACAGTAGCGTAGTCGGGTTGGGGGGCCACAGCCCTCCAACCCAATTGGCCTGTCAACCAAAATGCAGATTAAGGAAAATACTGCGTTTTTAGCTCTTCTGAAACTGTTTAAATCACAGGAATGGACTAAAAAGTGATTTATAGCATCTTTTGAAACATATATTTAGGAGGGCTAATTTGTCAAGAATGAAACTTACAAATCTACAACAACTTTTGAAAAATGCCCAAAAATAAGCAATCAGAGTTGATAGCTAGTGCAAAATTGTTGAACATACGTTTCATCAACAAATATTTTATACTTTTTTTCACTACTGTGCGGTAGCACTTCCTCACATATCTGCTATCCCATTAGGCTAGTGTTTCATCAGCATCTGAATTCACACATAGCCTATCCTGGCAGCCCACCCGAACCTTCAAACCACACACGAGGGCAATTTCTGCACTTGCCATCGTACCCTCTTCTCTGATTACTCTGATCAAAGCCTGACAACAAGGTCACCAAAAAGAGGATTCTCGACCAGTATCACACTGGCACTCCACTTAGCTCAACCGCATTGCGCTAGCATCATGTCATATATGGTGTCCATGCTCAGTGATGCTAGCGCAATGAGGTTGAGCTAAGTGGAGTGCCAGTGTGATACTGGTCGAGAATCCTCTTTCTGATGACCTTGTTGTCAGACTTTGATCAGATCCGAGAAGAGGGTGCGAAGGCATGTGCAGAAAATGCCCTCGTGTGTGGTTTGAAGGTTCGGGTGGGCTGCCAGGATAGGCTATGCGTGAATTCAGATGCTGATGAAACACTAGCCTAATGGGATAGCAGAGATGTGAGGAAGTGCTACGTCACAGTAGTGAAAAAAGTTCAAGTTTCAAATCTGCTGTGTAATATCTGAAATATACAGGGTGTTTCAAAAGTCACTCCCGATTTTTAATTTTTTCATATTAAAAATCGGGCGTGACTTTTAAAACACCCTGTATAATAAACTCAGAAATAAGGAGAGGGGCCTGTTCAGAATTAGTTAGTCAGGAATTACTTCTCTCAAATATCTTTCCATTAGCTCCCCTTCCAATTATTTTGCTCCATAAAATATAGACGAAATAGATTACTCCTTGCGAGTTTTATTGAAATATAGGATTTTATGATTTACCAGCATGTAAGGAAAACTAAAATTTTATCTTAGCCACCGACCTCCCACGTACCCCATTTATGCAACCAGTTTGATCATGTTCGCACTGCTAATTTCTATGCCACGTTTTAAAAGCATTATTGTTCATCAAATTAGCCTTAAAATTAGATTTTTTGCAAAAAAAATGCTACATTTTCGAGCGTTGGGGCTCCGCTACCAGACATGCAGCGGCTGTAGGCTTTGCCCCAAAACTCCGGCGCGGGGGGCTAAGCTCCCATACCACCAATGGCTTTCGGCGGATCCGCCCCGAGACACCCAACATAGCTCCTCATTACAAATGTTTGGCTACGAACGTTTAAACGTGGTTTGAATTTGATCTGCAAATAAAGAGGGCTGAAAGGGCTAAACAATTTAAGAATTTCAAGCAGATTCTTAATATCAGCAACTTTGTCCTTTCCAAAATGTAATTCAGATGACGTTAAAGTGGTTATTTTTTTCCAGAAATTGCCCAAGCGACTGGGGCCTTTGCCCCAAGACCACCGTCCATAATACCCTTGAATTGCATCAGTTTGCTCAACGTGCCGCTCAAATTGCAGCATTTTTTAACAGGGTTATGTTAACTTTTGGTTTAAATCCCTTAGAAAAAATCCTGGTTGCAGTTTTAAGATTTTATTTGATCCAGTAGATGATTGATACGTCGCTTGCTCCCCTGAAAAAATTTCTGCGGGCGCCTCTAGTGTGCGCCCTTATGTCTGCGCCCTTATGCTGATTCTTTACGATTTCAAATTTTAAAGATTCTTGGTAATTCTGAAAGTTAAAATTTAACGTCCTTCCTCGACTACAACCAATTTCGACTGGCACTCGAACAAAGGAGTTTTGGGCTAAAATTCAAGAAAACAGTTTTAAATAATTGCGCAACAGTTAATTTGCACTCAGCAAAAAAGACGCGATAAATTGCTTCATCGATGTCATCACGTGCGTTGTGTTACATTACATCATTGAAAAACCTTAGAAGTCAAATATACCTACGTGAAAAGCAAATTGCGGCAAAGCGAGTGTTCGAAACCAGGTATAAACAACAAAAAGATAAGCGACGTTACAACTTACAACGATCTTATTATAAAGTAAAACAAGGTAATTAACCAACAATTATTAACTTGATTAAAGGTAACCAGCTAACTACCATCACTAATCTATTTTACTGCACCTTATCACTCTCTTAATAATACGAGTACTACAGTAGTTACTTTTAAAATACAATTTTTTAGAAAACCGAAGGTTACGACAAGGGAAAGAAACTTAATTAGTTTTTAGCCGAGCTCCAATTTGAAATCGAATAAAATTATTTTTCGAGTTTATTGAAAAGAAATTTTAAGTTTAAAAAGTTGTAGGAAGATGTTTTTTGTTGATCAAGCCCGTGAATTGATGCAGATTTGTCTGCACCACTGAATAGTGAAGCAAAAAGCGAACTTGAAGCCTTGAAGCACGCCGGTGTTGCCAAAAAAATTCAGCTGACTGAGCAATTATATTGCTACTCGGATACAAATGACAAAAACTGGAAAATCGCACTATTTTATTTAATTTTGTTGCAAACTTTGAAATTTCGGTTGTTTTTGTTTTTAATTGGATACTAAATGTTGAAGATCAACTTAATTAATTTGATCTTTAAATCTGAGCAAAAATAAGCATTGTGTTGTTACAAACACAGTACATGTAGTTCAGTGTAACGACAATACTCTTCCTTAGCTTGCTTTGGAGGCAATTTACACTAAGATATCTAGGTTCATATGTTTCAAGTTGTGACGTAGCAACGCATTTAAAAACCTATCGACACAAATACCAGCTGCACAACAGATTTCATGACGTTCGTGTTTTTCAACAAAATAACAACACAAAAAATATTTTATCTTAGGGCCGGAAACAAGTTAAACCTACACTACAAAAGTACCAATAATCGACACTTTTACCAGATTTGAGGTTTCATACTGTCTACATGCCGTCATTTGGAATCTTTCGATGGTTCCAACCTCTAGATTACACGACAAAATGCATTTTTCTAGCTAAACAAACAGTCATTGACCAAAAAAATAATATTGTATTGAATGCAAAGCCAAACTTAGCAATTTATGCAGTAGCTGTGAGTTTCGTAATTTTACTGAAGCATAAAACCAATTGTGAAACAATTAATGGGATTTTACAACAAAATATATTGCGAAGTCTCGGAGAAACTGCATGTACACTTCTACAGTATTGCAGATGTGTTGCGCTTTTTCTACTGCATACTGAATGACATGACAATAAATTCAAGTTTTGCATGCCAGCATGGACTACTGGTGCCAGTATCTTCCAACTGAAAGAATTCTTAAAACGTTTAAGTAATATTTTACAGTTCACAAAGTATTTATCAGTGTAGATGATTGCAAAAAGGTAAAATAATTATCATCACGTAGTTTTACGTTGACGAGGGTCCTTTAAGTTCAGACAAACGCTCTTGGTTTTCTTTGATTGTTTGTTGATGACGCTTAATGTCTTGTTCATGCTGTTCAATTTCTTCATGATGATATTTCTGCAAAGCGTTCCACTGTTCTGCTTCTAATTGTCGTATATATTGGTTTTCATCAGCTGCGGCCTTCTTTGCAAATTTTCCGCCTTCTTTTTCAATTGCACCCTCATCAGAAAACATCATTCGTGTAATTGTTGCTGGTCGTGCCAATCTTTGCGACAAGAACAGAGAATTACGAAAAAGTCGTAACATTATGAAAATAAAGTCAAACCTTATTTAACAAATGTTATGAAACAATCGCGCGGCTTAGAGGAACTCTAAGGCCTTCACCGGTTCGGTCTGCTTCCACAAAATAACCAGGGAACTTTTCAGTTGTAATATGATATTGTATTAAACAGAATAAAAACAGACTTCCACACGGCAAAAAAAATAACTGAAGTTTGGTTAGTTGAAACAAATTAGAAAACTAAAATTACCATGTGTTGACAGTACACTTGAAAATTATGAATGAAACTAAAACCAGGTGTCAGGTCAGTCAATTCTTGCGCTAGAGATTGCCATCAGCATAGATTAAAATTTAAAAATAGCAGTAACTTAAACAAAGAATGATCAAGTAATATGTAAATTAGGTGCAGTTTTGCGACGCAACAAGCTAAAATTTCGAGCTGCTCGCATCAACGCGTAAATGTGATAAATTAGAAGTCGTGGTGAACAATAACGCTGTAACAAAACACAACAAAGGTATTGGTTTGATGCCAGGGAACGAAAAGTAAACAAAAAGACTGGGCTGAAACAACAACAGAATGACAGCTGCAATAACAAAAAAAAAATTTTAGACTGTTTTTATGCGACTTAGTGGTGCTAGGTCATAATAAACCGCCATAGCTTAAATTAAACACAAAAAACAAAAAATCCATCTTATCGAAGCATAGGCTATTGGTGCTAGCATTTTATATGATCATATTTTTTCCTTAATTTGTACACAGTACTATCACCCTAGGGTTGCCAAACGTCCTTGAATCTCAAGAATCGTCCTTGAATTTGCCTTAAAATCTTGCTGTGTCTGTGATCCTTGAAAAATGGATAAATGTCCTTGAAAATTGTCTGAAGTCCTTAAATTCCTTGAACCTACAAAGTAACACATGGTAACGTGAGAAACAAATACATGCGGCGTTCTCATCTTTTACGCAAATAGTTGGTTAACTTTTAGAACTCTCTTTTGTGCTTGTTTTAAGAATCTTCCAGAACTGCCTTTGTCCTAATTTTAACTGTATTGTCTTTAGACCTTTAATCTTATAATCTTTAAGACTGCAACCAGTGCCCAAATTAGATAGTCTTTGACAGCACGTGTGATACAGTGTCTCAAATTTTCGTAGTTTAGTGTATCAAATTAGCTGTGTAGTAAGTGGATTATGTAAAATGGTAACGTGCTGATGTTTTCTATTTCTATAGTGCGATCTCGAAGCAGTTTTTTAATAGTATAGTCAAGTATAGTCTACTTAGTGTTGGTATAATCGATAGCGCAAATTTGGTCTAGTAAATTGTTAGTTGATTAATATTAATTTGGCTTGCTGAAAATTGACTTCTTGTTTTGCCGTGCCCCTTTGGATAAATCAAATTTTGGTATTGTTGTGAGGAATAATATTCTTATATTCATTTACAAGTGTGGTGCGACTGCAGAATATGGAGGTTAAGGCGCGCGGCGAGACAGGCTATTAGAAGCGGGTCTGGCCTTATTCAAATTAGAGTCAACAACACAGTCAAACCAATCTTGTTGGTTTTTATAAACCGGGCAACGAACCTAAAAATCAAAACAACCAAATATTCAATTAACAAGGTAGCCCTATTTGGGATATTTATATTCAATGCTAAATGCATCCGCATTGTGTGTAACAATAGACTCCCAATAATGAGTCTATGGTGTAATAATTTCAGGGAACAGTAGTAAAATACAGCTGACAATGGTTACAATAAAAACCTTGAGCGTAAAAATGAGGGGCAGAGCAAAAACGTTGTTGTTGTTGTTGTAGTGTATATTTATCTTCCAGTCACAGTGTCACTGGACAGCGTTACACGCTAACTATTGGGCGATCCATACGCTTTTAATTGCAGTAACTGTACTTCGTGTTTGGACAAATCCGCACCTGCTTAGGAGTTTCCAATGTTCCAGTGAATTTTTTCGAATTATTGCTCTCTGAATTTGCTGCTTGTTCGAAGCCACCATGTAATTGTAATTGTAATTACATTTTATTCACCAAGTTGCCTTGGCCAGGAGACAGCGAAGGGACCTTTCGGTCTTCGAGTCAAGCTGCCACCTGCCCACCTGTCTACCACACACGGCGGAGGCTTCACACTGTCCCTTTAGTTGCTGAACGTCAAGCAGGGAAGCTGTGAATACCAATTTTTATAGTCTTTGGTATGACCCGACCGGGAATCGAACCCAAGTCTACCGCTTCAGTAGCAGACGCTCTATCCACTCGACCACTGATCGGTTTTTGTAAAGAGCTAATAATCGTAAAACGCCTTATCCAAGGATGCAATAACGTGGCCAGAGTGCAGATTGAACTTAGATCTTGCAATCAGGGTTGTCGTAAAAATGATGCCTTTACTATCCCGGCCACGCTGCCGACGAAAAATCAAAACATAAGCCGAAAAATCAAATTTTTCTTCCACTGAGCTTCTAGGCCTATACTTTGTAGAAAGTAAATGTGCAAATGTGCAATCAAACATCAAGAAGGCCAACATTCTTCCCTCCTTGCCTTGCACCACTTACCCACATCCCACCAAGAACATTTCGTGCTGACAATCTCTGCTCTACCTGTTTCTACTATGCGTGTGTAATATTGTGTTTTATTGGACGTGTGAATCAGGCACCCAGTGTAGGCTTATCGTGCAATCATACACAAGGCACTTTGGGGACTGTATTGTAATGTTTGTCAATCTAGACGAGAAGACAATTCGGCCTGATTGAAACATAGCTTTAACTGTCTTTCTCAGGGAGGCAACGTGATATGCAGTTCGAGCATCGAAGCAATACTCGATAATTGTGCGATTTATGGATAGACTTCACATCTAATAATTTGTAATACTACTTTTAAACAAACTACGCAGACACAAAGCTTTACACCTTCAGTTTTATTGTTTTTCCATGCACAATAATTGTACATAATTATGTTCTTGATAAGAGTTTCTAAAAACTTCGGTCTGCTATCATGGTGCTATGCTTGATAACTAATTGTTGCAAGCTATGATTTTTTATGTGGCAACAGTAGTACTTGTAGCTTATCAATAAAATGCTCAATCCTCTTTCCATAAAGTGCGCTTGAATTATTGATTTTATAATTTTCTAAGAGTAAGAGAGTTAAGACATAAAAACTTCCTTGAAAACGTTTCTACCAATTTGGCAACCCATATTACCCTGGTTGGTGACTGCCCTTGCATCATAACTGTCTTAGGGTGGATTTACACAGTATTCGTTTTTCGGTCGTTTTTTTTCTCTATGGATTGGATACGTACGGGTTTTTTTGTCCACATTTTTTAATTCATATCCGCCCGAAGTAAACTGTTACATATTGATAAAAATTTGTTAAAAAGGCTTGTGTAAGAACGATGTGGGCAATATTTTACAGTACAATAGATCAGTACCCCCTAACAAAAATTGTTCGAAAAACTTTTGCCTAGTTTGTGACAGTCTGGTTAGTGCAGATATAGACATATAAAAATGCGGATAAACGAAACATACTTTTTCATGAAGAAAAAAACAAATACCGTGTAAATTTGCCCTTAGTTGGACAAACACTTTTTGGCCCCAAATTTTGCTTATTAGTGTCCTTTCATTAAAGTCCCACTGTTCCAGTAAATGTGCAATTATAATTATCATTGTTTCTAGACCACGAATATCTATTTCAAATTCTAACTATCTGCTAAAGGAGACTATTTTGCATTTTTTACTTTTGATATTTTTTTAAATTTTACGTTATTTTGTTGTAGTTGCATGTTTATATACCATATTTTTCAAAACGTGATAAAAAAAAAATCAATAAATGGCTTCTATTGCTTTTATTTTTGTGCATAAAGAGCATCGTATAAAGATAAGAAGCATTATACTAACTAAACTTCTGCAGCTCTGCCTCTAGAAATACTCTAAACTAAAGCATAAAAAGAAACAACGCATAACCGGATCCATTCATAAGAGACTCCTGAGCATGTATAACAAACGTTCAATTTTTCAGAAATTTCAGTTGCACTTCATGCTTTGAAACATATGATAAATAGTTATGCAAAAAAAAAAAGTATCAAAGCTGGAGAACATTTATGCACGGTGGTACTATTTAACTTTTGCAGGAACTGGATCTCCAACTGTTCTCTAAGCTTAGGAGCCTGTTCGTTTGACCAATAAGTACAGAATCCTCAAGTTGGAAAATTTGCATGTCTTCTCCAGTGTACAGCACCACAAAATCTTGGGCGATTCGGCTCAAAAATCACAAATATACAGTAGCTCTGACATGCAGCAAAAGCCGCTGAACAATGTTAAAATAGAGTGATGTTAGGAATCTTGCCAATATCTTCCATCCCAAGCAGTGAAGATTTGTTTTGGGTGGTCAAGTCACTGCAACAAAAAATAGACTAGACCCTTGGCAGCAAATTTTATCATCTTAATCAAAATGATTCTTGTACTTTGTTCAGCATGGCATAAAAATGTGGGTGTCATTAAGAACAAGCCATGTTACGAACTGTAACCATGTTTTTTTGACTTGGAAGTCAAGATGAAGCCGTCAGTATATTTGAACCGTTTTTACAAATTTGATATTGGTTTTGCTTTTTTAATCAATGATAATAGCTGATTTTCATTGAGTGCACTATGCATGTTTTGCAGACTTTGAAGTCAAGATGAAGCCTAGACCTTTCATATTTTAACTTTTTTTGATTTTGATATGGCTTTGCAGTGTTTTTAAAACAGATTTTTATACTGATCCCAACACTAAAACATTTTTTGGGTTGGTTGAATGGTTTTCATGTTACACGATAGTTTCCGAATCCACTTTTAAAAAAAAAGCTTTTTGAGACCAGAGGGCGCTGATTTTAAAATATACCTAAAGCAGTAATTCAACTAAATGACCCTTTGTATTTTACATCTCCAAAAAAACTGAGCAAATTGAACTTCTGGTTCAGTAGTTATGGCCATTTTGGTAATATTATTTGCAAAACTCCCTATAGTGGCCAAAATGTAATTTTTTTATTGTTTGTAAATTTTTTTTTAATTTGTGTTTATTTCACCATTTTTAGTGTAAGAGACTTCAATTTTGAAGTTGAGATTTTGCTACAGTGCCACTAGAGGGAGATAATTTGCTATTTATTTCAAGATTGCTCATTCATTACTGTTATGCTTAAGTTAAAACCACTGCAAGGTTAAATTATGATTTGGCGCGAATTTTTATAGTTTGTGTTTTTTTTCAAATATCGACGTAGATCATGTGAAAAAGTTAGCATTTAATGGAAAAATGCGGCAACGACACACGGCGTTTGCAGCATAAATATAATTACAGTATTACTGTACGATACTGTAGTATTTTGACTTAAATTTACAGTGACTGCTCCAGCAATTTCAATAAAGTTGAAAAGCTTCTTGATTAACAAAAAAATACAATTCAAATTAATATTTGCAAATTATCATATTAGAACAAACCACAGTTACCAAACTTAGCAACTTTCAAATTTTTCTATTAAAAGCAAAAAAATCAGATATTTTTTAAAAAGGTTTGTTTTGTGCACAAAAATGCATACAAGACAACACAGACAAAACACAAGACCTCAGTATGCAAGTCGACTTTGCGCTAGTAAGCTGAAGATAAAGCTTTATCTCCCATCGACCACTCGTTTATAACTTTCCAAAGCATTAGTGTCAAATACGGAGCATCTGCAGCAACCGGTGTGGCAAAGCAATATCGTGCATATATCACCATGGCACATCCAGGCTTGAAAAAATTATAATAGTAATCGACAAAATTGTAATCAATTACGCGATTTTGCTGTAATTGTAATTGAAAAATTTCAAAAGTCGATAATTGTAATTGTAATTGAAAAATTTTCTGCCTATTTTAAACTACAATTACTCTATTGTTCACTAAGATAAATGATAACAAAATATGTTTGAACAATATCAATCTTCCTGAGGATGCAAATCGACATCGATATTTTCTACCGGTTGCAATCACATCTGACGTCACAAACCGAACATCAAAGTAGGTTAGGGATAGCTGGAGTTAGTATAAGAGATAGGATTAATCATATTCGTAACCTAAACGTTGCAACTACTCTAATCATAACTAGCACTAACAAAGGCGTAGCCAGGATCTTTAATTGGGGGAAAGGGGGGCACCCAAACAACAAATCACATGCAATGACGTCATCAGAAATTTTCAAAACGAGAAACTTGTTATTGGGCAAAGATACCGTCGAATGAAAGATCAGATGTCGCGGCCTGGTTTGGCGCTTAAGCAGGATTTCGCTGAAGAAGAAGGTTTAAATGAAAAGTTAAAAAGCGAAAATGTCTAAGTTTGGAAGATGTGTAGGGTAAATTAGTGTAACTCAAACGCATCACAGACTGGGGTCTGGAGGCGAAGCCCCCAGCCGCTGGGCGATTTTTGGTAACTTTTAGGAAAAAAGCTATTTTAATGCCATTGGATCACATTTTGCAGGTGTTTAGTGCCATTTAAAAAACAAAATTTTTAACATTTGAAAGCCAATGGAAAAAATTAAATTGTTCAATCCTTGTTTTGCTTGCAATTTAAGTTCGAAACACGTTTAAAATTCTGAAGTTTGATCTTAAATTTTGTAAGTGATTTAGCCCAGATAAAGGGAAGTAAGGTGCACCAGAGTTGTACGTCGATCCGGGTTTTTCGAGTCGGGTTCGGGTTCGGGCCCATAGTTGACAAAAATTTTGGGTTTAAGTCGAGCCTGAGACGCGCTTTTTGTTTTAGGTGCACAAAAATATAACCAAAATAACTTGGCAACATTGCAAAATTTTTCAGACCTAACTTAACTTTCTTGTTTTTTCGGGCATAATTTGGGCTTCAAATTAGTTTTCGGGTTCGGGCCTGAACTAGTCGGCCCGTTCACAATTCTCAGGTGCACTGCCTCCTGCAATATTTTAGCAGTAAATAATAATCCACTCGAAGGTTTGCCTTAAATATTTTTGTTTTGTCATGAAAACAACCATTTATAGGAATGCATGTACTCCCGAGGGGCCCAGGCCCCCTCAATTCAAACTCCGTAATTTGTTCTATGAGCAATTCCCCTAGCTTTTTTTTTCAAAAGTTTTTTTTTTTGGCGTAGAAACTGGCAAGATGGAGTTGAATTGTTATTGAAAAATGGCACAATAGATGGTTACGCCGACAAACGATGTTATTCGCGGGCCAGGCTTACATTGTGCGGGGCCCCTGGTACTGTGGAGATTTTGCAACATCTTTCTGCCAAATATAGGTGAAAACCAAAAAAAGTCTTACCATTGAGTCCTATCCTGGCACTGTGCCATATAATAAATCCGGCCCTGCTTATTGCATTACGTTCTTAAAAAGGTTAGATGAGGGCCTGGGGTAGCAACTTAAAAGACAATAACACTTAATTCACCCGAGTTATACGTATAAATTGATTGGCAAAAATTAAATTTAGGGGGCCCGGGCCCCCTGGTTGTCAATATTATTGTTAATAACTGTTGTACGCGTGCACTGTTTACGCTAAGATGCTATAAAAAAAAAATTGAAACGGAAGAAACGTGACTTTTTTGTCACATTTTTATCATTGGTTGCATTTCGATTGGGGGGGGAGCCCCTTGGGCCCGCCCTCCCACTTGCTACGCCTATGAGCACCAACTCCAGGCCAAAAAAATAGCCTAACGTAGAATTGGCCTCTGACGTTAGATGTGACTGTAACCGGTGGTAAGTAACCATCGTAACTTCAATGCTATTTGTGGTATTAAGATATTGTGTGCTTTTTTACTTCTTTGCTCTTGTGTGCATGTCAAAGCGACACTAATGGTTCTATTTCGTATGATCATGCTAAGTATGTGATATTATTGGTAAAAGTTAAAACAATGTTTAAATAGTAGTAGTAACTTGAAGCTGTAACGTACACAATTTCAACTTTTTTACAATTTTTAATTGTGTTAAAACTTGTTTTCTTAGCTAGCACAAATAATTGCGGTATGATACCATGATTTAGCTAAAGCCATAATGCTGCTGAAAGCGATATGAATTCAATAACATACTTGACAATCGCTTACAAACAAAGATATGTATTGCAAAACTTAAAGTTAAGCAAAGATTAACGGAGGAACAAAGATAGAGAGAATTGGGGCTTTGATAGGTCTGGTATAGAAATACAAAACAAATCCACAGTGTTGATATAAGCAAAGTTCAAGGCTTCGTATGGAAGTGAATTGGTTGCAATGTTTTGAGAATCTTTTCATTGTAATAGTAATTGAAATTGCAATTGAATTACAATTACTTGAACTTGAATAATTGTAATTGTAATTGAAAATTTTAGGTTGCAATTGTAATTGTAATTTAAACAAAAACAAGTCATTTTTTCCAACCCTGGCATCAGGGACGTATTTAAATGGGGGGAGGGGGGGGCATTAGACCATGGCCCCCCCTTTGGGTCGCCAGGATAGTATAATTAGCATAGAATAGTATGCAAAATTGTGGCAATGCCCCCCCCCCCTGTTTGTAACTTTGGGCAGAAGGTTTGAGCACAGTGTCACGAAAAATAATTTTGAATGCCTGAGACATGATTATTTGTTGTATTTTAACGTGTACGTGACTGATTGACTACTTTTGCCGCCTTTTTTGATTTAGAATATTCGAGATATTCGAGATAATTTCTTTTCAGTATATTCTGCTATTTTCTGCAGTTATCGATTGTTTGGGTTGTTTACATGTCTTAATTGCTATATTTAGACTTGAAGTTTGTGACGTCATAACTATGTCGAAATTTGTTTATCCTAGCTCGTGTAGTTTTTTTTTATGTTGTGACGTATCATGGATTTTTCTGGGATATTCCATAGCTTTTGCCGTAGTATAAATAGGCGGGTCGTATTGCATTCTAATATTCTAAGAGTGGGTGATTTTAGGTATTAGTTTCAAAGGCAGTTAAGCCGAGTTTGTGTATCTGGGGTTGGCTCGTATAACCGTTTATTGAGAAGTGTTAGTGGAGCGATTTTGCTCAGTGAGAGAGGTTTTGTGTTTTAATCTTAAATAAAAGTTTTAATTTAAAATTGGTGTGCTGCTTTTTGAGATTCAAGTAGCTAAAGGAACTATCAACTGCCATTTTTCGATTCGTCAATTGACATCTTAGTCGTTCTCTAGTTTCAGTCAACGTGGACGATTCTAGAGATTAAAGGTTGTACTCTAGCCAAGTATCAACAATCGCGACACACAGGTTGGCCAAAAACTGGACCAAAGTTGTTTTTTTTTTGGTCATCATCAAATTTTGGGCCAGAAACCGGACTAAATTTGAGTGAAGACCTTTTTTTGTTTGTTTGTTTATTTTTTTTTTGGTCTTCACCTAATTTTGGGCAGGAAAACGGACTTGGTTTTGGGCTGAAAAATTTTCATCCTGCGTATATGCTACTGTTCTAGACCTTACATGATGTTCCAAAAAAACTATTTTAGGAAAAAAGATGGAGGGTAAGGCCCCCCTGGCGCCCCGTAGCAATGGCATTGAACTTGCCAAGTGACAAGAGTTTTTCTTCCACGGCAACAAAAATTTGTGTTTACGTTTCTATCTTCAAATGAGCTTAAATCTTTGTTGTTGTTTTTTTGCGTTTAAACTTTTTTTCAGTATTTTTACAGAATGTTTTTGGCAGTTTGGCTATTCCAAATTTCATAGTTTGTGTGATCACAAACTTGCAATCATTAAACTCAGTGAATACCCATCAACCTTTTGTCAGTTGATTAAGTCATTAAGTGGTTAACACTTTCATGCTGAGAGAATTTTTTTGGAGCTTATTGCGATAGTGCTTCAAATATGGGATGAGATGCATCGTACCATGCTGCTTACTTTCGCAAGCGACTACTTGCAAAGGTATGCTTAACGTTGCAAAAGTAAAATACAAATTACGCGTAGCTTCCGGTCTAAACTTACCTTGGTATTAAAGTATGGAATGGAATATGGAAGGAAGTTTTAATCAGGGTGTCGAACCGAACCTGAACCCGAACCGTAAACCCGAATGAACCGTTTCATTTCGGTGAACCCGAACCGAACCTGAACCAGCAAAATTTTACTTCAGTGAACCTGAACCAAATCTGAACCCTCAAAATTGTGCTCAAGTGAACCCAAACCGAACCTGAACCCCTAACAAAAGTAAGAATGTATTTTTCCATATCCGGATGCCGCTGGCGCTGGTACACGCACAATAAGAGCAGTGGTGATCATCAACAGGATCAGCAATTTCTCTTTTTTTTCTGGACGAACGAGTAACGACAGTTAAATTTTAAGTCAATGAACCCGAACCGAACCTGAACCAGTAATATTTTACTTGAGTGAACCTGAACCAAACCTGAACCTCGAAAATGGTGCTCAAGTGAACCCGAACCAAACCTGAAGCGCAAAAATATTTTGAGCAGGAGCTAAACCTGAACCCGAACCGTTATTTGAAATGGTTTGACACCCTGGTTTTAATATGGAATGGAAAATGAAATGGAAGATTTTTAGTGGAATGGAAATGGAATGGAAGAAAATTGCCAGTATGGAATAAGGAAAAGTCGTCTTCCATTCCCTTCCATACCATGCCCTGCCTTTATGTATAACAGAAATAGTAAAATGCCTAATGTTGACCCCTGTACGGTATTGCTTTTAATGGTGAATTAGTGCCGTTAACACAAACAAAGTGTTGACGTTTCAAAAAAGATTGGATTAAAGATTGAGCTGGTCCACGAATGCCATAATGTTTCAACTTAGCCAGTAATATGTCACGTGAAGCAGCGTCGATTTGTTGAATAATACCTTGGAATAAATGAATTTGCAACTTAAAGGCGGTGAATAATCCAGCCAATTCCGGTGGTTTACAATAGCTAAAATTGAACTATAATTTTTGATATTTTTTGTTTTGATTTTGGGGTTGCGTTTGCAAAGATATTCAACAAATACAAAAAGATGTACCCCCAAAAAAAGTTTTTGGAATCTCTGAGTTTTGATCTTTCCGCCAAAACCACAGTTCTCTGAACTATTAAGCCTACCGTAATCTTATTCAACTATTAGGCTGAACTATCTCTAAAGTATTAGGCCTAATATTTTAGAGATGGTTAGGCCTAATTAGGCCTAAACTACTTAGAAATAAACTATCTCTAAACTATTAGGTGTACCACAGTTCTCTAAACCATTAGGCCTACTATGGTTTTGGCGGGAAGAACAAAACTCAGAGTTTCCAAAAACTTTTTCCGGGGGGACATCTTTTTGTATTTGTTGAATATCTTTGCAACCGCAGTCCCAAAATTAAAACAAAAAATATCAAGAATTACAGTTCAATTTTAACTATTGTGAACCACTGGAATTGGCTGAATGTTTCACCGCCTTTAATTCCATACATGACAAAACCAAAGGAAAGCGTAGACAGACACTTTTTGAATGGGTGGAATTAGGGGGCAGTGGGCCCAGTACTCTATGCACTGACATTTAAGACAATCACTCAAAATAGATTTATTTGTAGCGTGATTTCTCATCATGGGCCTTCCACGGGGTCGATTCCATTTCCGATTGTGATGTTTGTGTTAGGAGTACGATACCTTCGGTTAAGGTTCAATACAGCTGCTGTCATTTTAGCAATTATAATGCTCATGTTATTTTTTTTGAACAATGGCTGATTTTACCCATTACGCTTTTTTATGGCAAGATTATTAAAGCCTTTCGAATTATCTTTGTTTTTGCTGTTAAAAGTGGCATTCGTTAATTGTTTTCGTGTGCAATCACGCGACGAGTTTATAACCATCATGCGTTTCATTTACCATCACACTTGTCTAATGATCGCAGAATCCTCTAACTGGAAAGTCTTGTAAAGGTGAGGTAAGGGGGCTTCAGTCCCACGTTAGCAAGTTACTTACAAAATTTAACTCCAAAATGCAAGCATTTAAACATGTTTTGGACTTGAACTGTTAAGTAAACGGGGGCTGCAGGGGATTTAATTCATTCAACTGGCTTTTAAGTTTTAGCCATTGAGCTTTTTTCCAAATGGCTCTAAAACGTGCGAAACGTGATCCAAACAGCGTTAAAATGACTATCTTTTTCGAAAAATTACTAACTTCGACTAGGAGGCGAAGCCCTCAGACTCTCATAGCCTCCGGCAGCTGGGAGCTCTGAACCCAGACCCCCATTTGTGATATACTTAAATTGCGCGACTTTCCTCCACACCAACATTTGAGACATTTTTGAACAAAAAAAATTTAACTTTGGATTCGAGCCCCACCTTATCAAAATCTTGGTTGCTCGCCTAGCCATACAAGAATATGCGCTGTAGGTGAGAGAAAACTGGTAACTGCTGTTGCCCCCCACCACACACACACTTTAAATACGGTTCTGCCCAGGGGCGCCAAGAGACAAACTTGTGCCCGGGGACAGCTTAAATATTGGGCCCACTTTTATTTAATTCAACGTTACCAGCCACACGTCTTGATTTTTCATTTAATTAACCAGCGGTGTAAGCACAATAAGATTTTTCAATAAGACGATTTCACACTGAATTAGCGACAATTATGGCAAGGGGTAAGATGAAAATATGAAAATTTTCTATGAACTGTAAGCCCAAATATGCAATTTTGAACATTTTTAACCAATCATAAGTGTGATTAAAGCTGCAAAATTTTTTAATTGTTAGAAAGTCTATCGGTGTCGTGGCCGAGTGATTAAAAGAGAGTCGTTTTTATGACGACCATAAGATTAATTTAAAAGTGTGGTTCAGCCACAGCTCACACCATCGTCGCGGTGTTTCGTCCTTGGATGGGACTCTTTACGACACTTATTTTTGCTTGCTGTAAACTGGCGAGCAGCAATAGAATAGCAATAACAACTCACGAAAAAACAACACAACACTTGAAACTCCTAAGCGGGTGCGGATTCGTTCAATAAATAGCGCTACACTGTCGCTTTCTCGTGGGAAAAACAAACAAACAAACAGAAAGATTACCTAGCTATAATGACCAGTAAATTAGCGTATAAATCACATTGTAAACGAATTTGAATTGTACAAAAGATTGTTTGCATTTATAGTATTGAAATTGGTAAATTAAACACAGAATTCTTCTTCTTTCTTCATTGCCCGCTTTTCATTGAGGGTTGCGGGGGCAGCAGCTCGAGATTAAGCCGCCACACCTCACGGTCTTCCATCACTTCCATCATTTCGCTTGGGCGAAGTCCCAAGCGATTCCATGCAAGATCCTTAATGTAATCGGTCCATCTAGTTCTAGGTCGTCCAACTGGTCTTCTCCCATTTGCTTTGGCAAGTAAAGATTGTTTGGGGAGTCTTTCCTGAGGCATTCTGCTTACATGGCCAAACCATCTTAGCTGAGATATTTCAATTCGGAGAAGTAACGGCTCGATGTTAAGAGATTTTCGAATCTCAGAGCTTCAAACACAGAATTAATTGTCAAAATTAATGGAGCTTAACTTCGACAGGTAAAGTGTTCCTTTACGTGACTTAATTAGCTCCACAGAGTTCTGGTTCGGGCCTAAAATCTTGGTCCGTTTACAACTCTGACACAGGATATCAGCAAACAATGCAGCAAACTAAATTCACGATTGGATTGAAATGCAGAATTTAAAAACGAAAATATTGCTATCTGCTCTGGTCTACTCTTGCTATTTACTCATTTTTTTTATCATAAGCATATCATGAAATTTAAAGTTAAGGCTCAGATATATGCTCAGCGGTTTTCAAGTTTAATGCTCAAGTTAGGTATAACTGCATAAGCACATGCCCCGCTTATTCTGGCATGCTACAGTAAAACAGCCATCAAACACAAGATCAAATGTTTGTAAAAATGCTCGTAAAGTACAATTCCAATAATGACTGATTGGTTTATGATTGCTTCTGTGAAGCTAGTGGCTGTTCAAATGTCATATGACGGCCTCTGGGGGGGGGGGGGGGGGGGGTAGCAAAGCGTTAGATAAAGAATGGGCTATAACGTAAAAATACCGTCATATAAGGGGGGAAGGGTCAGATTTGCAGAAGAAAGTGTCACATGATAATTGATTAGCCCCTTTGGTGAATCGCTACAAAATAAATGAAAGAAATCTAGCTGGCAAATTTGAGTATTTTGTAGTGTTTGTTTAAGTGTTTAAGAGCGAAAAGATGACTGGGTATTATATGCTAAGCATACTTGATACTGTTAAAGGCCAATGTTAGACCTTAAAATACCCTTTTAGCAATGGCGTTAGATACTACCACGATAATTATGCGCAACCGCGGAGTCAGTGGGGGCTCTGTCTTGGTCCTGAACTTTTCAGTGGGGGCTCATATGCACAACCCGTAGTGTCAGCGGGAGCCCAACCTTAAAATACCCTTTTAGCAATGGCGTTAGATACTACCACGATAATTATGCGCAACCGCGGAGTCAGTGGGGGCTCTGTCTTGGTCCTGAACTTTTCAGTGGGGGCTCATATGCACAACCCGTGGTGTCAGCGGGAGCCCATATGCAGAGCCTGCGGAGTCAGCGGGGGGCCATCCTTAGCAAGTCCTCCCACTCACGAAAGAAGACCTATTTGTTTGCAGAAAACCTTTTTTTTGCTTGCAGAAAAGAAGACCTATTTGTTTGCAGAAAATCTTTTTTGAGTTAGAGCGTTGCTCCAATATTATAATAATATCTGCACGCTGCTTGTAGAGCAGCGATCGCTGTTCACTTTTCAGTGTGATCTTGATGGTCCCCCTGAAGTCCATGGGCCCCGGGGTCATTGTCCCCCCTGCCCCACCTCTCGGAGGCCCTGGTTCTACCATGGCTGGCGCAACTGCTGTTAAAAAACTCATCGGATTTGGGCGAATTGAAAAAAATGACTCCAAAAGTGATTGGTAGTCCTCCCCGTGGGGCCGTTTTTGAGCTTCACATTGTAAGTTGCGGGGAAAACTTGAACATAGAGTGGAAAACCTGTGAATCTTAATTTTAAAGCCTTTGTTTAGACTCTGAGAATCGGGCCAGATACTACCATTTTAGTGGAATTCGATCTGCAGTACTCGCTGTCTCGTTCAGCCAATTGATTGGTCGGTCGTGTAGCAACAAGCAAGCAGAAGCAGACCTCAGAAGCAGTTAACTTACTACAGTACTAAACTCTAGCGAGAATCGTGTTCAAAAAAAAAATGTGATTACTACAAAAATATTTCGAAAATGGGGCTAGCTCGCTTTATGAATACGTGAACCGTAACCAACTTGAACCTTACTTTATTTTTTATTCATCAGCATTCGTCCATTTGATGCAAAACTGCCTCACTTCAATTGTTTGAATGACGTCATTTCTGAAATGTTTATATTTATACACAATTTTTTCAAACAATTATTTCAACTAGCCGATACAACACAGTTCCGTAAAGAAGTGATAACTAGTTAGTCATGCGCGATAACAAAACATTTACCCTTGAATAAAATTACTTTCGGCGGATGAAGTCATTAAGAAACTGAAGGTTGATGAGCGTTTAACTTTAAAAGCAGTTACTTATTTTCTATAAGAACAATTTTATAAGAACACGAGCCTCATTTTTGCTTAAATTAAGAACTAATTAGTGTAAGAACAATGCCAGCCTCAGCATCAAAAAATAATTAAAAACATTGGCCGGTACATTGCTTATTTGAAAAAAGCAGCAGAGTTTTTGTGACCATTTTTGTATTGCGTTTGTTCTACTCAAATCTTTTATTATGCTCACTGTAATACGCCGAAGCGTGTAACGAGTTTGCGGAGCCCGATTCCGCGTCATTGCGCCCGAGCAACACAGCTCCTTTCGAAGAAATGTTGCAGCGGTGACGAGCCGTTGGCAAAGATTAGATCGGTCGGAGATCCCGCTCTAGAGACTGATGCGTTACCACTCGACCAATAGCCTTTGTTGATTTTTTTAATAGTATCGTGTTTTATCGCATAACAAAAAACTACCGGCACTTTTAAACAAAAAAGAATGAACTTGTGTTACTTTGTTCTCCAAATACCGTTTAGAACAAACTAGGTTAAAAATTTGCGAAAAATTAAGAATTGCTGGCCTCAACCCAAAATTTACTGGTTTTTGTCAAAAAGTGTACTTCGATTTAACTGATCAGCATGTTTCATATGCAGTAGTGGATAGACATTAGACATTTTAGTACTGAATTAGTAGAATTTGATTCTGTTTTGGGTCATAGCCTCACTACTGAAAGTTTGTTAGTTTTAACTATTAAAAAGAATAGTGCAAATTTCTCCTTTTGAAAGTGAAGAGGTAGATGTGGACTAGTGGTAGCTTGACTTATAAATTACTCGGCCTGTTTCGTAGCCTCCCTGACCACAGGGCCGCTTTAAAAAGAATGTTTTAGGAATTTTTCCTCCTCCTGCAAAAGTCCTTCTTCGTGAAAACAATAAAAAAATCATTGTTTTAAAGATGCAAAAAAGTTCAGCAATGATGCAAATGCTGTTTTATAGAAAATTGATGTGGCAGCATTATATTTCGAGAAGTCAGAAAAACTACGGTATACAGAAGTTATTTTAAATTTATTTTCGATTTTTGAACAGCTCACGTTGACGAGTCATGTTTCGCCGAAGTTTCGTTTATATGGTGGCCTGCGACAGGGGCGTATTTAGGGGGGACAATTGGGCCATGCTCCCCTTTGGGTTGCCAGGATAGTATAATTAGCATAGAATAGTATGCAAAATTGCGGCATGCTCCCCCCCTTTGTAACTTGGGCAGAGGGTTTGAGCACAGAAACGGTGGGCGAAAACCTTTATTTTTGGCCTCCACCTAATTTTGGGCCGAAAACCCGGACTAAATTTGAGGGAAGACCTTTTCTTTTTTTTTTTGGTCTTCACCTAAATTTGGGCAGGAAACCGAACTTGGTTTTGGGCTGGAAATTTTTCAATCTGGTCTTTATTATTCTCAAATTTTTTGAATTTCCTGCCCCCTCCCCCCCACCCCCTTTCGAAAATCCTGCGTACGCTACTGCCTGGCATACCACTTGTGCTATCTTCTAATTTAGCTAGTGATGAAATCAAGAAAGCCATCGATACTACCATGTTGAAATATTCCAAAACAGAGTTTCAAATAGATAAGCCAGAACTACCAAAAGTGTATAAAGACAGTAGCCTATTCTGCATGGATTCATCAATAATTGATCATTGCTATATTATTTTTTGATCTAATTGGAATTGAATCAACGTCTTTAAAGAGATACTGCTCAAAATCAGTTTTATTGAAGAATTGAAAACTTCTTGAGGTACCAGTAATAAAGAGGTGCCCCAAATCTTTTTCCTCAATTTCCTTTATTCACAAACCTACAATTTAACCTGTTTAGCTCCGTACCATTGGTAATCCTGCATTTTGCAGTTTTGTGACATCAAAAATGGCATAATTTTGCAAAAATTCTCGAAACTTAAGAAACACAATTGCCAACTGGTAGCAGTGAGTAGCCTATAACCAAATCTAAAAACGCGGCTGCTGCTCTTGGAACCAGTACTGATCTATAATACGCCTTTTGTGATGTCACGAAATTGCAAAATGCTGGGTTGCCAATGGTAAAGAGTCAAACGGATGAAAACATATTTTTGCATATAAGGGGAATTGTGGAAAAAGGTTTGGGGCACCTCTTTATTACCTCATGTATTTCTCATTTCTTCAATAAAACCGATTTCGAGCAGTTATCTCTTTAAGAATGGATTGAGTAGAAATTTACTGGAAAGAAGATTCTTCTTTTCAACAAATCAACCATATTGTTTCAGGATTGGAAGTTACCAATGATGCAGCTAAGCACTCAGTTAAATTTGGCAGTGACCATAGGTGGGCACAAACCGCTAATCCGCTATTCCGCTAATTAGCGAAGCTAACAGTTTCATTAGCGGATTAGCGGTTCCGCTAACGTTCAAAAATGTTAACGGACTGGTTATCGAAGCTAATTTTTTTTAGCCAATCCGCTAATCCGCTAGAAAAAAATAGTTGCAACCGTGGTTTCAATAAAGCAAAGTCTAAAATTTACCACATTTAGCCGTTTTTGCTTGGCAAATAAATATCTACTTCAAGTATACGGTGTAAGGCATTTTTAGATCAATAATTATTGCCGCAAACATCGTGCTTCGATATGATAATGCTTTTCTCGAGTTGTTTTATCACTCCAGTCTATGACATCATAATGCTCGCCTTGCGCAATCACGAGCCAATACGAGGTCAAAATTTTGAAACCAGCATTTCGAAAAAGTACGATTAATTGTTCATGTCATGTCGAACTTCAGTTAGTTTGTGTTGGCCAGCGGGCTGTCGTCCCGGATGGATTATCAATTTAGCACCAAGCTCTTTCATTTTTTATGCAAAGCGAGCATAATGCAGCATACTTTAGAAAGAGATAGCAGGATGATTAAAATATTGTATCTGGAAGCAAAGGTGCAGTTAAAGCCAGCTACAGTACGTTGCCGGATTGCCTTGGTTTTTGAGGCCGAACAGTAGGCTATGCCCGTTGTGGTTACTGCTTAGCAGTCTGACTGAAGAGTGCAATAAAGTGGTTGGGCAAACGCATTTTTCATAGGAACAAACCATGTAAATTGAATCTAAACTCTTGAACTATTAAAAAGGCTTACAGGTGAACATCGCCTATAACCAGGGCTGCCATCTATATGAACCCCAAAATAAGGACAACAGGGAAAATTATTTATAGATTGGTTTGGTTTAGTTCAGGGGTTCATAACCTTATTATCACCGTGGCTCTTTTTAATTTGAAAATAATTTTCCGTGGCCTTTGACCACAAACTTTTAAATGATCTCAAAAAAAAAATTCGAAGCGTCTAAGTCCACGATACTTTGCCACTTTTCAGGCGATATCTGAAATATTCTTCATGGTCTTGTTTCGATTTTATGCGAAGTTTCAAACGTTTAAAAAAAAAAAAGAAGAAAAGGTCATCTTATACAGTCTACAAGTTATTTCTTGCTAATTATTCAAATTGATCAATCTAATAGTGCCCGGTGTGAGAACCTCTACCCTAAAATAAAACAAAAATAAGAACATTTCTTAGAAATAAGGAGTAAGGACTAAAATATTTTCTAAGACACAGACCATCAAAATAAGATCAAATGTTAGAATTATGGCAGCCCTGTTTATAGCACAATCACGTTTAGTTTATAAAGGATTATAACAAAGGCAGTGCTGCCGTCGAAGATAGGCTCAGCCTACTTGCTTTATCCGTTGTTTTTCAGGATGCATGAGATCAGGTGTAGTCCCTAGCCCCAAGTAGGCCTACAGTCAGTATAAATTGTGTCTGCTAAAATTGATAAAAAAGCTACTAAATTTGAAAGTGGCAGAAAATGCAATAAATTTCTTGACAATTTCTGATTTACTGCAAACCTGAAGCCTACCCACTTGCTACTGGATAGATCCTTCACACTAACTTGTGGCGCAGAGATAAAAATAAACCACCCTCTTTCTCTTAGCCAAGTGACCTGAGAAACTTAACCCAAAGCTGGAAGCGTTCAAACGTGTTTTAGACGTGATCTTTAAGTAAGAGAGGGATTGAAGGTGCTGGGCAATTTAATTCTTTAACTGGCTTCCAAATCTCGGCACATGAATTCTTCCAAATGGCTCTAAAAAAACAAGCAAATTTTTATCCAAATAACGTTAACATTCCTATTTTTCCCGAAAAATCACAAAAACAGGACGCTTTTGATGCACTTGTGTTGCGCTATAGTCTGTTTAGCACACTGTCCCATTGAAGCATTTTTAGAATAAAAAATCTTTTGGTTCAATCTTCCTCCTTTCCCAGCAAAATTCTAGTTAAGCGCCTGCCACTGTTTACTGTTTAAAACAGTGGTTCTCAACCTTTTTTGGTTACAGAGCCGAATTTTCAACCTTGAGTTTGCTAGGAGCGGCATGCATTTAATCCAATTTTTTAAGTGAAAACTAAACCTAAAAAAAGTTGTTTGCCGCTTCGTTGGGATATTTTTCGGCCGAATTTAGGTGAAGAATGAAGACCATAAAAGAAAAAAAAAAGTTTTCCGCCAATTCGTTGTGTCATTTTTCGGTCAATTTTAAACGACGACAAAAGAAATAAAAAAGAAGTGTTCGTCATTTTGTAGCGCCGATTTTCGGCCCAAATTTGAAATTGACTTGGGATAATTTTCATGGAGTTTGTGAGAGCCACAGGAAGGGCAGTTGGGAACCGCATGCGGCTTCAAGATCTGCGGTTGAGAGTCATGGGTTTAGAACCCATCCTCTTACTTGTTTAAGACAGCAGCACTGATCATAAGCTACATAACGGACAAAATTTTCAAGTCTTGATGGTTTAGAACTCTGGATAGCAGTGGATCAACTATGTATAAAATAAAGTAATTTTTTTTGGCAGAATTGATTATATGTATAACTGTATGTAGTTATGCTGTAAATGGACAAATCTACAATCATTAGCACTGATTCTGATGACTCCCAGGCCGAAGAACAACCGACCACCAGTGGATTATCACAACGGCCAGATCAATCACAAGCACTGGGCGCCACTGCTACTGTTATCGATGCGGATATCAATGCACAACATCCATGGCCACACTTGAAAAAGTACTTTACGTTGAAGGCTGTAAACAAAGATAAAACGCAATTACAGTTTGCATGCATTTTGTGTAAACCTAAAGAAACTGTTATAAAAGCGCATGCATCCAGTCTCTTCAACCTGAAATCCCACATCAAGAAAAAACATTCGACTCGAGCAAAGCAATTTGAAGAAACAATAAAGGCGGGATCTAGTAGAGGTAAACATTTAAATAAAATCTGTTCTCAGACAGATGAACCTCCACCGAAGAAGACTCAAGTACAGTTAACCGTTAGTGAAACTTTAACAAGTCGCCGTGGCTCTTTTTGTCGAAATGCGGGAAGTCAGAAACAAGTAGATACAAAAATCGTGGATTTTTTTGTATGCAACATGAATACCTTCAATGTAGTGGAGTCCTCTTCTTTCTTCGAATTAGTGAAAACACTAAACCCTAAAACAAGTGTGATATCTCGCCGCACTCTGGGGAGAAGGGTGAGCAAACGGTATGATGAACTACAAAGTTATCTCGTCAGGCAAGTTTGTTGAATTTTTAACTGTTATTTAAGTTTCATGGATGTAAGTTCATATTTTATGGTTTTTGATGAGGTCCAGTACGTTTTTTCCTGTTTTCAAGAAGTTTTGGGTCTGCATTCAAAAAATTTTTCTATGGAAAAAGACGAATCTCGTACAACTATAGCATAGAATATAAATTATATTTCTACATAATGGCGTCATCTCGCAAGTCGCAATACATTCTGAATAATGAGCGAAAAAGCTTGTATACTGCCATGTCAAATTTGATTGAACTGCCCTACCACCGTTACATTATGTGCTTGAGGTATAAGTTCTTTAAAGACTAATTATCTTAACTGACACACGTTGCAACAAATCAAATAGAGTATACAGTATATGTTATATAGCTTGTAGGTTACTGTCGTTGTCTGTCGGTAAATATGATATCCTAATGCTATAGCAAGATATTATACTATAGAGTGTCCCAGGAATCGCACATCATATATATAGATTGTTATGAAATACTGTACATACCATTATGAATAACAATGTTATTAATGCTAATCAAAGTAATCATATTAGTTGCTCTGATTGTTCATTCTATGCATTGATAGATGCATCAACCGGTATAGTTTAGTAACATAATGCATGACTTCTGGACACCCTGTATAGTAGCACGCCACTAAACAGTACCCAAAAATTAGTTATTCATTTTAGTTTGTTGTAACGATCATTGTAAGAGGCGACCAACCAGCCAGCAATTGTGGCCAACTCTGTGATGATTGGGTGCCCACTGGCCACCTTTACGAGGTGGAAATTGCCACCTTTCATGTTTCAATGGCGTTTCATGGCGCATTGACACAATGCTTCATCCAGTAGACAAAGACCTCCAAAGATAAGATTCGTGTCAAATTTCATGGTTAGAATGTCAGTTAGACATAAAAATTGTGTACTTTTTCTTAATCCTAATTCCCAATGCTGTAATTTGCAGAGTTTTGGAACAAGTGCCTTGGGTTTCCACAACGGCAGATTGTTGGACTGCTCATCATAAATCATACTTAGGAATGACGGTCCATTGGCTTGACTTAAAAACACGATCAAGAAAGCACGCTGTTCTTGCTTGTTGTCGCATTAAAGGGCACCACACGTATGATGTTTTGGCAGAGACGATATCCAGTGTCCATTGCAAGTTTAACCTGTTGCAAGACAAAGTGACCAGAACTACCACTGATAACGCTAAGAACTTTGCAAAAGCATTTATTCAATTCAGCAATGCAGCAGACGTTTTGCCAGACATTGTTGAGCCGATTGTGGATGAAGATTTGATCGTTGACGCGGAAGAGGATGCCAGTGGTGAAGAAAACTGTTTGGAGTATATTTCTATTGAGTCTGTGGTCGAGGACTCTTTCGAGAATATCACTGCAGATGACACGTACGAATTGCCTGTTCACACGAGATGTGCAGCGCATACGTTTAACTTAGTCGCTACTGTAGATGCTGACAACGCCCTTGATGATGGCCTATTCAAAAGTATGTACAGAAAAGCAATGGCCAAAGCACAGGCATTGTGGAATCACCAAAACCGTAGTACCGTAGCGGCAGATTTAATTTTAAATGAAATGAAAAGGAGGCTTGTGGTGCCTTCCAGCACAAAATGGAATTCCACGTACGACTCTATTGTTATTCTGAACGAGCTTTTGCAAAAAAACAGGGGATGTGTTCACAAGGTTATGAGCCTACTAAAATTGCACCTTTTCTCGAAATCCGAGATTAAACTACTAAAAGAGTACGCTTTGGTAATGTCGAGCTTGGCTAAAGCTTTGGAAAAAATTCAAGGGGAAAATTAAGCGTATTTCGAATCATTGTTGCCGATTGTAACAGCCACCGAGATAAAGTTAAAAGAAGTAAAATCTAAAGACCTTGCTTATTGTAGCCCACTCGTAGATGCCCTTTTGGCTGGCATTAGGAAAAGGTTTGGGAAGCTTTTAGATGACGAACATTGCCTACTTGCTGCCGCGTTTCACCTCAAATTTCGGTTGTTTTGGATCGAAAAAGAGGACTTTGGCCTGTTTTTAAGAGTCAAACAGGCTATGATTTCAGCCGTTGAGAAGGGAGTAAGGAACCAACTGAGACAGGAGCAAACAAGCGATGAAAAAAACACGAGCAGCGAAAATGAAGAGGACGATTTTTTCGGCGCCATCACCCAACACGCTGAGGCCGTCGCAAACCTTCAAACAGCAACTCACAAAGCAAAAGATATTGTAAAGAAATGGCTTGACGCCTATTCTCATGATTCATTTGACGATGCAGTTTTCTTTAATGAAAAAGTGCTGATTGACTTGTTCATAAAATACAACACTGCAATACCTTCAAGCGCTGCAGTTGAACGGTTATTTTGTTTAGCAAAAGACGTTTTGCGAGCGAAAAGATCAACGCTATCTGATCAAAACTTTAAAAAGTTACTTTTTATGAAAGGAAACCAACTTCTTCTTGCTGATATGGAAGCAGAAAAGCAGTGATTTAATGATGAGGATTGCTACACAAGAACGCTTTTTTTCTGCTGAAATTATATTTTAATGCTTTTTTTTTTGCTAAATTGTATTTTTTGCTTTTTAAAAGTAGTATATTTAAATATTTTTAGCATTGATTTTGTACTTCTGTATTTTAGCATAAGGTTAGATGAAAATAATTTTTCTCACTTTCACTCTCAAGCTTCAATACTGTACGAGCATCAAATTAAAATTTCAGAAATACGCCTAATTCAGTTCTCATATAAGCCGGGTAGACTGCTGATACTTCTTGAGGCCCAGCTAGGACGTCTGAGATAGCCCAGTAGATCGAGTATTTGCCTCTGAACAAGAATAGAACTGGTGTGATCCGAGTCGGCTCAAACCCAAAGGTTTTAACATTGGCATTCGCAGCTTCCCTGCTTGCCGCTAGGCATAAACGATAGTGTAGAATTTTACAATGGGTGTGAAAAGGGCGGAAGCTCGATTGCAAGACATCAAAGGCCATTGTTACCTTATTAAGGCAACGTTGGTTTTCGGAGACTAACAGTACATTCTTTGGCGAAATTGCATGAACACAAATTTTTGAAACGAAACTCATAAAAAGATGGGAAAATCACTAAAAATCTTATTGTATATGTTTATTTTTTTTAAAACAACACTTACTGTTGCTTCAAAAAAGCATGATAAAATCCCTTTAAGATCCTGTGTGTGGTTTTATTGTATTGCTAAGCATGCTTTTTTTGTATATTGTATATATAGTACTAGAGTAGTTATACAAAACTCCCATTTTTATTATTTTTAAAGTTATTGAGAAGCGACAAGCAGAGCTTGGCCAGGAAAAAACTTAATTCCCCACTACTGTTGAAAAAAATTCAGTAGACTACCGTTTGTTGTATTTTTTTCAGGAATATTTTCAAGAAAACAGTACTGTTGTGAGAAGCTGAAATAAAAAATTAAGGGATAAAGCTTCAGACTTCTCTTTTGATTATTTGTTTTAATTATACGAGGTAGAAGTGCTTATTTTGGTGATGTGCTTATTTCAGTCCTGTGCTTATTTCAGTAATATGCTAATTCGGGCACGAGCCCAAAACCGTGACAATATTTTCCTATTGAATAAACTTGAAATTTGGAAATTTTGGAGGTGCTATATGTCTAGATTTGGCTGATCAAATGAAAAATGCGATATTAAAATGATTGGTACAAGTTACGAAATTGATTTTTTGTTTTTTCCGTCTCGTATTGTACTTTTATGGTTAATTAGCGGATTAGCGAATTAGCGTTAGCTTCCGCTAACAAAAAATTCGTGATAGCGGATTAGCGTTAGCGAAGCTAATCTTTTTGATTAGCGGAATAGCTGTTATCGGAGCTAATTTTTACGTTAGCTGTGCCCACCTATGGCAGTGACTATAATTTAAAATTTTAACAACCAATGATCAACAACGACAAAGCATACTTTAGGTTATAGACAGGGCATGGTATGGGATGGAATGGAAGACGATTTTTCCATATTCCATACTGACAATTTTCTTCCATTCCATTTCCATTCCATACTAAAAATCTTCCATTCCATTCCATATTAAAATTTTCTTCCATATTCCATTCCATACTTCCATACCAAAAAAATTTTAGAATGGAAGCAATGCAACGTATATTTTGTTGCTTTGCACCTTTGCAGTATTGTAAGCAACCGCTGGTGAAGGTGCGCCAACAATACTAAGATGCAACGACCGGCATCTGGTATGCATATTGCACATGGTTTAATGCATAGGCATAGCCTGGATTTTGGACTGGGGTGAGGGCTAAACCGCAAATTACATGCAATGACGTCATCAGATGTTTTGGAAAAAAAGGACTTATTATGGAACAAATAATGAAAGATCAAAAACTGGGGGTCTGATTTGGCTCGTAACCAGGATTTGCTAAAAGGGAAGGACTAAAACAGCAAGTTAAAATTTTTTCTATCCTATCAAAATTGGGAGACGTGGTGAGCAAATTAGTGCAACTCAAACATGTCACAGACGAGGCATGGGAGCGGAGCCACCATCCGCCGGAGGCTATGGGAGTCTGGGACGAAGCACCCAGCCGCTGGGCGATTTTTTGTAATTTTTGGGAAAGAAATGACTATTTTAAAGCAATGTGAATCACATTTTGCACGTTTTCAGAGTCATTTGAAAGAACAAAATTTTTGAGATTTGAAAGCCAGTTGAACAAATGACTCCCTTTACTTCAGGTCAAGTCCAAAACACGTTTAAAATCTAGCATTTTGGGGTTAAATTTTGTGACTTGGCCCAAGTTAGGGAAATCAAGGTACGTTGCTTTCTGCAAAATTTTTATCATTAAATGATGCTCTCGAAGATTTACCTTTGAAGACTTTTGTTTTGTCATGAAAATAACTAGTTTTAGGAATATAGGCTATGTACAATTAGTAGGAGCCCAGGCACCCTTGATTCAAATGAAATAATTTGTTCAATAAGCATTTCCCCTAGCTAGGTTTTTTCAAAAGCATTTTGTCGCAAGAAAACTGACGAGATGGAGGGGGATTGTTACTTAAAGTTGGTTATTTATAGTCATTTAAAGTTGGTACATTAGATGCAATAAATGGTTACTAATCATGTTATTGCAATATAAAAGTTAGCTGGGGGCCTAAAACATATTATTGCATAAACAAGTTAGATTAGGGCCTGAGATTGCACTTTTTAGAACAAAAACACTTAATTTCTTCCCGCTTGTACATTTAAATTGGTTAGTAAAAATTTAAATCGAGAGGCCTGGGCCCCCTGGTTGTCAATATTAATATTAAGTTATTGCTAAATGCCGTTGTATGCATGTACTGTTGCACTCGAAAAATGCTACAAGAAACTGAATAAATACGCTTTGTGTCATCATTTTATTATTGGTTGCTTTTTAATTGAGGGGAAGGCAGGGGTCCCGGGCCCCCAGGCTATGCCTATGGTTTAATGATTAGCGTACTAGTTTGCTCTCACATCAACTAGAACATTTACCCTAGTAGAAATACCAAGCTTTAACACCAAAAAGAATATTACTATAAGCTTAAAAACTAAAAATATAAATAAAATTAAGCTGAAACTGGAATGAAATAGCAAACACGAGTTTTCGTGACGATGTAAGAAAACAAAATATACGACTGGGCAAATTGTCATTCTCAAAATAAAGAAAAAACAAGTCAAACCTATCAAGGTTGTCAAGTGTAACATCAATGCTGCAATTAAATTACAATGTACCTACAATGATGCAATACCTACACTGTTTGCACAATGTACACTACCAAAGTACCGCGATTTGTCGACAAATAATATGCGTAGATATTGAAGTTGAATACTTCTGTGACAATATTATCATCACTACCCGAAATCGGTAAGTATTTTTCTGTGAATACAATGCACAAAATCTAGTATGGAAATGGTATGGAAGTATGGAAGATTGTCTTCCATTCCATTCTTGAAATCTTCCATTCCATTCCATTCTGGCATCTTCCATATTCCATACCGAAATTTCCGTTCCATTCCATTCCATACCATGCCCTGGTTATAGAACAAACACGCATGACTTTTACTAACACATCAAAACAATTCTTTTTAAAAATATTTAATTTTTGTTTCTAATAGAAACTTTTGAAATTTGCTGAACTTTAGTAACTGCGTTTTGTTCTTATATAATAATCTGCAAATATTGGTTTGAATTGTGCTTTTTTGTTAATCATTTCTTTCGTTCTAAGTCATTAGTGACAAACCAAAGTTCTTCTAGTTAATGGGCAGCTGGACTTTGAAGACCATGAAATGGTCTTTCGCTGCCTAGTTTATACTGCATGGTTGCCTAGAACTGTTGCATTACAACTATGTTTTGTGCTATGTATTAATGGCGGCTTTGTTTCGTAAACAAACAAGCTTGAGTGATTGATTGATTGATTTAGCATCGTAACTGTAACCTTTTTGATTGCCGTTGCTTAACCTTTTTGATTTTTTTGATAGCTTTCCCAGACCTTTAAACTTAGGGAGCGAATAACACAAAGCTGTTAAAAAAAAAAGGTAACATGCAAACGAAGTAAGTATTTTTAGTAAATACTGTAGTTGTTTGACTTTACACATTACACCTAGGGTTCTGGAATGCATAGAGCGCAGAAAATTGATATGAGTTTTGAGTGTGAAGTCATCGGAAAGTAAGACTCTGCATTTTTGTTTTTGAATTTTGCTTGTGTAAGTATCTTTTTTGTACGGAGGCAGGCATTGTCTTGATTTTGTTATTGAACTTTGCACAAATCAATAGAACTATTCATACATGTGCTTATATAAACATTTCCTGAAAAATACTGCATTGGGCTAGTTGAGGGTGTATATAGGTTTGATATTCAGGTTAAGTGTGTCAAATATTTCTGGTCAGGATATGTAAGTTACGAAATCCATGAAATTAATCCGAAGCAAAAGATTACTGACAAAATATTTGTTTTAACGAGGTTTTATTTAATGTTTATAAAACCGAATTGGTCTATGGTTATTATTATTTATACTTTTCAAGTGAATCACATGCATACTGCTTGAAAGTCGCCGCAATTTTAAAGATCGCGCTGCGCTGTAAAGTGAAAATTACGAAAAACTACTAAAAACGAGAACAAAGCAGAGTTGTAAAATTTTGATTGATATCTATAAATACATTTTCTAGGCAATTATCTTGGAAAGCCGTTAACCACATCTGTTTAAGTTGTGACAATGACAAACCTCGAAAGCGATGTGTTATATGGATCTGACTATCATCAACAATCATAAACTCGGCTTAGCGCAATTAGCATGTTTATATGTCGACTTTTCGGAACTGTTTCTTGGTTCTGGGGCCTGGCTTTAGCTGAGTCACACACAAAAAAGGTTTCTAATTACGTCTCAACGGTTTTCATTTTGGAACTACCACAGCTGGGCCAGTTGCAGTTCCAAAATTTCTTACCGTTTTGCTATTGACTCGCTAGCAACGTGACCACTGTAACGCATTGAGTGAGTGGACCATTCGGTGAAATCGTGGTTTGTGCATTTGAGCACGCGCTTATGAGAATTCCCTTAGCTGTGTGTACGACATGCATGACCGAGTTCTTGAAATGTGAATGTAAACTCGCGAAAAAATGCCTACAAAAGAACTAATTTTCGGAACCAGGAACCAGTTCCGAAAAAAAGACATGTAAACAGGTTACATCTTTAATTGAGTCAAGTTCTTTAGTTGTTGTTGTTGTTGTAGCGCATATTTATCCTCCTGTCACCGGACAGCGTCAGACGCTAACTTATTGGACGATCCGCACACTTTTCACTACAACAATTACTTCGTGATTGGAGGAATCCGCACCTGCTTAGGAGTTTCCGATGATACAATGCTCCTGTGGATTTCTTCGAATTCTTGTCCACTGAATTTGCTGCTTATTCGAAGCCACCAAGCAGAGAATATCATCGTAAAGTGTCTTATCCAAGGACGCAACAACATGACCAGGGTTCGGGTTGAACCCACACCATTCGATCAGGGTCGTCGTAAAAACGACGCCTGTACCCATTCGGCCACGCTGCCAACTAAGTTAAGTTAGATACTAAGTTAAGTTAGATACTTTCGCAAAGTCCCCGGATATTACATGCGGTGTCACATTCTAGTATTCAATTTAAGATTTGCGAATTGAAGAATTTGTAAAAGGGCATTTAGGTTGAAATAGTTTTTGCTTGTTTTTTTTTCAAAAAGTTTTGACAGATCTGAAGACTTCACCAAATCTGAGCTTTCTAGTACCTTCCGCTTTGGGAACTCTATCAAATTTCTAACAGGAGAGTGTGGGGCACCTTACCCTTCACAAGATATGAGAATTTACATTTCCCTTTACAAGCTTTGCCAGGGTTACCAACTACAAGTAAAATTACAAAAAGTTACTGCAAGTTTGTTATTCTTAATAAGTATTTTTGGCAGAATTTTTGTCAAATTAAAATAAAGAGTCAGAATTCTAAATTATCTGCTTTTCAAGTAAATTCAAACCAAATTTCTAAAAGTAATCGTCTGTCCACAATATACTGGTAAAATAACAACACTGAAATATGAAGAAAAGTAGCTCTGAATCGCAATGTCTTGAAATCGGCCAGACGTAGAAAGCTCAAATTTGGTAAGAATGCATTATAGGGTTTTCCCAACATGTTGGTCAAGTGTGCAAAACCAGAGGTAGAGTCCTCGAGGACGTTCTTGGCCTCGAGGACACATTTTGAAGTCCTTGATTTTGGCCTTGAAGCCTCACGTGCTCGAAAATTGCCCTGTCCTCGGCTCCAGGACAGCACTATTGTTTAAGTTGTTGAAAGTTCGTGGAGCGCCTGAAAAATTTTTTGGAAAACGTTTTTGTCCGGAGATCGCCTGAAAAATTTTTGTGAAGACTTTTTTTGGAGAGCACTTGAGCCTGTGTCCTTGACCTTTGTCCTTGGCCTCAAGCATTTCTGTCCTTGGCCTCGAGAGGGTCTGTCCTCGGTAGGGCTGTTTTTGTCCTTGGCCTCGGATTTTTTTATTGTCCTTGGCCTTGGCCTCGAGCCTTGTGTCCTCGACTGACTCCACCTCTGTGAAAAACTTAACTTAAATGCCCCTTTAAAGTAAATTATAAAATTTTCTGCTAAATCAGTAGCAACTAGGTTCGCCTGCTCGCAGTGGCGTAGCAGCCACTTGGCGATTGTGGCTCTGCACCAGCGTTAGCAGGCTGCAAGGGGGCGGCAAAATGAGGCTTTGCAGTGCACGCAGCAAGCAAAACTAAAAAAAAAGGAAAACGAGAAAATGATTTACAAACAGGCAGCTGGCACATATTAACAACCTTAAAGTTTGAGTTGCTTTTTGTTTGGTGTTGGATAGCAGTGCTGTACTCCATCTGTTGTTCAATTCATAGTACCATTTATATTGTCATAAATTTGTTGTTATAACCAACGACTCATTTTCTCTGTCTCAGCAGCCAGCACTCCACAGTCGTTTCTGCTGTCAGATCTCCGGTGCATTACAGCTTCAATGTTGATGTACTTTATTTTTAGGTTTAGCGACCATGCATTGTCACTGCTTTTTGTGTGTGACTAGTGATACTTGAAATTATGCATGTTTCAGCGTATATCGTTTTGTCGCTGTTTCCTTTTTCTGTTTTGGTAGTGCGCTTTTTTGTCTTAAACGTTGCTCTGGTGAGCCAGAAATAAAAAATCACTGCAGAGGTGGGCACTTGCGCCGCAACTATTTTGCTTGCGATAGATCTTGTACTACTGTTACAGACGCCCTCTTCTGTAACTATAGCGTAAAGGTAAGTTTTTAGGTTGCGCCAGCGATTCGAGACTGGAGCCGTCACCGTCCGTGCTGTTTTCCCAAATTGAAGTTAAATTCCAGCAGATAGAGGTTTATTGAGAAAATTATAATAAATTAAAGAGCTACACGGCACGGCACGGCAATAAAATATTTGAAAATTAACCCAGGGAACAAAATAAAAAGTAACGATGCCGTGTGACTAAAACTTACAAAAATAAAACGTCCGCTTGCTTCAAATCCCAAAATGAAATGAAAGACTAAACGCTAGAACTCGGCAAAAAAGCAAAAGAGCTGCGCGTTGTGCCGGAAATTAGGCGTCGAACGAAACGTGCGAAAATTAAAAAACACAATGACGCGCAGACAAACACAGCAAAAATAAGAGCCAAATAAAAGAGGCGAGTTCGAAAATTTAACAGGGCAAATAAAATAGATCGATGCTGTAACAACTACAATTATTTTTAAACGGTTGCGTAGACGCTTCACGCTTGCGCCGCTAGTATTTTAGTAATTTTGAGTGCAATCGCGCAAGCGCAATTCAAATGCGATTAGAAATGATTGTTATTCAACTAAATGTGATTTAAGTTAAGAAAAAATCATTTACGAAGTACATAGGCGTAGCCAGAATTTTTGATTGAAGGGAAGGGTCAAACCGCAATCACACTCCAAAGTTGTAAGTCGGGCTGGGCTTTTCGGGCCTGGTTCGGGCCTAAAGTTGACAAAATTTCAGGTTTAATTCTGGCCTGAGACATGCTTTTTGTCTTAGGTGTACACAAATATAATTAATACGACTTGGCAACATTGCTAAATTTTTAGACGTAATTTAATTTTCCGGTTTTTTCGGACATGATTTGGGCTTCAAATTACTTTTTGGATTCGGGTTCATACTTTCGGGCTCGGGCCTGAACTAGTCGGCCCGTTTAAAACTATGTCACATGCAATAACGTTATTAAAATTTTTCGAAAAGAGGGACTTTTTATGTGACAATTAAGAGACCAGTATCGTAAAACGGAGAATCAGAAGTTGAGGCCATGATTGGCATGTAACCTGGGTTTTGCTAAAGGGAAAGGACTTAAACTAAAACTTAAAAAATTTTCCAAAATTGTCTAAGTTGGGAGACGAGGTGAGCAAACTTGTTTAACCCAAGCGTATCAGAGACTGGGGTCTGAGGGCCGGCCGCTTGAGCAATTTTTTGTATTTTTTGGGGGGGAAAAATTGCTATTTTAATATTTAATTATTTTGGATCATATTTTGCACGTTGTTAGAGCCATTTAAAATATCTAAATTTTTAAGAATTGAAAGCCAATTGAAAAAATCAAGCTGGTGAGTCTTCGCTTTACTTACAGATCAAGTACAAAACACGTTTAAAATCTTGAATTTGGGGGTTGAATTTTGAAAGTGACTTGGCCCAAGTGGAAGAAGTAAGGTACAGTACATTGCCTCCTGCAATATTTTTAGCAGTAAATAATTACTCAAATATTATTTGCTTGGGAGATTTTTGTTTTGTCATGAAAATAATCGGGTTTAGGAGTACATGTCCGACTAGGGGGCCCAGGCTCCCTCAATTACAATTTAATAACTCGTTCAATACGGATTTTGCCTAGCTAATCTTTTTTTTTGTCAAAAGTATTTTGTCGCATAAAAACTGGCGAGGCTGAGGAGGATGATTTTTCGAAATTGGTGCAATAGATGGTTACTAAGTAGTCATGTTGTTGCCATAAGTTCGCAAAATGATTAGATAAGGGACTAAGGTTGCAATTTTTAGGACAAAAACCTTGAATTTCTTTCGGGTTTTACATTTAAAATGGATGGCAAAAATTTGATTTGAAGTGGCCAGGCCACCTGTTTGTCAATGATAATAACTTATTAGTCTGTTGTACTCGTATACAGTTGTATATGCAAAAATGCTAACAGAAACTAAAAAACATAAGGATTTGCTTTTATCATTTTTATCATTGGTGGCATTTCGAATGGAAGGGGGCCAGATCTTTGCCCACCGCCCCCCCCCCCCCAATGGCTACGCCTATGACTAGGTAGTAGGTTCATAAAAACCTCGTCATGGGAAATTCCATTCGTCTATTGCTCGAAAAACTTTAATTGTATTTACAGCCAGGGTCTTCTTTCGCTGAAACGTTTCTCTCTAAAATATTTTTTGCCGATTTTTAAAAAAAGTTTTTTTCCAATCCAGTAATTCAAAAAATGGTTGTACAATCAAATTTTAAACAGAAAAATTATTTCTGTAATTGTCTTTCTAGAATTTCTTTAAACAAAAAACAAGACAATTTTTTAGCGTGCTCCATTCGTTAGAGAGTGATGCTAATTGCTCAAGAAGCACAAAATATGTATTAAAGCTTGTAAAGGAATTCCTTGACGAGAGATTTAAAAAAAACTGTGACTCCGAACTTCGAAGTCGTTCGCTTACCACCATGTGATGACTTTATTAGTAGAGTTTTTTAACACCCCGGTTCGTTTAAGTGCAAGTGTTGAAAGTATTTTTTCGTTAGGATATTAAGACATTCTTCGTCCAAAGAGTTTAAGTAATTAATGCACATTTTCAAATCCGTGGGTTTTTTAAAGGAAATCAATAATCTTTTGTTTACTAATTTGGTAGCGTGCATATAATTTGTTTTGAATATTGGTTTTGTATTGTAGCCTAGCGCAGTTTGAGCAGTGATCGAGTCCATTTGAATTAGAATTTTCAAAACGTCACACTTGTGGTTGCGCTTGCGGCGAATTATTTTTTGGGGGTAGCCGAAACGCTTGCGGCGCAAGATTTTTAGAAAAGTTGTTGCTTGCGCTTGCGGCGCGACTTTTATGACTTGCGCTGCCCACCTCTGACTATCACTATTGTTGTTGTTTTACAGCGTTTGATGTTTTGCAGTGGTTAGCAAAATCATGCTTACTTGATTCGACACCACGTTTATGCTAGTGTCTGAAACTTTATCTTACCATTGGTGTTTCAAATGCGAGCTTTGAGAGGAGTTTCTCAAAGCTCAAAATGACAAAGTTGTATTTACGTTCTACCATTAGTGATGATCGGCTTTCGGTTCTATCGATTCTTTCTATAGAAAGAAACTTCGTTTAAAAACTTGATTTTGAAGATATCATCGCTGATTTTGCTTCGGCGAAAGCTCGAAAAGTTCAATTTTGAGACGGCTATTGATCTTTTATTTGCCTAAAACATTTGCTCACCATTTTGTCTATTATTTTTGGCCTTAACCTTGAGACAGTGAAACTTCTTTCTCAAGCAATACAGAACTTCTGAGACCCGGCACATTATTTGTAATTGTTTTATTGAAAAGATTGTTTGAACGTGAAACTATTTTTGACTTTGCTACAGCCTACTTAGGGCGGCATTTTCAACGAAAGCCAAGAGCGGCAAAATATACTCCTACGCCAGTGCATGTACGCAAGCATGACAGTACGGTACGGTACTTAAGTATGGTACGGTACGCTTTAATTTCTGCTGAAAGTACGGTATGTGTTTTTCATGAAGGTACGTGTACGGTACTGTAACGCTGTTTGAATGTGCGTACTAAACGTGCTAACCTACCGTACTAGGAGGAGGTACCATACTAGCGTACCTATGGAGGTACCATACTAGCGTACCGCATCATACATGAGTTGATCAGCTACAAACTTGGTAAAACATATATCACAACAAAACTTGGTATGAATTTCACAACTTGGTATGAATTTCACAACAAAATATCGAAATTTGAATATTAATGGCTAAATCAGTAAGTTCTTTTGACATTTAGAGGGTATCATACATGAGTTGATCAGCTACAAACTTGGTAAAACATATATCACAACAAAACTTGGTATGAATATCATAACTTGGTATGAATTTCACAACAAAATATCGAAATTTGAATATTAATGGCTAAATCAGTAAGTTCTCTTGACATTTAGAGGGTGTAATGAAGCCGAGTCATCAATATAACATTTATTAATATTCAATTCACAAAATTATGGGCTTTAACAAGCTATAACATAACTACGTCTACAATAAGCAAAATAGCAAAACATATTGTAAAACTCATAGTACGAGTATAATAAACACTGTAACTCAATACTGTAACTTAATACACAGACGATAGGCCTACTGTTCTAGCTATACTGCAAATCTACTGTCCGTTAAACTGCACAGTGGCAACTACTTTTCAAGCAAAATGTTCGCGTTTAACGCAGAGATGAAAATGCAATTAAGATCACGAAATAACAAAAAAGCGTTGCAGGCGTTTTAACGTAATACAAGACTACCAAGTTAAACCATGCACTTTAACACAGAGGGTTTGCTTGGCTTCATAACAGCGAGGTCTTTTCGCAAGTTACATGTCGAATTCGTATCAGTCTCTATGACTGCCATTATATTGTTACTGAGCGACTATAAATAAAATTTGTCTTGTCTTGTTGAATACGCACTACAGAGAAAAACAAGGTCAGAAAAAAAAATTGAACCATTGAAAGGTAAAATTTGACCTGAATTATTGACTTTAATTTTGCATTATTTGCAGTAATTTTAGCGTATGGCTAGAACAGTGCCGTGGCTACGTGGGGAGGGAAGGGGGAAAACCCCCCTAACGACTGCTTGCGCTCCTCATTTGGGTTTACTTAGAGTACTTTTTGAAGCATTACGTAACGACCAGACAACAGACAATAATGGAAAAAGGAGTAATTACGTTCAAACATAATTCTTGTTTGAAGTTTTTTTCAATTCTTTGCAAAATTGCTGGCCACCAACTGCTGTATATAAATGCGATGCAATAATCCGTCTTATTATCACGCCTTTACGGATGTGTCACGGAATAGGGATGTAAGCCTATAGAATCGTTACCGGTACTTCGTTAGTAATTATGACCTGAAACTATTATACGTGAAAACATTTTTTTGAAAGACAATTTTTTTGTTTTCGGAGCACTCAAGATATTTAGGTTGCAGTCAGTTGCGCGATTAGAGGAAGGGGCTAAGGGGGCTTCAGCCCCCTAGCCAAGCTATTTAGAAAATGTAACCCAACAAAACCAGTGTTTAAACGTGTTTTGGACTTGATCTTAAGTATATGGGGGGCTGAAGAGGCTAAGTAATTTAATTCTTTCAATCACTTCTGAATTTTAGCAATTTACTGTAATTATTTGTATAGCTTTAAAAACGTGCTCCAAAAAGCCCCCTTAACTCAATTTTTGCCAACCAAATTAAATGTATAACGCGGCTGAAGTTAAAAGTTTTTATTCTAAAAGTTGATACCTCAGGCCCTCATCTAATCTTTTTATGAACGTAATACAATAACCAGGGCCGGATTTACTATATGGAACAGTGCGGATCCTATACACCTCCCCGAAAAACACCTTCCAGAAATTACATTTCCCCGAAAAACACTTGGCCGAAACTACATTATCCCGAACATACATTTCCCTGAACGTGCATTTTCCAGAAATTACATTTCCCTGAACATACACTTGCCAGAAATTACATTTTCCAGAATGTGCATTTGCCAGAAATTACATTTTCTCCAGAAATTATACTTTCCTGAACATGCACTTGCCAGAATGTAAATTAGCCCGAATGCTCATTTGGCAGAATGTACATTTGGCCGAAAGTACATTTCCCCGAAAACTTATTTTCCAGAATTTACACTTGCCAGAATGTACATTTGGCCGAAAGTACATTTCCCCGAAAACTTATTTTCCAGAATTTACACTTGCCAGAATGTACATTTGGCCGAAAGTACATTTCCCCGGAAACTTATTTTCCAGAATTTACACTTGCCAGAATGTACATTTGGCCGAAATTACATTTCCCCGAAAACTTATTTTCCAGAATTTACACTTGCCAGAATGTACATTTGGCCGAAAGTACATTTCCCCGAAAACTTATTTTCCAGAATTTACACTTGCCAGAATGTACATTTGGCCGAAAGTACATTTCCCCGAAAACTTATTTTCCAGAATTTACACTTGCCAGAATGTACATTTGGCCGAAAGTACATTTCCCCGAAAACTTATTTTCCAGAATTTACACTTGCCAGAATGTACATTTGGCCGAAAGTACATTTCCCCGAAAACTTATTTTCCAGAATTTTTACTAAACAAAATTTACGTTTGGTCGAAAACACATTTCCCCGAAAACTTATTTTTCAGAAATTACATTTCCACAAAAATTCATTTTCTAGAAACTATTTTTCATTCGAAAAATTATTCTATGTTTAGGTTATTTATTTCTAGTAAACAGAACAACTTTTAGGTGAAATTAAGAAACGTTGCGATAACAGTTAGCTTGCGGAATGAGAAATATAACCTAGCTTTTTAGTCAATTTGCTATCATAAGTTGTGCTTCAAGCGTAACGAAACTTAGCAATTAAAAATCGATGCAAGCTTGTTCACAGAGGCAAAGCAAGCTTACTTTTACCCAGGTTACAATTTTTTTAGAAGAGCCAATAAATTTTAAGTTGAGCTGGCTTCTCATAGTTTTTTGCCAATTTGCTGCTTCATTTGTTCTTAATATTATTCCTTGAATTCTGAGAACGTTCATGTCAATTTAAACGACCATGTTTTTAAAGTTATTTTGGAGTCCAATTCCGAATGCTCTGTCAGCTTGAGCAAAGACTTTTTTGCAGCATCGTAAAACTGCAAAAGCGAAAAAGTACGGAGTTTTTTTTTTTGACTTGAGAACATCCAAATATTTATGAGTTGCTTACGCTGTTTGAAGCAGCACTCTGTAATTTTAGAATCGTTGCAATATTTTGCTTGTAAATACTGGAAAATTACTAAAATTTCATCGTTTTGAATTAGCACAGAATTTAGTTGCTTTCAAGATTTGAAATTTATTCTTTTTTGTTTCCAATCTTTTTGTTGCTGATGGAGGCTGGCATTTTTTAAATTCTGAGCAACAATGAGCCTCGGGTTTTTGTGAAATATTATTGTTATAAAAAAAATAGTGTAATTCGTCATGCGTTCGCGACAAAATTAAATCTGCAGCTGTAGTACGAAGTACGTAGCCAAAATCTACGTCAAACAACACTTGTTGCATTCCTCGGCAAAAGATTTCGCGCTTTAGCTTACCAACACTCAAGAAAGCAGCAATAGCGTGTATCCGCAACCAGCTTCAAAGAGCTTTTGGTTGAAACCTACCGAGAAAGCCTCTTCTACGGAAAGCTGATTATGATGTCAATTCCCGCCATTTACATTTCATACAATTTAGAACATTTCATTCGCAGTTCATGCGAAGGTAGCAAAAAGATAAGTAATTCCTTCAGGTGACGTAACAATTAAAACCTACGAGTCTTCCTGTACCAAATACTGACCGCATAATGCAATGCCACTCCCAGTGAATTTTCACTAAATCTAGTGAATTTTGGTCCGGTCTAGTGACCTAGTGAATTTTACGATCTAGTGAATGTTTTTGTAGAATGTGCAAATACCTGAAAGCTGCTAATGTTTGCTTCCAAATTTTTGGTTGCAGTTTTATATCATTGCATGTTTAAATGTGTTGTTCTTTTCGCTTGATGAGACCCTTGAGCAAGGTCAAAACGCGTCGCGATAGCTCATTCGCACTGTACATTACAATAGTAAATTGTATAGATGAATAACTTATGCTTCTAAATGTTAGCCGTGAAGGTGGCCTAAGTTACTGGTCGAAACACGAAAACCTATGATTTTAGGTTGACAATCATTGAATAGAAAAAAAAAAATTTTAATGAACCTGAAAGACCTTTTGTTATTTTTTAGAGATGACCAAGAAAATTACGCGAAAACCGTGCGTCGCTGGCGTGAAGACCTTTTTTTGGGAGATCACCTAAAAATTCACGCAAAAACTACGATCGGCGGTGCCACTCCGAGTGAATTTTATTTACATCTAGTGAATTTTGGTCCGTTTTAGTGTCCTAGTGAAACGATCTAGAGAAATTTTTGTAACTTACCAAGTGAAGACCTTTTGTTTTTTTTTTAGATCATCTAAAAAGCAGTCTCATTGTCTTGTTTTTAACTCAATTTTAAATTAAAAGCACAAAGCGTTGTGAAAATTTTTGTGTTTCACAAAATTCTAGTGAATTTTGAAGAGTAGCTTGTGGCAGCATTCAGTGGCGGACCCAGAAAATTTTGGTGGGGGGGATGACAAAATTTATAAGCACGGATTTTCTATAGGCCTAATCTCAAAATTTAGGATGTTTATGATTAATCTTCTTGACGTCGCGCAAATTTGCTTGGCATATTTTTGATCAGGCGCGTGGCAAAAAATCTGCAATGAGGTGGCTGTGTACGGGCCTCCAGTGGGCGGTGGCATTTTGCGGTGTGGGAGCGTAGCCTTTAACCGCCGGAGACTGGGGGTCTGGAGGAAAAACCCCCAGCCGCTGGAGGCACGGGGGCCTGGGGGCAGAGCCCCCAGCGCTAGAAAATTTTGTATTTTTTTGGCAAAAATAACTTAATTTTAGGCCTATTTTAATAAAAATTATGCTCTTAAAGCACGGCATAAAAATTAGCATTTGCAAAAGCATGTTTATACTAGTTACATATATGGGCTTTGTTGGAGGTACCGGTAGCTATTGCTAGAATTTCAGTTCTCTTATTTACAAGCTTGTAAATTATAAAATCCTATCCCCGTAGTTCAATAAAACTCTCAAGGAGTAATCTATTTTGTCTATATTCTATAGAGAAAGATATAAATAGGGGGGAAGGGGGCTAATGGAAGGAAGTTTGAGAGAAGTGATTGGTAATTAACTGCAGTACTGTAATACTGAATAGCCCCCCTCCCATATTCCTGAGCTTACATATTTTTGATGATACCTGTGTTAAGCATTTTTCAATAAACGATCTTTTTTTCAATAAACATTTTTCAGTAAGCATTTCTAAATAACATTTTCCTGCCCCCCCCCCTACGCCCCTACCCTATTGGCTTTAAAAATCAAGTCACAGTCGCACGGCCTACCTAGTATTCACTGACGGCTTTTTTTCAAATATGTAAGCTTAATATTACACATAAGCAGGATGCATGTTATGTTTAGGCTGGTGGGTGGATGCATCCCCCCCCTAAATCTGCCACTGGGTAAGGAACAACGTAAAATGAATGATCTTGTCGAGAATGTTGTTGGGGAGGTAGCTGTACTGCAACTGCATAAAATGAAAATTCGAATTTCCTGCTGTTGAGAATTCTCTGCTGTGTACTTTTGACCAGAGAATTTTGAGTTAATATTTGTTTGCTACCAGGCTCCTGTCAATCTTTCGAATTGAACCATTTTACCAATTTACACATTGGTGTCAGAGAAACATTAATTTTTGCTTTAAATAAATTTTCCCTCAAGGCGCATAATGCCTACCTCAAATCAAAATGACAGTTCCGTACGGTGTTTTTTTTATTCTTCAAATTTATTTATACGAATAGGCCTATTTTATTATGTTATTGTATAAATATTGGGAGAAAACGCTCACCTAACGAGCTCCATTAAAGCAAGACTGTGGGCCAGTGCTTCCCAATTTTTCATCACCGTGACCTATTTTCTATTCGAAAATTTTCCATTGCCCACATCTAAATCGCTAGCTTAATCGCGATTTATCAATTTTCAGGTGATCCCCACAAAAAAAAAGATATGGTATTCACGCCAAAAACCGCAAATTTTGTGCTGGCTCACTCCCTAACGGGCCCCACAGCCCTAATGATTAAGACAGTTTTTTAACCGAATTTACAATTACCCAAATAGCTCTAGCCCACCACAAAATGCTCCTATGGCCCGCAGGTTGAAAACCGCTGCTGTAGGCCATACGTAAGCGTAATGATCGTCAAATTTCATTTTCGTCTTTTCATACGTCTAAATCTGCGCTAAGGTCAGTAGCGTAGGCGGGGAAGTGATGCAGTGCCGTCGCTACAGGGGGCCATGTCCCCCGATTTCAGTTTACTCAAAATACTGTTTTTGCAACATCACGGAAAGATAAGACAATAGTCAATCATGGAAATATAGCAATAATAACTTTTAAGCATAATTTTCCTTTGACGTTTTCAGATCTTTTGCCAAATTGTTGGCATCAACTGGTGTACATAAATGTGACGGAATAACCCGCCTTTTTACTGTAACACGCCTATACAAATGTGTCGCGGAAGAGGGATATAAGACTGCAGAATCGCTACCGATACTTTGTTAGTGATTATGACATAAACAATAGGTGAAAACATTTTTTTCAAAGAGCAGCATCTGTTTTTGATCTTTGAGGCACACTTAACATTTTTAGGTCGCAGTGAGTGGAGCACCATCGTGAAAGAGCCTAGGCCCTCTTAGCCAAGTCACTTAGAAAATTTAACGTCAAAATATAAGCGTTTAAAAGTATTTAGACTTGATCTGAAGTAAGGGGGAGAGGGCTAAAGGGGTTAAGCAATTTAAGCCTTTGAAATGACTTCTGAATTTTAGCAATTTAATCATTGATGCCGCTTCAAAAAGTGCGAAAGGTGATTAAAATGCCGTTAAAATTGCTATTTTTGTGCTGTAAAATCTCAAACATTGCCCAGTAGTTGGGTGGCTCCGTCCCCAGGCCCCGGTCTGTGACACGCTCGAGTTGCATTAGTTTGTTTAGCAAAAGGCCTAAATTAGACAATTTTTGTGCAAAAATAATTTTTGCTTCACCTCTCTAGCAAAATCCAGGTTGCGCGTTGGGCAGCATTCACTGCTGCAGATAGAGTTTTCAAGCGATTACGGCAGGGCCACAACTCAGGGAGGGCCGGGAGGGGCGGCGCCCCTCAAACAAAAATTTCGCTCGCCCAAACCCCAAAGCGACAATAGGAGAAAATATTGGTAGGCCAAAGTAGCCTATTGTAAGGCTGTTGAATAATGATTTGAACTGATGTGAAATATTGCGTTTCGCAAAACTTTTATAATCAGTACATTGATTGTGGTGCCACTGGCACTTGGTATGCATAAGCCTAACGCATAATCGCAATCCTTGCTTGATTTAACTGACAAGCTACAAATTGTTAAGTAAGTAAAATCTTTGAAGAATATTGCAAAAATTTTATTGTGACGCAATAGCAACTATTTTACAATAAAAAAATTGACGTTAAATGCGGTTGCGGTAGCACCATGGTAGCACGCGAGCATTAGCAATGAGTGCACGTGGTCACTTTGACTTTGGCCAAAAAGTAGTTTAGTAACTGTTGTACACTGCGTTTTGTCTTGTTTGGCAGTAATGGATAGGTTCGTCATGAGAAGTATTAGAGACCCTCACCTCCGTCCGAATCCTGCTTCTTCTGAAGCTACCGATACTCTTTTCACTTAATTATCTGCACATGCATTTGGTGCCCCTGGTTAGCTTAACCTTCTTGCTCCTTCACGTCCAAACTTGAATTTATTCCCGAAAGGCAAAAATAACCGCTGCTTTTGTCCCGAATGGTTTCGAATCCATACCCGCACCAACCAATGAATTGAACTCAGCTTCAGAGGTTGCTAAAAGCTTTCTCATTTCTAAAACAAACTGCCCAGCACATAGGCGTAGCCAGGGATCCCGCCCCCCGCCTCCAATTGAAATGTCACCAATGACAAAAATGTGACAAAAAAGCTTCTTGTTTCTTCAGTTTCAGTTTCTAGCATTTTTTGCTTACAAAAGTAATTAATAAGAATAAACGACAACCAGGTCTCCTCAATTCAGTTTTAGCCAATCAATTTAACTGTATATATAAACCAGGAAAAATGGAGAGTTTTGTTTTAAAAGTTCCTATCTAAGGCCCTCATTTAACTTTTTGTAAACGTAATGCAATAACTAGGGCCGGATTGACCATAATATGGCACAGTACTAGCAAGGGATTCCGCGCTCAAATGGTGAGACTTTTTTGGTCTTCACCTATATTTGACAGGAAGATGTTGCAAAAATCGTTAAAGTGCCAAGGGCCCCGCACAATATAAATCTGGCCAGGGCAATAACATGGTTAGTAGGCATAGCTATCTATTGTACCATTATTTGGGGCCGCAGACGAAAACGAGATAAGAAACGTTGCCGGCCTTATACGTCTTTTTTTAGACCTGAATACTGCATTTTTAAATATATATTTGTAGCCGTACCAGATGTGAAGATCGGTTTTAATATGCGAAAGTTTAGTCTATTTTAGTGCCTCCCACTTTTGGCTAGTGTCCCTTCGCTTCGTTTGCCCTGGCGACGGCAATGGGGTAATGGCTATAGCTTTCTGAGAATGCAGTCTTTTGCCCTGGAATGGACTCAAAATGATTTAACCCTTTAAGGATCGTAAAAATTCTGCAAATCAAATTTTATTAATTTGATGATTTTTGAGCTACAGTTAATGTCTAGGTCGCAAAAAAAAAAAAATTTTTTTAAATTTTCTGTTTATTTATTATAATACAGCATGGTACATATGTGTACCATTGTCCCTCAAAGAAAAATTTCACGTAAAACCTCAAATTATGCATATCAGTATGCAAACGTTTTAAACCGAATTACGACAGATACACCCTAGTTTCAGTCGGGAAAAATCCATGACCAGTGATAGCGAGTAGCGTTGTCAGAATTTTCGAAGGGGGGGGAGCACCATACATTTTTTAAAAACAAATATTGAGGGTGTGAATCCCCCGCCACCAAAAATATTGTTTGAGTTTTCTTGCAAAAAAGTAATAATCTTATGATTTTCATCAAAAAATCTTTGAAAACTACAGGCACTTGGCCCCCTAAGGTGGTAAAATAACCATTATAAAGAGCTTTTGATGAAGGTGTGGGCCTGCCTAAAATTTTGGCTGTTTTTGAAAAAAAGCGTGATTTTTGAAAAAAAAGCAAATTTTTTTAAGCCTGAAGGGGGGAGCCTGGCACCAATTCCTCCTCAAAATACGCAATAGTGATTACCAATCTTATGTTGGATGTCCTTCATCGGATGTCTGGAGGAGCGGAGGCTTCCCACCCGATGCCTGGGGAGTGGGTATTCCTAGCATAGCTAAGACACAAACGCTTCTTCTATTTTAAAGACTTCTCATCTAATGGCTCGATAAGCAGATGCTCCTCTACCGATGTCTGGAGGAGCTGAGGCTCTTTATCTGATGTTCGGAGAAAAAGAAAGTTTTTGGAAAAAGAAGCGCTAAGTTAGCATATTTTTTACAACAAATTAGCTACAACCACATCATATGGATGGAAAAACTTTTTATCTGATGAATGAAGGAGGTGTGGACGTTTCATTTGATAAGACTACGGTATATTATATCTACCATTTAGGAGTTATTAGAGTTAACATTTTTTATACTCTAGTTTATATCAGGATTGTGGTATTATTCTGCACCGTGATTACAACACTTCCTCTTCTTACTATGACACAATAACAAACTTTGTTGGCATGCAAATAAATATAATGAACAAAATAAAACAAACTTTAGCTATGATACAAAGCAAAACAGTTCCGGCCATTTAGAAAACAAAGATGCACATTGCATTCCACACAAACATTGTTGGTTCTGTTTTGAATTTTGTTGCTAGTGCAAAGTTTGCAACGTTGACGTTTGTCCACTTTCTTCATGGTATGTGGTGTTGTATCATTGTTGTGTCTCTTTAGATTTGAACGTCTTGAGTTTTTTGCACTGGATAACACTTCACGCTTTCGACTGCTATAGCAGCCGATCAATGCTTGAGCAATGGCAGATCGATAATTTTTTGAGTCCAACTTGTCACTAGGATCACACACTTTGTTGTATATGATCTCAGCATTGACCACTGCAATATCAATCATGTCATTGACAACACGTAAATAGTACTTGTACTTCGATCGATGATCAAATTGATATGTGACTTTTTTCTGGTTCATCAGGTCAACGCCACCCATGTGCTTATTATATTCCCGAACAACAGCTGGACAATTGATGGCAACTTTTTCAGCTGTTCCTTTTGACTTGCGGTGGGTTTGTGAAATGAGATCGGTACCAAGAAAGTTTGACAGCATATGTACCGCTTTGTTGTCCATCCATTTGGTGAAAAAAATGTTGTTGCTGCTCATACAAACCATATCTCCTTTAGCCATTTCTTTGTCACTAGGAAGCAGCTCACTCTTCGGCAAATTTTTCCTACTGATGCGAACAGTTCCAGCACTCAAGATACCATTTTGCAGAAGATTATATTGTAGTTGTGGAGAATTGAAAAAGTTATCAATGTAAACCTGGCAGGACAAACCTCGAATTTGTTCAGTTAGTGTCAACACCACACCTTCGCCCAATCCGTGCTCAATATTGTTGCTTTTTTTTCCAGTGTATAAGTCAAATTGAAATAAATATCCCGTTTTAGAATCACAGCGACACCAAAGTTTGAAACCCCACTGCACCGGCTTTCCTTTTACGTACTGTCTCAATATATTGTGACCTTTGAACTTAATCATGTGTTCATCAATTGCTTGTTCTTCTGTAGCTGACATACCTGCAATAAAACACTTATTGAAGTGGTCAAGTACAGGCCTGATTTTGAATGCTCTATCATGATGTGGGTGATCCCTTGGCTTCATCAAATCATTGTCATTAAAATGCAGATAGGCACGCAATTCTTCAAATCTTTTCAGTGGCATAATATTTGCAATATAATACACTCCAAAGGTAGGATCAGTCGACCAATAGTCACGCATACATGGTAGTGCATGATAGCCCATTACGATCTGCATGCCGAAAAAAGCTCTCATTTCTTCTACAGTTGTTGTGAATACATGGCCTTTTTGTTGACTGTACAAAATTGTTTGCGGAATAACAGTATCAGTCAAAAATGCATCAAAATTAGCTATTTTCTCAAATACTTGATATGGTGTAGTTTCAGCCTCTAGCTCCAAAAGTATTTCACCAAATTCAGATTCAGCGGGTTGTTGTTGTAAGCGTTTTTCGGCAAGAGCTTTTTGCCTCATTTTTGACATTTTTTTCCATTTGAAAGTTGTGTCTGTGCTCACTGTTGCTGTTGTTGTTGCAGATGGTAATGATGAAGTTGAAGGTGATTCTGATTCAGAAGTAGTCATTCTAGTAGACTGGCAATCAGTACCATTTTGATTAGGTCTTTGTGTCATGGAGGAAGGTTCAATAACAACTTCCATTTGGCCACCAGCATTAGGCCTATTTATCGACAACAGATCCATGTCACTTTCTAAAAAGTTTATATCTTCATCATCAAGTGGAAGTGCATCTTCTGTATCGATCTCATCACAAAATAATATTTGATTGACTTCAGCAGCATTTAGATGAAAAACTTTGTCTTTATTATTAGACATAGTATATTAATAAGTTACCTGACCACAATACCTCAAAATGCAGCTAAAAAGCAAAAAATATACACTCAACAACGCAAAATATACACTCAGCTCTGAAAAGTATTGAATTGCAAAGCAACAAGTATGCTATGCGATTTTGTACTAGTAATGCCTACAGGTATGATCTCATTGTACCTGCTGACAGTAGCCTAAGCCTCCTGCATTTGTGAAAACTGACGTTACTGGTATTAACTGGTAGGCTAGTCAAACATTCTAACAGTTGCGTAACCTCTTCCTTTGCTTTCAAACTAATAAACTTTCTATCGTAAATACGCAACAATAGACTGCTATCAATTCTTTGAAGTGTAGGTTTTGCTTACTGGCAAATATCAATACCAATATTTCCTTTGAAGGACAATGGTACACATGTGTACCATGATGAAAAACAAGCTAGTTTTGGCAGAAAAATGTTTTGTATTTTCACAAAAACGTATAAAATGATGTAGCAAGACTTCCTTTCTTAGAAAAAGTTAAATTTATTTGAAATATGCGCGATTTGTTGACGTTTGATACGATTAAATTTCGCTTTAACGATTAACCTATAAACATCAAAAGCTTGTCAAAATTTTTACAAGAAATGAAAATCGTGTTGCCGTTTTAGAAAGATATTTTATTTGCAACTGTGTAAGGTAGCTATTAATCCCATTTGCGGTGCACAATGCTAAACCTTGTGCTGAAAAAATTAAAAAATGCACATGGTACACATATGTACCAATATCCCTCAAAGGGTTAAAGCATCTTTTGAAGCAATTATTCAGGGGAAACTGATTTGTCAGAAATAAAATACACTAATAAGTAAAAACTTTCAAACTGGCAAAAATAAGCAATCAAATTTGATCGCTTGCTAAAAAATGCTGAACATGAATATTCATCAAAAAAAAATTAAAACTCGGAAATAGGTATGGGGGCTTTGGGTTGTCCAAAAAAAACTTTTTTCCGATATGTTTTTCTCGAAGGGGCTTAAAAGGTGTGTTTTGGTGCAAAAATAATCCATGTAAATTTTTTTTGACTTTAATTAACATTTAGGGGTCGCGCACCCCCCCGCATTCTAAGCGTGCCCCCCTATATCACAAAATTGCCATATCTCATTAACTACTCGAGATAGAAACTTCAAATAAAAACCAAAAGATGCAGAAGATATGATTTTCCATAAGTGTTTAATACATTTTATTAAGCTATCTGATCAAATTTTCAAGAAAAATAAAAAAAAACTGTTTTTACATCTTTAAAAGGTGTACTCACATCCAAGTTTTGTTTATTTTGTTCAAAAAACCCACTAAATATGATAGTCTAACATTACAATAGATGTTGTGACTCAATGCTGCACATCAGAAAAAAATAAATGCACTTCAGAAATTACGAAATGGGTATAAAATATACGAATATGCAAATGCAATTGCAATTATAAGCAAAACTAAAAACAAGTTTCTAAACACAAGTGATGGATTGAATGAACTCAGTCATGTAAAATATCTTTTGGTAGGTTGGGGAACAGCTTGACGATGAGCTGCAACTACTTGGAGCAAGTATTGTAGTTGTTCTTCGTCTCGAGTAAGGCTGCCACTGTATGCCTGAATGAGAGCAACACCTCTTTGTGCTGTATCGTTTACTACTTTCAGATCATGCACTGTTAATTTCATTTCTGTATTATTTTTGTCTGTCAGGCAGGTTGATGGAGGTTGAGACAGGAATGATTTTGCTTTTTTTTGTCCGTTTGCTTCAATCAGATCAAAAAAGCACATTGACCGTCTCGTAACGTAATTTTCTAATCCCAGTGTGCAATCAAAATCTTTCTCATTCAACCTTGCCAAGTTTGTGGTTGTAGGATTTCTTTGCAAATTTTTAGCCATTAACTCTATAGTTTTATTTGAAACTCGGTCATCAAAGAAAGCTGAAACAACTAATCGTTCCGAAAAATACCATAAATGACGAAGCATTGATTTGGTTTCAGCTGCTCTTATAACATCGTGAGGATAGTGATTCAATTCCCTAAGGAATATTAAATCATTAAAAGCTGCCAAATGCGCCAATGACGCCTAAATGCTAATGCTAGCGTGCTACCATGGTGCTACCGCAACCGCATTTAACGTCAATTTTTTTATTGTAAAATAGTTGCTATTGCGTCACAATAAAATTTTTGCAATATTCTTCAAAGATTTTACTTACTTAACAATTTGTAGCTTGTCAGTTAAATCAAGCAAGGATTGCGATTATGCGTTAGGCTTATGCATACCAAGTGCCAGTGGCACCACAATCAATGTACTGATTATAAAAGTTTTGCGAAACGCAATATTTCACATCAGTTCAAATCATTATTCAACAGCCTTACAATAGGCTACTTTGGCCTACCAATATTTTCTCCTATTGTCGCTTTGGGGTTTGGGCGAGCGAAATTTTTGTTTGAGGGGCGCCGCCCCTCCCGGCCCTCCCTGAGTTGTGGCCCTGCCGCAATCGCTTGAAAACTCTATCTGCAGCAGTGAATGCTGCCCAACGCGCAACCTGGATTTTGCTAGAGAGGTGAAGCAAAAATTATTTTTGCACAAAAATTGTCTAATTTAGGCCTTTTGCTAAACAAACTAATGCAACTCGAGCGTGTCACAGACCGGGGCCTGGGGACGGAGCCACCCAACTACTGGGCAATGTTTGAGATTTTACAGCACAAAAATAGCAATTTTAACGGCATTTTAATCACCTTTCGCACTTTTTGAAGCTGCATCAATGATTAAATTGCTAAAATTCAGAAGTCATTTCAAAGGCTTAAATTGCTTAACCCCTTTAGCCCTCTCCCCCTTACTTCAGGTCAAGTCTAAATACTTTTAAACGCTTATATTTTGACGTTAAATTTTCTAAGTGACTTGGCTAAGAGGGCCTAGGCTCTTTCACGATGGTGCTCCACTCACTGCGACCTAAAAATGTTAAGTGTGCCTCAAAGATCAAAAACAGATGCTGCTCTTTGAAAAAAATGTTTTCACCTATTGTTTATGTCATAATCACTAACAAAGTATCGGTAGCGATTCTGCAGTCTTATATCCCTCTTCCGCGACACATTTGTATAGGCATGTTACAGTAAAAAGGCGGGTTATTCCGTCACATTTATATACACCAGTTGATGCCAACAATTTGGCAAAAGATCTGAAAACGTCAAAGGAAAATTATGCTTAAAAGTTATTATTGCTATATTTCCATGATTGACTATTGTCTTATCTTTCCGTGATGTTGCAAAAACAGTATTTTGAGTAAACTGAAATCGGGGGACATGGCCCCCTGTAGCGACGGCACTGCATCACTTCCCCGCCTACGCTACTGACCTTAGCGCAGATTTAGACGTATGAAAAGACGAAAATGAAATTTGACGATCATTACGCTTACGTATGGCCTACAGCAGCGGTTTTCAACCTGCGGGCCATAGGAGCATTTTGTGGTGGGCTAGAGCTATTTGGGTAATTGTAAATTCGGTTAAAAAACTGTCTTAATCATTAGGGCTGTGGGGCCCGTTAGGGAGTGAGCCAGCACAAAATTTGCGGTTTTTGGCGTGAATACCATATCTTTTTTTTTGTGGGGATCACCTGAAAATTGATAAATCGCGATTAAGCTAGCGATTTAGATGTGGGCAATGGAAAATTTTCGAATAGAAAATAGGTCACGGTGATGAAAAATTGGGAAGCACTGGCCCACAGTCTTGCTTTAATGGAGCTCGTTAGGTGAGCGTTTTCTCCCAATATTTATACAATAACATAATAAAATAGGCCTATTCGTATAAATAAATTTGAAGAATAAAAAAAACACCGTACGGAACTGTCATTTTGATTTGAGGTAGGCATTACGCGCCTTGAGGGAAAATTTATTTAAAGCAAAAATTAATGTTTCTCTGACACCAATGTGTAAATTGGTAAAATGGTTCAATTCGAAAGATTGACAGGAGCCTGGTAGCAAACAAATATTAACTCAAAATTCTCTGGTCAAAAGTACACAGCAGAGAATTCTCAACAGCAGGAAATTCGAATTTTCATTTTATGCAGTTGCAGTACAGCTACCTCCCCAACAACATTCTCGACAAGATCATTCATTTTACGTTGTTCCTTACCCAGTGGCAGATTTAGGGGGGGATGCATCCACCCACCAGCCTAAACATAACATGCATCCTGCTTATGTGTAATATTAAGCTTACATATTTGAAAAAAAGCCGTCAGTGAATACTAGGTAGGCCGTGCGACTGTGACTTGATTTTTAAAGCCAATAGGGTAGGGGCGTAGGGGGGGGGGGCAGGAAAATGTTATTTAGAAATGCTTACTGAAAAATGTTTATTGAAAAAAAGATCGTTTATTGAAAAATGCTTAACACAGGTATCATCAAAAATATGTAAGCTCAGGAATATGGGAGGGGGGCTATTCAGTATTACAGTACTGCAGTTAATTACCAATCACTTCTCTCAAACTTCCTTCCATTAGCCCCCTTCCCCCCTATTTATATCTTTCTCTATAGAATATAGACAAAATAGATTACTCCTTGAGAGTTTTATTGAACTACGGGGATAGGATTTTATAATTTACAAGCTTGTAAATAAGAGAACTGAAATTCTAGCAATAGCTACCGGTACCTCCAACAAAGCCCATATATGTAACTAGTATAAACATGCTTTTGCAAATGCTAATTTTTATGCCGTGCTTTAAGAGCATAATTTTTATTAAAATAGGCCTAAAATTAAGTTATTTTTGCCAAAAAAATACAAAATTTTCTAGCGCTGGGGGCTCTGCCCCCAGGCCCCCGTGCCTCCAGCGGCTGGGGGTTTTTCCTCCAGACCCCCAGTCTCCGGCGGTTAAAGGCTACGCTCCCACACCGCAAAATGCCACCGCCCACTGGAGGCCCGTACACAGCCACCTCATTGCAGATTTTTTGCCACGCGCCTGATCAAAAATATGCCAAGCAAATTTGCGCGACGTCAAGAAGATTAATCATAAACATCCTAAATTTTGAGATTAGGCCTATAGAAAATCCGTGCTTATAAATTTTGTCATCCCCCCCACCAAAATTTTCTGGGTCCGCCACTGAATGCTGCCACAAGCTACTCTTCAAAATTCACTAGAATTTTGTGAAACACAAAAATTTTCACAACGCTTTGTGCTTTTAATTTAAAATTGAGTTAAAAACAAGACAATGAGACTGCTTTTTAGATGATCTAAAAAAAAAACAAAAGGTCTTCACTTGGTAAGTTACAAAAATTTCTCTAGATCGTTTCACTAGGACACTAAAACGGACCAAAATTCACTAGATGTAAATAAAATTCACTCGGAGTGGCACCACCGATCGTAGTTTTTGCGTGAATTTTTAGGTGATCTCCCAAAAAAAGGTCTTCACGCCAGCGACGCACGGTTTTCGCGTAATTTTCTTGGTCATCTCTAAAAAATAACAAAAGGTCTTTCAGGTTCATTAAAATTTTTTTTTTTCTATTCAATGATTGTCAACCTAAAATCATAGGTTTTCGTGTTTCGACCAGTAACTTAGGCCACCTTCACGGCTAACATTTAGAAGCATAAGTTATTCATCTATACAATTTACTATTGTAATGTACAGTGCGAATGAGCTATCGCGACACGTTTTGACCTTGCTCAAGGGTCTCATCAAGCGAAAAGAACAACACATTTAAACATGCAATGATATAAAACTGCAACCAAAAATTTGGAAGCAAACATTAGCAGCTTTCAGGTATTTGCACATTCTACAAAAACATTCACTAGATCGTAAAATTCACTAGGTCACTAGACCGGACCAAAATTCACTAGATTTAGTGAAAATTCACTGGGAGTGGCATTGCATTATGCGGTCAGTATTTGGTACAGGAAGACTCGTAGGTTTTAATTGTTACGTCACCTGAAGGAATTACTTATCTTTTTGCTACCTTCGCATGAACTGCGAATGAAATGTTCTAAATTGTATGAAATGTAAATGGCGGGAATTGACATCATAATCAGCTTTCCGTAGAAGAGGCTTTCTCGGTAGGTTTCAACCAAAAGCTCTTTGAAGCTGGTTGCGGATACACGCTATTGCTGCTTTCTTGAGTGTTGGTAAGCTAAAGCGCGAAATCTTTTGCCGAGGAATGCAACAAGTGTTGTTTGACGTAGATTTTGGCTACGTACTTCGTACTACAGCTGCAGATTTAATTTTGTCGCGAACGCATGACGAATTACACTATTTTTTTTATAACAATAATATTTCACAAAAACCCGAGGCTCATTGTTGCTCAGAATTTAAAAAATGCCAGCCTCCATCAGCAACAAAAAGATTGGAAACAAAAAAGAATAAATTTCAAATCTTGAAAGCAACTAAATTCTGTGCTAATTCAAAACGATGAAATTTTAGTAATTTTCCAGTATTTACAAGCAAAATATTGCAACGATTCTAAAATTACAGAGTGCTGCTTCAAACAGCGCAAGCAACTCATAAATATTTGGATGTTCTCAAGTCAAAAAAAAAAACTCCGTACTTTTTCGCTTTTGCAGTTTTACGATGCTGCAAAAAAGTCTTTGCTCAAGCTGACAGAGCATTCGGAATTGGACTCCAAAATAACTTTAAAAACATGGTCGTTTAAATTGACATGAACGTTCTCAGAATTCAAGGAATAATATTAAGAACAAATGAAGCAGCAAATTGGCAAAAAACTATGAGAAGCCAGCTCAACTTAAAATTTATTGGCTCTTCTAAAAAAATTGTAACCTGGGTAAAAGTAAGCTTGCTTTGCCTCTGTGAACAAGCTTGCATCGATTTTTAATTGCTAAGTTTCGTTACGCTTGAAGCACAACTTATGATAGCAAATTGACTAAAAAGCTAGGTTATATTTCTCATTCCGCAAGCTAACTGTTATCGCAACGTTTCTTAATTTCACCTAAAAGTTGTTCTGTTTACTAGAAATAAATAACCTAAACATAGAATAATTTTTCGAATGAAAAATAGTTTCTAGAAAATGAATTTTTGTGGAAATGTAATTTCTGAAAAATAAGTTTTCGGGGAAATGTGTTTTCGACCAAACGTAAATTTTGTTTAGTAAAAATTCTGGAAAATAAGTTTTCGGGGAAATGTACTTTCGGCCAAATGTACATTCTGGCAAGTGTAAATTCTGGAAAATAAGTTTTCGGGGAAATGTACTTTCGGCCAAATGTACATTCTGGCAAGTGTAAATTCTGGAAAATAAGTTTTCGGGGAAATGTACTTTCGGCCAAATGTACATTCTGGCAAGTGTAAATTCTGGAAAATAAGTTTTCGGGGAAATGTAATTTCGGCCAAATGTACATTCTGGCAAGTGTAAATTCTGGAAAATAAGTTTCCGGGGAAATGTACTTTCGGCCAAATGTACATTCTGGCAAGTGTAAATTCTGGAAAATAAGTTTTCGGGGAAATGTACTTTCGGCCAAATGTACATTCTGGCAAATGTACATTCAGGCAAGTGTTCATTCTGGCAGATGTAATTTCAAACAAGTGTTCATTCAGGCAGATGTAATTTCAGGCAAATGTTCATTCTGGCAGATGTAATTTCAGGCAAGTGTTCATTCTGGCAAGTGTGATTTCTGACAAATGTTAATTCTGGAAAAAGAAAGTTCAGGGAAATGTTTTTCTGGCAAATGATTTTCGGGGAAATGTTTTTCTGCGAGGTGTAAGGATACCGAACAGTGCCAGGGACCCTGCGCTCAGATCCTAAGACTTTTTTTGGTTTTCACCTATATTTGGCAGGAAGATGTTTCAAAAATTCTCTAAGTGCCAGGGGCCCCACGCAAGGTTATCCGGTCCTGAAAAATAACATGGTTAGTAGGCGTAACCATCTATTGTACCATATTTCAGTAACAATTAATCTTTACCTCGCCAGTTTTTACGTGACAAAATACTTTTAAAAAATTAGCTAAGGGAAATGCTCATTGAACAAATTATTGAATTTGAATTGAGTGGGCCTTGGACCCCTGGTCGTACTTGTACTCCTGTAACTGGTTGTCTTTATGACAAAACAAAAATCTCTTAGGAAATTTAATCTCGAGTGAATTATTATTTACTGCTAGAATAAAAAATGACAGAAGGCAATGTATCTTACTTCCTCCTATTTGGGTCAATTTTCTTACGAAACTTAACTCCAAAATGCCAAATTTTAAACGTGTTTTAAACTTAAATTGCAATAGTAAAAGGAGGAGTGCACAATTTAATTTTTCTACTGGCTTTAAAATGCTAAAAATCTAGTTTTTTTAAATGGCTCTGAACACTTACGAAATGTAATCTAATGGCATTAAAATAGCTATTTAAAAAAAAATCGCCAAGCAAGGAGGTTTTCGCCCCCAGACCCCCATTGGCCCCGGCGGGTACACACAATTGCATCAGCTATCACATCACATTACAACAAATATGAATTGTTTGTTTGAGATCATTTGAAATCATTGCAAGGACCGCAATAAAAGGCTCCGCTTGGCGGTATGTGGTGCCGGCCTGCTCTTGAAAGTCTTGATTATTTGGATCGTTAGATCGATATCCGTTATTAATATGATTGACTTTCTTTTATCTGCATTACTGTACGCTTAACAGCACCAATCTGTCACTATTAAACAAAACCAAAAAAACCTTTCGTAAATAAAACCAGTGTACTATTTATTTATATTATACCGAAAAGCGGTGAATCATCCAGCCAATTACGGTGGTTTATCATAGCTAAAATTGAACTATAATTTTTGATATTTTTTGTTTTAATTTTGAGGCTGCGGTTGCAAAGATATTCAACAAAAGCAAAAAGATATCCCCCGAAAAAAGTTTTTGGAAACTCTGGGTTTTGCTCTTCCGCCAAAACCAGAGGTCTCTAAACTGTTAGGCCTACTGTGGTTTTGGCGGGAAGAACAAAACTCAGAATTTCAAAAAATTTTTTTCGGGGGATATCTTTTTGCATTTGTTGAATATCTTTGCAACTGCAGCCTCAAAATTAAAACAAAAAAATATCACAACTTATAGTTCAATTTTAACTATTATAAATCACCGGAATTGGCTGGATGATTCATCGCCTTTAAGCAAACCGTGAAACCGACAACAAATTTAACTGCGGAACTATAAAAGTTGACCGTGATTTTTTTAATGCTGTTGCACTTGTGCTGCTTACATTTAAACTAATCTATCATATTTATTGTCTTTTTTGACGCGCAGAAAGGTATGTGGCCAATGGCACGATCATTCTCAGACACAAACTGTTTTGATTAGTTGGAAGTCTAACATAAGCAGCCAATTAAGTGCTACTCCTCGACAGTGTTGGAGTACTCGAGTACAGTACTCGTACTCGAGTACAACTCGAGTACCATTTTTTGAGTACTCGTACTCGGAACCCCAGGTACTCGGTTGGTACTCGTACTCGAAGGTCAATGTACTCGGTACTCGGTCAAAAAAAGAGCCGAGTACACGAGTACATTTGGTCTTTGCTAAAAGTAACAAACAAAATGAATTTTTGATAGTAAACTGCAGCCAATAAAACCCGCTAATTTATTGAGTTGCTTTTGCTGGAATCCGTGCAGACCGCAGCTGAACAAACAACTTTTTAACGGTGAGAACGAGCGAAATCAAGCGTTGGAATGTGGTTAAAGTGATTGGGTCGACAGCGCATAGTATTGTTTGACAACTAACGCCTTTCTCCTGCAGAAAACGTATGAAAGTTGCCGCAAATTTTAACTTATTTAGCAATTAAAGTTACATAGTACAGAAATCGAGCCATGCGTGTTACAAAGATGGCATCAGTTGGGTTAGCATTTTACGGTTTCACCTCAAATGTTGATAGAATATTTCTACAGTAGACAGATTACTGTAATCTCCCAATCCCAAATAATGGTTTTACTGTGGTATTGGAAGGGGTATCCGAAAAAGCATAGAGTTAGATTTGGAGGCAATATTTTCAGTGTTAAATTTAGGTCAGATAGAGATAGTTGAGTTGCATAATTATTCTGTAGCTGAGTTGCAGCTGTAGGCAAAATTTTACTTTTTTTGCAAGAAATTGATAAAATAATAAGTCAAGTCTTTTGATAACGCATGTAAAATGCGTTTGAAATATTAATATGACTAAGCACTAATTAGGATTATTTTATAAAAATGGATGTTAGATTTGAAATTAAATAATAGAACTGTAAACAGGTAAATATACAGAATAAAAATACCGCTATAAATTACTGTTGTAGCCAGTGGCGTACGCAGGATTTTTCAGTGGGGGGGGGTTTCAAAAGTGACATCAAAAATTTGTTCGCGATCTATGCTTTGGCGAATAAATAACTTAGTGCAATGTAACAAGATGGAATCAAAGTCTCACAGTGCGTAATGCAAATAAATCTTTTCAAACCAAATACAATTAAGCATTAAGCATACATCTATTATAGTTAACATCACAAGCTTTGCAACTGAACGATGAAGAAAAAAATTGTTCAAAACAAAAGCTACGAAAACTCATATGATTATAAACAGTGCAAAGTGTGGGAGGCGCGTAGCCAGAAATTCGCAATTGAGGGGGCTGCTGTGGGGGTCTGGGGGCAGAGCCCCCAGCCGCCGGAGGCTATTGGGGGTCTGGGGGCTGAGCCCCAAGCGCTTGAAAATTTTGCATTTTTTTTAAAAAATAACTTAGTTTTAGGGCTATATTGAGAAAAAATAATGCTTTTAAAGCATGGAATAGAAATTGGTAGTGTAAACCTGATTAAACTGTTTGCATAAACGGGCTATGCGGAAGGTGGCTAATAGTAAAATTTTAGCTCTCTTGCTTACATGCTGGTAAATCATAAAATCGTATAGTTTAGGAAAACTCTCACTATCTATTTCGTCTATATTTTACAGAGAAAAATAATTGGGAGGGGGGCTAACGGAAAAAATTTTGAGACAAGTGATTAATAATTAACTAATACTAAAAAGCCCACTACTATTCCTAAGTTTATAATATGCTTGTTGATGAAACCTATGTTTAGCATTTTTACTCTAGCGATCAAAGTTGCTTGCTTGTTTTTGGACATTTTTCAAAGTTTTCATTGCTTTGTGAGTTTTATTTTTGACAAATTTGCCACACCCCCCTCTAAATTTATGTTTCAAAAGATGTTTTAAATCACTTTTTAGTCCATTCCAGAACAAAAACCAGGCTCAGAAGTGCTAAAAACGTGGTATTTTTCTTATTCTGCATTTTGGTTGACAGGCCAATGGGGGGGGGGGGGCTATAACCCCCCTGCCTACGTTACTGAAAGTTACTCTAACTCGTAACATGACATTCCAGAGTTTCAGTATTACATTTAGTCGCTTACATTGTTGCATTAGATAACAAAAAGGAAAAGGCTTGGCGCACGTTCCGTGCGCGCAGACATTTTGTAATATAGACTAAAAAAACTAACCCTAAGCCCTAACCCTAACCCAAACCCTAATCCTAGCCCTAACCCAAACCCTAATCTAAACCCTAACCCAAACCTATAACTGTAATAATCAAAATAAAAATTTCTGAAAACGAGTGACGTCACTGGAATCTCTGTTTATTTAACCGCGCACGTTCCGTGCGCCAAGTCACTTCGTAACAAAAAAAGTTAGTTACTATACAGTATAATTAAATATTTCGTATTACTTGAGAGTAAAGAAGGAGCTTGTTCGTTTTGCTTAATAAGACGATATTTCGAATGATATACGTCGGATCAATAGGGAGGATGGTTTAAACCCCCACCCCCCTGTGTACGCCTTTGCGCATAAGTGAGCTATGTGGGCGGTGGCTAATGGTAACATTTCAGTCCTCTAATTTACAAGCCGGTAAATCATAAAATCTTGATTTGAAAAACTCACAAGCATTTATATTCTGTAGTTTATAGAGTGAGACAGTTGGAGAAGGTGGAGGGGGGCGAATGGAATGAGATTTGAGTGGATTATTAATTAACTAATACTGAAACCCCATCTTTATATTTTTGATGAAGCCAATGATAAGCATTTTTAGCGGTTAAATTTGCTAATTTTGCCAATTTTTTGAAGTTGCTATTGGTTTGTAAGGTATATCTTTGACAAATTAACCCCCCCTAAGAAACTTTGAATGCTTCAAAAGTTGCTTTAAATCATGTTGGAGTCCGTGTCATTGCAAAAAAACAGGCTCAGAAGTGCTAAAAACGTGATATTTTCTTTATTGTGCATCTTAGTCGACAGACCAATGGGGAGGGGGTGGAACCCCTAACCCCCCCCCCCCCCCCTTGCGTACGCCCTTGGTTGTAGCTGGTAGCTGATACTAAATGGCAGCATTATTTTACTGAGGTGGAGTTCTCGAGGACACATTTTCAAGTCCTTGGCCTTGGCCTCAAATCCTCAAGTCCTCGAAAATTGCCTTGTCCTCGGCTCGAGGACAGCACTATTTTTTGAATGGTTAAAATTTTGTAGATCTGCTGAAAAACGTTTTTCTAGACCGTTTTTTGGAGATCGACGGAAAAAAAATTTTAAGACCTTTTTTCTTAGGAAAACACTTGCATTTGTGTCCTTGGTCCTTGGCCTCGAGCATTCCTGTCCTTAGCCTTGGCCTCGGATTTTTTTTGTGTCCTTGGCCATGGCCTCGTGTCCTCGACTCCACCTCTGTTATTTTATGCTCACATAACTTTGTCACCTCCTTTGAAACGCAGCATTATTTCGAGAACATTTACTACTACGTCATTTGCAGTTTAGTGTTACAAGTTTTAGATAGTCTTTAATTCAATGCATAGGAGAGCACAAGTCCATTAATCGTTAATCCGTTAATTACGAAGCTAACTTTTTCATTAAATCGTTAATCCGTTTAAAAGTTTTTTCATGTTAAAGGACTAAATTTACTTCCGTTAATTATCGTTAATATCTTGCACCATTCATTTATCATAATGGTACAAACCAGTTGACACTGGTAACACTTGTTGCGTATTAGCACGAGCTTTGTAGAAGAAAGCGAAGAAAGGAGCTCTTTTTTGTGGCAAATAATAAGCTGCAGCCTCATAGGTCTATTAATTATCGCTGTTCGCAATTTCCAAAGATTTTCCAATCGCAGCTTTATTAGTGCATATGAACTTGTTTTTGTCTTGAAATTAGATTAGACTGTAAACGTAACTTCCAAAACACAAAAAGACCACTATAGCAATAAATATTTCCTTACAATCAGCTCAACAACGTCAATACGTGCTCTAAAACCGAGTGAACATAAAGAAATGTATATTACACGCAAAATATTAACGAATTAACGGACTTTATTGACTTCCGTTAATTAAAGCTGAAAATAACGGATTAACGTTGACGGAAGTGTGAAGTTTGTTAACGGACTAGTGGTTAACGAAGCTAATGTTTTGCATTAACTTGCCTACCTATGATTAAATGTTAATTGAATATAACATTAAATCGCAAAAGCTCTCAAAAAATTTTTGTGGGTAATCATGTTTGGGGTAGAGGACTTTGAAAGCTTACTTGTGATTGAAAGAAGCATACGGTATACGAGGTGTCGCTTTTAAATAACAAAACTGGTGACATAAAGCAATTTTATTGAAGGAAAAAAGGTCGTTTTATTTTGTTTCCCCTTTGATGTATTCTCCCTTAGCATCAACACAGCGTTTCATTCGGATTTTCACAAAAAAAAAGAACACGACAACGCTCTTAACATCAAAAAAACGATTAACATTGCCTTGAATTTTGATTTTGCTTTTTTAATTCGTGGTGAGTTTGCAGTTTTCCAATGTATGGACTGTCTCTTTGTCTTTGGGTCGTACTGGAAAATTTATCTCTCATCGCATGTACCTACAGTAAGCACGCTGTCTAAAAATTTAGGGTTTTCTTCAATTTGTTTTGAAATGTCAGCGCAAACCTCTTGGCGTTTTTCTTTTTGATCGCTAGTTGAAAGCTTTGAAACATCTTGCGCACAGACCTTTGTCATATGCAGATTTTCATGCAGTACTTGCCACATTGTTTCTTTGTCAATGGACATCCTCTCTGCTATCAGTCGAATACTAAGCCGACGATCTTCTCGGACAATTTTTTCAATTTCTCGGTTATTGTAAGTGGTTTTTGATATGGTTGGGCGTCGTGAACGTTCATCATCTTCAACTTCAGTTCGGCCTTCATGAAATCTTTTGTGCCATTCAAAAACACGGGTTCTTGACACGCATTCTTTGCCGTTAACTTCCATCAAAGCTTTAATTTTACCAAAAATTTCAAAGTTAATTCTTTGCTCAGTTTTAGAGTTAAACATTTTTCTGCGGCTGTAACAGAACTTCTTGCAACAACGAGCAATTTGCTGCTTCTGCAAGCCAAGGTTTTTTCCGACGCGCAAAAAAACGTGCACTTGCTTTCAACGTCAAGGTACCTAATTTGTTTAAAATATAACAGTAATTTTGCGTGTAACTTGTCAGAAAATTGTCGCCTGCAGTTGTGCGCCTTCTTAACATCCCACTCACAGAAAAAAACGTATTCGTTTATATTTTTGCGACAAATTTTGATCCGATTCGACTTAAAAATTTCTTTTTCTAAACTTGTAAAAGTACTCGTACTCGTACTCGAACTTTTTTACGGTACACGTACTCGATTACATTTTTCAATATCAGTACTCGTACTCGTACTCGAAGTTTTTTGCGGTACTCGTACTCGTACTCGGAAGTTGAGTACTCGACTCCATCACTGCTCCTCGATATTGCCAGAACTGCGACGTCATCACAAACACGCTGCGAACTGATACATAGCACGTTGCTTCAACTGCAAACACTTTTTTGTGATCTGCACCTTGCCTGTATGTAACATTTAAAAAGTAATTTGTAATTAGTAATTTTGACACCTCTAAAAAGGGATAAAATTACCAACGAAATTACTTTTTGAAAAAGCCGTGTCGTTACCGTAAAAATTACTTAAAACTAATTCGTTACAGTAATTCGTTACTTTAGTAATTCGTTACCGCCCACCACTGTATGTCCTTAGGTAAAATACTTTACGATGATCACCTCTGCTTGGTGGCTTGGAACAAGCAGCTGATATGCATGAGAAGAATTCCAACATCATCTAAAGAATTTGGAAAACGGTCGACTTCTAAGCAGTGTGACAATTCATACAAAGGAAAGCTCTGCCGTCACTATCTTGTGACAGGAAAATGAAGATCCACGAATTAATCAACACAGATTGAAATGGGGCAATGTATGGTTGAATTTTCATTGGGGGCATTAATATTATTTAAAAGTTGTTTGGTGGTACAGAAGTTTCGCATTGCATTAATTAAAATGTTTTTGTCTTTGAAGCAGCTTTTCCTCTGACACTTGCCAAGAAAATTCTTGAGAATGTAAAGCGTTGAGAGACACCAATAGCTGCAGGGCAGAATTAAATAACGCGGTCCTGAATCCACAATATCCGCTCTTGCTTTTCTTCCCAGAACCGCATACTTCCTGTTCGCCAGTGTCAATCTTCCACTCATACCATAATACTCCGACTCTTGCTTCTGATTCAGCCATTGGACTTTATATTTTAAAAAATCTTGCCTGCGCTCAACATTTTGATGACAGCAGATTCTTTATACGTAGCCAAGGCCGGTCTTCTTTCCAGAGTTGTAAGTCGGGCATGGGATTTTTAGGCAGGGATTTTTGGGCCGGGTTCGGGCCTAAAGTTTACAAAATTTCAAGCTTGATTCGAGCCTGAGCCGTGCTTTTTGTCTTAGGTGCACAGAAATATAATCAAAATAACCAGGCAATAACGCTTACGTTTACAGAGCTAACTTAACTTTCGTCTTTTCTTCGGGCATGATTTGGTCTTGAAATTAGTTTTCGGGTTCGGACCTGAACTTTTCGGCCGGTTCACAACGCTGCTTCTTTTCATCTATCTGCTCCTAAAGCCACTTTTATCAAAACTTCTAACCCCGCCCTCTGCCGACAAAAAGAATTCCTGTACAGCTAAAAGATTTTACACTATTGACGCTCTCTCATTGTTCTTTTCCAGCCTACCACGATTTTACTTTTTTTATAAATAGCCGCTCCTTTTCCTGCAGGGTTCATTCTGACAATTTTGCTTGACAAGATCAGACGAAAAGCTGCCTCAAAACCTTTTAATTGAAGTAATATTGTTTAGTTGTTTTTTATTTAATACTTTTTTGCCAAGACTTTTAGCGGTGTTTCAATTGACTAAATTTGTAATGCCACTCCTGCTATGATTTTTTGACAAGCAGGCACGCAACCAAGATTTGTCAAAAAAAAAATTGTCCAGCAGCTTCAATCCCCCACCCTTACTTGCAAGTCAAGTTCAAAACACGTTTAAACGTTTGTACTTTACGGTTAAACGTTTCAAGTGGCTTGGCTAAGGGGGGCTGAAGCCCCTCCGCCCCTTTGGTTGCGCCACTGATGACAAGGTATTATTTCTTGTTGGGATAAAAAAATTAGGCAAAGCCGTTGATAAAAAGCACAGTCATATCCAACCATTGCCCAATGACATGTTTTGTTTTTGTTACGATTTTGTTCTTTTATTTTATGCTACATCAAATAATTGTCTAATTTGTTCACTAATGTTTAGGAATTTTATGTTTCTATTTTGTGTAACGTTCATGCTGCATTAAATGCACAAGTTAAGTTAAAAAGATTAGTAACTAGATTATTGGTGATAAATTTCTCAATGGAAAAATTAGCTGGTGATTCTGGAAAAAGCATTTCCAGTGATGATTTGGTTCAACTAACAAGTGTGCAACAGACTACTTCTGGAGAAGAAGTACTTGTTGTTGATGTTGATGCTGTAGACAAAGTTCTTGGAAATCCTCAATACAAAGACTGCTATGCTGCAATTTACACTATAGCTGGACCGACTCGCAGTGGGAAATCATTTTTGTTCAGTTTGCTTTGGAAATTTTTGAAAAGCAGCAAAAAAGAGAAGACCTTAGAGATGTGGTCGAATAACAAAGAAAAAGTGAAAAAGATATTTCAGTGGCGAAAAGGGCCAAAACCGTGTACCGATGGAATCTATATCTTGAAGGAGCCCATTATCATTCCATTCGAGAAAGATAAGATTGCATTGTTTTTGATGGACACTCAAGGAATATTCGACCACAACACTTCTGAACGAAATCAAACTTTCCTCGGAACCTTCAGCTTCCTACTTAGTTCATTTATGTTTTTCAATGTTGACAAAGGAATCAAAACACCGGAATTGGAATCGATCTACAAATTTGCAACAAGTCTGCGAGGCAGTGATGGAAGTTTCATGATGCGAAAAGATTCACTTATGTTTATAGTGAGGGATTGGATGAACGATGAAACTGATGTTGATGATGATGACAGCGAAAGCAATGATGGTGATTATGATGAGCAGAGCTTTTCATATGGAATGGAAGGTGGGAAAAAGTACTTTAAAGCTTTAATTCAAGATAATTCCTCAAAAAAAGCGAAAGAACAGACAATGATGCGTGAGTATCTGGATCATGCTTTTGGTGAAGACATGTCCTGTTGTCTACTACCACATCCAGGTAATGCAGTTGTTCGTAAAGGTTGTAGCATTGCAGATTTAAGTGGTGATTTTCGACGTGAAAGCTTTAAGTTTTTTCAGGAAATGACCTGCATAAACGGAATTAAAATGAAGGAAATACAAAATACGCCTTGTAAGTGCAAAGAACTCAACGAAGCGATCAAAGACTACGTCTGTCAGCTTAGACCCCACCTCGATGTAGCGGATCGCAATTCCTTCCTCATGACGGACTTCCGAGTCAAAATGAGCAGGCACGTAAAAAATCGAGTCGACGAATTTCTTGATTTGTCACAGAATCAAAATGTATGGCAAGGTAACTACGATACTGTCGAAATATTCGAAAGTTATCTCGTTGAAATAAAAATGGAAATGAGATCCAAATTTCGTAAAGAAGCAGAGAAATTTTACCCACCAAGAGTAGTGGAAGAGTGGAAAAAGGAACTAGATCGAGTTCTCTCTCAAGTTAGTAGAAACTTGAAGGCATCCATTCATGTGGACGAGGCCTATAAAAAAGCGATTGTGAAATTTAGTGAGTGGCAAAAAAGCAATGCAGATACCCATTTGGAAGAAAAAGGTGAAGATTTCTCTGCCAAAGCACGGAAAATTCGCGATGATCTTTTACTAGAATTGAACAAAAAAATCAAAAATTTGGAAAAAGTTGAGGGTTTGGAAGAATTATTTTGCCAATGCAAAGAATATTTCGTTAATCACACCAATAAGGTTACCGCAGATATAGATGCAGATATCGAAAACTTTGTACAAAAAATGAAGATAACACGCATTGTAGCGATTTCTGCTGTTGTTATCATTGGCTTGGCTGCAGCTGCAGGCACAGCAGTCACTGGATTAACCACAGCTTTAGCGGCTGCTCCTGGTGCAGATGCCGCTGTTAGTGCACTTTGTGCCAGCGCAGTTGCTAGCTCTGGTGCAGGTATCGCTGCCAGTGCTGGTTCAGGTGTCGGTGCCGGTGCTGGTGCAGGTGTTGGTGCAGGCGTCGGTGCCAGTGTCGGTGTCGGTGCCACTACAGCTGTTACAACAGCTGCTAAGTATCTGGTTGGGTTGGCAGATAAGGCATTTAAAACTGATTTTGCTAAGAAAATCGAAAACAAAGCTGCGGTTTCTTTCTCAGATTCTCCGTTAGGACTGCAACAATACGACAATGGCAAAATGAAAGTGGAACTCACCTTTGGTACATTAAGATTTACGCTGAAAATCAAAGAAAATTAAGAAAACATTTTCCAAAGATTTCGTGATGGTGTTCACCGGCAGGCATAATTCAATAAAATTATTTGAATTTCTGACTTTAGGTGGTAAGAAGCATGCAGTCGTATAAACACATCGAGACCAATGTGGTATGTACTTATTGATTCTAACCTAACGTATACTCGTCCCGCATACTTTTAACATACCAGTACTACACATCAATAACATTATAGATATCAAAAAATTCATGTGCTTGTTTGTTTATTTGTACTTTTTTACAAGAACACGAGGCTACTTTTTGCTCAAATTCAAAAATAGAGAATAAAGAAATAGGCCGAAACATCGTGAAAATAAAAAAAAAGCCAGCCTCAAGCTAAAATTTGTTGGATCGCAAAAAAAGCAGAGTATAGCGTAATAGACTTAAAAGAGTATTTAAGTCATGTTTTTCACTGCTTATCAAAATGCTGGAAAAAGCCTAAAATGCAATCTCACCAAATTTAAACTTTCTACGTCTTGCTGTTTTCAAAATATTGCACTTCAAAGTTAACGATTTTCATCTTACTTCATTTTTGGCCATTTTGCAGTTTGTGACAAGAGATAAGCGTTAGATAAGTTGGCTTGAATTTACTTGAAAAGCGGCTAGTTTACAATTTTGCCCAGTATCGTTGCCAGAGCAAACGAAGTGAGGGGCACTAGCCAAAAATGAGGGGGCACTGAAATAGACTGTTCTTGTACGGCTACAAACAGGCACGCTACTAGGATTTTGCTAAGGAAGGAGCCTGAACCAAAAGTTAAAATAGATTGTTCGAAAAATGTCTCATTTAAGCGGCATGGCGAGCAACCTGATGCAACTTAATTATATCGCAAAAGGATGTGTGGGGGCGAAGTCCCCAGCTGCTGGGCAATTTTGGTAATTTTTCGGGAAAATTAGCCATTTTAGTGCCAATTGAATTACTTTTTGCAGGGTTTTAGAGGCATTTTAAAGAGGTAGATTCTAAAATTTGGAAGTCTTTTGAAAGAATTGCAGTAAATTCTTCAGCCCCTTGAGTCCCCTCCTTACTTACTCATCAAGTCCAAAACACGTTTTAACGCTTGCATTACGGGATTAAACGTTTTAAGTGGCTTGGTTGTAGGGGGGGATGAAATTCCCTTAGCCACCTCTGGTTGCACCGATGGCTGCAATATATCAACAGTTTTAAAAATTCTGCATTTATGTCTATAAAAAAGAGGTGTGCATACAAGGCCGTCAGCGTTTCTTAATTCATTTCGTCTGGAGCCAATTATTTCCGCTTGAAAAATTCATCTGATGCAGTGACTGCGACCAAACTATCTTAAGTGTGCTCTAACAAAGAAACAGCTAGCTGGTCTTCTAGTCGAGAGAAATCGTCAAACGAGAATAATTTTTGAACATTCGGTTTGAACGTTGAACGTTTTATTCTTTGCATCATTGTCTGTTGTCGTGTCCTTACGTGATGCTCCAAAAAAGTATTTTGAGTAAATCAAAATGGGAAGGGCACAAGCAGCCGTTAGAGGGGCAAGGCTCCCTGCCCCCCGTAGCGATGGCACGGCTGTGCCCCCAGACCCCATAACCTACGGAGGCTGTTTGTAGAACCCTTGAGTTACACTATAGTTTGCTTACTACGCTTCTCCAGTGAGACATTTGTTGAAAAAAAAATTGATTTTTGGAGCGTAAACCTGATTGCGCGCCTACCCAGGCCCAACTTTTGATCTTTGATTCTACAGTATCTTTTTCCCATAAAAAGTCCCTTCTTTGAAAAATTTTGGTGACGTCATTGCATGTGATTTGCGGTTTCTCCCATTTCAATGAAAAATCCTGGCGTAGCAAGTTGTGTTGACAATGCTCTTCAAACTCGACAAATTGCCCTACACCTACCCTCGGGATCTAAAAATCTACTTTACGAAATGTTTCGGTCGCTTATTGCATATCTAAAAATTTACGGACCCTTCGAGCATTACACATCTTATTCTACAATATTTTATATTCTTCGTACGTTGTAAGTCAAACTGGTTAACATAAAATGTGCACATCTACTCTTCATGTCTCTGTGTTTTTCAAGCTAAAATAAATACATAATGCTGTGTTTCTGCATGAACTCGACTACAATCCTACAAATATATTTTTGTTGAACACAAAAACCAAGTTTTCTTTTAAATTTTTACACCTGAAATTGGTCGTTAATTCTAGGGGCAAATCCCCCTTGGGAAAGGGGCGTGTCTTCTCCGAGTTTTAGGCCAGGGGTTCATCAATGCTTTTGTTCCCCCCAACTTTGACTTGGCAGAAGTTTCTCTAAAAAGTAACTATACAGTTTAATTTCAGGTCTATTTTCGCAGAAAGTAATCGATTTTTAGTCCACGGAGTTTGCAGGGGTAATCTAACGTGGGAGGGAGGTCGATTCAGCTTTCAAATATTTTATGGAGATTTTGTACGAAGATTTTTGCAAGCGTCTTCGGAAATAAGACTACATTGATTATATCCCCATACCTTAGAGCAATGGCGCAACCAGGCAAGATAAAGGGGATTCAGTTCCCCCTTGGCATCAGCCAGTCGCTTTAAAACACTTTAATCCCAAAATACAAGCGCTAAAACGTGTTTTGGACTAAACTGGTATGTAAGAGGGAGGTATATGGGCTGGGTAAATTAATTCTTTCAACTGGCTTCCAAATTGTAGCAATTTAGTTACTTCAAATGGCTCTCAAATTGAGTTAAATGTGATCCAAATAGCGCTAAAATTGATTTTTTTCTGAACAAACAAAAAAAAATGCCTTGCCCCCTGACCTTTTTTAAACAAAAACGCTTTAACTTTTGCTTCAAGCCCCTACCAAAATTTTGGTTGTGCGCCTACCTTTAAGCTATAGCTGTATTATTACTGTAGAGAACGATGTAAGAGTACGGTACACAATAACATGCAAACTGCAAATATTTACACAAATACAAACGGTCTTGTATTATGTTGGAAAGCAAACGAAACCATAATTCAATACAACAATACTGTTCCATAATTAAAGATTTAATCGTTGCATTGCGCATTATGCAGTATGCTACAAGCAGGTTGGAGTGAAGTTCCGCTGGTTAGCTAAATAATTAGAAAATTTAGCCCAAAAATGCAAGCTTTTAAAAGTGCTTTGGCTTGAGGCTGAATAAAAAGATTGAGCAATTTAATTTTTTTAAATAACATCCAAATCTGAGCGATTTAGTGGTTTCAAAGAGCTCAAAAACGTAAGAAATGTCATCCAATTGGAGATTGGAGTTAGAATGATAGTTTTTCTAAAGAAAAAAATCGAAAAAATTACTTAGAGACTGGGGGCTTCGCCTCCAAACTCTTGTCCTCAGGTGGCCGGGATCTCTGTCCCACAGCCCGTTTGTAATGCGTTTCAGATGCATCAATTTGCTCAGCACGCTGGACCATTTTTCGACAAATAAAATCTAGTTGAAATTCAAGTTCCCGCTGGGTAAATTCATGATTACGCGCCTATACCGGCAACCTACCGACAACATAATAGTTGGTTTCATATACTGAAAGGAAAAATCATTTCAGTATTAATTTTGTTGGTGGCAGTTTGAAAATTGTCCCCACCCCATTTTTTTAATAGTTTTGCGCCAGTGCCATTAATGATCATATACTCAACCATCACGAATCAAAGAAATCACTGAGGTTTATTGGATTCAAAATCGCGGCAAAAATTGATGAACGCCACATTTTTAGTTCAAATACTATAAAACAAAGCGGTCAAAAACGGTAAATTGTCATGAAGTGCAAATTCGGAAAACAGTTCTAGTTTTCGCTAAGGAGTATCTCAAAAAATTACTTAACATAGGTGCGGATAAAGTTTAAGAGCCTATATGTTACATTGCTTATTTTTTTATTTTTTTGCGTAATAGGCAACCTTTTTATATTCGGTTTTGCAATGCTGGTGATCATGAAAAAACTCAACACCTTTTTGTCATAAAAGCTATCACGTTTGAATGGAAGACTTTTATCATAATGATATTTGTGATGCAAGCTTTTGCTATGCAATAGCCAATACCTAAAACGAAATCGTGTAGAAACTTTTTATCAGCCACAATTTAAGTCGTGCCGAGATTTACGGGTCTGGTTAGGGCTTAAGGTTGACAAAATTTTGGACATTATTCGGGCCTAAAACGTGTTTTGTGTTTTAGACGCTATAAAAACATAACCAAAATAACTTTGCGACTCTGAATAAAGACTTCATTCAACCCTACTTTACGCGGGCTATTTGAACAACGCAATTTACACGAAAGGGGGAAAACGCCCCTCTATCTAACATCAAAACCAACAGTCATAGAAACACTAAATTTGGTATGCGGGTTCGTGATCATCAAATTTTTGTATAAAAACTAATTTGAGTTAATGACGTCAGTATATAATGAACTTAAGGTTCATATTTTTTAACTTTGAAGTGACTTTTTGTGTGACGGCAAAGGCGAATTAATGTTTGAAAATAGTCTTTTTTGATATCAAATCAAAAAATACTGATGTCAAAGTAGGTACGTCACAAAAACGTCTCGTGTCGTCATTTGCGTTAAGACTTGGTCATAAAAAGCTCATATTTTCGAGTGGCTTCGGCAAACCTCAAAATTGAGAAACTTTTTCTTACCTTTTATTACTTTTTCTTACCTTTTATTTTTGTATTCGCACTGGGTGAATTGTTGATCTTTGTCCTTTAACTCTCCGACCTCCTAATCCACTTGCTCCCCTTGCCCATTTTATGTACTCAATTTTTCATCCCTGTCTATTAGCCCACTTGGTCCCCTGTCCAGAGTTAATTTTTTTTTTTCGGGTTACCACAGTCACAATTGCGATTATGTTTCACAATCCTATTTTGATTTTAACTTTATGGGCTTAGTTTACTCAGATTTTGAATTTGGGTTTTCAGGCAAGCTTAGTTTAGTTTTTGAATTTCGGTTTGAAAGTCAGCTCTGCCGATGAGCGTTGGTATTACGCGAAACTTGAGTCCAGAGCAGTACGTGGGGAAAAAAAATTGGGTCTGCCTTTTTAGCAGCTGAAGTTACGAGATGAAGACGATAGCCTATACCGATAGTTTGGTAATTCAAATTTGCCGGTTGAGTTAGCTTAATTCAGGGATCAAAATTCTTTGCATTGTGTCGACTCCTCTTACACTGATGATGAAGTCAGTTGACTTCAAAACACGGGAATGCTCCCGCGATAGGGGGTTCCGCCTCACCTGCGTCACTAGGGGTTGAAATGATTACCAATTTCGACGCGGAGACAGCATTAAGGTGTTGTCAAATGAAGTAGGATTGTAAGACGTGATGTCTATGTAAACTATTAAATTAGTTCTGCCTATTTTACTTCAAAAATAATTTTTCTTACCTTAGTAACTCTAAATTTTCAGAGTATGTTTGTAAACAAACTTGACTTAAATTGAAGTTGCTCTGAAGTAAAAATATTGTTTTTGAAGGGATTGATCAGACAAAAACTGAGAGGGGGCATTTTGCCCTCTACTTCTCGTGTAAAATAGGGTTAAGCACAGTGCCGTCGCCAGAGCAAATGAACTGGAAAAGCACTAGCCGAAAGTGAGGGAGCACTAAAATAGACTAAACTTTTGCACATTAAAACTCATCTCGTACGGTTACAAATGGGGGGTAGGGCTTGAACCAAAACTTAAAATATTTTTATTCGAAAATCACTCAGTTTGGTGGCGTGCTGAGCAAACTGGTGCAGCTTAGTCGTATCTTGGACGGGGATCTGGGGGCGTAGCCTACAGTCGCTTGGCAATTTTTATAATTTTTTTTGAGAAAATAGCCTTTCAGCGCCATTTTGATCACACTTTGAACTTTTTCAGAGCTTTTTGATAGAACTAAACTGCTTAAATTTCGAAAATCATTCGAAAGAATTGAATTTAATCCCATCCCCTTCAGCCCCCTTGCAAATCAAGTCCAAAACATGCTTAAACGCTGGTATTTGAGGGTTAATTACCCCCTCCACCCGGTTCCCCCCCTGGTTCACGTATTATTTATTTTTTTATTCATGTCATGATCACTAACCCAGAAATGATACTGTATAGGCCTACTTCTCTATTACACGACACATTCGTAAACGCTTAGCGACCCAAATGTGCGTCGCGACTCATGATTTAAGGCACACTCAATGAATATCGAATAAGCAAAAATGAAAACCTGTGCAGTGGTGTGCACCGTGTCAGGCGGGATTTATATTTATACGTTATTTTTCCTTTTTACATCATTGTCTGTTGTCTTAAGTCTACGTGATGTTCCGAAAAAAGTAATTTGAGTATACCGAAATGGGGGGCACAAGAATCCGTTAGGAGAGGGCAAAAGAAGCCGTTACGGGAGGGGCACGGTCCCCCTGTGGCGAGGGCATTGATTCCGAGCCTTTACTTTTTTGACAACACTCCCGAAAGCACTTATTGATTGTTACAAACATGCACTACCTTTTTGAAATTTTGTTTGTAGCTGGCAACCCTGGCTAAAATTCTATGAGGGAAAAGTCTTTCCAAAGAGATATACAAATTGTTATATCTTGAGAACGGAAGGTCGGAGAAAGCTCAAGTTTGATGAAGTTCTTTTTCAGATCTGTCAAACTTTTTTTGAAAGAAAACCGGGCAAAAAATTTTTTAGGAGTTTCGTTACTGCGGCACAGAAAAATTTTTAATTGCAAAATTATTCAACCTCATAATTAATGCTTACTGAACTTAGTTCTTTTTTGCATTCTGCTTGGATTTTTTTTATCATTGATTGTTATTGTTTTTATATGATTATGTACAGTATCCTCATTACCCGGCTGCAGCATTGCATGCATTGGTATACTGTAGATTAGACTATTCCTGATATTTGAATTTGATCTCATTTTACTGCACTAAATTTTGCTAATTTTTTACTTTTCAGATTGGTCAAGCTAATTTTACACACGCAAGCCTATACTTGTAAATCTTTTTTGTATGCTAATTGTGTCTATATATGTTGGCAATATAGTAGATTATGCTGTAGTGTAGTGCCATTAAAACTTTCTGCATTTTCGATATCCTTGTATTAATGCACTAATTTTTATCTAGTAATTGCATGATAGAAATATTTTTTACTTTTGATTTGTCGTACGTTGTTTCTGTGAGTTGAAACCAGGCAGGAGAACTCAAACGTTTTCACACCCATCGACCCCTTAATTAAATCTCCAGCGACATATCAACCCTTTCCTTGGTTTTCGAAAAGACAAAATCATGTGTCATTGCACTATATAACTGCTATATTAGCAAAAAAAAAAAATAATAATAATAAGCTTTATGACACAAACTGGAGAAAAAGCTTGCTACTGGAGTGTTGGTAAAACTTTCACATGGTCTTATGTAAACTAGCATCAGGGTCGGAGCTATCACTAACTCTTGAAAAACGAAAACCGTTACAAACAAACTTGAAAAAAACTAGGTTTGCGATTTAAGCGTTTTCATCCGATTTTTCTCAGAAATCTGGAGTGGGATGAAAAAAAAAAGTACAAACGAACCGGAAATTTTGGAGTTTATGGGAGTTTGATTGCGTTGTGATAGATAATGTATTGACAGATTGTTACTATCAAGTAAAATACAGCAGCATGCTGACAGGCTCAAAAAACAGTAATGTTTTACGATTTTACAAAGCTTTATGATTTATGATTAGTGTAACTGCAGTCGGGCAAAACAAACACAGATTGAAAAAGGATCACTAACAGTACTTTTTAATTGATCAAATTTTAGTTAGAGAAACAACTTTATTTCTTGCAGTCTATCCATGGACTTTGTATTGACGCCCTTATATAATCGACTACTTTAGTTTCCCCCTTTGACTCCAAGGCGTCGGAATTGACTCTTTCAAGAACTCATCTTTTACTGATCAGTGGTCGAGTGGATAGAACGTCTGCAACTAAAACGGTAGACCTGGGTTTGATTCCCGGGCAGGTCAAACCAATGACAGTAAAAATTGGTATTCACAGCTTCCCTGCTTGACGTCCAACACTAAAAGGACAGTGTGAAGCCTCCACCGTGAATACGCAAAATTGTCTGGCTGATTTCAACAAATTATGCTGGTTTAAAAGCAGGAATGTGGAAGCGGCAGTTTTTGAATCGCTTCCACCTTTATCGCTTCCGCCACATGATGACGTAAGTTTTGCTCAAATTTTTTTTATCTTGAAATTTTTTTCGCAAAAAAATTCTTTTCCAGATATGTCAAAATTAAACGGTTTATGTTATCATCATCTTGAAAGCATAATATGGACGCATTATTTTGTCAATAACCGCTAACAAATCTATGTTTCAAGTGTAATGAATCAATTTGTTTTCATGTTAGTATAAAATAGGTCGGTGCTTTCAGAAAGTGCTTGATGATATCTCAGAGCAATTAACAAAATTAATCAGATACAGACCATAAAATATAAAAACTAAAAGTAATCTAGAACCCCCTACAGCCTGTTTCGTCTAAAACCCTCTACAGCTTTTTGTTTACTATGCAGATACCCTTCCGACGAGTCGAAAGACGAAACAGGCTGTAGGGGGTTTTAAATTACTTTTAGTTTTTATATGTTATGGTCTGTATTTGATTAATTTTGTTTTTATATTATGTTGTTTAGAAGTTCTCTTCGGATGATCCCATAAGGGTGAAACAAACTGTTAAGGGTTTCTAAATTTGACTGTGATTGGCGAAAATTACTTGAAAAATAAGTATGATTCATATTTTGCGTGATTTTCTCATCTATCGTACGCTTGTTTTTTTAACTTCGCAGTTTAGCCCTGACGAAGTTAGGTAGTAGCCTACAGGCTCTGCCCATAGCCTATCGAAACGTTGGCAAAAAGTTTTCTGCCCCACCAGTTCAGCAAACAAAACTCGATTTAGTTTATATTCCTGGTGACAGCGATTGAGATGTTTTTGTCGTATATTTTACGAAAACATTGCACCACATTTAAGTTTCCAACGTTTGATGAAAACTAGTGACGATCGGTGAGGGGCATCAGGGTATTCTTTGAATACCCAAACAAAATCATCTCATCTGCATTTATTTAAAGTAATATATCTTTTAAATAGTATTTTATAATTTGGTTATTTTTGCTTTCATGGCTAGTTGGCCACAAGCATAGCGTATTCTGAGAAGCAATTGGCGAAACCTAGCGGCAGGCAGTCCACTACTTGAGTTTTCGGCATTGTGGCGCTAAACGTTGGTATGCACTGCAGTCGCTGTAGCTTGACTGCTCTGGAAGGTATCAAAGCGAAGTTGTGAAAACCCAAAATGGCGTAGCAAAGTGAAACCATGTAACGCCCCGCCTCTGTTTTAACCAATCAAATTTGGTCAAGTGAAGAAACGTCACGATTGACGTCATCCTGGGTTTTCAGATAGCGAGCGTGATTACCTTGCCTTCAGCTGCCTGCGCCTGTGGTTGCGCGATCGACCGTTACAAACCTGTCAATTAAATTAACTACCCTGAAACATCATAATATTTTCTCCGTATAAAACAATTGACAGTAAAAGACTTGCAAGGTGTTTTAGCAAAAATAACCTATTATGAAGAAAACTTAAAATTCGTCAAAGTAAATTACAACAGCAATATAACTCAACGAATGCTGTGGATAGTTTATTGGGATGTTCCTTCACTCAAAAACCTTTTGAAGAAAGAAAAGCAGTCGTTGCTGCAGGTAGACCCTAATCTGTTAAAAGATCGTTTTCTTCCTTAAAACGTATCAAATCATGTTCTCAAAATAAAATGGAACAAGACAGACTTTTAGATTTAGGCCTTATATCCATCGAGTCACAATTACTGACAGAAGTCATGGAAACCAAATCTTTTCAGGATTCAGTCATAACAGAATTTGCTTCAGCGGAAAAGCGAATGGAATTTACTTTTAAATGACTTTCTTGCATCTGCAGTAATTCTGAAACTTTGCCGATTTTAGTGCCCTGCCCTTTGTAGTAAACAGTTGAATTGCTAATCAAACGGCCAAAGCTGTTTCAGCTTGTACTATTTCTTTGCTTTTTGTAGGCAACTAATCATTGGATGAGGTAAAGGCGTGTTAAAAGTTTTAATCAATTGCTTGAATTGAGTGTAGAAGTTATAGTTTATCTTTTTCATGTTTCTACACCTCCACTATACTTATTTCACTCAACAGCTGAAGCGAGACGAGAAAAATTAACTTCAGTTACGCTACCCTCAATTCGAGCCAAAACTTTTTACTCCCAAACGTGTTTTTGTTACTCCCCCCAGTCAAACTTTGTCTTTCAATTTTTATTTTTAAATAGTACAGTACAAATACAGTATAAATATCAAATGCCATCTATACATATGGACATAATTCTATATGCGCAGACCGGATGCGCAATTACTTCATGCACGAAAATAAACGACGGAATAAATTTTGAATTGAATACCCAAAACTTTTTGCCACCGATCGTCACTGATGAAAACAACTAAAGCGGAAGCGGTACCGTTATTGTTTCCAGCTTCCACTTCTACATTCCTAGGGATTAAATAGATTAAAAGGAGTTGAGTCCAAGTATCGACTGCAGTATCATACGGCAGAACTAACTTGTCCTGACTAGAGTCTTTCATTGAACATGTATCGTTTACATCCATTGTAGGGGCCTATTAAATGATTGTTCTTATATTAAGTGTATTTTTAAAACAATGTGCAGCGACATGCTTCAATGGCAAAACTGCTGAACAATATATAAAAAATAGTGAGGTTAAAAACGCTTGGAAAAATGTATTTCAAAGTCCTTCATTTGATTCTTATAACGTCCATAATCAAAAGGTAACTTAATACTTTATAAAAGTCAAGTATTTACACTTTGCTATTTCCCAAGCACAAAATCTTACAACGCCATCAATCAAAAGGTAACTTAATACTCATGTATTTAAACGTTGCTATTTCCCAAACACATAGATTTTAAGAACGAAATAAGATTTTGAAAATTTAATGTAAAACTGAGAAATTGTACTCATCCCGCTATAAATAATAATTTGCTCTTCCATTTAGCCCATTTGGTTGCGCACAGAAAAACAGCACTAATTTCCGAAAAATATTTTGCATTTTCTATGATTAAGGATCAACAACTTTACAACCAAATATAAGCACGAAATTATTATTCCCAAGTCATGATATAACGAGACAGAAACATCATTTGTAACTGAAAACGATTAGCTGAATGATTAAAATTCGGTACTAAGCTTATATAATTCATCTTTATTTTTATATGCTGCATAGAGATCTTGATTCTTACTAGTCTTAATAAATTGCATCAGAAAACGAAAAGGTAGATCTCATAACTTATCAGTGCTGCTATAATGATTCTATTCTTTGTTGAAAAACCAAAATTGAATTAGATGTTTTCCTACTCATATTTTTTTGCACAAACAGGTTACTACCATGCTGCTACTAAATGGTGGAAGGATGGGTGCGTTTACTTCCGGAATTAGTGCCATCGCTACTGGGTGGCCAGGGGGGTACTTGCCCCCCCTCCCTAACGATTGCTTGAGCCCCCGTTTCGGTTTACTCAAAATATTTTTTGGAACATGACGTGACGGTACGATTACAGACAATGATGCAAAAAGAAATCCAAGTTCAAAAATAATTCTTGTTTTACCAATTAATCTCTGGTCGAGTGGATAGAGCGTCTGCTGCTGAAACGGTAGACTCGGATTCGGCTCCCGATCAGGTCAAACCAAAGACTATAAAAACTGCTATTCGCAGCTTCCCTACTTGACGTTCAGCAATTAACGGGACAGTGTGAAGCCTCCTCCGTTTGTGGTAGATTGGTGAGAGTTTGACTCGAAGACCGAAAAGCCTCTTTGTATTGTCTCCTGACCATGAGCGTCGGCAAGGGGGGGGGGGGGGGGGGGGCAGGGGGGCCATTTCCCTTGGATTTTCACAGACTCTTTCTTAAACCTCCCAAATTTCAAAACATTTTCTATTTGTATTGGTTAATACTGGCTATATTCTTCTTAGGCCCCCCACCTGAAAACTTTTCTGCCGACGCCCTAGCTCCTGATTAAGACAACTTGGTGAAAAAGATGTAATTACAATTCTCGATTCTTTGCAAAATTTATTGCTAGCAACCAACTTCTGTGACATATTTGTGATAATCCGTCGTATTAACTTGGTGCACACAAACGCGCAACCAGAATTTTGTTAGGAGGGGGAACTTGAACCCAAAGATTTTTTTTTGTCTGAAAAATCTCTCATTCAGGGAGCGGGATGAACAAACTGGTCCAACTTGCGCGTATCACAGACGAGGTCTGCCGGCAAAGTCCCAGCCGCTGGGCCATTTTTTTTGATTTTTTAAAAAAACTAGCTACTTTTATCGCATTTTGCATGTTTTTGGAGGCATGTGAAAGAACTAAATAGTTAAAATTGGAAGTTATTTGCAACAAATAAATTGCCCAGCCCCTAGAGCTAACTAAGCTGAAACTTCATTGCGCCACTGGGTGCACACTGCACAGGTTTTCATTTTTGCTTACTCGGTATTCATTAAGTTTAAGAAATTGGTAGGTGACTCTTTCTTGTTTGATTAACTTTACCTACATTACCAGTTTTTTTTGATGCCGAAGGTTTAGTGGTTAAAGTTTCTATCATCATCAACCTTCAAAGTTTACACCTTTGAGCCTGTTTACTAACGTCATCACGTAATTAGGCTAGTCATATCAAATCCAATCTTTTATTATACTCGCTGCATTACGCCAAAGCGTGTAACGATTTTGCGGGGTCCATCTCCGCGTCATTTCGCTCGGGCATCACAGCTCATTTCGAAGAAATGTTGCGGCGGTGGCGCGCCATTGGCAACACTCTGTCCGATTTGACGGCCAAGGTTTGAACCTCAGACCTCCCGCTCCAGAGACGAACGCGTCATTGCTCTGTAGCCACTAGGGCACAAGTATTGTAGTAGGCGGGGTCCTGTAATGGGATAATTCCATAGGTGGGCACAAGTTCGTTAATCGTTAATCCATTAATAACGAAGCTAACTTTTTCATTAACTCGTTAATCCGTTAAAAAGTTTTTTCATGTTAACGGACTAAATTAACTTCCGTTAAGTGCTGTTAACGGACTAAAGTAACTTCCGTTAAGTTCTGTTAACTTCCGTTAAGATTTTTATCGTTAATATCTTGCGCCATTTATTTATCGTACCGGAACAAACCAGTTAGCACCGGTAACACTTGTTGCGTATTAGCATGAGTTTTATAACAGAAAGCGAGGAAAAGAGCTCTTTTTTGTGGCAAATAATAAGCTGCAGCCTCGTAAGTCTAATTATCGCTGTTCACAATTTCCAAAGGTTTTCCAATCGCAGCTTCGTTGGTGCATTTCAACTTAATTTTCCTTGAAATTAGATTAGACTGTAAAATGTAACTTCCAAGACACAAAAAGACCACCACAGTAATAAATATTTCCTTACAATCAGCTCAACAAACTCAATACGTGTTCTAGAAGCGAGAGAATAAAAAGAAATGTAAATTACACCCAAAATATTAAAGAATTAACGGACTTTATTAACTTCCGTTAAATAAAGCTGAAAATAAGGGATTAACGTTAACGGAGGTGTGAAGTTTGTTAACGGACTAGTGGTTAACGAAGCTAACGTTTTGCATTAACTTGCCCACGAATGGATAATTCAGTTTAAAACTAAAATAACGATGATATAATATTATTTCAGCTATCGGTCACATAAATTGACTAAAGTTCATACTTCTGCCCGCATATATACTGGTCGCATTATTATTCGCGTATAATAATAACAATGATTTGTAATTGTTGCGAGCTCGCATCATCATTATCATAATTATTAAGCAGGGATGTCAAACCAAAACCCTACATTGGCATTCCTGTCAAAAGTTTGAAGAAAGCAAAGTCCAGGAAGAAAAAAACAGCCGAAAATTCGAGCAAATTATCAAAGAAAGCAAAAAAATTTGAGCAAATCATTATTGAGCAAATGAGCAAATATCAGAAGCATTATCAGCAACCGAATCAACTCTATCAGCAGACGAATCCAGAAACCAACGGTAAGAGTGATTGACTACGCAACTATCCTAACGTACGAGCAAAAAAAATTTTTTTTGATCTAAATGAGCTTAAGCTTTCAAATAATCCAAACACCTTGTTAAAAGGGGGTCACTATCTGCGAAGTACAAAACAAAACCCAACAATGAACAACGACAGTGTTCCAGTAAAACTTCCTCCGAAATTCTACCCTCAGATCAAGTTATCACCTCGGCAGCAACATCTAAAGCTGCAAGACCGAACCGACCACCACTAATCCCTCCAACTGGATTGACCAAGGCAACAACCGAACCGCCAGGCTCAAGCAGTCGCTAAATTCCGCAAACAACCCCAAACCCAACTCATTACGAACTATTTGAGTCCGAGCCAATAACTATGACAGCAACTTTGAAACCTAACAAAAAAAAAAAAAAACAAGCTACGCCTGTTTCGGTAAGTACATGTATTTCTCACTTTATTATTAATAAGTTTATTCGCCTGCAGCTTTGAGCTTCATGTTATAATATTGTTTGTAACACATTCGTTTTTAACTGTTTCTTTCAATAACCTGTACTGTGAATAGACAAATTGATGATTTTCACTCCATCGCATGCTTTTCAGTTGATAGAAACTCAATTTATAAAAACTCCTTTTCCATGAAATAAAGTGTGTAGTATCGTAATGTTTTTGATTACCATTAGCAGCAACCACGATAATTTCTGTTTAAAATGTTCAAATAATGATGATTTTTCCTTTTTACTACTTCTGTGTAGAGCATTCTTTCCCTTATTGAGATGTGAGCAAAACGCTACATATATTTTTCTTTCTTTTTTAACCCAAGAAAGACTAAATTAAAACATTTGCACGCGTTCAGCTAAACTTTTTGTGTTGTGTATATTGTCTCAAGCAAACATCTGCACTGCAGCAATCTACTAAGGGAGCACATTCCCTCAACTCATCATGGCAACATGCTGACGCCAGACGCGAAGTTCTGGGCTTTTCTATGTATGTCTTGTCCTTGCGCAATAATCAGAGCTCACAAACTCCGACAAGCGCATATTTTTCTTCCCGAAGTGAGGGAAGCGTAGCTGGTCGCATGCAAATGGAACTGCTTTCGGAATTTTTCAGCGTTTGCAGATTCCTTTTACTTTACCCCTGTGATGAATAACACTTTTTTTATTGAATTTTGCAAATCATATGTATTTTTCATGAAACCGCATTGAATAGTACACTGTGTATGTTTTCATGTAATCGCGTTGAGTATTTCAAATAACTGCATTTTAATGTATTATGATTTTTTTCGCGGGTACTTTTAATTTTATCGGCGCAGAAGCCGAAAACCAAACACTAGCACACGATGCAAAACATTTTTCTTCTAAATCATGGAAACAACCTGAATTGCTAAGCATGAATCGAACTGCTATATTTCGTGTAACCTCTCATATTAGATATATTTTTCATGTAATCAAATTGTGCGTTTCATATAACCGCTATATCTATATGCATTGTTATTTTCATACATTGCTATTTTCATATATATTCCTATTGTCATATTTAGCTATTTTCACATATGTAAATAATCGCAATATACAGCAACCACAAAATTTGGTGCATTTTAGGCTTAGGCCTATCACTTTTATTTATTTACATTATTTACAATTTCTCTAAACGAACGTTTTCGGCACTACCACTGGCCCTCTTCAGGAATATCTAAATAGCAATAATAACTTTAAGCATCCGAATCAAATAATACACTAATCTTCAAAAGGTTAAAACATTGCTGTACTTTTTTAGTGTCTACTAGCCTACGTTAAACTCAGCAAGAACGATTCAAATTTACAATTGAAATGACAAGAGTTAGCAATTATGACGAAACAAGCATTATGATTTCAGAAATATAGCAAACACTAAGTATGTCCAACAACTGTCATTAAATTTTATGGTTAAAAAACTTGCAGCAGAAATGATGATCCGTTGGCGTAAAGTTGACGATTGAGAGCAGGAGAGTGTTTCTTGATCAGGAGAGCTTCGTGAATTTTGGTGTCATACTCAGAACGGCATTTTCGAATTATTTTGAATGAATCCAAGCCAGTTTTTTTATTAGAGCAAATGTTGCAGGACATTATGTGGTCTTTAATTGAACTTTTCTGGTTACTATTGAAATTTAGATGTTCTTGGACTCTAGTGCTCAGATGTCTGGAGGACATACCAATGTATGTCTTGTTCGTGTCACACGAACATGTAAAATGATAAACAACATTTGAACACAGAGCCACAGGTGTTTTGGATTTTAGTTGAAAATAAGATTTGACCTTAAATGATTTGTAGATCGGGATAATTTTAACATTCAGTTGATTTCTGATTATTTTTGAAAATTTGTTAACAAATCGTCGTGAATCTTTACCAAAATACGGAATAACAATTGGATATTCATGGGTAAAACTGCAAGAAGTTTGATCGGTATCCACTGAAGACTGATTACTGTTGTTTTGGCTTTGAAATTGTTGCAATAATTTGTCAAAAAACTTGCTGGGATAACCGTTGGCCTTAAACATAGCTTTCATATTTTCTGCTTCTTTCAGGAATAGTGTGTTGTTGGAGCATATTCGTTTAGCACGATTTAAAAGGCATAGAATCAAACCAGATTTCCACTTGAGTGGGCAAAATGCATTAAAATTTAGTATCATCATTTCTGCTGCAAGTTTTTTAACCATAAAATTCAATGACAGTTGTTGGACATACTTAGTGTTTCTTATATTTCTGAAATCATAATGCTTGTTTCGTCATAATTGCTAACTCTTGTCATTTCAGTTGTAAATTTGAATCGTTCTTGCTGAGTTTAACGTAGGCTAGTAGACACTAAAAAAGTACAGCAATGTTTTAACCTTTTGAAGATTAGTGTATTATTTGATTCGGATGCTTAAAGTTATTATTGCTATTTAGATATTCCTGAAGAGGGCCAGTGGTAGTGCCGAAAACGTTCGTTTAGAGAAATTGTAAATAATGTAAATAAATAAAAGTGATAGGCCTAAGCCTAAAATGCACCAAATTTTGTGGTTGCTGTATATTGCGATTATTTGGTATAAAAAGTCGACCTCTTTGCCGAAACTATATTTCACATATGTATATTGCTACTTGAATGACATTTGACCTTGAATTTCCGCCAGAACTTTAACGATTTTCAAATTTAACGTACTCTCCCCTCCCTCGTCCATTAAATTCAAAAATCTGGGGAGGAGATACGTAGCCACTAGGGCACAAGTATTGTAGTACTGTAGTAGGCGGGGTCCTGTAATGGGATAATTCAGTTTAAAACTAAAATAACGATGATGTAATATTATTTCAGCTATCGGCCACATAAATTGACTAAAGTTCATACTTCTGCCTGCGATAGCTGCATATCACCAAGTCCGGCGGAAATATAATTCACCGAGGTCGCATATATACTGGTCGCATTATTATTCGCATATAATAATAACAATAATTTGTAATTGTTGCGAGCTCGCAGCATTATTACCATATATGATAACAATATAGCAAAGAGACAAGAACACTGAGTGCAATCAGAACCGCTGGATCAGTACATCCAATACCTACAGCTCGAACACCTAGACGGTTATATCAATTTCAAAATCACAAATGTTCGCATCAGTGGTCCAACCAGGAGGGAGCTTCACCCCCCTCCCCCCGCCTGCTTTAAGTCACTTAGAATACTGAACAATATTGAGTCCTTCGTAGCCGACTCCTGGGAAGTCAAAACGACTTCCACTGGCAGTTACGTGACTAGATCATAGATCAGCCACCAACCCTGCAGCCGGGTTAACCCAAAAATACAAGCGTTTAATCCTGTTTTGGACTTGATTTGTAAGTAAGAGTGGGGGTGGCTGAAGGGGCTAGGTAGTTTAATTTTTTTTACTGACTTTTGACTTTTACTAATACAATTCCTTCAAACGACTTTAGTGACGTGCAAAATGTGACCCAAATGGCGCTAAAGTGGCTATTCTTGCCAAAGAACCACAAAAATTGCCAAGCCGCTATAAGGTTATAGACCTAAAATCTGCGGTGGTTAGGAGTTCCTTCCCAGATTCCCGTATGTGATAAGCTTGAGATGCACTAGTTTGCTTGGCGCGCATCATAAATGAGGCATTTTTTGAACTAAATTAATTTAACTTTTGGTTCAACCCCCCCTCACTTAGCAAAATTTTGTTTGCGGGCCTGGTTTGCATTGAATGTAATTCAAAGCATTCAAGTCATTAGCAGAGTGTCTCTCAAACCATGGGTCGTGACGCACATCTGGGTCCGTAGGCCTTTCCGGATATGTCGCGAAGTAGAGGTGTGCCAATACAATCTTTAGTGATTGTTGTAGAGCACACTCAAGAATGTATACATAAATCGCGGTCACTGAACGAAAGAACCAACTGCTGCAGATAATTTTTTTACGAGATTGTGAGCGGCAGACGAAAAGACTTAAAGGAGGTGAGTCATCCAGCCAATTCCAGTGGTTTACAATAGCTAAAATTGAACTATAATTTTTGATATTTTGTTTTAATTTTGGGGCTGCGGTTGCGAAGATATTTAGCAAATACAAAAAGATATCCCCCGACGAAAAGTTTTTGGAAACTCTGAGTTTTGTTCTTCCCGCCAAAGCTACAGTAGGCCTAATAGTTTAGTTTTGGCGGGAAGAACAAAACTCAAGAGTTTCCAAAAACCTTTTGTCGGAGGATATCTTTTTGTATTTGTTCAATAACTTTGCAACCGCAGTCCCAAAATTAAAACAAAAAATATCAAAACTTAGAGTTCAATTTTAGCTATTGTAAACCACCGGAATTGGCTGGATGATTCACCGCCTTTAAGAAACACTGCCGGCCTTATTATGTTTCTTTTTGGGATAAATGCGTAGCAGTACAAGATCAGCTTTAATATGCAAATTTTAGTTTATTTTAATGCCACTCGCTTCGATTGCTCTGGGGACCGCACTGTCTGAAATCAGGGATGTGGAAGCGGCAAATTTTTGAATCGCTTCCGCCCAGGCGCGTGGCCAGCGGGGGATTTTTTTCTCGTTTTCCCCCCCCCCCCCCCGACTTTTTTCTTGCCCCCCACGGTATTTTTTGGGAGGAAGAAGTTAGTGTTTTTGGGCGAAAAAAAACGTTAAAATTTGCGATTTCGGCCAGAAAAAGCCTTCGGATTTCGGGGAAGACCTTTTTTTTTTGGAGATCACGTGCTTTTGGTCGGAAAATATGTGATTTTGGCCAGAAAAAGCCTTCGGATTTCGGCGGAAACCTTTTTTTAGATCACCTGCTTTTGATCGGAAAATTTGCGATTTCGGCCAGAAAAAGCCTTCGGATTTAGGCGAAAACCTTTGCCTCCCTGATTTAAATTTTGCCCTCCCGATCTCGCGAAGCTGGCGACGCCCCTGCTTCCGCCCTTAGCACTTACGCTTCCACCACTTGATGACGTTACTTTTGCTTAAAATTTCTTGATTTTAAATTTTTTGGCAAAAGTTTTTTCCAGATAAGTCAAAATAGAACAGCTTAAAAACATCACATGGAACCAAATTACATAATTGTATTCAGTGGTTTGTCATCGCAAGGATCTGCGCATGGGCGTAGTCAGAAAATTCGGATTTGCAGCAGTCCTGAGGCGAAAATTCCAATTAATTATATGGTCGTTATGTTTCAGCTGATGCGAAGTTCCCTGAACGCTCACCCAGAAGTTTAAAATAATCAGCAATTGTTTGGGGTCTGGGGACGGATTTTCTAGGGCTCGGGACAATAACTTATTCCAACTGCATTTGCGCTGTCAAGCCCAAATCTTCACGTAATTATAATTAGGAAGCCCTGGGGCAAAGCTTCCCCATTAGCAGATTTTTTTGAAAATAACTTGTTTGTGCATGTGGTGAGCTCCAAAATTTTCCTAGCAACGTGTATATTTAGGACAGCAAAATAAAAAAAACATTGCAAGAGTTATGTGGTTATACACAGTACCAAAATAGAATAATTTTTGTCGCATACGGTAATTAGCGGTAATTACAAAACCATTATAACATCATGCTTAAAAGTCACACAATATTAAACTTCGTTTGAGAGGCGTTATAGCACTCTTCTCTGTTTGCTTTTCAAGAATATATTATCGCAGAAAAAGAAATTAAAATGCTGGAACAAAAATTTGTTTATGTAAGTGAATGCTGTTTAATACGAGTATGGCCCAAAAAAAAAAAAACAGGCAAAACCCATTTAAAAGTATTTTTGAGAAAATCTTTTAATTTTAGGACTAAAACAGAAAATTTTTATACACTAACCCATAATAATTAAAAAATGAGTTGGTAAGCTACTTATTGGTTCATTTTTGAGTTGGTAGGGTGGGGGCTGCCCGGGATCTAAGTGAACCACAAGCTTTTAAAAATGTTTCTTTGCAAATGATGATCGATCAAACATTCACTCTTCGTCGTATATTTTTAAAAAAATACCCCATTCAAGTTTTTACGTTTGATATGAATGATCAAAGTGGAAGCGGTACACTTTCACGGCTTCCAGCTTTTGCAAAAATTTGTCGCTTCCACATTCCTGTCTGGAATATGAGATTTAAAGAACCAAATCGGACTCAGCGTTGACAACGTACGGATTGCCACTCGCCACCATTCAAAGTAGGCTGCCCGAGTGCCCGGGTCCAATATCGCAAAAGCGGGACCTGCAAACGGTGTAATAAAGCAAAAATATTCAAGATTGGAAAACAACCAAGGAACTTTTTTTTGCAAGTCCGAACATAATATTGCTTTTAGTTGCCATCGTGTGGTAATAAATTTATCAGTGGCATAACGATGTTCTGGCCGCCAACGATGATTTCGATAATTTAATACCATCATATTTTTATACAACCTATATTGAACTACGAATGAAGGATCGGCTGCTGAAGCCTAGTTGACTGGTCATGCGACGAAAACTGCCGCGACCTTAAACTGTGACATTTTCGTAGGTGAAAATTGCTGCGAAAAACCTGTCAAAGAGCCAGAACAATTCTAAAAATGTGTCACGGAAAAATACTTAGTAATGCCAACCATTACCAATTGGTACACACACATCTAATTCAGTTTCAAAGACCAAGATAGGAGGCAAAAAAATCCCTACACGATCTCACTATAAAGTAAAACAATCTTAATAATAAGAGGTCTAGTAACTTTTAGAATATAATTTGTTTAGAAAACCGGATGCTACGACCAAGACTACAAACTCGATTGCTTTTTTTTGGCCTAACTTCAACTTGAATTCGAAAAATAACTCTTCTGAACTCGAGTAAAATTACTGTTCGAGTTCATTAAAAAGAAATATAAAGATTAAAAAGTAGTCGGAAAAAAATGTTGTTTGTTGATCAAGCCTGTAAATTAATGCAGATTTTGTATGCACAACCGAATCGTAAAGTGAAAAGCGAACTTGAAGCCTTGAACTACCGGAGTTGCCAAAAAATTCAGCTGACTGAGCATTAATATCGCTACTCGGTTACAGACAAATCACTCGATTTCATTAATTTTTATTGCAAAATTTGAAATATCGGTTATTTTTAATTGGTAACTAAATGTTGAAGATCAACTTAATTAAGTTGGTCGTACAACTGAGCAAAAATGAGCATTGTGTTGCAACAAAAACAGTAGGCCTACGTATAGTTCAGTGCAACGGTAATACCCTTCCTCAACTTGCTTTAGAAGCAATTTAAACCAAGATCCCGAGGTTCATATGTTTCAAGTAGAGACGTAACAGCGCACTTGAAAACCTACCTACACATATACCAGCTGCACAACCAATTTCATGACGTTCGTGTTTTTCAACAAAATAGCAACACAAAAAAAATTTCATCTTTGAGCAAGAAACAAGTCAAACCTCCACTAGCAAAAGTACCAATAATCGAAACTTTTACCAAGTTCAGAGGTTTCACACGGTCTGCATGCCGTCATTCGGAATCTTTCAGAGGCTCCAATATCTAGATTACACGACTAAATGCATTTTTCTAGCTAAACAAACAGTCATTAACTAAAAAAAATTACATTCTAATCGAAAATCCAAACTTAGCAATTTATACAGTAGCGGTAGGTTTCGTTATTTTCCTGAAGCATAAAACCAATAGTAAAAACAATAAACGGGAATTTACAACGAAAAATATTGCAAAGTCTTGGAGAAACTGCATGTACACTACTACAGTATTGCAGATGTGTTGCGCTTTCTACATAGCATACTGTATGACATGACAATAAATTCAAGCTTTGCATGCCATTATTTTCCAACTGAAAGAATTCTTAAAACGTTTAAATAAAATTTCACAGTTTACAAAGTGTCTATCAGCAGAGCAAAAGCAGATACCTGCAAGAAGATAATATAATTATCAGTACGTAATTTTACGTTGACGAGGGTCCTTTAAGTTCAGACAAACGCTCTTGGTGTTCTTTGATTCTTTGTTGATGACGCTTAATGTCTTGTTCATGCTGTTCAATTTCTTCATGATGATGTTTCTGCAAAGCCTTCCACTGTTCTGCTTCTAATTGTCGTATATATTGGTTTTCATCAGCTGCGGCCTTCTTTGCAAATTTTCCGCCTTCTTTTTTAATTGCACCCTCATCAGAAGACATCATTCGTGCTGTTGTTGGTTGTGCCAATCTTTGCGACAAGAGCAGAGAATTACGAAAAAGTCGTAACATTATGAAAATAAAGTCAAACCTTATTTAACAAAAGAACTACAGCTGTAATACCAAAAAAAAAAAAAAATTTTAGACTGTTCTTGTACAACTTAGTGCAGCTATGTCACAATAAACTGCCATAGCTTAAATTAAAAACAAAACAAAACCTATCTAATCGAGGAATAGGCTATTCGTGTTGTGGCGTCAAGGAGCTGATCATGATCTGCGCATGCAAATGCTGCAATCACCCAGATTATTTGTCAGATGATTTATCCGAGTGAAACAAATTCTGAACGCTTCATGTTTTTGTGTCATGTTTTTGCGATGTATCAGTGTTGCTCCATATCTGCCTCGTTCGAGTGATTCCGATTCCCAAAACGAATGGTTGTCTATCTTTTTTATCTGTGGGCGAGCAAGCTCAAGTTACTCTCTTTTTACCAAATTTAGACGTCACTAGGACAAACGAGGCAGAGATGGAACCTGTATATTAGGGTGTCCCCTACTTTGACATTTCGAAAAGTTTCACCTCTGAACCTTTCATATGGTTCCATTTCATGAAAAAATGATATGCATGAAATTTTAAAATGAAGTTTAGAGGTGGCGCAAAGCCTTTTAAGTTTTGATGGGTACCGTACTTCTAATTCCTATGCAGGAATACCACCATTATGAACAGCAGAGTTTTATTATTTCCAGAGGTGGAGTCGAGGACACAAGGCTCGAGGCCAAGGACACAAAAAAAATCCAAGGCCAAGGACAGCCTTTCCGAAGACAGACACTCTCGAGGCCAAGGACAGGAATGCTCGAGGCCAAAGCCAAGGACCAAGGACACAAGCGCAAGTGCTCTCCAAAAAAAAAAAGCTCTTCACAAAAATTTTTCAGGCGATCTCCAAAAACAAAGCAAAAAAAAAGGGTCTTCAAAAATTTTTTCAAGCGATCTCCACAAAAAAACGTTTTCCAAAAAATTTTTCAAGCGCTCCACAATATTTTAACAATTCAAAAAATACTGCTGTCCTCGAGCCGAGGACAGGCCAATTTTCGAGGACTTGAGGCCTCGAGGCCAAGGACTTGACCTTCGAGGCCAAGGCCAAGGACTTCAAAATGTGTCCTCGAGGCCAAGGACGTCTTCGAGGACTCCACCTCTGATTATTTCATTGTGACCTTAACAAGCATAACAATAGCGTTTATTAAAACTTTCTGAGAGTTAACTCAGGAACTGCAGCAACGTATCGGTTTTGACAAACAGTAATTATCTGCAGTTTTCAGTGCTAGTATCATCAACCAGTTTCTAAAAAAAAGCAGCTTGTTTACCTAAGATGGCTATTGGATAGTCTTCCGTGGTATCTTACAGAGGATTTAAATTTGCTTGGCCAATTTGATAGTAACGTTGGCTTGACTGCAAAATATGCCATGGTGAAAGTTTCAGAGAATGTCATAGAAGAACAACCACTGTCACAAACTTGAGTGGATATGACCAACATAAAAAAACAAAACACTTGTTGAGTGTGACAACAAAAACAGCAGAAGGTTGATACGTCTGACCAACCAATTAGAAATTCTCCACAGAGCTGCAAGCAAGATATTTAGTTGATGCCTACCTTCCACCCCTATCCCATTGCTTCTCATTGAGAACCAACTTCCCCTGTTGAAAATTACTTCGAATTTTTTTGAATACCAATTTTTTGAATCTCGATTACCAAGCACTTCCATGCTTTGGACATGCTCTGCGCCTACTCCAAGAATCACTTCACCTCAGCGCCATTGGCTCCAAATCAGTGATGAGCTGGTTCAAGAAGAAACACTTCTGGTGATCATGTTGCTTATCTACAAAAGAAACTCTTCTATCCTTGCACGAACCATTAATTGAATGTCTCCCAATTTCCTATGGACTCCAATCAAGTTAACAGTATCATCTTCCATACCTAACTGCAGTTATTCTAGCTCATCCCAGCACTATGAATACGCCAAGAATCGATTGCTCTACCTCCTTAAAACGCGTATTTATAGGCCGATAGATCTATCTCTTCCCTCATTAGACGGGTGGCACTGAAGTGTAGGCCATATTATCCAAATGCAATACCTTCCGACTTTTTTGCTCAGCTGGACTAATTGCCTTCAGTTTCACAGCTAAAACCCATCCCCTGGAGCATGGGCTTGTCTAGTGAAACAAACACAAGACTTGTTGAGTGTGACAACAGTCCTTTTATGGACTTCCAATCGGCTCTTTCCCTACTTTCAAAGGCCCCCTTATATCTCTGGCTAAGACCCTGCAAAAATGTCTGGTTTCATGTCTCCTCACTTTCCAACAGTGCCATTTTAAACTTCCAATGGGTTGCCAATCATGCTGGTATCCTGGAAACAAGCATGCCGATTCTCTTCCCAAAGCTGGCACCTCCCTGGCCACTTTGATGGTCCCTGGTTCCTTTCCCCAGCTATTGCTAAAACTCGTTACACCCAATGTTACAAATAAGAGACGTCACATTTCCACATCCCACTCCCATCTCAACTGTCTTATTCGTACAGTTTCTCCGCTGGAATTGGTCCTCTCACGCTCCATATATGCTTTGAGCTTTCCGCCTTCGCTTCCAAGGATAAAGCCTCTTACAATTGTCGTAAGTCAGTCGTAAGGAAAACTCTTCCTGCAGGACCTTAATCATCTTTTTCTTGACTGTCTTGCCTCTGAGCCTCTATGCATATCTATCTTTGACTATGCAGTCTGCACGCTGGCGTGTGGCTCAATAGTTGGGTCTCTGCGAAATTCCGTTGCTTCTTCATCCCTAGGAAGGTGTTGGGTGACACCACCCCTCAATCAAGCCGCCTCGAAAATAAAAACAATGCAGTATGCTTTACAGATTGTTGAAAATAACCAGGCCATTGTTTCGAAGATGAAGAAATCTACTCTACTGGAGAAGCAACTTTCTGTAAACATGATTATTGTACTAATTAGAAAACTTCCTATATGCATAAATTGGTGTTTGTTAATGAGATCACAGCGCCACCTCTATACATCAAAATTTTGCAACAAAACTTTGCATGAAGCGGTTTTTGGTGCAACGAAAACTTTTGAGAGGGCTAGACTCACAAAAAGATGTCTTTTAAAATTTGATCCGAAATAAGGGACACCCTACTGTATATAATATAGCTTGTTTTGGGCGAGGCAAAACTGAGTTTTTACAGTTTTAGAGTTTTTTACAGTTTGCACAGTTTTTCAGAGTTTTCACGAATTTTGACCTAACAAACTAACAAGAATAATTGATAAGAATGATAATGGTGTGCAATTTAACATGAAAATATAAGAGATATTTAACAACAATTAGCCCTACTCCATCCCCCACACTTGGGTGACTCCTCCATTTCCTGCAGTGCTAGCACTTTATATCATCAAAGTTTTCCCATAATTTGCATACCTCAGTATCACCCTAGTTGGTGACCGCCCCTGTATCATAACTGCCTTAAGGTGAGTTTAAGCCAGGGATGTGGAAGCGGAAGCGGCACATTTTTGTGGAAGCGGTAAAAGGGTACTGCTTTCACTTCCACCATACATATCAAACGTCAAAACTTGTATGTGATGCAATTTTTTTTTAATATATGACAAAAATGAATGTTTGATCAATCAGCATTTTCAAAGAAATATTTTTTGGCTTGTGGTTCACTTAGATCCCAGGTAGTCCCCATCCTAGATGAACTCTAAGATGAACCATGAGGCTAATCAACCCATTTTAAAAATTATAAAGGTTCAAAAATTATCTACTTTAGTCCTTGAATTTAAAGATTTTCTAAAAATTACTTTTAAATGAGGCTTTGCCCATTTTTTTTTTTTTTGGAGCCGTACTTGCATAAACAAAAATCTGGGGCCATACTCGTATTAAACAGCATTCACCAACATAAACAAATTTTTGTTCCAGCATTTTAATATCTTTCTCTGCAGTAATATATTCGTGAAAAGCAAACAGAGGTGAGCATCGTAACATCTCTCAAACAAAGTTTAATATTGAATGACTTTTGATAATGTTATACTGCTTGTTTTAATGTTTGCCAACAGCCGTTTGCAACGAAAATTATTCTAATATGGTACTGTGTATAACTGCATAACTCTTGCAATGTTTTTTTTATTTTTGCTGTCCTAAATATACACGTTGCTAGGAATATCTCGGAGTCAACCACATACACAAACAAGTTATTTTTAAAAAATTCTGCAAATGTGGAAGCTTTGCCCCAGGGCTACTAATTATAATCAAGTAAAGATTTGGGCTTGACAGCGCAGATGCAGTTGAAATAAGTTATTATCCCAAGGGTACACGACTTGTCGGCGTGACCATTTCTGCATGGACCTTTTCAGCGCCAATATTCGGTGCTTTTTACTAACCCTAACCCTAAATAAGTGAACTGTCAAAGAGCACCGAATTGGTGCCGAAACGATCTGTGCAGAAAACGTCTGGCATTGAAATAGGTGGTGCTGAAATGGTCGCACCGAAAAGACCTGATTCCTTATCCCAAGCACTTGAAAATCCGTCCCCAGACCCCAATAATCACTCATTATTTTAAACTTCTGGGTGAACGTTTAGAGAAATTCGCATCAGCTGAAACATAACGACCATGTAATTACTTGGAATTTTCGCTTCAGGGTCGTTCCAAATCTGAATTTCTGACTATGCCCATGCGTAGATCCTTGCGATGAAAAACCACTGAATACAATTACGTAATTTGGTTTTATGTGATGCTTTTAAAATGATGATAACAATATTAACAAAGATATCTTATTTTGACTTATCTGGAAAAAAATTTTGCCAAAAAATTTAAGATCAAAAAATTTTAAGCAAAAATTACGTCATCACATGGTGGAAGCAAAAGCGATTCAAAAATTACCACTTCCACACCCCTGGTTTACACAGTATTCATCTTTTGTTCATTTTTCTTCTCTATGGATTAGACAAGTATGGGCTTTTTCGTTCACATTTTTAAATTCATATCTGCCCAAAGTTAACTGTTACATATTGATGAAACTTTTGTTAAAAAATTTCGTGTATGAACGATGAGAGCAATATTTCAAAATAGATCAGTACCCCTTAACAAAACGAAATGCTCGAAAAACTTTTGTCTAGTTTGTGACTGTCTGGTCAGTGGAGATATAAGACATAAAAATGCGGATAAAAGAAACATACTTTTTCACATAGAAAAAAAAATAACAAAAACAAATATTGTGTAAATTTGCCCTTAAAAGACAAACACTTTTAAGCCCCAGATTTTGCTTATCATTGTTCTTTCATTAAAGTCCCATTGTCCCAGTAAATGGGCAAATACAGCTACCATTGTTTCTGGACCACAAATAACTACTTCAAATTCTAATTTCTAAACCTCTAATTTAACTCTGCTAAAGGTGGCCATTTTGCATCTTTTTTTATATTTTTTATTTTTGATATTTTTTAAATTTTACGTTATTTGTTGTAGATGCATGTTTATATACAGTACCATATTTTTCAGAACATGATACAAAATCCATAAATGGCTTGTATTGCTTTTAATTTTGCACATATGGAGCACCGTAGTAAGGATAAGGTGCATTAAACCAACAAAACTTTGACAGCTCTGCCTTTAGAAATACTCCAAACTAATTCATGAAGAGAGAGCATAACCAGGTCCATTTATACAAGATACCTGAGTATGTGTAACAAATGTTCAATTTTTTAGAAATTTTAGGAACTGTAGGTGTACCGGTACCTCAAATTTTTGAAACAAATGGTAAATAATTATGCCAAGCAAAAAGTATCAGTGTTGGAGAGCATTTATGCACAGTGGTGTTATTCAACTTTTGCTGGAACTGGATTTCCAACTGTTCTCTTAACTTAGGAACCGGTTTATTTGAGCAAAAAGTACAAAATCATGAAGTTGGAAAGTTTGCATGTCTTCTCTAGTGTACAGCAGTGTTCCCTCTAACTTTTAGGCTAATCAGCAAGTGCTCCAATTTTCTAGGAGCAATTGTGCCCAATGCTCTAAAGAGATGTTTATGTGCCCTAAATTTCGTACCAATTCGTTATTAAAGTATACCAAATGTCAAATTTCCAAAATCTGTCAAATTTTCTAAAGCTTCGGTTACCATATAGCCAAAAATTATTTGCCCTTGTTCCAAGAAATCGCCGATTTGCTGAAAAAAAAAAAACGGCTTAATGGGAACACTGGTTTACAGCATCACAAAATCTTGTGCTAATTTGGCTCAAAAATCACTAATATGGGTCATTCCATGCTTAATTCAAAATTTTAAAATTTTTTTGTAACTATGTTTTTGGTATATTACAAATTTGTTTTTTAGGCTAAAGGTGTCAAAAAATGATAATGAAGAAAGCAATTTTTTTCAAATACCTCTAGTGGTTTTCAAGTTATCAGTTTAAATTTTTGGCCACTAGAGGGAGATTTTGCTCCCGAGTTTTGAAAATAGTGCTGTAATTCCATTTCTGAAGCAGTCTGATGCCTGAAAATTGCTCCATGGAGGTTTTGGGGGTCAAGGAATTCATTTTTGATGTCAAAATTACAAAAATATGAAAAATTGATTTTACATTTTGATGAGAGCCCAACTTTGGGTGCAAATTTCGAGGTGTAAGCGTGTTGCTGCGACAAAAATTTTTTTCATCTATATCTATTTTGCACATAGTTCTTGAAAATATAAGTTTTCTATTTACTTTTTATTGGCATCTGAACTGGAAAAGGTTTTTGTTTGGCTAGTTAATTCTTAATAAATCTGCAATATTCATGACTGCATTACTTTGAAAATCGGCAGAAATCTTTAAAAAAAAGTATTGTTGTGTGACTCAACTATGATATACATACATACAGGATCACTTTAACTTGCACACTGTCTTCCCAGTTTCCAAAGTGCTCAATTGATATGGGCCAGAGCCTGTAAACGATGCAGAAAGTTCTAAAAAAACACTACAGGGGGAAACAGCCTGTAGCAGGGTTTTTAAATTTTAACTATTTGTAATTCTTAACTGACCTTCCTGTATCATTACAATATTACTTTAGATTAATTTCCACAGTCTCTCAGCATAGTAACAATTAAAGCTCAAATAAGATGAGTAGCATTTATACAACTTGCATCGTATATAGTAGCTACAACTACCAATTACTGGTACACACACTCTCAAGGATGCAAGATTAGTTAAGGTATCTTGAAAAAGACAAAATTTTATGTTAAAAGCAAAAAATAGCAAACATGTTAGAAGCACATCACAAAGTACTATAAAATTCTTTCAATTTTTCCAGCCACAGCAACACACACAGTGTTTTTGAGTGTGCAACCAGCAAAGCTTACATTAATCATCAAGCAAGTCATATCATTAAAACATTTCACAGCAGTTTACCACAGTATTAAAACGTTCAAAAGTACAATTTTTTTAACAAATCTAAACATATTATGTTTAGATTTCTGCGGAAACAAACTGTTGGGTTTTATAGTTTTTAATTTTTAATGAACCACAAATTGAAACATTTTTTAGGGTTTATGTAAAACAAATAAAGTCTGATAATGCTTAAAGAATAGTTGTTGTTTTTACTTTTTTATTGTGCATGTGTATATTGAGTTCAATTTTTCTGCTGCAAGTGGTTTTGTGGCATAAATCATCTTTGAAAATCCTTCCCAGGCTACATGAATTCATGTTATCAACGACTGTTTTATTAAGAACAGGGCCGCCTAAGAGGTGGCTCACAGTCGTGTATGTGGCCCTGAACAATATTTTGCTGCTGGCAATTGGTCTCGAGATTTACTTTAAAATTTTGTTTGATGCTTGCAGTTTTTTTACCAAAAAAATTATTTTGTCAAATTTGTTGATGCTAGTTTTTTACATTAATTTTAATCACTAATTGCAATAATTTATGTGAATTTTTTGCTTAATAATGGTGCTATGATTACTTTAGAAAGTAGCAAATTTGTGTTTCATTGGTCACTACATTAGCTACGGAGTACCATAACTACTTTCATCTGATTAAATAATTTTGATTTTAACCACACAGTTTGCATTTCTAAAATAAGGGTCACAGCTGTATACCTTGTGGTTTGTACTATATGCGTTTAGTACTGCAGCTATTGAGAAAAAGGCTTTGAGCAGGCTGAAGCCTTCCTCTTCAGCCAAGTTATTTCAAGGTTTACCCAAATATGCTAACTTTTGAACATGTTTTGAACCTGACCTATGCAGCATCAGTGGGGGGATGAATTGGTTTAGTAATTCAATTCTTTGAAGTGGCTCTAAAAAGAAAATTTCTTGCACATGGCGTTAAAACTGAACTGTTAAAAAGACTATTTTTTTCACGAAAACATACAAACCACCTAGCATCTGGGAGACAAGCCTTATGTTGTTCATGATGCATTTTAAACACACAGCAGTTTATTCAACTTGTTGGGGGCTAGATACTGTTGAAAGTTTGACATAGAAAAAGGTTATCTTTTTGAAGCCTCTCCCCTAACAAAATCTGGATATGACGATGCTGTGTAACAAACAGTACTGAGTTTGTTGTGTAAGAAAAAGTTCTTCCAAATAATTGAACAAACTTTAATTTTTGGCGAACACAAAACAAACTTTATCTTTATTACAGATTAACTCTGATTAAAAATTTATTTCATTTGAAATAAGTACAACTATGCAAAACTTAAATGAGCAGTATTCGGGTAAAAATTATCTAAACATTTTATAAGAATTGTGCAGCTTGTTAAAGGTCAGAAAACAACGTAATGTGGCACGCTTCTTGAAAAGTTTAGGCACTCCTGAACTAAAATTTTTCATAATGTTGTTAAAGATATTTTTTAAAAGATAATACAGACATTAAAAAGTAGTTTAGAACTATTAGAAGGCTACTCTCAATGAGAACTGGTAAAAAGCTACTCTCAAGGCTACTCCTTAGGAATACAGACTGAGTAATAAATAGACTATTAAACTGTAGTTGCTTCATTTTTCAATCACTCTTGTCTGGCATTACAAGATAGTCAGCCTGTCAGCTATTGCAAAATAGGAACCTAATACTTAAAGAAAGTTGATACATGCTATTAGTAGGTTATTCCTTGAACTAGCTACCCCTATGAGTCTTTGACAAGAAATTATTGTCTCTAAACTAATATTAAACTTTTTTAAAACTCCACGTACAGTATCATGATTGGTTGAGTAATTGGTGATATATAGATAGAATGATTTTTCTATTTACAGTACCTGATTTATACCGTAGTTACCTCACACAGCAAGTCAACTAGTTTCCCAAACTTTTTTCAAAAAATCCGAACAATTTTCAAACTGATACAACCATTACAACTGCAGGTTTATTATTATTAACTATCCAAACAAAAACCTTTTCCAGTTCAGATGCCAATGAAAAGTAAATAGAAAACTTATATTTTCAATAACTATGAGCAATGTAGATATAGTTGAAAAAAAAAATTTGTCGCAGCAACGTACCTACACACTGAAATCTGCCCCCAAAGTTGGGCTCTTGTCAAAATTTAAAATCAATTTTTCACTATGAAGCAGTCATATTTTTGCAATTTTGACATCAAAAGTGAATTCCTTGACCCCAAAAACCCCCTTGTAGCAATTTTCAGGCATCAGACTGCTTTAGAAATGCAATCACAGCACTATTTTCAAAACTCAGGAGCAAAATCTCCCTGTAGTGGCCGAAAATTCAAACTGCGATAACTTGAAAACCACTAGAGGTATTCGAAATTTTTTTTTTTTATTTGGTGTGATACTTTCAAATTTAACAACAAATATCCATGTTTGGTGACACATGGTGAAGGGCCATTTTGAATTAAGCATGGAATGACCCATATAGCTGTAGCATGCTACAAAAGCCGCTTAACAATGTAAAAATAGAGTGATGTTAGGAATCTTGCCAACATTTGGAATCCCAATTATTGAAGACCTTTTTTGGAAGTCAAATCACTGCAACAAAAAATTGGTCAGACCCTTGGCAGCAAATTTTATCATTTTAATCAGAATGATCCTTGAACTTTGTTTAGCATTGCACAAAAATATGAGTGTAGGTAAGCACAAGCCACGTTAAGAATTGTAACCATGTTTCGCTGACTTGGAAGTCAAGACAAGGCCATGAGTATATTTGAACCGTTTTTACAAATTTAATATGGGTTTTGGTTTTTAATCAAAGATAATTGCTGCTTTTTTATTGAGTGCACTATGCATGTTTTCCACACTTTGAAGTCAAGATGAAGCCATCCATATATTAGAAAAACTTCACATTGGTTTTGCTTTAATTTTAACAAGAAAATAGTCTTTTTTTAATTACTTCCGAGTCAAAATAAAGCCACCTGTATCAAATGGACTTACACATGATAAAGAGAGGTAGCTGTGGAAAAATGTGTGCAAGCATGAGAGGAGAGAGCACATGCTCAATCGCTCATACATGGATCACAGAGCTTCAAAAAAAAGCAGACAGCTTGTTCTAAATGACACTTAAAAATATAAGAGTTTTTGATAGGCAAAAAAATCTGACGCAATCTATTAAACTTTCTAACGTGGTACATAATATTCATTAGGGTGTTGCAGGCGCCCCATTAAAACTAAAAACTTGTTTGTTTAAGCTGAACCATTTTTTGGTATTGCAGTTTGATCAGAAGATCATGAATACCAAGTTTCAAAAATTTTCATCATTGTTTACCTCCCCCGCCAAGCCAATTTTGAGGCCCACTTTTCCAAAAATTTGCCTTTTTTGCCACTAGAGGGCGATATGGATAAGTTGTGTTAGTGGACATGTTTTTAAAAGATGCCCCATGTTAGTCTCCACCTTTTAAAAGAAAATTGAATGAAATTGAGTCATTGTATGCAGAGATATTGCTATTTGATTACCCTTATATTAAGCATTGCTGCCACCAAGTGGTGAAAATTAAAATTGAATATATCAAATATTAAGCCTTTTGATGTTGATTTGCGGTATATTGTTCATTTCATAACTGTAGAAGTACATTTCAATGCAACGTTTGGGAGTACCAAATACTGATTTATATGTATTTTAGTAAAATTTTGTAGGTAATGCTTAGTTTTAAAAGATTCAAATTGTCTTTACAAAACATTTCGGATGGCTGGGGTTACTACAGCCTTTTGAAGAAAATTACTACCAAATATCTTAAAAGTTTTTTCAATAGGCAATTTATTTAGTTTTTGAAATGTGGTCCAGAATCAATTGTAGTTTATGAACTACCCTTTTTACTTGATTAAACTAAGATTAATGAATTATGCACTTGCACAGTATGGGTTTATTAGTTCACATGCAATATGAATGCCCGCAGTACTAATAACAAACTGTTATATTAGATGCCAGATGTTAGTCTCTATCTTTAAAAAGAATTGAATCATGGCATCCAGAGATATTGCTATTTTATTGCACTTTTAAGAAGTGTTGCTGCGACCAAGTGGTGATAATTAAAGTTGAATGTAACGATATTAACCATTTCAATGTTGAATTTGTGCATACTATCCCTTGCAAAGTTGCATTTTGATGTTTGTTTTGAGTCATTTAGTCACTACTTGAATATATTAGGTATTGCGCTGTTGTAATCTAAAATTGATTGAAATTAACAATATTGCTATAATGTTTAAGAGTTTGTCACTATGAGTTACTCGATTTTGAACATCCATCAATTTAAGCTAAGTTTTTGTATTTTCAACTCAACTGATTTGACTGGCAAAGCACCATATTATTCTTTCTATATTTTAAAGGGCAAAAATCATTCAGCAACAATGCAGAAGCACCACATCAAACAAATTGGAAAGGACGTTTTCTTTGGTTAGGGATTTTTCGAAGATTGTCTTCCATGATGAATACACGATTTTGTAGATTTTCTTCCTTGAGTAGCAGGAGAAAAAAATCAGTAACCAGCTTGATCCCTCTTACTGTGGAGTCATTGCACACTCGCATGCTGTAGGTAGCATCCTCTGCCAAGGCATAACCACACACAATTATTTTTAAAGTTCTTTTTAGAATCAACAGTTTACGAAATCCAGCACCAAATCTTTTTAATAACTTTCTGTCAGCATTTGGAGTCACTTTATGCCAACAAAAGTTCCTCATCTTACGGGGCTAGGGGAACAAGCTCTCCAGTTAAATTCCAGGTATGTCTGGCCTTCAATAGCATGCACGACTAGATAAATCTATTTCGTCGCTTGGTAACAGCACAAAGTAGAAATTAATTGGCATTTGTTCTAGAAAGCACCAGGAAAGTTGCTAAGAACCTTATGGTCATTAAATCAAGCAACTACTCTCTTTATCACAGAAGAAATTCAGGCCAGCATCATAGAAGTTTTTAATTACTTTGTCTCAGAATTGCAACACTTTGAAGACTTCAAAGAGTTCGGCCCATCATGAGCATGTACTGGATCTTTAGATGTACACGGAGAACTGCTGGTAACATGAAAAGACACTCGTAAACTGCATGAGAAAGTTTTTGTAAAAAAATTTGAACTTCTTATACAAGAATACTTTAATACCTGTGGGAATGCAATTCCAAATCTTGGCACCCTGATACTAGATACACCTCTGTTATTAATTTTGTGCAGAAACAAAGAATGTGTTAATTAATGCATTCAGCCAACTGCCTCATAGCTTGACTGGACTGATCAATAGTTTTCCAAAAACAATTGTGAAATAAATTTTTAATTTTGTTGTATAAAAAACAATATCCAAATTTAGCAACTTCAAATTTGAACAGTGGAGTTCATTCCCAAAATCAGTCACTAATTCTTAAAAAGTACTAAAATTTATTTAAAGATAAAATCGATTTCGGTCTCAAAAGACCGTCAACAGTTTTTGAAAAAAAAAGTAGGATAGAGAATTAAAAAGGGACAAAATGCGCAACAACACTGCTTTAAACTTTGCTATGCAAAATGAAGTCACTGCGTAAAAGATTGAAAACAAAAGTGCAGTGCCATAATGTACTCCATGTTTCATTTATTAATGAACCGTCTTCATAAAATTGTTATTTAGTACTTCTTCGGTCAGGGTTTAATTCTCTGGTTCTCTCCTATCAACCATCATATTAAAATTGAACAAGCAATCAGCTTGCAGAATCTAAATTGTGAGTAATATGGGTTCACTGAATCGCTGAAATGAGCACCAACCATGTCTCTTATCCCTTGATTTCGTACACAATTCTAATTTTCGCATACAAGCAGGATATGTGGCTCCCCTCATTATTGTACAATACAATAGTAGCGCATGTACTTAAGCATAGTTTAGCTTTAAGAAAACATTTGTTTTAATTTATTTGGAATTCAACCTGAGCAAGCTGCAGTTTGTTATCAGTATTTCAAGCACCCATATTGCATGTGAACCAACAAAACCCATACTATGCAAGTGCAACATTCATTAATCCTAGTTTAGTCTAGCAAAAACCATAGTTTATGAACTACAATTGATTCTAGACCACATTTCAAAAACTAAATAAATTGCCTATTGAAAAAACTTTTAAGATATTTGGTAGTAATTTTCTTCAAGAGGCTGTAGTAACCCCAGCTATCCGAAATGTTTTGTAAAGACAATTTGAATCTTTTAAAACTAAGCATTACCTACAAAATTTTACTAAAATACATATAAATCAGTATTTGGTACTCCCAAACGTTGCATTGAAATGTACTTCTACAGTTATGAAATGAACAATATACTGCAAATCAACATCAAAAGGCTTAATATTTGATATATTCAATTTTAATTTTCACCACTTGGTGGCAGCAATGCTTAATATAAGGGTAATCAAATAGCAATATCTCTGCATACAATGACTCAATTTCATTCAATTTTCTTTTAAAAGGTGGAGACTAACATGGGGCATCTTTTAAAAACATGTCCACTAACACAACTTATCCATATCGCCCTCTAGTGGCAAAAAAGGCAAATTTTTGGAAAAGTGGGCCTCAAAATTGGCTTGGCAGAGGAGATAAACAATGATGAAAATTTTTGAAACTTGGTATTCATGATCTACTGGTCAAACTGCAATACCAAAAAATGGTTGAGCAAAATCGGTAAGGTCTGGGCGCCTGCAATACCCTAATATTCATGCAAGCAATGTTAACAAACAGTTTTCTACATCTAGGTACTGGTTAAGGCAAATATGTTGAACAGCCCACTGCTTGAGCATGTAGATACTGAACAGCTGTTTTTGTCAATGAAAGTTGTCAAAAGCAAGTTAAGAAGAAAACTTGGTTTAGGCCACTTGCCAAGTTTTTATGCTTTCAAGGTACCTATACTGATATAAATAATGGATAATTTTCAATTTACCACATGAACTTTACAGCCAGAAACAACATCAAATAAGTCATTGATGTTGTAAAAATTAAGTGGGGCAGTACAACATCTAATAACTTATATTAAGGAAGGTATTGGGGCCTCTCAAAAAAGCTTCCACAAGAAAAAACTTAATTGTGAACAGTAAAAAAATATCACTCGCTTTTCTGGAAATGCTAACATTTTTTGATAGAGCTTTGCACCTATATGTTTAGTGTTTTCAATATTTATTTATTGTTAATCTAAAATGGAAGATTACCAGTATGTTTTACAAGAAATTTCTATCTAATTTTTAATCAATTCTGACTCAAATTTACCCCAACCCAAACACTAATCTTGAGTCTTGACCATTAAAAAAATAAATAAATAAATAAATGAAAAATGCCTATTTTCAGTTTAGTAACTTTAAACTCAAAATCTTAAGATAAATACAAGAATAATCACTCTCTTTTGGTGTACTAACTTTTTGGCTAATCAGCAAGTGCCCAAATTTTCTGCAAACAATTGTGCCAAAAGCTGCAAAAAGATGTTTATGTGCCCTAAACTTCATACCAATCTAGTATTAAAGTTAACTAAACATCCTATTTCCACAAATTAGTTGATTTTCTAAAGCTAGGTTTATCATATTATCAAAAATTATTTGTCTGAGTCCAGTTTTAATTGTTTGGGTTAATCTGTAATACAGCTGTTTTGGCTACTTTGAACTGTGTTTATAATAAGATGTCTATACTAATATTTTTATGCACACAACACATAATTGTTAATGAAAATTTATTACAAGATTAAGCCTGCCAAGACCTTGTTGAGTTTAGAATTTATGGCATAAGAGACAACAAAAAGATTGCTGATTCTTGGTTTAATCCAATGAATTAGGAATGGTATTTCAGTTTGCAGGTTTAACTTGGGGAATGAAAATAAACAAATCACAGTTTTGTAACCTGGTAACACATATGGTATTATTAATACCAGTAGCCTACCTTAGCTGATTGGCTAAAGAAGCAAAAACCTATCTGGCCTTTTTTCTTGAAACAGAAAAATTTAGAGCCAGACTTTTATGTTAGCGTAGCCTAGAGCTTATTCTTGATTCGCATTCGCAACACTGTTTTGTGGCGGAAATTTTGTTTACATTAGGTAGCCTGCACTTTATAAAAATATTGTATTAACATTTTCTGTAAGTTTAACTTACTACAGTACCGGTACTTCAATTCAAACTGATCTGTTATTAATATTATACTGTTTGACATTTTTGTACCAGTATTGTGGCAAATGCTGCATCATGAAAACAGCAAGCAAAGAGTGGGAGCTTTTTTTCTCTCATTTATTTTTTAAATTAACCTTAGAGTTACAGCATTGGGTGAGGATTAATGTAGAATGTTACTGCATGAGGGAGCTAGGGTTAAGGTCCAAGTAAGTTTTTAGGGCAAGGGGTAGGGCTAGAACAGAAGAGCAATTTTCTTACTCTAACACAATAGCAGACTCTAACTGCTACTGTAATTAATTCTGACTCAAATTTAACCCTAACTCAAATCCTTACAGATGGTAGTCTAGATAGGCTACTCAGTGTTCTTCAAGGCTCAGTTCTTAGTCCTCTGCTCTTTACACTAGGTCAGGTATATACATCAATTACATCAGAAATGTCAAGATCCTCTTATTTGGAAAGCATTGGTCGGCCAACTTGACTGCTTGAAAACATGCTGTACTATCTCAGATCTTTTAAAGCAAAACTTAAAAACTCACTCTTGCAAAATATGATCAAGAAACATACCGGGTAAAGTTACAGGGGTGTCGTTAACAAGCTGTCAGCTTTATTTTGGAATCTCTGCGACTCGTGTATGAGCGTGCACACGCTCTTGCTCCTCTCAGTCTCATGCATGCACTCATTAGAGTTAGGGCTAGATCTGGGGAATAGCTTAGATTGTAGAGGAGAGAACGCACGTGCGCTCATAGACGAATCACAGAGCTGCCAAAAATAAAGCGACAGCTCATAGGCTACTTAACGACACCCAGTTACAGTAGATATATTTTTTATTTATTTCTCTTTTTTTTTTAACGATATGACAGTATGAGGTCCCCTGCTTCTTCAGTTCTTTTCTTCTCCCTCCTTCTTCCCCTCTCTGCTGCTATTGTTTGTTTCTGTGTTCTTGAAAATTTGATATTACTGGATAAAATCTATTTAAGCAACGCTTTAATACGTGGCTGCAGACACGAAGACAAAATCAGAAAACAGTTCTTCGCAGTCTCGGCTCCTTGTGCCTGTTTGGATAGCAGGTTAAGCCTACAATTTTCAACTTGGATTACTTTTTGCTGAACGTGCTTGATGCATTATTTTTCATTACTTTGCGCTGTTTATCTGTATCCTAACAGGTAACAAAGTAAATTTCAGTTTAGTTCAGCCTACAGAAAAACTCACCCGAACCCCAAATCTACAGTCACAGGTTATGGTAACCCAGTCAGCCAGTGGGAAGATGGGTAACCCAAGCCCTAACTCAAACCTACATCTTGGCCTCTCAAAAAACTAGTGAAAATGCGCAACGTTTTTTGACTTAAAACTTTTTGCTGCTAAAAATTCTCGAATTTCTTCTTTCAATTGAACTAACGATCGAAAATTTTGAAATACAGCACCAACCTCATTTGCCTAAACTTGCCACGACTGCTCTTGCAAGTTGTGCTTTCAGTACTTGTCGTGATCGCTCATGCGTGCATTAACGATGCCTGCGTTTCTTAAAAATACTCCATCCTAGTTCCTCAAGCACAAAATAATTTGCGTTATGCTGAAAGAGGTACTGCTCGAGATCGGTTTTATTGAAGAAATGAGACCTAAGTGAAAAAATAAAGAAGATCTCAATACTTAATTCGCTTTTCCCTTTATTCGTGAAGATAGATTTAATTCGTTTGACTCCGAACCGTTGGCAATCCTGCGTTTCAAAATTTTGGGAACTACCCATGACTTTGCAAAATTTCTGGCATAATAATCAAATATCGCGTCGCTTATTCTGCACAAAATGTTTGCTGATCGAACATCACGTTGCATATTCTGCAAGAAATTTTGCAAAAGTTATCCTTTTCAGTTGTCACGAAAATTTTGAAACTCAGCAAGGTTGCCAATGATACGAACTACAGAGTCCAATATTGTTTACATCAAGTTTGGCGGAGAAGGAAAATAGTGGAACAAGATTTAGGGCACCTCCTCATTTCTGGTACCTCATAGACTCTCCACTCTTTATTGGAAGAACCGATGCTCGCATCGCGTGTTCTTTTGTTTTTACTCTGCCATTTTCAAACTAACGAGTGCGTAGTTTCAGATTTTTGCATGTAACTTAAGAATGGTTTGGTCTAGCTACATGAAATTTTGACAGCAGTTTGAGGTTAACAAGCTGTGTGTTTGTCCCCAATTTCGAAGCAATAGGTCACGTGACTTAGATTTAAAGACCTAAAAACCATCTAGATAGTTTGGCATAAAAATCGATCTCATTTAAAAACGGAAAATATTTCACATCGTTATATGTCTTTGGATACCCTTTTATTCCTACCAACCCACTTTTGGTTGCAATGAGTTTTTTTCTTAGTTTTCCCTTTTTTTTCCTTTTTTTTTTTTTTCTTTCTAAATTTTTCACGCTCTTCTCTTCAACCATAAAACATCGAAATTTAATTTTTGTGTAAAGTTGTTGACCTGAAACCACAATTTAGTCTCTCGAAATTTCTTGGGGCCACTTTCTTGGTAACCCCCCTGGGACCCCTAAAATCAACTTTTTGAACAACTCAAGCGAAGATACCCGTGTTTCTTGAAGCCACTATCAGTAGATATTTAAGAGACAAATATTTTGAAGCAGTTTGGGGATACAATCCCTCGGGACCCCCAAACGGATCCCCCAAAATCAATTTTTTGAACGGCTCAAGCTAAGATGCTCGTGTTTTTTGATAGCGAAATTTTTTTTTCTACCATGGTTTTGCAGATTTATTACGTCACATCCTGTGTCCCAACCTTGAGTTTCGTACTCCGCTCTCAATTTTGACTTGATCCGCTGTATTTACAGGCAACTTGGTACGATGGTAGGCTACTGGGCAAGTTAGGCTAGACTTGAGTTAGTGGTAAAGTTGCCTACCGTAGGAAGGCAGTGGTAGAACAGGCTTGGAAGAATATCACAAAGCGATAGCAGTTAGTCAACAAGCCTAGGCTTACGTTTTATGATCAAGTGAAAATATTAAGACAAAATTTTTCATGCAAACAAGTCAAAAAAGCCTAGTCTACTGTAATAATCTTTTTTTTTATTTTACTTTTAGGGTTGAGCTGCTGAGTTTTTTTTTGGAATTATTGCATTATAGATAGAATACCAGAGGGAAGCCTAAGGTCCCATGTTTCATTAATTACCGGTAATGCAGTTTCATTCAAGTTACTATTGGCTATGTCACTGTGTCTTGCAAAAGCACCATGGTAGGCCTACTAGTACTACTAGTACTAGCAGATCTGAGCTAGAGCAATTGGCTATAGGTACTGGTAAATGACTAAAATCTAAAATGTAAACTGGTAAATTTGGAAAATAAGATGTCAAATCAGAAAAACTGAAATGTCAAAGTCATGAAAATGAAATGTTAAACTCATTTTATATATTAATCTTAACCAACTTTGTGATTGGTTTTAATTATACGCTCAGAATGAACTAGACAGATTCCATTAGACACTTACTGACTTCATCGCTCATCTGCTCATACATACTGGTATTCATAGTGAATGAAATTGAAACAAACAAAGTTTACTTCAGAATTGGTATGAAACTGATAGATTGTTAAACATTAAAGCAGTTTGAATGAAAACTTGTGAAAACGTTTACGTAGGCTGCTAACCTTAGCACTTAGTGGCTTTGCACCGTAATACTGTACAGTAGCAAATACCATACAAGGTTTAAGGATCTGACACTGACAGATAAAAGTTCGCGACATAATGCAAGTTTTGTATGATTATTTAAGTGTTACATTGTACTCTGTACTGGTGGAATGTTAGCATAGACTTGACTGATGTTTGCAAATTATTAATACATAATTTATAATTGCTTAAAATACAAAATTGCATTTCAGGCATAAAAGAAAACCTACTAAAGCTAGCTTGAAACCTAGTTGTTTGATGTGGTTGCTTAGACAAACAGTTTCTGCTGTAGTGAATAATTGTCCAAACTACTGGTATACGGCATTGATTGGTTGATACCAACTTTTAAGCCATTGTGTTACCCAGAATGACTGAGTTAATGAATGAGGAATTGCATTTTCAATGCATAATTCATGCAAGACAGTCCACAATTTTCTGGCAATATTATATACAAGAAGTTTTTTAAAAGATCTTTTGGATGAAAAAATGTAACAAGAATTACCAAGTGTCTGGGTAAGTTCTTCAAATAATTATTTGTAGCTCAGTTTTGTTTGCAATGTTGCAGTATATACATGAGATACAATTTTTGGTGCTGACTGTGGCCTCATTTGCTGTGAGATTTAACCAAATTAACATTGGTTAGTTGGTCGAGCAGTAACATGTTTGTCCTGAAGTAGGAGGTCTGAGGTTCAAGTTTTGGACCTGTCAGATCAGACACATTGCTGCCAACAACTTATCACTACTGCATCATTTCTTTGCAAGGAACTGAGTTGCCCTTTGCAGTTGCAAGATTGCCTTTGTGTTACATGCTTTGGCATAATACTGCAAGTATCATGGGCGTAGAAGCTCAAAATGATTTGGGGGGGGGCACCAAACTTTTGCCCGAAAAATGACTTTGATGAATTGAATTTTGCCCAAGAAATAAATTGGTCACCTGCATTTTTCTGCTTAAAAAAATAAGCACATCAAAAAATTTGAATTATGTAAACTTATCGTATTTATTCTAATATAAGTCGCCCCCCACATTTGACATGAAAAGCAGGACAAAATTTGTTTTAAACTCTATTCTTTCATTGCAATCTCATAACAAAAAATTAAAAACCATTAAAGTTATCAATGATGTCACTGTTCTCAAATAGTTCCAATCAACCTCTTAAACATTTTTATCAGCATCTCTTGAGGCTGGCAAGTGATGCAACTTAACATGTTTTGTGTGGATACTGGAAGGGCGATGACTAACGTGAGAAAGATGAGCTTTAGAAGCGCAACGTTACTTTAGTGGAAGGCAATAAGTAATGTGGTTGTATGAAGGGCAATAGTGCAAAAAGTGTTAGCAAGAAAATACCTAAGAAAAATTTTGTATCACATACAATGCACTTCGTGTATTTTGGTATATGTCGCACCTGACTTTTTGGGTGATATTTTGGTACAAAAAATGCGACTTATACTGGAATAAATACAGTGTTTGCTATGCAGTTATTAGACTAACTAAAATGTATTAAGGAAAGCTACTGTATATTTCGGCATATAAGACGACTGTCAGATAAGACGAGGTGCAAAATTTGAATAGAATTTTGTACATTTATGATATATTGACTGTATAAGACGACTGCTAAATTCTTGCATGTTTTTCTTACAAGAGTTATGATACATTTGTTACGCACCAATGCACATTTTTTTTCCTAATATCGATGCTATTCTCTTGCTTTTTTCCAATTTACGCATCAATGCACACTTTGCCATATTACCGCCAAATTAGCCAAGGCAGAAAATTTGACCGGTGCGGCGCAACGCCAGATTAATCTGGTGCTGAGCATTACAAAATTTAGTACCAATTTAAAGCAGAAAATGCAAAGTTTATCTGTTTTAATAGCGCATGCAAATATGATACCCATAGCGCAAAGTGCGAAATACGGTAGTGCAAAGTGTAAATAGGTAGTACAAAGTGCAAAATAGTGCAAAGTGTTGGAAAATTAGGTTAAAAAATTAGGTCCAGAAAATTGGCTTATTAGCCGGTAAATGCGCTATTGATGATGTTAAATAAAAATACTTTTCTTGCATATTCTTTATTTTTACACCCCAACACATTTTTCATATAAAAAAATCTTCATGTGAAAATTAAGATATTACTTTTATATCGGTTGTATAAGACGACCCCAATATTTAAGGGTAGTTTTTTGCACTTCAAATGTCGTCTTATATGTTGGAATATACGGTAGTTATTTGGCAATTTGGTAACAGATTTTGGTGTATTATTGTTTAATTAAGCTACTGTCACGAACAAAATCAAATCAATACTAAACCCACCAAGATCTAAAATATGCACAATCCTGAAAATTGACATAACTATGCAGTAATTTTGCCAATGTTAGTGGTCTGATTAACTTAAATATTTTAACAACAATGGCATTTTTTACAGAAAGATCTTCATCTTTTAGTTCAATCACTTCACTTCAGCTGATTATAATTAAACAATGCTTACTGGCAACAGTTCCAAAACAAAGGTCTACAAATAAGTGCCAAAACAAAATTGCTTTCTTCAATCAGCCTGCATGTTAAGTCACTATTCAAAGTACCCAACAAAAAGTTTGTAAAGAAGTAGTTAAAGCAACATCATTCAGGCAAAATGTTAACTATATCTTACAATATTTTCTTGTTCCAAATTACTACAAAGCATCTGAATTCTAGGACTTTTAAAAATACCTGAACTTATCACCTGTCTAGTCTAAAATATATGACGATGGTACTAGCTTTGTCCCAATAAGCTAAATTTTATACTGCTTACTTCACTTGGGCTTTTTTTGAAAGAGATAAATATTTCCATAAAATATTTACATCTTGATAACTATCAGATATCTTATCAAAACATTTGAACAAGTGATATGGCAAACACAAATTTATACCCATTTTTCTGTTCACCATTAAACAGCTTCCTTAACATACAGAACTTAAGTGAACTGGGACAAGTTAGCTTTATGGGTCCACGACTTTCGGCACAGACCTTTTCAGCACCAATTTGGTGCTCTTTGACTAACCCTAAGCCTAAATAACTGAACTCTCAAAGAGCACCACGTTGGTGCTGAAACGGTCTGTGCCAAAAAAGGATTGAGAATGAAATAGGTATCGCTGAACAGGTCTGTGCCAAAGTAGTTGCGCCAAAAAAACATGATCCCAGCTTTATGCCGTGTCCAGTGCTTGACTTAATTTAAGGCATTCTGAAGTGGCTACACAGTAGTTGAACTAAACTTTTGCAACAAAACTATTGTTTTAAACTAAGGTCAAAATATATTTAACTATTATGTGAATTTGGACAACTTCCAGCACCATTTAAAATGGTTAAAAGGATGTAAAGTAAAAATACTTTTGAGAAAAACACAATAGACAAAAAAATAACAGTAACTGTGCAGCATTATTCGCAACTTAATTGCTGTCAATACTGCCGTTATTTTGGTCAATCATGCTAGTAACTTGGTCAGTGATTATTTACATAAAAATCCAAATTGCTCACACTGTCACAAGCTGACTCAAAATAATTGATTTTGTGACGCAAATAAATACGGCTAACATTATAACAAGCTGAGTGTAGTAAGTCTTCCAAGAAAAAAGATCAACCTAAAGAAAGATTTAAAACACTATCAAATTTAATTACCATACCTACTGAAAAACAAATGCAAAACGCTTTGGCAACCACCTCAAGTCATTCGGGCAGTGATTGCTGTTCATTCGAAAAATGAATATTGCTCACACTTTGATAAGTTGGCTTGAAAGAATGCTTGTTTCCTTCAGAAAAAATTTCCAGGAAAGTGCAAGTCTTCCCAAACAACAAAAATAAATAAATTGATAGCCAATGAAAAACTGAAAAGCTATTTGATTACACCTGCAAAGTAACTAGTCAATCTGTTAGTTATGAATTTAGTCAACAAGGTATTATATCAATAATACATGTGTTATGTTAGGCGAAATTACTACAGGAGAAGTATGAAATTGTCCTAAATTTTATGGTCCCATTAAGGTTGGATTATTAAAGCTTATTAAGTCTGGGTAGTCAATTTGAATCATGGATCAATAGTTAACAGATGCTATTTCTTTGATGACACTTACAGCAAAATAGACTACAAAACTCTTTGATGACAAAGCAGAAAACTGAAAAAACCCACTACCAACTATAAAATATATAATTAAAAAGTGAGCAAAACTGCTCAAAAATTAAGTTAGCAATCCTCGAAGATATGTGTATGGCAAGATGGACTAAATAGCAGGCCTTTTTGACAGTTGGCCGCAAAACTGAAAAGCTAAAAAGCCACCGACAATAAAAATATGATGCAGTTATGTAGTAAACCTCCCCAAAATATGAAATTGCCGAAATTTCACTGCACATTCAATAATTGCACTTGACTTATGGCAAATCACACATAGCCTAGAAAACTATTTGATCACAAAAGTAAATTAGCCATCACTTGGTAGCCTAATAGCTATAAAAAATATGATAAATGAATGCTGAACAAAATTGTCCCTAAAACAAATTTCCCGAAAAATCTCTACTCAATTAAGTTAGACCATTACACACCACTTACCAGTGCTGCAAAAATAGCCTAGAAAAATATTTGACCAGAAAAATGAAATAGCCAGAGCTGATTATATAAAAATATGTTTACTAGTGAGAAAAATTGCCCGAAAAACAAGAAATTGGCCCCAAATTTACTGGCCAACTAAGGTGTAATATGACACAACTCTTACCAATGCAGCAAAATAGCCTAAAAATTAGCCTGTTAAACTAGACTAGCCAATTGACCAAATAATAATATAGTTAGCAACCCAACACTGATTACATAAAAATATAATTGCTGGGCAAAATTGCCCGAAAAATATGCAATTGCTTGAAATTTTGACACGTGATCGACACCTTAAAACCAAGCGAGGGGCAGTGGCCCCCCACCTCCTATGCCACTGACAAATATAGTGAAAAATTTGATTTGATGTAGCCAAAAAGTCACTCTTGGAATACTACGTAACATATGAAATGGCAACAGAAGTTATTTGTTTCACTGATTATTTTTTTGCATTCTGCAAAACTTTTAATTTTGTCGAGCAATATTGCAAGTCTGATTATTGCTAGTGGGTCATTCCCACTTAATTGCTCGAGCAAGAAAGGTATGTCTTTTAAAATTAATTTTGGCGTTTGCTGCTAATTGCTTTTATTCTTTTAGGAAAAATTTCCTGGTTCTTCAAGGAGCATAATTCACTGCCCCAAAAAACCTGCACTGCTGCGACCACTCAGACTACTACCAAAATAATGAAAGTAGAATTTTTCTGATTGCTTCTTGAATTGTTGAATTTCATTAACTACAAAACAACAGCATTCAGAAAGGTATAATTTAAAGTGTGGAAGGTGTTTTATACCGATAGTAAGCAACCACTGGCAAAGATGCTTCACACTGCTCTTTGTTCAATCTAAATGCACATTTAAGTTTCAAAGTTTTTGTAATATTTTTTTGTAATCTTTTAATTGATTATGGATCATGTGCTCAAGCCAGTTAATCTAAACTGTTTTCTTTTTTAAAGAGAGATATTTTGAGACAGAATTTGTGTTTTGGTAATGTTGTGGTTTATCTAGTGATAAATACTAGCCAATATTTATTTCGGTTAGACTTATAGGCATAGCCGCCAGGGAGGGCCCGCCCCCCCGCCCAATTGAAATACCACCAATGATGAAAATGTGACAAAAAAGCGTTTTGTTTTTTCAGTTTCAGTTTCTTTAGCGTTTTTTGCATACAGTGCATACTTGGGATACAACTTTTTGACTTTTTTTTTTTTCAAAATTACTTTCCTGTAGCACCCATCGATCAACTTTTGCTTATAACTGCCTGAAATGATGTTTGTTCTGTTAAGGTAACAAAAAGAGTCTTGCACAAATCATTTCGGAAAATTGGCCATGTTAGTGCAAGTTTTCATTGAGCAAATGGCGAGGCTATGTCGTTAGTTTTGTGGCAAATGCATTAAAACACAAGCCCTAGTCAGCAAAGAAAATCCATAAGTCTCTCTTCAAGAAAGCAGCTGAAGTAATTCAGCACTTGATTAGCACATTTTATCTCGAGAATCGGAGCGTTTAGTTAGTTAATAAATGAATATAAGGCATTAAACATTAAGTGCGGTTTAAAAAATAAAATGGAAATCAAGCTGACTGAGCTTCAATTGAAGCTGTGACCATTGCAAAAAAGAATTCAAGGTCTCTTGGACAGCAAATATCTACACTGGATAGAAAACAAAGGTGGTCATATCGAAAAGAATTGGAGACCCAGACCCCAATGCCAGCACCATGTATTTGATCGTATTTTTTACGTAGTTATGGACGATAAGTTGCGTGGCGCAACCAAATCTCAGCATTGATTGTTTCTTTGTGAAGGAGTTGGTAAGTAAAATTGATCAACTGAGCGAAGCATTCAGCAGTGGAAAAGCTCAGATCTTAAAGAACACAAGCGGTTGGAGGGACGACATGAAATTTCTGTGCCACCTTACACATTTCTTCCGTCACTTCATTGAGAAACAAAATAGGAAGTTGTCTTTGTGACTTTCAACAGATTTTCAACATATGCAATGCACGCTGGAACTTTAATGCCATCCTAGTCTCTTTTGCTCATGCTAATGCCTAAAACTTAAAGCAAATTTTGTAAAGTGTGTCTATTTATTTCTTACCCATGGAGTGATTGTTATTTTAACGCCAGTTTTTCTGCACTGATGGTTTTATTAAACTCTGGATGGATACCCAAAAGGTCTCAAATCAGTGGCGTAGATATGGTGGGGAGGAGGGGCATTGTGACACGACTTTTGATATGAGAAAACCATAAACATTTTGCCACAAAAAATCAGCGATGCCCCTAATCCTTTTGGAAGTAGGCCATCAAACAATTCATGTGGTGCCAGAGTATGAAATCCAAATACGGTGCAAAATCGGTGAAAATTGCAGTTCCTTAGAGGTGAAGACCTTTTTATTGTTTTTTGGCCTTACTTTTCACCATAAATCTGGTAAAAATTGCGGTTTTTCTGAAGTTGATTGGTCATTACATCAAGTTCAAAAGAATGCCCATCCCCAACCATTTCCAATGCTTAAAAAGCATTGGAAAAGCAATCACCCATTATCATTGCCTGATAAAACCAATGCAACTAGGATTCAATAATGGTAACACAGGAGTTGCAGGCATTTTGCAGAAACAACGGTAATCCCTCCTCCCCTCGTATATTTATTTTATCTTTGACCAATTTACTTCATTGTCTGTTTTCTGAACATCAATGCTGCTATATATGTGACTCGTGTAGTTTTGGTTCAAAACCGGAAAAGGTGTAGGTGACCTTAAGAACTGGTCAAAAATTAAATTATTTAGAATGATTTTGTGCGTAAGGTTTTTAGATCAAATCAACTTATAAATTAGATTTTATTTAATCTTTCATAATAGTTCATCAAATTATGATACTAGGATATAGTGTTCCAAAAAAGTTGTATCCCTAGTACACGCTTGCAACAGTAATTAACATTAAAATTGACGACCAGGGGGCCTGGGCCCCCTCAATTCAATTTTTGCTCACCAATTTAAATGTATAACCTGGGTAAAATGAAGGGTTTTTGTTCTAAAAGTTGCTACCTCGGGCCCTCATGTAACCTTTATATGAACGTAATGCAATAACCAGGGCCGGATTTACCATATGGCACAGTACCAGCAAGCCCCCATGCAGTTTAATCTGGGCCGGGCAATAACATGATTAGTAGGGGTAACTATCTATGGTACCATTTTTCAGTAACAATTCAACTCCACCTCGCCAGTTTTTATGCAACAAAATACTTTTGAAAAAAAAGTAGCTAGGGGAAGTGCTCATTGAACAAATTATTGAATTTGAATTAATTGGCCGTACATGTACTTTTATAGCTGGTTATTTTTATAACGAAACAAAAATCTCTTAAGAATCTTTTGGGTCAAGTATTATTTACTGCTAAAATATTTTAGGAGGCAATGTACGTTACTTCTCCCTACCTGGACCAAATCACTTTCAAAATTTAACCCCATAATGCAAGATTTTAAACGTGTTTTGGCCTTAAATTGTATGTAAAAGGAGGATTGAAAAATTTAATTTTTTCAAATGGCTCTGAACACGTACGAAATGTGATCCAATGGCATTAAAATAGTTTTTGTTACAAAAAATTGCCTAGCGTTAGATCCCCGTCTGTGATACGTGTTAGTTGCACTACTTTACTCAACACGTCTCCCAATTCATTACTTTTCAAGCTTTGGTTTAAGCCCTCTGTCTCAAGCAAAATTCTGGTTAAGTGCCATCACACAGGCTACGACTTCTGATCTTCCATTCTACGATGACTTTGTCTCACAAAAGTTACTTTTTCGAAAATTTCGGATCACGTCATTGTATGTGATTTTTGGTTTGGGCCCCCACCCTTATCAAAAATCTTAGCTACGCCTGTATTTAGACTACAGATTTCATTTTTTAGTCATTTATACTCAATTAGTCTTATTTACGTGACTATGTGCATTTGTATTAATTGAAAATGCAAAATCAAAGAGTATAGTTGTACAGTTCACTTGTTTTTAGAAGTCTTGGACCATGGATTTCAGCCACAGAATGCATTGACTGATTCCCAACGTTGGATCAACTGCTTTCACGGCTCTGCATTATTAATATCTTTGACAGTGCTAGTGTGCATGCAGTGTTGCACAGTCAAAGTCAAACAATATCTTTAACTAAACATTGTGCTTTTGCGTTTTGTTTATACCTTCGATTCGCAGCGTTTATGCAGCCACACTATTTGAATTGCTGGTAGTTGAGCTTGAATAAAACGTACGGTATTAATTTTGTTGAATTTAAACTTGGACTGAAGGCAACATCAATTGGGGTATCAAAAGTTAGGCCAATTGAGTTAGATTCGATTTGCGTTGACTTCATTCTTCTTGACTCAGCGGTTTCAAGATATTCTACTTCAAACACGACGTAGGAGTCTCCAAATTACAATTTTTATTGGCAACCCTGACCTTTTAATGCAGTATCGTAGCATACTGAGGTCTATATTAACCTAGCTCTATATAGGCTAAAAAGCTTCTGTTGTTTAATCTAATTGCGGCGTTGCCTTAGAATAGAACCAAGGTGTCGTCGCGCGTGTTATCAATCTCTTGGTTGCCAACAGAAATTCTGATTAGAGAAGCCCTTACGTCGTCTTTGAAGTGGAATATCTTTGGAACGGCTGGGTCAAGAAGTATGAAGTCAATGTCCATTTAATCTAATACTCTTGGCCTAACTCTACATACCGCATTGATTTTGCCTTCAATCTTCGTTTAAGTTGAGATTAAAGTTCAAATTTGCGGTTAGCACTTATTGGAGCTGGATCAAAGTGTGTTATTATATATTATCAAAGGTGGACAAAGCGCAACTTTTGAGCCTCTATAATTGTGTAAGTTGCGTTGCGCTTTAATGTTTTTATTTTGAGATGTTGTGGAAGTTGCGTTGCAGACTAAATTTGAAAGCGTAGCGCAATTAATTTATTGATTGCTCTACGCTTCCAAATTTTTTTCGGTTAGTAGCGCAATTTTATTCGATAAACTTCATTTTGTTTCATTTTAATTGTAATGTTGACAAATGTCGGCCTTTTTCAATCGTAATGTTGTCAAATTGGCATTGCCTCTCTGACAAGAGGGTGGTTGCTTGACTCTACGATCGTAAGGTCTTTCGCAACTTTCCTGTCGCCCTCTTAGACGAATGCTAATTAATTTCTACGTCGCAATGTTACTGAGCAATATTCAATCAATGTTATTCAAGCAATATCAATAAATTCAAGCAATGTTACTGAGCGATAAAATTTATTTGTCTTGACGTTAGCATTAATTAACCATACTCAAGACTTTTGCTGTGAAATTATAAAGTTGCAGCAGAGGGGAACTCCATCTCAGTTTGCTTGTTGAAGTGCTCTCTTCTTTATTTTTGTTATAATGTTGCTTCGTAGAACCAGCTATTTATTTGATATTTTTACTTGTGTATCATTACTACAGTAAAAAATTTGCTTTGCAATTGGGGAAGTTGCGTTGCGCTTTAACTTATTTTATGAAGTTGTTGAAGTTGCTTTGCGGACTAATGCTATTAAAATTTGTTGTGGATTAGTTGCGCAGGGTTTTCTTTAAAACTTTTTGGGTTAGAGGCTCAAGTTCACTTAAAATTTAGTTTTGTGTTTATCGTGATATTGCCAAATGTTAACCTTCCTTAGCTAATAATGTTCTCCTTTTTTTTCCTAAAATCGAAACAATGCAAAATTCACTTGGTGTGTTGTAATTTGATTACGAACGTTAAGTTACGCTTTATCTTATACGTGCCTACTGCCTACCTTTAATGACATTTTTATGAAGTTTGCTTTTTGCTCATTTATATTGTTTGCAAAGTTATTAAAAACCGCTATTTTGCTGAGAAAGTTGATGTCTTTTTCCAACCAATCATACACCAAAATTTCTACCAGGTTGAAACCCCGATGACTCACGGAAATTTGAAAGGTTGTTGCGTTCAAAATATCTCAGCCTTTTTAAAGCACCGTCCGTGGTATTAAAAGGATTTTTTTGGTGTCAAAACTCAAATCTTTTTAATCGTTAAATTACGCCGAAGCGTGCTACAACTTAGCAAGGTCCATCTCTAAATCATCGCGCCTTGGCAACACTACTTCAAAAGGTTGCGTCCAAGGCTGGCTGCTGGTAACTGGTTTTACGACCCCAAGTTTTAACTTCTTATCTCTCGCTCCAGAGACGAACGCGTAACGACTTGATCAATTTTGCGCCGGTGCATAACATAATTGTACTTTGTCAGCCTCTCGTCGAAACCTTGGTACGGCACATGCTGACTGCCATTTGCCATTAGCCAGCAGATTTCATCAGTTTAGAAAACTTTTCTTAAATTTAGACTTTAGTTTAAACATGGTTGGAAATATCGATTAGTAATCAATAGTCGATTCTACATTCTTTGCTTTTTTGCTATCGATTATCGCAAATGCTTTGCTTTTAATTTTTTCAATCGATTATCACCTTTTCTATCCTGTTTGCTTACATTTTATCGATTGGTAGAATCTTTAAACTTTACTTTTGTTCTTGTTGAGTCTGCCTAAGCTTACATCGTTTCGTTTCTCTTATGCTATATTGCTCTTTATAATATTGTCCTAAAAGTGTATTTTTTTTACCTTTGATAGTTCCGGTAATAATAGTTTTTCCACTCACAAGTTTCATTTAATTGTCAAAATGGCAAAAATTTTAGTACATCCTTATGAAAAATAGAATAGAAATTTTTGTTCGCATTTCGGCATCTATTACTAATCTTTGCTTTTTGTTTCTTTACTTTAGTCTTTGCTTTTTGCGTAAACTATCGATTCGTCTTTGCTTTTAAACAGCATCGACTTCCAACCCCGATTTTAAAAGGTATTTTAAAATTTAAATGTTGAAAATTGTTATGCAGGATTTGTTAAATGAGCTTTATTATTATTTTTTTTCATTATTTCACGTCTCTACTTTTTCAAATGTGGCAGTAAGTTACTTCACTCGGTGATTAGTGCATACCAGAGATGGAACCGGTCAGGATTTTCTCGACCCGACCGGTAAATTTCAAAATCATCGCCGGTTGACCGGCCGGTCGACCGTTTTTTTACCGAAGGTTTTTCTTCACTATTCAATGTATTTAATGAAAAATTTTTAAAAGGGGGGGCATGGGTGAGGTATTAAAAATTTGATTTTAGACGGGGGTCTCAGAAAAAAAACGCAAAAAAATTTTTGCGTTTTTTGCAAAAATGACTCACTTTTAAGACCTTTTTTGGTTAAGTTTCGGTTTGAAAGACCTGTTTTGAGCAGCGCAAAACGTGTACAAAATAAGCTGAAAAAGCACTGGAGGGCACAAGCTAAATTATTAGAGGTTCTTTCTAATGATATTTTGCAAAAAGCCAAAAAATGAAGTTACAATTTTTTAGTTATTGGTGACAGATTATTTGCAATTTGCCGAGCAGCAAACACTAAACTTTTTTTCGGCTGTGCTGCCTTTGCAGTTACAAAAAGATAAATGAGAAGAAAAAACAGCAGAAGATAGGTAACAGTAAAAACATGTGAACATCACAATACTTGTACTATTATAACCACTAGCGTACGCAGGATTTTCAAAAGGGGGGCAGAAAATTTGAGAAAAAAAAGATCTTCACTCAGAATTACTTCGTTTTCTGCCCAAATTTAGATGAAGACCAAAAGAAAGGTCTTCACCCACATGCAGTCCGTTTTTCTGCACAGATTTTCCCCAATTTCAAAGGGAGGGGGCATGACTCAATTTTGCGCACTATTCTTACTTATTTATGCATTAATGGCACCATGGCCTCCCCTCTAAATATGCCCCTGATTATACCCAAAAACATTAAAATGATGGAGCAATAACATTATATAATATTGAAAATTATGTTACTAACAGCGTGAAAAAAAGGAATATTAAAAGATTATGTCACTAACAGCGTGAAAAAAGGAATACTGAAAAAGTATATGTCATTAACAGCGTGAATGACAGAAACCAGGAATGTGGATTGAGAGGATTCAAACGTTTAATCACAAGATAACTTACACGTTATAATCACAAAGAGAAATCATTTGGGGTCCTGGGGCAAGGGTAAAACACCCAGCACTCGGAGAGTTTTGAAGAGTTGCAACGAAATACTATTGCATGGCCGTCAATCTAAGTGAACTAAAAATGTTACTAAGATTTTGCAAATACTGATCTAACAAACAATGCACTGCAGTTGTTTTCAACATTCGGTGTAAATATTTTAAGAGAAAGCGGTTCACTTTAACCACTTTCGCACCCCTGATTGTGATACTTAATAAAGCCATGGTAAAAACTAAAAAGGTTACCAACACCATGAGCTTCGCCCCTATTCGCAGTTCTACATGAGTGCATGTTTTCAGTAAAGCTATCATAATTCACTCAGAGCATAACATCTTGCAGTATCTGTGCACAGAGCGAAGATACCGTAGTACAGCATTTGTGTAGGTTCAGCTTATTTTTATTTCGTTTCAAGATTTTTGGCAATCGCAACTTTCTAGCAACACATGAAGGTATATTTAAATAGATAAGATTCTTACTAAATAAAAGCATATCAACCAATCAAATTTCATTATCATTAATTGAAGAGAACTACAAGTTGAAAAACATTTTATACATGCGCGAAAAAACAAAGCTACGGAAACTACTGTAGATCTTATTCAAAAATATTTGAATAAAATTTAGATGTATAGCTATCTGTAAGGGGCCCAATCGAGTAAAAATCATTGTTGCTTGATTAATCCTCAAATTCGGCAATCTTTTATCAACCTATGCAGTATACTATGTACCTTCACAAACATGTTGGAGACTTGCTAAACAAAACATCGCAACACTACTACAGTTGCTACAAACCATACATTGCATGATATAAAGTAAGTTTTTATTCTGCTTCAATTATAGTTGTCTAATTTCAGTTTTGTACAATGGGTTTGCAAAAGCTGGAGCTGTAACTGTTGTATTTAGAAGAGAGAACTTTTTCATTAACAAAATCAGAACCAGCTCAATCGCATTCTTTTTCAAATGTCTTAGTACTTTAACCTACTTCTGTTACTAGCAATTTTACACTAGCACAAAGCTAATGCATTTGGGGAATAACTACGGAGCGAATTCTCGTACCTAAATGCCTTTGCACCAGACGAAATGGCCAGACAAACAATTTTGTTTAAAGAGTTACTGCTTGAAATCGGTTATATTGAACAAATGAGAACTACTAGAGGTAACAAAGAGGTGCCCGAAACCTTGTAAGACTACTCCTTTTGTCCACAAAAATAAATTTAATCTGTTGACTCCGTACCATTGGCAACCCAGCGTTTCGAAATTTCGTTACATCATAAACGGACGACGTGAAAAAAATTACAGAATAATAAACGCAGTGTTTACAGGAAAAATAATCCAACCCCGCGTTGCCTCATCTGCAAGAAATTTTTATAAGTTATCCTTTTCTAATGTCACGAAATTTTAGAACGAAGGATTGTCAATGGTACGTAGTTAAACGGATTAAATCTTTTTGCGGATAAAGAGAATAGTGGAAAAAGTTCGCAGCACCTTTCTATTATCTCAAGTAGTTTCCATTTCTTCAGTAAAACCGATCTCGCGCAGAATCTCTTTAAAAGAATTACAGTAAAAGCTAGTTAATTGTCAGCGACAAAAGCGTTCATTAAACTCGAAAAGCACAAATTGGCGTTCATACGGTTTGGCGGTCAAATCATAGACTCTTTATTTAGTAGACTAAAAACAGACGCACGGAGAAAAAGAAAAGAGGATTGCGGGAAAAAAGGTTGCTCTTGTGAAGGTTTTTTGTGGTCACGCGTGTTTGACTGGTTTGATTCGACATGTTCGAAGAACGAAATGTGAAAAAAAGAAAAGCAAAATTGTCACTTTTCAGTCCACTAATATAGAGTGTATAGTCAGGACGCATCATAGACGAATTCGTTAACCGGAAAAGTACTAATTAAAATAACAAAATGCAGGCTGTCAACAAGCGGCCACTTAACAAGCAAAAAAACTAACGGCGTTTTTGAAAAAAAAAAAAGAACAGAACTTTGTAACAAATAAGAATAAAAGATGAGTAACAAGTTAAGATATTCTAATCAAAACAAGAGTCATTTTGTAGTATGTTTGTCAAAAAATATCTACATACACAAAAGTTGTTAACAATTTTGATAGCACAACTCAATCTAGATGAATAAAGAACAGCAAATACTAGTACATGCAAAAAATCCTCAAAACAAATAGATAACATGTCAGTTCCTGGAGGCACAATTTCAGTTTTTAAACACTTGAAACAGTTTATTCATCCACTAGTTTGTTTTTACAGCAACTTGTTTTCCAGCTTTCTGATGCTGCTGCATAGTTGAGTTGACTTTTTTCAAAGTAGCATTTGCAGTAGATACCATTTTTTTGCCACTTTATTAGTCGGCATGTCTTTACTTGCAAAAGCTATTTATAAGTTTCCGCTTGCCTGTTCCAGCATTTTTTGCGCTGCTAGCAGATTTTATTGAGCTTTCGCTTGTTTTTGCTGTATGTGGTGTTCTTTTTTTCCAGGAAACATCCAGGAGAGAAATACAGTACAAACCTGATCCATGCATAACACGCATTGGAGTATAAAGTGCACGTTGTACTTTTGAGAAAATCTAGGTATTTTACGTATGATCTTATGGTCCGAAAATTCGATAGACTAAAAATTAGCTTATAACCAATCCAAATCCGTAAAAAATACAACGAAACAAATGGCTAATAAAATAAACAGAAAAAAACTAAACAAAAAAATGAGCGCTTGAGAGTCTGCCAAATGAAAAATATAATAAAAGTGTTTCGAACGACAATACACTACTCATCGCAAATCTCAACAAAAAGTCTTGGAGATCGCATGCAAGTTCAGAAAAATTTGATGCCCTCTTAGTGTTCGAAGGAACATTTCTTTTAGAGTCTTCTTGTTCTTCTGATGACGGTTATCCACATGGGTTATTTCTACTGTAGTTCTGCTGTTACAGATTTTTAGGAAGTCCACAATTTATTCATTATATTACATAAGTGCATTTCAAGATTTTTATGATTGTTTGTGAAGATAAAAAACGCTGCATGTACACTTGCAGTCTTCCACAAATGCACTGTCAAAGATATTAATAAAGCAGAGTCACGAAAGCAGTTTATCCAACCTTGGAAATTAGTCGGTGCATTCTGTGGCTGAAATCCATGGTCCACGACTTCTAAAAACAAGTGAACTGTGAAACTATACTCTTTGATTTTGCATTTTCAATTAATGCAAATGCATGCACGCTATGCAGTGATGCAAATAGACTAATAAAGTATAAATGACAAAAACATGAACAAATCTGTAGTCTAACTAGGATGATTATTGACTAGTATTTATCACCAGATAAACCACAACATTACTTACCAAATTTTGTCACAAAATACCTCTCTTTAAAAAAAGAAAAAACAATTTAGATTAACTGGTTTGTGTGCAAGACCCATAAGTAATCAAAAGATTACAAAAAATATTACAAAAACCTTGAAACTTAAATGTGCACTTAGAATGGACACAGAGCAATATGAAGCACCTTTGCACTTGCAAAAAGACCAGCATAACACTGCAATGCTTCTAGTCTCAACCACATGGGTACACCTTATACATTTTAAATTATACCTTTCTGAATGCATTTGTCTTGTAGTTAATGAAATTCCACTATTCAAAAACCAATCAAAGAAATTCCGCTTTCATAGTTAGCGATATTCTGGTAGTAGTCTGAGTGGTTGCAGCAGGGTAGGTGATCTTTTAAGGCAGTGAATTATGCTCCTTAAAGAACCAGAAAAATTTTCCCAAACGATTTACAGCAATTAGCAGCAAATGTTTAAAATAATCACTTAAAAATAAAAGCAGCAAACACTAAAAAAAAAAAAAAGACATACCCTATGTAGAATATTTTCTTGCTCAAGCAACTAAGTAGAAATGACCCACTTGCAATAATGAGACTCCCAACATGGCTGAACAACATTAGAAGTTTTGCAGAATGCAAAAAAATAACCAGTGACACAAAGAAATTCTTTTGCCAATTTAAATTCCATTGGTGAATTTTTGACTACCAGTACATCAAATCAAATTTTTCATTATATTCGACATATTAATCTAAAACATGTACCATCAAGGCAATCTTGCAATTGCGAAAGGCAAGGCAATACAGTACCCAGTGAGAAAATGCTGCAGCAGTGGCAAGTTCTTGGCAGCAATGTGTTCAATTTGACAGGTCCAAAACTTGAACCTCAGACCTCCTACTTCAGGACAAACATGTTACTGCTCGACCAACTAACCAATGTTAATTTGGTTAAATCTCACAGCAAATGAGGCCACAGTCAGCACCAAAAATTGTATCTCATGTATATACTGCAACATTGCAAACAAAACTGAGCTACAAATAATTATTTGAAGAACTTACCCAGACACTTGGCAATTCTTGTTACATTTTTTCATCCAAAAGATCTTTTAAAAAACTTCTTGTATATAATATTGCCAGAAAATTGTGGACTGTCTTGCATGAATTATGCATTGAAAATGCAATTCCTCATTCATTAACTCAGTCATTCTGGGTAACACAATGGCTTAAAAGTTGGTATCAACCAATCAATGCCGTATACCAGTAGTTTGGACAATTATTCACTACAGCAGAAACTGTTTGTCTAAGCAACCACATCAAACAACTAGGTTTCAAGCTAGCTTTAGTAGGTTTTCTTTTATGCCTGAAATGCAATTTTGTATTTTAAGCAATTAAAAATTATGTATCAATAATTTGCAAACATCAGTCAAGTCTATGCTAACACTCCACCAGTACAGAGTACAATGTAATACCGTCAACCGGGGCGACTTTGAACGGTTTTGAATCATTTCTACTTGTTACTTCCGCCAGGTTTAAGCAAGAAAAGTGCTTATAGGCTGAACGTAACACTTATGGCCTCAGCAACTAGAACTGTCATAACTAAAAAAATATTTCGCTCTCATAAGCCATATATTCTATCTCAAAAAGCGTTCAAAGTCACCCCGGTCTCTGGGGCGACTTTGAACGCCTACCAACATGCACTTAAACCTTCACTTACAAGCGAAAAGTTGCCTTCGTCTAACATGTCTTTGAATTAGAACGTTGCGGAGCGGCTAATTTTTCCACTCCGGATCCTCTCCGAAATTTTTTAACTGACTCTGGCTCCAAAATTTTACAACAACACTCAGCTCTGAAATACTCCAATACAAAAATACACTTCGACAAAAAATTCGAACCAATTGTCATATTGCTCAATAACCTGGATAAGCGTAGCCTAATCGCATATTTTGATATTCCCAGAGAGCAAAAATAGTTGCTCATTCTACTACCAACTCTCACTACGGCTTAAAAGCCAAATTAAAGTCACACTTCGGTTCCCAATTTTTTTTAAATTGGCACTCCGCCTTAAAAATACGAAAAAAACGCGTGGCAGAGTGGTGAGGGCGGTAAACTGCCGATCACATCCTCATGGGTTCGAGCCTGCAATCGTCTATTGCTAATTGACCTGACTTGAGGATCTATATGTCAATAGTAATGGTGTAGTAAATCGCCCTATTTCTGAGAATTATTTTGTTGAAATGATGACGTCACTGTCACGTGACCTTGTGCTAGTCGGGCAAAAAAGAAAAAAAATCTATCAAAGTTCAAACACTGACCTAGTAAGAGACCGCTCTTGGTCTTGAAAAGTATTTAACTGAAAACAAAGTTTGTTTTAGTGAAGTGTTCAAAGTCACCCCGGCGTTCAAAGTCGCCCCGGTTGACGGTACTTAAATAATCATACAAAACTTGCATTATGTCGCGAACTTTTATCTGTCAGTGTCAGATCCTTAAACCTTGTATGGTATTTGCTACTGTACAGTATTACGGTGCAAAGCCACTAAGTGCTAAGGTTAGCAGCCTACGTAAACGTTTTCACAAGTTTTCATTCAAACTGCTTTAATGTTTAACAATCTATCAGTTTCATACCAATTCTGAAGTAAACTTTGTTTGTTTCAATTTCATTCACTATGAATACCAGTATGTATGAGCAGATGAGCGATGAAGTCAGTAAGTGTCTAATGGAATCTGTCTAGTTCATTCTGAGCGTATAATTAAAACCAATCACAAAGTTGGTTAAGATTAATATATAAAATGAGTTTAACATTTCATTTTCATGACTTTGACATTTCAGTTTTTCTGATTTGACATCTTATTTTCCAAATTTACCAGTTTACATTTTAGATTTTAGTCATTTACCAGTACCTATAGCCAATTGCTCTAGCTCAGATCTGCTAGTACTAGTAGTACTAGTAGGCCTACCATGGTGCTTTTGCAAGACACAGTGACATAGCCAATAGTAACTTGAATGAAACTGCATTACCGGTAATTAATGAAACATGGGACCTTAGGCTTCCCTCTGGTATTCTATCTATAATGCAATAATTCCAAAAAAAAACTCAGCAGCTCAACCCTAAAAGTAAAATAAAAAAAAAGATTATTACAGTAGACTAGGCTTTTTTGACTTGTTTTAGAGATGTGCCGGGCCGACATTTTCAGAGCCCGGACCGCCCGCAGCCCGTGATGTCTGACCCGTTACCCGCCCGCGACCCGTGACTTTTATCAAATATGAAGCCCGGACCGCCCACAGCCCGTCTTACAAAAAAGTTATCGTAGAAACTTCAACCTGTTGCTTATTGGCAAAATAGGCACTTTTAGCATCATAAAGACTGAAAGTGAGCTATTATCATCCAACCCGCATTCACCATCACCGGTATATACCGGTACTATGTCAAAACTTGTCGAGATTAAGAATGCACACCAGTGAGTAAATACCTGTATTACTTTGGCAGTGGTTATTTTGCCTCGAGAGGCAAAATAACCCTAACCCAAACCCTAACCTTAACCCTTACCCTAGTCTTAACCCTCAGCCTAACCCCAACCCTAATCCTTACTCTAACTGCTAACTCAAACATAGGGAAAACACTATTTCAGATTTGGCCTACAAAGGCAAAATAACCATTTCCTATTTCTTTTTATGTCATTTCCATCTCAGACCTAGGCTAGAGCCATGATTGTTAACATGCAATGTAGCTGTAGGATAATATCGGTAGGCCTAAATTCTTAGATTCTGTAAATTCGGTAGGCCTAACAATAAAAGTGAATTGGGCAGGCCTAGCCTATTGCCAGCAGTTCACACTGTGCCATAAAGGAATCTTACCAGGTAGGCCTATCGATACCATACCGGAGCTGCACAATGCCATTACCTGCGTTTGCCCTCAGTCACAAGACTCACACCTACTGACTTTTAGCCTATCAGTACTATACCAGATACTGGTAGGCCTACAGTCAAACAGTGATCTTTGGTACTGTATTACTTGCCACCTTGCTTCAAGTTAAATCTGAAATACAAATTGGCTACTGGTACTAGTGGCCCGTAGGCTAGCCTACCGGTAGAACATGTGTAATAACCTCCGACTCTGAGACTAGCTCAGTTGATTAGGCCATTGCCAGGCACTGAAGCAGCCACCACTTAGTTCAGTATTTAGTAAATCATCTCAATACTGAACAATGGACACTAGCCTATGATACTGGCACTAATCAGCTTATTACTATTTAATGACGGTAATTTAACAGTCGCAGGCGATAGTCTACTCTACCGGTACCCTACAGGACCAGTGCACTGCTGACAACTTTGAACTGCCTAGCCTACTCAAACATGCTCACAAGAAGGTCCAAACTTGTAACATAAGCACCAGCAACTCATAAAATCTCTATACAGTACCGGTACTCAAAACCTCTAGACTAAAACCATCCAGTAGATTTCTACAACCTCAAAAATCTCCAACTGTCTGTTAGACTACCGGTATGTCATTGGTCAGACTGTGGCAACCTGCACCAGTGCAGTTGTGAAATACGAAGTAAACTTTGAAAACAACTCAAGCGTAACATACCGCAATAAGTTTTAAAGTTTTGCAAGAAAAACTTTCTGAAATTCTGTCGACAATATTTTTGAATGAAAATTTTAGCGGACCATTAGCGGACGGTAACCGTTAGCTACAGTTGTTAACCGTTAACGGACGGTCGCAAAAGTACCGTTAACGGCCCGTTAGCGGGCCCATTAGCGGGCCCGCCCATCTCTAACTTGTTTGCATGAAAAATTTTGTCTTAATATTTTCACTTGATCATAAAACGTAAGCCTAGGCTTGTTGACTAACTGCTATCGCTTTGTGATATTCTTCCAAGCCTGTTCTACCACTGCCTTCCTACGGTAGGCAACTTTACCACTAACTCAAGTCTAGCCTAACTTGCCCAGTAGCCTACCATCGTACCAAGTTGCCTGTAAATACAGCGGATCAAGTCAAAATTGAGAGCGGAGTACGAAACTCAAGGTTGGGACACAGGATGTGACGTAATAAATCTGCAAAACCATGGTAGAAAAAAAAATTTCGCTTTTTTGATATCAGTAGATATTTAATAGACAAATATTTTGACATAGTTTGGGGGTGCCACCCTTTTGGGAACTCCCCATAATGGAACTTCCAAAATTCAATTTTTTGAGCGGCTTGACCTTGGGTACCAGTGTTTTTGGTTAGATATTTAACAGACAAAAATTTTGACTTAGTTTGGGGGTACCACCCAGCCCCGAAGAGACCCCCAAAATTTAATTTTTTGAACGGCTTAACTTTTTTGAACGTTTTTTTTATATATCAGTAGATATTTAACAGACAAATATTTTGACCTAGTTTGGGGGTGCCAAACCACCGGGGACCCCCAAAAATCAACTTTTTGAATGGCTTAAGCTAGGACCCTAGTTTGTTTGTTTTTTGAAATCTGTAGATATTTGCGTCGGTCGTTCAAAGGGGTTGCTCCTCAACAAGCTTCCATCTAGTTACGGGTAGGGTAGAGTGGGGTAAACAGCCTAATGTAAGGAAAACGTGCTGTAATTGACAGCATTAATGCAGAAAAATAAAATTTTTTTCGCTGTATGTGTGCACCGACTGAAGCTCTATGAACACACACATTTAGGATTATGACAAGTTTGTATTTAAGCTAAAAATCAATTTTTAATTAAAAAAAAAATTGGTCGTTTTATCCCGTAATTGGGGCAAAACGCCAACAGGGAGGCGTTTTATCCCATCCTTTAAAGTGGAGAGATGTTTGCATGTTGACTTTTGAAATGAACCCGAGAACAGTTTTAAACATGTCATACACCATTTTTGGGGAGCTGGTAAGATAGATCAAGGCAAATTTGCGTGACAGTAGACCAAAAATTACATGACCAGCAACGATTTAGTTACCGGTAGATAAAGAGGAGACACAATCTCCCTAAAAAAACTTTTATTTTTAATCTAAATTGAAAAAGGCACATCTTTTTAGACGTTGCTGATGCCGTAATGTTCATGTATTATACACCAATACCTAACTTACAATGTGTTTGTGCTACCTAACCCTTTCCGAGGGATAACGTGCAAAAAACTCCATGGAGACCCATTTGTCGGGCCACACCCCATAAAGAGGGAAAAGTCAAAAAATAGCTTATCGTAGAAGCTGAAAAGCAGGAGACTTAGAAAGGAATAAGATCCTGTAAACGGAGGGGTGTCCACATGCGCTGCTAGAGGAGTTCTCGTTATGAATGATAAAAGTAACAAGATCAAATGAGGCTTTGACCATAGCAGCGAAGGTGGGAAAGTTTACAGCTTGTATAGGGAAAAACAGGAGTGATTGCACCGAAGGGACTGGAGAAACTTGACGACTCAGATGTGAGTGTGAAATATTGCATCTCCCAGTGTGCTACATCAAGTCTGGTTGTGGCTACGGAGGGGAAAAATAAGTAAAGGACCACAACGGAAGGCGCATGGAACGGAAGCTCCCGCTTTGGCTAGAAAGTTAGCAATCTTATTCTGGCCAAAGAGCACCAAAAACTGACAGAAGCATAATCGGAGAGGAGAGGCAGTGGTCCATGATAGCATTCCAGAGAGGCTTTGCTGGGAAGTATTAAGGTCAAAGGAAAGCAAAAAACAAATTGGTAGTCCATGAGACAGAGGAATGACTGAAAGTGTCAGGTCTTCGTGCGCTGGCTGTCACGTCACTCGTTAAGTCCATATTTCACAGCAAGAAAACATTTTCTTCTCGAGACTCAACTTTTCCTCTGACATTATACCACTACTTGAACACTAGGTTTCATCCTGGTATGAAGATGCTTCGCTCTTCCCTTAAAATTATCCACTCTCAGAACTCTTTCCTCAAAATCTGTTATCCGCCGATCGAACGCGAAACTTTTGATCATGTTAATTTCTCTTCAAGAATGTTATTATTGCACATCAGAAAAATAATAATGCCATATTCTTTGGTGAGCTCCTAAATTTGTGCTCCCCCAAACTCTACTCTTATCGTAACACTTCAACTTCAGAGTGTCCCTTGGCCTCCTCTATGCCTAGTAATATTGGTTTCAGTTCTTTAAATCTTTGGATCTTCCAGGGCTCGGTTGCTCTCTCTTCCCACTCAGTCGCCCAAGTATGAACCGACGGATCAGACTCTTATCCTTTTGGACCTAGTGGTAATAGTGTGTATTCTTCTTGCATCACTGATTCCCTTTCCTTTTCTACTAGCCCCATTGATGGGCAATGTCGGTCGGTAAAAAACTTTTCGAAAGACATTATCATTCCAAAATAAAAAATAAAAAATCTTTTTATTCCAAGCTCAAAAAGAAACTTTGCTGATGCTTTATTAATATAAAATAGTGCATACTTTTACGTAATCTGCAATGCCGGTGGTGGAGAGCTTCACTTTATTAATTTTCCTCTTTTTTGGCCTCATTTGGCAGTATAATCTTTGTCTATTTATGGTAATACCAGGGGTATTACCAGCGCTAGTGCGGAGAAAACTAATGCTTTTGCGTTAAAAGTTAGGGATCTTAGCTCCTACTAGAGGTGCTCCCCGGTAATGCTGCCCCTATTTAATATAAAATGTGCTTTGGCGTCGAATTTCGAGTTTCTCACTATTATTGCAATAAGTTTTGATGCACTTACAGTAGAATTGATTTTTTTTAAGGTAAGGACGAAATATATCAATGGGGTAAAACGCCTACTGGAGGCGTTTTACCTCACATATCTGGAGGCGTTTTACCCCACCAGTTGCCATTTTTGATTATGCTGAATTTATTTGAGGGGTTGAGGCAATTGATAAAAACTAATTACCGAATCTTATATCAATCATGGTTTTCCCTCTCACTGAAAAGAAACAAATTAATTGGAAGCCTTGAAGGCGGTCAAATAGCTCATCAATTAACCCGTTATGCTTACATAAAAAGAGTAAAAAGTTATTTTTAATCGTAAAATTAACCAGCTTCTTTTTCCTTCTCTCAAAATATGGTATAAAACGTAGTAAGATAGACACGGTAATGGGGTGGTAATATGACGCCGTTACGCTCAGTATGTGAGCTAATAATGGCCAGAGGCTTCTTACCCCATCCTACTAGAAGAATCTGGGTTGGATGAACCTCGATCTAACTAACTTAATGTTTTTTGAGTTCTTCATTAGTTAGGGGAGTTGCTTACAGCTGGAATTATGTGCAACAAATAAATAAGCATCTAAAATATTTTTTCACTAAAATTTCAGCTTTCTACGAGTAATCATTTCTGAAATATTTTATTTTAAAGTTAGATCTCTTCAACAGTGTTGCGATTTAAGATCTAATGTTTTAATAATTGGGATATATCCTATTTAAATTGTGAAAGTATTTCTTGTTGTAACACTAATGAATGCTGAAGCTTTGCATTCAGGAGCTTTCAAACCAATAAGAAAGATAACCTAAACAGTAAACATCATTTTAGGAAAAATGAAATTTTAACTGGCAACACTGTTGGGGAGATCTCTTCAGTCTGAAATAAAATATCTTGGTAACAATAATTCGTAAACTGGTGAAATTTGGTGAAGTTTTGTTTCAGATGGAACCTGCACAAAATTCCGAAAAACAAAATCACGAACGGACAAAATCCCGAAAGGACCAAATCCCGAATTGGACAAAATCCCGAATAGGAAAAGATCCCGAATTGGACAAAACCCCAAATGACAAAACTACAAAGTTTTTTGAGACTTGATCAGGTGATCACTTTATCTTTGTATATACGCTCTTTTTCTAGTTCGCCACGGCACAAGCGAATGAGAGATATGCAGTTTTCTCGGCAAATTAATTATTAATATTTATTAGTGCTTACTGTATAAGCCAGCAGTGAGTACACTATCAATCCTGACTTTCTTTAACTTCGAAGTTGGTTCGATTCTGGAATTTGTCCATTCTGGTTTTTTTTCATTCGGGATTTGGTCCAATTTGGGATTTTGTCCGTACGGGATTTTGTCTGTTCAGGATTTTTTCCTATTCGGGATTTTGTCCAATTCGGGATTTTGCCCATTCGAGGTTTTGTCCAATTCGAGGTTTTGTCCATTCGGGATTTTTGTCCAATTCGGGATTTTGTGTTTCAGGATTTTAGTCCGTAAACGGTTTCAGATTATTCTTTATCTTTTGCACATAATTTCAGCTGGATGCTTCTTAAAAACTTCCTCATTGTTTATTGGCAGTTAAAAGTCATGTCAAAATCACTGCACGTCCTTACAGGACAACGACAAATTCCAAAGAGAGCCACTGGTATAATTTACATGATGCACTGCGTTACAAAAGGGCGACGTGAATATACAATGTTTTCTAATATGGCGAGATTATCACAAGACCGAAGATTTTATCAAAGCAGCGCGCGTTTCAGAAACTGTTTCTGCGCGCTGTAATGGCTTCTTGAGCAAAACACAAACGACACTGGTTCGGTACAGCGCAGAGTCGCTGCATAGTAAACTAAAGAAACAGATGTGCGGAGAAAAAGGAACGAGCATTGAAAACAAGGTTTCTCTTGATGCGAAGTTTTTTGCGGTCACGCGTATTCGACTGATGTGATTGGACCATGGTTGAACATACTCCTAGAACAAGTGAACTGCGTAGAGATAAGTCTCGCTGATTGAAGGAATCGGCATATTTTAGAACAAATGAAATGTGAAAAAAGGCAAAACTGTCAGCTTCCATTCTTTTAATAAAAAGTCAATAATGGGCATTTAGTTATCATTTCTTCAATAACCAATCTCGAGCAGTACCGATATCTCTTTAAAATTAAAATTTACTAAGTAAGCTAGGGCGTTTAATCAAATTATTCGAAAACTCTCTTTTAGCATCTAAGAACATTTTGTCAGTCTGCCAGTATATTTGCCCAAGTCATTTTTAACCAAGTTGATTTTTTTATGAATGGCATTGTAGCATCCATGTTAAAATGGCATATCCTGTTGCAGTCTTAAACCGGTTTGATAACATTGACCAACCTTAATCTTGTGGAAACTGGGCGGTTTTTGAGGCTGTTGGTTTAGTGTGAGCGTTAGAGCGTATTGGACTCGTCTCGACGTGGTTTAACCGCTCGGTTACACCAAAGGTTGAAAAACTTTTGAGCCTGATGTTTTCGGGGCGGTTTTGAGGCTGTTGATTTGGTTTTGCGTTCGCTTGTTGGGATGACGTGCCAAGAGAAAGAAGCTGTCGTGGTCATGGATGACTGTTACAATATCTATGGTTAAACGTTCAAGCTCAATTTTTTGACAAATCTTTATACCTTATTTCAAAGCACCTGGTAGGTTACCGTTTCGTGCGCAATGATTGAAATATAAAGTTTTGTTTGTTCAAAAAAAGTTTTTTTTCAGTTTTCTCAAAATACAAAAAAACGACTAAGGCATTTTATCTCAACAGTTACTGGGGTCGAAATTAACTTTTTTAACAACTTGGCGGTCGGGCAAGTAATATCAAATGTCTGCTTGCCGGAGAAAATTTCAACTTGCCCGAAAAACACAGGCACAATAAGTTTTGACCTTTTGAGGCTATTTATCTTTGGAAAAAGTTTGTGAAATGTACTTCTTAACAAAAACACCGAAATTGAATAGTAGGCCTACGTGTATCCTATTTCGAGAATCACGTTGTTGTGCGCGACTGTTATGGTAAGGTTACGTAATAAATAACTTTTTCCAAATGCATCACGCCAAAGTTGTTTTTTTGATTGTAATGCATTTTCATTCGCGAATATTTTAGAAACTACACCAGCTAGATAGTCGAAACTTTTTGAAAAAGTTATAGGAGCTAAAACATCTTCAAAATACTCATAACAAAAAAATTGCAAAATTGTTGAGGTTGCCTTCATGCAGCGCAGGGTATAATAAGTTGTACTTGTGATATTTGAAGCAATGGTTAATGCGGCAAGCGTGGAAAACTTTTTCTCAGAGAAAAAAAGTAGCACTTTGTGCCAAAATGTTGCAAAGAGTGAGTAGTATCTAGTCATGCAAAACTCACGCACGTGCCATTGCCTTTTTCTCATACATTTGGTTTAAATACGACATTTTGTCATTGCATTGTTGCAAGCAGCACAGTCTAGAGGTTATCGTTTTCAGCTTCCAACCATTGTACACGGGTTCGATTTGCACTGGGGTTGAGATTGTGTTGAATGAAAGAATATGGAGTAGAAGGAACGGGGCGAAACATATACACGGAGCAGTCTTATTTTAGCTTCAAAACCTTGCACTACAGTTAGGGTTGGGACAGCGATGCTAGCCTGAGGGATAGCAATTACATGGCAGCAGCTTTTTCGCTTACGCAAGCGACGTACCGTTACGCTTTAGTGCGGCTCCCTGCGTAAGTTTTGAACGACTAGCTCCTCGTCAAAGCGCGTCTGGGCATGGCAGTCTGGATAACGAAAATTTGCCTGCGATTAAGAAGTGTTTAAATCGGTTAAAGATGTGCGTACGATTAAACAAGGTGTTCATTGTGATGATTGCATTGCAAATTGCTAAAATAAACCAAGCAATCAGCTTTCTCTACTTACATTTTTATTTTATTGCAACAACAGTGGACCTAAATTGCATCTCAAAATAATCTTGTTTGATGTTGTTTAATACGCTTATTTTTTTTGCTTGCTTTCGGGCAAGTTAAGTGGAAAAATAACTTGCCTGAGACGATTTCATCTTGCCTCGAGCAAGCGGGCAGGCGTACGACAGGCGCATAATCAGGATTTTGCTCAGGGGCCGGGGGGGACTTGAATCTAAAGCTAAAATTTTTCTGCTATTTTAAGAAAGGAGCTTGACAAAGTCCCCAGCAGCTTCTGGACGATTTTATGATTTTTTTTTCAAGAAAAAAGTATCTATTTTAACACTTTGTGGATGACATTTCGCGCCTTTGTAGAGCCGTTTGAAGGAGAGAAATGCTAAGATTTAGAAGACTTTTAACAGATTAAATCAACCATTTGCTTTAACATTTATCAGTAGGGTAGATGCAAACAAGTGAAGTTGCGATGAACCTAACTTAAAAACTTGCTTTTGAGTTGATCTCGAACACTTTTTTCGGAAAATGAATTATAACCAATATTTGGCTCCTAAAACATTGACGAAAACCTTATAGCACAATTAATAAGCTGACTTACTTTTTGAAAAAATGCAGTAAAAATAGGAACGAATAAGCAGCATCCAAAAATATTGATAATAATTTCTTGGTTCGTGGTTATTATCGTCAGCCTGTCAAAACACTGCCCAAGTCATTTTTGGCGTTTCAATAAAACTAATGAAGCGGGAAGCCTACGGTTCAAATCTCGGCATGGTCAAATCAGACAGAGTATTGAAAACGACTTGCCGCCGCTGTAACATTACTTCGAACGGGGCTGTTTTGCACGGGCGCAATGACATGGAAATGGATCCAGTAAACTCATTACACGCTTTGGCGTAATATAGGTAGAATATTGAAAGATTTGATTTTGATTTGAAGTAATTTTAAAACAAAATGTTTAAAACTGTTTCAATTCAGTTACTGCGCATGCACTTAAACAGGCTCGTACAGCAGTTTGAGACAAACTTTCAAAAAAGTTTCCAAAAAGTGAAGCTTGAAACATACAAACCATTGCTACAAAAAACTCAATTTATTAAAAAATGCCTTACACAATATTATCTTAACAAAATGAAATTATAACTAGATGGGAGTTTGCCAGCAAACCCAGTGAACGACCGACGCATAACTAATGCTGTGACGCTCAAAAGTACTTTTTGTCTACCGTAAAATCAGCAATTATTCAAAAATATCTGATTATGGAACCTCCAGAAAAGTGGAGTCAAAATACTGTATTTGTCTGTTAAATATCTACTGATATCAAAAAAAAGTAGAACTCTAGCTTGAGCCGTTCAAAAAATTGATTTTTGGGGGTCCATTTGGGGGGTCCCTGGGGGGGTGGCACCCCCAAACTATGTCAAAATATTTGTCTGTTAAATATCTACTGATATCAAAAAAAAGTAGAACTCTAGCTTGGGCCATTCAAAAAATGGATGTTTGGGGGGTCCATTTGGGGGGTCCGCGGGTGGTAGCACCCCCAAACTATGTCAAAATACTTGTTTGTTAAATATCTACTGATATCAAAACAGACTGGCACCCAAGTTGAGCTATTCAAAAAATTGATTTTTGGGGGGTCCATTTGGGGGGTTCCCGGGGGGGTGGCACCCACAAACTATGTCAAAATATTTGTCTGTTAAATATCTACTGATATCAAAAACAACTAGCACCCTAGCTCGAGCCGTTCAAAAAATGGATTTTTTGGGGCTCCATTTTGGGGGGGTTCCCGGTGGAGTTGCCCAAAAAAATTTCGGGAGAAAAAATTGCATTTGCAGCTCAACAACTTTACACAAAAATTAGATTTTGATGTGTAGTGGTTTAGGAGAAGAAGAGCGTACAAAATTTAGGAAGAAAAAAAAGGAAAAAAAGAAATAAACCTCATCGCGGCCAAAAGTGGGTTGGTTGGGATGAAAGGGTATCTTGAGACATATAACCCTATGAAATATTTTTTGCCGTACTTAAGCCGTTTTTGACTGAGACCGCTTTTTACACCAAACTTGCGCAGCGGTTTTCGGGTTCTGAAACCGAAGTCACGTGACCTATTGCCTCGAAATTGTGTACAAACATACAACTCATTATTCTCAAACTGCTGTCAAAATTTCATGTAGCTAGACCCAACCGTTCTCGAGTTATAAGCAAAAGTTTGAAATTTCGCACTCGTTAGTTGGAAAATGGCCGAGTAAAAACAGAGGAACACGAGACGAGAGCGTCGGTCGTTCCAATGATATTTCTTTATTCGAATATTGAATTCAGCTTGTCACAAGAGTGAGCTATTGTGTTAAAATGGTTATCTTGTAAAATTTGTGAAGGTTCCGGTGCGTTCGAGGATGGCTCAATGGTAAATCATCCGATTCAAACTCAAAGAGCAAAGGTTCGATTCTCTGCCGTTACAAATCCGGCAAGTGCGTGTAAATACCTATGTTTTATCAAATTGTTTTGTGTTCTTTCTGAATTTATATTCATCCTGTTAAAAATATGGGGAAAAATCCGGCACCATTGTACAATGGCGCTGCGGCAATGGTTTGAATTTTAATCAGGGTAGACGGTTGAGAGTTTCATTCCTCTTTCGATGTAAATTTTGTGAGGGCATGTAAATTTTGCGATTTATTTCGGCATAAAATTTGGAAGCTTTGTGATATCTGTGGCTCCAAAAACCAAATTAAAAAAAAATCAAAAAGTTCTTTATTACATATAGGCCTGCCTTTAAAACGTTTGTAGATTTTCAACAAAGATCCCAAAATTCTGTACAAGCAGCAAAAGCAAAAAAAAATTAGCAGCTGTGAAAATAAATACACATTTCGTTTGAGTAAACAAATTAAGCATTTGTACAACTACAAAGATTGCGCGTATATTTCTATTGTTTTTTCCTCAAACTTTTCTATCTAAATTGTGCAATTATGTGTTTCTTGGCTGGGTAAAAACCCACCCGTTCTCTAGTTTGCAATATTGTCTTGTAGGCTACAAGAACCTTACGTCGTCTAAGTCAAGCTCCTACTAGCTGTTTCACTGCCGTACCATGCACTGTGTGAGAGGGTTTTGATTTATGAGATTCATTCCTTGTCCGTTTGTAATGTTGAAATAAAGTCTAATAAAATATGTACCAGAGGTGGAGTCCTCGAGGACACATTTTGAAGTACTTGGCCTTGGCCTAGAAGGTCAAGTCCTTGGCCTCGGCATCGAAGCTTCACGTCCTCAAAAATTGCCCTGTCCTCGGCTCGAGGACAGCACTATTTTTTGAACCGTTAAAATTATGTTATACTATTATTATTAATAGGCAGCGGTGCCAGCGGATCTGCTACCTTTAGGTAAAGTCCACCTACACACTGCGTAGGCCTCATTTGGGCCCATTGCAACTGTAGCTGCTACGTTGCTGTTGTTTTGTTTGGTTACTGGTCGAACTCAGAAAGCCTTCTAGTTTATTTTAAGTTCGTGGCCCGCTTGTTTATGGTACATTTCGTTACCACATCGTGAACAGTGAGTTTGGTGATTCCAAAATATTTAACGCGAATATCTTGGTAAAGCTTGCAATTGCCATCATGATGATTTAGAGCTTCATCCTCTAGGCTACATTTTGGACACAGAGTTGACTCAGCACGATCTGTAGTTTTCTTGTGCCGCTGTAGATTGCAATGCCCAGTTAAAACTTACACTACTCTATTTAATTGGTTAAGGAGACGTATTGTTAATCGTGAGGACGTCCAACCTACACACTCCTTCATCCTCAAGCAGGCTTTCCGTTTATTCCACATAGATTTCCATCTATCTGTGGACCAGTCCTTAACCGTGCTAACACAACTCACATACGGAACTGTAATGAAAGGTTCAGGACCGTGCATTTTTGATTTAGATCCTGATTTGGCTAGATAGTCTTCCACTTCGTTACCGTATACCCCTTCATGACCAGGAATCCAGGCAATACAGGCGTGGTTTAGTTGACCCAACTGATTCAGGTTTCTAATGCAGTTGAGCACTGCAATTAATGTTACAGTGCACTTTATGAGTGCTTTGATACAGTAGCTGCCTGACTATTCACCAGTACAATAATATTTTAATTGTGCATTTTTTCCAAAACCAGGTTCTTTGCTACTTTTGGAATAGCTAAGACTTCTGCCTGGAACACAGTGCCGTGTATTCCAAGCAGAAAAAATGCATGTTTTGAGGAGTTGTTTGAATTTTCTGCGTAAAAACCTGCACCTACTCTCCCATGTAGTTTCAAGTCATCAGTACAAACCTTGACAGTGTTCTGATTTAGAACGCTTTTAGATCTGATAGCATTCTTTTTATCCATAATTTGACATCCGAAATTTCTCTCAAATACCTTGGTTTTCTTTATTTGGTCAGCTGGCATTTGAAGCAGAGTCGGCTTTATTCTAGCAAGTTAATGCTCTACACAGCGCACGAATTCATGCAAAGTAGTTTCCGTAAAAATACCTGCCCGAAATCCGTACTGCGATGCAGAAAGCTTTGCCTGCACGTTATTATCTTCAATAATATGATAAAGAATTAGTCTTTTCAACCATTTCAGTTGGAAAGAAGTTAAAGTGATCATACGGAAGGATTTAGCTTCAAAATAGCTTTCCTTTACGGGTTTGGGAAGAAATATACCTGTGCCTTCTTTCCATACCGACAGCATAAAGCTGTGTCTCAGGCATGTTTGAAAAATGACGTTGTAATAACCTTTCAGTTGATTCCAACCTTTCTGTAACAGCACAGGATAGAGCCCGTCTGGTCCTGGAGCTTTGAATGGTTGAAACTCGTAAATAACTGCTTCCCTATACGCTCGCATGAACATATGTTTGCAATCATTTCAGTGTCTTCAGGTCTCATGAATGGATTGTCCACTAAATCGTACCCGGTTGCATGATTTTCTGTCTGCTGGCTACCCGGTGATAAGATATCGAACAGATAGCTTAAAGTTTCTAGAGCAGACTTTGTGAATTCTCCGTTGTGTTTAATTACGTTGCTAACTCGCACCGTTTCGTTCCTTCGAATAATTTAACCAGCCGAGCCGTTGGTGTTTGACTATTCATGCTCGCTGCAAAGCTATGCCATAAATCGCGCTTTGCTCTTCTGATAGCTTTTTTGAAGTACGATAGGCCTAGCTTTTGAGCCTCCCAATCTTCTTGTTTTGTTTTAATGGCTTTTATCCAAGCACGGCGAGCCTGTTTTCGAAAGCTTGCTAGCTCAGAATTCCACCAAATGTTATCTTTCTTATGAAGCAACTTTCGCATAGGGCAAGCAGCTTCATATGATTTAGTTATTACGAAATGAACGTTGTTTGGCAGCACATCAATGTCTTCTTTTGAGGAAAGATACTGGTACTGGTGGTAAAATTCGTTCATTTGATTTTTGTTCGAGTTCGTCTACATACTTGTTCCAACACGTGCGACAAACATTTTGAAACATTTTAGCTTGGTTTTAGATTCTGCTTTTAACCTGGAACCTAGTATCCATGTGATCCTATATAATGTGCATGTGATCTGAGAATGATAGCACGTTGCTAACATGCCACCCAACTACTCGATCCCACGCACACCTGTTCACTAAGGTTAAGTCTAGAACCTCATCACGCGTTTTAGTTCTAAAAGTTGGTTTATTACCTACATTACTGAAATTCAGGTCTGCACTACCACAATACACTAGCAGATCCTCTCCTGGAGGGTTTATATCAGAGGATCCCCATATAGTGCGATGTACATATGTATCGGTTCCTACAATAGTAGGAATTTATTCATTTTTAAAATTATGCAGGAAAACGCCGGAAACTTCGCGGAAAATTTGAGGTGACCTTTTTTGTTTTTCTCGTTTGGAGATCGCCTAAAAAATTTGTTTGAAGACCTTTTTCCTTTTGGAAAACACTTGTCCCTGTGTCCTTGGTCCTTTACCTTGGCCTCGAGCATTTCTGTCCTTGGCCTCGAGAGAGTCTGTCCTCGGAAGGGCTGTCATTAGCCTTGGCCTCGGATTTTTTTTGTGTCCTTGGCCTCGAGCCTTGGGTCCTCGACTCCACCTCCGATATGTACCATAGTATTTTTCAACCATTGACCCTACTTGAAATCGAACCTAAATCTAATAATTCAGTACGTAGAAAAACACTTTTTCTCTTGGCTAACTAAAGTTTGTTCAAAGTATGACCGGAACATTGTACAATGAAAAAACCCTTTGAATACTCAACCTTTTCACGACCGGTCGGTTGGTCGAGCGGTAACGCGTTCGTTTCTGGAGCGGATGGTCTGAGATTCAAATCTCGGGACGGTCAAATTAGACACAGTGCTACCAACGGCTTGCCACCGCTGCAACATTTCTTTGAAAGGAGCTGTGTTGCCAGGGCGCAATGACGCGAAGATAGGCCCCGCCAACTCCTCACCCCTCTTGGCATAGTACGGCGAGTTTAATGAAAGACTTGATTTTGATCTGATTAAACTTCGTAAATTTGGAAAGCGAAAGAATAAATTGTAGCTCCTTTTACTTGTCTTTAATGTTTGTATCAATTCAAGCATAATAGCCGTTTTAAAATTGTAAACAAAAACGACAAAAATTTGTGCTAGAATTTTAAGCTAACAAAACGGCAGAAAATTTTTTCCGCCATTTTGTTGGAGATATTTTTGCAGATTTCAAGGAAGGTTCTTGACATATAGCATAGCTATTTGCTGTCAAAGAAAAGTATGCTTTTTGCGCATTACGACAATTCATAAAAATAATTAATAACAGTTTTTGTAACATTTGCAGAACTATATAAATTTATATCATTTTAACGTGCAATAAAGAAAAAGTAAAACGTAGTTACTTTTTATATGATCAATTTAATGTACGTTTCGGTTTTCTTCTGATATCATAGTCTTCCAAAACCAATCGTTAAATGAGGTTACCAAAAAATAACTCTTCAACATTGATTTGATACAGAACTGCGAACGACCAGATTTGATGCCACTTTAAAAAGTTTTTGTAGTCTTTGTTGATATCAAAGTTTCAAAAATAATAACGAAAGAACTCCGCAAAACAATTTTAATAAAATTTTCAAAAATTTTAAAAGTGCCCGACAGTATAACAAAGAGTTACTACGATATCACAGTAGTCAGATGCCACAGCTCTAAAACATTAAAAACTAAATCTAACCAAATAAAACTTAGCAGTCTGTTTCACACATAAAAGGGATTATGAGGGGTAAATCTTATTCCAATAGAGCGGAATGCTCAGGGGCATAGGTGGGCAAGTTAATGCAAAACGTTAGCTTCGTTAACCACTAGTCCGTTAACAAACTTCACACCTCCGTTAACGTCAATCCGTTATTTTCAGCTTTAATTAACGGAAGTTAATAAAGTCCGTTAATCTGTTAACATTTGCTTGTAATTTACATTTCTTTTAATTCACTCGCTTCTAGAACACGTATTGACACTGTTGAGCTGATTGCAAGGAAATATTTATTGCTATGGTGGTCTTTTTGTGTTTTGGAAGTTACATTTTACAGTCTAATCTAATTTCAACATAGAAATAAGTTCAAATGCACAACGAAGCTGCGATCGAAAAATCTTTGGAAATTGTGAACAGCGATAATTAATAGACCTATGAGGCTAGGAGGCTGCAAGCTATTATTTGCCTCAATAAAGAGCTCCTTTTTTTCGTTTTCGTCTATAAAACTCGTGCTAATTCGCAACAAGTGTTACCAGTGCAAACTGGTTTGTACCGGTCCGATGAATGAATGGTGCAAGATATTAACGATAAAAACCTTAACGGAAGTTAACAGAACTTAACGGAAGTTAATTTAGTCCGTTAACATGAAAAAAGTTTTTAACGGATTAACGAGTTAATGAAAAAGTTAGCTTCGTTATTTACGGATTAACGATTAACGGACTTGTGCCCACCTATGCTCAACAGGGGTGTATCTATTTCATTTATATATCCCATATGATCCCATTTATGATTGAAACAGACTGTTTAGTTTTATTCGAAATTTAATTTTTAAAGTTTTAGAGCTGTCGCAATCTGCTGTAACAAGCTTTTGGACTAATTAATTTAAAACCTTTTGAATGACGGGCAATCACTGTCCTAGTGTCCTATTCGTATTTTGAACCAGATTAATTATGTCAAAAACGCCTTTAAAAGACAAAAATTTCATAAGCTAGTTACTTGAAAATTTTCGGGTATCAGTTTATTGTTTTCAAAATGTTGACTGTGATGTTGCCACAATAAATTTCTGTTGCAATTTCTGAAAACAATGGGAGGCTTGCGGTGCTAAATTAAAAGTTTCTAACTGCAGTAGCTTATTAGGAAATACTGGTTTTAAAAGATAGTCGTTTAAGCTGAGTGATTTTTGGCGTTACAGACTGCTTCAAGTGCAATGAAATATTTTTAGTGTAACTAGACCCATTTCTTGTTTGCTCGTACGCTAACACTTCATGGGAAATGACTTCACAGCGCCAGTTTGCCGCTACTCCGCTCGATTTAGCGCTTCCACCGATGCGAGGCAGCTATCTCAAGTTCACAATCACTAATTTGTTTTCCAAACATTTGCTTCTCACTGTTTCTGATTCAACACTGATAAATATTGCAGTGTCAAAATTGCAGTTTTTTATTCATATGTATTTTGCTTTTGAGTAATTAGGGTACCAGTATTTATTTGTTTTGAGAGCAAATTTGCTTTCTGCAATTGACTTTATTGCTAGTTTACCTTAATTAGTTAATTGGCTTTATCGTGCTCAATTCGCAAGAACTGGATTTTTGTAGTAAGAACATTTGGGGCTATTTTGTTAGCGAACCAGGCAATTACAAGGCCAGACAATAATCTTTTTAACCTTCTCACCCCAAAATGAACGTTTACCCTCGTTTTCTTTGGTTTTATTTTTCGTTTGCAACTTCCTTGTTAAGATAGTTCAAATCTTACTAGGTCAACGTTACCTTTACGTTTTGCTCTTAAAACTTTTTCAAAAAACGTCTTCACAAAACTTGACTATTCTATTGTAGTTCACAAAAACAAAAAAAAAAAACTGAAAAAAAACAACAAAAATAATCGATAGATTGCCAAAGAATTCAAAATTACTTATGGATAATTGACAGCATCATTGGCATTTTCCATGCAACTAATTTTCGTTTTCAAGCAAAGAATTTTGATTCAATATGCATACTCAATGGAAGATCATAACAAATGTGTAGCAGGCCTTTTTTGGAGGCGAAAGTAATTCTAATGATTGTAATTGCAGTTGTTAAATGTAATATTGTGAAAGTCGAAAGTCCCGAACAGCAAAATTGTATGAGTTTAAACTAAAAATAATAATTTTTTCTATACCTATATTTTGAATATTCCTTTTGTCTCTAGAGATTTATAAAGACTCTTGTGGTAGAATTTTTCGTGAAATTCCATTTTTAAAAAAAGTTCTAAAGTGTTTAATGTGTTATCACTAGAAATTTGTTCACGTTTGAACTAATACAAAATAAAACTGAGACGTTTTCATAGCTTCTCTACTGAAAAGCAAATCAAACTGCAGGAAAAGTTAGATCAACCTGTTCCAGAAAAGTTGTAGACATCTAGTTTTTGCTGCAAATCACGTTTTTGTTTTTGTGTGGCATTTGGTTAAACAAACCTCAATAAACGATCCTACTCGAAGAATTTAACAAAGTTTGCATAAAAACTTAGGTTGATTAGGTTTTGTTTCATAAACTTACTGATTAGCTTTTGTTTCATAAACTTATTTTTGTTTGTTTTAAGGAATGATTTAAGGAATCAATTTTCAGCAAGGTAATCACACTCTTACTTTGCGGTTTAAGTAGAAACTCATAATTTTTCGGGTAATATTACACAGGCACATGATCCCAAAGCTTCAACAACCAACCTGTAGAACATTTTTCTGATTTTGTAAAGAATTTCAACTGCTATATTTTGTTTACAGCAACAATATTTATTATATTTCACACTTCTTTGAATTTTGCAGTGACTTAATTATCATGAGCGTGAAGAATATTACAGTCTAGCATAGGGCGTGAAAAGGGGGACACTAGGGGGTTGTATCCTCAATCGATTTTTTTAATCATTTTAGAATATTGCTTATTTTACAAGAAATCTAATATGCTTCTACCATGAACGAGCTTTTTGCCACAAAAATCCTAAATGAACCCTTTGATTAAAAACTTGGGCTTTTGTCAAATTTTCATCATCTTCGCCTACATTATGTAACCAAATTTTTATTGAATGCGAAGTTTCAACGCAAAGTTTTTAAATAGCGGCAGGGATAACACCCTCTAACCCCTAAAATTTGGTGTACACTGCGATTTTGAAAAAAAAATATACAAGAAGAATAACATCCTCTTATGACGTTATTGTTGATCGAAATACAGGAGACAACGTTACTGTAAAATAATGGCATTGCAAAAATTTGTACTCTCCTCCCATCGAAAATTTGGACTACTCTTTTGCGACTCGAACCACATAATAAGTTGCTGTTAGCACCTGGAAAAAATTCATCTGAAAACTAATTTTGTATGAAAACTAAATAACTATTAAAAGTTTATGGCAAAATTATTTATTTTCCACCACGCATGCACCAGCTCATAATTAAAGTAGTGGGGCACACAGTTCTCTGTTAGAACTTCGCTAAAAGACTGTGCCTAAACTAGAGCTAATGTCATTAGTGTTAGTGTTAGTAGCAAAGATCTACAGTTATTTGCTTATCTTTTAACCTCATCAATTGACTTTTCCTCGTTTTGTTTCTTGGTTTGTTGCAAATTTCAAGTCGAGAAGTCAACCCAATAATCTTTGAAAGCGAATTTGCGTGACCCCAATCGCTAAATGCGCCCCGTTGCCACCCAGGATGCCCTTAACGACGGCCTTAACAAACACGCATGCGTTCCGTTCATTGGGTTCAATTGCATATTTGATTCAAAACAAATTTACCTGGTTTTATCTGAGAAAGAAATTTAACCCTTCAACATGCCACAAGGGCAATGACCTTTGACCCATGCATAGGTAGCCCGGATGTGGTTTGGAGATCAAGTTTAACTGCTAATGAACCTGCTTTTTTGATGACAATATAAACCATGGTAGGCCAATAAAATGCTGTTTTTTTGGTAATTGATAATCTTGAATAAATAAAGATTATAACGCTTGAAAAAATTTTGTTAGGCTCAGTTTAGAATTTCAAATAATGCCAAGGATGCCACGTACAATATGTATGGAGGTTCTTGACAAGCACAAAACTGTGGTGTGCCTGTAAGTTCAATGAAGTTTAGTCATTTTCAAGTATTTCATCTAAAAGGGGATCCACTTTCTAATTTTACTCCGATATTCCAGAAGTCCGGGAAACGCGCTAAGTTTGCCCAAAACATCCACTGCACAGGTCGCAGCAAATTTAGCTACTGATTGTATGTAGATTGGAGAGGAAATAAAACCTGTTGAAAACCTTGCGTATGTTGCAACGAAATTTCTTCTTCAATTTTTGCTTAAAGTTTACAAAAAAACATTTTTTTCTCCAAACGTTAAAACAGTATATAGATTTTAAAAGGTGGAAAAGTCAGGGTTTCAACAAAACCACTCCAAAGTATTTTAATATCAATAACACGAGTAAGCTAAAATCGATTTTAACCTTGCTTGAAATTTTGTAAATAAAAATAATTAATTTCAACCTATTTTTGATAGATTTTGTAAAAACAATACTGGTTCCACCTTCTAAGAGCCATATCCACAAAATCGTCATCTCATGCCCTTCTGAGTTCGATTCTCTGTATACTCCCATTGATAATCCCTTAATAGGTTTTACAATAAATTTCGAAAAATCAAGCTAAAATCTGGCATAGGCAATCATTTGTTTCTTTATACCGATACTTGAGAGTTGAACTTTTAACGTGTTTAATAGCATGACGCACATAAAATTCGAACCCAATTTTCTGGATGTCAAAAAATTAAATAGCCTATTCTGACCACTATTAATAGCTGGGGCCTAAAATCACAAAAACTTTTTTGTTTTTTCGCATTATAAACTTTGCAATATTTTAAAGTATTCAAGATTCAAGCGTAAAAATAATCCCAGAAAGATGTAGATCTTAAGCACTTTGTTAGAATGATATTGTTAATTGTGTTATCGTAGATAGGCATGACAAGAAAGATCTTGCACGCTAAAAGGCCGAGGGGTTTGATTATCACCTGATTTGCTGATTGTCGATGTGGTCAAATAGAGGCTAAATAAGGCTGGTAGTTCCGCACTAAATATAGCCTTCAGTTGTAAGCATGTTCGAATTAAGCAGTATCAAGGACAGAAAAATAAACCTAAGCGATAAATTGCGTGTCGTCAGGTAAATTTCTCTTATCTCGGTCAAGATAAGACAGACAACGCACGAATAGGAAAGGTCGCAACCTTTTGACACCAGTGTGTTAGCACGCACGTGCAACTGCTGGGCACTAAAACTATAGCTCGCTCCCATACGGTTGATACCACAGAAAGTTTCCCGACACAGATATTGCCCCAAAATGGCTTTCGGCTTATTTCAGCCAACTGAATTGTGGGGAACTAGACTTGGATAGAACGACCCTTTTCATGACATCATCACTAACTTAAACTCAAATAGATTTTGCTATTGCAAAATGCAACATTATAAGCCAATTGATCAAATGGTAACGCGACGTCTCTGAAACGGAAAGCCTGATGTTCAATGCCTCAGGCGGTCAAATTGGACACACTGTTGGAAACGGCTCTCCACCGTTGCGGCATATCTTTGGAAAGAGCTGTCTTGTCCGCAAGCGGAATGACATGGAGTGGACACCTCCATTTCATCATACTCCTCGGCGAAATTTAGCAAGTGCATTGAAGGCATGAATTCTTTAATTTTGACTACTGTGATTTAGCAATACTTCGTCTCTCAAAATGACAAAAATTTAAACTGCAGTAGCAATTAACAAACGCTTTGTGGCCTGGTATCAAATTGCTAAATTCTGATTGCCAGCTTCTAGCCTGGCTGTTTTATATATTTTGCTGTTTTCGCCAAAAACTCTATTGTAGGCATGAACGATTATTGACTTTTGTACCCTATTTTATAATTAATGACGAAACTATAGTGGAAGATCGGTTGCAACGTTAAGTACAAAATGAAGCTATTTTCTGCTGAAAGCTGTCAATGATCGAAGCTATTAACACAAATGACAAACGACATGCCTGTTTAATGCGAGTGACAAAATTTTGCCGTTTCAAAGCACATTATTCATTTCATATGGGATATAAATCTTATTGTCATTAAAAGTGTGCAGCGATCTATTTTCAATGATAACCATTAACCAACTGTCAACTAAAACAGTTCTTCAACATGCTCAAGTGCAAGAAGGTATTTTGTAATGGATAAACCTTTCTTAATAATTGAATAGTTGCAGTTCTTGCTGCTACAGTACTTTCTCCTTCGAAAATCAAAAAAAGGAATTAGTTTTTTTTTGTAGCACATAAACTCTTTTTTAATTTCTTCATCACTTAATTTAATGATGAAAAACTTCTTTTTTTCAATATTTAATTCGCTTTGTTTGGAATTAAAAAATAGCAAAAGAATTTTCTAGAGACAAGATCATTAATTTCATTGTGTAAATAATTTAGTTCATTGTCAATATGACTAATGAACTAATGCCATCTTAAAGAAAAAAACAGTAGCATAGGTCGCAAAAACGCAATGGCTTTTTTTGTTTTTTCATACACAGCCTGAGTTGTAAAGTGCATAATATGAGAGCATTATTTTGCTTTTTTAAAAGATTTTATAACAGCAGAAAAGCATATCATTCTGCATGCTGAAGCTTATAAGTATTTAGGAAAGCACCTTTCAAAACAATCTAGAAGATATGAACTGCGTTACACATGTTTTCCTATAATACTTGTACAGTGTACACAGTAATTGATTTTGCCCGACAGACCACTTTTTGACAGTTCACAACATTACACCAATTACACGAAATTTATTGCACTGGGCCTGCATACGGTATATTATGCTTCTATTTTAGCACAAAATATATGAATAAAAAGGGAACATTATTCCTCACGAATTAAAAAAGTTATAGCTTATAAGTAGCAAATTCAAATATATATATTTAGATTATTAGTGCGTCTTGCAATAATTTTTTTTGCATCATAGCAAAAAATTAAACTAACGCACTTAAAATTTTACACATGGATATAAAAATAGCAGCGCTTCAGTCGAATAAATTTCTTTAACAACAATTCATGACGTTTTGAAGTATGCAAGTCAATTAATGTAAGCATTTGCATAGAGCGTAAAACAATTTTAGAGAAGGAACGTTATGGTCTGGTAATAATATTTTAAAACTAATGTTCGCTGGGTATTTTTTTATTTGATTTTGTAATGTTTAGCTTCTTTGATCCCTTCTTCTCATATGCTTGTTTTTGAAAGTGACTATTTGCCGAAAATTTTTTAATTTAGGTAAATAAAACGAAAATGATGAACATTCATCCCGCATTTTTTTATTTACTTTGTAAGGGTTAGTTTTAGGTTAGTGTTAGAATAAGAATTTGAGTTTGGGTTAGTTATGAGACAGAATTAATCAAAAAACAGATACGAATTTTCCATCAAATACACTAGTTTCTTCCGTTTTTTCCTTTTTTTTTTTCTTGAAGCAGACTTTCCAACTCTGGGAGGAACTAAGATGGAAATTTCTACAGAAAATGGATTATTTTGCTGCTGTTGCCAAAAGACAATACAAAGGGTAAGCATCCAGCTTGGATTATTTGCAAAAGATCAAGAAAATGTAAAATATTTTTTTCCCAAATTTCAGCATTCTACGACCTATCGTTTTCAAAATACTTCATTTCAAAGTTTATGAGATGTTCCAACAGTGCTGACAGTTAAAATTTAATTTTCGAAGAATTAAGATATTCTACCTAACTTATAAAAGTATTTTATGACAACAAGACGAAAAAAAATCATTCAAATAGCAATATTGCCTAAATTTTATTATTTTTTTTGTTTTAGGATCAAAGTTTACGTAACTCAAAAAGTGCGTAAATATCGTTATCTAAATTTGTCAACAAAACCATTGACGAAATTGCGCAAGATGTTGTGTGTAATGTGAATTTGTTTTGTACTGTACGTAAACTTATGCAAATGTGTTGTCAAAACATAATGGCAAGTCATGATTTAATTTCTTTAAAAGAACATGCAATGTTGCAGCAGTATGACAAAGGTTTTCTGTTTAATTGTTAATTAGCATTAACATTTAATGCTATTTGGTTGTAGCCAGTCACTAAGGGTGATGTTGATAACACTAAAATTACTGTATAATGTTTTGTACTGTAGAACTTGAACGTTTATGGAGCATTAAAGAAACTTGTTCCGCATGTTCCTATCTTACAGTACCTGTATCATACGGACAATTCTTGTGCAGTTGATTGTAGAAGTGAGAACAAGTTATTTTGTCCTACATCTAACTTCTTAGCAGAAAATTATGAGAGCATCAAATATGAAGTTAGGTTGGCATTAACCAATCTAATTATTATACTTTAATAACATTAAGATCATCAGGGTAAAGTAAAGTTATTTAAAGTTAGGTCAAAGCAAAGTTTACTGTAGACGGTTAAAGTTTTCATGTGTATAATTTACTTCTCAAATGGAAATTTCAAATGCTTAAGTCAAACTGATGATGCCATTTAAGTTGCATTTTGTTTAAACAGTTTTTACAAAAATAGTTTTGATAAATCCCAAAGGTTGAGCACTAGATCAACTTGAAATTTTTAAATTTAAATAACTCAATTGAAAGCAAAACGCTTTTTCGCACAAAAATTGTCTAAAAAATTCAGGCCCTTCACCCAATGACGTTGCCAAAGAATGGAGAGTCTTCTCCCATTTTATTGCCTACCAAAATGATAAATATAAAAATATTACGTTTTAAATATTCGAGCTTATTAATCTTTCGCAGTAATTGTAGTATAAAGTCAAGTAGTAAAAAGTATAAAGTCTACTATTACATGTCAGTGTTAACTTGACAAAATTAACAGAACAAAACTGAGATTAATGAAGAAATTGGGGAAAAAAGATTGTTATAAGAATCAAACTCACCCAACCACCCGTGTAAACGGTGATTACACAGTATTAGTGCAAAATATTGGATTAACAATGGTGACACTGTTCACATTGTACACTGCACGTTACATAGCAATGGTGTGTCAGCTTCACTTTGATACAGTAGGCGCAGTGGCGCGTTGACATATTGTAGCCTATAGTGTGCTGGTTATGGTTGATATATATTTGAAAGACAATGCTTAAAATGAGAAAGCTCGTATACAGATAGTGCTAAAAATAATTCAAACATTTTACCAGGGGCAAAATCTTACTCAAGGTTATGCTTTGACTCTAAACATAGAAAACTCATTCGCTGATCAAACGACATTTATTGACAAGAAAAGATAAGAACAGATCAGTTAAGCAAAAGTCCATGTTTCTAAGAATAAAATATTCTGGTTTTGCGTTTGTAATAAAATTGATGCTTGAGATCTGCTGAAAAAAGAAAAAGGTAAAGTTGGGAAACCGGAAGGAAAATTAAATCACTGAGTATTTGCAGTAACGAAAAGCAACATTTGGAGAGCAGTCTTCGAGATTTCGGCAACAAATGATAGAATAAACACTAGTTTGAGCAATCTGAAATGGGGAGTATATTATGCCGTAAAAAGTTATCGACGAAAAAATAATGCAGCAGTTATTCAGAATATGACTTAGCTTAATTTGGTTGGGTCCATTTCATCCTGCACCAACCAGTGTTGCCAGATGCATTTAAAAGATCAGTACCAAATTTTCAGCAAAATAGTGCCAAAAAGCAAAAAATAATACCAACTTGTTTAGCCCCTAAGTACTTGTAGATTGTGCTGCCACCAACGAGAAAACCAAAGTTGGTTTACTATGGAAGATTCTTAGTTAATTTATGTCTTTCCCACTTTTTTCTTCAGTTTTTTGACTGTTTTTTCAGTTAAATTTTCTTGTTGTTTAAAGTCGCCAATCCGAAATAAAGTGCTTTAAACCTTAAAACCTAGTAAGAAGTCAACATTGGGATATGAGCACGGATCGAACCTAATTTTTTTATTACATTCCTTATGCAATCAAGGCATTATAAACCAATGTGGCCGTGATACCGACAAACGGTTGAAACAATTATTTTGGTAATAATTGCAACAATAATATACTGTAATTGTATAATCATAATTCAGAGTGTATTATAGAAAATAAGCCATGATAAATCAGAAAGATAAAAAGGAAATTATTGATCATATACTTGAAATATGTTAGATGGAATGAACTAAAGAGAAAACTTTTTCAGTAATTTCTGGCGCAAGCGAAACAAACTTTCTCTTTGCGAATGCCATCCAGCAACAAACCCAAATATAAAAAAAACTAACCGCTTTCTGTAAAGTTATGCTCTAATATGAATTACAAAATCAAATCTTCCGTTATAATCGCTGAATTACGCCGAAGCATGAAACGAGTTCGGAGGCCCATCTCCGCGGCATTGCGGTTGCGGGCAACACAGCTCCTTTCGAATAAATGTCGCAGTGGTGGCGAGCTGCTGGTAATACTGTGTCCCATTTGACCCATCCGAGATTTGAACCTCCCGCTCCAGAGCCGAACGCGTTACTCCTTGACCAATTGGTCGGTTACGGTACCGGAATTTCAATAACTATTACGGCCTGAATAATACATTTTTGAGTAGTGGAATATAGTTTTTTTTACAACAATAAGCATAATTTCTAAAACTTCAAAACGATTGCCAATTTGCCTCTGAGAGAGAGAGAGAGAGAGAGAGAGAGCGATATCAGAGAATTAAGAGATCAGATGTGTCGCCGTCGTTAGAGGTTAAGATTGTTGTTTGGGTTCGGGTTAGGTTTGAGTTACTGTTAAAGTAAACATTTGAGTTTGAGTTAGATTTGGATTAAAATTAATAAACGAGTAGATAAAATTTACGGTGAAATAGTATCTTTCTTTTGAAGTGCGTATAATGTTGGCCGATGGGCAAAAGCTAACCGTCACAGCCAGTAGCGTAGCCAGGGGGGGGGGCGGGGGGGGCTATAGCCCCTCCCATTGGCCTGCCGACCAAAATGCAGAATAAGGAAAATACCACGTTTTTAGCACTTCTAAGACTCTCTTTTTGCACTGGATCAGACTAAAAAATGATTTAAAGCATAGTTTGAAACGTTTATTTGGGGGGGGCTAATAGACTGCCGACCAAAATGCTGAATAGGGAAAATACCACGTTTTTAGCATTTCTAAGACTGTCTTTTGCACTGGATTAGACAATTTGAAACGTTTATTTAAGGGGGGGGGGCTAATGAACTGCCGACCAAAATGCAGAATAAGGAAAATATCATGTTTTTAGCACTTCTAAGACTCTCTTTTTGCACTGGATCAGACTAAAAAATGATTTAAAGCATAGTTTGAAACGTTTATTTGGGGGGGCTAATAGACTGCCGACCAAAATGCTGAATAGGGAAAATACCACGTTTTTAGCATTTCTAAGACTGTCTTTTGCACTGGATTAGACTATTTGAAACGTTTATTTAAGGGGGGGGGGGGCTAATGAACTGCCGACCAAAATGCAGAATAAGGAAAATATCATGTTTTTAGCACTTCTAAGACTCTCTTTTTGCACTGAATTAGACTAAAAAATGCTTTAAAGCATAGTTTGAAATGTTTATTTAGGGGGGGGGGCTAATAGACTGCCGACCAAAATGCAGAATAGGGAAAATACCACGTTTTTAGCATTTCTAAGACTGTCTTTTGCACTGGATTAGACTAAAAAATGCTTTAAAGCATAGTTTGAAACGTTTATTTAGGGGGGGGGGCTGATGAACTGAAGACCAAAATGCAGAATTAGGAAAATACCACGTTTTTAGCCAGTAGCGTAGCTTGGGGGGCGAAGGGGCTATAGCCCCCCCATTGACATGTCGACCAAAAAGCAGAATGGGAAAAACACTACATTTTTAGCACTTTGAGACTGTTTTATGCACTGGAGTGGACTAGATAGTGATTTAAAACATCTTTTGAAACGTATGTCCAGGGGGAGGCTAATTTGGCAAAAATAAAACCAACAAATAAATGAAGCCTTTGATAAATGGTAAGAAATAAGCAATCAAATTTGATCGCAAGTGCAAAAATGCTGAACATAGGTGTCATCAACAAATATACTATAAACTAAGGAATAGCGGGTGGGGGGGCTATTCAGTATTTGTTAATTACCAATCATTTCTCTCAAATCTCTTTTCAATAGTCCCCTTCCCAATTATTTTTCTCTATAAACTGTATACGAAATAGATTACTCCGTGTCAGTTTTATTGAAGTATTCGATTTTGTAATTTACATGCATCTAAACAAGAGAACTAACATTTTACCATTAGCCACTTCCCAAATAGCCCATTTATGCCAGCAGTTTAATCTTGTTTGCACTGCCAATTTCTAAGCCACGTTTTAAAATCATTATTTTTTAATCAAAATAGCCCTAAAATGAAGTTATTTTTGGAAAAAAATGCAAAAATTTTCGAGCGCTGGGGGCTCCGCCCCCAGACCCCCCAAACAGCCCCCCTCATTGCGAATTTCTGGCTACGCGCCTGGTCACAGCAATAAATTATCTTTTTAAAGAATAAATCGTCTTAAAGTATTTGCATATGTTTTTAATTTGTATATTTTTAATTTTGTCAGCTTTGAGTGAGGCGAGAACAAAAAAAAATTTAGTATGTTTGGTTCGAAATGTCTAATCCTTGTTTGATACTTATGTTACTGAATCCCCGTCAGCTTTCCCATCGAGAAAAAGTGGCATAAAATAGTGTGAACAATTTAATTAGCAGAAGTTTAACCGATATCAGCATACAGGATTACACATGTTTTTTGAATACGTAGAAGAACCCCGCTGTGATAATTATAAAAGAATTAATTTTGTTGATAAAGGATACAGGGTAGATTGAGTAAGACACAATGAACTATCAATTCGAAGCTTATAGAAGAATTAAAAATGATAAAAAATCATTTCTGCTTCATCAACTTATATGTAGTACTGTGTAGCTAAGCTCTTATTTCAGACTGTTGCATTTAAACGTGAAAGACTGAACACGTGTTTTAGCTATTGTTTTGAAAAATTTATAATAATGTAAAATCTGACCCAGTCGTCTCTATTTAGCCTGAAATTTGACCTCTTGCAGAACAATGACGTAACAATAGATGCCATTATGAGGCACGAGCGGGCAGCTTTTATCAAAAGAACTTGGGTTTTGCCGAAAACAAAAAAAGAAACTGATACCAGTTCGTCTGTCATTGCTATTTGGACCAAGGGACATGAAAAATATGAAATTCAATTCCTTATTGTTTGTCATATTCGTCTATTAATAATCGTCATAAAGAGAAGTAGGACATATTTTGTAGGCTACAAAGGTCGAACAAAGGCCGAGAGCACAAAAGAAATGCGCGTGCGACCTACGGAGACGGAATACAAGACCTCTTGCAAAAGGAAAAATGCAAAGACTTGGGCAGAAAAAAAAGCAGAAGAGCGAAAGAAGGAGGGCTGGAAAAAAGCAAAATAAAAACGTCGCGCGAATTTGGTTATCAACAGGTTGAGAGGGCTTCCTTGTTAGATGCTTATGCACACTTTGTACAGATCAGAAATTTGTCATACAGCAAAGTTTGACCACCTGAAGAGCCATGTTCGGAAAATAGGCGCTGTTAGATGTTTAGCAATTTTATTGTGCTATAGTACAAATCAAAAAATGAAATAGAAAATTTTCAGGTTGTAAATTTAATAGGTCAGGCGAAAACAAAAAATTTGTTACATCACAGAGCAAAGATATTAGGCTACAGTTATTGCAAACCAAAGTGGAAGAAACAGCTTCGAAATATATAGTGACTCCATTTGACCGTTGCACCTGCATATACTTTCCAATTGCCACAAAAGGAACAGTCGCTGTTCGTGTCGAAATCTCTATCTACAGTAAGTCGGTGACGAGCTTGCATAGAAAGGAGTTGTATAATTCTGAGCATATAATTCTCTATTTTTAACTTCAAATTTATGCATTTTTGAGGAGATTGTATAAACTGTTTTAAAGCAAGGGTAAAAAAGTAGACAAAATCTTGTTGCGAAAAAATTGACATTTTTTTATAATAAGGTACACTTTTCGCGGTTTATCATCGCAAAATCGAAAAACAATATTTCTACATTTTAGTGACAAAAAACTTAGTCTGAAGAATTAAAAAAGCTGAAAATATTGGAGAAGATTGTTGGATATGTAATGTTTTAAAGTGGCTTTGTTTAGGCTTTCAAGTCAAGCATTTTAAGTCACTTATTAAGCTGATTGCACTAGCATTTAACCGTGTTGACATAGGCTGTAACTAGCTTTACGTGGCACATGATTTGCAAACACTTGATAAGATGTATGCTGAAAAAGGTAAGGTACCATCGCTTCCGCGTTATTGAGCATAGGGAACAACCAGGTGAGAACATAATGAAAAAGTTAAAACAGAGCAAGGTTTAAGACGACGAATAAACTGAAACATTGTGTTGCTTTGATGGAGAATCTGCCAATTAGTAAGACCAAAATCTTTTTTGAAAATAATTTATTTAATATAAAATCGATTTCGGCTACGTAGCCATCTTCAGTAACTATTAAAACTATTAAAATTTTTTTCGAAACTTAATTTTTTCTCAGTTTTGTCACAATGATGCTTTTGGCAATATTTCTATTTTTTTCAATACTGATTGCATTGAAAACTAAACTGAGTCTTTTGTATAATGCTAAATAATAATTAAAAACTACCTGTAATATTCTTTATTAGAGTTTACATGATCGTAAAATGAAACAAAAACTCAATTTCATTTTTACACAAACAAAAACAATTAATGGTAATGAAGAGAGCATTAAAGCTTTATTAAATTGTTTCATTGCAAAATAATAGTGGCTAACAAGATAATTAATCAGCTAATCTCTCTTTTTCCTGTTTCGTTATAACAACAACAAACTAGAGTCACTGTCTTGCAGAAGGCAGACACTTCCACTTTTGCTACAGCTCTAAATACTTCATTTTGGTGACTGTGAATAGTTATAGACTGCTTGACTACTTAAAAAAAGTTTATAGTAGTAGTCTTTAATAGAGTATTGTTTGGCAATTTTTTTTTGGTCAGTAGACGGGAGAAAAATCTTGCTGTTTTTTGAGCAAAGCTGCCTACTGTCCACCTGTCTGCTAGACACGGTGGAGGCTTCACACTGTTCCTTTTAAAGCTGTACGTCAAAGAAGGGAATCTATGAATACCAATTTTAACCGTTTCTGGTTGACTCTATTAGGAATCGAACTCGGCTCTCCCGTTGCTGTTGCAGACGATCCATTAATCTTGGCTATCTCTCAGCTCAAACAACCTATATTGATTATGCTTTTACTGTACGATGTACATGATAATTGTGTAAAACAGAAACTTTTTGGAAGAAAAATAAATATAAAAACTCGAGCCTTTTCAGAGTTGTACCGGTAATAAATTTTTCATCTCTTTCTTTAAACTGTAGTACGGAAAGGATTGAAAGACATTTACTAACGATTCTTTTCAAAACCTGTAGAAATTGCTTTTTTTTGGCCTTGATCTTTTACGTAGATTGAAAAAAGTCCGTGTTTGTTTGCGTGTATGTGTGCGAGAGGGTGTGAAAAGAAGCATTGTACTCTTGTGAATAGATAAGCAAATTAATTCCCGCAACTTTTTGACACAAATCTACTTTGTTTCAACTGCCTCCTTCTTCTTGCAACCATATGTCCTAATTGTTTAATCCCCCTGGACAAATTAAATTGGATGTTTTTGCAAACATATTGCAGTAGACGTAAACGTGGAAAATTTGAAGCTGCAATCAAAAAACAGTTAAATAAGTTATGTGCGCACAAAACATTTAATAAGCTTTAGTTTATTTAAGTCTTTTTTAATTTTCTTTTGTTGAACAGAAATGCTTTGGTATCTAATAAAATTTTTTTTTGTTTCCAGTTGATTCGTCAGTTTGATGAAGTATCTTTTGTAGCTAATACGTCATAATCTAGGTCAGAGCAGAAAGTAATAAAAAATTCAAATGATACTTTTGATTTTAAAACTGCCTGATTAAGCACTGTGCAATTAGATAGCTAAAATGTTTGTAAGCATAACGGTTGGAATTTCTACTTAATCTAAGAACAGAAAACGATTGCCAGAATAGAACTAAGCAATAAGCATAGCAGTTTGCTAGACGCGTTTGGCTTTACCAAAAGCTTCATTCAGTGATGATAATTTAGAATTCTACTGATGATACTGTTAGAGCGAAACACGTCTAATAAATTGCAATGTATAGTTCAATTCTGGCAATTGCTTTTCTTCTTAGCTAAAACGATTGTATTTGAACTACGTCAAAATGTTCAAAGTCTAATTAAAGCCTCCATTAATACTAACGTACTGGTTGCGCTTCGTATTAAGCTTGTAAGAAGTTGGCAGAATCCATCTTCGCGTAATTGCGTTTGGACACAGAGTTGTAAGTCGGGCCGGGCTTTTCGGGTCGGGTTCGGGTCTAAACTTGACAAAAATTTCGGGCTTAATTCGGGCCTGAGACATGCTTTTTGTCTTAGGTGGACAAAAATATGATCAAAATAACTTGGCAACATTGCTAAATTTTTCAGACCTAACTTAACATTTTGTTTTTTTCGGGCATGATTTGGGCTTCAAATTAGTTTTCGGGTTCGGGCCGGGTTCGAGCCTGAACTAGTTGGCCTGTTTACAACTCTACTTGGACAAGGGTAACGTCACTTCTTTTGATGATACGTTGCAGCAGTAGCGAACCGTTTGTATCCCTGTCAAATTTGACCAACCAGGGAATTGAACCTCAGACATCTCATCCCGGTAGTGAATGCGTAACCGCTGGAACAACTGGCCAGCTATGGTAACATTCGGAAAGACTGATTTTTGCAGTTGTTTTGGTTGTGCGGAAAAAATTACAATATTTTCAGCCATTTTGTTTTTTCATCGATTACGTTGAACCAGAATTAGTGGTCTAACTCTAATGGATGAGATTTGGATAAAACATAATCTGGAATTCAGGTTTGATCTTTCAAATTGCCGCGTTTTATGTTTTGTTCCGTAACTGTTATTACTTGCGCCTGTTTTATTATTGTAATGGGGATTTATCCGAGGCTTTATAGCTGTGATTTCTTGGCTCATTCTAGTTTATCGAATTCACAGTATTTCTAAATCCAATTCAATTCCTGTCCAAAAATTGTTAAAAGTTGGTGACGATTTTTGTTTTGGTCAGAGTTTTAGCTATAGATGCTTTGTCTACTTTAAGTGAATGAACATCAAAAAAATTTTTTATGGTGAGGCACCGCTTACGATATCGTAACAAGCAAAAAACTGGACAAAACAAAATTTTTTGTGGACAACAAAGCCGAAGAGCTTGTGTTGTCAATTCATGTACAGTACATTGAGCGGTAACGCGTTCGTTGCTGGAGAGGGAGGTCTGAGGTTCCAATCTCTGGCCAGTCAAATCGGACACAGTATTGCCAGCTGCTCTTCACCTCCGCAACATTTCTTTAAGAGGAATTGTGTTGCCCTGGCGCAGTGATGCAAAGATGGCTCCGCAAACTCGTTACACGCTTCGGTGTGATACAGCAAGTACTGTATAATAAAAAATTTGATTGTTTTAGTGAACTATTACTAGTGTTCTACAGGTGAATTTTTCTTCCACACGAAAGTTTTGATTTTTTCGAACCTTTTCACATGTTTAATCGTCCTATGTGGGACAGCATCATTCTCTAACTAGCAGCACATAGCTTTAGTATTAGGTCTGAATTTCAATTTGTTGCCTGAACGTAACTACTTGCATGTGAGCAGCCAATCAAATATCTTCCAACTTTTCTGAGGATGGTTTTGCCAATTAGTTCTAGAGTATTTTTTGGTATATAGGTTCTTTTGGGTATATGCAGAGTATTCTTTGGTATACAGTTATTTATTTATATTTTGTACAGTACAAAATTGCACTTTTATAAAACATAATACTTAACACGAATAAAATTTCAGTAAGGCATTAAACTGTTTAGTTTTTCAATCTTAAGATTGCTGTATTAGTAAAACATTAAATTTCATCGTTTTAATAAAACTTCTAAAAATATACTACAAGGATTTGCACATCTTCAGATAATCGCAACAGAACTGTCAAATAATAAACGACATCTGTTCTGTATCTGATGGCACGACGAATGAAAAAATAGCAAAAAGAATTTGTAACCAAAATTAGAATTTTTGATAAAGTATGAAAAGTCATAATATAATAATATTTTAAGAGTTTGATAAAATTCTTTTTTTGCCACAATTTTGACAAAGTATTTAGCATGGAGCAAAGAGGAAGGAGCTTTAGCAAGAAGGAAACAGCGCTAACTTACTGCAAGGTTCTAACTTTCTGCTTTTAAATTGATTGGAGCCGATCTATAGTGGTGCAACCTGAGGGTGAAAGAGGCTGCAGCCCCCAGTCCTTAGTTAAGTCTCTTAAAAAAATTAACCAAATATGCTAGCATTCAAACTCGGTTTGAACTTGGCCAGTAAGCGGGATCTGAAGCAGCTAATGCTTTTCTATCTTACCAATTTAAATCTTTCAAAAGGCTTTAAAGCAAGCAAAGAGTTCTTTGAAATAGCGCACGAGAGGATATTTTTTTCCAAAACATCTGAAAAACTACCCTATGCCCTTCACCCCCTGACATTCGGTCTGTGATCCTCTTATGATGCAACAATTAATTACACTCCGCAGCGCGCTAGATGTCAGATACGCTTTTCAAACAGAACTGTTTTATCTTTTAAGTTCACACCCTTCCCTATACCGAAATCGTGGTTGTGCGCCGTTCCACTCATCTTTTGTTCTTTCGTTTCTGAATTATTGAATTTAGCTCTAGAAAATGTTCAAAAAATGGAGTCAAATGTCTTCGCACGTTTTAATTCTTCTTCGTTGATTTGGCAAACAACAATATTTTGCATTAAACCAACAGATTTGCCGGTCTTGTAAATCGAAACGTAGCAAGCGATTAGGCTAAACCGATGTGTTCTTATCTTTGAGGCGTAAAATCGCTGTTCCACTAATCTAGCCTCGCTTGCCCATCATAGTAGTTTAATCTCCGTAAACTTTAAAATTTTATTCTTGTCTGAGAAGTTAAAAATTGACAATGCTTTGTTTTGACCGATTTTGTTGCGTTTGACATTGTGACAAATGGCAAAGAACAGCGCTTAGAAGTTGACAACCAATTCAAAAAGAAGTGAATATCAAGGAAGCCAAGGCTATAACATGAAGTAATTACGCATTGCAGGCCTACTGAAAGTTAAAGAATTTGTCTAGTTGCGAAAGAGTCCAGAAAGCATTTTTTAAGAAAGGTCAAAACGGTAATCGGCTAAAAAATAGAACTGCAGTAAAGTAGCTAAATGACAGTAATGAAAAAATACTAATAAAATAACAAAAACAAAAAGGAGTTAAAAAATGCCCAACAAACCCAACTTTTAGTACGGGTACTTCAATTCTTGACACTTATTATGTACTTCAGTCGAATAAACCTTAACATAATTTTGAACAAGAAGAATGCCCAAAAAGTTGCTTTTAGTGGTAAAATTTACGGTAATAGTTTTAGCTCTCTAAATTATTTAGCGGAAAATTAAGTTTTATTGCTTTAGTAGAAGAGTGCTAGTGTTGTTACAGTTCACTGTACTTTACAGGTAAGGCTACAGCAACTGCGTGATTTAACATTGCAGCAGAGATAACTTTGCAAAATAGCTACAGATGCAATTAGTGTTTTCGCAATTACAAAATTTCATACTCATGCAACAAGAGTGGGTTTAGATTTTGTCCAGTGTTGAAGCATGTCCCCCCAAAAAAAGACAGACGTATGTAGCATCTTTTTGGGAACATAGGTTCAAATCCCATATGCAGTCACTTCTTTCCAATAAGCAGAGGCAGACTTGCTTTTATGATGTAATGTCTTTCCCTTTCTAGGCGTATAGATGTTTTAAAAAGGTTTAGTTTTTGATAGAGAGAGTTCATAGACATTAAAAACTTTAAAAATATCTAATTTTCAATAACTGATTAGTGATGGAATAGATAAAACATCTGCTATTAAAACAGTTACGTTTCCTGGTCGGATTAAACCAAAAAATAGTAAGAATAATAGTCATAGCTTCTCTCCTTGACGTTCTGCATAAGACAAAGAGAGGGTGAAGTTCCATCTTGTATGGTAAACAGGTGGGCAGGTGGAAACTTGACTTGAAGGTCTTTTCGCTGTCCACTGGTCAAGGTGCATTGGAAAATGAAGTTGTAACTACTATGCAAATTGATACTAAATCCTTACCGTTGTAGAGGTATGAACTGCACTTTAAAAATACAGGGGAGTCCAAATACGATTGATTTTGAAACGGGAAGTCTTTTGTGCCATTATCGGGCAAGTCAAATTGAAGACAGGTTAGGCAGCATCAACTTGCATTCCATTATCTCTTCTTAAAAGTTTTGTAGTCCTGTTTTAATGATGTGTAGATGGTCCCCACTAACTCATTACACTCTTTGGAGTATTCGATGAAAGACAGTGGTCGAGTGGATAGATCGTTTGCTACTGAAACGGTAAACTCGGGTTCGATTCCCGCACGGGTCGAATCAAAGACCATAAAAATTGGTATTCACAGCTTCCCTATGCTTGACGTTCAGCAATTAAAGGGACAGTAAGAAGCCTCCGCCGTGTGTGGTAGACAGGTGAGCAGGTGCAGGCGCGTTGCCAGAAATTCGCAATGGGGAGGTTAATTTGGGGGTCTGGGGGCGGAGCTCCCAGCGCTCGAAAATTTTGCGTTTTCTTGCAAAAATAGCTTAATTTTAAGGCTATTTTGATAAAAAAATGTTTTTAAAACGTAGCATAGAAACTGGCAGCGTAATATGATTCAACTGGTTGCATTAATGGGCTGTGTGAGAAGTGGCTAATGATACCATTGTAATTTTCTTGTTTACGTACTGGTAAATTACAAAATTCTATTATTTCAATAAAACTCACACGGAGTAATTTATTTTGTTTATATTGTATAAAAAAAATGATTGTGGGGGAGGCTAATGGAAAGATATCTGAGAGAAGTGATGGGTAGTTAACTAATACTAAATAGCCCCCTCCCCCCCTTATTCCTGAGTTTATACTACATTTGTTGATAAAACCTTTGTTTGGCATTTTTACATTAGCGATCAAATTTGATTGCTTATTTTTGGGCGTTTTTCAAAGTTTTTATTGATTTGTGACTTTTACTTTTGACAAATTAGCCCCCCCCTGAATATATGTTTCAAAAGATGCTTTAAATCACTTTTTAGTCCATTCCAGCACAAAAAACAGTCTCAGAAGAGCTAAAAACGTGGTATTTTCTTTATTCTGCATTTTGGTTGACAAACCAATTGGGGGGGGCTATAGCCCCCAACCCCCCCCCTGGCTACGCTACTGGGCAGCCGGCAGCTTGACTCGAAGACCAAAAGCTCCCTTCGCTGTCTCCTGGCCAAGGCAACTTGGTGAAAAAAATGTAATTACATGATTTCGATATGCTTCAAACTGCAAAATAGCACTAGTTAAACGCAGGAAAACGGTCAACGCCATTTCTGCTCAAGTTCAATTATGATTTCTGTATTATTTTAAGATTATTTTTGAAGTTGTTCAACAATTTGGCGACTTAAAAAATACCAATTCACAAAAAAAAAAAATTGAAAACTGTAGCGAGTCAAGGGAGGGTTTGTTTTTGCTCGGAACAATTACGTAATCATTTTAAATTAAAGCTATGATTTTGTAATAATTAAGTTACGTCTTTCGCAACTTGCCAAAGGCTTCACTTGAAGCCACAAATGTAAAGTATTGTTTTCCGCCATTGTAGCGACAATAAATATCGCGCTATCGTCGTCGCTCACGTTAATCGCTTTAGGGAAAAGTCGCCTTTTTAGAGGTCAAATGAGGTGATTGTCCTGTAGGAACTTGACGTAGCATTGTTTATAGTTTAATTTTTAACTGTAAAATTGTAACTTGCTATTCCGCTAAATCCAATAATTGCCTTAGCGCTGAATTAAATATGCAATTATGCCGGTTAGGCTTTTATCAATCAATGTTGTTAATGTGTTTGCTTTTGCACTGTTAACCCTAATTTGCTTTTAATTGCTTCAAATCCGAGTTTGATTCCCTATCAGTCAAACATATGCGGTAAATGAAACTTACTGCGTCCTTTAAACGATTTATCCTGACCTTATAATATTACTCTAATATGCTGCAGATACAAATATGCTTTATTTTAAAGGAATAAAAAATCAAAAGTAGGTTTTAAAATTTTCTAAAAAAAATTCAAAATTAATGAAATGAAAAGTTTTTAAATTGTTCAATTATGCAAAGAAAAGCTGCAACTACTTTTTTAATCCTAAAGTGAAATAGGCTGAACTAATTTAATAGTTCACAGAGACATCACGTCTTACAACCCTGCTTCGTTTGACAATACCTTAATGCTGTCTTCACGTCTAAATGGGTAATTATTTCAACCCCTAGAGCCGTAGGTGGGGCGGAGCCCCATCGCGGGAGCATTCCCGTGTTTCGAAGTCAACTGACTTCATCATCAGTGTGAAAACTAAAAATTTTTTTTAACCAAATGATTTTAACCTAGTTATTTTTTAACTGATTATATTTCTTAACCAAATTGAAATGCGGCGAAGTATGTCTTTACAATCTTAAATTTTTTCCAGTCTTGAAGAGGATAATTATTATTTTTGGGTAGTTTTTTTCATCGATTAAAAATTTATTCTATATTTTCAAAATTCTTCAGCCATTTATATAAATTTTAAAAAATTCAAATTTGATGCATCATTTTAGTTGTCATTGGTTAACTGTGGACAATTTTTGTGCAGAAGTGTCATGAAATTTCATAGCAATCCTAATGATAATTTACTGATATTACGGGGGAATTACTTTATTTTGATTTTGGGTATCTCCGCTTTAGATTCGATTATGTATCTTTGCTCGAGACAGAAGGAGGTTACCGGTTAGAGGGTGTTACATAATTTCAAAGTATTTGCTAAATTAGCTGTAAATTTTGCTTTTTTAAATTGAACAGTACTTATTTTAAATTTTTCTTCTATCTTTTATGGCGATACCTAATTGTCTCTGCAATGTTGTCACAATTACCGCTGATCATTATGATCGATAAGCAATGTTTTTATAACTTTGTGGCCCGTGACTCGAACTATGCCTCAAGTTTTTCACATTTTTTTCTTTTTTAAGCTTTTTTTCATTTTTTTCTCTCAATAATCTGAGTAACTGTTAGCTTTGCAAACTTTTTCGCGCGATTGCAAACCCGACGAATTTGGACGATTAAAGGCTATTTAAATTTAGGTTGGCGTAGTCTACTTTTAGATTTTATGAATTTAGTCAATTTTTGATGGGAAAATATTTGAGATCAGGCATAAGGTTGTGCGGAGTTTGGGAAGAGAAAAGTTTGCAAGCGGAAAAATCTCTGCAATCTGCATAGTTTGAATTTTTAAATTCACGAAGCTAAATTGAAGCTCATACCAAAAAGACAAAGGTAATATCTTTTATCATAATTGCTGGAGTTTAGCCTGTTTTTACGGCGTAATCATTTTCGGTTTACTGCACGTTGACGAAAATGTTGCAATGCTGCATTGTTACCTTTTTGTTTAAATACTACTGGTAGCGTGTATATTATCAGAGCCACGTATATTGCATTATTGTAACTTCTTAAAACATTTTAATTGAACACGAAGGACGTCTAGCTTTTTCAGTTGAAACATTTTGATTGAACAAAACTTTCAACTCCTGATGAGCCGTTTTTGATGACACGGATTTAATTGAAATTTCAGTGTTAATACTACAGTAATCATTTTTCTAACTTTTGTAATGGAGCACGTTGTTGGGTTCCATTGAGACATACCTTCTCTAACACAATTTAAATTGATTTCACTCTTTACCTTAAATACTTGGTGCATTAAAAACCGCAAGTTTGTTAATTTTAGTCACAACTTAACATCCTTAAAAGCTGATTTGTGTTTCAGACGTTTCGAACTAACTTAGTTCATCGCCAGTAATCTTTTTGAAATGTAGTGATTGCCTTGTAAGAACGAATTTCAAACAAGATTACTTGATGATAAGCTAAATTAGTTCGAAACGTCTACACTAGAATATAGATATGAGTTGATAAACAAACTTAGAAACTTTGAGAATAAATCAATTTCAAGGCTGTTTGAATTGTTTTTAAATAAAAATACCGTAGAAATGTTTACATATGGATAAGTTTCATAGAAGTTCTGTTACAACGTTGCTCTCATATCAAGTACGGCCCAATTGCATTAGCTGCCTTTGGCAACGGAAGTTGTTTTTAAAAGGAATAAATGTTTGCGATCCATTGCTCATTTTCTTACACTATACCATTTGCTGCAGGTTAAATACAAGCATGGAAAATACTTCCAGCAGATATGAGCAAAAGCGTTGTTTTAACGTACTTGCTGTGCTGTTAGTAACAAAATTTTAAAGGCAGCATTAGAAAATGAAATGCTTTCAAAATTTCAAAAATTTCACTTTTATACGTTTTGGTGCAATCATAAACTGGTCATAAATAATGGTTTTCGATATGAAATTTAGTTAAATTTTTTTGTGACTTCAGTTGCTGACTACGGAATTTTCTTGCCGGCTTTCACTCGACGATTTCCCGCCATCTTTTTCTACAATTCTCGATGTTCTGCTAGTGACGTCTAGTATGGCAATGGTACTCAGCAACTGGCAAGAACATTCGTCGCATGCCTCAGCTGATGACGTAAATGCACTACCGCCGCTTTCTCAGCCTCCTATTGACCCAGTTACTACCTTACCTCATCATCCCACTTTGGGGCCACAGCAAGCTCCCCCGGTCCCTCAACCACCCCCAACGCAACTTCATCAACCCCCAACACAGGGGCCGATTCAACCAGACCCTAATTCAATGGTCCATCCGCCACAGACTCCCACAACTCCCGGAGGATCTGTAAGCGACGGCAGTAATGTGGCAAGTAGTTTGGGTGACTGTTCATCTAATTCGAGAGGTCAGGAACAGCCAGGACCGTCAAATAGTTCGGAGAAGCCGCATATTGATTGCACGGTAAATTTGTGATTGTTGATTAATTGCTGTAAAAAATACAATTTAAATATAAAACTAGCATTTTTTTTGCTAATAATTTTCAAATATCGTTTCTAAGGAATTTATCAGCCGTAATATTTCCTTAGCTAATGAATTGTAAAGTTTAAAGTGCCGTTATGTAATTTGTAAGTTTTTTCCTTTTTATGATCTATGATCAAACTACTGATGTACAGTCTCTTTTTTGCTTCAGGTAGGTTTGATAATAACAAATGCAGATTTTTCTGAATCCATAACAAACCATTGCAAATTTTTGTGTAAGCGCCATTTTTTATTTTCTTCAAAATAGGCCATGCTGTAATGTGCTGTGAAATGCTAGTCATACAGTTTGAGAAAAAAAAAATATTAAAATTAATACGAGCTTTGTTATGAGTCAGGCAACCTTTGTAGTCTTATTAATAATTGCTATTAACCTAGTATTTAATTTTTAGATAAGTTTTATCTAATTTTATGCCGTCAAAAATTTGCCAAGATTTTAATCATAAAATTTTCAACATTTTTCAATACTTATTGGTAGTTCAAAGAAAATATTTTCTTGATAACAATTATTTACTGTTACTAATTTAGATAATTTTACGGTGCTGCAAAATTGCGTTTTTTATTACATGGATTCTGTTTATGATGTATGAGATTGAGCAAAAGCAAGCCAACACCAAAAAATGCTAACATGTGTCACCGGTACAAAATATATATAAAATATGTTGATAAATTTTAGAATATTTATGTATGGCGTTTTTTTTGCATTTTTAATCTACAGTACGTACAGTAGATCACATAAAAATAATCTCAAATCCTGTACTTAAAACTGCAGCAGTTTAAGGCGTTACAGTGAAACTTCTGGCTACTTTCTGGGCAAAGGGATTGCATATTCTTGGCTTTTTGAAACAAATTCTCTAGGTGTGACAATGGCTAAGGGTTCGTGTGTAGATAATGAGTCAGTTTTTTTTCGATCTGCTTTATTTATTTACCTGATGTAATTTGATCGCTAAACATCAGATTTAGGCGCAAAAACGTCATCAGACAATTAACTGGTAACGCCTTTTTACAAATAGGCTCTCTGGTCCGAAATACTTAAATAAACCTCAAAATAGACTGAAGCTGACTATGCTTTTGCTGAAAAAGATTTCAAGTTTTGAAACTGTTAAGGTTTTTGGTATTAATGCAACCATTTTACGGCCCTCTGGGAAGAAAAACTGTTTTCAATTGGCCATACAAAATCGAGATCTTCCGTTTTTTGCAATTCGTTCGCATTACAAATATGAATTATTGCTGCAGCTATTTTTGTAACATGGTTCTGTAACTCGTTCACTTTTTTTGTTTTATTTTGGTTGCTGAAACTCTGTAAGGTTTTAAATGTAGTATTGGGTATTGCCATTTAAAACAGGAAAATAAATGGACTTGATAAAGAATTGTTTGACCCTATTTGCTTCCATTGAAACAGCTGCTTCCTTTTTATCACCCCAACAGGTCTTTGGAAGTATTGTGCAAATTGTAGGACTTGCGTGCATTTACTTTCGACTCGATAGAAATTAGAAATGCTAAATAACTTAAATCAATATGCTTTATTCTTTCAGTTGTACTTTCACTTTAAATCTGACCCGCATTACAGTATTGCTACTAATTTAACTTCTGGTGTTTGCGTTCAAGTCGATAAGCAATCTTGACATGTTTTGAGTCAATAATCGACCGCTTCGATACCAATATGAAAAAAGTGAAACCAGGCAGTATTACAACCTAGCATTGACAGTTCGTATCAAGATTAACTTTCTATTGATTTTAGCCGCTGTGTCATATAAATAAAAGAATATGGTGGCAATATACGGTCATATCTGATAAGAATGACAAAGCTTAAAATAATTCCAACGAAAAATTGGCATTAAATAAACTTGCTCTTAACATCAAACCTAATGAATTAACAAAGGCTCCAAAACGTTTCTCAGGCAATTCCAAAACACAGTCTTTTGCAGAATTGTTTGGCTTAAAACTGCGTCTGCTATGGGTTTTTGCAATTGGGGCTATTTTTAGGACTACAAATCATTGTCGTAGGAATCTTAAGATTGATTAAGTGTATTATGTTAAGTAGCATCATAGATTTTGCAATGCTAACAAACAAAAAAATGCAGTGTTTTTTATTGAAAATAAGCATAGTCAAATGACTGGTATAGAGCACTTATTTCCAAACGCTTTACTTAATGTTTCCTATTTGTACTTTAATCTTTGTTTTTGCGAATAATTTCTTTATAAATATGCATTTAAAATGACAATGTATCAATTTAGGGATTAACCTATTTTTATTCAATATGGGTTTCTAAAATGCATTGAGATTTTGATCTCAAGTAACAATAAAAATCCGTGATGATTAATTGCTAAATCTTTTAATGGCACTTTGCTAAAGAGGTTTAAAAATTTGCTATTTTGATACAATTCCCACTTTCAAAAAAGGCTTCGTTTTTGTTTTTTTTTGTTCACCCGAAGATGCGTTTGGATGCAAAAATTTGGAGAAAAGGTTTTTAAAATTAAGATTTTTGAAAACCAAATTTAATAATATAGTAAATTTAATTAGAAAAACATGACGCTCGAAATAGTTTGTAATTTTGCAGCAGCAGTATAGCATTTTTGAAATCGTGGAAGAGTTTGAGCACTTGAATCATTGCTCCTCTTGTTCTCGATGAGATTGAGTTTGTTTTTGTTCACGTTTTGATGAAGACTTGGTATCTAGGCAAATGAGTTTAAAAAATGGTATTTTTAGGTATGTGGAGACAAGTCAAGCGGTAAACACTACGGCCAATACACGTGCGAGGGATGCAAGAGCTTTTTCAAAAGGAGTGTGAGAAGAAATCTGACGTACACTTGCAGAGGAAACCGGAATTGTCCAATCGATCAGCATCACCGAAACCAGTGCCAGTACTGCAGACTCAACAAATGCGTAAAAATCGGCATGAGACGGGAAGGTGAGAGGAATAAGTTTTGTTAGCTTGCAACTACTTGGCTTTTTCCCGTTGTTGCAAAAGTATGGTACAAAGTATTGTCATAGCAAAGAGCCCCTTCTAAATGCTCTGAACCAAAAAAAAGTGGTTATTCTATACTATTCCAAAATTGGTCACTTCATTAGAATGAGAAAGGGAGAGAAAGTTTTATTTCGCACAAACAAATACACACAAACTTAAGTAAAACTGCAGTAACAAAAATACTTCTAGAAAGCTGCAGAAAGTGCAGATGTGACGAAATTATTTGGTCTTTTAGTCGAGCAGCTACCATGATAGGAAAAAATCACCATACACGTACGCACATAGACGGCCATCGATTCGTTTGGTAGCCAATTACATCACCTTGTACGATCTTCTGAGTGGGCGGCTTCAATATTCTGTCCTGGTGTGAAAGATTTGGTTGTTTGTTTACACACAGAGTTTTATTTCATTGCAATGAATCAACACAACAATAACTTAAACGCAATAACTTTGTTATACTTTAAAGGAGCATTGCATTCTATAATTGTTTCATTTTAACACTAAAGATATAAAAAAATAATTGATTACCAACGTTTTTGTCCTGCTTTTTCATTGTTTGACTTCAAATAAGTTTAATGGGAAAGATTTTGACTTTACGGGACAAAAATTTGTCCGTGGCAACACGGCAGTATCAAATTTGCATACGTGGTTACAAAACCGAATCAATTATCTGGTAGGTCTTGGGGTTAGGATGTGTTTTTGCCAGGCTGCAGCTGTGGTTTTGGCAAAAAAGGGGTGTTTTTAACGTAAAATTAGGCCCATTGGATTGAATTTTCTTCTTTTGACACTACGTAAAATTACACAAATTCGTCCGTGGCAACACGGCAGTATCAAATTTGCATACGTGGTTACAAAACCGAATCAATTATCTGGTAGGTCTTGGGGTTAGGATGTGTTTTTGCCAGGCTGCAGCTGTGGTTTTGGCAAAAAAGGGGTGTTTTTAACGTAAAATTAGGCCCATTGGATTGAATTTTCTTCTTTTGACACTAAGCTATTCGATTTAGTGCACTTTAAAGAAAGTTGAAAAATAGGCCTTGGCCAATCGGATAATATTCATAATTTTGGCTTGTGTCTTAAAGACTGATCTAGTTTTTTTTTTTAATTAAAGTAAATTAAGCCCGGTATGAAAACGCAGTGGGCTGGATTAGACTTTACAGTTTTTACTGGTTGGCTATTTACCGGTAACTAATGGTAGGCTAGTAGGCCTAGTAGCTAGGCTTTGTGGCAGGCCTATTGCAGATTGGTAGTGATTGGCCTTTTTCACCAAAACGTTTAAGTTAAAGAGAATAAAACGAAAACAAAGAATATTCACTTGCGCATTTTTCATTACTTACTTTTTGATAGTGTAGATTAGGGTTAGGTTTGGGATAGCCTATAGTTTAAGCGTTCTTGTAACTGTAGTAATTATGCTTTCCTGTAACATTTTCGCTGCGTCCAGACAAGCGAAATCTAATGCTAATTCAAAAATTGTTTAAGAAATGGCACCATCGTTACAAATAGCGGAAAAAAGAAATGCAAAAACATGTGGATGTAGAAGTCGAATGATTCTGAAATCAGCTTCAAAAATTAAAAAAAAATTATTGTTTTATGTGGCAATGAATGAGTTAAAATTAGACCTCAATGCCTCTTTAAAACATCTCCTGTGAATTGCATCGAAAATCTGAGACCGAGAAGAAGAAAAGCGACACAATTACAAGATGATATTAGTTGTTAACAACTGAAACTACAAACTCGGAATCGAACTTGATTTTGCAACAGTGAAAACTTGCTCGCTATCCGCTATCCAGGCCCGAACCCGGCCCGAATCCGAAAATTAATTTGATGCCCAAATCTTGCCCGAAAAAAAAACGAAAGTTAAGTTAGGTCTGAAAAATTTAGTAATGTTGCCAAATTGTTTTGGTTATATTTTTGAGCATCTAAAACAAAAAGTACGTCTCAGGCCCGAATTAAGCCCGAAATTCGAGTTAACTTTAGGCCCGAACCCGACCCGAAAAGCCCGGCCCGACTTACAACTCTGCATCACATCACCTAAATACAATATCATTTTTTGATAATTTTTTTTTATCTTGAAAAAAAAATTGAATCCGTTCAATAACAATTTACTATAAAGAGTATCAACAAGTAATTGCATATTAACGTATACCTCATAAATTAAATATTTCTACTCCAAGCAAACATTAATATTTTTATTCCAAGCAAGCATTACTTTTTGAAATATAAAGAAATGCTCTGGGAGTTGCAGTAGTGCTTCAATATAACCTTAGATATGTATCATGATTGAAACTATATTGTCAAATATTATTTTTGTTTCAATTTAAATTAACAATCAAGAGAATTTTCTTATAGCAATATGGTCGTACATTGGGAAAATAATTCTCGATTTATAATATTTTGTACAAAATTGTTACAAAACGAAGTTATTATAATGAACTTAAATTCAACTGATTCAAAAAAGCGCTCTATAGAAGGACTTAATGATTACAAAATGGTTACGAATACACACATGATCCCGATTTGATTTGAATAAGACACCCCTGATGATCTCGAATGTGGGAAAACAGCCTGTAGGGTTTTAGATATTAGTAACGTGAATTGTGTTGTATCAGTACGAGCTTAAAATACTTTGAAGTTACTCTGGTCCAGTCCTTCATAGTGCTGGATTGCAGTGGTTTGCATTTTATACTGTTTTTGCATGTTCACAGGTAAATTTCTAAGCAAAAGCTTTAAAATTCGAATATTTGCCAGTTGCTTCAATGAGCTTTTACTATAGCTCTTGCTAACAATTCTTTTTGATGTTGATTTTATGAGATTATATACTAAAGAATATTGTTTGAAAGCGATAAACTATGGGGCTAATAGTTAAGTATATCGACATTTATCGCTTCTTGATCTATGATGGATAGTTTGTTTGCCCAAAATGTTGTGCCAACAAAATACACACTAAAAATTCAAGCTTCATTTGTATAGGCTTGTGGTCGTGGAGTGTGCTAAATTGCATGGTTTTGAAAAAGCTATTTCTTAGATTATTACCGTATTCTTTTTATTATTGATAGTCACGATAAGGTTCGATATTAATTTTTCATACATTAGCAATCCTAGCGCCATTCTTTCAGGTTTGAAATTTATAAAGCAATATAAAAAGTACATAAAAGGGGGGGGGGGTGTCTTTCAAGACAAATATAACTTGCGACCGTGGTATATTTTGCCCAAAAGTTTGAACCAACTTTAAATTTTTATAGTCTATAGTTGAAACCAGGCTTTGTGCCCGCACTATAATCCTTTGTGGTTTCTTGGTTTGTAATGAATTACGTCAGTATCACCGGGAATTCTCTGCTACTTCATACTGTGAGCCCGGTTGTTTTTGTCCAGAATGAAAGCAAAATTAACGGAAAATTTTGGTTTATCGTGTCATGGTAGAACAACGGCTTTGCTAGGCACAAGTAGAAGTGTGGGCTGTTATTAACTCGTAATGTGCTTTGGTACGATTAGCAAGTACATGTTTTTGATTCAGTCATTTTTTGGTTTTAGATGTTTTGCCTTACTTTTCAAAGATTTTCCTCGAACGTCTTTCTAATTACTGAGTAAGGTAAAAGTACTGTGTTAATCCAAACTGATGGTTGGATCAAGGACAGAAATAACATGCTAAAACAAATCGATGTCAATTTTAGCACTTATACATAGCTTAAAATATTGCTCATCATAATTTGGTCACTTTTGTTCTAGAGTAACGCCATTTTGGAGTCTTTTTGACCCTCTCTATTCTCAGCTAGTTTTAGCTTCGGCCAAATTCCTGCTTTTTTTAGTTTGCGTCAGGCAAATTACGTCAAAAAGGCATGCGTCACTTTCGATTTTCGCTTGCGCCATATGACTAACAATAATAATCAGAGAAAAAATCGCAAAAAAGATTAAAAAAGTGATACTTTAAAGTGATACTTTAAACATCAGTTGTATCAGTTAATTATAAACCTACCATGATGCCCACTATCATTTTTTCTCGGTTTGATTTTGCTCCGACCTGTGTTGACCGCTTAGTATGAACTCGCTTGACCTTCAGATTTGTTCTGACGAGTGGATGTCACCTTTGGACTAAATGACCATGACATAAACTTGTCCCGCGACCTCATATTTTAATATTCTTTTATCTGCTCAACAACAATTAAACGTCATGGAGTTGGTAACAAAAATGTGAAATTTATATTTTTGCAGCTATGTGTTTACTCCATAAAGAGTACAATAAAAAATATCATATTTGATATTCATTGGCGCAGGCAGGATTTTGCGATAGGGGGGCTTTTTTCCGAAATTAATATAACGAGAAAAAAAAAAGTGGTCTCCGTCGGGACTGCATGCCGACATTCCCGCTCAGATTCCAAAAAAGTGGTTGGATCATCGCTGATTTTTAGTAGAAACAATCTTGTTGAAAAATATTATATTTTGAAATTTCTGAAGCATGATTTGGATAAAGATTGGATGAAAATTATAGTTATTTTGGTTAGAAATACAGATCGGCTACCGCTTTTTCTCTGTATGAATAACATTTTTCAAATTACATATCAATTATTTTATGAGCCCAAAACTATGCTGTTCTTGCTGACTTTAACTTTACTTTTTCATCAAAAGATTTTTCGTCGGTTAAATTTGCGAGTATTTCACTTTTTTTTTCTCATAAAAAAAAAGGCGAATCATTAAAACAATTTGTTCCTTTCTTTTGGATAGCATTTATCAAAACTGTGGTACATGCTTTACTTAGTGCAGATAGTTTTATTACTGTTCTTTTTTTTTATGGAAAATTTGGGGCTGTGTTATGTGATAGGCTCTCACTGGTTATACAGAATTAAAGCAGGAAAGTGCATTCATCTTAATGAGATGACCACATTGTAGCTAATGGAGTATAATTGCGTTAATTGCATCTTGTTATGTATTAGGAATTCCGCTTTGAGCTTTAACAACCGTAAATCGAACTGCAACACAAAAATGAAAACAGGATCCCACGATTTTTACAATTTGTATTGTCACAATCACAAAAGATTCAAATGTTAAGGCGAGAAGTTCTTGATTGATGACGTCACTATCATGCGATGCATTATCACGCTTTGTTTCACACAATTTTATGCTTCATGAATTCTGTTGCCCTTCTGTTGTTATTAAAGATCTTGACAACAGCTACGCGACAAAATTGACTCTGGGCTAATTTATGACCTGCAAAGTTAGGTGTAATTAATTACGCAGTTTCGACAACACTCATTACAAACAAATCTTGAGCACGCTCGTTCCCACCGTTTTTCTATCTAACTTACCGTAAGAACTGTTTAATTTTTCATTTGTGGTACTTAATTTTTCCACCATTTTTGATTGAAGTTGCCGCAGAAACTATTTATGTGTTTGTTTGTGATGCTTAATTTTTGTAATGCTTTTAATCAAAAACATACACGATCAATTTTAATAAAATTTTGCACTACATAGAGATGTAAACGTTTTAATAAATAAGTTTTGTGTTTAATGTTAATTTCCGTGCAATAGTTTTCCTTTCATAGACTTATTATGAATGTAAAAAATGTAGAAAAAGCGCGCATAAAGATTTTTTTTAACAAATTGATTGCCAAAGAGGCAGAGGTTAGTGTTTGTTACGAAATTTTACGTTGAGAACTGAAACTACAAACGCAGGCTGTATTAGTAATTTTTTAAAAATACTAGCGTAGAACCTTATTTACTTTTTACTATATTTATTGCACTGCAACTATTTTTTTGGCAAGGCTTTGCTCCAAGTATGTGGAACCAAGTTCATAAAATTTTAATTGTTCGGATTATTAAGTTTGTCACCAAGAAGACAAAGTGCCCTATATATCCTTTTCAAATTGTAAGGCTTCAGTATTGCTTTGAAAGTGAAGTTCTACAGTATAACAGTATTAAACCTTTGACATGCAAATTCGTAAACTGTAAACATTTTATTTTGCTTTTTTGGTTTTAGTGAAAGTTACATTTTTATTATCTTTGAGACCATCTTAATATAGTATTTTCTGGGTTACGAAACTTACTAATAATTGCCTTTGTTTTGTGTATCACATTTCATATAATTATTGAGCTCTTTAGAATGACATCTTGAGAGTTTTTCTATGAAAAATACATTACTCAGCATAAATTTTTTAGTTTTTTATCTTTGTTTAACAAAAAGTTGAGTCAATGACTGCTCTCGGCAATTTAAGTTTCAACTTATTTGAACGTTCAAGTATAGGTTACGTACAGGGTTGGGGGTTACGCTCAGTGTTCCCACTTAGCTGTCCGCGCGCACACAGCTTTCAGAGACTGCGCACACGCATAAATTTACTGCGCACAAACATATTGTTGCACAGACATAATGTTGCACATGTATTGTTGCTATAATATTACAAATATTAGTCGTTTCCAAAAAAGTGCGCAAACACCAAAATTTCTGCGCACACAGATTACAAAAACTAGATGGAACATTTACGCTTTTCCAGTTTGCGAAGACCTGGCAAAACGTTCTTCGATGCCGTGATCCAAGGAATCTTTTGCAGCATCAGTTTTTTTTTAACAACTAAATTTAATAAAAATTATTTTATACCTACAGTACAATGATTATGATAATTATGAAGTTGTGAATAAAATTCTAGGAGTTCCAAATTGTATTAAATTGTAGCTCCCAAAAAATATCATTCGAATCAAATACACTGTTGGTGCATAATCAATTCTGGTGGTGCTGTGTCTTGAATGGTAAATAAAATGAGATAATAAGTTTTGCTTGATAAAAATCATATACTTCATTAGTGGTTTCGAAAATTAAAAACTAAACGTATTCTTCATGTCAAAACTGAAATGCAATCGTAATATTATGAAAGTTCCAGAAAACTACAAATAAAACAACCATACAAATTAAAAAAAAAAAATTAAATTAGCATTGAGTGTAAAACTAGATATAGACTGCTCAGGCTTTTATATTGCTGATTTTAGGTCAATGTTCCCTCTAATTTTTTGTGTTCTCTGTGCGCAGAAATTTTGGCGCGAGCGCACTTTTTCTGGGAATTCACTCAGCCCCAAAGCGGCTTTTGTGTCCGAAATTCTGTGAAGACCAAAAAAAAAGGTCTTCAGCCTGAATTGAAGCGGTTTTTGTGCCCGAAAAGTTTAGTGCCTGTCTTATTATTGTCTTTTTTGATTAACAACAATATGTCAGTGCGCAGTAAATTTTTACGTGTGCGCAGTCTCTGAAATCTGTGTGCGCGCGCACATGCGCACTGCTCAGAGGGAACACTGCTTTAGGTAGATGCTCAAATGTATATTTTTTTGCACTTATTCTACAGTCAACCTTATTACGTGAAGTTTTGCAACAATGGTTTTTTAAGAAAAAATCAAGACTATTTCGTCATAAAAGGTGTCACGTTTGTTGTGAAGACTGTTATGTGGTGATTATATTTACGGCACAAGCTTTTGTTATGTAACAGCCAATATTTTGACCAAATAGTGTTGATAATTTCCATCAGCACTATTGGAAAAAGGCAGAGAAATTTTATTCGTTTATATTGTTATTATTTTTTTAATTACAGCTGTGCAAAGAGGAAGAATGCAGACAAGCCAACCACACGCCGGACAGTATGCCATTACAAACGGGGTGGACGCTGGCTTTGCACCTGGGTCGATGTCCAGCTACATAACAATGCTATTGCGAGCTGAACCCTATCCCACATCACGTTTCGGCCTCCAGTGCCCAGTCCCAAATCAAATAATGGGTATTGACAATGTTTGTGAACTGGCTGCACGCCTCCTTTTTTCGGCCGTAGAATGGGCCCGAAATATTCCTTTTTTTCCTGAGCTTCAAGTGACGGACCAAGTTGCAATGTTAAAATGGGTTTGGAGTGAACTTTTTGTGTTGAATGCGGCACAAAGTCACATGCCATTGCACGTGGCGCCGCTATTGGCGGCCACAGGAATTCAGACTCCCATGACCGCAGATCGTGTTATGACATTCATGGACCACATCCGGATTTTTCAAGATCAAGTGGAACGACTAAAATCCCTCCGCGTTGATTCCGCCGAGTATTCCTGTCTCAAAGCTATTGTCCTATTCACTGCCGGTAAGTATTCAGTACGTATATGAGAATGAATAAATTACAGTAGCAATACGTTACAAAAATTTGCGTTTTTCAAGGTTTAGTATAAACATAAAAGTAATATAAATGCTATTTTGTTGAAAAAGCTGTCGCTACTTGTATACAATCTTGCTGTTTGCGGTGTTCAGATTGTATTAAACTGCATGCTACTGAGAAAGATAAAAAAAGAGAGGTTTCTGATACCCTTTCGTTTTTAGTTGATGTATTACATTAGGGATGTTTCAATTACACCGGCAGTTGATGCAGTGGATGTTTCATTTCAATTACACCGGCAGTTCAATTACACCGGCAGTTTCAATTACACCGGCAGTATCGCGTTCGTCTTTGTAGCGGAAGATCTAAGATTCAAATCTCGAGCTGGTCAAATCGATCAAAGTGTTGTCAACGGCTCGCCACCGCTGCGATATTTTTTTTAAAGGAGCTGCGTTGTCTGTAGGCGCGATAACGCGGAGATTGGCCTCTTGAACTCGTTACATGCTTCGGCGTAATACAGCGAGTATAACGAAAGATTTGATTTGTTATGTCTCAATCACGTTCCACACAATATCTAAATAAGCACATTACTATAAATTTCAGATTTGATTTTGAGTCTGTAGAGTTTGATATATGCAATACAACAGAGTTGTCCAGCTGCAATTGTTAGTTATTGCAGAGACAAAAGGTTTTCTACACTGTAAAAGTGTGTCTTAAAAGTTTCAATAAGACTACGAGAAACACCAGTTTCAAGAACTTTTGCGACAATTTTTTTACGGTAAATTCTTGCTTCGCTGCAAGTGAGAATGGATTATGTTGACACATTGAAATATTAGAATCAATCTTCGTGATGATATTCACTTTTTAAATTGTATACTATAAGACGCGCGATGTTATTTTTCATTTGTTAAAATTTTGTCACACATGATGAAACCGTTTTGAGGCCATTTTTTTCTACCATAAAATGCTCGTGAAATAACTTCAAAGCTTCAGCCCTCAGGGGGGTTGAAAGGTGTCGCAATCACACTGAGGCACCACTGCGGTAAAAGTATTGACTATAGAATATTATCACAACATAGAGTAAGCTGCAAAAAAACAAAAATTTGGTAACGATATTGACATAAACATAAGTATTAGATTTAAAAGCATTTAGTCATTATAATTGTTATTTCAGTCGTTCACTTCCAAACCCCCAAATAAAGTGCATGACTACAGTCCTCTTCTAAGATCGCAATGAGCCTATGCCACATCAAAAATGATTTGAGAGTCTTCTATGGCGTGCATCGGAATATCTAAAAAATTTCCGGTTTATTGTTTTGACTGCAAATAGCTCGGTCAAAAAAAAACTTTTTGATGGAACGAATACTGATCCGAGTCTTGTTTGGATATAGTGTTTTTTTGTTAGAGGAAAGTCGCAAACCGTAGTCATCTTGTTTTTGATTCCGTTGGAATTGGCCAACCCATTATAGATAGAAAAGCATGGCGTTAAACAATGCTGCCAATTGATTGCCGCAAACTCTTCCAGTTTCAACCTTTTAGCCCTGGGCGCAACCGATTAAATCTTTATAGTTATAGTCTTAGCTGATAAGATTTGTACGGGGCGCTAAAACTTTGGTGAAGTCATAATGCAATGTCACAAGAGGTGATGTGTTCAAATTGCTCATTGCTATTGTATTATGACTCAACAAAATTCGGCGTGAAAGCCATTGGAATAAAATCGCTAAATCCGACAATAGAGTGCAGTTACGATAATAGCGATAGTGATTTATCGCGCTGTTTTTATAATTGGGGCTTTCTTGCTTTTCTGAAGTTTTGTACAAATTGACAAAAAATATTTAGGTTCAGTTTCATTTGCTAATATTGATAAGAAAGAAAACATAGTTTTTAATACTTTATATTCGTAAAAGTTTACATACCGTAATCACAAAACGTTTTCAAATTTCATTTAAAAAAATGCAGTTTCAAAAGTAAGTGTAATTAACTTAACCATAATAGCCGACTGCAATATGGGCAATAAGTATTTTATTAAAAATCCACTTTCTACAGTAAAAAGTAGCAGTAAAAGTAACGCAGAAACACAATTTTCGTAATTGCACTTTCCACTTCAGTTGATCGACGAGTGTTTTCAATACATTTCAAAAACAAATTCATTCTTATTAAAATTTTCTAGATCATGGTTTTATCACAGTCAGAGTATCGTAGAAATAGAGTTTCACAATATGGAAAACTTTTGGAAATCATAACGATGGATAACAGTTAACTCATAAGCCATAAGAATTTTTCATACATTTTTTTTGTTAAGCCATTTCATAAATCACTACTAAAAAGTTTTTAATGTTGAGGTATATTTCTAGTGTCAGAAAAAAATCAATTATCACTGTTTGTCATTAAAAAACGGCTTTGAAATTGTAGTTGATTTTTTTCCTAAAGAACTGCAAATTCTTTAATCCATAATTTGGGATTAAACATAAAGTAAAAGTATTTTCTGTTCAGTTCATTAGACCATTAGGTGGAAGCTCAGTGAGAGCTTCTTCGATGCAAGGAGTAAAATTTGAGCCAAGTAATTTTTAAACTTGGATTTGGGTGCAAGTATGTGCTACTATCACTCATTCATTGTCGCTTCTTCAGGTTTAAACGTACAGTATATTTCCAGCTGGGCGAAAAGCTACCAGAATGGCGGCAAGATGAATAAAAGTGCAAAAAGTATTTTTGAATTGGGCACAAATTAAATCGCTTTAAAGATTCATGTGAATTTGAAGTTTGCAAATAGATGCTACCCAAACTCAAATAGCCTTAAAATAACTATATTGACGTGGGAAACCTACGGTTAAAGCCCCATGCTGCGGTTTCACATTGACTAACCTTTCTTATCCAGTATTTTTCTTGCCTAAAGGCCACATATAAAGAGCTTTTAATTTTATTATAATGAAAAAGCTAAAGTCTTTTTATATCGCCATTTTGTGAAATTTTCGAGTAATCAACATTTCAAGTGACGTAGTATTAATTTGATTTAGTCACGTGATGCTACTCATGCGTGATGATATTTTCCCACAGCGAGATTGACATTTTAACTTTTATCTTGTATGTTTTCTTTTGAATACTTTTTTATTTCAGCTGTTTGGTTTCGCTAAATTTACAATACATTTAATAGAAAAGTTTAAAAAGCTAGTACAAATTAATGCAACAGTTTTCCCTAATGAAGTTCTGTCTTTTTTCAATTAGTCTATAACATTTTTTTGATTTGCATTTTCACTGATTTACATTTGCGCCAATTTACTGTAATAATCACAATCACTAGGCATTTGCGCCAATTTAGTGTAATAAACACAATCAGTATACAATCACTAGGCATAATGCGAGCTGTTCTATTGCACATGAAATACTTCTACAGTCTGTGGAATCGTATTTGTGCCAGCAGTAAATATCATGCTGCTCAGTGCTACTAGTCTAAATTCTAAATAACTGGAACGCCGTTTATTTCGCAATTTTAACCTGCAGATTATGTAATTAAACAGTGTTCTTTATATAAATTTTGTAAAATTTGTAAACGTTTGAAAAAAAGCGTTTCTGTCTTTGGCTCAGGCTGTAGTTAAAGGGAAAATTGATTGTCCTACCCATTGAAAACGTAAGAAAATGGATTACATTATCCATGCGTGTCATCTGGTGTTTGGATGGCAGAGATCGTCTGCTATTTTGAAATAATTTCAGAGCTATAAATTGAAGCTAAAAGGAATTATAAACTACTTTGCCAATTGAACTCAATTAATCTAAACGATAGAATTCGTTCAATTGCTGAAATATCTAAATTAAACACTTGTAAAAACATCGCAAATGATCGTAGAGCATTATTTAATGAAATATTTATGTCTAAATCACATAATGATCCATTGAATTTTACTCAGCTTGCGTTATCAGAAATTAATAAAGGTGAAAAAGACCTTTAATATTAGATGGAAACCCTCAAAATATGGGGCAAGATAATATCTAAACTTGCTTGTACTTATGGTACATTGTCATAATATAAAATGTTCTTGCCCTCATTGTGCTATTATCAAATTCTTAGTTTTGCAATGAAGTAAATAATAATGGTCTAAAATTGAAACTGTGAACTGATAAATATGAATAGTTTAAAATTGAATGTGAATGGTCTAAAACTGAAACTGTGAACTGATTGAAATAAAATGCACAAACTAAATATCAATGAAACACATATAAAATAATGTTCCGAACCAGGTATTTCGCCGTTAGGCATTTTAGAGGGGTGACTGTAAATCTTATTTGAATACTGTGAAATCAATGTACAATATATGAATGAGCAGAAATAAAAATTGACGTTATATTGTAAGCTTCTATACTCAAACAGAATGGAAATAACAACGGATTTGAATATTAAGTAAGTGCAAATACTTCTATTTAAAGAGAATTTAAATTCTTTGAAAGGTGACAATAAGATATAGTACTTTTTACCCACTGGTATTTTCAGCTTATATGATTATTCATGTATATTGGCAACCATCGAACAGAAATTGTAATGGCATTTTGCACAACCTCATATTTCTTTAGTAATGGTCTTTCAATTTACACCTTCTAGGTTTATACTTTTTACTTTCATTTTCAAATTGGTTATGAAGTTGTGAAGCGCAATTTATTTTTCTAAAATAGGTGATAATTTAGGAAGCTAAAAATAGCAACAACTATTAAAAATACAAGGTCAAAGCTTTTAAATAGAAATTCGGTCAACCGCAATCGCTTTTAAATTTGCATCAATAGCAATCTATTTCTTGAAGTTGTGCGCTGATGACATATCGATTGATGAGTTTAAGTTTACACTTCGCAACCTCGTATTTTGTTTGAAGTAATTATGCTGTTCCAATACATTTATTTCAAAATCATATTATCTTTTTCATATACTTTGCTTTCCTGGTGGGATTGCTACGGAAGGAGTCATCCAAGGCCAATGAAAACAAAGGTTGATTTTATTCCGTGGTAAACATCGAATTTATTTCTTTAAATGTCCCTGATATTCATGCTTCATCTCTTTAACCAATTAGGAAAGAATTAATGCTGTTTCCAACCTTTTCAATTTTGGAATTTCTGCATTTTCTGCAGCAATTTCTGCAGCAGTTTTATTGACCAATTTCTGAAACAGTTTTATTTTACATAAACATTATTGCAAACGCCAAAAATTAACAATAATATCAAGATCAATCGGGGTTTTTGGGGGAAACGATTAAAACCATATTATGCAGACAGATATCTAACAAGAATTCTGGTGTTCCCCTAGTTTCCAAGCTAATTATTGAAAAAAAATTGATTGATCTAATGTGGTAGAAAATATTTATGCGCACGGGCGCTAAAAGTATAGTGTTAGCCGATTATTACTGCTGCAGCATCGCCAGCGTTCACGATCAATTCTCAGAATACCTTTGTTTTCTACTGCTGTTAACCTTCTTGTAAGCCTAAAAATTTATTAACAGAAGTGAGAAAAGACAGTGTGTAGTATTTGCAGAAACTTTAATAAAAACGAACTAATCGAAATGTATTGAGTTTTTATTGACGCATTACGCAATAATGTAATGGGTTAAAGGTCACACTACGACAGTTTGGCGTCGTCTTCGCTGTAAGCAAAGCAAGTCAACTACACACGGCTACTTTAAAAATCTGAGGCTAAAATTTTTCCTTCAAAACTTTTTCCAAATTATAGCACTCATTATTCCAGTTTGTAAGATTACTTGTACAGTGCTACAGCCATAGTAATTGAAGATACTACTACAGAAAGGCAAAACATTCCGGCGCCAAGACAGAATTATTATGGAGTTCAAAATATTTTTTCAGTTTGGAGTAATTCATCATTCTGAAACTACATAAAGTATCGTATTTCGCTCATGATTGCATTTTAATTGCGGAACAAAAACAAACACCTTATGCAATGCATATTTCATTTTTGCAATTCAATTTTTTCAAATATGATAGGCGCCATTTTGAGTAACTTTACAGTACTGCAAATTGATCCCTGTTTGTAACTTTGCAAATGTCAGAAACAGTTTTTCTTTACTCGATCCTGTAGTGTTTCATATGCTCATTTTGGCGTGATCTATAGCGGCCTCTGGCTATATTATGAAAGCTTGCAAACTAATGGGCTTAGCTCTCTGCGGAAGGGTTTCACCAAAAATTTTGCTTTTGTTTAAGCTTAACTCTAGATTAGCGCTAAAGACGAAACAATCAGTCAAAACACCAATATTTTGAGTCAATTAGCTCAATTGTATAATTGAGCAGATGGTCCAGGGGTAACGCTTTAGTCTCTGGAACGGGAGGTCCAAAATTCAAATTTCGGCGTTTCAAATTGACATCGACTCGCCAGCACCGCTGCGACATTTCTTTGAAAGGAGTTGTGTTGCACGAGCGACATGACGCGGAGGTGGACACTGCCAACTCGTTACACGCTTCGTCGTAATACAGTGAGTACAACGAATTAATTTGAAACACTGTATACTGAATTCTCAAGCGGTGCCACAAAAAAGCATTGATATAAAATATTTCACCACCATCGAAGAGACTGTATTTGTACCTCTCGTGCATGTTGAAAGGCCTATTGATAGCTTTTGGTCAAGCTGAGCGCAGCGTAGCTGAGGTTAGTTTCCTCATATTCTTTTATAACTGCTCTTCAATTCTGCTTCGCTTGCTTCAGCTTTTACAATTAGTTGAGCTAGGTTGAAGGGATTTTATAAAAGAATAAAAAAAATTAGCAACGCTACGCTCGGCTAGAGCAACATGCAATTAACCAGCCATAAGGCACGACATACATGAGACTAAACTATGCTGCTGTACTATAGTGTTGCATAGTAATAATACCGCAAATCTTTTTTTTTTTTTAGATTCTCATGGTCTAAGTGACTCGAAACATATTGAGAGTGTCCAAGAGCGCACCCAGATTGCTCTGGAAGAGTATGTACGTCATCAGTACCCCAATCAACCGTCCAGGTTCGGGAAGCTTCTTTTACGGTTGCCATCCTTGCGAACTGTTAGTGCTAGCGCAATCGAACAGCTGTTTTTCGTGCGTCTTGTTGGCAAGACGCCCATTGAGACACTGATTCGCGATATGTTACTTTCCGGCAATGCCTACGGTTGGCCTTACTCGATGACGTTGCAATGACGTCAATGTGACGTCAGTTTAGAAAAAAAGACGAAAAGTGAAATTCTCTAACTTCGTTTTCGTGCTTGCATCATGTCTGTTAATGTTACGTCATCAATGACGTGAGAGCCAAATAATTAATGTTTTATGAGATTTACTAGACGATAGTGATCAAGTCTTTGACTTTGTTTATTGCAATGATAAGCGAAAATTTATGCTTGATAGGCGGCTTTTATATATTGCCGTAAAAGTTGTTTACTTGTTTTCAGATTGCGAAGTGCAAATTTAAGTTTCTTTTTCGTTTTTGTTTTTCATAGCTTCTTTTGCGAAAATATTAAATTTTCATTATAGTATATTGAAATGGCTTTGTGAGTCCTGGACTAACTCCACAAAGCCAATTTTTTCATGAACAACCTTTGGTTTTATTTGATTAGATTTTTATGTTTGTGCACGCTTGTTTTACAGCAGTACAATACTGCATGCTCTACAGTCCCCGCCGCTTTTGGCCCAAAGGACATAGGCAGTAAAAGAGATAGGAGATGTCCTCAATAACCACACGCAAATGTAAACATTATGCAAACAACGGGAATTAAGCCTATGATCTTGCATTTTAGAAATAACTTTTTATTTTGAACATGCTAAGCATGAAGGCCTGCTTAAAAACAATTTTCATTGAACATTAATTATAAATCGGAATTACTGAGAACAGTGCTAACTTGAGAATAGTCTTTTTACCTTAGCTAGCCATAACTTTACCCTTTGTCCGAGGCCAAAGTATACAGTAAAATTTTAGCTTTTGCTTTAATGTGGAGTTGGAGGCGTCGCGCTTGCGGGAAATTCTAAGTGACGGTTTGGAAGACAGTAGCTTTTCATTCTTTTTCTTGTAAAGTTACAGCACATACAGTACATGAAAGATAGATTTGAATAAATTCTCAGTATTTAGGTAATGTGGTACAACTTGTAAAGTTTCGTCAATATTTTTTTTGCTGAAATGCGCAAATTATAAGCAAGGAAAAAATGTAAAAACCGCTTGACACTTTTTAGTTCTAAACTTCATATTATTAGAAGGAATGTTCTCGTCCCCCTCTTTAAAAATTTGCAACTGTATTTAGAAGCAACTTGACAAGTTTCTGAATCCTTCCACTATTTTCGAATAAAATTTTATAAAGACGTTTTTTAGAGGCATTTTTCCAAGCCTTTCTTTGTATTCTTCGTGGCTAACACACTTAGGCAGTTACATGAGAAAAAACTCTTTATTTATGAAAATTATGTCCTATTAGAGCTAAAAAACTTTACCATAGATAAGTCATGGACGTAGAATAGTGGAACGTGAAAATGAGGAAATTAGCCATAGTCAGTACTTAAATTGTAAAATTTTGCATGGGAGGACGCTTTTGCAGCCTTGACAAACGCATTTGGCCTAAGAAAGCACTTTAGTGAAAATTATGTAACTCCGTCGCCGTAATGAAATGAAGACCATATAAAAAGAAGGTCTTCGCCGAAAATTGATGTGTTTTTTCCCCGAAATCAGGTGAAGACCAAAAAACAAAGGTCTTCACCGCAATTTGGGACTATATTCGGCCGGAATTTGTGAGATTTATTCGTACTGCCAGGGTCTTTTTTGTCTGATCATCCAGCGCTTAAATCTCGATGGGGGGACGATTAAATCTCGATGGGAGGACACTAAATTTCGATGGGGGACGCTAATTCTCGATGGGGGGACGCGTCCCCCCTACAATTTAAGTACTGGCCATAGTGGCTCGTGGAAACGGTTACTTAGCCATGGTGGTATGCGGAAACGGTATACTGTTTTAGCCACAGTGGAACGCGGAAATGAGGTAAATAGTAATACCGAAGAACCATAGTCGTAGCTAATGGTTGAGAATTGTTTTAATGTTCAAAACATGTTTTTTACGTGTTCTTTTTTTCCAAAACATGTTCAAAACAGTTAGTTTGTAGGCGACTGCGATAGAAATCAAATTGATGAGTCCTGATTTTTCGTTCAGCGGTAGCTATACGCAGCATCTTTTTGTAGAATGCTTTTCATTTTTATTACAAATAATCGCGTTTCAACCTCTTATATCGTCTAAGTGTTTGTTGAAGTCCAACTCTAGCCATAGATATTTTGATCATAGACTGTTGTAGCTGACGACTGAGTCTTTTCATCTTACTTGACTATTGTTATTTCACTGCCTCTTATTCCTTACTCGTCGTTCAAATGTAAGCAAAGATATCTGTGCAACTGGTATTTCCATACTGTGTTTAACTTTGTTGCAAGTGTTTGTCATGACGTCATTCAACGGTGCTGATGACGTATCAATGGCGTTTATGATTGTTACTGCATCCATATGAACAATTAAAATGATTTGCAAAAATTCTCAAACTTTTTTTGCATTGTTTTTGCATCATTTTTTTGTTTGTTGTTTTTTGAATTGTGTATTTGTTGTATTTTGTTGTGTTGTAATACCTAATAGTTCAAATGCCAATAAATCCAGTGTATTATTAATTTTCATTGGCTGTTAACTTTCATCTTAAAACTTTTGATGTCTTTTAATGTCTTACTTAGTTCCCACATTCTAAAATCCCACACGCGTTCCAATTCGTTTGCCATCTGGGCTAAATATATTTCTCAGTCGCCAAATATCCCTTATTAGATCCAAATTCTTTGTAAAGGTTAAATTCTGCTTATCAATTTGCTAAGGTAGCGATTATCGGGTTTAGCCTTGCAAGTCCGAGTTTCAATGCTTAATTACAGAAAGAAATTGATAAAAAAACCTGTGTAGCTATTCCCCAATGCAAAATCGAGCTGAAATGTAGCAGGTGGTAGGTCGCGACCCAAACTAAGATTAGATAAAACCTTTTGACCCAAAGTGTTCGCCTTTCACCTTTTAAAACCGAAAAGCGGAGTTGGTAAAGATCGCGTACTTCTGTCTTCTTTTAGCTTCTGTCCACTACAAAGATTGATAGAATCAAAAGCTTTCGTCTTATCTATTAAGAATAATGATTAAGAACAATCGATTCGATGGCCTCTTGTTCATAAAAAGTTATCAAAAAGAATTGCAAATTAAATAAATTTTTAATTCGTCATCAAAAGTAGACGATAAAACTTTTCCTTTGTTCTGATATTGGTTCATATTGTCACAACTAAATTAAAGAGTCGACAGGAGTTGCAACGTCTTTGCCCTTGCACAGGCCACAGGCAACAAAGTATTTTAGTAACGAACTAAAATTATAGTTACTCGTGATCTACAAGATACCCATGAAATCAAACAATTGTGGGGGAATAGCATTTGACAAAACTCAAATCAAATAGGATTTTTAAAAAATCTGACTGAACCAAAACTTTATTGAATAGCTAAAAAATAAGTTACATCAGAAGGACAAGACTTATAAAAACTGCTGCAGGAAAAGAAAATCGAATTATTAATTTTAATCTCAAGGCACAAGAGAAAATTTTTGTTGCTGGTAATGTGCAAAAAGTGCTTGTAATGAATGTAGGACGCTATCTAGCGACAATTTAATTCATTAGTTTATTCTGGTAATTCACTAAATAAAGCAACCTCGAAAATTTGAATCGTTTCTCAGAAACTCATAACAAAACTAGTCCAGGGTTTCAGTCAGCCAAAATATTTTAGGTTCGCGGAAGGATCAGAAAATTCTCTAAGATAGGAGCTGTTAGGGGGATCACAAGCGAGGGACGGGTGTGCAGAAACCGGTTGATCACTGATCAGATAGGGTCCAAGACGGAACTTCTAGTAGCTTTAGCTACGCTCCTCAACCTTGCAACTAAGGAGGAAAAAAGCTGCTTTACGAAACGCTGCTGGTCCTCAACTTTTGTAATCATTTCTTTTATTAGAGCCGTTGCATTACGCCGAAGCGTGTAACACGTTTGCCGACCAATTTCCGCGTCATTGCGCCCAGGCAACATTGCTTCTTTCAAAGAAATGTTGCAGCGGTGGCAAGCCGTTAGCAACACTGTATTCCATTTGACGGGTCGGGATTTGAACCTCAGACCTCCCGCTCCAGTGACGACCAAATGGTCAATCGACCTACCGCTCGAAAACTTTACGTAAGTAAAATATTTTCATAATTTTGACAGAAAAAAGGTTAACTTATTTTGAATTTGCACAACTCCAACCTGTTAGCTTTGTCGTGGCATACAATATGTCAATACTCATTTTTGCTTTATTCATTCTTCAAAATTCAATTGTATTGAAATAAGTGAATTAAAAAACATTATAGTTGATGCTTCAAAATTCTATAGACTACGTTGTCACAGCAAAAGTACAAATTTTCAGTAAAAAATGCAAAAAACAGTTTTCGTAAACTACGGAGCACAATGTTAGAAACATCGAAACATCTTTAATTTAAAACACAAATTTAGTGGTTTTGGCTTTGTGCTTTATGTTAGCGAGTTTTCGTAAAATATACCGTACTATGATAGAAAGCAATTTAGATTAATCAGCATTGTGCAAATATTAACACAAAAAATTTCTGAAACATCAAATTTTGTTAATAACATCACAGGGTACTTTACATGGCAGCATCTTTCTTCGAGCCTATAATCAGGCGCATTGCCTCTGCGTAACATTCCCAATTGCATGTCATCCTCAACCAGTGGCCTGTAAGAAAGGGGTTCGGGGGGTACTGACAACAAAAGCCTTTTTTTCGTCTTCATCTAATTTCAGGTGGAACACAATCGTGATTATTGGTCTTTGTACCCCCTGAAAAAAATTCTTTTTACTACAACTCGATATTTTTTTTTTGGGGGGGGGAACTTTTAGACCTTTTCACTGTCTCCTAACCAAGGAAGCTTAGCGAATAAAGACGATGCAATTCAAACGACATAATTATGCGTTTTCGAAAAAGCTGATGGCATAATACAAACAAAGCTGTTCAATGTATTCTTGTCCGCACTTTGATAAACAAAATACATTGTCGATTGCATTGTGGTCGAACATTTGTGAAGAAAAATATTAGGCAGTGTTTAAACGTTTTTACCAAACTTATTTAGTTGCTAAAATTTTCTTTAATTGATTACTTTTGCAACAAAAGCTTACAATTAGAACTCAACTCAATTTTGGCAACGACATAAGCAGCTTTTGAGCACATAACAATAGACGTTTTCCAAAAACCTGAAAATTGATTCAAATAAAAAAGAAACATTGTCCCTTTTGTATCATAACAGAAACATTACATTGAGAACTCTTTTTTTATTGTTTTATTACAAGTGAGTGTCTGCCAGACCGAAACTCGTTTTCCGACCGTCTACAAAACTTTCGTTGCTGTCTTGAAGTGTAGGAGGTACTGGAGAGGCTCTTCTTCTGTGTTGTCTAATTTCCTCTTTCTCAGGAAAAGTGACAACTGGTGATAATTCTTGCTCTCCATTTTCTAAAAAGATGCGAAGAAAATTATATAACTCTGAAGTTTTTAGAGATTTCAATTGCAATAGTTTTTAGAGAATGTACAGCAGTTCAAAAATAATTGTTCGCTGATTGTTTGAATGGGTAAAAACGGCACAGATTTTGGGTTGTTTCCAAAACAGAATAGCGGTTTATACAAAAAAAAATTGAAATTTTTTGCAGTAAGTTGGTTACGGTACCTTGAAGGAAAAAGAAAACAATATCAAACTTACCCATGTTTAGTGCCAATATAAGGTCATCAAAATCATCGCTCTCTTCTTTCGTGGAGTCCTCAGCCAATCCGATGATGCTCTCAGCTAAAATTTGGCTTTCATTCGGCTGCCAACGATCCTGAAAAACACAATTTTCGCAAGTACGAGCAAACCAGAAAACGAGAAACTAACTCAAACGCTAGAAGCTTGGTAAACAGCAAAAAGCTGTTTAACCGTTAACTTCTCATACGCTTCAGCGCCAAAGTGTAACTAAAAGGATGCATGCGATAACGTTTGTGCTTTCAGAAAATTGAGACAACGGCTAGTATTTTGTCTGCTTTAAATTTACAGCCAATTCTTCCTACCACAAAATTTTACCAAAACAATTACAACGACTGGCTCATCAAGTTTTGTCAGGCGATTTCTGATACTACAACATGTGCAGTAGGTTTATTGATGTCAAACACTTACGTCAATCTTCATAAGGCTTTGAGAACTCTTGTTGATGACGTCACCAGAAATGGATGGTACAGCACCGAAGCTAGCAGTGTGGTATTCTTAACAAATGTAACAACGAAAAAATAAAAAGTATTGCAATGATAGACTAAACAGATTGCACAAATCTTTGTGCTCTACACTTTAATAATTGTCAACTATTTGAATGCATCAATTTTTTTCAAATTAACGCTTATACTTTAAGACAGGGATGCCCATTGCCCAACCTTTTCACTGCGGGCCAATTGTTTGACTACATGTCTTCGCGGGCCGCATTTGCTGTAAGATTCGATCTCGTTTATATTTTAACAGCCTTGCATAGACTTGATAAATCCTTAAAGCGGTATCTAATTTAATTACTCCTTCTTGGATAATATAATCACAGTGCATATCGGTCCAACTATCTTTAAAATAATTCCATTCTTTGAAGTAAGAAGCTATCTATCGATGAATGAGGCCATTTCATGTCTGAGTCTTACTAAATTATAATTCATATTATAACAATTAATTCAAGCAGAAGAAAAAACATTTGGTTTATTTAGACTTTAGTTCTTAGCTAGACAACAAAAGCGAAACAACACTACTTTTAGGCGCGCAATCTGAATTTCGCAAATAGGGGTGCTGGGGTGGAGGGGGCTGGAACCAAAAGCTAAAATATTTTCTGTTCGAAAAATGTTAATCCAGCGGACGGCATGTGAAGCAAATTAAAATTCATTTCATGTAAATCATGAACGGGTCTGGAAACAAGCCTCAAGTTGCCGTTGGTTATGGGGGTGAGGGTTTTATCCTTTGGTAATTTTTGTGTAATTTTTCAAAAGAACAACTATTTTAACGTGATTTGGATAACATTATGCACACTTTTAGACAGTAGCGTAGCCAGGGGGGACGGGGCTCTAGCCCCCCCCCCATTGGCCTGTCAACCAAAATGCAGAATAAGACAAATAACATGTTTTTAGCTCTTCTGAGACTGTTTTTTTGCGCTGGAATGGACTAAAAAGTGATTTAAAGCATCTTTTGAAACATATATTCAGGGGGGGCGCAAATTTATCGAAAATTAAAGTTACAAATCAATAAAAACTTTGAAAAATGCCCAAAAATAAACAATCAGATTTGATCGCCAGTGTAAAAACGCCAAATATAGGCTTATTATAAACTCAAATAAAACGGGGGGGGGGGGGGGCTATTCAGTGTTAGTTAATTACCAATCACTTCTCTCAAATATCTTTCCATTAGCCCCCACCAATTATTTTTGTTTATAAAATATAGACGAAATCGATTACGGCAAGTGAGTTTTATTGTAAGATAGAATTGTTTGATTTTGAAGAGAAATGCAATGTTATTATTTGCCACTTCCCACATAGTCCATTAATGCAACCAGTTGAATCATGTTGCGTTGCCGATTTCTATGCCACGTTTTAAAAGCATTATTTTTTTTTAACATAGCTCTAAAATTAAGCTATTTTTGCAAAAAAATGCAAAATTTTCGAGCGCTGGGGGTGGAGCCCCCAGACCTCCAAAACAGCCCCCCATTGCGAATTTCTGGCTACGCGCCTGCTTTTAGAGCCATTTAAAACTACTAAATTACTAAGAGTTGAAATCTATTTAAAAGAATTGATCACTCCCTTCAGTCTCCCCCCTCCCTTACTAAATAGGTCAAGTCCAAAACACTAATAAATGTTCATAAATTTTGCGTGAAATTTTCCGAGTGACTTGACTAAGGAGGAGGCTTCAGCTGAAAAGGAGGATTAACTTGTACTGGTTGGGTCACTGGATAATGAATAATTTGAATATTTGCAGTATTATTACAATTCGATTTAATTAGTGAAGCAGCTATTAATTTTCGCACTTTTTCAATTTTGTTCTGCTAATTAAAGGCGGTGAATCATCCAGCCAATGCTGGTAGTTTACAATAGCTAAAATGGAACTATAATTTTTGATATTTTTTGTTTTGATTTTGGTGCTACGTTTGCAAAGATATTCAACAAATACAAACGATATCCCCCGACAAAAAGTTTTTGGAAACTCTGAGTTTTGTTATTCCCGCCAAAACCACAGTTCTCTAAACTATTAGGCCTACTGTAATCTTATTAAATTATTAGGCCTAACTATCTCTAAACTAATAGGCCTAATAGTTTAGAGATAGTTAGGCCTAATTAGGCCTAAACTACTTAGAAATAAACTATTAGGTCTACCACAGTTCTCTAAACTATTAGGCTCGCTGTGGTTTTAACGGGAAGAACAAAACTCAGAGTTTCCAAAACTTTTATGGGGGGGATATCTTTTTGTATTTGTTGAATATCTTTGCAACCGCAGTCCCAAAATTAAAACAAAAAATATCAAAAATTAGAGTTCAATTTTAGCTATTTTAAACCACTGGAATTGGCTGGATGATTCACCGTCATTAAGTTAAATCCTATTCTTCAAAAGCGATTAATTTTTTACCTTAAAAGGGCATTCAGGTCGGAAATTTTTTTGCTTGTTTTTTTTTTCAAAACATTTTGACAGACATGAAGACATACTTAATCAAATTTGAGGTTTCTACAACCTTCCGTTCCTGAGATGAAACAGTTTAAATTTCCCCTTAGAAAGGCTTTTTCCCCTTAGAAGATTTGCTGGGGTTGCCAATTAGAAACAAAATTTCAAAAATTAACTGCAAGTTCTTGATTCTCCATAAATATTTTCGGGCAGAGTTTTTGTAAAACAAAGTACAGGTTTAGAACTGTAAAATTAGCAGCTTTTCTATAAATGTAAGACAGGTTTCCCAAAGTTCGTCTTCTGTCGTAATACTGATAAAATGGCAACGCTAAAATAAACGGAAAACGGCTAATTTTGAACTGCAATATTTTGAAAACGAGAAGACGTAGAAAATTCAATTTGGTGAGAATGCATTTTAGGCATATCCCAACATTTTGGTCAAAACTGAAAAACTTGACTTGAATGCCCTTTTAAACCACAGTAGCATTGGCGTTACAAAATTTTTAAGTCTCAAAGCGTCGTTACGTATGATATTTCGTTATGAACTACAGTAAAAGTGGGCACCTAATTTGAATATTTTTTGCCGGGCCTCTTCTGAGAGCTTCGCGGGCCGCGAGTTGGGCACCCTTGCTTTGAGACCAATTTGCTTCGCTCGGCAATTGGCGGACGAAATCACAGAGTAAATCACTTTCAAATCAACTACCGCTATACTGACCTTGTGCAAGAGCGTCAGGTTTATCCAACCTCCCATCGTACATTGTTTCTGACTTGTTCAATAGCGGACAGCGAAATATGTCGTACACAACAAGCACATAGAATCCCTAACAACAGTAAATTAGAAATTAACTTCTTCAAAATAGCAATTGCCGTTTACTCTACGTTCAGTAACTCGCGTATTTGGTTCTGACGTTATACGATAAACAGTAAATCAAATTTTGCAATAACGTAAAAAATGAAATAAAAAAGGAATAAACGACAAATTCTTCCGTTTGCTAAGTCAGTTTGGCCTCTGCAATTCAAAATATTGTATTTTGCTGATACAAAAAAGTTTTGTTCAGCCTGTATTCCTTTGCTTGAAGTTTAGTGAGTAAGGGTGGTTATTCATCTTTACGCGCTTTAACAAGAGCAATGCAAAGAGTCTGACATCGATTAATACATACTCAAACAGAAACCAGCAAATGCTTACTGCAGGAAGCAGAAAGGATGATTTATGGTTCACAATCACAAAATTATTTGGGCTGAAAGCATTGGGTGGCGAAAAAGTGTGATGTTTAGCGAAACCGCTGCTTAAAGAATGCTGTTCTTGGATTTGCATGTTAAAATCAATTGCAAGTTTGGAAAGTCTTCATAAGAGATATTTTCATTTTATAATATTACTGCATAAAGAACATACTCATTATGAGCCTTTAAAATTTCTGGTGCTGCAATGGAAAGGTAATGATACATAAAAATTGGGGCAAAAACTTAGATGGCACGCTTCTCGCTTTTGAGACTAATGTCATGATAACAACTAAGAGTTTGAAACTCACCGTGATGAAATTAAACGCTATAAATAGACACAACATCCACAAATAACCATAAGCTAAATGTAACCCTCCATTTAACCACGTAAAAGATACGAGAAAGAATAACCAACACAACAACTGGATCTCTGAAACAAAATGAATTACTTTAACTTCGCTAGGAAACTGCTTCTACAATAAATTGCATTTTTACGCAACTTTATTGACAATATAAAAAAGTCTTGCAATGTTAATAATAATTTAATCGTGATGTTTTGACGTATGCGGGGCCAAAGCTTTAATGCTTAATCATTTACATGCTATCTGGCCAAAAGTCTCCCAGCGCGGAAGCCTAGTGAAGAACCACCAGAACGGTGACTACTTAAAACAAGCAATGCGAAAAAGTTGTCTTCCCACAGGCTTCGAACCTGTGACTTCCGCGCTGGTAGCCTGTATATCAGACAGCACGTAAACGATTAAAGTCTTACAATCTTGAAATTAAGCAATAATGTTTGACTTCTAGCCTCTAGTTCGATTCCTAGTCAGGTCAAACCAAACAATATAAAAATTGGTCTTCACAGCTTTCCCGCTTGACGTTCAGCAATAAAAGGGACAGTGTGAAACCTCCACGGTGTGTTGTTGACAGGTGGCAGGTGGTAGCTTGACTCGAAGACCAAACACTCCTCTGGGCCTGGGCAAGGCAACTTGGTAGGCAAAGATGCAATATTACATTTATAGATATTTTCAAAATAAAATACTAAAACGCTAACATATACGTGAAAGCAAAGCGCTTCAAAATACACACTTATTTACACATTATATGCCAGGCTCGAATTCATTACAGCTGATCCATTGCTGGCAGTTATTAGTGCTACAAAATTCGGCACCTCTCGAGTTAAATCTTCCATAGAAGATATCGTCAAATTTCTTCCATTCTCCCTCTTTCTGGTAAAGGTGCAGAACTATCATCATCACTATCAGCATGCAGAGGCAAGCAGGAAGAACGGCCGAGAGCAAAGCTCCATATACATTCTTAATAGCACACCTGGTAACAACAAAAACACGACATAAGAGGATGAAAAAAGGAACATTCACACGTATTATTTTAAGACATCGGCTGTTAGCTAGAACTATAAAACAAAAAGCAATTTTCAAAAACCAAAGTCTTTCTGCGGTTTCACAATTGGAATTGTTTCTTCTTCCAATTTAATTTTTGCAGCCCAACCTAGTTTTTGTTCGAATAATGAGTTTTTCATCAAATACAAAGTAATGGCTAAAAAAAAGAAAAATACTCAAAAAATTAGTCAGGATTTTCACTCTTTTTTATGTAAGAAAAATTTCATAAGAACACGAGGCTCATTTTTGCTCAAACTTTAAGAACAAATCAAGAACAATGCCAGCCTAAGCAATACAGAAAAAATTAAGAACAAACGGAAAAGAATAAATTTCAAATCTGAAAAGAAACTTATAAATTCTGTCCTGATTCAAAGCGACAAAAATTTTTGTGAACCTCTCTAGCATTTTGCCAGCAAAATTGCAGCAATTCCGAGATTGTAAATTGTTGTTGCGCATTGCGCAAGCAGTTGGGGATCGCTCAAAATGAAAAAACTCACTTTTTCGCTTTTGCAAGTTTACGATGCTGCGAAAGCAGTAAAAAAGCTTTTACTCAAGCTCACAGAGCATTTGATATTAAACAGTTTTACAAACATAGTCGCTAAAATTGACATCAATACTTTCAAAATTTCAGAATAAATTAAAAACAAAAATGAGGCTGAAAATTGACAAAATATACAGCCAGCATCAACTCAAAATTTATTTGCTCTTATAAAAAAAAGTGTTGTACCATTGTCAATATTAAAAGCAAACATTACATCTGAGTGAAAGAATCTTTATATTTGTTACTGTTTACTGTGCAATAGATTATGGTTAAAAATTTTAAAGATTACTTGCAAACTTTTTCTTACATTTCGCCGTTGTCATTCACGTCCCCATACATGTCCTTTATGGACGTCGTATCTCCCTTAAACGCGTACATGAATATGACGTAACCGAGTACCGCAAAAGCAGGAAATCCCCATCCGAACAAAAATAACCCGAGAAACGTACGATTTGTTGATTCTTTATTGAAGCTCAAAGTCTAAAAATTAAAGATGAGTAACGGCTGTTGTTGTCTCTGTTGACATGGAAAAACGAAATAAAATGCTCTTGCAATTTGGGTTGCCTTAGAGTTACGGTTTTGATGTAGGTTTCACACTCAAAAAAACTGGAGTTTCTGGATTGAAGGAATCATGATAATGTGGTGATTGGTGAATCATTTATTTCCTTTAGGAAGGCTATGATGTAGAGTAAGGGAAATGTCTTTGGCGTAGATCTTCCATAACTGCTTTTGGTAATTATATTTGCTTAGTGTAACAAAGATAAAATGTTGAAGTAGAAAAAGCAAGAAAAATGTTTTGATAAACAAATATAAAAAGCCACCACAAAATATTGAACAAGCTCAAACGCGGGTTTCGTAAAAATGGTAAGAATGTTAAGAAAAAAAGTAACTTCCACTAAATACTGTAGAGCAGTATCGCCAAAGTATATACATTTTCAACGAAGATGCATCAGATCTCTTTCGTGTCCAAAACGCAGGGAAACTCGTTAAACTCAAGATCTCAGTGGTAACACCGTGGTTGCCTCACAGCTGTAGCTGTTAATGTATTGAAAAAAAGCTCTTACAAACTGTTAGAAATGTACCGCACTGGTCATACATTTGACTTATTTCAAAAAGTATGCTTTTGTACCCATTCAAACTTCACTAAATAAAATCTTCACCTGCAGTACATAAATTCCCAAGGACAACATCCAGGTGAATTGAGCTAACCAAAAATAGCTGAACAGGAGTGCCATTGCGGCACAGGCATCTGAATTACCAAGATTTTCATCACTGGAAAACGCAGACGCGACAAAAAATAACTGAAAAAATAAAATTGAAAAGTTAGTTAGGTTCATTCACAAAAGTGAATGACTATTTCACTGGAAAATTTTAAGTTAAAGGGAAAAAAAATGAGAAATTTTCATCCGCGCATTTTTCATTTACTATTTTAAGGGTTACAATTTAGGTTTGAGTTAGCTGCATTTTCTGGTTTCAGGTTAAATTTAGGTGAGTATTTTGCAGTATTTTTTGAGTTCGGGTTAGGTTTGGGGTTTGTTTTAGAGTAAGGATTTGAGTTTGGGTCAAATTTGGGTCAGAATTAATAACAAAGTGTATAAAATTTTTTTGCGAAATAGTCTCTTTCTTCACAAAAACCTCGCAAAAATACATCCGAAAGTACAAACCAGTTTAAACATTTTGATTGTGACAAAATATAAATTTTAAAATTTTTCAGCTGTCGAGTGGATTAAGCATCTACAACTGAAACGGCAGACCAGGGTTAGACTCCCGTTTGTATCAAACCAAAGACTATAAAAATTGCTTTACAGCTTTCCTCCTTGATATTCCGCAAATAAAATGAACAATGTAAAGCCTCGACAGCGTGTGGTAGCAGGTGGGAAGGTAGCAGATTGCCTCGAAGACTGAAAGGGCCCTTCGCTGTTTCCTAGTCAAAAAACTTGGGTGAATAAATATGTGAATACAATTACCTGTTCTGGCACAATTTGGCCCATGTCGTACAGTCGATTGATTACGTAACAAGTTTACGGATTATGCATTTCATACACCGAAAACTTAATGATTGGTACCATACCTGAACCCGAAAGAATAAAAACGCGAAATAAAAAATGCCATTTCAATCGAATAAGCTCGGCAATAGCTGAAGGAAGTGAACAAAACGACTATTTAGGTATCTCTTTTACACAGATGACCCCAAAACTTTGGTTGCAATAGCTAATATTGTAGCTCTTTCCTCTTACAATGCGTTATTGAGCACTTTTTGAAACGCTGATATTAACCACAGGCTTTTTTAAATTAAGATATCTTTTTAACTTAAGAAATGATAGATATCTTTACCCTATTTTCCAATGCTATTTTTAACTTAAGTTAAAAATTTTTCCATTCTCCAAAAAAGTAATATAGTAACTACGTAATTTCTTATAGCTTTAAATAATGTACCTGCGTGGCGGCGCATGCGAAAAAATAGTGCATCAATAACTTGGTGGCGAATCGGAACCTCCGAGCACAAAAGAAGTGGCACATTGGAACAAGAAAACAACTTATCATAGCGATGAAGCTTGCGACGTAGGTGGCCTGCAAAATCACTACATAGAAAAGCATAAAGAACCGTTCGGTCTTCTCTTAGTGATGTTGGAGCCTTTGAATTTGTTGAAAAAAACTTAGCTACAAATCATGAAGCATAAAAGCCTCCTTGCCAAAAATGACCAAAATCGCAAAAAAAAAATCCTTTAAACCTCCGCCGCTGGGCAAATTATTATAGTTGGCCGAGTTTGAGAAAAAGGTGCTGGTAATAGTATTGGATTAGTTGTGCTGAGGGCTGCTGATGAGAGCTAAAAGCTCGAAACAGCATTGTCCAGCTTTGAGCATTTTACTAACTTTTACTTCAAATTACTTTGTTTGCCTAAAACAAACACGCATTTACCCTAATTCAAAATATTTTCATGGGTGTTGTAGTGCATGCATGTACTCGTATTTATCTTCCTGTCACCGGACAGCGTCCGCTTGCGGGTTGGATGATCCGCACACTTTTTATTGCGATAACTACAGTACTTCGTGCTTGGAGGCATCTGCACCTGCTCAGGAGTTTCCAGTGATCAAATGTTTCCGCGGATTTTGTCAAATTCTAGCCAACTGATTTTGCTGCTAGTACGAAGCCTCGAAGCAAAGTAATCATTTAAAATCGTCTCATCCAAGGACGCAACAACGTGACCACTGACCAGGGTGCAAATTGAACCCAGATCATTTAATCAAGGCCGTCGTAAAAACGATGCCTTTGTTCTATTGGCCACGCTGCCGACTAAGTTTGCTAACATGCAAAGCAAAAGTTTTAAGATTAAGACCAAACTTGCAATATCGCAATAGCTGTAGAGCAACAAACAAAAGATGAAGATTATTAGGTGTAATAGTACAAACAATTCTTAAAAATCTTACTGCATTGTAGCTGGCCAAATTATCGGTAGGACCTGTTGCCGCATACACAGACATATGGTTACATTCGCATTCAATATAATTGGAACTATCATCTACCACTGAGCATAATTCTTGAGTACTGGATGACCAACCGGACAAAGCCTGAAAATTGAAACGAAAATATTACGCAGTTGGGTAACATTTGAACTCGTCACAACCAGTTATACCAGCAATGCACTTTGTAGATCAATAAGGCGGCTTTCACCGATCGTGCGTATTTGAGAGCGGAAATACGCGTGATATTTTTTACAATATGAATGCAAAAAAAGAAAAAAGGCAAAATGCATGCAGTTAAATGCAAATGAGCAAGATCGGTAAAAGCCGCTTAAAAATCCAATTTTAAGTTTCAATAGCAATCCCTTTAGCCTCGATTCAGCACTTTTTTTAAATGACCAACTTTATTGTAGCCTATTCTTGGTAAAAGCTTAAAGTTTCATAGAATTTATAGCATCAACTTAAAACTATTACATTTATATAAACACGAACTTACATGATTCCATATCACGCATTCAGCACCTTTCGGAGAAACTCTTGCGTCGCTGGTGTACACTCGGTAGCGCACCGGAGTTGATAAAGTACCGGTTAATTTTCCATCAACGCCAACCGAGAATACTTTTTGAGACATTGGATTCTGAAACATATTTCAAACGTTGGAAAACACACCAGCAGCAATTATAACTCCTTAAAATATCACACAAAATATGAGGTTTGATTTTTCAAATTTTGCAGGCATATTAACATTGCTTGGTAAATATTGCTTGCCTGATCAAATCAAATTTTCAATGATACTCGCTGTATTACGCTGAAGTGTGCAACGAGTATAAGAGGCCCATCTCCGCTTCATTGCGCCCGGGCAACACAGCTCCTATTATAGCAATGTTGAAAAAGAATTGCTGCAGCGGTGGTAAACCGTTGGCAATGCTGTGTTTAATTTAACCAGCCCGAGATTGGAACCTCAGACCTCCCGCTCCCGAGATGAACTCGTTACGTCTCGACCAACTGAACGGTATATTCCTTACCTCTCTTACTGAAAATCAAAACGAAAAACTTTTACTTGTGCTTGAATGCAAGATAGGCTGATGTCTTGTTCATTTTAAGCCATAAGTGCGACACAATGTCGTATTCATGATAAGAGGCACAGGACTGGAAGTGTACAGGCAGTGCAGATCTTATTCACACTGTAGGCATTTTTACCATTTTACCGGAGTCGATTTGTTTATAATCTCAAAACCAAACCAAAAAAACAATCAAACAAACTCTTTTGAGAAAGTTTAACCGATTTTATTTGATTGAAGGCAGTAAGAGGATAGTATTATTTCGTTGCCATAGGGAATTGCAATCTATATGTGCAAATTCTGCATTTTCAAACTTTTACAAAGTTCTCTATACAGTATACATACATGCTTAAATAATTTATTTTAATTTTAGGCAAACTCTAGTGCTGCAAAGTGGCCAATAAATCAGTCACCAAACTTTTTCCAATTTAACTGGGTTAACAAAAGTTATACACATCTTCTAACAAAGATATTTTTACTTTTACTCTTTCAATGTCAAACCACGTAGAACTGGTGAGTTCTATAAAATACACTTGGAAACACTGGGGATTGGAAGAACCCGCTCCGTAAGTTGAAACATCAAGCAAATCGGTCGGAATCTATCAAAAAAAGTCATGGCTCAAATCACATATTTAGTGACATGTTATCGCTATCAACAAAATACTGTACTACTAAAAGAGAAAAAAGAAAACAAATTTGTAAATATTTCATACTAAACTACTATATTAGATTATTAAATTCAGTAATTTCAATAATTCATTCTGAATGAACTTTAAAGTTAGTACTGAAATCGATTATTTACCAAGATTTTTGTTATAAAAATACAAACATACAGAATAGGCTTTATTATCGCCACAAAATTCAAAAATTTACCTTAAAATTATCTCTATTTTTTCCTCTAAAATTATATCCATTAATCAATTCAGGATACCATCGCGAACTCTAAAAATATGAAATAAAGGAGTTAAATACTACCATAGCTTCAGAGCATGTCAGTTCCAAATCTATTCTATTAAATTCTGTTTGTATAAGGCACCCGTAATGATGATCCTGATTACGGACAAAACATCGGTAAGGTTTTAAAGTTTTTAGTTTTTATATGTGACGTGCACTGTGTTATGAAAAATGCCAAATTGATAAATAAACTATTAAAATGCTTCCACGAACTGCACGTTATAACAATGAATAACGTTGAACGATTTTGACCCATCAGCGAATCGAACCCAGCCTACTGATTTTATACCAGACGCTCTAGCCGCAGACTACGTAAAAAACTGGAAAGAATGGGGAGGAGCAGCTGTTTAATGCAATAAAAATATTGAAAAAATTTAGTTGGTCGAGCGGTAACGCGTTCGTCTCTGGAGTGGGAGGTCTGAGGTTCAAATCTCGGACCGGTCAAATCGGACGTGGTGTTTCCAACAGTTCGCCATCGTTGCGAAATTTCTTCAAAAGAAGCTGTGTTGCCCGGGCGCAATGACGCGGAGATGGGCCCCGCAAACTCGTTACACGCTGTGGCGTATTACAGCGAGTATAATAAAAGATTTGATTTAATTTGAAAAAATTTCAATTTTTTTTCATCATCAAACTAGTATTAACATATGTGTCACTTAAAAGATTTACTGTACCATACAAAAAAATGTACCTGAACCATTGCATGTTTGCATGACGTCAAAGAAGAGGTAACTTCGCCATTGGTGACACAATCAGTATCTGTCATCATACAGAGAGCCAATTGATCAAAGGATTGAATGAATTTGGAATATCCTCGAACGGAGTCGGTCCGGGATGGATCTAAGAGCTTAAAAAAAATAAAAATAATAGCGAAATTTGATTAATACTGTTGGTGTGAGATAGCGAGTAAAGCCAATTGACCAAAAACGGTAAAATGATGTGAAATAAGTAAATTAAAAACAAACAAAAAACAGAACATGTTTGTAATTTCTGTTTCGGCTTACGATTCGTCTGCTTAATTTATGTTCTTAGAAGATAGGCTTACAGTATCATTTGGTCTTTAAGATTTTTGATATTCTTTAAGCATTCTGAATACGTTGAACTGAAAAGCTAATAGAAAGATTTTTGCTTTTTTGCGTAGACAAAAACATCCCGTATAAGCTACAGTGTACTAGAGTACTTAGTTTTTCCTGTTTCAATTTTTTTTACATGCACATTGCATGCAGTATTAATCAATTTTGTTTTTAAGCAAATTTTAGTCACAAAAACTGCACTTTCTGAGTCACTATTACTTTACAAGAAAATTAGCTTGCGTTATTATTGGTTCAAGAAGCTGAGTGACATTAATTACCTTGCAAAACAGTTCATAAATTTCGTTGAGAGTATGTTGTGCCAGTATGCTTTGCCTTCCAAAGCTCAGCACTCTGTTTAAACTTTCATGAAATATCTTGATTTGGTCTTCTCCAATATCCCCATCAGCTATTTCATGAAGCTCCACAAGAACTTTCTGCAGGACTACTTCACTTAGTTCCTATTCAAATATCACTAAGTCAAAGGTCTTCATGTCAACTAGAGTAAAAAAACTGTAGCTTTGTAAAACAAATCGAATTTAGCAAACAAAAAAAAGAAAACTTATCAACTCAAATGAAAAACGAATTTTTTCTTCACAAAATAGTTCTTGCTCCACAAAAATAAACTGAAACTAATTTAGAATTTTAAAAGATATAAATAAAAAAAGTTGCCATTTACAATTGAAGTCTGAGAGAAGTTAAGTGAAAGAAATTTTTTTGGAAAAATAACCCTCAAATTTCTGGACAAAATTATGGCTCAAAACAAAGTACAATATTATGGAAATGTATCTAATCAAATCGTTCATTATACTTGCTATATTACGCCGAAGCGTGTGACCAGTTTGCGGGGCCCATCTTCGCGTCATTGCGCCTGCGGGCAACACAACTCCTTTTAAGAAAATGTCAATGTTGCAACGGTGGCGAGCCGTTGAGTCTGATTTGACCGCCGCGAGATTTGAACCACAGACCTTCCGCTCCAGAGACGAACGCGTTACCGCTCGATAAACTAGTCAGAAAAAAATTAGTTTATGCATATATTTAATGGCGGTTTTATTATAGCAAGTTAGTACTGAGCTGAATAAAAAAGCGGTTTTTGAACAACTGAAGAATTTTTAAATCCCTTTACCTGCTGTAGTGCTTCATAAACTTTCCAAACTCGTTTCACTTTATTGTCGGCAAAAATGGTGACATTTGCGACGTTGTATTGCTTGCTAATCGCGCTAACTCCGCTGGGACTATCAAGAATAACATGAAACATTTGAGGCAAAGGATTGCCAGATCGGCCATCTGGGTAGAGAGTAATGCTTGTAAATACTTCTTGCTGAAAAAGAAATCAATTGTTTTAATGCGTGATTTGTTCATAGCCAATTAGGGCTTGTAAGTTTGAGGAAGCAGCAAGCTTTATGCTTGACTTAGTGCATACTCGCTCCGGAAGTCATAAAACAATTTGCAAAATGCTAAGACAGTAAGCTTAAAAATTATACAAATATTACCTGCCCCTTTTGAAAAATTATTTCTTTTTCTTGGCTCTCAAAATCGACATCAGAAACAGCAGGATAAAATGCTAGGCCGGTTAACGAAGCCACGTGATCTAATTCCTTGGTTCTTAACCGGAATCGGGACGTCACCAAATTACCGCCAATCCTTTCAATGGTTAGACCGACTGTTTTCATGTCTTTGGTAACAATAGGTAATCTAAAAAAATGATTAAAAGGCTATTTGCATGACTGATGGAGATAAAAAAACAAAACTGCCACTCTGTTATTTTGATGCTGTGATGCTGAGTTTAAACTGAAAGTAAAATCGTGAGCGTACGAGCTTGTATCCTTATAGGTCACTTTAAGCAATGATTTGCTACGTCCGGTATGCAGCTTACAAAAAGCAGTTGGTTGAATTATAACCTAAAGACACGCGCGTACGCTCACGATCTTACGCCCAGTGTACTATGTACATTGGCCTACAGGCTTTTGAGCATGAGAAGCTAGGGCAAGTATTGACCGATTAGGATTGTAAAATAATATAACACGACAAGAGTATCGTTAGCTGAAAATCTTAAACATAATTAAAGCAAACAAGACAAAATTATTCATTTTATAGTTCAACAACAACAAAAATAAAGTTAAATAGACAGCTGAATTAAAATGCCAACAAAAAGGTTACAACAGACCTTGAGGTCATCGAATAAGTTACGCAACACCACAACCGTCGAAATTTAATTTTTGTTTAATAAATTTTTCTTTCACAAAATTATATTGTAATATTTACATTTCTTAATTCATTACGGCAAACGTGAATGAGTCTTCAACAAACCTGGAAGAAGCTTGAAATTGAAACAATCCCCATGGGTAGTCGCTGTCTGTGATTGTGACGTTAACAAACCTATGAGAAGGGTCTATCTCGGCACCTTCACCAACTTCATAAATCTCCAGGATAAACATGCGAGCAAATTCCGCTTCCTGAAAAAACAAAGAACATTAAATTAAAATGTCGCAAAATTTCTTCCAGATTTCTAGCGTAACTCAATATTTGGTCATTCTAAGACGTAAACACACTGAAATTCTGTAAAAACAAGTCTTGACTGTAATCAACATCGCTAGAGAAAAAAGAAAAAAAAGCTAGTTTTCTTTAGTCATTGTAACGAGTCAAAAAAATTATTTTTACTGCTAAAAAGTACAAGTAAAACTTAAAAAACTGAAACTTATTTGTCGATTATTTAATTTCCCAGCAAAATTTCAAATCAACGTTGTTACCACGTACCTCATCGTCCTTCACATACAGCTCTATCTCACAAGTTAATTGATGCTCAAGGCAAACCAACGAGCCACTGGTTTCAACAAGCTGTTCGTCCAATGACGTGTCTTGGCCGTGATCTGAAGCCTGCCATTTTATCGTAACATTTCCAAACGCATGACTCCGTCGTACAGTGATGGGCGATGGATAGAAAGAGTTTTCACTGATAGAATAAGCTAAAACAAAAAGTGCAGTGGTCAATCTGACTCAACTCGGTTACGTTTACTACTACAGGGAGTCCTCGACTTACGACGTTGATCCGTTCTTGAGACGCGTTGTAACCCGAATTTCAGTGTAAGTCGGAACATTATACATAAATTACTCTATGCATATCATACACATACTGAAGCTTAGTGATTATTCGATCATAATCGTAATAGTTCGCAATTGTTCACGTCATTTACGATGCAAATCACGCAAGCCAATGAGCCCAAAGCACTGTATTTCTTGATCACAATGATCCAGTTTAAGGGCTTCGATATTACAGTACTGTATTATCATCTTTTTTTTATGGAGTGCGTTCGTAACCTCGAAACAGCATAAGTCGGGACCGTCGTAACCCGAGGACTTACTGTACACTGTAAGCGCTCAACTAAAAACGCACAGCTGAAAGATCGCCCAGAACTAATTGCTCAACGAAAGAAAGTCGCTATGCACGAAAGGTAATGAAGCAAATAAACTAATTAAAGAGGTACTACAAAACGTTAGTATAATTTATAGTACGTTTTGTAGTACCCTTTAATTAGTAACGGTTTAATAAGTTTGCAGTAACATTTTGTAGTACCCCTTTAATAACCATAATTTAGAGTAACGTTTTGTAGTACCCCTTTAATTAGTTTATCTGCTTCATTACTTTTCGTGCAAAGTGACTTTCTTTCGCAGTGCAATTAGTTCTGTGCGCTCTTTCGGATATGAGTTTTTAATTGAGCACTTACAGTAGAGAGATAGACCTACCCGAGTTGACTACGGTACTTTAACGAATTAATCATATAGTGTTGTTTAGTTTACCTCCATTTACCTGTGTTTTTGTTTGTTTAGATGTAGGTGCATTTTAAGTTTGATAAAGCTTTCGAATTACAATAGTATCTATAGTTAGTATAGTTTACGACATCTGTCTCCAGCAAATTTTATTATTGGTAACTTTCAATGTTTTTTCTGGAAATAATATCAAAACAATTAAAAAGGTTAATTTTACCCGAGTTGACTACGATACTTTAACGAATTAATCATATAGTGTTGTTGAGTTTGTCTCTATTTACCTGTGTTTCTATTTATTTAGATGGAGGTGTATTTTTAGTTCATTAAAGCTTCGAACTAGCATTTATAGTTCGTATAATTTACGACATGCTTTAATCATTTTTTGAAAAGAGACAAAGTTTCAATTTCACGCATAGAGAAAGAAACACAAACACTAAAAGAATAATTACCTGGTTCTACAAAACCAACTATGCCATTCGGGTTATCATTTGCTTCAATCGTTATCTTGGCTACTCCAGCCTCTTGATCTATTCTAGCGCCACCAAACGGCGAGTGCAAATAAACGAAAAAATATTCACCAGGCTCGCTGACGTCATCATTCAATATAACGACAGGAATAGAAACTGAATTTGTTCCTTCCTAAAAAATAATTAACAGAATTGATACATTTTCAATGCTTTTTAATACAATATTCGAGTCTGTTATACTAGGTATACTGCATTAGCAAACAATGAGTAAGCTGATTTCAAATACACAAAATCCAAGTTTTGGGATAGCATATAATAGTTGCTTATAGCAAGTTTTTCGTGAACATAGGTTTGATTTAATACTCGCAAATTTAAAGAGTCTATAGCAGTTAATGATAACTCATTTATCATTCTCATACGTAGTTTGCGAACAATCGAGAAAACTAATACTTGACCTACTCTTTGAGCACAAACTATTCTTACCGGAAAAGAAACGTTAGTGCTTCTAATTTCGTAATCAACGTCGCCTATTCCCATCTTTGTTTCGTCTTTGCCCCCAACTTCCGCTTCCCATTTATTTATCAAGTCCATTTCGCCTATTATATCTCCGCCTACGCGATTCCTGCCACTAGCAGTTGATGCGACCACTGAAGCGTAACCTACTGAACCAACTGCAAAAAATTGCTTTAAATTAGAACGCGGAGTGTTTGTCTCCGAAAAATTGGCCAAAAATAAACAAAGACAGAAATTCTACATCAGCACTATGGAAAATGATGTAATCTGTTATTCTATTGAAAAGTGATGATTCTGCATGAAAAGATGCTCTCGTGCATCATACATGTTATTTCATTAGCTTGTTTTATGGGGAGCATTGTTTTTTATGTTTTTGTTGTAATAATAATAATAATTATAATAATCTGAAAAAAAACAAGACAAAAATAATTGAACCACCCAATAATTTTGTCATTTATTTTTGACTTCTTTTCAAGAATTTTTTTTCTTTCAAAATGGCATTATTGAAGGGCCTGTTATCTTGAGAAATTGAAAAAAAAACAAAATAGTAACGATAATTAGAGCAAGGTCTAGGAGCATCAAAACTAAAGAGCGCAAAAATTACAATAAGAGGAGTAAAATTATATCCAACATTTGCTAATTCTATCGAATTTTGCAAAATAGTCCAACGCAGTTTTTGAAATATGGCGTGGAGTGGAAACATTTAGTTGCATAAACTCGATAGATCCAAAAATTCTTCTGCCAAAAACATGAAATACTTTATCAAATGCATTTTATGATTTTTTAGTTAGGGTAAATGAAAAAAATTTCTACTTTGCCATTTTTACCTGTACGTTTAATGGTGACCATTACAAACCGTACGTCGGACCCATCATCGCTATTTTCCTTTGTTCTGATGATAACGTCACGAAAGGAAAAATAACCATGAGCGTCGGGAGATTCCAGTATAGTCACGTGGCTAATGTGCTGTCCAATCAAAATCCTAGGTGACTTATCTGCAAAAACATATATCTGCCAACTAAGTTTCGACATAAATTTGCAAAAATTTCTGATAGTCTTTGTGCCCTTCAATGTAAACGTTTAGCTACGGTAGCACAACTATATATACAACAATGCAATGCACCTTACAGGGATCAGCCATCTTCACGCTAATATCATTTTATTCGACGAAACAGATGCAAACTGTAAAGAGCTGTTTGATCGAGCATCTCCAACCAACATTGTCACCAATCAGACAATTTTTAAACATTTGCAAGCAACTTTTATCTCGTAAGGGTAAATCGTTTCTAAAATATTACAGTAAAAGGAAAAATAATAAGAAACCGACCCATTATCATTTTTGAATTTTTTTTTTTAAAACAAACAACACTTTACAAAATGGCAGTGCCACACGGCCTGTCAATCTTTAGAAATCGTTCATCGTTAACTTCAATTAATATCGGTGTCACGTGCCTATATTAACCATGAGTTTGAGTAGATGTTAATAAAGCAGCAACAGATATTTGAAGCTTACATCAATGCAGTGACAAACATAATAAAACGTTCAATAAAATTAATACAGTAAGCTAAATAAAACAATTCCAAAATGTAGTTGACTCCAATTCACACCTTCATATATGTTTTCAGGTTGTGCTGCTGTCGTTAGTTCAACGTTAAATCGTCTTTTACGATTCGATTCTGATATCGGCAAAGAAATGCTAATATTCGCTGTTTTCTGCCCGTCTTTGAAGTTAATTTTTGTAAAATCCGGCGGGAAATAGTCAATTTCAGCGACAGATGATACTGGAACAATATTGAACGAAACGTCTACAGCATGTTGGGAGCCGTACTTTCTCTCAACGGTGAGATTTACCTGAAAACCAAGGTTAATACTCAAAAAAGATAATTACGCCACTTTCAATCAAACACTACGCTAATAATTTCAATTACAGTATCGTTGAATTGATGCTCACAAGTTTTGTTGAAATCAAAAATGTTCTCCAAAACAGTTGAGCGTATAATGAATGATAAACAACTGCCTAATTAAAACAAAAAAGGCATAAGTTTGTGGGCCTATTTGAAGTCGAAAATCTATTTATGTCCGAAAAAACTAATCTACTCAAAATGCATCCTACTATACAGCGGCAGGAAATTACTAGGTTTTTAATGGACCACATCTTGTCTATCGTTTGCCGTTTTCGACTTAAACTGCAAAACTTTAGCCTGAAGGATAAAAACTAAACTTCAGGTGACTAAACAAACATCTTCGGCTCGTAAACGTCCCATGGACTTTAATACTGTCTCATTTTTTGTCCTCCGTTTTCATGATGATGAAAGAATTACTCAAACAAAGAAGAAAAATGGTCACGCATAAATGTCAAAACGTCCCGCGTATAAACGTATCCCGTCAAGGTAGGTTTAACACTTGAAATTTTTAAAAATATTGCATCAACGTACTTGTCTGATTTTTTGCATTACAGCAACATTGCGTGAAGAGCTTGTAAAGTGGATTGCACCACAAGGATCGATTTCAACTAACTCATGTCCGGTTAAAATCTTGGCGCCTCCTCCAACAGGGCTGTTAACACGAGACAGATGCAAGGCAAATACTGACCTTGGATCAGAATGAGGAAAAACCTAAAATTTATCATGCAGTTCTGCACATTTGTAAACAATATACAAACAAAATTCAGCCCTAATTAAAAACTGATAAAATACGAGACAGTGTAAATAACTGGAAATTGTAATTCCATCTTTATTCACCGAGCTGTCTTAGCCAGGAGACTCTCGGTCTTTGAATCAAGCTGCAACCTGCCAACCAGTTTACCAAAACCGGTGGGAACTTCATGCTAGAATCTTCTTGGCTAACATTCAGTGAATTAGAATTTTAAAAACAAAATATTGCAAAAATCATGTAGCATATCGAAACAAAAATTGAATTTTTACCAGCATTTTAAAAATTGATTTGGTTTAACGTAATTTTCGGTTTATCAACATGTTTATTTTTTATAGGCTATCTGTGCTGTTATGCTGGGAAAACAAATTACTCGCACACCAAGAAATGGCGTTTTTGTAAAATCTTAATCCGCACAAACATTGACGAATAGCACAGATTATTATCTGAGGCGGTTTTACAAAGCAAGTTGCTTGTTTTTTCAGAAAAATTTTCTTATACCTAATAACTTAGAGAAATCAATAAAAGTCTCTAAATAAATTTACGTAGAAAAAGCAAACATAATGCAGCTTTGAAAATTGTTTGTAATTGACATTACCTCAACCCTAAAATTGCTTTCTTTCTCGCCCGACTCCATATTGATGACGTCAGATGATGGCAGAATAGTACCGAGGGTGATTCCACTAGGGGCCAGTTGAGAAGGGTATCCTATTGTCCATTGAGAGGAGATGTCGCCAAAAAGACCATGACGTATCAAAGACAAATTGCAAATGTTGTTGTAAGCTTAACGGCAAAAACATTTAGATACAGCCGTACTATGCAACGTTCCGTGAGAGTTACGGCATCGTAAGTTTGTATTATCGGGCTTACGACATCGCAATCCTTGCAATGTGTTGCATAATAATTGCCTTTGGATAATATTTTAAAATGGTAAAATTATGTGCTTGTAATTCTGCATATGCTGGTTGCTAATTAATACATTTTTTACAGCGTTGAAACATAATCAAGCACATATACATACAAATTGCAAACACTCTGTAAAAATCCTTTTTTCAAAACAAATTATAAAATTACGACATAAAATTATTATCCTTTGTTTGAAAATAAAGCTAGGAGCTCGTTCATCGGGATTAAACATTTTATTCAAAGCAGCGCTCTCCATCGAAGAACATCGGAAAACGCTGCTTTGAATAAAATTATTATCCTTATTAAAAAAAGTAAAACAATTTGCGGGAAGACATATTATTTAATTCAGCAACCGAAAAAAAAATTAAGTTATTCAAAAATTTAATTATAAATCACTGTTAATAATAAAAATTAATTCTTAAGGAATACCAAACTTTTTTTACCCTATCTTTTTTAGACATGCAAAGGAATACTGATAAAAGCATAATTTTTAAAATTTTTTGAGAAGCGCTTGAAAATCGCAAACCCTCCCAAAATCGTATAAAAAAATTGTTTTGGTTTCTCCCGATTTGGAATTTAAAAAATCTGCAGTAAATTTCCAACTGAAGAAAATATTTTAACTTACTGTCTTGTACTTGAGCTACCCTGGAATCAAACCCAATCTCAGCGTTGCCAGCTTCATCAGAAACTAGAACTTTAGCGCTGGAATACTCTGCTGATATTGTTGGTTCAATGTACATTTTTTCTCCAAGAAATTGCACATTGGTTAACTAAAAGTAATGAACATGTAAAGAAAATAGTGTTAAGTAATACATTAGTAGGTCAAAGTTCAGACACCAAAGTATAAAAAATTTTAACTTGAAAAATTGTAAAAAAAAAGGTGCCAAATATCTCAATTGGCTATAAGTGTTAGAGGTTTGGCAATTGAACCTGATGCTATTGTAAAATTCGTTCTATCTATGTACATCTATCCTGTGCGTTATTTATTATTCACATTGTACTCCAATCATCTACAGATAAACGATAGGATACTACAAATTTTTTTAAATTATCAATTGTCAGAATCTAGAACTATGAGATGTGGTTTTGGTGTTAACAACCAGCACATTGTACAATAGTGTAGAATTTTGGAAGTAATCAAAAAATTTTAGCACCTTCAATGTCATCCACATACTTACCTGCACGGTAAAGCTATCCCCAACAGCAAGGAAAGCAGAATCTGGTATGACAATATCCTCAGATAACCATGTTACGCTATCGGAAAACAAGAGAGAACCAGTATTGGTTGTGACGTAAGAAGTGCCTTCAGTTGGCTAAAAATATATCAATACAAGTAAGCTATTGTTCATAGTTTCACGTCCAGTTTCTTTAGTGCAAAGCCGCTAATACACATTGAGCCAGCAAATCGGCTTTGGAGAGCCTGTACCATTTATCATGAAAGTTATTTGCTCTAACTTTACCAAAAACAAAAGCCATTTACATTGGTTTGAAAAGCATATAAAACAAAGATTTTTACTGAAAGTTAGCATATTTTTGATTTTAATTGATAAATGATTAGGCATTACCAATGCATATGTAAACATAATTTTAAATCTGAAAAGAAGAGTGGATTCTCAACATGTAGGCACAAATAAACACAAGAACACACAGACAAGTCAAAATAACATTTGATTGTGATGTGTTTGTTCATTTGTGATTTGATTTCGATGACTTTTACTTACTTCATCAAACCTGAACGAAAATTCCACTGTGACCGTACCAAATGTGCCTTGAACGCGTGTAACATTGACCCGAAGTAACCTTGTCATCCGACTTGTGACAACAATGCGTTGATTTTGAGGTTCAAGGGCAAATATTCCATGTGGATCATCATTAGCTCTAAAATTTAGTCGATCAAATAACACGTGAATGATATGTTGCACTTACTTTCTGTATTGACCCCATCTAAAACCTAATCGTGTTAGCAACAGTACACCAATAGGTGAAGAACAAAAGAGTAAAAACAATCGGTGTCAAGTCAGACAGGTTTTATTAGCAATCCTTCCCCTTACTCTCTCATCACTAATTTGATCTTGGCAGCTAAACAATCGCATCTGGTTACATATAATAGGGGAGAAATTAGATTAGTGATAGGAGAGTAGTTGTGGAACAAAAAAAACATTGCTCAGGTCAACTTACCTTGTTGGAAAACAAAGACACGTATTAAAGGCCTAGCTTGTAAGTGCAAATCCAATCAATTATAGCCACTTGTCTTTATGGTTTTGCTCATCCGTTATTCTTTTTTCTATACAAAACTTACCGAATTATTAGTGTCGCCAAAGAATGATTTCTATCTATTTCAGCTCCTCCATCTACTGAAGTCAAACTTAGTAGAAAAACTTCATCCAACTCCGCAACAGTATCCGCTTTAACGGATACTATAACATCAGCATCGATTTGGGAATCCCGCATTTGGATAAACCCTAAAAAGTATCACAAATAACTTCATACCTAAACAAAAAAATTATAGTTATTTTACATACCGGTATCCGGTATTCATTAATATGTATGAAACCAGATTTTCGAGTATATCTAACAGCGCCAAAACTAAGCATTTTCTTTTCAGTCATGTTTCCAATCTTTCGTAAAGTTAGGCCACTCCGGCTGCAACGGGTAGACTGCTTTGATTCCAACATTGTTAAGTGTCTTTTCCAAAGATAGAGAGACGTACGTGGATCGCGTGGTTGAGTGGATAGAGCGTCTGCTACTGAAGCGGTAGACTCGAGTTCGATTCCCGGTCCGGTCAAATCAAAGACTATAAAAATTGGTATTCACAGCTTTCCTGCTAGACGTTCAGCAATTAAAGGGACAGTGTGAAGCCTCCGCCGCGTGAGGGAGACAGGTGATCAGGAGGCAGCTTGATTCGAGGATCGGGGGGGGGGGGGTCCTTTCGCTGTCTCCTGGCCGGGACAACTTGGTGAATAAAACGTAATCACAATCACATCACAATCACGCAGAACCAGTTCGGGAATCGAACTGAGAGCCAGCAACCTCTCGAGTCTCTATCACTAACCCGCCACTCTAGCACCTAAACCATTGCCGTTATTTCGCTCACCATTCACTTTTGTCACGTCATCACCAGCGGCGCCGGAAAGTCGATTTTCAGATGTGACCGACCAGAAAATATTCAACATTCCAATCGAACCAAACATTCTACTAATTGGAAAAGAAATAGGAATTGTGCCAGAATCTGGTTCTTCAACAATCTGAAAAAATAAAAAAAACAATATCAGTGGGACATCCTGCTGTTTGAAATTAACCTGAATAATCTTAATTGTTGCATTTCAATGTAATCTACTAATAGTATATGGGTTTGAAGAATATTTAAAGAACTATCTGGCTGTTACTTTTTGTTCTAGTTGGCTGCGAATGCGATTACGTAATTGAAAAGTTGGTTGGTGGTACAGAACTTGAGAATTGTTTTGATTAAAATGTTCATGTCTTCAAAGTAGCTTTTCGTCTGACACTTGTCAGGAAGAATCGTCGGAATGGAGAGCGTAGGAAAAGAAGCAGCGGAGCGCCTATTTATAGGAAAAAGCCGAACGGTGATTGGCTGTTGTGATTTTCAGCCGATCACGGCCCGACTTTTTCCTACAAATAGCCGCTCCTTTTCCAGCGCTCTTTATTCTGACGATTTTTTTTGACAAGTGTCAGACGAAAAGCTGTGTCGAAGACATGAACATTTTAATTAAAGCGGTTACCTTTTTATTTTTAGTATGCTAATATAGCAAGATACACAGCACGTTAAAACAGAGTAGCAGCAAAACAAATAATTAAGCACGATAAAATTTTGAAGCTGTTTTGTTGATACTACGAAAAACCAACAGCTACTATTTTGGAATGTCTGGCTTCAGCAGCCCCATATAGAAACGTAATATTTCATAACAATCCAGTCCTATCATGTTGTCTGTTAAGCCTTTAGAAAAAAGTGACGAATGCACAATGCAAGAGACTTGCCAGAGCAACAACTATTATAGTTCGACAATTATTGTCTTGCTCAATTTTTACTATGAAAGCCTAAAAAAATTACATTTCTAAGATTTAGCATCTTACTCGAGGAGTATTTGACAAAGTGCTTTCACTCGATCTTCCGAACCGTACGACTCCGTTTGGGTGGCCCTAAAAAGATTTCAAATACAGTATAGTATACTGCATGCCAGCATCGTGCAACAAATTGTGGTGTACGTAGTTTCTACAGTATTTTTGATTCGTTGTTATATAGTAAGATATACAAGGAAACTCTGTCAGTTTTCTTTGAAAAAAGTATTCGAGACATAGGACAGAATGCTCAAATAGTCCAAAGAAATTGAGGTTTGTATGAATCAACGCAATTCCTGCTCTTAAAATGGCGATAATTATGTTACGCTTCTGGTTGCCAAGTGCAGTACCAAACAGCGGTTTTTGGATAAATCTAGAGCGCAAAACAACATTTTCGCAAAGCACGGCAATAACTTGAATTGGTATTAATAGCTAATTTTACCCAAAAGTTACTGAATATTGTAAAAAAAGTAGCCAAGACTAAGACAAGCCTTCAAAGTACAAAATAAAATGGTACTGCAGAATCTATACGGAGTGTTACGTCCACACCAGAACAACCCCTATTGCAGGCAAGATTGCTGTGCTGAGTTTCAAACATAAAACCAAATTCCAAGCTTTTAATTGAGTTAAATTAAAGCAAACTTTATCAATAAGCAACGCACAACTGAAATTGAATGTGATTAGAAATTCAAAATAATATCGTCAAATATCAAATGCAATTTTTGTACTTTCAGGCCCATAAGCCACTATAGAACGATAGCCTCGGAAGAAGCCTCAGAACGGCGATTCCTTAAAACTGATACCTTTTTAAGCACAGTAATTGTGATGTTTCCTTTGTCTTGACTTATCTCAGCTGGGTCAGCATCTTCGAGAAGAATCGCGAAGTGCTCTTCTACTTCTTGATCCCCGGATGCAGGAAGGATTCGGACAAATAACTCTCTCCTGTCTCCTTGGCCATCACCAAACAAAAACACCCCAGTTGTCGGTGATGTAATGTCACTCGCCAATGAAGAATCTCTAAAAGTGTGTTGAAGGTTGAAGCAATAGCTATAAAACCTCTTCAAAATAGACGTTCACTTTATGACCATCTGCTGTGTTGAGTTCGCAATTATTCACTTTCATTTTAGGGGTTTTTTAGTTAAAATTTCTGCATTACACAGAGTTCAAGCTGCTGTTTTAACCTAAATCTTAATATGCTCTAAGATTAGGTTAAATTATGAGCCTTTATTTGCATCTGCCGAGCATTGCTGTGTTTGCTGTAGTGCAAAGTAGGAGGTAATCAACCAACAATAAACTTATTACAGCTTTTTTTCAGTACAGCAAAATGCTATGCTGTAACATGTTATAAGTTACGCATTCATATTGAAGCTACTGTATGATTATAAGGTTCGGTTGTCCGAAACGTGAATAACTTCATATACTTGACTATACAAAAGTATTGACAAAATTACGTACATGTCAGAATAAAATAAAAAACACCACAAGCGTTTTGTTAGAAATATTATTATCTGATTAAATTTTGCATAAAAATATTGAGGGAGTTTTTCTGCGCAAAGAAAAGAATTCGGCAAAACAGTCTTTAAAACAATTTTTTTCATCAATAAAGTGTGCCTTGCAAAATTAAGCTAATTCTTATACCTTGTGGTAGGGGCAATAAAAGGAGAAATTCTCGAAATTTTCCAATCTACGGACACGGGCAATTGGTTTCCTCCATATCGCTCTAAATTGAAGCGTAACACTTTTTCTTCAGTGGGGTTCTCCATTGTCACGTGGCTTTCCTCCACAAATCGCAACACTCCATTAGGGTACTCGCTTTTCAAAATAATCACCTGAAAACACAATTTATTTCATTATTTAGTGCAGTTGTAGCAACAGTCGTATTCTACTGTATATTCTACAAAAAATATTCAGCAAAATTGTTGCAATATCAGCAGTAGTCGTAAAAGGGATTAACAAACTAAAGAGTGCAGTAAAATAGCAAGAAATGATCGCAAATGATTTCTAAAAGAAGTTATTGGTCTTGCTCGGGTTCAAAACAATTGTTTTACATTTTATTTTTACGGTCAGTTTGGTTGCAATTTGTAATTTAACGCAACAAAGAAAAGCTACTCTAACAACTCATGACAAACATTAACAATATTTTGATAGTGCAGTTAAGCCACGTTTTAGCTTTAGAGGGGGTCTTTAAGATACTGTAGATGATGATATTTGATGATGCTTGGCTATTGCCAGCAAATATGAGAGCATGATACAATAAAACATCACAACAAAAATGCTAAGGAAATGTCGTGTTTTCTCATTTACTAACATTTAAAAATTTTCTTTCTCCTATTCTCCCTCCATTGGAAATACTTGTGATAGCAAGGGTAAAAGTTTCTTCGTTTTCAATCAACTGGTCATCTATGATAGTAATGCTCATGTGCGCTGTAGTCTGACCATCTTCAAATTTTACGGTAATACCACTAGAGGGCATTAAAAAGTCAACATTTCGCCGTGCAGTTTGATTGATTGAATTGATGACCACAAAAATATTTCCGTAGTCTCCACTGTGACGCACCTTAAAAAGTTTGTTATGGTAAAATTTAAATAAAATGATCAAGCGTTAATGTCAATAAAAGTCTCAAATTAACAGCTGTATGGCTGCAAATAACTGTGTCTTTGTTTTGCCTTACTATGTCACAACGCCAAAAAAATTTTCAAGTGGATAATTTTTTTCCTTTTCTTATTTGCAGCTAATGACTTGCTTAAAAATTTCTCTTTGCTTTGTGAATACCATGACATGTATCAGTAGAACTACTGTACGTAATAAACCAAGAGCATCCAAAATCAGGCTCGAGGGTCACTGGCGGCCAACGATGAAATTTTATTCGGCCTGCGCCCGATTTTGAGATTTGTTTCCATCCAAAATTTTTGCAAAAATTCAAACGTACGCCTGATAATCCGGTGCGTTTAATTTAGAGATGAGCTAGTGCTTTATGATTAAGCCGATCAATTTTAGATGGCAAACGATGCTATTTATTTAGCGTTTTTACATGTCCATCTTTCAGGCCCGAATTTTGGTACCGGTGCTTATTTAACGCCGGGTCTTTCCTAAAAAGTCCCAAATTGGGAAAGAACCAAGCCAACCACAAAAAATAGGCTAGTATTGTTTTTTGGTGATGAATATTTAAACTCATAAAAATATCAAAAAACGATGTTATTTACAGCTAGTTTATTTACAGCATCTTATAACCAGGTGTGCATTTGCATTCTTTTAATTGTTTTATAACCATACTGCGTACCGTTCTTCTAAAGTCGCAAAAGCAATTCGCTTTTTGAAGTACCGGTATGAGAATACTGTAATTCTTTCAAAGCATGGTACATATCTTTCAATTTTCAAACTTTCAAAGCGTGCTAAAAAACGATAACACGAAATCGTGTTACTAAAAAAAATCAAAACGGTATTGCTGTTATTCAGTAACAGCTACAGGTATTGGCTGTTAACAAAGATTTCGTGATTGCAACTTAAAGAAACGATAAGCAATGACAGAAAAAGTTTATGCAGTTTTTGATTTCTGGCTTCTCAATGGACTTTTATTTGGTAAATTTGTACTTATTTACCATCAAATCAATTTTCATCTTGTCACGTTTTCGTTACAAACGTTCATGATTTGATCTGTCGTAGCATTGTACGTTCTAAAGGTCGCGTTGCGTAGTTATAAACTCACATCACTTGACATTTTCAATATACACTTTATACGAAAATGCTTTTAAGCAGGGGCGCAACTACGAATTCACTAAGAAGGAAGGGCGGTGGTTTCAACATAAATTTAAATTCTTTAGTTCGAAAAAACGTGTCCTGTAACCAACGTGTTAAGTGAACCAATTCATCTCAAGTGAAATACTGGCGGGGGTGTAGAAGCTAAGCCCCAGTCGCAAAACTCTATATGGGGGTGTGGGAGCAAAATTCCCAGTTGTTGAAAAAATTTTCCAAAATCTTCAAAAAAAACAAAAAACTCGATTTTAACTTGATTCTAAATGAAGTTTTTAGTCATTGAAGAAAAATCTAATTAATGCCTTTAACATCCTGACTTAATGGTCAATTCCTGATTGCCTGTTTGGGTTAAATTTTTGGGTTAAATTTTCCAAGTGACTTGGCAAAGAAGAGGGGGTATATTAGCCCCTTTGTCTCCTCCCCTGGTTGCGACACTGCTTTTATAAGGTTCTATTATGCTACGGCGTTAGATAAGACGTGATGAGTTGCATAGCAAAGCAAAAAACTAAAACTCTTAAGCTCAGCTGTAGCATCAAAATCTGCTGCAAGTATTAAAAGATATTTTAACAACAAAGAAAAAATGAGAGTTTGAAGAAAAATCAGAGCAACAGTTTGAAAGGAACCGACAAGAAGAAGATTAGAAATGGAAACACAACTGTACTCACGGCGCTGGTTAATCGGGATTTTCATAATAATTCAAATCATGGTTTCAAGAATGCTTATGAATTCGTTTGGACTTATCAATAACGTTTATAAAGCTTATTTTAACATCTCCTACTATGCAATTGATTGGTTCACCCTGATTCAAATCCCTGGCGTGGTGGCAGCAACAATTATTTTTGCTTATTTCAACAATAAATCTCTAATGGGGTTTCGAAATCTCTTCATTATCATGGAATCATGTGCAATAATAGCTAGTACTTCTTTGATAGTATCATTCGCCTATCCATATTTGTATTGGTTCATATATTTAGGCCAGTTCACGGTAGGATTTAGTTTCCAAGCAGTGGGCGCTATCATCACTACGTTTGCTACAAACTGGTTTCCTGAAAACCAAATTGGACTAGCAATGAGTTCAAGAACAACAGGCATGTCGTTAGGCTGCTTACTGGCATTCTTGGTCCCCAGTCAGATCATCCCCTCGCCTCCAACATCACATGATAGCGAAAACGTGACAGAAGTAGTAAAAATCAATGAAACAATGACAGAAGTATTAAAAATCAATGAAACAATAAAGTGGCAAAAAGAGGTTCATTCAAAGGCCACCCTTTTTTATGGAAGCCTATTAGCTTTGAGCATTTTAGTGCTCATTCTTTCTGTTTTATTCGTAGCAGAATATCCTCCGAAACCTCCAACAGTTGCTCAAGCTTTACTAAGGACTCAATTAGAAGAGAAATCAGAAAAGCAAGAGAACTTTTTTAATTCGTGCAAATCAATTTTGTTCAATAAAGTGATTTTTCATGGGGCTTTTGTATGTGGCTTTACATATACTTCAAATTTTTTTCAAAAGCTTTTCTCCGGACAAATAATTCGCCATGTACTTGAGATTGAAAACTACGTATCACATGTCAATGCTATGTCAGGTTATATGCTAGTACTTTATGAAATAGGCTGTTTCATAGGCGGCATACTCGGCGCTAGACTAATTGATAATTTTAAAAAGCATAAACTTACACTTTGCCTTGCTCTTTCCTCTGGTATAGTCGCCATATTTGGTTTGACTTTGGGTAATTATTTTCACAAAATCGAAGTCATTTTTGTATTTAATACATTGTTAGGCATTTCAATAAGCTCTTGTGATGTTCCCTTATTTGACATGATGATTCAACACACCTACCCTACAAGTCCAATTTTTGTTATGCTGCTTTTCTTTGGCGAATGCAGATTAATTTTAGTTGTGATAGCTCAAATTGGCCGTGTATTTCTGGATTATGTTAATGGTACAGCAGTTCTTTTGCTTATGGGCTGTACGTTGATACTTAGTCTTATTCTTAGTATACTCCTAAAGCCAGATTTTAAAAGACAAGAAGCTACTTTTGCCGAAATAAATGCAAACGAAACCAATCCGCTATTAAAAAACGACAAATAACATTTAGGGGGTTTATAAAGTGATCTCAACACTAACTATCTTGAAAAAATCATTGCGAATATTAACAAAGGAGCAGTGAGATGGTCGATCGGTAATGCGTTCGTTTCTAGAGCGGGAGGTCTGAGGTTCAAATCTTAGGCTGATAGAGTGTTGCCAACGGCTCGCCACCGCTGCAACGTTTCTTCAAAAGGAGCTGTGTTACCCGGGCGTAAACGAGGAGATTGACCCTGCCAACTCGTTACACGTTCTGGCGTAATACAATGAGTACAGTATGATAAATGATTGATGAGGTTTGCAACATTAGCAATAACGCTGTGTCAAAAGACTGCATATTTTAATTACATGTTTTTAAAATAATTACTGAAATGATTGCAATTTGCATTTTCGGGGTTTGATTTTTAACTTGTTTAAAATGTGCATCATTGCATTTTCTATCTTTTTGTGAGTTGCTTTGGTCGCGATGATTATTTGATTGTTTATGATGATTTATAAGTTTCTATAATTATCACTTTGCAGTGGTTTTCAGTGCATACCTTCAGTAATCTTTTTGAGTATCATTGTACGTGTTTTCACTGATTATAAAATTTCAAACTAATTTTCTTTAATAAAAACTTTAGAAATCACTGGTCGGAAGTTTGGTGAGCTGATTCAGTAACGAACATGTTGATAGATCGATTGATTACTCACTCATTTAAATAGGGGCGCAGCTAGGACCAAAATCATGCAAAATGGTAAAAAAACAAAAAGAAAAAAAAGGACAGCCGATCGCATATAAAGCTGTCTTTATTGACCAAGTTGTCTCGGCCAAAAAAGTGAAACAGGACGGGCAGTCTGAGTCAAGCAGCCAATGCCCACCAGTCTGCCACACACGGTAGGGACATCGCACTGTTACTTTTCATTGCTTAACGACAGGCAGAGAATAAGCAAAAACTAATTTTTTATAGACGTTGAATTCACCCAACTGGGAATCGAACCGGAGTGTATCGTTTCAGCAATAGGCGCTGAAGTTTCGAAGAAGAGATGCTAATACTCGATTGGGAATGCTCCTTCCTATAAATAAACTTTTACCTGCTGCCATAATATTACAATCGTGTTGTTAGATTGATAATCTTGTTCAAGAACTTTTTTCAACACAAGACAACATTGAAGTACATTATTTACCAACAAACTTTACAGGAAAAGTTTTCTCACCAGCTGCACTTGAATTTCTCCCGCTTCTTCGCGGATACGAATTTCTCCGCTTTTTTCTCCAAATTCAACAATTCCTTCCGCTCCGTCACTCTTCGCAATCCGTACTAATGACCACGACAGTTCACCAAACACGGGGTGCTTGTCAATCGACAAGTTGAATGGAGGCTGAGGAGAATAATCATTTCCAGAATGTGATAACAGTCGAATGTCTGCAAACCAATTATGTCATTGCTTTAAAAAATTAAAAAATTTAAAGGAAAGGAGGCAAAAACCAAGCTACACAATAACATGTGATACTGATGTACAACACAACCAACAGGTCCCTAACCAACTAGCCATGGGACTTGGTAATCAGATTTTTCATGTCCCGAAATGCACAGAGCATCTTAAGTTTGAAGGTTTGATGCTCCTTACCAATTTTTGAACAAGCAATTAGGCAATGCTCAAGCAGCACGGCGCGATCTTGATCATACGTACAGCCGAAAAGTTATAATTGTTCGGGATGAATTTGCTATTAAACTTTTTGCTATTAAGCTATGTAGAAATCAAAACTTAATGAATTTTAACAAATCAACTAATGAATATTGATGGATATACAAAGCCAAATCAAGTTAAAAGTTTGCTACACTGCATAAAAATAAGAACTGAAATTCCAATCAAAAACACAAAAAGTTAACTTTAACAAATTAACTTATGGGCATTGGCTCTGTCATTACATGTAATCATTGATTAGTTGATTTATCAAGGTTTGGGCGAGTCAGTGGCAGCGATACGGATTCTGCTGGTGAGTGGAGAAGCGTGGGAAAATTACTTTAATCTATATTCATACTAATTTCCCAATCATCACGTTTGATTTCTACACCCGACCAACAGAAAAAAAATTGACTTTTTTTTTCAGATATTGGGATGGCAATGAAATAACCCCCTAATTATTTCGCACTAATGAAATATGATATTGTTTTCTAAGCCAGCCAAGTGTTTTATATTGCGAGTACAATGGTGGTCAGTTACAAGCGAAGCCCTATTTTGAAAAAGCCGAAATAAGAAATTTTACCGATCAGTGGTCAAATGGATAAAGCGTCTGCTACTAAAACGATGGATCTGGGTTCGATTCCCGGTCATATCAAACCAAAGACTATAAAAATTGGTATTTACAGCTTGCCTGCATGACGTTCATCAAATAAAAAGGGACAGTGTGAAGCCTCCACCGTGTGTGGTAGATAGGTGGGTAGGTGGCACCTTGACTCGAAGACCGAAAGGTCCCTTTCCTATCTCCTGGCCGAGACAACTTGGTGAATGAAATTACAATTACTTGTCTCATGAAACTACGACCACAGTACTCAAAGTTTCGAAAGATGATATTGTGTGAATATCAATTTTACTCTTTTGCCACGAAGAGCTTTGTGATATAAAGTCAAAATTGTATTCTATACTGTTTAAAAAGATAAACTAACTTGTAGTATTGACAAAAAATTCTTCAGGGCCTTCAGGTCGGTTATCGTTAATAATTTCGATGTCGACTCGTTTCATTTCTTCTCCTTCTTCAAAAACCAGAACTTCATCGACAGGATAATAGTCGACATTTGCCTGAGCACTTCCAGGATCAGTGCTTAGTCGTAGAGAAACCTACGATACAGATGATTTTCATTTATTATACTGTACAGTCATGCCAGGATCTATGTTTATAAATCAAGCATAAGAGATTTGAAAGTATGAAAAAAATAGTCAAGACTATTTTCAACTACGCTTATTTCATTTATTTTAGAGATGCTTCGGTTAGTAACTCTAACAATTATTATCATTCTACAAACGTTAATACTGTACGATCTTTCAAATCCACCGCGAATGCTAAAATGTTTTTGAAACGATTGGCAACTAAATTTTGTTAGTTTAGTTTTGTCTATCATGTGGGTTTACGGGTTTTGAAAACCCACCAAAAGTATAAAAATCATTTTAGTGATGAAACATTGAGCGCATTCACAAAATCAGTCAATAATTCTTAAAAACTACTAAATTTATTAACAATGTCATCAAAATGATAGAATATGTAACAAAATCGACTTCGGTCTCAAAAGATCATCGTCAGTTTTTTATTCAAATAAAATCAGTTTCTTATTCAAACATTATTTTAAACAATAGTTCTTGATTTTTCAACCCGAAAGATAAGTTTAGTTAAAATCTTTATGCAAATGGTCTAAATCGCAATCGGGTTGAAATTAAAAGATAATTTTGAAAATTAAAATGTAAGTTGAGTTCTTCGTAGGATTTCTACCGGATGCCAAGCTTCTAACTTGGCGATTGAATCTATTCGAATAAGACTGATGATGGCCCTATTCAGTGCCGAAATCGATTTTTTTTATTTGCTTCTATTTTAATTTCGGCTGATTGTTTATTAAATCTTACTTTTTCGAAAACTATGGGGCTATTTGATTTGGCGCTGTTATGCATTTTTGTGCTTATGCTGAAACTAGGAAACTAAAAAAAAATTCCAAGTCAATTGCTACTTTTTCAATCACTGTTTGAATAAAGGAAAAAATATGACGTTATAAGTAATAGTACTAATGAGGATTTGGCGAGGCGACAAAGAAAACAAAAACTGGTTATCTTGTAATATGCATCTCACCCTTCCCATAGTTCCTTTACTTCTGACAACAGAAACAGAAACATACGACGTAAAATCCGTCAATGATGTCACGCTATTGGCACCATCACCTTCAAGCGAGTCATACACAGGTTGCGATAAACTGAACACACCGTGGGGGTTGTCGCTAGCAACCACTTTAATCATGCATGATCTATCATTTTTCGATAGATCAGCTCCACCTAAAAATTACAACTAAGATTTTAAAAAGTTGAAATAATATACTGCAAGTATCGAAAAAGTATCTCTCCAGTACGATTCGGTAAAAATCACTAAAAATTATCAAAGTGCTTTAACGAATGTTACAAAGTGGTTACTGCAGAGCTCCGCTCGTATTTACTTTTGAGCAAAACTACTTTTGACTTTAAATTTCGAATTCAAAATAAGGCTAGGCCTAACTAAACTGATAGCCGGTAACAATAAACTAAAATTCTTTAGGGGTAAATCAGAAGGAATTTTAAGTGAAAACAAACATAGGCACTAGCAATGCATGGCGAATAAAAACTAAACAAAATATTACACGAACATTAATGGTAACAATATAACTAACCAGTGGGGGAATGTATTCGCAAAACATAAGTTTGCGCTTTTTCAGGTATATCATCATCTAACACTTCAATCAGTATCTCAGTAGTGTTTTGCCCATCCTCAAAAGTTGAATCACCTGCAAAATAAATTCATATGCATGCTCATTGCTCATTTATCATCGAATAAATAAATTGCTATACAGTAAAATAGTAAGTTGTACATTACAATACCTTTGACAGAACGATTTCTTGGTCCGTCGTTCTCATTTAACCAACGTTTCCTAGCAGCATTCATTAATCAAAACAAATGATGTTTCCGCCAAAAAACACAATATTCTCCAGCATTACCGACCTTTTTGCAAATCAACCAAATCAAGTCTCAAGCATATTAGCCAATCAAAAATTGAAAGGTGGCACCAAAGCCTCAAATTTATGGTGATCTGCCCAATACCCAATTTAGGAAATCGAACACAAGGCTATAGGGTCCTGCATAATGTGTTTTATTACATGTTGTTGACGAGTTTTCAGCTACCCTTTTCACTTGTTATAAAGCAAATTTAACGTCAGTGTGCATGAGAACAATAGTAAATTTTATAGTTAAAAAAATATGCAGCATAATGGATTAGATCTACTATCAAAGTTTATACCTGAAACGGCAGAAAATGTGTTGCCATCAGCTGGAGTAATCTCCCATTGTATGTGCACTTTGCCAAAAGCAGTTGGTCCTCTCGCTAATGCAAGGACAGCTCTTCCATCAAACCCATTCTCAGGTTCTCCCACGTATAGTGATCTTGTTTGCAGTGAAACTGAACCCGCAGCACCGCGATCTGCTGCTATGACGACCTAAAACATCAAATCAAAGATCAAATCTTTATTGTACTTGCTAAATTACGATGAAGCGAGTGACGAGTAGGTCGGTTCGTCTCAGCATCATTGCGCCAGCGAGTAACACAGCTCTTTTTGAAACATTATTGTTACCGTGGATAGCCGTTGGCAACGGTGTTCGATTTGACTGGTCCGCAAATTCAACCTTAAACATCCCGCTCCTGATGCGAACGCGTTAGCATTCGTCCATCAGGACGGTAACTCATAACCTAACGCATATGATATAATGGAATCAAGAGGTTAATAGAAAACTTTACTCAAAAGTTGATTCTTGCTCTGACACTCAAGCATGTACAATTAGGAAACGATTATTTTCAAAACATAATTTTTTTGTTGCTTTCGCAAACAGTTATTCTGAACTGAGATGAATGTAAAACTGTATTCAATAAATTTGCAATTGTTATTTGTCAATACCTATCATTTTAACACTACAAAACTGTAAGATTGTATTGTACCGAACCTTCTCTTGCAGAAATCATTTTACGGTATACCTAAAATTGTCTGTATCATGTCTATATTATCGTAATTAATTCACAAATAAAACTTTTAAATTCAAACGTTTTCTATACTTTGGCTTCTCTGGCCACCGGTGATATTTCCGCTCCGCCAGTAGCCGTAATGAGGTTCAAATTGTAAATTTCCACTCCTTCCAGCTCCTGATCTGGAATACTGCGGAGAATAATTGACCGGGATCGAATTCCAGATGGAAAAGTCAATCTTCCAGACATCGGACTCAAGTCATTCCGCGCAGATTCTTCGAGTTCCCATAGCAGCGTGATTTCGTCACTAAATATGGTGTCATCACAAAGTTTCAATTTATTTGTCGATTTTTGACTATTTATGGAAAATATTACGTAATAGTTTTGTAGCCAATATATTGTAAAAATAGTATTGATACCAGTGCTGAGGAACAAGATATCTTGAAGTATTAAAAGTATTAATTACTGCATTGCAATTTAAGCAATTGCACAATGCTACAATATTGTTGATACAACAGCAGGTTCTACAACTAAACAATTATTAACAAATTAAATGAAATATTTTATTTTGCTCGCTGTATGACGCCGAAGCGTGTGACGAGAATGCGGGAGCCCATTTCCGCGTCAATGCGCCTGGACAAAACAGCTCGATTTGAAGAAATGTCGCAGAAGCGGTAATGCTGTGTTCGATTCGAACGGCCCAAGATGTAGTACGAACCTCAGACTTGCCGCTCCAAAGACGAACACGTACTTAACAACTGATTGCGGTTGGATATTGTATGTTACGCACGAATTTTTGCAAAATAGACTTTGTTCTAAGGAAAAATTAAAAAAATAAGAGGTATTTAAGATTAACATCAGTTTGAACTGTTTGTAACTACACAAAAATGATTTAAAATTTGTTAAATTTTTCATAAATATTTCACAGAGTTTTAAAATAATTACCGGTACTGCAAACACTATCCTCAAACAACTAAATCTTCAAAGGAGGGTTATTCAGTAATTTGTAGTCTAACATAAATAAGAACAATAAGTTGTTTTTTTCAATAGCTATACTGCTTTGTGAAGAAACTTACTCGCTTCCTTGGAATCGTCTTACAGTAAACTCTACTTTTCCCATTGGATCGGTGGGCGACGAAGATTCCAGAACTCTCTGTGAAGCTTGTAGAAAACCAAACATTCCACTAGGAGAATCATTTGGAAGGATGTTGACAGTAACAACTAAATCTCCACCAAGTTGTACTCCTCCTTCAAAAAAAGCTTTGATAAAGACCAAACTAAACCTTACTGGTATATTTTGCAAAATAGATCACAGTGCCGAAATTGCTCGAGTGTTTTTTATTTTTATTTTCAAATCAGAAACTCAAGCAAGAATGTTCCAAAATTTGATTCCAAGAGATATGTTAAAATTAGGGTAATGATTGGGAATTTTTTAAAATTTATGACAAACATTTGAAATGTGACGTAAAATAAAAACAAAAAGCTTGTTTGTGTTGCTGTGCTTCTACTTAAGAACGCAACCGAAGAAAAAATCAATTATTTCAGCTTAAAAAATAATTCGTAATTTTTTTATTACGAGGTAAGGATTACTAACCAGTAGTTCCCACTAATTGAACAGTAAAACTTTCTAGAAACTCTACTTTGTCGTCATCTATTATAAAAATCTCGATTTCTCCGGATGCTTTGTTTTCTTTGAACTCCACAAATCCGGATTTGGGAAAGAAGTCTTCCTTTCCAGCAGTCACAGGCTGAGCAAGCCACTCCACTCCCACAGTTCGAGCAAAACCAATACTTCGAGCAAGTGGCAACTGTATAAACAAATCATGCTGCAGATGAAATAGTGTGACGGCTGTCACCTCATCTAGAATCGAAGCCTTGTTCTGTTCAACCAGCTTGTGATGCTAATCATGCGACTTCGCGTCGCTGTTGGCGTTTGCTAGAAGGATACTCAGAGCATGCGCTGATTGGTGGCGTGACAGTGCCTTTTTCTCACTAACCGAACTCAGACGCAGAAAACTATTTTGAGTTCTCTTTCTGGAATCGGGACCATTCAAACAACAACGTTTTTTTACATCAATCATTATTCTTTATTTCTAATTCAACTCAAGTATTTTGTTTGGCATTTACATTTAGTGCAATTGTGTATAGTTTATCTAAGCTAAAAATCATTTATTTGATCTGCGGTTTTAAGTGCAATGGAGAATATTTTTATTTAAAGTTTATTGTGGCGTTTGCTTTACATTAGTGGAGTCTAGATATATTATTATTATTAGAACCTTACTTCACAATAGCATCTTTCATTATACTCGCTGTATTACGCTGAAGCGTATAATGAGTTTGCGGGGCCCATTTCCGCGTCATTGCGCTTGCAGGCAACACAGGCCTTTTTGAAGAAAATGCTGTAGCGGTGGTGAGCCGTGGCAACACTGTGTCCGATTTGAACGGCCTTATTTGAACCTCAGACCTCCCACTTCAGAGACGAACGGCCGAACGCCTTACACTCAACCAACTGGCTGGTTCAAGCCATGGATCGAAAAGGGAACTGTCACCAAGTTTATTTAATCAGTCTTATTGAAAAAACGTACACTATATCGAGTTCTTTAATATAACTATACAATCCATTATTGTATTGGGGCTACCTTGAGTGAATTATTGATTCGGGGTAGTTCATAAGCGTCTACAGCACCCTCGCTGTTAGGAGTCGCATTAAATTGCACAAATCCTCTTGCATTATCGTTTTCTTCAATTGAGATATCAGCCACATTGCTGCCATCGTCAGCAATTCCTGCAATTTTGTACTTTTTTTAAGAAAATTTGAAGCAAACTCCAAAACCCATATCTGTGTACGAAAAAATGTAATATGGTGATGTTTAGATATTCGAACCAGCTTAATTTTGTACCCACATATTACATTTTTTTTGCAAAATAAATTTTTGCAAATATGCCTAATAGCTACATGGTTTTTATACTTTTCACACCAAGCATAAAAAAACAATGCCAACAAATACAGCACGCTTTCTCAGTAAAAAGCACAGAGCCATTTTGTAACTGAAAACATTTTGCGGTTTAACTAAAAACTTTCAGTTGTATTGGCTCTATGATTTCTACTGAAAATTATTCGCCAATCCCGTCATTTTGCTTCGAAGTACAGGCTTTGATCCATTAGGTAAAGTCATCAATGCTCTTTATCGATAAGCCATTTAAATTTATATTTATACCTGGTTTTCCGCCCAAACTTGATTCTCCATTTAACCTGACGTCATCAATGATGACGTAAAACGACTCGATATCTTCAGGTACGTCATCAGGTATAATGCTGATTGAGATGGCAGCTCTGGTGGAATTTTCTCTCATAAGTAAAGATGAATCTCTAGGAATGAAATCCTCGCCAGGTGAAGCTTGTGATGTTAATGGAAGTTTTTCTGCTCTTGCTGTTTTGAAATGAACCTAGAAACAAAGCAAGTTTTAATATTTGCAGGAATAACGTCAGCATAAGAAACTACCTTGCAGTAATTCCATACTTTCTCAAATGTATTTACAACCAAAAATAAATGCCTGGTTAGGTGGCAAAAGCACCAGTCTGCCAGGAATCCTGAGGACTATTTTGATTCATACATGCGCAAATAAGCCAGATATCCTATGGTTTTGTCTAACCGCAGCTAGGTATAGCACTAATTAATGTATTCTAGGTGGCCACCACAAAGGTTAAACTGCTTGACCCCAACATTGGGAAATAGAGTCAAGTCTTTTTTCCAAGAACGCAGCAATGCATCTCCAGTTTGGGAATTGAAACAAAAACAAGCAACATTTAGATCAACAAACTCTGGTAAGCTCAAAGCAATTCATTTCAAGACCACAAATATAGCAAAGCTGCATCGGAAATGGTTAATTTATTGAAATTCAAAGATAGCAAATTAATTAGGTAGCCAGACATTAATTCTACAAACGTCTGACCGTAATATCTCCCATCGCTCCTTGTTCTCGAATCAACTCAAGCGTGACTAGTTTCGAGGAATCGATGTCTTCTTCTGCTTCTTTCACAACTACACGCAGCGAACTAGGAGCCCATCTGACGAGACCATGAGGAGAGTCGTTGGGTGGGATTCGAACCAATGAGATCGTTCTCGAAATATTTAGAGTAGGCTGAATGGAAGTCCTAAAAATAATTTCAAATAAAAAAGTCATTTTATTTCAAATCTGAAACAAGCAGCTTTCAAAACCCTTAAAAGATAACTGTTTGGATGAAGGATGCTGTTTTATTGACATAAAAAATTCATATCTTCAAATTTTCAATTTTAACAAAAGTCTCGTTTTTATAGATTTTTATTACTGCTCTCGGGTTGGAGATTTTCTTTTAATCATATAAGCTTAAAAATTTTAATTTCTTTTTGCTCATTATTTGCTAGAAGAGCTAAGTGTGACCAAAAACATGTTATTTGTTGAAACAAAGTTAGTAAATTACCTAAGTTCACCGAGTCAGCAACCATGATAATCATTACATTTTTACGAGTTGGTAACGCGTTCGTTTCTGAAGCGGCAGGTCTGAAGTTCAAATCGGATTCAGTGTTATAACGGCTCACCTCCACTGCAATATTTCTTCAAAAGGAGCTGTGTTGCTCGGGTGCGATGACGCGGAGATGGGTCCCGCAAACTCGTTACACGCTTCAGCGTAATACCATGATTATAATAAAAGATTTGATTTGGATCATTGGGTAAATATTTTCTAACGTTTGAAAAATATTAAAAGTCATTCACCCAACATCAATTTTTTAAAGTACAGTAAATATTTATTGATGGCTAAGCCTTATTAAAAGCTTGATTAAACTAGTCTATAAAAACAAATTTTCAGGAAGTCATAAGGTACTTACATTCTTCCAAGCACTTTCGGGTTACTTAATTCAATTCCCACCGTTTCTTCAACCTCCGGAAGGATATCAGCCAAAACAGTCATTTGGATTGGAACCTTAGTTTGTCCTTTCTCAAAAATAACCTAAAAATTAACAGTTTTTCACAGCAATCTTTTTTCTGTAATGTGCGGATCGTTACTAGAGACACTTCTCTCAAAAGTGCCTTAAATAGACGATGCATAAAAGTATGTATGTGCGAGTGCCACAGACCACAGCAAATATTTATCTCTGCATTGTTTTTTGCCTTACTAAAAACCGGTTAGTTTTTGAGTGGATAGATCGTCTGCTACTGAAACGGTAAACTCGGGATCGATTCCTGGGCGGGTCAAACCAAAGATCACAATCACAACTTTCCTGCTCCACGCTTAGCATCAAAAAGGGACAGTGCGAAGTCTCCACCGTGTGAGGTAGACAGGTGGGCAGGTGACAGCTTGACTCAAAGACCAAAAGGTTCTTTCGCTGTCCTTTGGTCAAGGCAACTTGGTGAATAAACGGTAATAGCCACTCACAATTACCTGTCCAGCTACTGGTGTGACGTCATTAATATTTCCTTCTGCCGACCAATCAACGGACACTCTACCAAAGGACGCTTTGTGACGTATTACATTGAGTGTAAAGATGTTATCACTTGACGTTTCTTCAACCCGCTTTTCAACGGAATCCTAAAAACGGCATTATCGTATTTGAACAAAGGGATAATACGATGTCAATACACAAACACAAAACAGCAACGTACTGTAGCACATTTTGAAACAACGGTCGTTTTTTCAGTTTTATTTTCACGAGACTGACAATGGTCTAAAAATAACTGAAACGTTGCCTGAAATGCTAAAAAAAGATTAAACAAGCACAGTCTTAATTAACTACCTCATCAAATCCAATTACGCCAAAGGCGTCATCATTGGCTTCTATTTCGATGTTGAGAAGGCTTGTGACGTCATCCACAACAGCTCGTTTGTCAAAGGTTTTGTACAGCGAGATCTGCAACATTATTGTGGTAAAAATTAGCAAGCATTGGTCCCTTTTTGTTTTTCTAGTTGTTGGTGCAAATTTTTCTCGCTTTTTAAATCACAGTAGAAGACTTCAATTTGTAAGAGGGCAAAATCAAAAGACGATTAAGTATTAAGAAACATGCAGAATAAATGAATGAAATTTCGTCTTAGGTATTAATTTTGTTGTAATTAGATAATAATTAATGGACCAGTAAACGCTACTAAGAATTAAAATGTTTCTTTAGACTTTATTCTGTCTATTCTACCATAATGCAGTTCATTTACTATGTTACTAAGCTACGTGATTGTTGCACAGAAGTTTACAATTAACGATCGACGGATAAATTTATTAAGGTCTACACACTTTAAAAACTTCTTCATCTTCTGGTACATCATCGTTCAACAAATTGATGAGAAGAGTGCGAGTTGTCTCTCCTGGCTCAAATGAAAGAACTTTTCTGTTAGAAACGTAATCCCCTTGCTTCATTCCACTATTTAATATTGTTGAATTTGACTTATGGACATTTACCAAGTCATAAATACTTGATGACTTTATTTCGCTATAATCTATGGGTGATTTGCTGTGTTTATCAATAAGTGACGTTTGCAGCTTTGTTGATACGTCATATTTTGCCATGGCTACAACAACAACAACCGATTGTGAGCGATAGTTGATAACGTGAGCTTCCATATGAGATGAAGACGCCGCTTCCAAAAAAGAGGTGAAGAGCAAAGATTGATAGTTGAAGATGAAGACTTTTGAAATCAAATTGGATGATACCAGCATGAAAAGAATGGAATTGTTTCGAATATACCGTGCCTAAAAATATAAAATTAATCTAAATTGATTGCAGCAAAATGTTTAAATTAACCGACAAGTTTAGGACGTCAAACTTGTCGGTCATGATTTCCGTGGTCACACAAGGGGAACCCTTGTAGTAGGGATAGCCTACGGCTGTCCTTACTACAAGGGTTCAGCGATTTTTTCACTTGTTTTTTTTAAGTACCACAAGTGAAAAATCGTTTATTTCCTACAAACCCTCTGCCGCTCTGCAAGCCCTTAAGGTTTGTCCAGTTCGGCCAAGAGTCTTGTCCAGCTGGGGAATAACTTTGTTAGAGAAGCTGAGGGCTGCCGATGAGAGCTAAAAGCTCGAAACAGCGCTGTCCAGCTCTGTGCATGTTTAAATTATGTAAACTGTTTAAGACTGATTGAAAAAATGCACAAAATAATGTTGCTTATTGTTGAACTTGCTATTTCTATACTGACTAGAGGTTATAAAGTTATTCCTTAGGTAATAATTGTCTATCTAAAACCAAGGAAAAAATGCCAAAAAGACTCTTCCATATTTAGAAGATGTTCAGGAAAGCACGATTGTTGGGGATTTATTTCATTAGGGATCAAATCTAATCATTATAAGACAGTTAAAACTGCATGGCCATGAAAGTTAATCATATTCCAGAGTCAATGAAATGAAAACCCAAGAAAACCTGTATTTCTCCAGAAGAAGCTAGCGCATCAATAGGAACCTGGAGCAACTGAGTTTTACTCGCCCCAGTAACATTTAGTAACTGATGAGGACGCATTGTTATACCGTCGCGATTGTTGTTTGAAAACATCTGCAAGACAATAAATTCAAAGTTTGCCTTTTTGTTTTGATTTTCATAATATTAGTAACTGAAGAATATATATTTTTAGTTTCTAAATATTCTAAAATTTATATTTTGTGCTGGTAAATACTTTGGTATGTGAAAGTGAAATTTAGCTTGAGCGTTTCAAATCTACTACAGAATCGAATTAAATTTACACAAACTTACGTATTATGAAAACCTCTGCATGAAAAAAACTAAATATTCCAAAGACAGCAATCAAAAAAGAAAAACATAACGTATAAGATGCGGAAGAGGTTTCAATTAGTAAAATACTGAATAGTGCAAGCAGGTCACAATACAACACAAAAACGATAAATTTTAATACCGTACTTGAAATATTTTAATTGACTGTCTGTCAGTGTTAGTGATTGCATTTTGTGGTGACTTTATTGTAAAGATAAGGAAACACTGGTCGTCCACTTTATGATACTGAACATCTTGAGCATGGGAGACATCCACGGAATGAGGCCGAATGAACGATGATGACTGCGAATTCCATGTATACACAACTGAGGAAAGAGGAGTATTTGGGCCTATTTCGGAGTCATACCTAAAAACATCAATGCATTATCCAGAATAAGCAATATCATTACTTTCACAGAATTACAAAAAGTCGCAAGGCTTGGAGTGTGTGTTGCTTTGTTTGTTTTTTTCGAAAATTGCATCTAAAATCAAAATCGAGTCGCGCCCAGAGTTGTAAACGGGCCGACTAGTTCAGGCCCGAACCCGAAAACTAATTTGAAGCTCCAATCATACCCGAAAAAACCCGAAAGTTAAGTTAGGTCCGAAAAATTTAGCAATGTTGCCAAGTTATTTTGATTATATTTTGGTACACCTAAGACAAAAAGCACGTCTCAGGCCCGAATTAAGACCGAAATTTTTGTCAACTTTAAGCCCCAACCCGGACCGAACCCGACCCGAAAAGCCCGGCCCGACTTACAACTCTGGTTGCGCCATCGCGATGTTGAAAATACTTCAAGAAAAAGACCTCAATAAAAAAGCATCACTCCCACATCTTCTATGCTAAAAAACAAGGCCTAGGTATGAATTCCTTTTTAATCTGCTCGAAGAACACAAACTACCACTCAATTTTCAAGTCACTGGTTAATTGTTCTTTTGTTAAGATTCAGTAAATTGTAGAAAGTCTAACACAGTATTACTGGACATTAGAGTAATAATCTTCGACAACTCTGCACTTGCCTGTTAGCTATGGCAAGATACAAGCGCTTGCCACGTGAAAAAACTGTTAGCCCAGCAGCACCTCTGGTGGGAAGTGACTGTACTTCTTCAAATAGGCCGCTAGTCACACTGAACCGCAAAACTGTAGAATCAACCGTCGAAATCTGAGTACATTATTCAAATTTCTTTATGAGTTTGGCAATGGTACTATAATCTTGAAATAAATATGTTAGAAGTTTCTTTTCAACCAGCAAAAATGTTGCAACGTGTCTTTCTCATTATCAACATATACATAACGCTTTTTTTAAATAAAGCATAAAACACAGTGTTTCAGTAAAAAAACACTAAGTTTGATAAAAAAATCTATGCAACTTATTAAGTGTTTTTACTAAAATGTTTTTACTAAAAGCCACACAATACTAAAAATGCTTTTGCCACAACTTTTAACTTTGTAGAATATTTTATGCTCGTGCGATACTTTACACATGCAGCAGTAGAAAAATAAGTAAATTTACGACTGCTAAAAAAGCATGTACAAAACTTTTCATTCGCAAAAATTTTAAGTGAATGACCTGATTATTGTCCTCGCTGTTTGCAATGACTAAGTAATGTTGGTCAGTATGAAAATAAACAGCGTAAGCTGCCCCCTTTGTTGGAATATCTTGAACAACTTGCAAGCCTTCCGTATTTAACGAGTATAAGCGAGACATTGTCTCTCTTCTGAAACAACAACAAAACGTGAACCCTAACATTATTGTCTATCGTATACAAACTTGATGCTATTTCTGACATAGGAGTTGCAACAAGACGCAAAACTTGTTTCCAAAAACCACTAAGGCAGAAAAAATCACTGGTGAGTAGTAGTAACTAAAGAAGTTCCAAACCCTGCAGCATATTTCCGAAGTTCTATGCTGCTATGCCACAAAGCATGTAAAATACAAAATAAGCTTTGAACTCTTAACTATGAAATGCATTCTACACTTTAATAAAGTGTAACGTGACGCTTTAGTCCGAAGAATGACACCGGGTGTTTGCAGCATGTTGCAAATCAACTGCGGTCACCATCGGTAAAGAGCAAAGGTAAAATTCTTACTAATGTCATATTTGAAGCCCTGGTTTAATTGATTTTGCATCACCATTTACCCGATAGTAGATCCAGCGTTGGTGATAAAAGCATACATGACGTCATCAATAGCAAATGTTGTTGCGCAAGTTGCACCATCAGTTTCAATCGTCTATCAAAATATATTCAAAAGTCAACCATGAATGTGCTGCATTTAAAATGTTTAAAAAGCTGATATAAAGCTATCAAAAATGAGCAGCAAGTATTTGTTTTGGACGCTCATTATTGATAGTCCAATCAGTAACATTTTGGGATTTTGGACTCTTTTTTGCAGACCATCATCGGATCAAGAATTTAGCCATAATTCAGCAACATTATCCACAAAATCTTGTGGAGTGCTTACCTGTAATGGAGAATAGACACCCTGCCATTTGTACAGAGTTGAGTGAACTCCAGCGGTGAGAGAATTTAGAGTTCCCCTGCTTCCTATTTGGGTAGTAAGGGGAGAAGCTAGTTCATTGGTAAGATAAAGCAAGTAGGAGTTTTGAGAGTGTTGAAACGCATGAAACCAGACCCCAGATGATGGTGGAAGGTTTTGGAATGGTGCCAAAAAAGGAGGATATTGGTTGGAAGTAGGTAGCGGCTCAGCAGTGTCTGTACAGAATAATTCGATTAAAATTTAATCGTTTTGCTTGCTTCTGGCCTAAAGCATCACAATTAAATTATTATCAATTCGATAAAAGTTGGTAATTATATTTGGTTGCAAAAAGAATAACATTTCCAACAATAAAACAAATGCAGTATAATCATTTCTATCTAATGGAGCAAAAACCAGCAATTCAGTATGATATATGAGAAATAATACCATTCAAAAGTCTCAATATTTATTGTTCGTGTGACATGCATTATATTAGTTTAATGATAACAACTACAGTAATTACAATAAAATTGTAGACGTAGGAAAATAATCATCACAATAAAGTGTCTTACCTGGTTGTGTGTCGAGAACAACACTAACAAATCCCAAGCTTCCTTTATTTCTCACAACATCAACGGACAATAACTTATCACTGTTCTCGTTGACACGAACCATCCGCGAACCATTTCTACAAAACAACCAATCATAATCATAATTCGTATAGTCGTTATCAACTTAATTGCTTCCTTTTCATGCTGTACATATTTTACATAATGTTGTGAAACTTCCATTGTTTTAGAGATTAACCCCTAATCTATCAGCGGTGTCGTGAAAAAAGAGTTCTGGTTGAAAGCGTTGGCTTTTTATCTGAGGCCTGTTGCCGATAAAATGCATCAAATTAATGGCAAAATCCAGTTGATTTAGAAATTCGTTACGTACTTCAGTAACTACTGTACACTAAGCTCCATACCAAGCCAGAAAACTTGAATAACGGCTGACAATGAGATGATGCCTTTCAAGATCAAAAGTCACAAGGTTTCAGACAGAAAAAAAATTTTATATTACTGTTGAGCTTACTTGAAACCAGTCGGAAAAACTTGAAAGAAACCATATGGAGCATCATTTTCTTTAACAATTACTTCACAAGAAGTTCGGTTATTTCCTAACGTTGCACCTTGGCCAGGATTAAACAAAGTTACTCGATATTTCCGGTCCAACTCTGGTTGATCGTCCACTGTGGCAGAAATGTCTAAAGTCTGGAAATAACAAACATTATAATAATTAAGTTTCACATTTACAATATTCACAGTCACACACTTTATAAATTTCACAACGTTGCCTGAAAATATGACATTTTTGGGGGGGAGGGTTTGAAAAAGTTGCATTGTTGTATCGTATATATGTAACTCACTGTTACAACCTAAATATTTCAAGCCGAAAAATCACCTGAATGCTTTTTTTTTTCAAAACATTCAGCATGCCCTCTGTCCAGCATTATACCTTTAAATTTCGCAATCACTGGTCAAGTTGCTACACCTACACCTATATAGCTCTTCAAAACTACAATACATTTTTAGAAATATTACAAGTTAACAATTTCTGTTACTAGCACTTGCATTACCATAGCCATTTTATAAAACATTCATTTGGGCTTAGGTATGAAAATCGCACCGTTTCAGATACTCCGTCTTCTATCGTGACAAAACCATGCTTCGGAATGAGGTCATTATTTCGAGAATCATCTATTATGTCACCATTAGCAGCGACCTCGTTGACTTTAAACTGAACAGATACTTCACCAAATACTCCCGATGGAGGACTTCTTTTGATTATGAGGGTCACAACACTGTTGTTGAAACTAAAAAATGAACAATGTACGGAAATAAATATAACAAACAGGAGTAACAGAAGTATATTCTGCGAAGTCAGAAAAGTTGTATAGACAAACATTCAAAACAAAAATATAAAGCTAGGTATATAAATGAAAGTTAACTTAGTTGTTCGGTCAATCATAAATACTGCAATTGGGTTAAAAATTAAACTACTAATTCTTTTCATGTTAAAACTGAAGGACTTTACAAGTAATTTCACAGGCAGTGTCAGATTTATTCTTTACGTACTAAATCAAACTAACTGAGAAGATGTTTTTAATAAACATCATTTAAAAGGGTATTCAAGTCAAGTTTTTAACAGTTAACTAAAACGTTGGAAAAAGCCTGAAATGCATTCTTACCAAATTTGAATTTCCCCCGCCTTCCCTTTTTCGAGATACTGTAGTTCAAAGTTAACAGTGTTGCCATTTTGCCAGTATTGTGACAGAAGGTTAACCATTGAAAAGTTGGCTTGAATTTACTTGAAAAGCAGCTAATTTACAATTCTGACCCTCCACTTTCTTTTGACAACAACACTGCCGAAAACATGTATTGAGAGTAACAAACCTGCAGTAGCTTTTTGAAATTTTGTTTGTTGTTGGTAACCCTGGCAAAATTTCTAAGGGGAAACAGCTTTTCTAAAGGGAAATTTAAATTGTCATATCTTGGTTAAAGAAGGTCGCAGAAAACTCAAATTTGGTGAGGTTAGTCTTAATATTTGTCAAAATTTTTTGAGAGCAAACCGAGCAAAAATTTTTTTTGACCCAAATTCCCTTTTAATGTGACTCAACTATTACCTTCAAAATAATAATCTCCAACTTCATTAATTAAATAGAGGTTTCTAAGTTATGAAATTTTGCTAAAGAGCCATGTTTAGAGACGAGGTCAAAAGAGTCAAATGCTTAAATAAACAAAAGTGATGACTAATCAGAATGACAGTTTCCATTTCTTAAAAAGATATAACGCTTTTTCAGCATCATGCAGCTACTTAAAAACAAAAATCGGAAAAAAAAGAGAGCAAGTCGGAACATACTTGAAGCTTTCCGGTTCATCAATTTCAATTAATAGTTCGTTGTTAAATGACAATCTACCATGTGCGTCATCATTAGATGCTATGGTAACAGTTGCCATGGTTATGTTACCAAGCTCAAGGCCAGCCGAAGGGTTGTTTAACAGCACCACAAAAGACTCGTTTCCTTCCGGTATGACGTCATCAACGATTTCAATTTCGTAAGTCAAAATTCGTTGACTATCAGAAAAAATCAAAGTCTGTAACAGAAAACTAAAGTAACAAACTTTCCAAGCTTCAATAATACCAATGTCATTAATCATAAAAAGACCAAGAAAACTGCTTCCATTAAAACAGACCATCGTATCATAAATATTTTACCTCTAATTTACAAATTCAACGGTAAAATTTGATAACTATGCGCAACATAGCATTCAAGTGTTTATTTATTCCACTTTATGTTCTTTCGCAATTTGAATCTTATATTAAATAGTGACAAAACTGTTCCAAATTAAGCACTAATCTCAGCTATTCAAAAATATTTTGTAATATAATATCAGAGTATGGTTTAATTAGAACAAACGTTACAAAGCAGAAATTACTCTACTCTATACAATAAAATCACTTGAATATAAAAGACAAAGACTTTGTAAAAATGTGCTCACCTGCGGTTGGCATATGTAATCCTGATCCTGTTCTGCTTCTTTATTTTGAGGGTAAATGAAAGCTGTAACTTCCCCGTAAGCTCCTTTATCTCTGTAAATGTTCAGCCGAACAACTGAGCCCTTTAAAAAAAAGTTTGGCAATATAATACAAAAAGTGAAAAATACTTTGCTAGAGGATCATGGGTAGTAGGGGACTTGTTGGCTTCCACTTTGCAAAAAAATATCTTTGCTTTGAATTATCGCAACACCACTTTTAGATTGAAAGTTATCCAACAAAAACTCCAATTAAGTGTTTCAAGCTTTCATACCTGTTATGGAAGTTATCGTGTTGTTAATGTCTATCGAGAAAATTCTTTTCTTTTATTACTTACCGAGTGCGATTTAAAGAGCTTTACAAAGGCTATCGATCTTAAATGAAATTCTGATGCCCAAATTATCCAAGCAAATTGAGTGCTTTTTTACTCATAACTTTTAATCACTGAGTGAGACTTTAGTGAGCTAAACAAAATTTTAATAGAACTTCTATCCAACCGTTACTAAAAATAGAACTATTCAATAGAACTTCTATCCATCTTTAGTCGACAGCATGGCCGAGAGGGCAAACGCGTCATTTTTGCGACGACCCTGATTGCATGCTTTGGGTTCAACCCGCAACTGGTCACGTTGTTGCGTACTTAGATAAAACGTTTTATGACGATTATCTCTGCTTGGTGGCTTTGAACAAGCAGCGAATTCGGTGGACAAGAATTTGAAGATATCCTCAGGAACATTAGATCATCGGAAACTCCTAAGCAGGTGGGGATTCCTCCAATCACGAAGTAGTCATTGCAACGAAAAGTGTGCGGATCGTTCAATACGTTAGCGTCTGACGCTGTCTGGTGACAGAAAGATAAATATGCGCTGCAACAACAACCTTGAACATATCAAAGAAGACCTTTAGCTCAAGTTGTTGTTTTAGATGTTTTTGTCCAAAAAAAGATCATTTCCTTTTTTGCTCGCGGTGGAAAGTCATTTTCAAGTCAAATAAAGCCTTGACCAGTGCTGCAATCAAGGTTAGACTTAGCCTATCCACTAATTTTAACACGTTAGGTTAAGGTAAGCTCCCGCATAGCAAACTAGTTGATATTCGGCATTTTTCACGGATTTGCGATGGGTCCAGATCAAAATTTGGCCGAAAGCTGCACCAATTTCCGGAGAAGACCTATTTTTTATTATGGTTCAACTAATTTCAGGGCAAAAGCTAAGTTCAAATGCTGGTAAAGACCCTTTACTTTTTCTTTTTTTTTTTTTGGTCTTCACCTATTTTTTGGCGCAACATTGCCAAATGTCCGCCTGAACCAAGACTTTTTGTTTCTGTTTTCACCGATTCTTTGGCAGGAAATAGACCCAGAGCCTGCCCAACCTTGTTTAAAACGGCAGCACTGGCCTTGACGAATTGCAATATGATTCCAAGTCTTACCTCAGTTGTGTAAATGTTGGCTGATGAAATGTTAAATGAAACTTCACCTTTCGTTCCATCATTTGCATCAATTGCAACTTGAGACAAGGAATTTTCATTATCTTAAAAAAATAACACAAAAGAATTACAAGTTAGAATGTAAGACAAACCTAGTTCTCATAAAACCATTATTGTACAGCAGAGGTTAAATAGGCTACTAGATAGTTGTAACCAATGCAAATCAAGCACAGTATATGAGAATAAAGCAGAAATTTTCCTAGACTACTTTATTGTTTTTAGAATTACTGATTTCTAAACTGACTATATATCAGTTAGTCAATGCTCTTTGCTATTTATCAAAACTCAATGGTTTTTAAATTAATTTTTTTTATTATTTTAAATTAATTTTTTAATTTTTTGTGTAGGTTTTTAAATTAATTTTTTTGTGCTTTATCAGTAAACAGATTGTTTCAGTCTGTTGTTCATATAAGGATTTCAAAAATAGCTTTAAAACGAATATCATAGCGAATATTAGAGCGAATATCATAGCAGGTTTGCACTGCGCTAAAACATTGAAAATCTTACAAAACGTAGTGGTTCTTTTCACCCGTAAATGGGATCATCAGGGTTATATCTGATTCAGAAAGAATTATTTCAAAATTTTTCAAATAAACTATTTCAATATTTTCAAACTTTATGAAGAAACACTAATTCAGAGATGAGCAACAATTAACTCTTCTGTAATTGCAAGAACTAATTAAACATCAACAGGCCAAGCTAAAAAAAAAAACAACTAACCTATTTGGGGCGGGAGAAGAGGCGTGGCGTCATTCCCGTTTGGACCAATCAGAATGGTACGTGTAATGTTTACATGAAATATTTCCACCAGTTCAGGAACATCGTCGTTTATTATTTTCATAACGATTGGTGCAGAAGTAGCACCATCACCAAACAAAATGGAAGGTTCATTTTCAGTATAAGTGAAATCAATACCAGGTCGAGCTACGTCGATATCTGGATTCACTGTACTTAAAGTACCTAAAAAATACATTTGCTTGAATATTGTTTTGAAAAATAAACGCTTTCAAGCATGAAATATATTGCAATTATAGACTTCATCAAGATTTGCGTGGCACTAGAAAATTTTATTGAACCAGTTTTCACCTGAAAGTTATAAATTGTATTGTTTGATGCTTTTGTTTTGCATTGCAATTAGTTAGCAATGAGTACGGAATTTTGAATTATGCAGAATTTTTCTAAGCAGGCCCACAATATACTGGGTAAGCAAAGCAAAGGCACATACTCGGTCTTCTATATCTTTTCGTTGCATTTGTAGCATAAACTGATTTAATCATGGGACCCGATGAGGTTGTAACAACTATCCTGAATTCAAACAGCACTAATCCAATAATTTAAAAATGCACAGTGGCTAAACGATATGCGGAGTTACGTTGCCATCAAAACATAAATATGAAATACTAAAAAGAAATAACACCGCACCAACGTGTACCTGGAATTACATCGTAATACACTTTTACTTTTCCGATTGACCCAAACTTTCTCGTCACAAAGACTTCCAATTGCTCCTGATCCTCTTTGATGTTGATCCTTTGAGAATCTGGAGCAAATTGAAATACTCCGTGCGGGTCGTCGCTATCTTGGATGGTTATTTCAGCCTCGTACGATTGAGCGTTGAGAATAGCAGAGCCAGATTTTGAGATCCCTAAAACATAAATTGAAGTACCGTTATACCAATCAAATATCAACAAAAGTACAAAAAGTATGAGAGCGAAATATTTTACTGAACGTTTTACATTTATAATTTCGCTCCATCAACATCAGTCTTGGCTCTATAAATCATGAAGTCACTTTTCGATTTTGTCATTGTTAACAATTATAAAAATGAAGAAGGATAAAACAATGTCGATCAACAAGCATGTCGATGATCACAACATCACAGGAATCACCTGTGCAATTCCTGTGATGTTGTGATCATCGACATGCTTGTTGATCGACATTGTTTTATCCTACTTCATTTGATTTGCTATGGCTCCCCGCCCGGAGGTGCGATATCTCTGGTACCCTTGTGGTTCCCTTGGTGGTTTTTGTAGTAATTATAACAATTGTTAAATAATTTTTCTGTTTTGCCATTTTTTAGCATTTGATATGATTAGCATAGTAATTGACCAACAGCATCATTATTTATAAAAATAAAGTAGTTTTTACCTGTGGTTTCCACATGATCCAACACAATTTTGTAGCGCTCTTTTGTTTCAGGAGTGTTATCAGCTGTAACTTGAACATTAATTTTTCCTCTTGTTTGACCTTCTTCGAATATTACTTGTCCATTCGTTATGTTTAACCCTTCAGTTTCGCTGTGTCCGTCCAGTCCCTCCCCAATCCAAGTTACGATGCATCGGCCAAAAGCAGGCTCGCTACGAACTAAGTGAAGAGTGACACTATCTCCTGAAAAAAAAAATTGCTCTTAATTATTACTTATGCAGTCAAATCACTCAATCTTTCATTAAACTTGCTGTTTACGCTTGTTTAAGAGTTTGCTGTTTGCGTTGAAAAACTATGCAATATATTTTCTACTAGATGGATTTGGGAATTGAGTCAAAACCTCTTTCAATAGAGTCCATCAAGTTGATTACTTTACTCGTAATCAAGATGTTTGCTATTGGAAACCTTTCAAACATGCACATATCAATCACAAATCTGATAATGTCACTGTATACCTTCTTGCGCAATGAGAGATTTTGAAGAAGAAGCGAATCCAATCACACCTCCAACAACATCATTAGCTAGAATGATTACTGTGCTTCGGGAGGAATTGTCATCCAAAACTGCTCCACCAGTAGGGTTGTGAAGCTGAATAAGAATCGTCTTGTCTGGTTCAGGGGAGGCATCATCAATTATGCTCAAGCTGATGACTGAAAATTGTTGAAAACATAATGAATTACGATTTCATAATTGCAATCTTGATTAAAACCTTTCCACGAGTATTTCAAGGAAGCACTCTCATATTGTATGCTAACATTTAATGAGCAAAACTGATCCGGAAACTTAGTGTCAGTTATGTCACAAACACTCACGACAATTCATTACCATTTTACGTATACAATAATAAATGAGTTCAACTTTCAGCACATATTATAGTCATCGCCAGCAACTCTCGGAACTGTTAGCACAGATAATCCAATCGTCCTACTACACAAATGAGAGAACTACTTATAACCAAGTGTTTCGACCAAGTTAGATTTATAGACCATCACGGATCTTATCTTTGAAGTAAAAACATACGAATGAGTCAGCATAAATTTCACACATTTGAAACAGCCGGTGTCAACATTCAACAAGCATTGTCAATCATTGAAACCAGATCAAATAATAAGGTACTGTAGGTGTGTTACAAAATACTGCTAAATTAGATTGGGAGCAGTAGGTGCTAACACATTGGCGGCTATAGTTTTCAGTAATGGTCGCCTTCTTGCAGTAAACGCGCCGAAGTCAAAACATTCAAGACCCACAGCGATCAATTTTGTTCAGTTTTTATTATTTTTCTGCTTGTTGCTTTGATTAATTTACGTGAATGAGTAACAGCGTAAAAAAAAATTCCTTCCTACCTTTTGTTGTTTCTCCATGAGCAAACTTTAGTGTTGCGTCATCACCGTTGAAATCACTGTTACGTAATGCTGTTCCCCCAACAAATGACCAATCAACTGTGACCAACCCAACGCTACCTCCTTCAAAGTATACGCAAATCATATTGCACTTACAAATCAAATCATATGAAATGAATTTTTTTGCTCAGCTAAACTGTTTCAAGATGTCTTGGATCCTTTTAGAATGCAATGAAGGTTTCGCATTTCAGTTGGTAGGCGGTAACGCGTTCGGCTCTGGAGCGGGAGGTCTGAGGTTCAAATCTTGGGCCGGTCAAATTGGACACAGTGTTTCCAACAACTCGCCACCGTTGCAACATTTCTTAGAAAGGAACTGTATTGCCAGCAGGTGCAATGACGCGGAGATGGGTTCCGCTTACTCTTTACATGCTTCGGCGTAATACAGCAAGTATAACGAAAGATTTGATTTGATTAGCATTTACACACAAACCTATGGAGCGCCGTTTGGAAAAATATTTATGGGGCGCCGTTTGGAAAAATATTATTTATTTTGTAACACCGCTTTTTTGAGCTTATTTGCAATGAAATTTGTCCGATATATATACATATATATATATATGCAACAAACTCGTACACTCTAAGTTGGAACAAAAACAGCCTGCAAAATGTATAGTAAATTTCCGATATATATCGCAAGTTTCCGATATATATTTACGACAAAATACACTCTAAGTTGGAACAAAAAAAGCCTACAAATTATATCGTAAATTTCCGATATGGATATATGACAAAATACACTCTAAGTTGGAACAAAAAACGCCTACAAAATATGTCGGAAATTTTCGATATGGTTCATATGAGCCAAGTCGGAAATCTAGCAAAGGTATCACGTAACTTTCGTGACGTAATCTCGTGAGCAAACACAAAAGTGACCGCAAGCACGTCAACGATGTTCTTGTGTTCTGGAAGCTCTGGTAGAGTTGGCATCGTTGATATGTTTGCGGTTACCTTTGTGTTCAAAACTTCAGGTTTCCCCGCCATTTGTTTTGCTCACGAGATTTTGTCACGAAAGTCACGTGATACCTTTGCTAGATTTCCGACATATTTTGTAGGCGTTTTTTGTTCCAACTTAGAGTCTTAATTTCCGATACATATCGGAAATTTACGATATAGTTTGCAGGCTTTTTTTGTTCCAACTACAGTGTATGTTGTCGTATATACTGTATATATATCGGACAAATTTCATTGTCAATAAGCTCAAAAAAGCGGTGTTACAAAATAAATAAAATTTTTCCAAACGGCGCCCCATACAAACCACATTTTTATGACAATATTTTCTGTTCTTTCAGAATTAGCAGCCGCAAAAGAAAAAGAAAGTACAATACTTTACTGCTAGTTTAATGTAATAGCAGACACAATTCTATTCTGTTTGCGCTTATAGCAATGTAAAAATTAAAAGAATAAGTATGGATGTTTTCAACCTTTCTTTTCGCAATCTATCTTAAATTTTAGTTCAAATTATACCATACAGCTAATTAAAAAAAGTAAATCGTTTAAAACAGGGCTGCCCAACCTTTTTACTGGTACGGGCCACATTTACGGTAGAAAAGTTATTGAGGGCCATATGCATTTTTACCAAGATTAAACTCCAAATAATTGCAAGTTTGTGGTACAAAATCGGTGCTCACTTTGGCCAGTGTTACGGAAATCTGTCCCAAAAAGTAGGTGAAGACCAAAAAAAAGTCTTCGCCGCAAATTGGTGTTGATTTCGGATAGTATTACGGAAATCTGTCCCAAAAAGTAGGTGAAGACCAAAAAAAAAAGTCTTCCCCGCAAATCCGAACTGATTTCGGGAAAACCAAACACAAGAAGGTTTTGGTTCAGACTTTTATTTGCCAGAAAATGCTGAGTAAGCCGTTCCCAGAGGAAATCAACCGCGCAAAAAGACCTTGCAGGCCACACAAAACAGCTTCGCTGGCCAAATGTGGCCCGCAGGCCACGGGTCGGGCAATCCTGGTTTAAAACAAACCAATGTCTCTTGTTACAACATTGATGTTCACTGATTAACATAATTAGTTTTATTTTGTTGTAACAGAGTTGGTCTTTATGAAGAAAAAAGTGAAATAAAGCAAAATTAGTTAAAACTAAAAACAGAGTGTTCTCTTTTACCTTCTCTTTCAACAACTAATTCTACTGATAATTTAGGCTTTTCTTCAATTTTAACCACAATGCTGTCGTTTATTTTCTCTCCTTGGCCTCGGAGTACAAATAATCCGTAGGGATAATCGTTTTCCTGGATGGTAATCCTGCTACTGGATGGTGACGTAATCATTGGACGATCGGACTCTTTGGGGATGAAATCAACCATTTCCAAGTCAAGTAAACTTAGCTGAAAAAAAAGCTGGTAAACAAAACATACAAAATATTAATCGAAGACCTATAGTCAAGTTGCTGATTTGAAGCCTATTTCTTAATCATGTTGGCAGTACCGCTGAACATCTTGCACACTGTTTTTACCTGGTGGCATAAGTGAAATAGTGATAATCCACTCCATCAAACATAAAGATGAAATTTAGATTTAGTAGTTTAACCTAATCGTTATCGCAAGTCTCGGGTTCAAAAATTTTGACGACTAGTTGGATTTGACTATTTAACAAAATGAAAATTCGAGCAAAATTACATTACATAAAAGAGTATTTACCTGAAAATATTCTTTTAGTTCTGGTAAGTTGTCTGTTAAGATAGAAATGTTAATCAACGCACTTTTCTGGCCTGGATAAAACAGAACAGAGGCACCTGAGAGAGGTCGAAAGTCAAGGTCCGACCGAGCTTGAGAGTTGTATAGCAAGCTTGTCTGAAAAAATGCAAAAAAACTGTTGAATCAAAACTTAATAACGTGCGTTAAATAAAACAAAAAAAATTACAGATATTTTGCTTTATTCCTGAATATCAAAAATCCGAAAAAACTTTCAACAATAAAGTTAGGCGCATACCAACTGTTTGGCCAATCCACATGACTGTTAAGACAGTAGTTTGTGAGGCTTAAGATGCGTTTACACTGGACGCGGAACAACGCGATGTGAAGGTTGCACACCCTCGCGAGTGGTCGCCTGCATCACTTGCTCAAAATAGACCAATCACTCTACAACAATTTTGTCTAAACAAAGTTAAGCAACCGCTTGCGAAGTTTGCGAGCGGTTGAAACCTTTCGCAAGTTGTCGATGACGTCAAATTTTGGTTGCTTTGCGTCGCTTCTTCGCGTCCACGCCGTGCAGTTTAAATGCAATTTAGAGAGTCTGGACTTTGGTTAAACCATCTATACCAGTGGTTTTTAACTTTTTTTATGTTGCTAATCCTAAAATATTCTGATGTATATCAATTACCCTTTTTTAGAAAAAGAGCAACTTACTATAATAGCTCGCAATCCAAAATAAATACACAGAAAATTAACGTCATTTTTTATTACAAATGCCAATTGTGCGAGGCTTTTTTGCTTAAGCAATGCGAAAAGCAATATGATAAGACTCCTCTAATATTGCTCTGTTTTGTTTCACCCACATTTCCCCAAAGTCAAGGTGCCGTTTAATCAAATGCTCAAATTTTCGCCTGAATTAGTAAACTGATTGTTTTTCGCACTAATCCGCTATAGCAAGACGTAAAATGCTGCTTCAATTTGCTTGGTTTTGTACTTTCCTGAGTTAGAACTTTAAACAAATCACTGTGGCTTTTTAACAGAAATTTCAATGGCGAAACCAAAGTTCAGAAACGTTTCTTTGTAATTTCATTTCTTGACAAGCATCTAAATAATTTTTTGGTGCTAAATTAGCCTTACTACTGCAGCTAAAAAGCAAAATGCTCAGCTCACGCCCATTACTAACTGAACTAGACTATCAATTGTTTACAAAAGGATAGAATTTATAAGAGACCCTGGTCGCACTAGTACTAATTTAGTAATAAACTATGGCATCACAGAAAGTAGTGAAGCAAGATGAAAGTTTTGAAGTTGGTAGCCCAAACACGATAACGCTTGCCATAAAAGTTTGTTGTTGTTTTTTTTTCAAAATTTACATTACCTTTTTAAAATGCCAAAATACCCCTTTCGGGGTAATTACCCACAGGTTAAGAACCACTAATCTATACCATATGCAAACAACTCATTGGTGGCTCGAACAAACAGCAATTTACTTTGGAAGAAGTTAAACGTGAATCAGAAAGCTTGGAATGAGACCAACTTCTAAGCTAGTGAAGACAATTCCTCCAAAATTAAAGCGCCACCTTCGCTTCCTCGTACTGGAGGATAAATATGAATCAGTCAAGTTATTCATTCAACTCAGCATTCAGCAATACATATTTCGCGGTCTACCAAACACCGCGGTCTATTACAGAGTTATTGGGTTGGAGAATGGGTGGACACAGGACAGGCTATTATATGAATTTATTTCTTAAATTTAATATCGTTTCAAACGAAAGCATTTCTGTTACCCGCGTGTGATTTTTTTCGTAAAACGAAAATCTTCCAATGAGATATGAAGGCGATAATTCTATGTCATCCGATGGGAATCTGATGTATTGTCGACTGACCGACTCCTGGTTCGTCCATTTACATTCGTATGAAACAGGTTGGTACAAAAAAGCATTGCAAATTCTCTGCCTCAAACACGCTTCTGCACAAGTGAGTTGAGGATCTTGAGATGATGAAATGTCCACCGGTTGAAAGAAAGCCTTTCCGTCTACACGATATCACTACTGTTAATGATATCACCACCAGGATTGGAAAAATTACCTGTTTTTGCTCTATTTACAATTATTCTATACCAGACCTATCAAAGCCCCATTTTTCTCAATCCTTGTTTTTCCACCAATCTTTTTTTAACTTTAATTTTTGCAATACATAATTTCGTTTGCAAGCAATTGTCAAGTATGTTACTGAATTCATATCACTTCCAGCAGCATTATGGTTTTAGCTAAACTATGGTATCATACCGCAATTACTTGTGCAAAGAAAATAAGTTTTGACACAATTAAAAATTGTAAAAAATTTGAAATTGTGTACGTTATAACTTCAAGTTACAACTACTATTTAACACAATTTTAACTTTTACCAATAAAATCACATGTTTAGCAAGATGATACAAAATGGAACCATTAGTGTCGCTTTGACATGCACTCAAGGGCAAAGAAGCAAAAAAGCTCAAAAAATTTTAATATCGCAATTAGCATTGAAGTTACAATAGTTACTTACCAACGATTACAGTCACATCTGACGTCATAGGCCAATTCTATGTTAGGCTATTTTTTGGCTTAGAGTTAGTGCTCATAAGCGTAGCCAGGGGGAGGGGGCGGGCCCATTGGGTGCGTCCCCTCCAACCGAAATACCACTAATGATATTAAAATCTAAAACAAAAAACATCTTTATTCAGTTTCAGTTTCTCCTTGTAGTATCTTAGCGTAAACAGTGCACGCGTACAACAGTAATTAACAACTATGTTGACAACCAGGGGGCCCGAGCCCCCTAAATTCAATTTTTGCCAACCAATTCAAATGTACAACCCGGGTGAAATTAAGGGTTATTGTCTTATAAGTTTCTACCACCGGCCCTCATCTAACCTTTTTTGTAAACGTAATGCAATAACTAGGGCCGGATTTACCATATGGCACAGTGCCAGGGGCTCCACGCTCAGATGGCTCGACTTTTTTTTGGTCGTCACCCATATTTGGCAGAAAAATGTTGCAAAAACCCCTAAAGTACCAGAGGTCCAGCTCAATGTAAATCCGGCCCCGTATAACATGGTTTGTCAGCGTAACCGTCAATTGTGCCATTTTTCATTTACAATTCACCTCCACCTTGCCAGTTTCTTCGCCAAAAAAATACGTTTGAAAAAAAAAACAGCTAAGGGAAATGCTCATTGAACAAATTACTGAATTTGAATTGAGGGGACCTGGGCCCCCGGGCGGTACATGTACTTCTATTATTGGTTATTTTCATGTCAAAACATAAATCTCTAAGGAAAACCTTTGAGTGGATTATTATTTACTGCTAAAATATTGCACAATGCAGAGCACGTTACTTCCCCCTACCTGGGCTAAATCACTTACAAAATTTAACATCAAAAACTGAATAAGAGTGGTTTCTAGAACCACCTGGTCTGCCGGCCTTGAAAATCGATACTACAGGTAGGCTAGCCTACTAACTGCTCTTCCGGTAAAAAGCACACGATTAGCAGAACGCTTATTTATTCACCTTGGCGTTTCGCTCAGCTGAAAGTTTGTTGTTTTTTTCTTCAAAAAACAAACGTGCATTGGAGGAGTGCTCGACACTCCTCTCACTCAACTTCTGATGGTGCTGGGCGTTTTCAGCTCAGCGAAACGTCAAGGTGAATAAATTAGCGTTCTGCTAATCGTGTTTCTTTTACCGGAAGAGCAGTTTAACATCAAAATTCAAAATTTTAAACAAGTTTTGGACTTATACTGCAAGAAAAACGAGGATTGAACAATTTAAATTTTTCAACTGGCTTTCAAATGTTAAAAATCTAGTTCTTTAAAATGGCTCCAAACTCCTGCAAAATGTGATCCAATGATATTAAAATAGCTTTTTTTGCCAAAAGTCACCAAAAATCGCCCAGCGGCTGGGGGCTTCGCCCCTAGACTCCCGTTCGTGATGCGTTTGAGTTACACTAATTTACCCTACACGTCTTCCAAACTTAAACATTTTTGTTTTTTAACTTTTCATTCAAACTTTCTTTCTTCAGCAAAATCCTGCTTAAGTGCCAAGCTAGGTCACGACTTCTGATCTTCCATTTGACGATATCTTTGCCCCATAAAAAGTTTCTGCTTTGAAAATTTCTGATGACGTCATTGCATGTGATTTGTGCTTTGGAACCCCCAATCAAAATCCTGGTTACGCCTTTGTTAGTGCTAGTTATGATTAGAGTAGGTGCTAAGTTTAGGTTATGAATATGATTAACTCTATCTCTAAAACTAACTCATTATCCCTAACCTACTCTGATGTTCGGTTTGTGACGTCAGATGTGATTGCAACCGGTAGAAAATATCGATATCGATTCGCAACCCGACGAAAATTGATATTGTTTGAACACATTTTGTTATCATCTATGTCAGTGAATAATAGAGTAATTGTAATTGAAAATGGCAGAAAGTTTTTTAATTACCATTACAATTATCGACTTTAGAAAATTTTGAATTACATTAACAATTACAGCAAAATCGTGTAATTAATTACAATTTTGTCAATTACAATTATAATTTTCCAAGCCTGATCACCACGATTATGAACATTATAAAAAACAAAAATTAGCACAGAAATTGATCACTTATATTTTTCGGCAGAGAGATTCACGCTTTGGAGGTGAGTTGATTCTATTCAACTCTTAAAACTCATTCTAAACCATAAAACACAGCCGTATAAAACGTAGTGCATTTAATACCCCATCAAATTTTTAAAAGCAAGTATGAGGTTTTAGCATTGAGCAGTGAGCAACTTAAACCTTTTTTTTCTTGTTGCATCGATTTGCTTTTCTCATTCCGTCCACTTGGAAGCATCTCTCAAATAATTGATGACGGACAATATTTGTTCTAGTTTTGTTTTTAGTTTTTGATTATATTCGAATTCTCTCACGCAAACAGTAATTCTTTTAAAGTATAAATTTTAGTAAGACATTGAAAACGCCAACCTTTAAAGGAAAAATCTCTATCTGTCTTCTAGTTCTCGCTAATTATTGCTATGTGGTTTTTGGACATTAAGTTTAAATTAGATGTAAAACAGCAGTCCGAAAATCAACTGTGATGTACTCATTACTCACTTTACTCAATGAAAGGAGATCCTCGCATCAACACAGTAAAATATTATTTAGCTTCTAGAATGCATACTATAAAACAACAAACGCAGTATTTACCAATGCTATCCACAATTTTCGAAGGCAAATAATTTTCCAATATATTTTGTTGTTTTTCCAACATTTCTGACACCAAATCTATTTCTGCTGTGCTGTAAATGACCCTCAGCATTCCATACGACCCTCCACTGTAAAACATTTCAATTGGAATTCCAAAAACAAGACTTGTCTGCCCGTATTATTCAGTGCCGTCGCTACGAAGGGGCCAGCGGGGCATTGCCCCCCCCTAACCACTGCTTGCGCTCCCCCATTTTGGTTTACTTGTAATAGGCTACGTTTTTGGAACAGCACGTAATGACAAGACAACAGACATTAATGGAAATAAGAATAATAACGTTCAAACATGATTCTCATTTGACGTTTTCTCGATTCTTCGCTAAATTGCTGGCAACCAACTGCTGTGCATAAATGTGACGCAATAATCTGTCTTATTAACACGCCTTTACGGATGTGTTGCAAAAGAGAGATGTAAGCCTACAGATTCGTTACTGGTACAGGTACTTCGTTGGTGATTATGACCTGAAACAAAACGTGAAAACATTTTTTAAAAGACCAGCTGTTTTGTTGCTTTTTAGAGCACACTCAAAAAATTTTTAGGTCGCATTCCGTGGCGCAACCAGGGGAAAGGGGCTAAGGGGGCTTCAGTCCTCTTTAACCAAATCCTTTAGGAGATTTAACCGCAAAATGCAAGCGGCTAAACATGTTTTGCACTTGACCTAAAGTACAAGGAAGACAGAAGAAGTTAGGCAATTTAATTCTTTCCACAACTACTGAATTTTAGCGTAGTTAGCTATTCATACGGCTTCGAAAAGTGTGAAATGTGATTAAAAAGGCGTTAACATTGCTATTTTTGCCGCAAATTCACAAAAATTGCCCAGCGCCAAAGGCTCTGCCCCCCTCAGTGGTACGCTTAAGTTGCATTAGTTTGTTCAGAACGGGGCTAAAGTAGACAATTTTTGTGCAAAAAAAATTGACTTTTGGGTCAATAACCCCCTCCCTCTTAGCAAAATCCTGGTTGCGCTTCTGGTCGCAATCACTGCGGCAGACAAATTTTTCAAACGATTATGTGAGCCGGATACGAAACAAGCTAAGAAACTCTGCCGGCCTTACACGCCTTTTCTTTTTTCAGACATAAATGCAAAATTGTTAAAATAGCGCATAATTTGTTGTCGTCAAATATCAATTTTTATGAGCAAAAGTTCAGTTTATTTTAGTGCCCCCCCCCCCACTTTCGGCTAGTGCCCCCTCACTTCGGTTGCTCTGGCGACGGCACTGGTATTATTAATAAACTTAAATGCAAAGAAGTATCTTTGCTACAGATCAGTTTGTATTTTTGCTGCAGTAAAAATAGTATCATACTATTCTCAAAAATTTCCAACTTTTTTAGTTTTCATTTTTCATTCCTGATTAATATTACCTTAACTGAACCTTTCCACAAGATTTCGTTTGGAGTATTGCAACTGCTCGTCAAATCCTGTCAACTACCAATTACAGTGATTTGGTAGAAAATGAACCAAGTCTCATAATCAGTGATATTCAAATTATAATCAAAGATCCCTACTCTACAAGTCAAAAAAATAACCCAAACGAATCCTTGAATTCAGTCGTGTAAAAAGTACTCGAAAAGTGTAATCAAGTAAAAGCTTCTAAAAAAAAAGTACTTGAGTAAAAGAAAGAAAACCAGTCACTTTCAAAGTACTCAAGTACAAGTATTTTTTCTGAAAGCATTTAAGCAAAATAAGCAAATTATTCAATCGACATACTGTTATAGTGTAATGCAACTAGTCGACAACCTTCACATCACTGCCTCATAATGCTTGGTCTTCTAACCTGTCACTCTCTCAATTTTTTTATAATGCGCAAATTAAAAAAAACAACAGTAAAACTTTGAGATTTGAAAATCATATCTCACAGAATTTACTTGGATTCATTTCATAAGCCTTTGCTAACTTAACTCAATTGAACACTTGCCAGTAGAAAACTCCATCGTTCTGACAAATTTGTGCTTCAAATTTAAAACTACTGTACTTTGTACTCTTCGGAATCATAATGCTACTTAAGTAGCGTAACTTTACGCAAAAAGTAAGCAAGTGAAAGTAGAAAGTATCCAAAAATATAACTACTTTAAAACTTGATGCTCAGAGATGGACAGCACTGTTTCGAGCTTTTAGATATCATCAGCAGCCCTCAGCATATCTAAACCAAAGGTATTACTTTAAAACTGCTCGTTATCGACAAATTCTACCTTAGTAGGCTACTTAAGTAGAGCTACTTTTGTTACTTTACACCTCTGCTTGCAACTAACCTTCTTTCAACAACAACTGCAGCAGTGTCATCATCATTGTCGTTTTCATGCGTCATGATTATGTTATCTTTCAAGCTGACATCACCATAAGGTCGATCGTTTGCAGGTATTAGAATGCGTACTTCATTCCGTAAAGGATTGATGCGGCCTTTGTGGCCGGACAATACTTTATGAAGTTTCACAACAACCAGCTCATCGTCCTCTGGCAGATCATCTGGTAATATCTGTTAGAAAATGTACAGTTGATATTTGAAAATTGATACTTCATAACAAAATTCGCTTTTAATGATTTGGCGGAGTAAAAGCCTTGATTTATTTAGAGTTTAAAAAAGATTATGGAAAAAAGCACTGAACCGTCTTTGGCGGCTGCGTTGGTACATTATTTCAGTGCCAATCATTTGAATTCTTATAGAACACACTCAAAGAAGACGATAATTATAAGACCAGCGACATCTAGTATGTTAGTAAATTGCAATGATAGCTTGTAAAGTCTACCAGCGATTTTAACTTTTTGTACAACACTAAAGTCAAACATGTGATTTTAGATGTACTATGATACTTATCTTTGTCCACAAAGCATTGACTCCATTCTATATCGTTTTGCCTTCTATTTATCCTCCGGAAAGGAACGTCTATTTGCACATTACACCGCCACCACCACAGCCTTATAGTATAGACCAACAATGTAATCAGTAATCACAACCATAAATTCTGAGATGTCACAAAAAAAAAAAAAATCTGAAAGCAACTACGGCTACGCTATCAAGACAAAATCGCAATTTTACCTTGATAACGAACGTGCTCAAATCTTGGTTTGTTACAAAGTAAATAGAGCCGCTTCGAACATCTACGTCATTATTGCTTAGAGATTTTGTGGAATTTCTATCACCACCAGGGGCAGCAGAGGGTGAAGGTCTGATGTCCACAACCCAACCTAACCCGACAAGACCACGTTTGCCAGATTGCCTCGTTACCGTAAAAGTAATTGGGATGCCAATACCACTAGATGGCTCTTCTACCTCTGTGAAATCCGCCGAAATTTCTAAAAATAATATACATCAAAATGCAAGAAAAAATTAAATAATTTTCGAATTACAACAATACAATAATCGCCTATCTTGTCGTTTTATTTTTTTATTAAGATTATAGATTTTTTGAGTTTATGTTTTAACCTCCCAATTATTCTGCTTTCGTTATTAAAATTATTCCTTTCATCAAAACGGGAATTATTATACAAACAAATAAATTATTCTGAACAAAGAAGAACAAAGCTTTTTAGTAAATCCTGAAATAGCCTTGAACATTTATTATAAAACAATATGATGTCACTTAGCAGGGGTTGATTATGCAACACAACGTCACCAAGTCATAAGCTCCGTAAAAAATAAACAGAGAAACGAGGTTGCCGTTCTTTCAAGTGTAGCATAAAACGCCCCGGGTTGTTTGAAATCCACAGATTAAAAATTTACTATTTTTGCTATAACTTCGAAAATTCTAATAATTACAATTTAGAGTATGACAAAAATTTACTAATTTTATTTTCAAAATTACGCCTAAACTACCACTTTTACCATCCAACACCAAAATGAAATTGCTTTTTTTTTTGCTGACTAGGCTTACCAAATAGTCCATAAGGATCATCTGACTCTTCAATTGTTACGTCACAACCGTCTTCCGTTCCAACTTGCGCACCTCCAGTGACGCTATTATGCATTAATTCAACCCTGAATTCTTCCTCAATTTCTGGAGTAAAATCATTGATGATATGAATAGGAACAGCTTTTTTAGTTTCACCATTCAATAGTGTGACCTAGAGTAAAAAGCAAAAATTGCAAAACGTGTTTAAATCGCAACAAGTTTCAATTTGCTCTGTCGATTTTTTCTGCATAATTAATGATTTTGTGCTGACTAAAATATCTTCTTTCCGAGTATAAAAAAATAAATAATACATTTAAAAAGGATCAACTTAAACTTTCTAGTAGTTCATCATATAAACGAACTATTATCCGAATTCACTTTTGCGTACCAACAAATTAGCCCAATAAAGTTAAAGTGCTCTGCCGGCCTGCTAAGTAGCCTACTAAAGCTTAAAACTTTAAAGTTTTACGAAAACTCTGTTGCTTCCTTGTCAAATAACTGCAAGTTATTATTACATAACTGTAATCAACTATAGGCAAAATCAAAAAGAAATATTAATTATTTACTGTTGCAATCGCAAAGTTTTATTTTTAGCCTACAAAAATACAGTAACTAACCATCCACAAAAATTACCTGGTTTGCGTTAACATTGTAATCCTCTTCCGCTCTCGCTGTTCCTGGAATAACTATAAAACTAACTGTGACGTCACCAAAATTTCCAAGTTTTCTTATCACGTACAAAAATTCTTTAGAACTGGCATCTGTTGCGTTAAAATCCTCCTGAACTCTCACGGAAGCTTCACTGAACTCCAGTACCCCGTGAGGAGAATCGTTTTCAGTAATCACAACTTCCATAAGAATATCAGCGGTAGAACCAAGTCTCGGTGAGTCTGGAACTAAAAATGCAACTCTGTTAAACGATAAAACCACAAAAAATTCATTATTAGCCATATTTGAATCTAACTACAATTCAATTTTTAACAGATTTTAAGAAAAAATCGGGTAGATCCCTGCAGACACCATTAATCTTTATTTGAATCCCTTTACAAATTGATTAATAAATTAAGGGATCAATCGCCAATGTATTGTTGAAGGCCAGTGTGGTAATGGTGCACCATTTCTTTGGGTGAGGTGTCATGTCAAAATATAACCTCTTTTCTCCCGGAATCTCAATCACATTGCAAGAGTGATATTCCCTAGCACCATGCCTTATTTACAGGAAAGAACAAGCAGTTTCAACCAACCAACCAAGACTAGTAGTGAAACTCAATGGATATTTGTAAAATATAGTGTAAAATTTTAGTAATTACCTTAATACTTGGTCAATTTACTACGCTTTGGTTAATTTTGTAATTTCCCTAATGCTGAAGTGTAGTGACCTACCGTCATTACAGAAGTTCTAATCAAAAACAAACTGACCTACCTTGAACTCCAGATGACTCCAGTTCAGCTGACTGAAGCTGGATGAAAAATATTTCATCAGCTTCTGGAATTTCATCGTTAAATATTGAAATTGTGATATTAATATGGGTAACGTTGTCACGAAATAATACAGAATCTCTTATTGTGCTGAAATCTTGATCAGGTAAAGCAATGCTGTAAAAGTTACAAAAATTATGCATTTTTAACATGTGTGACAGAATATAAGTGTATCAATATTGATTAAGAAAGCACAAAAAACTTTTAAGCAACTCACATCGAAGAATGAATTGAATATTCTATTTTAGAAACCAAGAATGCAGCAGTTAGCAAATTGCCACTACGCACATGTATTGGAGTGCATATGCATTTAGTATCCTAGTCGTTTTTTTAAGTTTTCTATTGCTGTTTGCATTTTCAACCAAAATTTAAATAACCATTATTGAAGACAAAGTATTTTATACATATTTTGTAACAATATTTCAAACATACGAAGCAACAAAACAACCTAAAAAATTTGAAAATTTCGAGTAGCTGATATTTTGTGTAAACAGCTACAATTTCATGTAAGCTAGAAAACTACAACAAGACTACAATAGTCAACGTCAATTCGCATTTTCACGTGAAGTTTCGCCAATTATTTAGATGAATCAAAATCACAAAAAAGACATAGAAAATTTAATTTTTACCCCTCAGCAGATTTGGTTCTATTAGGATTGGTATCCATTGTTGAGTAATAAACTCTGATTACTCCAGCCAGGCCGCCAGATCTTTGAATGGTTACGGTGACGTCACCATCTTCTTCGTCAGCAAACGTTGACAGGGGGTCGAAAGTAAAAACGCCCCGCGGATCATTGTTTGCTAGAATTGTTAGTTCACAAGAAGAAGCTGAACCAACACTTCCTTCAGACACCTATATATTTATGTACATTGTGCATCTTTGTAGTACACTGTTAGAGCGTAATTGTGTTATGGCTGACAGACAAGTTAGCGCGTGCAGCAGTTATACGTAATTCATACCATACAGAGTTATTTATTTTTGATTTTACACTTGAAATTGCTTTTGTATTTTGCATTTTTCCCCGTTGCATTTGTGAATTTTTGCTCCAGCTAAAGTAATTTAATAGATTCATACTAAATATTCTGCGTACTTCAGTGATTTACTGCTGTACTTTTAATATCGTCAAAATTTGCACACAACTAATTTTAACAAAAAGGTTGTAAAAATAGATAAAAATTTAACCAGTTCAGCTTTTTGATGCAAAATGGAAAACAATTTAGTTAAATTGTCTCACATATTCTTTTTAATAAGTTTGTAGAAGAATATTAACGCTTGTGGTCCACCAGCATTCCAAAAACTACCCGATAGAAATGAATATCAAGCAGCTAAAATTAAACCAGGAATATCATGATCTGTAAAAAATAACCTCACAGCAGTGTAATCATTGTAAGTGCTTGATTAATTCACAAACTGATGATTATTCACTTACAGTGGCTAAATCAACTTGAATAACTTCATCAAACTCGGGAAAATTGTCAGCTAAAACATTGATGAAGATGTAATCCGCAGTTTGACCTTCATTGAACTCAAGCTGACCTTCCATTGGTGTTACGTCATCGAATGAAATCGTCCGAATTTTCCAGTAAACTGTAGAATTTCCGAGAGTACCTCCTTCTCTTTTAACCTAAATTACAACCATGAAAACACAAGGGCTACGGTAAATAATAATGCAAACTCTGTTGTACATTATTTGTTTGTATATAAATTTTTGATCAATAACATCAAATTTGTTCTTGTGGACTTCATTTTGTTTAACTGGTAAAATAAAAATGTAACCGCAGTAGGCAAACAAAAATTCTAAAAATCTTTAATTTTGTAACGCAAGCAAAAATTGATTTGCTGCGTTAATTTCATAATTTAACATCAGAAGGCCGCTCAAAGATTTTTTCAGCAGCAAATGTACCTACGTCTCATAATGAACAGAATTCTTGAAAATTATATTTACTTGCAATCGAATTTCTTCCATTCCTTTGGCGGGCTCCGCAATTATTATCTGAGTCTGGTTAAAATTAAAGATGCCAAAGGCGTCGTCGGAAGGATCAATTATGACTTTGATAGTTGATGCGTTGTTTAGTGAAGCTAAACAAAACAAATATATCACAAACAATACTTGAATGGTAACTTTTTGAAAGACTGAAAATTCGGTATTTGCGCTTAACGACATTTGAATAATTGATAAAACAACATTGCATTGAATAAACAAATAACTTTGACGAAAAAAGTAACGTTAAAGTAGTTCTGAAAAAAAACAATTTTTTTTTCAGTTAAATACAAAGGATGATACGACAACTCATCATGATTTGTTTTGCAGTTTAATCTAACTGCGGAGAGGTTTTATATCAGAGTTGTCCTTCTCCTAGGTTATATGCTTACGACAGCTGATGGGCATAAACAACCCAGGTTTTAACTTTTCCAACATGTTTGATTTGAACTATACTTCGTCTCGCTTCTACCATCAGACCTATCTGGTATGGGTAACCCTATCAGAATTGAATCTCCAGCCAGTACAGCTCTGTGGGTCATCGAGGCACATAGACTTTTCCACCTCGTTGCGGTGATAGTTCACGGAAAAGCTATGCTTTGTAGGTCTAATATGCCGAGCTATGTTATACTATGCCTACTGTGCCATAATTAGCCAACTATATGTCATACTATGTCTACTAAGCCTGAGGATCTTGGATGGAACCGCTAGGGACTTCACCCAAGCGAAATGATGGAGGTGATGGAAGACCGTGAGGTGTGGCGGCTTAATCTCGACCCGCTGCTCCCGCAGCCCGCAACCCTCACGGAAAAGCGGGCAATGAAGAAAGAAGAAGACACGACAACTTATGCGATTTCTCGTATTCTATAAGGCAAAAACGGTTTATTAGATAATCTTTATTGATATTTCTAGTATTTCAATTTTGACAGAGTTTATCATACCTCCTCCTGTAGGAGCAGACAGCTCAACAAAGAAGAACTTTTCCAATTCCGACATCTGATCATCTACTAACTCAATCGAAAATTCAGCGTAACTTTGTCCATCTTGAAAATGCAGAGTACCGGCAGATGCCTGAAAGATGTATAAAAGTGAACCATAGGAACCATATACCGGTACGTCCAGTTTGCTCAAAGAAAAGCAAACCATAGGGACAAACACAAAGTAAAGATTAATTTCTTTCATTTCACACGTTTGTTTGAATGGGAAGAATTCAAGCCAACGTGTGATATGGAAGAAATTACTATTCACTTCTATGGTTCACTTTTCTTTGAGAAAATTGAACACACTTTTTCTACGTCTATTGGAAGAAACTTAATAGCTATCAACATTCGAGCATGCATTGAATGCTGACTTCTTCTCCATTCCCCCTAATTTTTTTGAGCAAAAAATGCCAGTTCTCAAGAGTGAAGTAAGAAAATGGTGGTGATTTTGAAGTCTACAATAAAAATCATCATTAACCACTCAACAAAATAAAATGTCGATTACCTCGAAATCTTTTGGAAGCTGATAAGATATCGCAGTACCATCGCGTGTCCTCCATTCACATGTCACGTGACCAAACCAGCCAGCAGCTCGTTCGACCATCAAAGTAACATAATGAGCTTCTTCTTTCACATGCAAAATAGGCGGTTGACTCTTTTCATGGATAGTTCCAGGTTCAGGAGACTCAGCTGGCGCTTCAATAGCAAACTGTACAAAAAATTGCTTTCCTTATTTTTATATGTTCATTTTTTTCACCGTTTTTGGTTTCTTCGCGACAAAAAGAACCAAAATAACAAAAATACATCAAGAACCAGAACCAAACACGTACAACGCAAAAAGTGAAAACATAAAAAGGTGCCATTTAAACCCTCAATCATTTCATCAATTCAAACTGCAGGAAGATATTTGATTTTGAAACTAAAATCTTTAGCAAATGCTTACAACAGTTAAATTTCGGCTTATAGCAAAAACAAGGGTACCAGAACTTAATTATCTTTTTTATATATTGCTTACACATCTGGTGCATAACTAATTTGTTTAATTTTATAGTGTTTTAGCGAATTAAGCTTTTTACTCAAAACTCTTTTAGCCAATTTTGAAACTATAAAATGAAGATTCCATATTATACTTTACTTTGTGGCAGAAACAAAAGACATTACTGTCACCAATAAAATAGCAGTATTCTTCAAGATAGTCAACATGCATGAGTGTTACTGAAACAGCAGCAACTCGAGCATCTAAGCCCATATAAGCGTGACTTTTCCAACCTTAAAAAAGAACAATGCTAACATCGAGACTTGAAAAAGCTTTTTCTCGTGGTGGATGATTTTATTAGAGGATGAAATAATTACAGTACATTGAGGCAAAACCGAAAAATATTAAGTTATAACTTTTCTAGGAAAAACTTTTTGCCACCGTTTTTTACCTGCATTACTCCATTAGGCTTCTCATTTTTTTCAATGGTAATAGTTGCAAAATCATTTTGTGAATCAATAGCAGCCCCGCTGAAGGGGGTATTGCTATCAAAGCCATCTAGTGTGGTAGTTCTGGCTAGAATGACTACATGTTCTTCATTTAACTCAGGAATTTCATCTTTTATGCTTGTAATGTTGAAAGTCTGTCAATAAAAAGCAGAAAACTTTTTAATGCAATGTAAAAATTTTAAATATTCAACATTCCAGAAAAAGTTTAAAAATGACCCAAATTGGCAGTTTTATGAAGTTTCAAAAAAAAACGTATTGATGTTAAAATTGTTTTGCGTTGTATTGCTGAACCAATTGCACAGAAAATGTTCTCATGCTCGTGATAGATGCACTATCTATTTAACCAAACTTTGACGCCATTCATTAAATTACAGTAATGTAAAAGCTTTACAGTCTTACCTTTTCACTTTCAGCAGGAAGAAATGTTAAATTGCCCTGATTTTGCAGAAAATCTGTGTCATTTCCCGTAGAATTAATTCTCCACTCAACCAAGACTGAACCAAACAAGCCTCGTGATCTGCTGATATAACACGTTGTGGTTTGCCCTTCTTCAAAGCCTGATGGAAGACAAGACTTCGAAAATCCAAACAAGCCGTTCGCATAGTCACTCTTTAACGCTGCAAATAAGAAAAGCTTATTGAAGATAACAACAGCTTGCGTGCTGATCAATTGCCAGGAGGACATTGCCATTGGACTGTTCAATTCCAAGTATAACTAGTCAAAAAGAAGGTTTTTGGCATGACAAGTGGTCAAAGATAGATAAACTACAAGGTACAAAAAATAAACTATGTCAAGTCATGAGCTGATCTGCTTCAAGTTGATCAAATGGGACTCGAACCCTTACCCACATCTTGCAGGGAGATTAGAGGCTACAAGGTATCAAGACTGTGGCTGTCCTTAACATAGGACGAGATATTGGCTTAAGTTGAACAACTGCCGTAACTCGTTGCCTCCTAGTATCACTCGACTCCATTTTTGTTACTCGACATGGTCATTTAACATACCGCAAGTTTCTAAAAAGTAAAAGTATCCTCTTTGAAAAAATAATTAAACACTTCTTTGCTCACTTGTGATTAGTAAAGTTTGATTGTTTTTATCAACTTGGGCTCCTCCAGTGGAATCGATTATGCTCAGAAGAAAATCTTCATTGTCCTCCGTTTTCGAGTCATTGACTGTATATAGTGTTATATTGCGGAATGTTTCAGAAAGCCTAGCAAAGAGTTTTTATGTTAAAATTTCACTAATGTGATGCCATGAGATTTTTTACAAATTTTCATTAAACAGTTGATATTTCGTGATTCCTTTTTGTCATAAAATTGGGATATTATCCTGGTGTCTGAGCCAGGCAGTAAACCATTTCATGGTGGGCTGGTAGCCTCGTTTGACAAAGGATTTGCAAGCTGGGCACAAGAGGGAGATCTGTTTTGGTGTGTTAGACCAGGGGTTCTTAACCGGGGGTAAATTTACCTCAAGGGGAAAAATTTTACCTACCGAGGGGGTAAATGTGCTGAATTATAAACTGAAGCAAACTTTAGTAATTATCAGTATCAAAAAAGTGATAGTGTTGCCGTTCCGCAACATTTTTGTTGCCCAAAATGAGGACAGCTCCGACGAAAATTTGTGGAAAACCCGCAGAAAATTGTGGTTTCCGGCCTGAAGATCTTTTTTTAGATCACCGCAAAACTTGAAGAAATTTGTTGACCGCCAAGACAATAGCGATAAATTTCGAGTTTTTTATTTGGCATGGGGTAAACGAGACAAAATATGTTAAGAACTCATGTGTTAGACAGATGCAGAGAGGCTGGTCCATACGCAACTACGCACAATGAATGGTGGTTCTATCCACTTTTTTGGTTCATTTAAATATTTAATTCTTAAAAATTTAAGTATTGTCCATTTCACCAGAATTTTAGAATAATCCCATTGCATGCTTAACCAAAAATTGAGTGAACTCTGTAAAAGTGTAAACTGCCTTATTCAATCCATTGCATTACCTTACCTATTAAACAGTACGTTTCAAAAACTTTGCTTTAACTAACAGTCTAAATTACGTTTTTATAAATATCATATGATAGAAATTCACTGTGTATCTGATAATTGATATGATATTTTTACTGTGCTTTAACTATAAGACCTTAGCAGATTTCAATACAGCTGTTAATCAGTATTGATTTATAAAAAGTGTCGCGTAGTTGACACAATTAAGCAATTAGCACCTATTTCTCAATCGCTAGTGACTGCACTGTTTGATAACAACAAAAATCAACATACTTGTATTTAACATAGCCTGAAACAGGTATGATATCACCTTGCGCTGTCATACTTTTCAACTCCATTGCTTGAGATGATGTCAGCGTGACGTCATACAGTCGCAAATCTTGCAGAACATACGACTTGTTAATATTTTGTCGTTCAAGATTACAACCAATGAGAAAATAACCTTCAAGTCTGCTAGCTCCGTTCCATTGACTGAAATAATAAATTTGAAAAAAGTTGCATTTCAAATTCAAGCAACAAAACTGCGACAAATCGTCAAGACTGAGACAAATTGTCCAAACATCGACGCAGAGTCCAATCGACGGCATTTAACTGTCATGGGAATGGTAATTCCGTACCTCTAACTCAAAACTTATACATTTGCGACTCGTAATCAATCGAGACTAGCAATTCTATTTTTTTACTGCATTAGTACTTGGTCGAGCGGTAACGAGTTCCTTTCTGAAGTGGGAAATCTGAGATTCAAATCTCGGGCCGGTTAAATCGGACACGGTGTTGCCAACTTATGGTCACCACCGCTGCAACATTTCTTCGAAAGGAGCTGAGTTGCAATCAGGAATGTGGAAGCAGTCAAATTTTTAATGCCTCCGCTTCCAGCTCCTCTTGAAGTTTTTTACTTCCGAGTTCGCTTCCGCTTCCTCACATTTGGAAGTTTTTGCTTCCGTTTCCAGCTCCAGATAGAATTAGTTGCTTCCGAGTTCGCTTCCGCTTCCAGTCTCTTTCATCAAAGTGCTTCCGCTTCCACAAAAATTTAACCGCTTCCACCGCTTCCGCTTCCAGCTTCCGCTTCCACATCCCTGCTCAGGATGAAACAGCTAATTGTATCTAGTGTAAAAAAAACAAGCAAGTTCACTTTGTAAGCTATTTTATTTGACTTGTGTTGCCGACAGGGCATGGTATGAAATACAATGGAAGACGATTTTTTCATGTTTCATACAGACAATTTTCTTCCATTCTCTTTTCATTCCATACTAAAAATCTTCCACTCCATATTCCATCCCATACTAAAATTTTCTTCCATATTCCATTCCATACTTGCATACCAAAGAAATTTTAGGCTGAAAGCAATGCAACGTATATTTTGCTGCTTTGCATCTTTGCAATGTTGTAAGCAACCGCTCATGAAGGTGCGTCAACAATACTAAGATGCAAAAACCGGTATCTGGTATGCATTACACATGGTTTAGTGCATAAGCGTAGCCAGGATTTTGAATTGGGGGAGGGCTAAACTGTAAATCACATGCAATGACGTCATCAGAAATTTTCTAAAAGAGAGACTTTTTACGGGACAAAGAACAAAAGATCAAAAGCTGGGGGTCAGATTTAGCACGTAACCAGGATTTGCAAAAGAGAAAAGACTAAAACCGCAAGTTAAAAAATTTTACTCACAAATCAAATTTGGGAGAGGTGGTAAGCAAATTAGTGTAACTCAAACGTGTCACAGACGGGGCCTGGGGCGGAGCCACCAGGGGTCTGGGGGCGAAGCAACCAGCCGCTGGGCGATTTTTTGTGTTTGGAAAAAAATCGCTATTTTAATGCCATTTGGATTACATTTCGCACGTTTTCGGAGCCATTTGAAAGAACAAAATTTTTGAGATTTGAAAGCCAGTTGAAAAACTCCCTCCCTTTAATTCAGGTCAAGTCCAAAACACGTTAAAAATTTTGCATTTTGGGGTTTATTTTGTAACTTGGCCTGGTCAGGGAAATCAACGTACATTGCTTTCTGCAACATTTTTAGCATCAAATCATTCACTCGAAGGTTTGCCTTTAAAGATTTTTCTTTTGTTATGAAAATAACCAGTTTTAGGAATATGTACGACCAGGAGTCCAAGCACCATTTGTTCAACTTCAATAATTTGTTCAATAAGCATTTCTTCAAGCTAAGTTTTTTTTAAAGCATTTTGTCGCGTGAAAATTGACGAGATGGAGCGGATAGTTGTTAAAATTTGGTAGGTGGTGCAGGTAGACTTTAAAGTTATTTCAAGTTGGTACACTAGATGCAATAAATGGTAACTAATGATGATATTGCAATATAAAAGTTAGCTAGGGGCCTAAAACATATTATAGCATAAAAAAAGTTCGATGAGGGCCTGAAATTGCACCTTTTAGAACAAAAACTGAATTTCTCCGGCATGGACATTTAAATTGGTTGACAAAAATTTAAATTGAGAGGGACCGGGCCCCCTGGTTGTCAATATTAAGTTATTGCTAATTGCTGTTGTACGCATGTACCATTGCGCCCAAAAAATGCTAAAAAGACTGAATAAATAGGCTTTGTGTCATCATTTTTATCATTGGTAGCATTTCAATTGAAGGGAAGGCAGAGGGCCTGGGCCCCCTGGTTACGCCTATGGTTTAATGATTACCGTACATGTTTGCAATCATCTCAACTAAAAAATTTGCCATAACCAAACTGCTTAAGAACATTTACCGCAATAAAAATACCAAGCTTTAACACCAAAAAGAATTATTGTAAGCTGAAAAACTAACAATATACGTAAAATTAAGCAGAAACGGGAATGAAATAGCAAATACGAGTTTTCGTGACGATGTAAAACAAAATTTAGGACTTGGCAAATTGTCAATCTCAAAAAAAAAAACAACAACAAGTCAAACCTATCAAAGTCGTCAACCATAACATCAATGCTGCAAATTGCAAGTACTTACAATGATGCTAAACGTACACTGTTTGCGCAACATAAACAACCGAAGTACCGCAATTTGTCGACAAATAATACGCGTTGATATTGAAGTTGAATACTTCTGTGATAATATTATTTATCACCACCCGACATCGGTATGTATTTTTGTGTAAATACAATACACAAAATCTTGTATGGAATTGGTATGGAAGTATGAAGATTGTCTTCCATTCCATTCTTGAAATCTTCCATTTCATTCTGGCATCTTCCATTTTTCATACCGAAATTTCCGTTCCATTCCATACCTTGCCCTGGTTGTCGATTCTATATTATTATGATTATTGTTACATTTTACCCCAACAGTTGTAGTCAGTTGCAGAGTTTGAAAATCCGGAAGCGCCTAATTTTTAAAAAATTGCTTCCGCTTTCAGCTCCTTTTCAAGACTTTCGCTTCCGAGTTCGCTTCCAATATCTTCCATCAAAGTGCTTCCGCTTTCACAAAAAACTAACCGCTTCCACCGCTTCCGCTTCCACATACCTGGTTGCAATGACGCGGAGATGGAGCAGCAAACTCCTTACATGTTTCGGGGTAATACACCAAGTGTAATAAAAGATTTGATTAGTTAATTGTTTACTTACTGGTCTGCAATTGGAACTCCGTTATGATAGAGTATAATGCTTTTATTCTGAAAAGCAAACAACAAATGATTCCAAGAATTATTTAAAAAATCATTGAGAACTGGCCATCTGATTTCCTGAATATTTCCAGATTGATTCCTGAAAATAAAATAAAATTAGGAAATAAAAAAAAGCTGCATAATAAGGCTAAATTCAACCTGTTGCAGAATTCAAACACTAAATGCTTTCAAAGTCGCAAATCATAACCCAAGTCTCCATAGACTTTACACTAAAATACAATTTGATAGAATTTGACATTTTTGCTTTTTCCCATTGCTATTAAAGCAAAACTAACCCTAAGCAAAACTCTACCTGTAAATAAAGCTCATGTTTTCAACAGCATCATCTCGAATTAAAGCTGTAATTGAAAAGATAGTTTCATTATCCCAAGAATATTTTGCAATAATTGGAACTTCCTCTTTCACAATTGCTCCCGTTGGTTCTTTTAAGGTGGTTTCAATTTTTATCCAAAATGAAAGCGAGAAATTTTGAAGAACTTTTGGTTGGAAATCTTTATCGTATGAAACAGATGCATCTGCAAATAATAAATAGAGTACTAAGTTATCTATTTATTTGATTTAATTTTTTTATTCATTAGGCAAATATGATCTGTTTCCATCAGCAAAAAATTGAAAACGAAAATGGATGTGAATCAATTTGTAATTGGAGCATACTGCATACAAAACGATAAAACTACATATCACATTATAAAAAAACCTGATACTACACAATAAATATATCACATTATAAGAGGCTTCTAATAGAATTAAACCTAAACTTGACAGGAAAATTTATGTGCTTAAATAGGCACTTTGAGTATGAGTAACCTATGCACGCTAACAATAGAGTAGCACACCATTTTTGGGTTCTATTTGTAAGTCTTTCGTTTTAGTTGATGTGCTTATATTTCCACTGAGGACAAACTATTGGTTTACAGAGATGCTTCATGAAGTCGTGCGACCTCAACAACAACAATATCAAACCTGATTTTAGTCTGACTGCATAAGTGTTGACATTGACACGTCCCTTAACGATTTCAGCATCATTCAGTAACATTCCGTCGAGCAACAAGTCTTTGCAACTGTTTGGTAAAGTGCTGTCCGATGGTCGTAGCTCCCACAATGCCTAAAAAACATTATAAATTTTTCATGATGTCCTCAGCTTAAATGTCAAAAAAGCGGAATGAACCGTCATAATAGTTTATATTGAAGAAGTACTGCAGCGGTGGCATGCCGTTGGCAACGCTGTGTCTGATTTGACCAGCCCGAGATTTGAACCTCAGATTTCCAGCTCTATAGAAGAATACGTTACCGCCCGACCAACTGGCCGGTACCTACAGTATATCAACAATAAAAATAGCTAAAAACTTCAAATCGAGTCATTCATTTTGAAAGTAAAATTAATAAGAGAAAAAGAAAAAGCATAACGGTAGAAAAAAAGCACCAAAACACTATATTGCCAAATCCAGCACGTGCGATAGTTAGAAAATGGATTACAAGATTCCTAAGCATTGTTCTCTATTTCATTGTTCAGCACGAAACTTCAGAAGCGTTAGAAAACTCGTACACTTACGCTTGTTGCTTGAACTCAACTTACCATTACACTTCCGTCACTGCCCATTAATCTTTCGATTCTGATTGTGACGTTATTATTTGCAATGTCATCTTCTGCTATTGTTACCGGTAACGGTATGTTTTTAAACGAAAGCAAACCAAAAGGATAGTCATTTATAGGTACAGTGATGTGAACTACGACGTTGCCGATAGAACCTCCTCCTGCAGGAATATAATTTTATTGTGATGTAATAAAGAGGGGCAACAGCGTTTAAAAACAATTTTTGAAGTTGCTCAATAGTTTACAAATTTTTCGCGCAGGAACTAATTTGAAACAAAAAAGAAACAATTCTATTCAACACGATGTTTTCTTTCGAAGAAGTAAAATGAAAATTATTTTAAAGAAATTGGAAACGCTATTTGTTAGGGTCGGAGCCAGAGACCATCCGCGAGTACACCTTCAAAATGACTTTGCATTACCAAGTAAAGCAAAATAATTGTACAAGTGCAATAGTGATAAAATTATCTCTACACAAATATGTAACATAAACATAATCGGTCAAAATTTATTCATTTTTTGATAAATTGATGAAGATGTATGTCTTAAAGGTTTTTATCACTGGTTATATTTGTCATTTTAGCCTTGCTAGCCTAACTGAAGGACCTTGAATTTAGGCGAAACAGCTGTCTTTGAAATTGTTTCGTGCTAGTTAGTATATCTCTAGGACGAAACAATTAATATTGTGATTACATAATATTTTCCATTAAAAAGGTAAACATTTTAATATTTCGTTATGAAATGATTTTGCTTCACTTATTTTCCGCGCCAGTTTTAGTCTACTGTCAGTGTATACTATTATTGATGTATTTGAAGAATAATTAAGAAGTGATGCATGACCTCTTCTTTTTAAAGCTCAACTAATATCTGTTGTGCACATAAGAGCATTGTTTGTGCCACGGCGTCAATCAATGACTATTTTTCCTTTTAATCTGTATTTTGTTCTGCCAAGCAATGTTCAAACTTAGGAAGAATTGAGCATATCTTAAAACAATGCAAATACCTGTTGCATTGGCAAGAAGCAATGTGAATTCTTCATCATATTCAGGTAAATTGTCAATCAAAGCTTCAATAGTTATATTCAATGCAGTATCACCTTCCTCGAAATCTAATGTTCCTTTGCTGAGTAAAAACTCGGATTTTAAATCAATTTCATCCTGCGAGGAACACAAAAAATTATTGAGAATAAACATCTAGTTTTTAATACAACATTGTAGGCATTATTGCCTAAGAGATTAAGCAAGTATAAAGATTGTTCCATTACGTGAAAGTCTCGCTGCTCTTTCCTTGCGTCAACAATGGAATAAGAATAACAAAATAGGTGATGTAGTAATGAGCAATCCACGTAAAATAGTTTAAAATTTTTATCTTACAAAAACGAACCATTGTTTTAACAAAGCTCATTTATCGCGACATCCGCTACTTTGAAAAGTGCCTTTTAAACCATTACAACAAAAGGAATTTAATTATGATTGATTTAAAGAGCTGGTTTCTCATGGAAAACAGTATCGAAAAAGGCCTTCAAACTAACATCTAGTTTTACCCGAAAGTTTTTGGAATAGTTACGCTTTGGAATACATTTTCTTTTGACTGACGAAAATATTACAATAGCACAAAAATTTTACATGTTCAACTGCTTACCACAAATTTTTCCAGAGCTTCTTCGTAATTAGAGACATTTCCTGGAACAATTTTCCACTTGATTGATACTTCTCCAAACGACCCTTCATTTCTGTTTACTCTAAAACGAACAAAGAATTATTTTATAGACTGACTTGTATAAACAAAACCTAAGTAATATATCTAGCATTTATGCCATTTGCTTTATTTTGTCTGATTAAAAAAGTCATTTATGTCATTTGTTCGTTTGTATCGCACTTGCTTTTCACAACGTACATATTAAAATTCATATCTTCGCTAATTTTGCCTATAAAAACCAATTTAAGTTTGAAAAATTATTTTCAAAATAAAGACAGTCTTGTTTTAAAATATCTTTAACCAATTTAATATTAATTGTTATTAATAAGTTCGATTCGAATTAAGAGCAAAAATAAGTGTATATGTTATGCGAAAGAGTTTAGCCAATTCTTTTTTGTTTCGTGAATCGTAATAACATTATTACTGAAATGAATTGGGAACTCCTTCTTCCAAAATGACCTCATTGGAGGTAGCAAAAGAAAATACTCCGTTTGCGTCATCACTTTGTTCGATCATAATTTCAACTTTGTCGTTTCCGAAAGCAACATAATCATCTTTTGCATCAAATAACTAAATAAAAACCGTAAAAAAAACTTCACGCTTTTCTTGCAACAACTTACAAAATTATTACACAAAAAAAATCTGTATTATTGAGTTTACAAGTTTATAAAAACATGATTTCTCTATGTCTGGCAATAATATAATTTTGGCAAAAATCCAGAACAATGGATATACAGTATTTGACACATTTGGCAATTACTTCAGCAATTTTGTTCTGGTCGTAGTTAAATAAGATTGATAGTGGCTTAATAAACGAAATTCTCTGAAGTGTGCAATACTACCGTTATGGCATTGTGTTTCTTAATGAAGTTAAACGTTTAAACGTTTCAGACTCAGCTTCGTCCATTATCAGTGAAAAATATTAGTATTAAAGTTGCTTCTAAAATCCAACCTTTGTGTTTCAAAATAACTGACATGATTTTCTGTATCATTGATCACTCACTTCAACGTAAAAATGCTCGTCGTCTTCCGGACGGTCGTCATCCAGAATATCAACGGTGACGTCATAATCCAGGATTCCAGGGTTAAATACGATGACGTCATGGACAATAGGTCGAAAGTCTGTTTCATCAGAAGCTTGATGTTGATTGATTGATGAAATATTGGAATACCCAACTACTGTGCGGAAGTGGATTTGCGCCACGTCGGCACCGGATCCATCGCGATGAACTGTTAGTAAAACTGTGGAGCCTTCCTGAGTGTGAACAATTTCCGGACCTAACACGATAATAAATTTGATTATACTGTAAAATACTAGTAAAAATTCCAAAAATTTCAATTTCTTTTTTTTTAACGTTAGAGTGGTATTTGTATTTAGTGGTACAATTTATACAGAATAAATCATCAAAATATCTGCTTTTTGTCTGTGATGAAATATCAGTACTAGCCAGTAGCCAATTCATTAACAAATTGGTGCGAAGACTTCCAATTTTTTATAGCAATTGAGTTGTTGTATTGCCGTGCCTTAATTACGAAAAACTAAATTACAGTAAAATACATATTTTGGGCAAATGATTCTGAACATTAGTTTTCATATTTTTAAGTTACCAATAAAAATGTCGCTTAACTTTGTATAGTGCCAACATCGTTTTGATTTGTTTACAAAATTTAAAATCATCTACCTTTGAAATATATCGCTTTGTCATTTGGTTCAATAATTAACGTTGCATTTTCATTTTCAGCAATATTGACTCCTCCTGTCGCGTTATAGAGAAGGATGGTAAACTCTTCCAGCGATTCTGGAAGCTGATCTGGAGAGGATTGGATGGTGATAACCTCCTAAATAATATATTGAACGATAAAAACTATGCTTGAATAGTTTTTCATACTACATGTACAGGAAAAACAGTTGTTTTAAGTACAATATTACAATGTATAACATTCATTTAAGCAAAAAATCGTGATATTTTCGGCGCAAATATTGTTAGGCTTCCAAAACGAAAACATAAAATTAAATTATTGTATTACTGGCTCATCACTCGCCTCAATTTGGTTTTCGGTAAAGTACAGAATTCCATCAGTTGGTATGACGTCATCGGTGTCATCCGGGAGAATCTTCCACCGAACGGAGACATTCTCATATGTTCCCATACTTCGATGTACTACGTAGGTTGTTGTGACACTGTTATTCGATTTACTTTCTCCTAATTAATCACAACTCAAATAATTAACTTTGTGCAGATAAATTTCAAAACTTCGCTCAGTTTTATAAAGTCAACCCATTCTACTACTTACAGTATCAAAATGTATGTCACAGAAAAAAAAGGCCAAAATTTGCAACAGAATTAAAATAACTGCATGATGGGATATTTTTATAGCTCTGTGGAACTAATTAAGATAAAAGCAATTTCTTGTTAACTTACAGTCATAGAGTACAGTACTAATACCGAAAGCTAAGCTACGGAAATGCTTGATGAGAATTTCTGCAAAGATTTATTCTCACCTATTATCCGACTTCTCGGGTTAGTGGCGTCGTTTCTAAATTGGAGCAATCCATGTGGATTGTCATTTGCTAATATAGTCACGTGAACAGAAGTGGGAGGAGATAGGACACTGGCAGGGCTTCCATGTGGTTGAAGAACTGAAATTAGTAAAATCATGGATACTAGTTTGCTGTAAATATTTAGTCATTGTTTAGGGAAATTAAGTGAGTCGTTTAAAAAAAGCGATTTTCTCTATACCGTTTAAAAAACCGACAAGTTGGTTAATCGGTAGGTCTATGGTTTTAGTCTCCGGCGTTAGTCTCCGGAGCGGTAGGTCTATGGTTTAAATATCGGGGCGGTCAAATCTAAGTGTTACTGAAGACTCTTCACTGCTGCAGCATTTTCTTGAAAGGAGCTGAACGTGTTGCTTGCAGGCGCAATGACGCGGAGATGGGCTACGCCAACTTGTTCCGTGCTTCGGCGTAATACATAGAGTACGGACGATTTGGTGGATTTCAAGCAAAAACGTTAGCAAGACGTTAGCAAGAAGTTAGTAAAGACGTTAGTAAAGACGTTAGCAAGTATCAGTTTTGTTACCAAAAGCAATCTGAAAAGATTAATAATTATATGTTGGTTGATGTGATTATTAAAATATGCTTCATCTATACAAAAAAATAATAATCATGGATTACCAAGAGTATAATTTGTGTCGAGTTCAGGTATATCGTCATCACGTGGCACAAGAGCTATTGTAGATGTTCGCTGACCTAAATATTGCGTGCAGGATTAACAATTACAGCACACATACCATTATACTAAAGAAAATATTATCAAATTACAGTATATCAAGACATAAAGTGAGAACTAGATGGACCAATTACATCGAGGATCTTGGATGGAATCGCTTGAGACTTCACCCAAGCGAAATGATGGATGTGATCGTAGACCGTGAGGTGTGACGGCTTAATCTCGAGCTGCTGCCCCGGCAACCCTCACGCAAAAGTGGACAATGAAGAAAGAAGAAGAGTTTACCATAAAACGTCACGAAATTTTATATTATCCACGCTCAACTTTTATGCATAATCGAACAAAAGTTTTCTTGACATCATCAATGCTGCAGCAAGAATCAGGGCACACATGACAAAAATTTTCTCGCTCGCATTAGTAACGAGAAGCTTTTAAAAGGCGCCACCGAACGAAATACTCGCTGAAAGCAAGAAGTTATTCTTGCACGTGCATCTGAAGCTATGAGAGCTCGGTAACGTCATTTTCGCTTGCTACTTTGCTTGGATTAATTGCGAGATATAACTGGAGTAAAAAAACGTCACTTTTCCTCGCCAACTTAACGAAGATTTTGAAGCATTCTTTAAGCGTACGAGAACTTTTTTTTGGTCAGAAATTTAATGGCAAAATCTTGAAAACTCTTTACTAAAGCGAATTTTTGTTGAAAATTACTTAAAATGGTCCTTATGTTTGCTATTATTAGACTGCTAAGAAGAAAGCAAATTGCATTGAGAACCGTTCGCTGCATCGACTGATAAAGAAATATTGCCTGGCACTAGTTGACAAAAACAGCAATACACTCTTTTCATACGAACAATTTTCTAAAAACACGAAACTCGTTTTTGCTCAAAATTTAAGAACAAATTAAAATTTAAGAACAATGCTAGCCTCGGCACCAAAATAAACCAAAAGCAAACGAAAAAATAAAATCAAATCAAAGAAAAGAAACTGAATTTTGTACTTATTAAAGCGATAAAATTTTAGTGATTTTTTTTCTGTTTGCAAGCAAAATTGCAACTATTCCAAGAATATAGAGCGTTGTTTGAAAATTTTTTTGGCAGCTGTTCGAAAAAAGCTTGCTTTTTTCAATTTGAACGACTGCCAAAAAATTTAAAATGCTGCAAAGCAGAAAAAAAGCCTTTACTCAGGCCGACAAAGCATTAGAAATTAAACACTGTAGTAAACGTGGTCGCTAAAATTGACATCGATGCTCTAAAAATTTAAGAAAAAATCAAGCACAAATGAGGCTGAAAATCGCCAAAAAAGTAAAAACAGCCAGTCTCAACTCTAAATTTGCTGGTTCTAAATAAGAACAATGTACATCGACTTGTTCATTGTTGAAAATTTTTGAAACCTATTATTGCTGTTAGCATAAAAGTATACCCACCGACAACCTCAAGAGCGCTTCACGTCATTCAAAAAATTGTGGTATGGTAAAAGTTGTTCTTTTTTTTACATTGATCCAAAAATATAATTGAACTCTGTCGTTCATTAACTAATTATTATCAATGGAAGATTTTGCAAGCTTAGAATATTAACGCATGCCCCATAGTATTTTTTTCCATAACAATTGCAGTACATACCGCCATACAGACACAATACGCTTGAACGCAATATTTTGAAGTAGATGCATCTGAGGTATTCATAACGTGCTAACACAACATCTCGCAAAGAAATTCGAGTGAGCATTTGTAACGCGTGTAAGGCGAGATGGTTAGAAAACAGCATTTTGTCTACGAAGTTTTTTGCTCATTAACGCCTTTTAGCGAGCGAAAATGGCCTTTACAAGCTCGCAAACATGTTCTGTCATGTGAGCCAAGATATATTTATAATGTTAGATTTTTCGCTGTACACCTCTAGCACCTACCACAACAGTAAAAGCTAAAAAAAAGCTGTCAATTAAGTTTCAAGTTAAGCTTGTTGTAGTTACAGACATATTTTCTTGGCAAGTTAATTTTTGCGTTTAATCTAACCTGGAGGAAAAATGATTACTTGCGGGACACCATAGAACTTTCTTGAACCATTAGGAATGACGTCATATCTGATCATTCTACGAGCTAGGAGACCTTCACTTCGTTGAACAACAACGTTTATAGTTTCGGTACCATCTTCCTATATAAAAATCCGAAAGAATTAATGCAACAATAGACTATATTTCCATACGTTATTGCTACCACGCTACTGTTTCTAATCCTTGCAGCGCATGGAATTTTTTTTACTGGCTTATCGTCAAATTTATACTAAGATGTAGTGTAATTAGGTGTGCTTACTGACCGTTCTGATGAAGAAGGTTGTGATTATTTCAAAAACATTTCCTTGGTTTTAATATGAATAGAGTGGCACGAATGCCTTAGCCCTTTATTTAAGTATCAAATCTTTCATTATACTCGCTGTACTACGCCGAAGCGTGCAACGAGTTTGCGGGGCCCATCTTCGCGTCATTGCTCCCGGGCAACGCAACTCCTTCCAAAGAAATTTCGCAGTGGTGGCGAGCTGTTGGCAACATTGTGTCCGATTTGACTGAATCGAGATTTGAACCTCAGACTTCCCGTTCCCAAGACGAACGCGCTCCTGCTCGACCAACTAACCGGTGACTTGGCCCGTTACTTAAACAAAATTCATTGCTGGTAGCTAGAATTACTTTTATGACGTAATGCAAATTGGATGCATTTGAGAAACTAAATATTCCTCCAGGATTATCGTTTTCTGGTATGATGATCTTTGTTTCTGCTTCATTTCTGTTCAGCCTTTGATTGCTTGGGGTGACACTGGAAAATATACAACATCTTTGCAGTTGGGCAAGTTAATGAGCAACGTTAACTTCGTTAAGAGTTAATTCGCTGAGAGTTTTTAAGCAATCTTTTTAACTCAGTTAAAGTTAAGTAGTTAACTGAAAAACAAAAGTAACGCACATTAAGCTTAAAAGTTAATTCGTTATTTTTTTTTTTTAATTCAACTTTAACCTGCAGTTGATACCCAATAAAATAATTCCATTTCCATACGAGATAAAAATTACTCATTCTGATTTCTGTTACTATGATATGTACTATTCTAATAAACATGGACACAGCGAAAGCCTTTTTTATTTTATTTTTTTATTTCTATGAAAACGAATTCATGTCTATCAGAGCTTTATCAACAGTTGCTTGCGAAACGTATGAACCATTTTCGCAGTTTCGAAATGCTGCTGTTATAGATAGCTGTTGTAGGTCGTCATTCTTAGTGAATCTTTTAGAACCATGCTGGCTGCAGCTTGGTCCAAAGAATAAGATCTTTTTTGCGACGAAATGAAGCAATCTTACAAACATCCTCTATTTCTTTCAATCTACTAGGATGCTTTTTTTGAAAGAGTTTTTTCACATTGTTGTAACTGCTTTTATGAGCTCGAATTTCATGCACTTTTGAAATGCAGAGTTTGCAGTCAAATTAGTAATTATTTTCATTTGCCTTCTTAAAACCGCATGGACTTCTTGGACTGAGTCCAAAGAGACAGCGATTCTTCTTCATCATTACTATCTATCTCGATTGGAGCATTATTGGTATTCTCCATCTCTACGTCTTCATCTTCGCCATTGCTGCTCTGACTGTTCTCAGTCTCCTACTCCATGAGGCGCTAGATAAATGTTCGTTGGCTTGCTATGTCCGCTTATACTTGACCAATCGTCGTAACTAGCTATAGTCAAATCTTTATCGTCTCATGCTGATGAAATATTATAGGGAGTTGAAAATCATTATTGTGAGATCACAGTGTACTTTATGAGTAATAGTAATCACTTTACAGAGTAAAATTATTACGGCACTATACTCGATTGTAAACCATATCATTATTATTATGGCATAAGGACGCAAGGTGTCGCCTAGAAATTTAACGGATTAACGTAAACATTAAAGTAGTTTAACGAAAGTTATAGTTAATAAGTAAACTCACAAAAGCTTTTTAACTTTTCAACTCGTTGATGAAAAACCTAACTTCATTATTAACGTATTAACGAGTTAATGCCCAACACTGCTTCTTTGACAAAAAATTGTTACAACATAACAAGCTTAAAACAGAAATAACACTTGCTGAACTGTTAGAATTTTTGTATTTTCGGTTTTAATCTTGAAAGATTATTTATCTTTTGTTCTAAATGATATTATATTTGTAAAATATGCCGTTCTTTTGCTTGACTTTATTACTTGATAAGATTGATTCTAAGTATAGACTATTACTTTGCCAAAAGCACTATTTTCGTTGTTGGTGCTTTGCCCTGGTATAACTTAATGACCTCTCCCCGAAAAATAATAAAATAAGCAAACTGCCATTTGCTTTCACAATATTTATAGCCCTGTGGTAACCTTGGAATGATTAGAAAATGCATTAAGAAAATAATCCTGCTTTTTATTATTTCTTCTTTCAGATTCAATATGGCCCTAAAATTCTAAAAATATGTTCTATGATTTGCTGAATGAGACGTTTCGATATTACAATTGCATGTTAATTCAACTCATAATTAAACAATTTCCAACAGCAGAGTTAAAATGCAAAGAAATTGTTCAAAAACGTTTTTGTTAAACTTAAATATTCCAAGTCTTTCATTATGCACGCTATAATACGCCTAAGCGTGTAACGAGTTGCGTGGCCCATCTCTGTGTCACTGCGCCTGGGCCATACAGCCCCTTTCGGAGGAATGTCAATGACGCAACGGTGGCGAGCCGTTGAGTCAGATTTGACCGAGCCGAGATTTGAACCACTTACTTCCCGCTCCAGAGATGAACGCGTTACCACTCGACCAACTGACCGGTACTTAAATATTTTGTAAATTACATTTTGTTTAAAGTAACTTCGTAATTTCGATTACGTTTTAAACGAACAGATCAAAGCTATTCTTACCTGTCCAATCGCACTACTAGTGTTTCTTTCAACTCCGGCAATCGATCCGGCAATATTTGCACGACAATTTCTTCGACTTTTTGCCCTGCCGCAAACGCCACAGCATCCGGGCCCTTGATATAATCTTGCCCATTTTCAGCATTTAAACCACCACGATAAGACAGTTGGACAACAGCGGTTCCAGATAAGCCTTTAACGAAACATAGTAAGTTGTGACCTACTTTTAAGAATTTCGCCCTGCCAGCACAGAAATGAAAACAAACTGTCAATCGCAGGGTACAGCATTTATTTCATACTTCATTTCTCCACTTTACATGAGCATCGATACTGAAGTCCATTCTAAATTTTGCTTGCGACGTGGTGGAGCGACAGTGAAATCAATCAAAGTAGCATACCAGCGTTGTACAGATTCAACAATTAAACAAATTTGACCGGCAACGTTCTTCACTATCAAAGGTGGTGAGATCTCAGGGCTGATGTTATTTACCGTGGTATTGAAAAATCAGCCTATACTTAGTTTTGTGACTTGATAATCAAATAATTTTCTCCGCTGGAAATTTAGAAGACAGGTAGTGGCAGGCAGGTGGGCAGGAGCAGTAGCGTACGCAGGATTTTGAAAAGGGGGGGGGAGCCAGAAACTTCAGAAAATGTGAGAAGAGCAAAGGTCTGAATCAAATTGTTCCGCCCATAATCGGTCCGATTTTTCGCCCAAAATTAGGTGGAGAGCAAAAAAAAAAAGAAAAAAAAAGGTCTTCACTCAAATTTGGTCCGAGTTTTCGCCCGAAGCCTAGAACAAACGCACACAACATAGACTTTGTCTGATCAAACATTATGCCCAACTTGCAAAGGGAGGGCCATGCCTCAATTTTGCTTACTTTTCTATGCAATTTTGCAATCCTGGCGACCCAAAGGGGGGGCCATGGCACAATGCCCCCCCTAAATACGCCCCTGGGCAGGAGGCAGCTTTGCTCGAAGACCTCAAGGCTATTTAATTGCTATCGGTTGGCCAAGACAACTTGGTAACAGAGGATGACAGTGCGGTACGTAAATACGATACGGTACGCCTCAATTTTTGCTAAAAAGTACGGTACACTTGTACGGTACGCGTTTTTTGTTATGGTACGGGTACGGTACGTTGGTACGCTGTTTCAATTTGCAAACTAAACGTACCGTATCTATTGGTACGGTACGTTTTATGTGCAACCTGAGGCCATCAATAAAGACTCGTGCGACCGTGCACATACAATTAAAAATGTACGATATAGCACCAGTTGCTAGACCCGTATTTGAGTCCAGACTCTGTTTAATTTTGTCTGCATTAATTTTCGCAAACAAATTGTCATTTTTTTATCACTAAGTTGTTGCTGAAGCATAAAGAATCACCTTTGGATGTTGCAGCATTTTTTGTTCTATAAAATTTTGACGGCCTTGAATGAACTATCGGCATTTAAAGCTCAGCAGTTTTTAAGTTCAGCATGTTACTAAGTTCATGTACCCTTAACCCAATGTTTATTAACTTCTTTGGTTCCGTTCACCCTCATTAAAAAGTTCCTCATTTCATCCTCTCCCTGATGAAAATATGTTTATTGATTATTCCAAATAATTTCAAAAAGCTGGGAGTATGTGGGCAAGCTATGAAGGTTCGGAGATTTTGAATGAATTTCTAATTTCTATTTGAATAAGATACTCTATTTGAATAAGATTCTATTTGTACTATTGTATAGCTAAACTTAAATTGTAAAATGTAGCTGCTCTGTTATTGATACATTAGTTTTAGCAGCAGAGGCCTGCTGTTAGGTCAACCTGCTGTTTCTGTAGCCTATCATATGGTTCCTTGGATCTACTCTGAACAACGAGTTCTTGTTTTGTGGGTAGCGCTTTGCAGCTGCATGCCCGAATGAAATTTGGTTAAATCCTTTCTGATTATTAGTTGACAGGTACTAGCCTATATAATTACTAAGACTCCATGAAGCTTCAGCTTGAGTCCTGGAATTCAGCAGTGGTAATGTTGGCTTTGAAAGATGTTGTCTCAGTCTGTGATTTGACTATGATTCTAATGATTAGATAGAGATTATTTACTGTAGACATAGGTGGGCTAGTAAATGCAAAACGTTAGCTTCGTTAACCACTAGTCCGTTAATCAACTTCACACCTCCGTTAACGTTAATCCGTTATTTTCAGGTTTAATTAACGGAAGTTAATAAAGTCCGTTAATCCGTAAACATTTTGCGTGTAAGTTACATTTCTTTTTATTTACTCGCTTCTGGAACACGTATTGACGCTGTTGAGCTGATTGTAAGGAAATATTTATTGCTATGGTGGTCTTTTTGTGTTTTGGAAGTTACATTTTACAGTCTAATCTAATTTCAAGATAAAAATAAGTTCAAATGCACAACGAAGCTGCGATCGAAAAATCTTTGGAAATTATTGTGAACAGCCATAATTAGTAGACCTATGAGGCTGCAGGTTATTATTTGCTACAGAAAAGAGCTCGTTTCTTCGCTCTCTTCTATAAAACTCGTGCTAATACGAAGCAGGTGTGATCAATGCAAACTGGTTTGTACCGGTCTGATGAATGAATGGTGCAAAATATTAACGATAAAAACCTTAACGGAAGTTAACAGAACTTAACGGAAGTTACTTTAGTCCGTTAACAGCACTTAACGGAAGTTAATTTAGTCCGTTAACATGAAAAAACTTTTTAACGGATTAACGAGTTAATGAAAAAGTTAGCTTCGTTATTAACGGATTAACGATTAACGGACTTGCGCCCACCTATGTTTTACCCCATTGGACAGTTTTAAAAATAATCCCACACACTGCAAAGGTGGGTTCTTGTATGCATTTTTTATTTCGAAAATGCAATGGATAAAAATTTCATGAAAAATTTAGATGTCATAGTTGACACTGGAACCAATTCGGACCACTACTTGGTTACTGCTGTAGTAGACGCTGCTGGATTACCTTCTACCTCTGTTCCATTGGTTAAAAAAATTGCAAGAAAATTGAAACAAATTAATTATGAATTACTAAGATATGATCTGGAACTATCTGATATTATTAAATTGGTATTCAAATGTCAAAACTTTAATGATTCTATTGTTGTCCATAATGATATACTCAGTAAAATTTTAGAAAAGCATGCTCTTCTGGTAGAAAAATATATCAAAACATCTAAAACGCTGTCGCGATCGTTGATACTTGGTTAGAGTACAATCTTTAATCCCTAGGATTGCCCACGTCGGCTGAAACTAGAGAACGACTGAGATGTCAATTGACGAATCGAAAATGGCAGTCAATAGTTTCTTTAGCTTCTTGAATCTTAGAAAGCAGCACACAATCTTAAATTAAAACTTCTATTTAAGATTAAAACACAAACCAACTAACTGAGCAAAATCGCTCCACTCAAACCTTTTTCTAAACGGCTATTCGAGCCAACCCCAGATACACAAACTCGGCTTAACTGCCTACAAAACTGATGCCTAAAAATCATCCACTTTCAGAATATTAGAATAAATAGAATGAAAAACGACCCGCCAATTTATACTAAGATAAAAGTTATCGAATATCGCAGAACAATTCATGATACGTCACAATAGAAAAAATACACGAGCTTACGATAAGATTTCAACATGATTATGACATCACAAACTTCAAGTCTAAATATAGCAATTAAGACAAGTAAACAACTAATAATTCCAGTGACTAATAGAAGACAGTAGATAATACTAGAAAGGAATTATCCAGAATATCCCGAATATTCCAAACTAAAAAAAAAGCGGCAAAAGTAGTAAATCAGTCACGTATGCATTAAAATACAGCAAATAATCATACAGCAAATATCAGGCATTCAAAATTATTATTCGTGACAAACGCCATGGTGGAATTTGGAATGTCAAAATGCTAGGAGACACAGAAGAGTTTTTGAAAGATCTTTTCGGAAAAATAAATCGTTAGAAAATAAATCTAAATTTGCAGCATGTAAACAGGCTAATAAAGTATATGGTATTGAAAGAGAAAAATATTCCAAAGAAAAACTAGCTAATTACAGAGGTAACGCCAGAGCCACCTATAATGTAGTGAATTAGTTGTTAGATAAATTTTTGGGAAATCATCCGCCAATCACAAGCACGGCACAAGCATGTCAATTTGCTGACTATTTTAATGCTAAGATTGAACAAATTTATAGTGATATGTCTTACCAAAATTGTTATACACTTGATGTTGATATAAATGTAGTTAAATCTTTATAAATGTAGTTAAATGTAGATATAAATGTAGTAAATTTTCCAAATTTAGAAAGTTTGAACCACTATCTTTAGCTGGTTTGAAAGCTATAATTGAGTCTATGCCATCTAAAACATGTGATCTTGATCCACTAACAACCAGTATTCTCAAGAAGTGCATTGATTTATTACTCTCTGCTATTTATCATATTGTTAAATCTTTCATTGAGTCTGGGTTATTTTCCAGATGTTCTCAAAAAAGCTTGTGTTACTCCTTTGATTAAAAATGAGAACTTGGGTAATGATAATATTTAAAATTTTAGACCTGTTAGCAATTTGCCTTTTTTTGGCAAAATAATTGAAAAATGCGTTTTTCTCCAAATTAGTACAGTACATATCTGTGAGAAAATTCATTGTATGGCTATTCGCAATCAGCTTACAGATCTAGTCATAGCTGCGAGACTGCCCTTGTAAAAATACACAATGATATTTTGTCAATTTAAGATGCTAAGTCAAATGCAGAAGTTCTTTTGTTTGATTTGTCAGCTGCTTTTGATACGGTTAAGCATGATCTCCTGCTTAGTAAATTGTTTGATGAACTTGGTTTTTTTGATGTAGCTTTAGAATGGTTTTCAACCTATTTGAATAATAGGTGCTACTTTGTTAAAGGTGCTGGCTGTACTTCTCATACAGTTGATGCTAAGTCTGGTGTACTTCAGGGTTCAATTTTAGGGCCAGTCCTACCTACTTTATATTTTAAAAAAGTTGAAGTAATTGCTAATTCCCATGGTCTTTGTGTGCATTCATATGCTGATGATATGCAGTGTTATTTTTCTTTTGATAAAGATTTTTCTGTAGACATGATTAAAAACAAAATTCCAGCTTTTTTGCAAGATTTAAAGCATTGAATAACTTGTAATTTTCTAAAATTGAATGAAAGTAAGACCAAAGTCATCAAAATTTTATCTAACCGTTACGTTGAATCCAGAATAATTTCTAACATACAAATTGATGATACCTCTTCTTTGCCTATGTCTAATGATTTTGTCAAAATTCTTGGTGTAATATTTGATGACAGACTGAACCTTGAAAAGAATATCAATAGAGTGGTTGATACTTGTTATGCCAATTTACGTAATTTAGGCAGAATTGGATCTAAGCTTTCTAAATCTCTAAAAGTTCAGCTAGTTTATTCTTTGTTATTGTCCCATATTGATTATTGCAATGCCTTGTTTTATAACTTACCAGAATATTTATTGCACAAGTTGACAAAAGTTTTATATTCTGCAGTGAGATTTATTTTTGGACTTCATGGTTCCGCTTTGCGTATGCATTTGCTACCATATTTGAAAAGCCTTCATTTTTTACCAGTTAAATTTCGTATTGAATTCAAAATTGCTTTGCTCACTCATAAGTGCCTGCATGGTTATGCTCCTACATATTTGAAAAATTTAATTAACTCTCGTTCTGTTTCGGCAAAATATAGCTTGCGTGTTAGTGATGATAATTGACTGCTTCAAACGGTAACTAGCTTAAACTTTGCTAGATCCCAATCTATTTTTCGTATACATCACCCAAGGTATGGAATTCGTTGCCACTACTGTATCTCGGCTTTGTACTTTTTCAAGAAACTTTGCACCTTTTCAAGAAACGTCTAAAAGCATATTATTTTAATTTAGCCTTTGAGGATATTATCACTGTTTGATGCCAGTATTTTGCTGCTTATTGCTGTAGAGTTAGTACCTCTGTCGTGTATTAATTTTATTTCTGTAAAGCTATTGGAATGTTACTATGGCACCTTGGTCAGATGCTTTGACACTTGCTGGTGTTATCTCAAGGGGGATATAAATTGCAACTATAATTATTATTATTATTAATTTAAAAAAGCTCAATTTTTAGACTATTGTTTTACAAATTGATGCTTCAAGACATTATCTTTAAGCAAAAAGCGTGTTACCACTGTTGCTCACTTTAACTCACCAGTTTCCTTTTTTTTTGGTTCACCCTCACAAAAATTTAATTCATCTTGGGTTAAACCATTCACTCTGTTAAGAAACGCTGCCTAAAGCCTATCTTTTGGTATAATACGAATCAAATATAAACAAAAAACACGTCAACATAGATCGCATACGTCATTAATGGATCGTTGTTTAACCAGATTGATTGAAGGTACGGTACGCAAAAAAACTTACCGTACCAAGGTACGGTACGCTGCTACGGTAAGGTTAAATGTGCGAGGTACGTAGTACGCAAATTCTGAACGTACCGCACCGTATTCCCGTCCTTGCTGGTAACACTAAAGATGTAATTAGAATCACAATTTATTCAATTATTCGTTTTCTTCGAGTTGGTATTTATACCATTTTTAATACAGTAAAAGTTTGCTACAGATTATTTTGATCCTTATCAACGATTTATCCCTGATTTACTGTAACAAGTCATTTTAAATCGTACCTTTTCTTTGAAGCTGTAGCTTGACAGAGCTGGGGTCTACATCTGGTTCAACCACTGAGATTGTTGCATTGTTTTCAAACCCAATCTCGCCATTGGCATATTCTTCGGTTACATTTATTACAGCTGATTCGATAAGGATGTATGGAGTTTTAGCCGGTATGAGTAATTTTCGATTCATTAACTCCACTGAATCAAGAATTATCACAAAACTGGAATCCGTTTGAAGAAACGCATCTTTGTCAACGCCAAGGTTGATTTCTTTTTCATCTAAATAAGTACAAAAATTAAATTGTTGCAAACAACAAAACTAACAAACTATTCACACATGAAATAATTCATATTCACATAGCCTTCATCACAATATTGCAAAGTTTCAGCAATAATTCAATAATTCTCGAGCTAGCAGTCAGATCTCATAGTCCAAACGTATTTATTTGATTTGATTTTTTACAAAACATCATAAAGCATTGAGCGATTCATAAAGATACTAAGCACAAAATTAATTAACAGCGTTAAATGAGTAGACCACGATTCTTGGTGCAGCAAAACCTGTTGATGAGTGGCGATTACTATTTGAATGCATCATGAGCACCTTTATTTTATTCATTTTTTTATTCAGAAGCAGCCGTATCCCAATATGAAGCTTTAACCACAGCCCTTAGCATGAGAGAAAATTATAGAGTTATGACTAAAACGTAAATTAAGCCCGATTTTATTTGAGATTTTACTATTTACAATGTAAACATATTTTTGAACTGGACCTTTTGAAAACTCATAACAAAATAAAAGCATTTTCTCAAACTTATTACTCAAGCTCGTGTTCAAGATAACGCAGAGAATAAGACTTACCTTCATCCTGCTTAAATGACAAGATTCCTTCACTTTTAGACAAAATTCCTGGAAGAGCATTTTTGACGTCATTTGTTTCCGGAGGTAGATGATAAGCACTGTACTTTACGTTCACGTCACCAATTAATCCTCCAGACCGAGTAATAGTTGCCCTTACTAGCCTAAAAGAAAAAAAATCAGCTAAGAGTTAATTGTTAGAAGCACGAAGCCAATAATAAGAAGTTACCCGTCACAAAATTTAACCCTAGTTTAGAAGGAGTGGGGGCGAAAATGCCCAACAAAAATCTAGGCATTTTTTTTACCATATTTAACCTAAATATTTAACCAAATATGACTTTTTGTTAAGTGAAGTAATATAACTACTTTGTTTTAAAAATTGTATAAATCAGTTTCAAAAAACATCCCTAGGTGCCATAGGCGTAGGCAGGATTTTTAATTGGGGGGGCCCAAACCACAAATCACATGCAATGACGTTATCAGAAACTTCGAAAGAGGAATTTTTTGTGGGGGCAAGGATATCGTAGAATGGAAGATCAGAAGCCGTGGCCTGGTGTTGGCACGTAACTAGGAACTCGTTCTAGGGGGGAGGGCTTAAACCAATAGTTAAAATGCGAAAATGTCTAAATTGGAAGATGTGTTGAGTAAAGAAGTGTACTGTAATTCAAAGGTATCACAGACAGGGGTCTGGGGGCGGAGCCCCCAACCGCCGGAGGTTATGGGGGTTATGGGAGCGAAGCCCCCAGCCGCTGGGCGATTTTTTGTAATTTTTTGAACAAAAAAGCTGTTTTAACACCATTGGATCACATTTCGCACGTATTTAGAGCCATTAGAAAGCCAATTGAAAAAATTAAGTTGTTCAGTCCTTTTTTTGCTTGCCATTTAAGTCCAAAACACGCTAAAAATCTTGCATTTTGGGGTTAAATTTTGTAACTGATTCGGCCCAGGAAGGGAAAGTAAAGTACATTGCCTCCTGCAATATTTTAGCGGTAAATATCAATCCACTTGAAAATTTTTCTTAGAGTTTATTGTTTTGTCATGAAAACAACCAGTTATAGAAGTACATATATGGCCAGGGGGCCATAAAAATTTTGTTCAATGAGCATTCCCCTTACTGTAGTTAATTTTTTTCAAAAGTATTTTGTTGCATGAAAACTGGCGAGGTGGCGGTGAATTGTTGAAAAATGTACAATAGATGGTCACGCCTACTAACCATGTTATTGCCCGGGCCGTATTTACATTGATTTGGGCTCCTGACACTTTGGGATTTTTGCAATATTTTTCTGCCCAATACAGATGAAAACCAAAAAAAGTCTTATATGAGCGCGGAGCCACTGGCACTAAGCCATATGTTACATCCGTCCCTGGTTATTGCATCGGGTTCATAAAAAGGTTACATGAGGGCCTGAGATACCAACTTTTAGGATAAAGACCCTTAATTTCACTCGGGTTATACGTTTAAATTCTATGGCAAACATTAAATTGAGGGTCCCGGGCCCCTGGATCAATGTTATTGTTGGGGGCTCATTTAAATATTATTGTAGGGGGCCCATTTAAATTGGGGCCATTTAACTATTATTGTAGGGGGCCCATTTAAATTGGTTGGCAAAAATTGAATTGAAGGAGCTGGGGCCCCCTGGATAAATATTATTGTTGGGGGCCCATTTGAATTGGTTGGTAAAAATTAAACTGCGGGGGCTCGGGCCCGCTGAATCAATACTATTGTTAAATACTGTTGTACTCGAAGATGCTAAAAGAAACTGAAAAACAATTGTCTTTTTTGTGATATTTTTATCATTGGTAACATTTCAAATGGGGGTCCAGGCCCCCTGGACCCCCATGGCAATGCGTTTGTGAATGGGCCCGGGCCCCCTGGAACAATATTATTGTTGGGGGCCAATTTAAATTAGGGGCCATTTAAATATTATTGTAGAGGGCATTTTTAAATTGGTAGGCAAAAATTAAATTAAGGGTGCCCGGGCCCTCTAGATCAGTATTATTGTTGGGGGCCCATTTAAATATTATTGTAGGAGGCCCATTTAAATTGGCTAGTAAAAACTAAATTGAGGAGGCCCGGGCCCCCTGGATCAATATTATTGTTAATTACTGCTGTACTTAATACGCGTGTACTGTTGTACGTGAAGATGCTGAAAAAAACTGAAACTGAAGAAACAATAGTATTTTTTGTGACATTTTTATTACTGGTAGCATTTGAATTGGGGGACCCAGACCCCCTGCCCCTCTGGCTACGCCTATGTTAGGTGCAAAGTTTCAACCGCCTATTACGCCATGAAAAAATAACGTCACTTTGCCAAAATATAGCCGTGACGTCACTGCAATGATGCCAACAGCTTAAAACAAGTTGTTTTTTTTCTGAAAAACTTTGGTGAACACAAACACGCATGCCATATTTGGCAATCCCATGACTTCTACTTTAGAAGTTAGATGGGTGGCAATTTTGCCCCCTCTGTAAAATGAGTTGGTGAAATAGCCCGCGTAAAGTAGAGGTAAGATCACGCAAGGATTACCGTAATGTTCAAAATACAAAGAGACTCCGAAATTGATGATTTTGAGCTACTTAAATTTCGTTGGTCGACTACGTCAGCACTTAGTTGATTTACGAGATACGTACCTTTGTTCATTGCCAACATCAAAGTAGGAGCGATTTTTTTCTACACTGAACACGCCATATACATTATCAGAATCAGATATGATCATGTCCGCTTCATATGGAGGATCCAAAACCGCTCCTCCTTGCAAGGAGGAAGGAAATAACCTAAAAATACATTGCGACGTTACTTATAACTGATTTCGATGATAATGTATAACTGATACTGAAATCTTAAGCAGGATTTTTCAACTTGTAATCATGAAGCATAACCGACGAACTGATACCACAAATTTACATCTTTTTGGATTTACTTTCCAAAGTGAATTCCTCTGAACTGACGTTAGAAAAAACAAATACGTAATAGATCATGCGGTAAATGCTTTTTTTATTAATATCGCGTTGGTTCAAAAAGTTTTCCAAAACATGCTAAGATAAAACAACAATAAAAAGTGCTGCAAAACAAAAAACTAAAAAAAAACTGTGTATTACAGGCTTAACTTACTATAGGTCACAGCTAGCTCAATAAACGATAAGAATATTGTCTCTTATTATGCTGAATTATTGCATTATTCATACTGCATTAATAATATGAACTACTGTATTGTATACGCTAATCGCATTTTAATAATTTATCATTTATTAATCCATCGTAATATTCTTTGAAGTCAGTTTTTGTAGACTGCTGTGAAAATATGTAACATTTTTCTTCTTAACTGATGTGCAATGTGTCTGTAGTTGCATAGATTTATATTGCAGAAGTTTATTTTAGATTTACTTAGCAAAAAGTATGGCTATTATGACAAGCTGGCTTAGTTGCAATGAGAATGTAATTGAGTTCGCTCCGGTAACGTCAAAACTTCATGCAAGAAAAATGAAAAAAGCTACTGTCAACTCTTATTTATGAAAAAGCTGATATTTTTTGCAGCAGTGCAATTTTTAGGCAAAAACTGAATTTCGGGTTTTCAACTGAAATTGATGTACAAATGTATTTGCTGATTTAATTGAAAACAGTAAAGCCTTATTTAAAACAATAAAACTTTTAAGCGTTGCGGACTCACCTACGTCCATCATCAATAAAAAATAAAATATTATTCAGATAGAATATTATTCTATTTGAATCAGATTTTACTTTTTACCGATGATGAACGTAAGCAAGTAAGTCCAAAATGTTTAAAGATTTTATTATTTTAAATAAGGTTTTACTGTGTTTAATCAAACTAAATTAAATTGCCGTGCAATCAGTAGCGAATTATACTATTTTGTAAAGATAACGTTGTTGAGTAGTAACTCACTTAAACACAAGTAGTTTCGCTTCAGCAGGGATTTCGTTTTCGAGAATGTTGATTGTTGTGTTGATTCGTTTTTGACCTGGTTCGAACATGAGAGTGCCTGAAGTGGGCATGATGACGTCAAAAACGTCATCACCAGTACTTGTAGTATTGAACAGTATATTCCACTGAACAGACACAGTAGAAAACGATCCACCAAGGCGAACAACAGAAATATTAATCGATCTACATAAACAAATTATTTTGTAAATAATTACTGCTTAAAATTAATGATAACAAAGCTATTTTAGCTTATCACTGCTGTATTACCAGTTTACTGGCCTTAACAATTTTTCCTTTAACTTGAAATTCAGAGTTAACGTCAAAATTAATTATGTTTCATAGCAAACGACTTAGCCTAAAATCACCTTCAATAATTTTTCTGCTGTATAGCAACCAAATACGGTAAAAATGATCACAAAATACCAAAATAACTTTCTTCTAGTCAAAGCGAAAAGGTATATAAGTTACATAGAAGTCAGATTGATTAGTTGAATGGCTAATTAAGTTTATCTCTGATTAGAAGTCAGATTGATTAGTTGAATGGCTAATTAAGTTTATCTCTGATTAGTAATTAAGTCGTCGAAAACAACTTCATCTATTTATCAATTTTGCAAAATCTTCTCATACTCATGGTAATGCTCTTTATCACATGTTTCTACTCAAATGCTATCCACAGCAACGAAAAAAACTTCGGAAAATCCCGAGATTATATAAAGGAAATCCCGGTAAATTCCTCAGCCGGGGATTTTTAATTTAGTCTCGATGACGCCTACCCTTTTCTATTGCCCAAAGAACTGAACAAAACTTACGAGATAGGTGCGTCCTCATCTCCCAAAAAGTATCGTTTGTTCTCGCCAAATTCGGCATTGGAAAAGTCAATTGAAAGAGCCCCTCTGGCATTGTCATTCGTTTCAATGACAACCGTGCAAACGGACGGCTCTGCAATGATTGCGTCACCGTCAATGCTATTGGAAACCAAATAAATCGTGAAATTTTCGCTTTGTTCTGGTTCGTCATCGTCTTTAATATAAATCTAAAAATTTGAAAAAACATGTTCTTAAAATTTTGACGTCGAAGCTATGTCAATTCGCCCCAGGTGTATTTTATGTTTTAAACAATAAAATAATTTCTGTTGAATAGAATAGTAAAAGAGTCCACGAATTTATTTAGATAATAGACAATTGTAGCAAGTACTAGCTATTTACCTCATTGCAAAAGGGATATTTCGCAAAGTATCTCAGAAATAGAAACGCATCTGTAAAATTAGTTTAAAATGTGACCTGCAGTCTCTTAACCTAAACCTGCTTCTAAATGCTTCCACGACTAAAACACGCAGCTGCTAAGTTAAAGAAACATTATAATCACGCAACTAAAAGCACTGAAAACAGAAAACTAAAAACAGAATGCAAATGAAAACAGGAACCAACACTGGCGAATTTGATGTATTTGGTGCATTAAAATAAATAAACTGTTATAAATTGTTACAACTGGTATACCCCACCTGCAAATTAGCCTCATGTTGTCGATCTTTGAACAACAAAACTCCATTTGTTTGCACATAGTAATCTGAGTCAAATTCAGCTGTACCAGATATGACTTGGTATTCAACAAAAACCTATAAAAAGCATTATTTTGTTAGAATCAAAAGCAAAATAAGATGGGTTCACAAATGAAATGCCTGGGTCTTGGCTCTTGGTTACATTATGAATATCTCAGAGAGACAAACCAGAAACCTGAATTTTTACTTTTCAGCTTCTTACTCCAAAAAAATTATTTGAAGAGAAAAAAGAAGGATAATGAAAAGCTGCATGCGTTGTTGTAAGATATTTCATCATAATATAATCTTCGAGTGTTCTTTTTTTTAGTCGAAAATAGATAATTACATGAAGCAGAGAACAATTTTGAAGGTGATTTTTAGTACCTGAAAGCAATTACCATTATTTCAATAAAAAATAGCACCAGTATCAATTGCATCTGTTCTAAACTGCTACTGCATGATCGATTTCTTTGGCAAATTACGTAGTCTGGAAAACTGCAAAAAGGTAACAAAACTTCAATAAGTACTTTATTGAAATTTTTCAACAATTTGGGATTTGTTGCTTACTGATGTCATGCAATTAAATCAAAATAAAGTAAAATAAAAGCATTTTGTAAAGCGCTATTTACCGATCCGTTATCAGGACCCACTCTTTCCACTCCGCTTTGATCCATTCCACGGTACACAGTTACATCTAAGGTATCACTTTCTTCAGCTCTATAAATTTTTTTCGCAAATCTACAACCAATTACACACGTTTACAAGCACATAACAAAAACATGTACATTTTGCAAAGATCAGTGAAAATATTAGTAGTTAAAATGCTCAAAAAGTTAGAATGAAATTTTTCATACCGATAGCATTTCACTAGTTGAAGTGTAAAACTGACAAAACTATACAGCAGAACTTCAGTCTCTAGAACTGATAAAATATATTTATTGAATGGCTAAAAAAGTAGTTACTGCAGCAAATTCTTTGACCGTGCGTGGCAGCGATGGCTCTGTGATAGAGCGTCTGAATAGAACTAAAAAAATCCGTTCAATTATCCTGTCCATGCTGGCTCGCAGTTCAAATCACGTATTTAAAATTCGTCGTGATGTCTTGAGCAAACACATTTTACGCTTATTTTCTATTGGAGCTAAGCAGTCTACACCTTGTGCAGGCGCGTAGCCAGGATTTGGAAAAGTGTGGGGGGGGGGCTATTTTGAAAGAGTGAGAAAAGTGCAAACGACCTTGACCCGAATTTTCATTGTCCTTGAATCAGTTTCACACGGTTTGTCCGAAATTTGAGACGAAATTTCTCGGAAAGCTCGGAAATTCAAAGTTTTTTTCCGCCCAAAATAAGATGATCTCCAAAATAAAGGTCTTCACCGAAATTGAGAGTGATTTTTCGGCCGAAATCAGAAATTCAAAGGTTTTTTCCGCCTAAAATTAGGTGGTCTCCAAAAAAAAAAAAAAAAGGTCTTCACCAAAATTGAAACTGATTTTTCGCCCAATTTCGCAAATTCAAACCTTTGAGGGGGGGCTGTTTTCCTATGGGGGGGGCTATTTTCAATTTTTCACAAAAAATCGGCCTCAAAAGCACCAAAAACATGCAATTTTGCATACTTCACAAGCCAATGGGGGGGGGCTCGCGCCCCCCCTCCGCCCCCCATGGCTACGCTACTGACCTTGTGGTGGCCCCAGACTGACAAAGAAGTGCCATCAAACCAAAAAAAGTGATCTGCGTGGTGTGGTTAGAAAGAATTGTATGGTATATTGCAAAGTGCAACTTCAAGTCCAGGTAAAGTTTAGCCTCAGACTTAGCTGCAGCCCTAATCAATCTTTTTAAAATCCTTAATCTTAAAAGTCTTTGTTTTTTTGTTTTTTTGTAAGTGTCATCTCTCATCACCACACGTGTAGCAGACTAGCAGTGGACTGTAAACACCTCCTATTTGTGTCACTGTAAGCTTGGTACCACAATTTTTGAATTACTATCATTACCTGAGTGGACTATCGTTTTCACTTATTACAATTGTTGTCACATCTGATGAGCGGTTTATTTTTGCTCCTCCACTGGAGTTGATCAACGTTACTCGAAACTTCTCATCATTTTCTGGGATCTAAATATGAAAGTCCAAGTAAATTCAAATATCTGGAATTGTACACATAACTTATCTATATCCCAAAGCTTCGAGTAGTGTAAAAATTCTTAATGATATTAATACGAAATCACTAGCAAAATTTATAGATTTTTAGAATGTAAGCAACAATAGCATGCTGAAACGCTAATTTTCAATTAGTAGAAAAAAATACAATTTTTTTGATGTTTGGGTAATAATCACGCAAATGATATGTAGTACAATTAGTAGTTCGGTCACTTCAAAAATGCTATTAGATTTGAACCTAATGTTTGTTTTTAACAAATCAATAAGCAAATGTTTCATTAAAAAATGAAAGTTTTATAAAGAAGAAATAGATTTTTCTAAGGTGTTTAATTTTTTTGAAACAATAGAAAGAGCAAAAGATATTTCTGCTATTTACCTCATCGTCCACTACAAACAAATCAAATTCTTTATAAGATTCTCCATCATTTAAAGACACCGTGCCTAGAAGAGGATGGATATCAGCATGAATGTCATCCTGAAACAAGAACGTTAAAATAAACAAAAAATACTCACAGCATATTGGAATCACAAAATTTACAGAGTTAAAAAAGAGTTGCAAAGACTGGACTATTTTCATTCAAATTTAACAGCAAGGCTGTAACACAAATCAGAAACATCACGTACAGCACATTTAAAGCAGGTAAAACGTTTCAAGTGAAAAAAACGTTCAAAGTAAAATCCTACATCCTGTTTTGAGTGTTGTCGGTATCATCAGAGTCTCGTGGGAGTTTTATTCATATTCTGTTGGAATAAAGTAATGTGATGCTTTTATGCCCAAAAGTTTTCAACAGTTGTATTTTGACCAAGCTACATGAACATGCTAATACTAAGCTTTTACACAACGCAATAACAGCCAAAAATTATCTTATTATATGCATCTGCGTCTAGGACTGAATAGACAACATACATAATGCATTAACACGGTTTTGAGAAGACCATCAGAGACAACTAAACTTGCATTAAACTTTAATGATCCTTAACAAACTTAAGACTGCCTCCCGAAACAGAGAATATGGTGGCAAGAAAAGAGACTTATAGAAAACAATAATTTTCAAAGTACAAAAGTGCTGAACTAAAGTTTATTTTTGGTGACTTGTACAATAAAAAGAAATACATGTATATTTTCAACAAATCAACAAAAAAATGATGCCCTAAAATAACTAGAAGTAAATCAATTATTCAAGTACAGCAGGTTTGATTTAAAGAGGTGAAATATGGTTTTGCATTAAAATAATGTAAAATAGCGCGGAGCCTAATGGATTTAATTTAAACTATTAAGAATATTTAATTTACCTTTAAATACAGCATTACAAATTGATAAAATGGGACTGGCAGTGACAGGCCCGGCGCCACGGGGGGGCATTCCAGGGCCGTGCCCCCCAAATGACTGCTTGTGCCCCCCCAAACGAAAATTGTGCCCCCCCAAGCGAGGACTGTGCCGCGAAGAAATTAACAGAATCAGGGCTACTGGAGTGCAAATTGAGGCCTAAGACACCCAAATTGGTGTTTACAGCCCTAGAATTCGTGAGCAAGAACTGCTTTTTTGTAATTTTTGTGAACTTACACCGGATTTCATTTAAGTTTTGGGACGATGACCTTTTTTTTTCTTTTGGTTTTCACTTCAGAATTCGTGAAAAATCGCAAGAATTTTGAGACGACAAGCAGAATTTGTGGAAATTTTAAGACGAAGACCTTTTTTTTAACTTCTCGTGCCCCCGTGCCTCCATCGATTTTACATAAGTAAACTTCTAGTGCCCCCCAAAATTTATTTCTGCCCCCCCACTCACGCTATCCTGGCGCCGGGTCTGGGCACCGAAAATATACTATTTTGCTAACAGTGCACCAACATTGCATCAGTCTATTCAACGCAAGAAATGCGCTAACCAATATGACTGTGGGTAAAGGTTTCAAGTGTCTTCTTTTTCAATTATCTTAATTATGATTTTAGAAGTTTCAAGGCAGTGCAACTTTAAAATCCTAGCTTACCTGGTTACTAGAAACGGAATACGTCACTGTGACATCACCAAATAGGCCTCTTGTTCGACGCAGTGCTAACGTTGCTGTTGCATTTTGATGAGGTAATTCTTGTTTTCTCAGGGGTTCAACCTGCAATCAACCGTTGTTGCATCAACAATGAATGCATTACGTAGACTGTGAGCCAGCAAACTCCATGCTCGTTACTAGCACATCAAACATCATAGCTAAAATATGAATGTTTGATTCTCAGTCAAACCAGTCAAGCAAGCAGACTTTCAATGAGGCAATAATTACAGCTACAAAGTCATTCGCAAAAAATAGGATACATTACGGTATGTTATATAACCTGCTTTTGACTCAGGATGTTCAGTTTGAATGATTACGTTCTTGTATGTACTGTAGCGAAAACATTTTTTGTAAAAATTCCAAATAGGTCATTAAGTGGTGAAAAGAAAACGATTGACAAAGACACACTTCCACATCCCCTGAACATTTATGCTATCAAATTTGGGGGTTGATTAGCACGCATAAAAAGTGTTACTTTTTCGATTAATTTTTGAAAGCTCTGCGGCCATCACTTGCAGCAGTGGTTTTTAAACTTTTTTGAGCGCGACCCAAATCTGAGTTTTATGATTATCTCGCGACCCAAACCTCAAACGTAGAAAAAATGTTTTTTTTTATGTTAGCACTCTGCCTGTCTGCTATAAGACAACCAGTTATAGTACGCAGTATCTTGACACAACAATTAATCAAGAACAGATCATTGGTTCATTGTGATTGATGAAACTGATATTTGCCTTTCATAATTTCTTCAGCGCATGGCTCTATTTTACTGAACGCAACTCGCAAACCGTTACCAGGACTGAGGCGATTGCGAGCCTTGTTTTTAACAACTGTTAGTGCCGAAAATCCTTGCTCGAAGAAGTGATCAAAAATGGGAGAAGAAAAGTCATTGCTTTGTTACCAATTATTGGCTTTTCCTTTTTAACTGAGGTCCAGAACTCTCCAAGTGACGCTGTGGATAAAAGTTGTCGATGGAACTGGTCACGATGCAAGTCAATAAGCTCTTCCTGCAGCCCCGCAACATCTTCTGATAAATTGTCAACCTTTGCCAGAAACGGATTTCTGACCCCCAGCTGAGCTTCCAAATTTAAGTCAGGAAAGTAGCGATCGAACGCCGTGATTAGGTTTTCCAAATGCTCCACTAGAATGGGTTTGATGACATCAAATCTGCTACTATCAGTCTGATTCCATTCCTCCAGATACTCGTTCATGGATGGAAACACTGCTGTTCGTCCACGCTCCAGTTTAGTCTTCCAGAGTTGCAGCTTTTCTTTGAAGGCAGACAGTTTCTCGGAGAGAGTGATGATGTTTTGATTTCTGCCCTGCATTGATGTGTTAAGCTCGTTCAGTGCGGTGAAAATGTCGTTTGGATAACATACTTTGAGCATCCACTTTCCATCTTGAAACCGAATGGCTTTTCAATGATTTTTTTCATTGAGAAAGACCTGCACTTCTGTTCGTAGATTTTTAAGACGGCGCAAGAACTTACCACGAGAAAGCCATTTAACATTAGAGTAAAATACGAGATATTTGAATTGAGACCCGTTGTCAACGGGTCCACGACTTTTCGGCGCGCCCATTTCGGCGTGGCCCTTTTCGGCGTGGCCCTTTTCGGCGTGGCCCTTTTCGGCGCAAATATTCTGTGCTTTTTACTAACACTAACCCAAAGCCCTAACCCTAACCCAAACCCTAAATAAGTGAACTGTCAAACAGCACCGAATTGGCGCCGAAACGATTTGTGCAGAAGACGTACGGCAACGAAATAGGTGGCGCCGAAATGGTCGCACCGAAAAGACGTGATCCCTTGTCAACACACAACTGCTCGAAAAGACGAGATTTAACAGCACTGGCTTTGATTAGGTTGACTACACCTACAACCTCCTTCATCGCTGCAGAAAGATACAGAGACAAATGTTGCGCAACAAGATTTTCACGGTGCAGAAGACAGTGGACAACTTGGACACTAGAATTGATTTGCCTGACTCGAGCAGTAACCCGTGTCGAGCACCAAACACTGCGGGAGCGCCGTCAGTGCATAAGCTGACACAGTTTCCCCAGATAATGCCTTCTTGTTGGAAGTTGTCTACAACGCTGAAGATGTCGGCGCCATTTGCCATTGTTGTTAGCGGTGTGCAAAAAAGAAATTCTTCTTCGAGGTCCATGTCACTCTCGTACCTCACGTAAGCCAGTAGCTGAGCGTTTTTTTCCAGTGTCTGTTGATTCACCAAGTTGATAGCTTCATTTTCCCGCCTTCTTTATTCGAGCAGCCACTTGGTTTTTTACGTTCAATGAAAGGTCTGTAATGCGACTTTTGACTGTGTTGTTCGATTGGGAGACAGAGTGCAGTTTCGAGTATGCACAGAGCTGGACAGCGCTGTTTCGAGCTTTTAGCTCTCATCGGCAGCCCTCAGCTAGGCCAAGATGTTTGTTCAGCTGGGAATACCTTTGAAAAGATAGCTGAGGGCTGCCGATGAGAGCTAAAAGCTCGAAACAGCGCTGTCCAGCTCTGTGCATACTTGACTTGAGCTACAATGTGAAATATCATTGGAGCTGCAGGATTGGTGGTTGTTATGGCCACCTAACTGCCAGTGGAAGTTGACATGGCTTCCCAGGAGTCGACCATGAAGGACGTCAAGATAGTGCAGTGCAGTTTCGAGGCCACGTTGTCGTCGCACATGAGTCAGGCCAAGTCAATGGTTGCAGACTTTACGAGCCTTTTTCCTGTCGTATGCGGTTTCATTTCTCTACTAATGCGTAGAGAGACAACATACGGTGCCAGCGTGGCTTGCTTGGAAGCTAAAAGCGCTGGATTGGTTTCTGAACTAATTCTGCTTCGAATCTGTTTCGTTTCTTGGTGCTGAAAAAAGATACAATTCTTTTTCACATGTTGCGTGTGCTTCGTTTCCAAATGTCTTTTCAATTTATTTTTCTTCAGAGATTCGTTGGATAGCACTTCAAAACACACTACACATTGCGGCTTTTCTGCACCATGATCTTACATAGAAGTGAATCCCAAGTCCAAAAATTCTTGCTTTTAGGAATTCTTGTAAACTCATTTTTAAACGCTAATTACAGTATAATGCTAATTTTTAACAATAATACTTGCAATTTAATGTGCTACTTTGGGAAATTGTTTTGAACTGCTCCAATATTTTGAAAAGTAGTTTCCGCTAGTTCTGCAGCAGCTGGTCCACCTGTAAAACTTTTAGAAAACTACGTATGATGCAATAATCTTATTTTATTGAGATGAAGCAAACTAAATGTGTATGATGCAATAATTTTGAAAGACTTAATAAACGGAAAAAAAAATTTCTTCTGATTTTGAAAATTCTGATCTTGCAAAAAATCGTTTTGACGGATTTGAATCACGCGACCCATTTTTTAAGTCTTCGCGACCCATGTTTGGGTCGCGACCCATACTTTAAGAACCACTGACTTACAGCATCAAATGCAATTATTCCGTTTGCATCATCATTGGCTAAAATCGTAGCGTGAGCGATGAGCGGTTCACGAATCTCGACGTTGTTTGAAGTCGTTACATGAAGACTGCAAAACAAACTCACATTAGTAAACAAGTTCAAATCATTCAGAACAATCTACTGAGAAAATTAATGATAAGCTATAAACAGTATCCACAGTCTTATATAAGGCACAATCAAACTTTTGAATAACAGGCTAAGACATACATTCCTTGCCTTTCTACGCTCATTATATTCTTACCTATTGTCCTAGCTAAACTTAAGAGAAATAAAACACATATATCGATTCCGAAACAATATGTCTTAGGCTGTTAATCAAACGTTTGATTGTGCCTATAAGACTTTGTATACTGTCTATAGCTTATCATTAAGTTCAAATCGTTTATCAGAACTGCTGCTATTTACGTCAACCCAATTTTACACGTGCTATTTGGTAAAAGCATTTTTTCAAGGAAGGGAGTGAAACTGCTTCTTCTAGCTAGCTTTGATGCAGGAAGTCATGGCAGCACCATATCTGAAATTTCTCGAAAGTTTCATGTACACGAGTTTTGAGTTGAAGACGTAATTTCCGTGACATCGCAGCCTTAAGAAACGACGTCGTAAGGATATAGGCGGTGCAAATTTTGAAAAAGGTTTGCTTTTTGAAACTTAATCAAGAAATGTCTTAGTCAAAATCGTTGTTATGAAATAGGGTTAAAACTGATAAACCAAATAAAATGTCAGCATTCCGAATATCCGAAAATAGGAAGAAGTGGATAGATATAGGAATTTTTAGTTTTTTACAAACAGCAACAAAAGTGAAATTCGTAAACGCTTTTGACAAAAATCAATTAAGTTATAGACATATAATTTACGGTATGCGAATACACAAAAATAATGTACAGATTACTACAATGTTGATTTACTGTACAGTGACTAAGTGTGGGTTGAACGCGACTGAAACAAAAAGAGGCAGCAATACCTAAATGTAAAGGTTTCGTCTTTTTCCGGAATGTCGTCATCTTCGATAAAAATTTTAGCAGATTTATTAGTTTCTGGACTATGGCGTTCAAACAAAACAGTCCATGAATCAGTTAGGAAGTCAGAAGTCGTCGAATTTTCAAGCTGGATAAGAAAAAATTTGATACATTTAGTTATTAATTTTTTCTCATTGCGATAAAATTAAAAATTGACGTGACATTATAAAAATTGTTTTGTTTAAGATTTTTAAAAACATCGTCCTAGCGAGAGTTAAAATGATTAGAGTTTTTTTTGAGAAAATTTTATTTTTCAAATATCTTTATGTCTCTCAAGAAAAATAGGCGGTTCTAGTTGTATTTGTTGTAGTTGCGTATTTATCCTTCTGTCGCAGGTCTCGATCTCTACCTCCAATTCTGTACATTTAAAAACTTAAGCAATTCGACTAAACTTTATTAATTGGCAAATAAGTTGATTTTCAATTCAAGTTTGCACAAGAAAGTTTTTATGAATGGTAACGCTGTGTAGTTCTCATCTACCGTTCTTGAGTTGAATTATTTTTGTTTGTAAGAGGAGAGAGTCTAACCCCTTCACATTTCTGTTGAAACATTTTCGTTTATTCTAATGATATTCAAATTTAAAATTAGTGTGTTTTAATCTGGTACCTTGATTATCACCGTGAGATCGAAACCAATGTTTCCATCTTTTTCCACCATAAGAGTGACAAAAGAGTTTTCGGTTTCGTTTACAAACCCGAAATCTTTTGTGGCAAAGCGAAATGATACAAGTTGTCCTTGATTAAAGGTAAAATGTGACGTTATTGCGACCAGGACCAAAAACCAGGCCAAATTCATTGCAGTCATCCTAATTGGAACTGCAACAATCAAGATTTCATTTTTCATTAACAACACGCAAGTAATTTCACTATTACTGCAAACATCGAATTGTCATTGCAATAAAATCTCAATATTGCTAATGAAATCGCTATTTGTAAAAACTACACGCATTTTTGGCTTAATCGTTTAAACTGACTCTGGTAATGCATAGAGCAATAATATGCAGGCCATTTGTGCTCATATGTAGCACAAAATTAATTTGTGGTTATGATGGCCCGTCATTGATGGGCTCAGAGGCCGCCGCAGAATTTTTTTCAGGGGGGGTGCAAGCGACGTATCCATTATCTACTGGATAAAATAAAACCTTGCAGCTGCAACCGGGATTTTGCTAAGGGATTTGATCCAAAAGTTAACATGACCCTGTTAAAAAATGCTAAAATTTGGGCGGCATGTTGAGCAAACTGATACAATTCAAGTGTATTATGGACGTGGGTCTGGGGGCAAAGCCCCCAGTAGCTGGGCAATTTTCGTAATTTCTTGAAAAAATATCCACTTTAACGTCATTTCAATCACATTTCGATCGTTTTTAAGGCCACTGGATAGAACAAAGTTGCTGATGTTGAGAATCTACTTGAAATTCTTAAATTGCGTAGCCCTTTCAGCCCTATTTATTTGCAGATCAATTTCAAACCACGTTTAAACGTTCGTAGCCAAAAATTCGCTACGGGGGCTGTTTTAGGAGTCTGGGGGGGAGGCGCCGTAGGCCATTAGATGTCCAGGAACTAAGCCCCCAGTCTCGGGAGGCTGGAGGTCAGAGGGCAAAGCCAACAGCCGCCGGAGGCATGGAGGTCTGGGGGCGGAGCCCCCAACGCTCGAAAATTTTGCATTTTTTTGCAAAAATGACTTAATTTTAGGGCTATTTTGATGAAAGATAATGCTTTTAAAACGTGGCATAGAAATTAGCAGTGCAAACATGATCAAACTGGTTGGATAGATGGTCTATGTGTGAGGTGGCTAACGTAAAGTTTTAGTTCTCTTTGCATGCTTGTAAATCATAAAACTCTATAGTTCAATAAAACTCATTCGGAGTAATCTATTTTGTCTATATTTTACAGAGCAAAATAATTGAGAGGGGGGGGCTAATGCAAAGATATTTGAGAGAAGTGATTTGTAATTAACTAATCCTAAATAGCCCCCCTCTCCCAATTCCTAAGTTAATGGTAAATTCGTTGATGAAACGTTCAGCGATTTTACGCCAGCGATCAACTCTGATTGCTTATTGGGCATTTTTCAAAGTGTTTATAGATTTATGAGTTTTATTTTTGACAAATTAGCCCTCCTGAATATGTGTTTCAAAAGCTGCTATAATTCACTTTTTAGTCCATTCTAGTGATTAAAACAGTTTCTAAAGAGCTAAAAGCGTGGTATTGCCCTTGATTTGCATTTTGGTCAACAGGCCTCTTAGGGGGGGGAGGGCTCAAGCCCCCCAACCCAACTACGCTACTGTATGTGAGAAAAGCTTTCTAAGTGACCAGGAAAAGGGGAGACTAAGCTCCCTTAGCCTCTTTGGTTGCCCCGCTGATTGCAACCTGAATTTTGTTTAGGTGGGGGGCTGATTAACCTAAAGATCGAATTTTTTTTGCAAAATGCCTCAATTGGGCAGCGTGCCGAGCAAACAGGTGCAAATAAAGCATATCACAGACCGGGCTCTTGGAGCAAAACTCTAGCTGCTGGGCAAATTTGGTAATAGTTCAGAAAAAAAATAGATACTTTAACGCTATTCGAATCAAATTTCGCATCTTTTTAGACCTATTTAAAAACCTAAATTGATATACTTTGAAAGCCATTTAAAAGAATTAAATAGCTCAGCCCCTTCAAACTCCCACGTTACTCATAGATCAAGTCCAAAACTCGTTGTAATTGAATAAACTATATGCTGAATTAGCCCCCCTATACTCTTTTTTTCTATGAAGCTCAAGTTAAGCATTTTGCATTAAGCGATCAATTTTGACTGCTAGTTTTTAGCCATGTTTTGAAGTTTTTATCGCTTAATTTGTTAGCAGGATTTTTGATAAATAAGTTAATACCCTGATATGAAATATATGTATATCTGGAAATGAACCTCAGAGTTTCTGTTGTTAGTTTATGTGCGAATGTTATTGCGTTTTACAGCTGACCAGTGACCACTCTGGTTTCCTTATTTGGTTAAACGCGTCTTCGCTATTACTCGTTTCAGCGCAAGTGCGTGATTTTCTGTTCAATCTCTTGGTACATTTACGTTCGAGTTTGTACTGAGAGTAGCAGTATGCAAGCTGAAGAAGCAGTACATAACAGCTAATAACGTGTTATGCTAGTGTAAACGAGTGCATATATTATTTATTAGTAATTATGTTAACAGATACGTTTATGTTTAAAATTTGGTAAAGCCTTAAGTATAGGTATTAAATTGAATGCTTTGAATTAGTTGTAGCATCATGTCATACTCCCCCCCAAAAAAAACAAATGATTATAATTACAATAACAATATTAATATTAATAATAAATGTTTTAAAAGTGGCCTTGAACAACTGTAGAGGCCATATTATTGCAAAAGACTGCATCAGAAGGCCAAAAATTGTGACATTTTTCTTATCGTGCACTTTGGTCTACAACAGGCCAATGCAGGTGGGCACAATACCCCTGGCTACGCTATTATTGCAAATTTGGTTTTGATTTCGCTTTCTGAGCAAAATTAATTTAATGGCGCAGTAATTATTAATTTAGTGTTTACATAAGCGCAGCGTAAATTTGAAATATTAAACACTTTATTGTATTTAGATCCTAATAAGAGCTCATTGACAGAATGCTGAAACGTTTGATAAACGTTTGATATTGAAAATTATTTTATCAAACAGTTTAATGCTTAATCCTGGGGCATTGCTTAAGCTCGCTTTTAAGAAAATGCTGTATGATAATTCATGTAAAATGGGCAAGGAAGGCTTTATTTCACCAAAAATTTTTATCTACTTTTTTATTAATTCTGACTCAAATCTAATCCAAACTCAAATGCTTACTCCAAAACTATCCCCAAATCGAACCCTAACTTAAACCCTAACTTGAACTCTAATCTTTACCCCTAAACAAGCAAATGAAAAAACGCGAATGAATATTTCTCATTTTCGTTTTATTCTCTTTAACTTGAAAATTTTCGGTAAAATAGTCCCTATCAATGGGCAATCCTGTTTCTCCTGCCCCCGCCCTCAGCACCATGGCAAAAAAGGTTAAAAAGCTCCAAAAAGGGTTGTTTTCTTAGTTTAGATAGATATATTTGACTAAATTTGCAAATTTAAACATAAAAAATTCTTGACATCTCAATTTCCAGGGGGGGGCAAGCGCCCCCCCTCTGCGGACGCCCCTGAATGGGCTTATAACTTGGCTCCATCGCAGATTGAAGGTGATGGCCGATGGGTTGTTTGATAAAAACACATACTTTGCCGAAAGTATTGGTTCCGTTGCGGCATTACTTTTTAAACTCTTTTGTTTTGAAAGGTCTTTCGCTGAAATTTTGCACTATCATTCTTAACTACTTAACCATTATTAATTGATCTTAAAGGGGTTAAAGCATCCAGCCAAGTCCAATAGTTTACAATACCTAGAATTGAAAAATAATTTAAAACATTTTTTGTTCACATTTTAGGGCTGCGGTTACAAAAATATTTAACAAAAACAACGAGATAGTCTCCAAAAAAGTTTTGGGAAACACTGAATTCGTTCTTTCAGCCTGAATTTTAAGGAGGAGGTTTACCATAATTGGATTGGTCAGGGGATGCAAGTGAAAGAGTAAATATTATTCATTCTCTTTTTCCCTGGAAGTTCAGGCTAAGAGAACAGATTCAGGGTTTCTAAAAACTTTTTTGGGCAATATCTCTTTGTATTTGTTGAATATCTTTGCAACCGCAGCCCCAAAATGAGAACAAAAAATTTCAAAAATTGTACACCGATTTTAGCGATTGTAAACTACCGGAATTGCTTAGATGCTTCACCCCCTTTAAGCCATTTTTTAGTTACGCGTATAGCTAGCTGGGTTCAGGACAAGGCCTACTATCTGTTCAGCACTCCGCTAGACGAAACGGAAAAATTATAGGCGTTTGTTGTCATCGATGAAACCAAGAGAAAACAGCGCTTTCTCACATGTTTACAATGCAAGTTATGAAATATTCATTAATTTGTTAAGTATTGTCACATAAGAGAAAAATGCAACCAAGCTGGATGCGGATCTTTTCGAACTTATCTTGCTTATTTATAATTATGAACAAACTCGTAATAGCTCATTTGTGGATATTTATACAAATTACTGTACCCATCCCATCGGCCAGTTGGTTGAGCGGTAACGCGTTCGTCTCTGGAGCGGTAAGTCCAAGGTTCAAATCTCGGGCCGTTCAAGTCGAACATAGTGTTGCCAACGACTCGTCACTGCAGCGGCATTTTTTCGAAAGAAGCTGTTTTGCCCGGGCGCAATGACGCGGAGGTGGGCCCCGCCAACTCGTTACACGCATCGGCGTAATACAGCGAGTATACTTAAAGATTTGATTTTGATTGGACTGTACCCGTCCCCGCTTTGCCACAGTTATTTTTAGTATTTCGTTACTTCTCTTGTTTCAAAGACATTCTAGTCGAAGATTTTTTCGCTTTCAAGTTTGAGATTTGTAAGACCTTCCGTTTCCAAAATATGACAGCACCTAGATTTCCCTTAAAAAGGCTTTTTTCCTGGTAGAATTTTATTCAGATTACCAATTAGTGGAGTAAACTCAAAAAAAATTACTGCAAGTTTTTAACCCCCATTACGTGCTTCGCTGCAGTATTGTTGTCAAAGAACGTAAACGGTCAAGTCTGCAAGCAAATTAGCTGCTTTTCAACTTTTTAGTAACCATAAGCCAACTTTTCAAAAAAAATCTTTTGTCACAAGGAAACAAATCGGAACACTAAAGTAAGGGGAAACTGTTAACTGAATTGCAATATCTTGAAAATGGCTAGACGTTGAAATTCTAAATTTGGTGAGAATGCAATTTAGGCTTTACCAACATTTTGTTTAAGAGCAAAAAATTGACTTCAATACTACTTTATTATAATCAAATTCACATCGAAACAGATAAAAAGAAACCTCATGTTTGCACTTTTGATTTAGACTTGCACTTCTGCGACGACTAAGTAAAGCAAGAAAAACGTACAGCGTAGACCTATTATTTTCTGCTCTGATTTAATAATACCAATAATAGACTCGATAATTAATGTTTGAAACAACTGTGATTTAAGTGCTACTATAACAGCGCGTTTCTACGCGACCAAGCACCATTGAAAGAAACTCCGTTAACGTGATGTCAACAATTACCAATAAACCCTTCCTTTATTGCGAAATCTTGACGTTGGTCAGACTGGTGACATAATAAATTATTAAAGTAGGCGTAATCTGCTTCCACTTCCTTCTGTCTCTACATCATAATACATGGTGCGGTACCCAATTTAAAACAGCATTGAAGTTGAAAGTTTTTTGATCGGTTTTCTCCCAAAATATTTCTGGAGTAGGCTAAATTCTCGACGTTTGATTTTTCTGCGGCTTCCGCATGCAAGATATGACTGCTTAGATTTCCCATTATAAATAGACTTTTTTCTCTCATAAACTTTGCCAAGGTTGCCAATTAGAAAAAACTTCAAGATGTTACTGCATGTTCCTGACTCCGAATAATGTTTTGCTGCAGTGTTCTGGTCAAAACAAAGTAAAGGGTCAGAATTTAAAATTTTTGGTCGATATGGTTTGGTAAGCCCGCAGAAAAAGAAAACTCGCAATCGTTTCTTTAATTACTTAACTAACAAAAATTATCACGCACCGCGACACGGTAAACAAAATTTGGCAAATAAAATATAAAAAGATCAATTGAGAATTCTTCAACTCAACGAACACGATAAGAATGGAGAGAGAAGGGTGACTGAGAAATGAGCTCGTGGCCTAGCGCTCCTAGTGCCTGCTTTCACTGCGGAAGCAGCGCAATTGTTCAGCTCCTTACGACGCCTAAAAGCATGGTTACAAACAACCATGACCCATAAAAGATTGAATGGACCTGCTGTACAAAACACAAAGAACAACTACACAAAATGGACTTTGAAGTACTAAAAAAGAGATTTTTTCACGGAAAAAAACGACGGAGAGCTACTGTATTTTCGGCTCGTAGAGTGCTTGCAATAAGACTGTTGAGGTTCAAAGTTTTCATGAACTATATTGCTTTTCCATTGATTCCACGTAGTTCACTTTTTTATCGTTCTTATTTTATCTTCAAGTTCTTATTAATTATCTATCAAGTTCTTACTATATCTTCAAGTATCTTCAGCTGTAAAATTAAAAGTATGTTTAGCTAAGGGTAGCTTTTTTGCAGAAGGTGTTTTTTTATCTTATTGTACTTGCAGGAAAATAACAGTTTACACAGCACTTGGAGTATTTTTTATCAACGTGCATTTTTGACTAGTGCAACAGTTAGCTATGAGTGATCTCAAGAAGGTGAATGCAAGTTGACTTTCGTCGTAATATAGTTGGTTGCTCAGCAGCAGGGTAGACCTACTATCTTCGCACTGTTTCATTGTTTTAAATGTTTTTACACGCTAAGCTTTTGTTAGAAACGTTGTTTTTAATGCTCAATTTGAATTTGTTCATGGAGTTAATGGTCGAAATACAAAAACCTATCGCTTTAGGTTGGCAATCATTGAATAAAATTTTAATGATTCTGGATTGCTGCTAATTTTTAGTTAAGTGTTTACTCACTATAAGCAATGTATCGCACATTGATTTAGCTCGTGCTCTCCTGTGATTTTTGTATGAACATGTCATAAGTTGTTTGACGTCATGAAAAAATTCGCATAGACAAACCAGATGTGTTTATCGATGCAATTTATATTTCCAAATTTGGTAATTGCAGTTTATATCATTTCATGTTTAAACATGCGTTATTCTTTCGCCTGATGAGACCCTTGAGCAAGGTCGAAACGCGTCGCGATAGCTTATTCGCACTGAATATTATAATAATACATTGTATAGATGAATAGCTTATGCTTCTAAATGTTGGCCGTGAAGATGGCCTAAGTTAACGGTTGAAACACGAAAACCTACAGTTTTAGGTTGGCAATCATTGAATAAAATTTTAATGAATTTGTTTATTTTTTTCGTTTTTGTTTTTTTTCACAATTCATTGCAAGACTTCGCCCAGTAAACTTGAATGCATAGGACTATTACGACATCTTGTTTATTTAGACGTGTTGTATCGTTAACCAATGGGCAAAGTGGCAAATTGCCCAGGACTGGCCCCGAACGCTTTTGAAATCTTCAAGATCAAGCTCCTAATACGTGGAAATCAAGCCTTTTCCACACTCAGAGACTTTTATTTTATTTCATGTAGACACACTGTTTTGTACCGCTGAGATTTGGGTCTACTCAATGTTAAGATGCTAGCTGCGCCCCTGCCCGTCACGTCTGCTGTATGCGAGAGATCATTCTCAAAATTGTGCAGACTTAAAACCTGGCTGCGAAACACTTTTAGACAAAAAAGACTAAACTCAAACATTGTGTGTAACATTCATAAAGATGCTTTAGTAACTATAGATCTTGATAAATGATAACATTGTAAGTAAATTTGCGTAACGATTTTAGCAATTAATAGATTTGTTCCGAGCATATTGTTCAAGGCTGCCGCTCCTAGGGATTTTGCCTACATCCAGGGTATTTGAAAGTCATTCAGGAACATAAGGTTTTTTAAGAAAAGTCTAACAATTTTAGAAAATCTTCAGTTTGAGTTATTTCCGAAAGTTATTTTCTTGCCTCGAATAATAATTCGGAAAAAGTTTTTCATTTTTGCAAATGCTATTTGCTTAAAAGTAACAATGAATAACTTTTGTCGCAAAATACCCTTATCATTTATTAATATGATTACCAGAGGTGGAGTCCTCGAGGACGTTTTTGGTCTCGAGGACACATTTTGATGTCCTTGGCCTTGGCCTCGAAGCCTCAAGTCCTCGAAAATTGGCCTGTCCTCGGCTCGAGGACAGCACTATTTTTTGAAATGTTAAAATTTTGTGGAGCGCCTGAAGAACTTTTTGGAAGACGGTTTTTTCTGGAGATCGCTTGAAAAATTTTTGTGAAGACCTGTTTTCTTTTTTTCCTTTGGAGAGCACTCGGGCCTATGTCCTTGGCCTAGAGCATTCCTGTCCTTGGCCTCAAGAGGGTCTGTCCTCGGAAGGGCTGTTCTTGGCCTTGGCCTCGGATTTTTTTTGTGTCCTTGGCCTTGAGCCTTGTGTCCTCGACTCCACCACTGATGATTACCGTACCGGCAAGGAAGGCAGTACGGTACGGTACGTTCAGAATTTGCGTACTATGTACCTTGCACCTTCAACCGTACCGTACCAGCGTACCGTACTTCAGTTCAATTTTTGAAGCGTACCCGTACCACTACGAAAAAGGCGTATCGTACCAGCGTACCGCACTTTTTAGCAAAAATTGAGGCGTACCGTACCGTACTCACGTACCATACCGTACTGCCATCCTTGCTTTTAACCACTCGCAACTTTAACTGTCTTTGAAATCACTAGCTTATAAATCAGCGATCTCAATTCATGCATTTAGCGTCGGTTTCAGCTGTTTTTTGCCTCTGTATACAAAAAGTCGTCGCAATGTGCAAAAAGTCTGCGATTTTTAATTCAAAGAGCGTACCAACGTACCGTACCCGTACCTTTACAAAAAAAGCGTACCGTACTACGTATCGTATCAGTACCACTACAAAAAAGGCGTACCGTACTTCTTAGCAAAAATTGAGGCGTACCGTAGTGTACCAACGTACCGTACTGCCATTCTTGAGTACCAGTTATCAGTGTCAAAGTTTAGAAACCACTAAGATCAACGCTCTATAACTAAGACTAACCAGTATAGCCACTGACGGTCAAAGGGTTACTATGGAACGGTACGGTATGATTTTTCGTAGTCCGTACCTCCAAAAATATGCCGTATCGCAATTCCGTACTTCATTAACTTACCGTATGTGATAGAACGGTACGGAAAAAATTCTGTACCGTAATTCCGTACCACTGGCTTGCGAAGTGTGTATTACCTGTTGCGCGAATTATGGCAAAGATAAGGTGCAAAAACGTTGCTGATTAGTAAAACTGATGGGATGGCGAATCATTTCGATTGTGAGAGGGGTAAAAAAAAATGCCGCGCACGTATACCGATCCATGGTTAAGTGAATAAAGCGTTTGCTAGTGAAATGCTAGACTCCGGTTCCATTTGTGTCCGATCAAACCAAAAACTTTGAAGAGGCATTCAAGTCAAGTTTTTCGCTATGAACAAAATATTGAGATAAGCCTAAAAACACATTCTCAACAAATTTGAACTTTCTACGTCATCCAGTTTTCAACATACAGTCAAACCTGGGTTTTCGAACATAATCCATTCCAGAAGGCTGTTCGAAAAGTGATTTGTTCGAAATCCGAAACAACTTTTCCCATTAAAATTAATGCAAATAATTTTAATCCGTTCCAACTCTAGAAAACAACTTTTGTAAAGTATTTGTTTACTATTTTACACCATAAACTGCACTGTGTACTGTAGTACCACAAATAAAAATGGGTTGAAGTAGATTGTATTTTATTTTAATAAACGATTTCCTATCTAAGATGATGAAAAAAAACAAAAAGTAAACATTTCTTATGTTTTATTTTTAAAACATCAAAAACATTAAAGGTTAAGATGCAGTACAATTCGAAAAATTTTGAAAAAATTTGCAGAAATTACTAATCAAGCAGTAAAAAAATATACAACAGCTCAATTACACCAAAAATCGTGTGAAAAAAGCCGACATATGCAGCATCATGGCGCGTTCGTGTTCGCTCGGCTTCTTTCGGTTTGGTCGTGACCCGAATTTATGTTCGAAGTCTGAGACGTAATTTTTTGGTCGAAAACCGATTTGGTCGAGAACAGAAGCGTGCGATAACCGAGGTTTGACTGTATTTCAATTCAAAACTAACAGATTTTCTCTTTCTTCAGTGTTGCCATTTTGTCATTATTGTGACCGAAGATTAACTTTTGGAAACCTGGCTTACACCTTCACTCGAAAAGCACCTAATTTACAATTTTGGCCCTTCACTTTGTCTTGACAAGAACTGTCGCAAGGCAGAATCAGAAACATGTTGTATATTTTTCAAATTTTGTTTCTATTTCGCAACTCTGGCAAAACTTCTAAAAGGTAATTGGCCATCTAAGGAAAAATCTAATATGTTATATCTCATAAAGCGGAAGAGGCGAATTTTCGTGTAAGCTTCGGCCTTTCATATTACACGTCAAAAACTTGAATGTGGTAAAGCTTTTTGTAAAATCTGTGACAAAATGTTTAGTTCAAGAAACCAACATTTGAATGTGGTACAGTTTTTTGTAAAATCTGTGACAAAATTTTTAGTTCAAGAAACCAACACTTGCTAAGAAACCTTTTTAAAGGTTTGTGGTTCACTAGATCTGGGGCCAGCCCTACCCCTATCAATTCAAAGATGAACCATGCAGTCTACCAATTTATTCTCAAATCTAGAAGTGCTTAACAATTCGCTGTTTTAGTCCTAAGATTTTGAGGTTTTCTCAAAAACTTTGGGGGGGTTTATCCGTTTAAAAAACGAATTAGGGACATCTATTGATCAGAGGTGGAGTCCTCGAGGATACATTTTGAAGTCCTTGGCCTTGGCCTCGAAGGTCAAGTCCTTGGCCTCGAGGCCTCAAGTCCTCGAAAATTGGCCTGTCCTCGGCTCGAGGACAGCACGATTTTTTGGAATGTTAAAATTTTGAGATCGCCTGAAATATTTTTGGGAAGACCTTTTTTTTTTTTTTTTTTTTTTTTTTTTGGAGAGCACTTGCGCTTTGTGTCCTTGGTCCTTGGCCTCGAGCATTCCTGTCCTTGGCCTCGAGAGTGTCTGTCCTCGGAAAGGCTGTCCTTGGCCTTGGCCTCGGATTTTTTTTGTGTCCTTGGCCTCGAGCCTTGTGTCCTCGACTCCACCTCTGCTATTGATATAACATAGCATTCACTGCTTAACATAAATAAAGCTCCGAAAAAATGTAATGGAGTTGTACACCAGGCATGTCAAATGAAAAGTTTTTCCTGAGGTTCCTCTGGTGTTCTAGACTGGCTTTGAGAAACCACACAGGTGCTACTCAAAAGACTAACTTTATCACTGACGTTTCGCTAGTTAGAAACAACTAGCTTCTTCAGAGCACTGCTATCAGTAGTGATGGCAAATCGCCATCAACTTCTGATAGCAAAAAACAGAAAAACGATCCCACACATTGCTGCAGTAGAATAACTAGCGAAAAATTCAAAATAAGGCTCCGATAAAATTCATTGTTACGATAGGCTACGTCATACAGATCATGTAAAGGTGCGTATAAAAATGAAAGAAAGCGGTTCTATGAAAATAATTTCTCCGAATTAACATTGCAGCAAAACACGTTAGAACTAACACTAGGAAAGATTAAACCAGAAGAAATTCAACACTGGGATATAAGCAACTTTCTGTAAACAGCAGGGAATGATAACCCATCATTTCTATTGAGTACTTGGGGCTTTTCGTTGATGTACCAACTTTCAGTGAAAAGACGCTTCGAGTAATCATGTTCCACTTTTAAAATTTTGACTTTAGACCAATCGATGATGTGATCATTTTCCATGGAATGCTGGCAAAGTGCTGATTTTTCGGGCCGTTGGAATTTTATTGCTCGTTGATGTTCCTTTATTCTAGATTTGAGGTCCCGTTTGGTTTGTCCGATGTAAACAAAAGGACAATTCTGACAGGGAACTTCGTAAACCAAGTTGGACTTTTCATTATGATTTATTTCATCTTTAAGGGAAGGGAGAAATCTGCCAATTGTCAAAAATGGTTTGAACGCCACTTGAACATCGGTTTCCAAAAGTATTCGCTTGATTTTGTCCGATACACCTTTGATGTAGGGTAGGGTTGTGAATCCAGAAAAAGTTAATTGAGTATTAGCTGGCTTGTCGGTTTTACTTTTAGAAAAGGGATGGATAAATCTAACAGGGAAACCATTGAGGGTCAATGTTTTCTTGGTGAGATCAAAATGTGATTTGCGTTCAGATGGTTTTTGAATGTGGGAGTCGATTCGGCTAGCAACAGCTAAAGGGTGGTGGGAGTCGAATTGTAGATAACGGTCGGTGTGGGTGGGTTTCTGGTTTACCAGAAATTTACTGGTTTACCAGACCACAATTTACCAGAAACCCACCCACACCGACCGTTATCTACAATTCGACTCCCACCACCCTTTACACCATAAGTTAGCTGTTGCTAGAACCTTATATCACCGAATCGACTCCCACATTCAAAAACCATCTGAACGCAAATCACATTTTGATCTCACCAAGAAAACATTGACCCTCAATGGTTTCCCTGTTAGATTTATCCATCCCTTTTCTAAAAGTAAAACCGACAAGCCAGCTAATACTCAATTAACTTTTTCTGGATTCACAACCCTACCCTACATCAAAGGTGTATCGGACAAAATCAAGCGAATACTTTTGGAAACCGATGTTCAAGTGGCGTTCAAACCATTTTTGACAATTGGCAGATTTCTCCCTTCCCTTAAAGATGAAATAAATCATAATGAAAAGTCCAACTTGGTTTACGAAGTTCCCTGTCAGAATTGTCCTTTTGTTTACATCGGACAAACCAAACGGGACCTCAAATCTAGAATAAAGGAACATCAACGAGCAATAAAATTCCAACGGCCCGAAAAATCAGCACTTTGCCAGCATTCCATGGAAAATGATCACATCATCGATTGGTCTAAAGTCAAAATTTTAAAAGTGGAACATGATTACTCGAAGCGTCTTTTCACTGAAAGTTGGTACATCAACGAAAAGCCCCAAGTACTCAATAGAAATGATGGGTTATCATTCCCTGCTGTTTACAGAAAGTTGCTTATATCCCAGTGTTGAATTTCTTCTGGTTTAATCTTTCCTAGTGTTAGTTCTAACGTGTTTTGCTGCAATGTTAATTCGGAGAAATTATTTTCATAGAACCGCTTTCTTTCATTTTTATACGCACCTTTACATGATCTGTATGACGTAGCCTATCGTAACAATGAATTTTATCGGAGCCTTATTTTGAATTTTTCGCTAGTTATTCTACTGCAGCAATGTGTGGGATCGTTTTTCTGTTTTTTGCTATCAGAAGTTGATGGCGATTTGCCATCACTACTGATAGCAGTGCTCTGAAGAAGCTAGTTGTTTCTAACTAGCGAAACGTCAGTAATAAAGTTAGTCTTTTGAGTAGCACCTGTGTGGTTTCTCAAAGCCAGCCTAGAACACCAGAGGAACCTCAGGAAAAACTTTTCATAAATAAAGTTTCTAGTTTCAACATTTAATTTTTCTCACTGTGACAATATTGGGATAGTCTTTAAAAAGTAGACAGGGGAAAGCATCATAATGTGTTAACCAACGTATAATACATAGAACTTTTAAACATGATATTTTTCAAGTATTGCATGTCTTATTGCAGAGTACCGTTGCTATATTAGAAAGGATTATAATCTGTTATAGTATAATCAAAGAATTTTTGCCGTGTTTTTGTTGTGCAGTCTTAAAAATACACGCTGCTATGCAGAAATTTGGAGCAAAGCCGCATACAAAAACAAAATACTAAAAAAAATTCCGCGATTGTTGAGATTTAACCCCAGCAGGTTTAACTTACTATAGCCACGTAAAAAATTACACGCTGCAGCAGATGCGATTAAAACATTATTCCCAGCGCTTGGAAATCATACCGAGACTTCAATAAGCAATTGCTTCTTATTTGAACATAAGACCAAGTGATTGGTCATTTCGATTTTGGGCCGCTCTTAATCTAAATTCTTGGCTACGCCTACGCTCTGAACCTTGCAACGACAAACTAATTTCACATTTTGGTTTCGTATTATGTTTGTTTTAAGATGATGATAGCATAAGATGGTATAGTGCTGTGCTGCTTACGTTAATAGTTCTGTGCTGCGTACATTGATCCTTATAGTGCTTTAATTCGATTGTTTTATGTTCCTTTTCATTCGCTTTAAACAATACCGTTTGTAGTTAAGTACATCAAATATTGCATTACGGGTATCCTTCATCGAGTATCTATACTTAAATAATGGTTGTCACTCTTTATCTGTCCGCTTGTTGCTTTTTGTACGTTGTTTGTTTCTTCTTTTTTTATTTTTTTGCTATTTCATTATTATTATTGTTGTTATTATTTTTTTGCTCTCTGTATTGCTGTGCCTTCTGGCTGTTTTTTCTTCGCAATGTTTGAACGAATTTAATCAGGGAGCAGGCGCGTAGCCAGAAATTCGCAATGGGGGGAGGGCTGGTTTGGGGGTCTGGGGGCGGAGCCCCCAGCGCTCGAATATTTTGCATTTTTTTGCAAAAATAACTTACTTTTAGGGCTATTTTGATTAAAAAAAATGCTTTTAAAACGTGGCTTAGAAATTGGCAGTGCAAACATGATTCAACTGGTTGCAAAAATGTGCTATTTGGGAGGTGGCTAATGGTAAAATTTTATTTATCTTATTTAGATGCTAGTAAATTATAAAATCGAATAGTTCAATACAGCTCACACGGAGTAATCTATTCGTATACAGTTTAGAGAAAAATAATTGGGGGGGGGCTAATGAAAAGAAATTTGAGAGAAATTGGTAATTAGCAATACCGAATAGCTCCCCCCCCCATTCCTTAGTTTATACTATATTTGTTGATGACACCTATCTTAAGCATTTTTACACTTGCGATCAAATTTGATTGCGTATTTTTGACCATTTTTCAAACTTTTTATTTATTTGTTAGTTATATTTTCAACAAATTAGCCCCCCCCCCTAAATATTTGTTTCAAAAGATGTTTTAAATCCCTATTTAGTCCAATCTAGTACATTTAACGGTCTCAAAAGTGCTAAAAACGTAGTGTTTTTCTCATTCTGCATTTTGGTCGACATGCCAATGGGGAGGGCTATAGCCCCCCCGCCCCCCCTAGCCACCCTACTGTCAGGGAGCACCTTGATTAAAAAACTTCCGGGTTCTTTCGGTGTTTCCTGGCCTGATTGTTGAGCTTATTGTGCGATATCTTTATTGTATTATCGATCAGGCGAAACAGTAAATGAATATAAAACCGTTTAAGCTTGACAAATCGCTGCTTGAATTCAAAAAAGACTTAAGTTCATTTCTTTTCAATGTGAGAAAATCGCAAAAAACTGTCCTCTGCAATGTGTTTGCAATTATTACTTTTGTATGGTTTAATACATCAACACTTACAGTGCTTTAATGAAAAGTAGAATAAATGCCATGATAACTCACCAAATGATTTTCCACTAAGTGGTGCTATAGTATTTTTTGATGAATTGTTGGACTTATGTCTTTCTTGCTTTCAAACAACTTACCAACCATTTTGGCATAACTGGACTTAAGCCTAAATTTACGCATTGTTTGCTGCAACTGCAATCTGAAAAAGTCAAAAGAATTGTCATCATTAACTGCCATCAATGTCAAAAAATAAATGTTTTGAACTAATTCAATGCAGTATAATTATTATACTGGTATCTGCACATGACTGCATATACATCCAATCACATTCTATCACTTCTTCCGCAGTGTATACCAATATGATGTATTAAGACACAGTAAAAGCATTATCGCGACTTTGTTCACAATACTCTGCACTTAAATAAACCATCACCGTTACTACGCTAAACTCTATCACAATGTGCAATTGTGCACTTAATAATTGTTTAAAAGGCAGAAATATACAAGACTTAAACTTTATTCTGGCCGCAATCTTAATTTGTAGAAAATGATAAAGTGAAATCTGAAATAGAAAATTTTCATCTTTAACTTCAATGGAGAATATCCAATCTAATTTTAAAACCAACTAAACAATCATAGTCAGTCAGTCACCAGGAAGTTTAAGGAAGTCTCACATTTTAAGTGCTGTCAAATTAAAAAGCAAATTCAGTTTTGGTTTCTGTTTATCTCTTTCTCTACAAATCAAAAAACTATATTGGTCACCGTCTGTTGTGAAACATAATCTGGCATTAAGATGTCACTAAAAGTTGCATCCATAATCACTAAAAATTTACTCAAAAAGTATCTAAGTAAAAACGGAGTGACTAATTATTTGTATCATTCTAGGGCTTAGCTCATTGGTAAAAAGCTAAACGCTGATAATAACTAATTTAGAACTTGCCACAATCACTGCATATTTTTAAACTCTAAATTCACCAACTAAAACAGCTTTTGACATCTGGTACATCTCTTTCTCTACAAGTCAAAAGAACCATTATTGGTCATATGATTAAAAGTTGCATCTGTAATCACTAAAAATTTGTTAGTCACTTCACTAAATAAAAATTGAGTGATTACTGGACTATATTATCATTCTAAGTTGGGCTTAGCTTGTTGGTAAATAGTTGTATACTGATATTTACTAGTTAAAGGCGGTGAATCATCCGGCCACTTCCGGTGGTTTACAACAGCTAAAATTAACTATAGTTTTCTGGATCTTTTGTTTTAATTTTGGAACTGCGGTTGCAGATATTCAACAAATACAAAAAGATATCCCCGAAAAAAGTTCTTGGAAACTCTGAATTTTGTTCTTTCCGCCGAAACCACAGTAGGCCTAATAGTTTAGAGAACAGTGGTTTTGACGGGAAGAACAAAACTCAGAGTTTCCAAAAACTTTTTGCGGGGGATATCTTTTTGTATTTGTTGAATATCTATGCGACCGCAACCTCAAAATCAAAACAAAAAATATCAAAAATTTTACCTGTTGTAAACCACCGGAATTGGCTGGATGATTCACCGCCTTTAAAAAGCACTTGCAATTGAATTATTGCATATTTTCTTGACTCAATTGTTACTAAATAAATTACACTTTCTGGCCCCATCATCATTGCAATCTCGTCATTACCTCACTGGTAAGAGGGTGCATAATAACTGTTCAACAACTTGGCATTATCATTGCTCATTATCGGTGTGTTTTAGTTGTTCGTGCAACAAAAAGATGCTGCATCAGTAGCTCTAAAACAAACAATTTTTTGGGGAAAACGAAAAAATCTACAAGGACATAAGGCTCTTTTGAACTAAAATTTGCAGAAAAACGTGGACTTAGCTATTATTATCTCTGTAATTTTGTTAGATACAGCTTAGCTGATTAGCTCAAAAGATTGGCTTAGGTTCCACCTACCATAAAATGAAAAAAAAGTGAAAATCAAAAAAATGGACTTAAGTCTTTTTAGAAACAAAGCAGCGAAATGTGGAAAAAAATTCTTGCTGGAAAAATTTTAAGAAAAAAAATTTAAGCAAAAATTACGTTATCAAGAAGTCGAAGCGGAAGCGATGAGATTGGAAGCTGAAGCGAGTCAAAAACTGCCGCTTTCACATCTCTGCTTTCCACCGGTACGCCATCACGCAGCGGTAATGTTGACAGAAACGAATGTTTTCAGCCCACTGTCTCAAAAATCATCTAATTTTAGGTTGGTGAGATACTACTTGGCGAATTGCCATTTTCTGTTATAATGACTATTTAGGGAATTTTTTGGTAATTCTGGTGCATTTCTAATTTTTATAGTGGCAGCACCGATATTCATAGGTGGGCACGTTGATGCAAAACGTTAGCTTCGTTAACCACTAGTCCGTTAACGAGCTTCACACCTCCGTTAACGTTAATCTGTTATTTTCAGCTTTAATTAACGGAAGTTAATAAAGTCCGTAGATTCGTTAACATTTTACGTGTAATTTACATTTCGTTTTATTTACTCGCTTCTACTACACGTATTGACGCTGTTGAGCTGATTGTAAGGAAATATTTATTGCTGTGGTGGTCTTTTTGTGTTTTGGAAGTTACATTTGACAGTCTAATCTAATTTGCAGAGGTATATGATAAAAATTAACTAAGATAAAAATAAGTTTATATGCAATATGCTAATACGAAACAAGTGTTACCAGTGCAAACTGGTTTGTACCGGTACGACAAATAAATGGTTCAAGATATTAACGATAAAAACCTTAACGGAAGTTAACAGAACTTAACGGAAGTTAATTTAGTCCGTTAACAGAACTTAACGGAAGTTAATTTAGTCCGTTAACATGAAAAAACTTTTTAACGGATTCACGAGTTAATGAAAAAGTTAGCTTCGTTATTAACGGATTAACAATTAACCGACTTGTGCCCACCTATGCCAATATTGTTATTCCTTATGGCAATAACTCGCTATTTTCGTTGTTTTTTCTGCTGTTTTGTGTGAAATTTTGTGGTTTTTATGCATGTTTTTCGTTTCTTTTCTCGTAATTTTGTGAAGCTCTTCACCAAAGACTCTAGTGCTGATTTAAGCGTTTTTGCATCAGTAGTTTGATGCCATCGAGTGCCGGTGAAGATTGGAGCTGGCAAGTGGTAGTCTGATATAACTTCAAAACTCGCTACTTTCGAGAGGCATCCTCCCAATGTCATAGGTGGGCACAAATTCGTTAATAACAAAGCTAACTTTTTCATTAACTCGTTAATCCATTAAAAAGTTTATTATGATAACGGACTAAATTCACTTCGGTTAACTTTCCTAAACTTACATTGAGGTTTTTATCGTTAATTTCTAGCAACATTTATTCATCGTACCAGTACAAACCAATTCGTCCTGGTAACACTTGTTACGTATAAGGACCAGTTTTGCAGAAAAAACAAAGAAAGGAGCTTTTTTTGTGGCAGATAAAAAGCTGCAGCCTCATAGATCTATTAATTACTGTTCATTGCAATTTCCAAAGATTTTCCGATCGCAGCTTCGTTAGAGCATTTGAACCTACCTTTATCTTGAAATTAGATTGGACTGTAAAATGTAATTTCCAAAACACAAAAAGACCATCAGTGCAATAAATTTTTCCTTGCAATCAGCTCAACAGAGTCATTACGTATTCTAGAAGCGAGTGAATAAAAAGAAATGTAAATTACACTCAAAATGTTAACGAATTAACGGACTTCATCAACTTCCGTTAATTAAAGCTAAAAATAACGATTTAACTTGAACGAAGGTACGAAGTTTGTTAAGGGACTAGTGGTTAACGAAGCTAACGTTTTGCATTAACGTGCACACCTATGCCCAATGTTCAACATTGAAAAACGCCCCGCTTCTCTGGCGTCACCAAACCAAGAAAAGTCCAACTTTAGTCTATCTAACAGTTTCCCTCAGATAATGACCTACAATAAGTACTACCATAAGTACTACAATAAGCATACATAGTTTCAATCGGATAATGACCTACAATAAGTATTGCAATAAGCCGATGTTGTTTAAAAGCAAAGACGAATCGATATCGATAATTTGCACAAAAAGCAAAGAATTGTCGATCGTCGATAACAGAAGCAAAAAGTAATGGCTAAAGATTAGTAATCGATGCCGAAATGCCAACAAAAATTTTTATTCAACTTTTTGTTACGATGCACTAAAATTTTTGCTGTATTGACCATTAAATGAAACTTGTGACTTATAATTACCGTAGTATAAAGAATATAAAAACATACATTTTTAGGATAGTCATAGGAGCAAAATTGCATAAAAAGAACAAAACGATGTAAGCTTAGGCAAACTCAACAAAAACAAAAGCAAAGAATAAAGATTCTACCAATCGATCAGAGGTGGAATCGAGGACACAAGGCTCGAGGCCAAGGCCAAGGCCACAAAAACAATCCGAGGCCAAGGTCAAGGACAGCCTTTCCGAGGACAGGCACTCTCAAGGCCAAGGACAGCAATGCTCGAGGCCAAGGACCAAGGACACAAGCGCAAGTGCTCTCCAAAAAAAAAAGGTCTTCACAAAAATTTTTCAGGCGATCTCAAAAAAAAAAAAAAAAAGGTCTTCACAAAAATTTTTCAAGCGATCTCCACAAAAAAAACGTTTTCCAAAAAATTTTTCAAGCGCTCCACAAAATTTTAACAATTCAAAAAATAGTGCTGTCCTCGAGCCGAGGACAGACCAATTTTCGAGGACTAGAGGCCTCGAGGCCAAGGACTTGACCTTCGAGGCCAAGGCCAAGGACTTCAAAATGTGTCCTCAAGGCCAAGGACGTCCTCGAGGACTCCACCTCTGCAATTGATCACATGCAAGCAAAAACCATAGAAAAGGCGATAATCGATAAAAAAATTAAAAGCAAGGAGCCTGTGATAATCGATAAAAAAGAATGTAATATGGATTACTCCCACAGTAAATTGGGGGAGCTTCGTTTTTAGTTTCTTGGAATGTTGGATAAAAACGAAATAACCTTACTGAGGGGGAAAACATTCATTTCGTAGCTGTGACCGAAATATACGAAAATTTAACCTCAAAACAGTCAAAAGCTTTTGCTATTTAACTCTTTCACCGTTGCCTTCACTAAATTTTTCAGGTTTTTATTGTTGCCTTTTATGTCGTTTTGTCGACATTTTATTTTTAAGTTAAAAATATCTCTTTTGCCAGTTAAAATATTCGCAAATCGGTCTACCACCAGTAGTGCATACTAAATCTCTCTAATTTTGTTTGTCGCCACTCAATTTATAGTTACGTATAAATCACCGATACAAGTCAGTGCGCTGCTCCCATTTTGTATGTCTCCATCACTCTCCAACCCTTCACTAATGCACATCAACGGCAATGCCGGCGTAAGCCAACGACTTTTTATTTTTGGGGGGCGGAAATCTTTTCGCACTTACAGTTAGAAAGTTTCCAGGAACTTTTTTTTTCATTCCAGTTTAGCACAAATTAGGGCAAGTCTTGGCCGAAGAACTTTTTTGTTCCCCCCTCCAATTTAGACATTACTGTCTATGCCATCGGCTCTCACCAACATGGGCGTTATTTTTTTGCGTTGCCAGATATTTTTATTCAACATTACTGTAGCTTTTTACAAACAACATTAGCATTTACAAACATATCAAGTCAACCCCCGGAACAATGTGTGTGGCTTCGGCTGTTTTTAGCAAACTTCCGTTTTTCTTTTGCAACAGACTTATTGGCTTGTATCCTTGGATTTAAAAATTCAAAATAATTCTCGAATTAAATAAAGATAGATGCAGCAACATTGGCAAGATTTTCAAAAAAAGAGAGGAGCAACCGGCAGTGGCGTCGTTAGGGGGGCGGCCAGCCTCGGGTGTCACCATTTTATGATGCAAAAGCACAACTCCACTAATTTGTGATGAAGACTTTTTATTTCAACTGATTGAGTCTCCATCCACATTTGGACCGAAAACCCACTGGATTTTTGGCGAAGACCTTTTTTTAAGGGGGTCTTCACATACTTTTGAACCGAAAACCCGCTCCTTTTTCGGCGAAGACCTTTTTTTTTGGCCTTCACTAACTTTTGGAGATAATTTTGATAAAGTGTCTCACAACCTAAAGGGTGCGTCACACATAAAGGGTGACACCACGCACTCCTGCCCCGGGTGTCACCATTGTCAGCAGCGCCTGTGGCAACCGGCAAAGATGGATCAGAAAGTAGAAAAAAATCATGGCACAGTGCTCCCTCCCAAATACCCTACTGTATAGGACTTTACGAAAAGTTGTATTTTAACTCTGCCAGTCTGTATCGCCGGCTAAATGCTTTGAAACCTGCTTCTCATAAACGAAACTGTTTCGCAAAGAACAAGTAATAGAGTCTTACTAATGAAGCGATAAACTCAGGCGCAGTTAGTCAGATAAAATCAAAAACTTCAAAAATTGGTATTCACAGATAATTTGCTTGATGTTGAGTAGTAAACGATACCGTACATAACTTCCGCTGTGTTCGATAGAACAGGTGGACCTGATGGAAATCGACTAGAAGACTGCAAAATACCTTTGTTGTGTCCTGCTGGCCATACTTGGCTACCATAGGTGGGCACAGCTTACGCAAAAACTAGCTTCGCTAAGAGCTATTCCGTTATGGTAATTGAAAAGATTAGCTTTGTTAACGCTAATCCAATGACACAAATTTTTCGTTAACGGAAGCTAACGCTAATTCACCATAAAAGTACAATATGAGACGGAATAAACGAAAAATCAATTTCGTAACTTTTACCAATCTTTTCAATATTGTGTTTTTCAGTTGATTGCCTAAATCTAAACATATTGCACCTCCAAAATTTCCAAATTTCAAAAGTTTAATTAATAGCAAGGTATTGTCACGGTCTTGGACCCATGCCCGAAATAGCATACCACAGAAAAAAGTACAGCAACGAACGAAGTACAGGACTGAAATAAGCACATTACTAAAATAAGCATTTCTATTACGGCTCGCGATTGCGCAAGGCCAGCACTATGATGTCATAGACTGGAGTGATTACCAACGCGAGAAAAGCATTACCATATCGAAGCACGATGTTTGCGACAATAATTACTAATCTAAAAACGCCTTACATCGTATACTTGAAGTACATATTTCTTTGCCAAGCAAAAATGGCTAAATGTGGTAAATTTTGGACCTATACTTTATTGAAATCACGGTTGCAACTATTATTTCCTAGCAGATTAGCTAAAAAGTTTAGCTTCCATAACCACTCCGTTAACATTTTTGAACAATAGCGGAACCACTAATCCGTCAATAAAAATGTTAGCTTCGTTAGTTTGCGGATTAGCGATTTGTGCGCACCTACGTTGGCTACGCATCATAATTCAGAACCTATAAAAAAATATTAGAACCGTAAAATATATTGAAAAAATTAATTACGGTCACGAGTAGCACGTAAATCATTGCACCTAATTCTTACTCGTACAAAAACAAATTAAAATACAAGTTTTAAGTTTTACTCATAATTTAAGAACCAATATGAAAGTGCCAGCCTCAATCAAGCTGCGAACTCGATCGATTTTTATTCTAGATCACGTTCTAGTTGAGCCAATTTTAGCAAGTCTAAGTTCTCTAATTTAATTTTTTCGAGTTCAACTTCGGCAAAAATATCTACCTTTTCGAGTTCAGGCAGGCAAAAATACTAAGTCATTAATTAATCAATTCACATGACTTCAACAAAAAAAATTCTTTCCGCCAATTCCCAATCTTTTAATTTTTTGAATGAACTCGAACAGCTTTATTTGAGTTCAAGTTCGAGTTCAGCAAAAAGATCAAGTTTTTTCGTGGTCGAGTTTTAAGTTCAAAGCCCTGGCTTCAACGTGACAGAGATAATCAAAGAAAAAGACAAAATTCAAATTAAAAAAGCAAGTCTGTGAGGTTTTAAAGTCATAACGACTGTATAATATATTGAATTCAAGTATTCACGAAAAAGCCATAAAAATTTTTACAATTTAAAGTTGTCACAACTTAAAGTAGGTCACTTCAGTTCTGCAAGGAAAACAAAAGCTGCAGAAGCCACGGCAGTTGAATCACAAAAGCATAAAACGTTTACACGTTATACACGCATAGTCGCATAAATTCCCATCGATGTTTGCAAGTATAATTCAAGAACTAATCAGAAACAATATTGAGGCTGATAATTCGAAAAACTGTTTAAAAACTACCGGTCTAAACTTAAAGTTTACTAGTTTAGACGTAATTTACAACATTTTAAATATAATTAGTGCATTTTACGACATCAAGTGTGAGCCAATTGAGATCTAAGACAACTCTACCTAGCCATTTTAAGATACCGTATTAACTCCTATACGGTTGCGCATCTGATGGCTATATGAATAGGGAGATCTCGGGATGAGAAAACCGATTATGTTTTAGCCTTCAAAGTATCACTAAAATCTTTGGAATCTGAGATTCTCTTTCAGGCAAAAAATTAGATTTTGGAATCTCCCACTTTCTAACTCCATCTGCGGGCGAGCTTGGGGATTGCTACTCAAATCTTATATTTATCAACCCCATAATTTTTTTCCAACGTGCATCTGTTGTACTGCTCAAGAACAAATTTAGCGGCCCCAAGCCACTGCTCTGCAAGTCTGAACCGCAGCAAATCACAAAACTATGATCAACGACCAAGTGAACTACTTGTAGAAACCTAAAAAATCAAGAAACTATTTCACCCAAAACTTTTATTTACTTTCAAATTAATTGACCCAAATCTTACCTAATCTCAAATTCTTACTTGAAAATTAACCCCAAACAAAACTCGAACGCTAGCCCAAACCCTAACTCACACCCTAATCTTAACCCTTAAAAAGCAAATGTGTGGATGAATATTTCTCATTTTCGTTTTATTCTCTAACTTAAATATTTTTAGAGAACACTTTCAAAAATCAAATGGATCTTCCATGATGTCATCCTAAAAGGTAAATACATAGCGGGGTTAAATCATTCAAAAAAGAATGCAAGTGATTGATTTACGCATTGTTGCAGTGTTAAAGCCGCAAATTTAAGCACAAATAATCATTGTAAACAACGGTTAGAGATCTAAATAAGTTTTGCGAAGCAACTACCATTAGCAAGTTAATTTCAAGAGATAGTGGTTGCCAGTTGGTAATTGTTCACACCTTTTTAGTTATTCCAGCTACAATGGTGCAAAAGGCTGTGTTCACACATGTAAGTTCAGGAGGTTGGCAGCAACGAATGAAACTTTCTTGCTTAATGAAAACTGTACAACGCTTACGTTTTAAAAACTGTTAGTTGACGATGTTTTAAACAGTTGAAAAGTTAGGTTGAATAAGTGGTATTGCAATCCAAAAATGCAGTTTTAAAAATACGAGTTTCATTTCGTAGTTCTAAGTTGTGAAAACCACTAAAACTGTGAGCATGGCCTAACTTAAACATAGCAGTAAGAAAAACAAAAAATATCATTTATCTAAAAATCCTGCTTAGTCACAACACAAAAGCACTTTTTTCCAAAAGTAAACGAATACAAACCTTTGTTTTTAGCAGCATTGTTAATACCATGGGAAAATAATAGGTGAATATGTTATTGCTTATAAGGATTATGAAAACTTTCATTAAATGACTTATCAATTTGCTCAAATTCTGTATAGTCTGTTGGAAGAGGTTTCGCTTTACTCTTTATTTCATTAAATTCGATTTCTTTAAACAATGGTGAACCTAATTTTTCACTTGTATTCCTTGCAACTGCTACTATGTGGTTGTCTCCAAGTAATGATTCTTCAAAAGACCAATTTAAACCAACCTGCCTTTTCTCATAGAGTATGGTATCAGTGACAATATTGGTGGAAACTAACGGAGTCTTCGTAACAAAATTTAGAGACAACAAAGAGTACGCAATTCCAGTCCCAATGGCTTTCACAAAGCTTTCTTTTAAACACCAGTGCCTATAAAAAGATTCCATTTGAATAGACGAGCTGCCACTCGATCTAATTTCTTTCCATTCATCATTTGTAAAATGTCTTTTCATTAATGAGAAAAATTTTTCTGGGTCGCCATGCCTCTCTTTACCATCCATTACATCAACTCCAACATTCACAAAATCAGTAACCGCAACAACATAATCTCCTTGATGAGAAGCATTAAAGCTAACATGAGAATTGTGATGTTGAGCAAGCATTGGTTTAGATTTGCTGTCTCTAACCAAACACAAATCAATCCAATCTATTCCTGAACTCATAGTGATGACATATCTCAATAACAGTCTTCCTATCAAAGACAACTTGGCATCATTTTTGTAGTGAAATTCGGAAATTCTCTTTCTTTCTTCAGGCTGAATACATTTTCCAGCAAATATCCATTCTGATTGGGAAGGGTTCCACAATGAAACATTAAATGCAATGCGCAAAGGTGTAAACATTCTGAAAACTTTTCTGCAATAAATACTTATCATTGGTAATCATTTAAGTTTCTAAATCTTGCCACTGCTGTTTAACTAATAACATTACACAGAAAAATTATTTTCGAATACCGTAAGTGCTTTTCAAGTTATTGCAGTTTGAATTTTTGGCCACTAGATGGAGATTTTGCTCCAGAGTTTTGAAAATAGTGTTGTAATTTCATTTCTCGAGCAATCTGATACCTGGAAATTGTTACATGGAGGTTTTTGGGGTCAAGGAAATCATTGTTTGATGTCAAAATTGCAAAAATTTGACTGCTTCATGGTGAAAACTTGAGTTTAAATTTTGACAAGAGCTCAACTTCCAGGTCAAATTTCAGGGTGTAGGCGCGTTGCTGCCATAATTTTTTGTTATCTGATTCTACATTGCTCATGATTTTTGAAAATATGGCAGTTTTTTATTTACTTTTTAGAGGTATCTTAATTGGAAGAGGTTTTTGTCTGGATAATTAATTCTAATAAATCTGCAATTTTAAAGGTTGTATGACTTTGAAAATTGTTGGGATTTTCTAAAAAAAAATTGGAAAACCAGCTGACTTGTTGTGTGAGGTAACTATCCAATGGCTCAGTCAATCATGATATTGAGCTTGCAGTTTTGATGAAAAGTTTAGTATGAGTTCGAGGCAATCATTTCTTGTCAAAGACTCAAAGGAGTAGCTAGTTCAAGGGATACCTTACGCTACTAATAGCATTTACCAACTTTCTAAAGTATTACGTTTCTATTTTGCAGTAGCTGATTATCTTGCAATGCCAGACAAGATTTATCGACAGATGAAGCAGCTACAGCTTAACAGTCTATTTATTATACTAGTATTCTTAAGGAGTAGCCTTGAAAGTAGCCTTTTACAAGTTCTCATTGAGAGTAGCTTTCTAATAAATCGAAACTGCTTTTTGAAGTCTGTATTATCTTTTTTAGAAAATATCGTTAACAACATTATGAAAATTTCTTGTTCAGGGGTGCTCAAAGTTTTCAACAAGTGGACCACATTACATTTTTTTCTGACCTTCAGCAAGCCGCACAATTCTTCTACAATGTTTGGACAAATTTTATCCGAATACAGCTCATTTAAGTTTTGTATCGTTGTCCTTACTCCAAAATAAATAATTTTTTAACCAGAGTTGAACAATAATAAAGTTTAAGTTCACTTTATGTTCACCAAAAATTAAATTTTGTTCAGTTATATGGAAGAACTTTCTTCCACAGCAAAACACAACAAACACAGTCCTGTCTATTTCACAGTACCATCATATCCAGATTTTACTAACCGAGGAGCTTCTATCAAAGCAAGCATTTTTCTATGTCAAAGTTTCAACAGTATCTAGCACCCAACAAGTGGGTCCACGACGTTTCGGCATGACCATTTTGGCGCGGACCTTTTCTGCCTCAATTCCAAGCTCTTTGACAAACCCAAACCCTGAACCTAAATAAGTGAACTGTCAAAGAGCACTGAATTGGTGCAGAAATGGTCTGTGCTGAAAAGGATCGGCAACAAAATAGGTGGCGCCGAAATGGTCGTGCCGATAAGACGTGATCCCCAACGAGTAGAATAAACTGCTGCGCATTTAAAATACATCATAAACAACATCCGGCTTCTCTCCCATACAGATAGTGTTCGACTTACGACCGCGTTCGGTTCCGACCATCCGGTCGTAAGTCGGAGTGGTCGTAAGTCGAATCTCATATATACATGCACAGTATGTATATATGAGGGCAAAAATTATCGTATGTTCTGTATGATGTATAATAGTTTAATGTATAATAGTTATTGCCAGGGAAGCGGTCGTAAAGTCGAGCAGTCGTAAGTCGAGCAGGTCGTAAGTCGAACACTACCTGTATACTACATGATTTGTACAATTTCATGGAAAAAATAGTCTTTTTACAATTCAGTTTTAACACCATTTGCAAGAAATTTTCTTTTCAGAGACACTTCAAAGAATTGAATCACCAAACCAATTCATCTCCCCCTCATTGGTCAAATCCAATACATGTTTAAAAGTTAGCATAGTTAAGCAAACCTTTAAGTAACTTGGCTGAAGAGAAAGGCTTCAGCCAGCGCAAAGCCTGTTCCTCAATAGTTGCACAACTAAGCACATTTTGAGCAAACCACAAGATATACACTATACAGCTGTGAATCATATTTCAGAAATGCAAACTGCATGGTTAAAATAAAAACTATTCAATCAAATGAAAATACTTACCGTACTACGTAGCTAATGTAGTGACCAATGAAACAAATTTTTCTACTTTCTAAAGTAACCATAGCACCATTAGTAAGCAATAAATTCATGGAAATTTATTGCAGTTAGTGATTGAAATTATTGTGAAAAACTTACATCAACAAATTTAACAAAAACAATTTTTTTAGTAAAAAAAATTCCAAGCATTGAAAAAAACTTTAAAAGTAAATCTCGAGACCAATTGCCAGCACCAAAAGATTGTGCAGCACCACATACACAGCCAGTGAGCCACATTTTAGGCAGCCTTGTTCTTAATAGAACAGTCATTGATAACATGAATTTATGTAGCCTGGAAAGTATTTCGAAAGATAATTTATGCTGCAAAACAACATACAGCAGAAAAATTGAACTCAATAAATTCAGACACAATAGTAAAGTAAAAACAGCAACTACTTTTGAAGCATTACCGTACTTTATTTGTTTTACATAAACCGTAGGAAATGTTTTAATCTGAGGTTGATATCAGGGTTTCAAAAAGTGTTTCATAACAATGAGTTAGAGCAAAGTAGACTAGCACTACAAAAACACTAAAAATTAAAACCTATAAACCCAACAGTTTGTTTCACCTGTAAATGGGATCATCAGGGATAAATCTAAATTTAGAATTGTTAAAAAATTGTAAATTTTAGAGTTTTAATACTGTGGTTATCTGCTGTGAAATGTTTCAATGATATTACTTGCTTAATGATTAATTTAAGCTTTGTTGGTTGCACACTCACAAACACTATGTCCGTATTGGTGTGACCAGCAAAACTAAAAGAATATTACTTTGTAATGTACTTCAAACATGATTGCTATTTTTTGCTTAAAACATAAAAATTTGTCTTTTTCAAGATTAATCACAAACACCTTAACTAATCTTGTACCAATGAGAGTGTGTATACCAGTAACCAGAACTGGTATCGTAGCTACTGAATATGATGCAAGTTACACAAATGCAACGGTGTTGTCACTCATCTTTTTTGAACTTTAAATGCTACAATGTTAAGAGACAGTAGAAATTAATTTAAAGTAATATTGTAACGGTGCATGAAGTTCAGTTAAAAATCAAAAATAGTTCAAATCTAAAACCACCACTACAGGCTGTCTCTCCCTGTAGCATTTTTTTTTTTCAGCACTTTCTGTATTGTTAATAGCCTTAAAACATTTTGTATTGTTAATCATTCAATTTTTTGATTGGCTGTGAATTGGTCTATTTTGGAAATAACTTATAACAATTCGTTCTGTGAAAAAATCAGCTTGTGGTAAAAATAGACTGAAAGAAAGTTGAAATTAACTTAGGTAAGCTGAAAGGTACACAAACTGCAAAAGAGTTTAACAAAATTAAGGCAATTTTTTCAAAATTTCAGACTGAGTAAGAGGCCTAGATTTAGTAGGCTAACAGTAACCAAAGTTACCAAGTTAGGTAGAGGTTATAAGTCCACTATAGAGGCTACATGGTTGCCTACAAGTGTGGTCAGAGTCAGCAAGGACACGCAACAACAAAACATAAATTTTTGCCAAGTTGAGTTACATGCAGTCAGGCAGTCTCTGCCTTTACTGTTTTGCTTTTTCATTTACATAGACCTACTTTTGAATTAGCTACTATTGTATTTAGGCTACTGTAAAAGTTTGTATTGCATGTACGTTAGGGTGTTGCAGCTGCCCCATAAATTTGAAAATTTTATTGTGGCAACTTCTACATTTGCTCAAGTTGGAGGCTTCGCACAAAAACTATTTTGGTCAAGTTTTGTAAGAATTTGTCAATGTTTAGGGGTAGCACAATGACATTAAAGTTTTGGCAATTCCAAAAAAAATGTTTTTTCATTTTGAACCTTTTTGGGATAAGTCGAGCCTATGATCCCTTTTGATAATTTCTACTGTTTTTGGAGTTGTTGTTTAGTACACAGCCAACAAGAGAACTCCTTAAATCAAAGTTAGTAAAAGTTGCATTTCAAAACTACTGCCACATGCGTAATTAATACCAAATTATTGCATATTTTTCTAATTTAATAATTAATTTCATATCTGGCTATAATTTTAAACCGACAAGTGCTGACTATTGTTATTTACCCAATGTCAGTCTTTTTTTTTTCTAGACAGCGTGATAACAAAAAGCATTTTATTGATAAGCTGTCATAATTTCCATTTCTTTTCTTTGACAGCCAAAGTTCTTCCCTTATTCTCGATTCTGGTTTTTCAATCGAACATCATGCCATGCAAAAATGTTTTTTCTTCTTCATTTTTCAATCATGTTAAGGCGTTGGTTTGGTAACCACGATTTCATAATTGTGTTAATTTTTTTTTAATGTTTGAGAAATCTTGGAAATGTGGCAAAGATTTTTTCACATGCTTTGTAGATTTGGAAAAGCATAATATAATCGCCTTTCTAATTTTGCAGGGTTCTGCAAAAGAATGGCATGGACGGTCACTTGTAACATGCCATTAAGGCATTCTATGGTGCCAACTGGAGTTTTGCAGTTGAGTAAATGGAAAGCAATCAAAGCTTTCCATATAGGAGTTGAACTCCGGCAAGGGTGCGTTTTATTTCTTCTCTTCTTTATTGTTTACATGAGTTGGATCGACAAATGCAACCAGGTTGATCAGTGTGTGAAGACAGGAACTTGAAAAATCAGTTGCCTACTTTGTGCTGAGGATTTGATTTTGCTTCTACAGAATCTGGCCTTCATACACATTAAATAGGTTTGCAGCTGCTGATGACATTGCAGAAATAAAAATAAGCACAGTCAAAACTAATGTATATACTTCATGTTTCAAGCAGCACTAATCAGTGTTTGTTGCAACTGAATGGAGCGACACTGAAATACGTATACAAATTCAAGTATCTTGGGATTGCAATCACCAGTGACGGAAGGCATGACGAAGAACTGGATATACGAATTGGCAAGGCAATTGCAATAAAGAGAGCTTTGCACAATTCAGTTGTTGCGAGACAAGAATTGTCTAAAAAAAGCAAACCTCTCAATTTTTGAAACAGTCTTTGTCCCTTCTCACCTACTCTATCTCTGTATGGTTGCAAAAATTTAGTAATGACTAAAAGGGTGTGATCGCAAGTGCAAGCATCCAAAATGAGGTTTCTCAAAAAAACCAAAGGAGTTATACTACTGAAAAGGTGCACATCTCTTGAGATTAGAATATCTATAGAGCTGCTACAACTCCAAATTGAAGATATCAGCTTTGATGGTTTGACCATGTAAGCAAAATGCCTCAGGAAAAACTTCCAAACAAGCTTTACTTGCCAAAGCAAATGGGAAAAAAAAACAGTTGGACGACCTAGAACTACTAAAGATGAATCAATATTACATTGAGAAACTAGGGAGGAATTGCTTAGGACTTCACCCAAGTGAAATGATGGGGGTGATGAAAGACCATGAAGTGTGATAGCTTAATCTTAAGCTGCTGCTCCCGCAACCCTCACAGAAAAGAGGGCAATGAAGAGAGAGAGATTTTTCTTTGGAAGTCTTCAATAGTTTTCTTTATTTTGCTACTGTTTGTTCTGTTAAAGTTGCATTTGTAGAAATTTTTCATTTCATCTACCAGCTTCTTTACATCCTCAATTGTTTCTTAATTGACGAATTGTAGGAATTCCAGCTTTGTGGTGGGAAAACATATGCTTTTGATAGTATTGTCATCAGGTCTAGAAATAGTTCTTAGCAGCCAACTGCAAGAATTTACAGATCTAGTAATGGTATATTGCAAGTATATTTACTAATATTATGTTTTATAGAGCTTGTACTAAGTAGATAGCACTAAACTACGTATCTTACCCAGAAAAACGTAACAAATATGGTGCTACTAAGCTGCTGCTGTTATAGTTAAGTTAGGACAGCAGTTCCATATATTTCAATAACTAGGTCTAAAGCAAAGTCTACGCCGTCATTCTTTAAGAAAATAACATTGTAGGCTATGTTTCACTCTGTTTCACACAACCAACCAAAAAAAATACTGTAGGTCTAACTCAAATAGAGTTTCTGTTGTAGTTTCCCAGCAGAGAAACATGATCAATTTTGAACACTACTGATTCTGAAAGAAACAAACAGAAAACATAAATGTAAACAGTTCTAGAAGTTGTAGTAAAGTTTTTTTGAATGTATAGAACCAAAAGTAAATGTTCAATTTTGCAATGACTCATTAGTAACTATGATTTTACATAGCACCATCTAGCGGCACAAAATCAAACAAACACCAAATCCTGGGTAAAGAAGGTCTCTGTGCGACCCCTAAACCTCAATTTTTTTTCTCAAACTTTGCGATCTTGATTTTTTTTGGCAGCTTCTTATTTTGAAGAAGGTAGAAAAAAATCCAGAGATCGGTCCAACGGCAACACCCTAATATATGTAATATGTATCTAGGCTTTTTTTGGTCTTCTGATCTTTCTCAGCATGCTATCATGTCTTTTTCAGTTTTAAATGTTAACTGCATTTGTAGTGTACTGTATTTAATTAGATAAAGTTAGTAGTGTTTCATGTTTGGGATGTTTGAATTTGCAAATTTAATTCAATGATAATCAAATTAATATGGTATTCGTTAACCCCAGAAGATAATGCTAGAACTCACCAGCATATCTGCTGGAGGGGCACGGTAAAAAAAGCAAAACGATGTATATACAAGAAATAAATAGCAAAAAAGCATTAAGCTGCTGAAGAGTAACAACAAACCAGAACAGCTTGGCAAGAAAAATATATATACTATAGGCTATACCACTAGTGAAATGAGCAGCCTGGTGACAAGGCAGTGGTAGCATGAACTAATAAAAGCAACTAATAAAAGCAAAAACACTAACATGAAATAACAGACAAAAACCTTTTTTAAAAAGAAAAGAATCTGGGAGAAATTTTTTAACATTTTCTCATTGAAGCTTTTATCATCATAAATAATACAGAATAGGTGTATGTTGATTCAGATAAAAATTTCGTTAGTTGATGTCTTAGTCTCTTTATCATAGCAAATGCATGATCATGGCAATTACAGTATTTTGTGGAGCCTACCAACACCACTACCAGCAACATGAACTTATGTCAGATGTACTACTGACAAGTAAGCTACTAGTACCATACAAGACTATAAGCCATCCACATAGCAAATTTCATCTTAAACAGTATATAGCAGGGGTTCTTAACCTTTTTTGTCTCGTTTACCCCTTGCCAAATGAAAACACTATAATTTACCTAAATTTTCTAACGTGTGTTTTTCCGGCCAAAAAAATTCAAGAGTTTCACCGAAAATTAAGGGTTTTTCCGTCCAAAAACAGGTGATCTCAAAAAAAAAAAAAAGGTTTTCACCGAAATGCAAGGGTTTTTTCATCCAAAAACAGGTGATCTCCAACAAAAAAAAAACGAAAAAAAGGAATTTCAAGGGTTTTTGCGCATCGAAAATATGGCGCAACGGCAATCCAGTGCAACACTATCTGATAATTGAAGTTTGCTTTAGTTTATAATTCAGTAAATTTACCCCCTGGATAGGCAAAATTTACCCCCGGTTAAGAACCCCTGGTATATAGATATGCAGTATATTTGAGCAACATATATATAAGCTATAAGGCAATCTATCAAACAACTTGATCTACATAAGAAGGAAATGATATTTTTTTGGAAAAATTTTAAGCAATTTACAGTTTAGGTTTGTCTTTACAGTCCGAAACATAGTAGGCTATTTAAACTGATGTAGACAACATATGGCAGTCTGCCATGCTGACAACATAAAGTTGTGGTTGACAATATAGAGCAATGATACCGGTATCTGAAATATTTGCAGATGGCTATCAATAATGGCTTCATACCATATCAGAAATCATGCTTATTTTAACAGGCTACATTAAGGCACACTTACCAGACAAATAAAAGATATAAAACTTCAAGAAAGCTCTGCAATAATTCCAAAAAGAGGTGGAGTCGAGAACACAAGCTTCAAAGCCAAGGTCAAGGAATCAAAAAAAATTCGGGGCCAAGAACCGACTTTTTGAGGAATGTCGCGATTGTTGATACTTGGCTAGAGTACAACCTTTAACCTCTAGAATTGCCCCAGTCAGCTGAAACTAGAGAACGACTGAAATATTAATTAACGAATCAAAAATGGCAGTTGATAGTTCCTTTAGCTTCTTGAATCTTGGAAAGCAGCACACCAATCATAAATTAAAACTTCTATTTAAGGTTAAAACACACACACTCTCACTGAGCAAAATTGCTCCACTCACACCTCTTACGACCGACCAATTCAGATTGTAAAGACAGAACCGTGACCGACCAGGTTCAGGTCACCACTACACACTCTCTCGATCGTCCAATTCAGATTGCCAACTATACGGCTACTTAAGCCAACCACAGATAAACACACTCGGCAAAACTGCCCACACAACTAATACTGGTACCTAAAATCACCCACTCTTAGAATATTAGAATCCTGAATGAAAACAACCCACCTATTTATACTACGGCAAAAGCTATCGATTATCCCAGAACAATCCTTGATAGGTCACTATAGAAAAAATACAGGAGCTTACCATAAACAAACTATGACATAATTATGACATCACAACTTCGACTCTAAATATAGCAAATAAAAGTCGTAAACAACCCAAACAATCGATAACTGCAGAAAATAGTAGAATATAGGCCTACTAGAAAGGAATTATTTTGAATATTCCAAATCAAAAAAAGGCGTCAAAACAAAGAAACAGTCATGTACACGTAAAAACACAGCAAATAATTATACCTCTGGCATTCAAAATTATTAGGCTATTTCGTGACAAGGACAGACCCCCTCAAGGCCAAGAACAGAAATAATCAAGGCCAAGAAACAAAGACACAATTTTTTTAACTTATGGTCAGCAAATTTTCCATCATTTTTAAGAGTGGAAGCCTTTAAGATATTGCATTTTGTAAAGTTTATCAGAATAATCGAAAACAGTAGTTTCTAAAAATAAAGAGTGTCATTCATTTAACTTTTACCTGGTAGCAGGAATGCTGATTACGCTCCATAGCAGTATTATAATAATGAAACAATTACGGCCGTAACTTACAAGTTGAAAATGGGAATAACTACTAACCAGCTACTAACCATAGGTAGGCAGTACTGCGGTACTTTCTTGGTACCGGTACCGTCAGTACTTTTGTGGTACCCCTACCGGTACCGGTACTTTAGTTTTGTTTTATTTTTTAGTAGGGATTTTACAAACGTAATTAAAAACTTGAAACGTCGTAAAAATGCTTACGAATAAACCATATAAACAACAAATCTTTTTTCTTAATTTAGTGTTTAACTGTTGGTCTTACTCGCTACTACTACCGCAAGGACTTAGCGTTAGCAGTTTGCTGGCCCATTTGAAAAATTGACGTTTTCTTGCAATGGCAAAATGATGCATTACCAGTATTCATGCACCAGCGAAACAAAAGTAGAACCGCTTTGAAAAAATTGTACGAGACGACTTACGTAATCAATACTCATCACATCAGGCGTGAATACAGTAGCGAAGCCAGGGGGCGCGCCGGGGGACTATAAAAAATTATTTAAAGCATATTTTGAAACGTTTATTGAAGGGGGGAGTGGGCTAATTTGTCAAAAATAAAACCTATAAATCAGAAAAAAGACTTTAAAGAATAGTCGAAAAGTTGTAATCAAATTTGATCGCTTATTGAAAAATGCTTAACATACAGTAGGTTTCATCAAAAAAAAAAATGTATATAAGCGCAGAAATAGGGTGGGAGGGCTATGATTCAGTATAAATTAATTACCAACCACTTCTCTCGACCTTCCTTCGATTAGCCCCCCTTCAGATATATATCTTTCACTATTAAATATAGCCGTAATAGATAACTCTTTGAGAGGTTTACCAACCTACCGAAATAGAATTTTATGATTTACCAACTTGTAAATAAGAGAACTGAATAGCTACCTCTTACATGGCCCATTTATGCAACTAGTACGGTATAATCATTTTTTGCGCTGCTAATTTCTGGGCCATGTATTAATAGCCAGTACTTAAATGTAGGGGGGACACGGGGGAACGCATCCCCCCTTCGAGAGTTAGCGTCCCTTCATCGAAATTTGAGCGCTGAATGGTCAGACGAAAAAGACTCAATTTTTCACCTAATTTTGGCAAAAAACCTCTTCAATTTCCGGCGAAGACCTTTTTTTTGGTGTTCACTTAATTTCGGCAACGGAATTACGTAGTCTTCTCTAAAGTACTTTCGCATGCCAAATGCGTTTGGTCAAGGCTGCAAAAGCGTCCCCCCATGCAAAATTTTAAAATTTAAGTAGGCTACTGTTAATAGCATTAATTTTTTTCAAAATAGGCCTAAAATTAAGTTATGTTTGCCAAAAAAAAAGTTTTTTTCGAGTGCTGGAGGATCCGACCCCCACACCCTGTACCTCCGGTGGCTGGAGGTCTTGCCCCCAGACCCCAATTGCCTCCGATGGTTGGGGGATCCGCCCCCAGACCCCGCAACACCTTTCCCCATCGCAGATTTTTGGCTACGATCCTGCATGAAGAAAAATTTATTGCACGTTATTGCCCGCCTCCATTTGTATTAGCTTTTGGATTTAAATATGCCTGGAACGTTTGGCGAAGAAGATGTTCTCATTCACAAACGGTGTATAATACGGCCAAAAGTATTTCACCTGGTAATACGTATACAGAAAAAATATCTCAAAAATCCTTTCATCTGCACCAATCCCACTTTGGCTTTGGCCGCGATGAGGTTTTTTTTCTGAACATTGTACACTCTTTCAGTAGCGTAGCCAGGGGGGGCGGGGGGCTCGAGCCCCCCCCATTGGCTAGTGAAGTATGCAAAATCGCACGTTTTTGGTGCTTTTGAGACCGATTTGTCGCAGTTCCTGCTTCATCCAGTGGCGATGTGGAAAACTAGCATGGAAGTAACCACAAATGAAAGATAATTGGAACCGATAGCTTTATAAGTCAACAGATCATAGCAGCTCAGAGGTTGTACAACCGAGCCGGTTAACCGCAATCGGAGCACGCTCCCTTTTGACACGCCACACTGGTGACCCCGACGTGATTGGATGGTCGGCGCTCGAGACGACGTTAGCAGGCCCCTTCCTACCACTGCTCTCAGAAAGGGGGAAGTGTGTCGCAGTTCCTGCTTCATCCAGTGGCGATGTGGAAAACTATCATGGAAGTAACCACAAATGAAAGATAATTGGAACCGATAGCTTTATAAGTCAACAGATCATAGCCACGCCACAGATTTTCTGTGAAAAATTGAAAATAGCCCCCCCCCCCATAGGAAAACAGCCCCCCTCAAACGTTTGGATTTCCGAATTCGGCCGAAAAATCAGTCTCAATTTCGGTGAAGACCTTTATTATTATTATTATTTTTTTTGGAGACCATCTGATTTTGGGCCCAAAAAACGTTTGAATTTTCGATTTCGGCCGAAAAATCAGTCTCAATCTCGGTGAAGATCTTTTTTTTTTTTTTTGGGAAACCACCTGATTTTGGGCTGAAAAAACGTGTTTGAATTTCCGAGCTTTCCGAGAAATATCGACTCAATTTTCGGACAAACCGTGTGAAACTAATTCAAGAACAATGAAAATTCGGGACAAGGTCGTTTGCCCTTTTCTCACTCTTACAAAATAGCCCTCCCCCCTTTTACAAATCCTGGCTACGCGCCTGCACTCTTTTAATAAGTTCTAAAGGGCAAAACAACGCAATGTATGTTTTGTACAAAATTTTTGAGTTAAAAACACGGTTTTGTCTCTTGAAATTTTTGGGTGCCACCTCCCCGGAAACCCCACAAATTAAACCCCCAGAAATCAATTTTTATGAAATTATATCTCTTTTAGAACCCCCAAAATTTTAAAATAAATATTTTAACGGCTTTAGCTAAAAAGCTAATTTTTTTATAATCAGAAGAAACTAGAATTTTCTTAAAAGTTCCCCAAAAGCTTGGCCAAAAGTCCCAAACCTTTTTTTGCGACAACCCTAATTGCATAGTCTGCGTTCAACCAACACTCTGGTTACGTTGTTGCGTCCTTGGATAGGGCGCTTTACGATGACTATCTCTGCTTTCGGCTTCGAACAAGCAACAAATTCAGTGGCAAGAAATCAAAATTCACGGGACATTGGAAAACTAGAAACTCTTAAGCAGGTGCAAATTCCTCCAAGCACGAAGAATGAAAGCATGCGGAATGTCCAATAATTAGCGTCTAACGCTGTGCTGTGACAAGAGAATAAATATGCTACACAACAGCAATAAAAAATGCTGTAATTTTGAAATTGTTCTCATTTTGGGGGAACAATAGGATTTTTAAAAAATCACCTTTAACATGCGTCGTTCGTTAATAGGCTGGCAACTTGTAAGCTTCCATCTAGCTTTAAATGAGAAATCCAAAAAGTAACTGCAGCAACGAATCAACCAAAAACAAATCAAAACAGCTCACTTTGCCAAAAGTGCAATTTATCCCCCAGTATCCCCCAGTTTCTAAGTTTTGTGTGAATGTCACTTGTGCAATAATTGGGAACTGATGTATCGTCAGAGTAGCCTTCAGTGAAAACTTACGCACTTGATGCTTTAGAGATGACTGCTGTTTGGTTATTACTGGTGACAAGATACTAGAGGTGGAGTCGAGGACACAAGGCTAGAGGCCAAGGCCAAAGGCACAAAAAAAAAATCCGAGGCCAAGGCCAAAGGCACAAAAAAAAATCTGAGGCCAAGGCCAAGGACAGCCATTCCGATGACAGACCTTCTTGAGGCTAAGGACAGGAATGCTCGAGGCCAAGGATCAAGGACACAGCCGCAAGTGTTCCCCAAAAAAAAGGTCTTCAGAAAAGTTTTTTAGGTGATCTCCTATTCATAGGCGTGCCCAGAATTTTTGATTGGGGAAGGTCTAAACCACAAATCACATGCAATGAGGTCATCAAAAATTTTCCCAACAGGAAGTTTTTGTGGGACAAACATATCGTAGGTTGGAAGATCTGAAATCGTTGCCTGTTGGCAGCTAACCAGGATTTTGCAAAAAGAGAGGAATTACACTAATACTTGAAAAGCGCAAATATCTAACTTTGGAAACGTGTTGAGAAAGCTAGTGTAACTCAAAGGTATCGCAGACGGGGGCATGGGGGCTGGGCCCTCAGCCGCCGGAGGCTTTGGGGGTCTAGGGGCCCCGCCCCCAGCCGTTGGGCAATTTTTTGTAACTCTTTGGAAAAAAAAGCTATTTTAATGCCATTGAATCACATTTTGCAGGTGTTCAGAGCCATTTGAAAGCACTAGATTTTTGACATTTGAAAGCCAATTGAAAAAATTAAATTGTTTAATCCCCCTTTGACTTGCAACTTAAGTCCAAAATACGTTTAACATCTGGCATTTTGGAGTTAGATTTTAGTTGTAAGTGATTTGGTCCAGATAGAGAGAAGTAAGGCCCAATGTCTCTTGCCACACTTTAGCAGTAAATAATAATCCATTCGAAGATTTTCCTTAGAGATTTTTGTTTTGTCATGAAAATAACCAGTTATAGGAGTACATGTTTGGTCAGGGGGCCCACTGGCCCAGGTCCCCTCAATTGAAGTTCAATGATTTGTTCAATCAGCATTTTCCATTGCTAATTTTTTTAAAGTACTGTATTTCGTGCGTAAAAACCGGCGAAGTTGGAGTTGAATTACTGAATTGTTATTGAAAAATGGTACAATAGATGGTTAGTTTGGTTACGCCTACTAGCCGTGTTATTCCCGAGCCGGATTTACATCGCGCTGGGTTCCTGGCACTGTGGAGATTTTCGCAACATTTTTCTGCCAAATGTTGGTGAAGACCAAAAAAAGTTTTACGATTTCAGCGCGGGGCCCTTAGCTGGTACTGCGCCATATTATGGTAGATCCGGCACTGATTAATGCATTACGTTCATAACAAGGCTAGATGTGGACCTGAGATAGCAACTTTTACGACAAAAACTCTCCATTTCTTCCGGGTTGTACGTTTAAATTGGCTGGCAAAAATTGAATTGAGGGTAGCCCAGGGCCTGTGGTCTTCAATTTCGTTGTTAGTTACTGTTGTAAGCGAAAAATGCTAAAAAGAAACTGAAACTGAAGAAACAATAGGCTTTTTTGTCACATTTTTGTCATTGGTGAAATTTCAATTGAGGGGGACCCGGGCCCCTTGGCTCCCCCCCCTCCCACCTTGGCTACGCCTATGCTCCAAGTGAGAAAAACCAAAAAGTGTTTGCAATTTTTCCGCAAGGTTTCTGGCGTTTTCCTAGGAAATTCCTACTGTTTAAAAAATAGTGCTGTCCTCGAGCCGAGGACAGAGCAATTTTTGAGGACTTGAGGCTTCGAGGCCAAGGCCAAGGACCATAGGTGGCGGAACCGGGGGGCCCTGGCCCCCCCACTTTTTTTCAGGGGGGCCCTGGGGGGGCCCTAATTTACGTGATTTCTTTCTAAAATAACACTGCTGAAAAATGTTTTTGCAATTTAATATCACAAATGTCGAAACCAGAAGGCGGAGAATGCAGAATCACACTTCCTAACCGGGTGGGAAGGCATTGGACTATATGCATTGACTTTTAAGACGATGACTCAAAATAATTTTTGTAGCGTAATTTCTCCTCTTGAGCTTAACACGGGATTGATTCCATTCCCAATTGTGATGCTCGTGCTAAGAGTACGATACCTTCGGTTTAGGTTTTATACCTGTGCCCAGTGCCGTCGCCAGAGCAAACAAAGTGAGGGGGCACTAGCCGAAAGTGGGGGGACACTAAAATAGACCAAACTTTTGCATACAAAAACTGATATTTTACGGCTACTAATCATGCGCTTTTAAAAATTTTGAATTCGTATTTGAAAAAAGAGACGTATAAGCCTTGCAGTGTTTATTAGCTCGTTTCTTCTGCGGCCTATGTAATTGCTTGAAAAATCTGTCTGCTGCAGTGAATGGGACCAGAAGCACAACCAGAATTTTGCTAAGAGTTAGGGGATTGCACCCAAAGTAAATTTTTTTGCACAAAATTTGTCTAATTTAGGCCCCGTGCTAAACCAACCGATGCAACTCAAGCTTGTTACAGAGGGGGCCTGGGGGCAAAGCTTCCAGCGTCTGGGTAATTTTTTTGATTTTGCGGCAACAAATAGCAATTTTAACGTCATTTCGATCATAATTCGCACGTTTTTGAAGCCATAACGCAACCAGATGCGCAACCAGGATTTTGTTAAGAGAGAGGGGGTTTGAACCCAAAGTAAATTTGTTTTGTACAAAAATTGTCTAATTTAGGCCCCGTGCTAAACAAACCAATGCAACCCAAGCATATCACAGAGGGGCCTGGGGGCAGAGCCCCCAGCTGCTGGATGACTTGGGTGATTTTGCGCCAAAAAATAGCAATTTTAATGCAATTTTAATCACATTTCGCTTGTTTTTAAAGCCATATGAATAATAACTATACATTGCTAAAATTCAGCAGTCATTGAAAGATTTCAATTGCCTAGCCCCTTTTATTCTTAAGATTAACTCCAAAACATTTTAACGCTTGGCTTTAAGGTTATATTTTCTCAAAGACTCGGCTAAAGGGGCTGAAGCCCCCTTAAACCCTTTCCCCTGGTTGCGCAACTGACTGCAACCTAAAATAAATCTTAAATGTGCTCTAAAAAAGCAAAAACAGCTGGTTTTTAGAAAAAATGTTTTCACACTTTGTTTCAGGTCATAATCACTAACGAAGTACCGGTAACGATTCTATAGACTTACATCCCTATTCCGCGACACATCTGTAAGGTCGTGTTAATAAGGCGGATTATTGCGTCACGTTTGTGTACTCGTACAGGTTGCCAGCAATTTCGTAAAGAATCGAGAAAACTTCAAACGAGAATAAACTTTAAACGTTATTATTTCTTTTTCCATTATTGCCTGTTGTCGTGTCGCTACGTGATGCTCCAAAAAAGTATTAAGAGTAAACCGAAATGGGGGGGCACAAGCAGTTGCTAGGGGGGGCACGGCCCCCGTGGCCCCCCCGTAGCGACGGCACAGGCTTTGCGGCTGTCATTTTTGCAGCTATACGATGTTTACGTTATTTTGAAAGTGATTTCAAATCTCTAAAAATAACCTCCCCTCTCCACGGTTATTGTACCTCAGCCGCCGTTCTTTGGATTGTTACGTAATTATTGTAAGCGTCACAGACGAAATAGGAACGAATTTGATTGGTGTGCAGCTGATAAACAATTATAGGTTAACTTGTAATGTAAAAAATGAGTGCTACATTATTTTCTCAGATAATTCATTCATTTTTTTGTTCTTGACTACCACAAAAATAGTAAATAGCGAATGGATACTAACGCAAAAAGTAACATGTTGAATCTGGAAAAGGAAGAAGCGACGCAATCTTCATATTTTGCACTCACGCGTTTCAAGTAACTTTTGGAAAGAAGCCAAAATGGAATGCCTCAAACGACGCTTGCTCTGAAAAGCGTGTTTAAGAGACTTTGCAATCAATATGTTATTTCACTTATTTGTATATGTTGCTGTTGAGGTTAGCATGTTTCTAATGCTAACATAGAAATAAAATGAAAAAGATAACATCGTTTTTTAGCAAACGTTCGTTAGCAGAACAGTCAAGTTCAGAACCTCCATCTAAGCTGCCGATAATAAACCAAGGGGAAGATAGCGACGAAAATTCGGATAATGGTAGTGGCCTTGCCAGTGATTTAAGTTCAAGCTATGATAGTCGCAGCGGTACTGGTACTCCCACAATGATACGTAAGTTTGCAAATTTAGCTAAACGGAGGGCTGAAGACTTGGTTTGGAATAGAAATATTAAACTGTCTTTTACAATTTACGGTTTGGGTTTGCAAAAGACCATAGTATGATAAGCTGAGTTTATTTTTAGGTTAAGCGGACAAGCTAATGGAATCGCTGTCGCAAAATTAACAGTGATCAAATACTGGAGATTTTGGCAAATCTTTGTTAAGCTATACGTTACTACAAAAAAATAAGTTCTCATAGATTTAAGCAAGACTGTGGACTCGTGGAGTGCAGGAGTTGGAAGTTTAAAAAATATCGGGAGTTTAAAAGCCTGCAATGTAATACGTAAACAAAGGGAAAAAATTGGTCAGTATATCCTATACATTTCAAGAAAAAAATTGAGGCAACGCCCTAGCTTATCAGATATCCTTCTTTTTATTGGGCTATATGCCGAGTTTAATGTGTACATTCGCAGTGTGTTTACTAACAAATGACAATGCAGCATTTTCGCTGTGACTAAATTTGCGACTGTTTAATTATGGATATTGGATAGGCCTAATATTATTGCTATAGTTTTTGATGATTAATTACGGCTTCGAATAACATTTATGGGCGCACTTTTTAAAACGAACTGCGTTGTTCCGGTAACCTTCAGCGACATGCTATATTTGCAGTAGTTAGTGCTAAAACAACGAAAATCACTGTAAGCTAATAACTGCGCGTTTTGCGCTGTAGGTGAAAAAACTGGATAGACTTTGGGCCCCCCCACTTTCAAAATGGTTCCGCCATCGCTGCCAAGGACTTGACCTTCATGGCCGAGGCCAAGGACTTCAAAATGTGTCCTCAAGACCAAGGACGTCCTCGAGGACTCCACCTCTGCAAGATACTGTAGTAGAATACGTACCCGATGACAGTAGTCTGTTTAAGTTAGATACCGGTACTTTATCGAGTCAACTCCATCACTAGTTAGTACTTTATGCTCACTGTAGTAATACTAATACAGCAACTGCTTACTATTCTACTGCAAACTTTCTGTAAAACGAACTGTAGGTCTACGCAGTGCGCTCTAGTCGCGGAAACGAACCTAATTGCTAAAAGTGATGATTTTCAATCCCGTAAACGAGGTCAATCAGTCCAATTTTTTTCTTTTATTTTTTAAAAAGTACCGCAAAAAGTACCGCAGTACTTTTAATTTGAAAGTACCAGTACCGCGGTGGTAATTTTACCAAAGTACCGAGTACCGGTACTGCGGTACTTTTGCAAAGTACCGTGCTCACCTATGCTACTAACTACAAATTGTTAACATGGAAATGGTCAATTTTGATGCCTTAATTTCATTTAAGATTTAAGACCCCCATTCAAAACGTCTACTGATTATGGATTCCCACCTTTTGAGTAGATTCTCAAACCCAAACTTATTGTTGTGTTAAACGTTTTGTTTTCACAGAAGTTTTTAAATATTATCAGAGTTCTTAAATATTGCATCCAGTAGCGATTATGATATTATTACTGCTATCTAAAAGTATTACAAAATACTATAAATACATATTTTTTTAAATAAAATAAGATACTGTATTTGCTAGCTCAAGTTCTAGGAAATAACTGAGTTATGGGAAAAAGGGCAAAGTGCCAATGCCTCCGTTGAACCATTTTTATCACTTTTTTTTTAGAAAAATGGAAATTTTTGTGACTTTTGAAGATTACACAATTAGATATTCGAACTCAAAGCAATTTGAAACAGAAAAAACCGTAAAAGTTAGAAAAACTTCAGTTTTCCCACATTTTCCCAATCCTATTTTAAACCAATCTTTTTTTTGCATTTCAGTTCATGCTGTGATATTTCTCTATAGTCTTGCATCTCATGCCGATCAATGAATGAGCGCATATGTTTCGGCCACCAAAAGATACTTTGTAAATTTAACATAAGGTATTTAACTACAAAAAGTAACCTTAGAATCCCAGCAAGGCTGTATTAAGGAGAAAAGCATTGGAGGCATTTGCGCCAAGGCCCTCCTTCAAAAAACCCACAAACTGTCGAAATGTAAAAATTAGAGATGTTCTTTCTCATTTCAAAACAAATTCTTTGCAATATTCGCTTGCATATATTCAGAACAACAGCTGTCATTCTCAAGTAACATTTTGCTACTTGCAGCAGGACTAAACTACATGTTGCATATTTTGTATATTACACTGTACAGGCCGTCTCTGGCAAGTGTATTGCATTTCACTACCTGACTACTGTATTATGTACATATTTTCTTTTGATTCAACATTCACGTAAGCACGATCATGTTTAAGTTTTAGCAACTCAAAAGTATTTGTGTCTGACCCTCGAATTTCTTGCTGGCTCTGAATAGTTTTAGTATTTTGCAGTTTGTACCAGCCACACAGGAAATACTATCAGAACCAAAAAAAAAACATTTGCAATGCGTTTTGCCCCCTCATTCTGCAATTAGAGCTTTCACACAATGCCATTGAAAATAAGATTTACTATGACTTTGCTACCACACTATAAAATTTTTCAAATCAGAAAAGAAAACGAATCGACAGGCCAGAGTTATAGGCATAACCAAAGGGGGACAGGGGGCCCGCCTACCTCCCATTAAAATGCCACCAATGACAAAAAGGAATGATAGCAAAGCCTATTGTTCATTCAACTTTAGTTTCTTTTAGCATTTTCATATACAACACTAATTGACAATGATTTTAATGTTGATGACCAGCTGCCAAGGAACCCGGGCCCAATCAATTCAATTTTTTGTCAGTCAATTTAAATGTCTGATGCATAGCCTACTTGGGAAAAAATTTAAGGTTTTTGTCCTAAAAGTCGCAACGTCTGGCCTTCATCTAACCTTTTGATAAACTTAATTAAATAACATGATCACAGTAGTGTATAACCAGTTATTATACCGGTACAAACTTTAAATAACAATCCACCCAAACCTTGCCAGTTTTTACAAAACAAAACAATGTCCCAATCAAAAATTCTGGCTACGCCCATGCTACATAGAATTCAAGAATTTTATATGTTTGGTTATTTTCCTTTCAACCAATAAAACAATGCTGCCCTAGATTCGATGACAGGACATTTTTAAGGACTTGTTGGGCTCGTGGCCAAGGCCAACGACTTGAGCTTTGAGGCCAATGCCATGGACTTCAAAATGTGTCCTCGAGGACTCCACTTCTGACTCTAAATTACATAAAAAAGAGAGAGTAGGTCTTAACCTTATCCATACATTAGGAACATTTGAGAGTAAGGCTTAATAATGTTCAATTTTTCATAACAGTGAGTAGATGACTAGATGTCCTAGTATTAGCCTACTACCTGGTTGGTACCACAGATGGGCAGAGTAAAAAAAGGCAGTGGCTATTTTGCCTCTTGAGGCAAAATAGACCCATGTTACTTTGCCATTTGGAGGCAAAATAGTCCTAACGGCTATTTTGCCGCAAGTGCCAAAATAGCCCTAAGCCTAATGCTAACCCCAACGCAAACTCTAACCCTAATGCCAACCCTAGTCCTAACCCAAACCTTAACCCTGAGGAAAAACACTACAGTATTTTGCCTCTAGAGGCAAAATAGCCACTTCCACTCCGGCGGCAAAAGAGACGAGAACCTAGTCATGCAAACGCTCACGCACGAGCCATTGCCTTTTTCTAATACATTTGGTTTAAATACGACATTTTGGCGCTGCAAAGCTGCAAGCTGGGCGGTGTAGTGGTTAGTACGCTCAGCTCTCGACCCTCGGCATCTGGGTTTGATTTGCGGATGGGTTGTGCATACATGATACAGTATGCAGGAACCTGGAAGGAAATATATGTAGCAATCTTTTTTTGCTTCAAAACCTTGCATTACAGTTAGGGTTAGGGCAGCGATGCCAGCCTGAGGGGATAGCAATTATGTAGTAGCAGCTTTTTAGCTTATAAAAGCGACGTACCGTTATGCTTGAGTGCGGCTCCCTGTGTAAGTTTTGCACGACTAGCTCCTCGTCCGAAGACTACGAGAAGCTAGTCATTCAAAACTGATGCAAGCAACCGCAATCAAGCATAACCCTCTATTGTTTTTTTCCCATAAATTTGGTTTAAATACGGCATTTAGATACGCCTACAATGTGCCTGGCGTAGTTGAGTGGTTAACGCATGTGCCTTCCATCCAACAAAAGCGGGTTCAGGTCTCGCTCGGGTTCTAAAGCGCAAAAAGAACATTTACGAAGTTGTAAAAAATGGAAAAGGAGAAGTTTGGAGCATTCTTTTTTTCCTTGAAAACCTTGCATTACAGTTAGAGTTGGGGCAGCAATGCCAGCCTGAGAAATAGCAATTACATAGCAGCAGCTTTTTCGCTTACAAAAGCGACGTACCGTCACGCTTGATTGCGGCTACCTGCAAAAGTTTTGAATGACTCGCTTCTTGTCCAAAGACTTAGACTTAGAATCCGCTTTGGAATCCTGTTTGTCCACACATTTTTAAATCCAAATCTGCTCTGAGTCCCAAAAAAATTTCAATATTTTTTAGACTCGCCTATTAGGCGCACTGGAATATAAGACGCAGTATACGGTATACCAGATATCAGAGGTGGAGTCCTCGAGGACGTCCTTGGCCTTGGCCTCGAGCCCTCAAGTCCTCGAAAATTGACCTGTCCTCGGCTCGAGGACAGCACTATTTTTTGGAACGTTAAAATTTTGGAGCGCTTGAAAAATTTTTTGGAAAAAGTATTTTAGTGGAGATCGCTTGAAAAATTTTTGAGAAGACTTTTTTTTTTTTTGGAGATCGCCTGAAAAATTTTTGTGAAGACCTTTTTTTTTTTTTTTTTGGAGAGCACTTGCGCTTGTGTCCTTGGTCCTTGGCCTTGGCCTCGAGCATTCCTGTCCTTGGCCTCGAGAGTGTCTGTCCTCGGAAAGGCTGTCCTTGGCCTCGGATTTTTTTTGTATTCTTGGCCTTGGCCTCGAGCCTTGTGTCCTCGACTCCACCTCTGCCAGATATCGATATGATTTTGAATGTATTGTTACCGGTATTGCTTGTATTTTTTTAGATAATGTGCACCAAAATATAAGAGGCTTTTGATTATAATCGAATCTGAATTATAACTCAAAACTTCAAAGCTCTAAAAACTTTCATTCAACTCTAAATTAAACTGTGAAGTGATCTATTTCCACAATTTCATTGTTCAAAATATGTTGCTTGCTTTATTGATTTGCTTACTGTGAATCATTTGGGAGAAACTTACTGCTCTTCTCTGGTGCTCTAGAATTAGTAATGCATGACTGTAAACCTTTTTTTTTTTGTGTGTGTGTGTGTGTGTGGGAGTTCTTTGCTTTTTTTGTTTTTTATTAGCGCTTTTGCGCTTGACACAATTACGGTAAATAAATAAATAAAAATAGGCCTACTGAACTGGTATAACTTGATTCATACATAAGGTGCACCTGAGTATCAGGCACACTATCAATTTCACAGAAATTTTGAATACCGTACCCTATTTAAATTTCAAACCATTGTCTTTGTCAGAGGTGGAGTCCTTGAGGACACATTTTGAAATCCTTGGCCTCGAAGGTCAAGTCCTTGGCCTTGGCCTCGAGCCCTCAAGTCCTCGAAAATTGCCCTGTCCTCGGCTCGAGGACAGCACTATTTTTTAAACAGTTGGAATTTCGTTGGAAAGCGCCAGAAACCTCGCGGAAAATTTGCGAGCATTTTTTTTGTTTTCCTCACTTGGAGCATAGACGTAGCCAAGGGGAGGATGGCCAGAGGCGGATTTAGGGGGGGGGATGCATCCCCCCCCACCAGCCTAAAAGTAACGATTTTGGCCGAAAAATCAAAAATCACTCTCAATTTTAGTGAAGACCTTTTTTTTTTTTTTTTTTTTTGGAGACCACCTAATTTTGGGCGAAAAAAACGCTTGAATTTCCGATTTCGGCCGAAAAATCACTCTCAATTTCGGTGAAGACCTTTTTTTTTCTTTTTGTTTTTGGAGACCACCTAATTTTGGGCGAAAAAAACGCTTGAATTTCCGATTTCGGCCGAAAAATCACTCTCAATTTCGGTGAAGACATCCGAATTTTTGAGGTTTTGTGCTTAAAATCCCCCCCCACCAAAATTTTCTAGATCCGCCACTGAGGATGGCAGGGGGTCCGCCCCCTTCCCAATTGAAATTTCACCAATGACAAAAATGTGACAAAAAAGCCTATAGTTCCTTCAGTTTTAGTTTCTTTTTAGCATTTTTCGTTTACAACAGTATAACTAACAACAATATTGAAGGCCAGGGGCGCCAGGTCCCCCTCAATTCTATTTTTGCCAGCCAATTTAAACGTATAACCCGAAGAAAATGAAGAGTTTTTGTCCTAAAATTTGTAATCTCAGGCCCACATCTAGCCTGTTTGTGAACGTAATGCATTAATCAGGGCCGGATTTACCATTATATGACGCAGTACCAGCAGTAACGTAGCCATGAGGGAGGCGGGGGCTACAGCCCCCCTCGATTGGCTTGTCAACCAAAATGCAGAATAAGAAAAATACTACGTTTTTAGCTCTTTTGAGACTGTTTTTTGCGCTGGAATTGACTAAAAAGTGATTTAAAGTATCATTGGAAGCATATATTCAGGGGGGGGGCTAATTGTCAAAAATAAAAGTCACAAATCAATGAAAACTTTGAAAAAATGCCCGAAAATAAGCAATCAAATTTGATCGCTAACGTAAAAACGCCAAACATAGGTTTTATCAATAAATATATTATAAACTCAAGAATAAGAGGAGGGGGGCTATTCAGTGTTAGTTAATTACCAGTCACTTCTCTCAACTATCTTTCCATTATCCCTTCTCCCAATTATTTTTTTTATAAAATATAGACGAAATAGATTACACCGAGTGAGTTTAATTGAATAATAGGATTTTATGATTTACCAGCAAGTAAACAAGAGAACTGCAATGTTATCATTAGCCACTCCCCGTATAGCCCATTAATGCAACCAGTTGAATTATGTTGCGCTGCCAATTTCTATGCTACGTTTTAAAAGCAATATTTTTTATTAAAATAGCTCTAAAATTAAGTTCATTTTGCAAAAAAATGCAAAATTTTCGAGCGCTGGAGGCTCCGCCCCCAAACCCCCAAAACAGCTCCTCCATTGTGAATTTCTGGCTACGCGCCTGAGTACCAGCTAGGGTCCCCAAGCTAAAATCGTAAGACTTTTTTTGTTCTTCACCTATATTTGGCAGAAAGATGTTGCGAATATCTTCAAAGTGCCATGGGCCTTGCGCGAAGTAAATCCTGCCCGGCAATAACATGGTTAGTAGACGTAACCATCTATTGCACCATTTTTCAATAACAATTCAGTAATTCACCTCCAACCTCGCCGCTTTTTATGCACAAAACACTTTTTAAAAAATTATTCATGGAAAATGCTGATTGAACGAATCATTGAACTTCAATTGAGGGGGCTGGCCGAACATGTACTGCTTTAACTGGTTATTTTCATGACAATACTAAATCTCTAAGGAAAATCTTCCAGGGATTATTATTTACTGCTAAAATGCTGCAAAAGACAATGCACCTTGCTTTCCCCTACCTGGACCAAATCACTTACAATTAAATTTAACTCCAAAATGCAAGATGTTAAACGTGTTTTGGACTTAAATTGCAAGTAGAAGGAGTATTAAACAATTTGATTTTTTCAATTGGCTTTCAAATGGCAAAAATTTAGTGCTTTCAAATGGCTCTGAACACTTGCGATATTTGATTCAATGGCATTAAAATAGCTTTTTTTCCAAAAAATCACCCAAGAAATCACCTCAGACCAAAAAATCACCAAAAAAATTTCCAAAAAATCACCTCAGACCCCCAAAGCCTCCGGTGGATGGGGGCCCCCACCCCCAGACCCCCGTTTGTGATACCTTTGAATTACACTAGCTTTCTCAACACGCTTCCAAAGTTAAATATTTGCGCTTTTCAACTATTAGTTTAAGCCCTCTCCCTTTGCAAAATCCTGGTTACGTGCTAACAGGCAACGATTTCAGATCTTCCAACCTACGATATCTTTGTCAAACAAAAATTTCTTTTGTGGAAAAATTTTGATGACCTCATTGCATGTGATTTGTGGTTTAAGCCTCTCCCAATCAAAAATTCTGGGTTCGCCAATGAATTGGAGATCGCCTAAAAAATTTTTTTGAAGACTTTTTTTCGGAGAACACTTGCACCTGTGTCCTTGGTCCTTGGCCTTGGCCTCGAGCGTTCCTGTCCTTGGCCTCGAGAGGTTCTGTCCTCGAAAAGGCTGTCCTTGGCCTTGGCCTCGGATTTTTTTTGTGTCCTTGGCCTTGGCCTCGAGCCTTGTGTCCTCGACTCCACCTCTGGTCTATATATAAAGAAATTCCGTCATATGTATAGACGGGCATTGTCTTTATCCACTGTGGCCCACATACAGTGGTACCATAGTCGTTATATTAGAAGTCTGGAAACTCCGCAAGAAATTATGTTATTGTTTGCTTTGCCACTTAGTATTGGTGTCCTAATGTGATTAAAATTACTATTTGTAGGTATAGGCATAGTATAGATTGGATACTGTACAGTAGTTTTACTATGCCATTTTTGCTTCCATGATTTTCAATCGGTGCCCACCACTTTCTAGAGTGAAGCAGAGTGGGTAATTTTCGCACTCCGGATCCACTCCGATATTTTTGTAGCTGACTCCGACTCCAATCCGGCTCCGATACTCTACAATAACACTTCGCTCCGAAATACTCAAAGACAAAAACACGCTTTGACAAAAAATTTGAACCAAATGTCGTATTGTTCAATAGATTGAGATAAGTTTAATCTGATCACATATTCTGATAATCATTTCCAGAGAGCAAAAATAGTTGCTCATTTTACGAACAACTATCACTGCGCGTAAAGACTATTTTAAAGTCAGACTCCCGCTCCAATCCGCCTCCTAATTATTTTTTAAATTGACACTCCGGCTCCTGCCAAGAAATGCAAAATCCAGGTCCGACTCCGCTCCGGCTCCAAGCTCCACTCTAGAGATGGCGAGGATAACAAAAAATGCATTCGCATGCTGCGCCGCACCTCATCTAAACACAACAAAGTTCATGCTACACCGCACCGCAAGTTATCAATTCTTCAAATTTCCACAAACATCAAAAAAAAATCTGAAATCAGCTCTCAAGTTTACAACATACAAAAAAATTGATTTTTGGGGTATCATTTTCGACGGTTTTCAAAGGGGTGGCCCTCTCAAACCATGTCAAAATATTTGTCTTTCAAACATCTGCTGATATAATTATTAAAAAAACTAGCGCCCTAGCTTTAGCAATCAAAATAATTAATATTTTGGGGCCCCGTATTGGGGGGTTTTTGTAGGAGTGACCCCAAAAAATTTCGGGAGACAAAATTGCGTTTGCAGCTTATCAACTTTACCCAAAAATTAGATTTCGATGTGATTTGGTTTGGAAGAAGAGCGCACAAGATTTATAAAAAAGAAAGTGAAAACTCATGGTAGCCAAAAGTGGGTTGGTAGAGATGAAAGGGTATCTTAACACATATAGGCCTATAAAACCCTGTGAAATACTTTTTGCTCTGTTTAAGCTGTGTTTGAATAAGACCACTTTTTACACCAAACTTTTGAGGTGGTTTTTGGGTCTTAAAACCAAAGTCACGAGACTCATTGCCTCGAAATTTGGCGCAAACATATAACGAAAACTTATCAATCTCAAACTGCTGTTAAAATTTCATACAGCTAGACCTAACTGTTCTCGAGTTATTCATACAAGTCTGAAACTTCACATTCGTTAACTTTGAAAATAGCCGAGTAAAGACAAAGGAAAAATGACGGGAGTTCAGTCGTTCTAATTATACTGGTTTTATCTGCCTAGTGCCTTTGGTGTGTTTTTTCTGCACCACGTTTTGGCAATCAAAAACAATAAATCTACCAGTCTACCTGATGATTCATTCAACTAGGGTACTAATCCTGAACCAATAGCTCAAATACTGGTACATCAGTTATCACATGCTCTGCATGCTGTCGAAGGCTACTACACTCATATTTACAGTAACTGTCTAACTTCATAAGAACAACTTTGCTGCCTCCCAACGTAAGCCTATATATGGGTATTAAATATTGGGTAAACTACCGGTGCCTACCTTACTTATCCGTGAACCTGGAACCCTTTAATCATCTGCTACTACGTAGGCTATTCTGTCATTGCAACTTTGAGTAGCCTAGTTTTCCTATTCTACCAAATATCAGATAGGCTACAGACATTGATGCCACGTTCTGTTGACGAATAGGTTACCCTGAACTAACTCTGTAACTCTAAAATGTAAGCGCATGTGTAGTAGGGTGTTGCAGGCGCCCCACAAAAATTAAAAACCTATTTGTTTAAGCTTAACTATTTTTTGGTATTGCAGTTTGATCAGTAGATCATGAATACGAAGTTTCAAAAATTTTTATCAATGTTTACCTTCCCCGCCAGGCCAATTTTGAGGCCCACTTTTCCAAAAATTTGTCCTTTTTTGCCACTAGAGGGCGATATGGATAAGTTGTGTTTGTGGGCACGTTTTCAAAAATTGCCCCATGTTAGTCTCCACCTTTTAAAAAAAATTGAACGAAATTGAGTCATCTTATCCAGAGATATTGCTATTTTATTACACTTTTAATAAGCGTTGCTGCCACCAAGTGGTGAAAATTAAAGTTGATTATATCAAATATTAAGCCTTTTGATGATGAGTTTCGGTATATTATTCATTTCAAAACTGTAAAAGTACATTTCAATGCAACATTTGGTGAGTATCTAATACTGATTAATCGGTATTTTAGTAAAATTTTGTAGGTGATTCCTAGTTTTAAAAGATTTAAATTGTTGTTACAAAACATTTCGGCTGGGTGGGGTTATTACAGCCTCTTGAAGAAAATTACTATAAACTACCACATTAATCAAAGCTTGCTGTCATTGGATAGATTGCGTTTCTTTTTACTATTGTGCAATCTCCTTAAAATGCATTTTTCCTTACTGCAGAGTACATTTCTTTTAACTGCAGAGTGCATTTCTCCTTACTGCATTTGGTCTTTAAAAGATCCTGCTCACCACATACCAAACCAGACAGAGATCGCAACTGAAGAGTTCTGTCCGAAAAGCTTATCGCGAAAGCAAAATGAAATCGACTTTATTGAAAGTCATATTCAAATAGGCAATTTATTTAGTTTTTAAAATGCGGTAGAGAATCAATAGTACTTCATGAACTATGCTTTTTACTAGATTAAACTAAGATTAATGAATGGAGCAAATGCACAGTATGGGTTTTTTAGTTCACATGCAATATGAGTGCCCAAACTACTAATAACAAACTGTTATATTAGATGTTACATGTTAGTCTCCATGTTAAAAAAAATTGAATAAAGTTGAGTCAGCCTTTCCAGAGATATTGTTATTTTATTACACTTTCAACAAGCATTGTTAAGACAAAGTGGTGAAAATTAAAGTTGACTGTATCGAGATTAAGCATTTCAATGTTGAATTCGTGCATGCTGTCCCCTACAAAGTTGCAAAATTGTATTTTAATGCTTGTTTTCAGGCATTCACTATTCTAGTATATTATGTAGGTATTGTATTGTGCTGTTGTAATCTAAAATTGATCGAAATTAACAGTATTGCTATAATGTTCAAGAGTTGGTCACTATGAGTTACTCAATTTCGAGCATCCACCAATTTGAGCTAAGTTTTTCGATTTTCAACTTAACTGATTTGACTGGCATAGCAATATTATTCTTTTTGTATTTTAAAGGGCAAAAATTATTCAGCAACAATGCGAAGTACCACATTAAACAAATTGGAAAGGACCTTTTGTTAGGTTTGGAATTTTTCTAGGATTGTTTTCTACAACGAACACACGATTTTCTAGATTTCCTTCCATGTGTAGCTGGTGAAGAAAATCAGTTAGCAGCTTGATCCCTCTAACTGTGGAGTCATTGCATACTCGCAGGCTGTAGATTGTATCCTTTGCCATGGCATATCGACACACAAATTTTTTTCAAGTTATTTTTAGCATCACCAGCTTACAAAATCCTCCATCAAATTTTTTGAATAACTTTCCGTCAGCATTTGGAGTCACTTTATGCCAACAAAAGTTTTTCATCCCATGGGGCTAAGGGAACAAGCTCTCCAGTTAAATACCAGGTATGTCTGGCCTTCAAAAGCAGACAAGACTAGATAAATTTATGTCGTCCCTTGGTAACAGCACAAAGTAGAAGTTAATCCGCATTTGTTTAAGAAAGCAACAGAAAAGTTGCTAAGAACCTTATGGTCATTAAAGGCGGTGAATCATCTAGTCAATTCCGATGGTTAACAATAGACAAAATTGAACTATAATTTTTGATATTTTTTGTTTTAATTTTGGGACTGCGGTTGCAAAGATATTCAACAAATACAAAAAGATATCCCCCGAAAAAAAATTTTGGAAACTCTGAGTTCACAAAGAACTGTCGCTAACATAAAAAGAAACATGAAAACTGCATGAGATAGTTTTTGTAACATAATTTGAACTTTTTGTACAAGAATACTTTAATATCTGCAGAAATGCAATTCCAAATTTTGACTCCCTGACGTTCAATACTCATCTGTTATTAATTTTGTGCAGAAACGCAGAATGTGTTATTATTGCTTAAGTCACACAACTGCCGCATAGCTTGACTAGAACGATGTTTTACAAAAACAATTGTGAAAAAAATGTTTAGTTTTGTTGTACAGAAAAACAATGCACAAATCTAGCAACTTCAAATTTGAACAATGGAGTACATTCCCAAAATCAGTCAATGATTCTGAAAAAGTACTAAAATTTATTTAAAGATAAAATCGATTTTGGTCTCAAAAGACCATCAACAGTTTTTTTAGAAAAAAAAGTAGGTTAAAGAATCAAAAAGGAACAAAAAAGTGCAAAAACCCTGCTTTAAAATTTGTTATGCAAAATGAAGTCATTGCGTAAAAGATTGAAAACAAAAGCGCAGTGCCATAATGTACTCCATGTTGCAATTATTAATGAACTGTCTTCACAAACTCGTCATTTTGTACCTCGTCTGTCTGGCTTTGATTCTCTGGATCTCTCCTATCAACAACCACATTAAAATTGAATAAGCCATCAGTTTGCAGAAGGGCTATTTCATTATATTTCAACAACTGCCATATACCCTAGGTCGGAAAATTTATATAAAATGCTTATAGATCATCTATATAAAATGACACAAGCTACATAAAAAATTTTTTTTGAAATCGGACTGTCCGTTAATGAGATATCGAAAATCACCTCTAGATGTCAGGTAAGAGTACGTAAAAACACAAAAATCAATTTTGGGGCCCTTGCTTATGGCAGAAAGTTGGTTTTTGTGTCTAAATATATGTTTTTGGGTTGGGGAATCTAAATGTGGGACTTAATTAACAGAGGTGGAGTCGAGGACATAAGACTCGAGGCCAAGGCCAAGAACACAAAAAAAATCCGAGGCCAAGGCCAAGGACAGCCTTTCCGAGGACAGACACTCTCGAGGCCAAGGACAGGAATGCTCGAGGCCAAGGACCAAGGACGTGCCCTCCAAAAAAAAAAGTCTTCACAAAAATTTTTCAAGCGATCTCCACAAAAAAGCGTTTTCCAAAAAATTTTTCAAGCGCTTCACAAAATTTTAACAATTCAAAAAATAGTGCTGTCCTCGAGCCGAGGACAGGCCAATTTTCGAGGACTTGAGGCCTCTAGGCCAAGGCCAAGGACTTCAAAATGTGTCCTCGAGGCCAAAGACGTCCTCGAGGACTCCACCTCTGTTAATTAAGGCTAATGTGACTATAAAATTGTGTTTTGATAGTTTTTTTACGTTTTTGGGGGGTAAATTGGGGTCAAAAATTGGGGATGAAGGATTGAATAAAATTTTGAAACAAAAATATTTTGGGGAGCATAAAAGTTGTTCTTTCTTTTTGATACAGAATTTACGATGACAATTGATTAGCAATGTGTGTAAACAGAATAATTTTTTTTTTTTGCTGTTGCATCACAATCTCACTATTCAGCTCCCAAGATAATGCAATAAAAACAGCACATAAAAATTTCTTCGTTTAAGTGAAATGAAAGTATGGATATGAAAAGAGACAAATTTTGAGTATTTTAGTTTTCATAAACTGCAGCTGAGCAAATAGCAATACAGCTGCATGTAACACGTATCGAACATTAGTAGACGTATTGGCCACAAACTATATATAGCATTAAGTTGGTCTTGCTGGCTCATGTAATAAATGCTAGTCAATCACAAGATTGGTGTCATTGTTGCAATGCTGTTTAGGGCATTTTTGTTATAAAATACAATTTGAACCTTAGCAAAATCTTTATACAGGGTGTTTCAAAAGTAACATACCAATATACTGGTTTTATTTCTATAATATACCGGTATGTTTTTTTGAAACATCCTGTGTACACCTTTTAACTAATTTAGTTTAAAAATATCATGAGCAAATATTTTAATACTAAGTCAATTATGATGTTTTTGAAGTTCGCAGGCCTGAGTTTTAATGTTTAATCGTTTTGCGCAGGGTGTCGAACCGAACCTGAACCGTAAACCCGAATGAACCGTTTCATTTTGGTGAACCCGAACCGAACCTGAACCAGCAAAATTTTACTTCAGTGAACCTGAACCAAACCTGAACCCTCAAAATTGTGCTCAAGTGAACCCAAACCGAACCTGAACCCCTAACAAAAGTAAGAATATATTTTTCCATATCCGGATCATGCTGGCGCTGGTACACGCTCAACAAGAGCAGTGGTAATCATCAACAGGATCAGCAATTTCTCCTTTTTTCTTCTGGAGGAAACGAGTAACGACAGTTAATATTTAAGTGAATGAACCCGAACCGAACCTGAACCAGTAATATTTTCTTGCGTGAACCTGAACCTCGAAAATGGTGCTCAAGTGAACCCGAACCAAACCTGAACCGCTAAAATATTTTAAGCAGGAGCTAAACATGAACCCGAACCGTCATTCGAAACGGTTCGACACCCTGGTTTTGCGTGCTTCTGGCCTAAAGGCTACCATCGCGGAAGCTTAGAGAAGAGCCACCAAAACGGCGACTACTTAAAATAAGCAATGCGAAAAAATTGTCGTACCACAGAATTCGAACCTGCAGCCTTTGGATTACCAGTCCACTGCTCTCCACTTGAGCTAGAGAAGACGTTTCCTCGCAAGCTTAATTTTGGCTATTTAAACCCAGCAACTTGCTTGTTCTATGATTTTAATAATAAGTCAATTATGATGTTTTTAATATAATACGTATAATAATCTTCTTCTTTCTTCATTGCCCGCTTTTCCGTGAGGGTTGCGGCGGCAGTAGCTCAAGATTAAGCCGCCACACGTCACGGTCTTCCATCACCTCCATCATTTCACTTGGGCGAAGTCCCAAGCGATTCCATCCAAGATCCTTAATGTAATCGGTCCATCTAGTTCTAGGTCGTCCAACTGGTCTTCTCCCATTTGCTTTGGCAAGTAAAGCTTGTTTGGAGAGTCTTTCCTGAGGCATTCTGCTTACATGGCCAAACCATCTAAGCTGAGATCTTTCAATTTGGAGAAGTAGCCGCTCGATGTTAAGAGATTTTCGAGTCTCAGAGCTACGCACCTTGTTAAACAGTGTAACTCCTCCGATTTTTCGTAAAAACCTCATTTCGGACGCTTGCACTTGTGATCGCATTCTTTCGGTCATTAAATAATTATAATGTAGTCATTTGTATAGCGCCGTTTCCTGCAAGGTAGCAGATCAAAGGCGCTTTACAGAACAAATACAGTTCAACAACATGAAAAAGTAGCACACTAAGTCACAGGCAACCAAAATTTTGGTACACTATAGTTGGCATTTCGTACACTTGTGTAAAGAAGAATACTAAGAGGGAGACAAAAGTGAAAAAAAATAAACAATACTATTTAGCATGCAAAGTGTGCACAGTGAGAAACTAATCATCTCGAATAATATGCTTGTTTAAAGAAATAAGTTTTTAGCAGAACTTTAAATTGATTGGTAGATTTAGCGTCTTTTATGTGTGGCGGTAATGCATTACAAAGACGTGGCCCGCATACACTAAGTATGATATAATATGAGTATAATAAGTCAATTGTGATGTTAAAACCATAGAACAAGCAAATTGCTGGGTTTAAATAGCCAAAATTTAGCTAGCGAGGAGACGTCTTCTCCAGCTCGAGTGGTAGAGCAGTGGACCAGTAATCCAAAGGCTGCAGGTTCGAATTCTGTGGGAAGACAATTTTTTCGCATTGCTTGTTTTAATTGGTCACCGTTTTGGTGGCTCTTCCCAAGGCTTTCGGGTTGGTAGCCTTTAGGCCAGAAGCACGCAAAACGATTAAACAAAAATGAGCAAATATGTTGATGCAAATGATAAAATATTATACATGTGGGTTCATCTCCAAATCACAGCTACTGTATGTCGTTTGAAAGAATAAGAAACTAGCTTTGCAAATTTAGTTATAGTACAATTGCAATTTTACTTGGAATGAAGTTAAATGACCAGCCAGTTGGTCGAGCGGTAACGCGATTGTCTCTGGAGCGGGAGGTCAAATCTCAGGCCAGTCAAGTCAGATAGTGTTGCCAACGGCTCGCTACTGCTGCAACATTTCTTCGAAAGGAGCAGTGTTGCTTGGGCGCAATGATGCGGAGATGGGCCCAGAAACTCATTACATGCTTCAGCGTAATACAACGAGTATAAGGAAAAATTTGATTTTGATTTGATAAAGTTAAATGACAATTGAAATCACATGCACAAAAGAATATCAAGGTCCTGGGAGAAAACAGCACATCTAAGCACACTCAAAATTACTTAATACATGAATATTGACCTACGTGAGTTAGCGGTTCAGATGTTTGATAATATGGTATTGTTTAATAATTTCTTTGTTGTAGCGTACATCTTTTTCATAAGGAGCACAATTAACCAAATTAATCCTTATAACATTGAGATGCAAACTTTAATTGACTTTTTTATTAAATCAATACCATTAACAGTCTAGGTTTGTTGATTTTTTCAGTTATTTGATAGTTATGGCGTAAATTTTGAATGAACAACCAAAAAATCCAACATTTTGCTTTAAAATTAACAAAAAATTAAAATATTTTGCGTGCAAGCTCTAAAATAATGCATGCGAAATCGGTGAGAATGATCAAAATAACTTTGATTAATTTTAGTTAGCATTTTATATAGCCTAATTTGAACAAACAATCACTAACTGATATCATTTGGTGAAATATAATCAAATGAAAATCACTCGAATGGCAACTAACTTATAGTGAAGCACCGGAGAGAATGATCTCTGATTATTGCTCAATAAGGTAAACTTCTTGGTTCTAATACATAGACCAGCCATATTTTTGTCGCATAATTATGAAACAACTGTAATTGTTTTCAAACAATCAATTATTGTATTCATATAGAGCAAGCAATAAATTCAAAATTTGAAAAAAAAAGTGTTAACTCCCGAAATTGCGCGCGGTTTGGTCGGACACACGCTCTTCGTTTGTAACAGAAATTTATTGAAGATATTTTGAATACGCGCCTTTGACATCCATTGAATAGCAATGTCGGTAGCGGTTTCTGCGCACAAAAAAGCACGAATTACTGTAGGTCGAGCACCCAAAAACACGCAGAAACCGTAAAAACAAAATTTACACAAAAAACACAAAGCATAGGCCAACTCGCACGGCAGTCTAGCACTCTACTGATAAGTTATAGCTTAACGGTATAGCCTTAACTAACACAACGATAGATAGGTTATCATAGTCGGCAAAATTAGGCAGTTTCGTCGGTTAGACAAAAATTATAAACAAATAAACCAGACACTCACCAAAAATTCTTTGACCAAACTCGTTGTCCAAATCACAGTCAAGCACTATGCGAAAACCAAACACTAGCTGACAGTCAGCTTCTATTAGGCACTTTAGGCCTACTAATAACTTACTGCAACTGCCGATAGGCCTACAAAAGACTTAGTTAGGATCAAACTATAACAGGAAGCTAATCTCCTAGCCTAACCCCTAATGACCCGTTTTGCCTTACCTATCTGCCTCGTAAAAAACCTGAAAAGTTCTTATCTATCTAGCCTAGCCCCTCAGCTCGCAGCATCCATACATACTTCAACGCTCATTCAGACTGCACGCATTAAGGTAGACAGACCAGACAAACCACACTCGGCACTATGACGTCACAGTCACAAAACAATCACACGAAGACTCAATGAAAACCGACGGGGAAATCAACATACTCCCCCCAAAAGGGCACACTGCTCACTGTTGAACTTTTTCATCTAATGATTTCCACGAAAGGGTCTGAAATTAATCCTTGTGCCTATATTTACCATGGTGTCTGCGAAGTTGATCTAACGAATACGAGTGACGTCTCGATCACATTAACGAAATCAACGAAGTTTGATTAGGCTCTTTGCTCTCCTTCAGACCTGCAAAACAAAAAAAAACAAACACAAGTTTATAAAGGTTATGACTGACTGTGTCCAGTTACCTCTCATGGTCTTCTTGCGCGACACGATTGTTGAAGGCGGCAACGTCAGCAGGGGTATCATCTGAGACCTCATCAGGTGAACTAACCTCATCGGTTTTTTCTTCACAGTCAGCTTTGACAATTACACACAGCTTACTAATTGGTCTTCTTAAGATTCCATTAGAAGATTTGACATCCACCACTCGGACCACTCCAACAGAATCCGGATAAAGTTTGACCACGCGGCCCATGGGCCACTGTCCACGTGGCAAGAAGGTATCTACAATCAAAACAATGTCGTCCAGGGCGATATTGTCTCTACGTTGGTTCCATTTTCTTCTGCTGAACAGAGTCCTTGGATATTCTTCCACCCATCTCCTCCAGAATTCATCTGCAACGTACTGTACCACTCGATATCTTTCACGAGCATAAACATCACTCAGTGCCGTCAAAGTCGGTGGAAGCCCAATGGATGGATCCATCTTCAACAAATGATTGGGTGTCAGCGGTAGAGCATTTTATTTTTTTTTTTTTTTATTTATTTATTTCATTTGCACCAACATACAATTTTACTCAAATGAGCAATAATTAAATCAAAGACAGCATTACAATTGTAGCCATTTTAAAGGAAAAAACACATAATGTTTTGGTACAAATAGGAAAAGCAGCAAAACGAATAACGTTATATCATGCATCAAGTCAAGGTTGTATGGCCAGAGTTATCAATATCATGCATGGCTGCTACACCTCAAAGAAAGCGAAAAAAAAAGAAAAAAAGCAACTCAATTTGCAATATTTACAGAGCAAAAAAAGAGGTATTTACACACAAATTCGCACTCACACATGCATACAATCCACTCACACCATTACTCAACAGTCACCTTCAGTTACACATTCAGTTCATTCACACAATCAGTTCCGTTACTCAGCAGTTGCCTCCGGTCACACACTTACAGTCACACATGATGTTAGACACACAGCCTGAATCAATTTTAGTTTAGTTGAATACAAACAAATATTTTTTGTTGTTTGTTTCATTTTGTATCTACTGTTAAACATTACTCATTGAAAACAGTTTAGGTTCATCAAGTTTTGTTTGAGTTGTATTTTAGTCAAATGTTAGTTACAATTAAAATCATGATAGATGCGTTATATAAAATACTTTAATGATCAACACCTAATAAATGTTTAGTTACTTGTTTTTGGAATGTTTTTACTGTTTTGCAGTCTTTAACAAGTTTGGGAAGACTGTTCCAAATTTTTGGACCTAAGTATTGCATAGACTGCTGACCAATATTTGTTGAACAACTAATTGGAATAATTTGGCTATTACTTCTTGTAGCTCTGTTGTTACATTGGTTGTGTTGAAAAAAATTTTCAAAAGTTTTTGGTAGTAGCTTATTGTTGAATTTATACATAAAAGTAGCTATTTCTTTGCTTAGAAGTTGGTCAATTGAAAGAAAGGGAAGGGATTTAATTGAACCATTTACTTTAGGTTGTTTTTCATTTATTAGTTTGACGTATTTATTGCAAGTATTTTGCAACTTGTTGTTAATTGTTTTATTACCGTGGCACCAAGTTGTTATGCAATATTGTATCTTACTCTGAATCATGGTGTAGTACAGCAATTTCAGTGAATGGGAATTTAAATATCCTTTAGATGCTCTGACGATACCAAAAGTTGAACGAACTTGTTTTAATAAATTTTGCGTGTGTGTTTTCCAAGATAGAGTTTCATCTAAAGTAAGGCCTAGAAACTTTGTATCAAATACTTGTTTGATTGATTTGTCTCTAAGAGTTAGTTTGATGACTGACTTTTGTTTGGTAGTAGTGGCTTTTGTTTTGAATAGCATGAAGTTGGTTTTGTCGATATTTAAAGATAGCTTGTTAGATGCAAGCCAGGTATCAATGTTTAACAGTTCAGCATTACCCTTTGCTTGTAAATTTGCAACGCTTTTTTCGCTGAGAAAAACACTTGTATCATCTGCAAACATAACGGAAGAGGAATGTTTCAAGCAATTATGAAAGTCATTTACGTACAGTGAAAAAAGTAGTGGCCCTAAAACAGATCCTTGTGGGACTCCTCTGCTTGTTAAACAATCATTTGTTGAAGAAATAAAATGATAACACACTGTTTGAGACCTATCAGCCAGATAACTTGAAAACCATTTATACGCATTACCTCTGACACCATATTTCTGAAGTTTAGACAGGAGTATGCTGTGATCTACAGTGTCAAATGCTTTACGTAGGTCTAAAAAAGTTCCCAAAACCATTTGTTTTTTGTCAAGGGAATTAGTAACAGTATTTGCAAGATACGTGGCAGTGTGACTTGTGGAGTATAATTTTCTAAATCCAAACTGAGTTGGAGATAGCAAGCTGTTTAAAGATAGAAATGAATAAAATCTTTTGTGTACAATTTTTTCCAGAATTTTAGAGAAGATTGGTAATAAACTTATTGGTCGATACTGATTTAAGGTTTTAGGGTTTCTTACTTTTGGAATAGGTATTATCTTGGCCTTCTTAAAAAGATTTGGAAAGATACCGGTATTGAGTGACAGATTGAATATATGTGATAGTGCAACAAGTACGTTGTCTGGTGATTTTTTAACAACAACTGATGGTATGTCATCCCATCCCGAGCTGTACTTTGAAGGAATCTCATTAAGTATTTTTTTAATTTCCCATGGACTTGTTGCTGACAAAAATAAAGATGATTTAGGTTGGTTTTCTAGGTATTTTAGTGGATTTTGATTTGTATGAGGAATTTTTTCGATTAGTTTCTCTGCTACAGTGGAGAAGTATTCGTTAAATTTGTTAGCAATAACTTGGTAATCAGTGACTTCATTATCATTGATGATTACAGAACTATCATTATGATTTTGTTTGTTTCGACCCATGATATTATTTAACATTTTCCAGGTTGCTTTTAAATTCTGTCTCAATGCTTGAAATTTTTGTTGGTAGTACTCGTGCTTTTTTCTGCTCAACGTATGAAAGTAAACATTTCTGACATTTTTGTAAAAACTTTTATTTTCTATTGTTTTATCAGAGATATAGCGCTTATACAACTTATCTTTCTTTCTTAGCAATTTTTTAAGTTCATTATCAAACCAATTTTGATTGGTTCTTTTTTGATTTTTACACTTTAAAACAAAATGCTGATCAAATGCCGAATTGTACACTTTACTGAAGAGATTCATTGCTTTATTAGGGTCAACTTGGGTTAAGATGTTAGTTATATCAACAGTGTTTAAATGTTCATTAAATAGCTCTAGTTTGCTTTGGTTGAAAACTCGAGAATACTCTAATTGCACTTCAGATTCACCTAGGAGTGAACATTGCATTACTGGCATGTGATCTGCAAGCATGTGCGTAATAATTGCAGAATTAATAGGACAATTCAGACAATTGGTCCAAATATGATCTATACAAGTAGCATTTGAATCACTAATTCGAGTTGGTTTATTGATTAAGGAATAAAATGAATTTTCAAACATTATTTCTGTGAATGCATCTGTGAGGCCTTGACTTTGGTTATTTAAGTTAACATTCATATCTCCCATGACGTAGCATGTCTTTTTGGTATTTAATATTGTTTCCAAAAGCAACTTAAGAGTAGTTAAAAACTCTGAGACAGATTGTTTGTCTTGCTTTGGAGCCCTATAAATTGTGCCACAAGATACAACTTTGTTTTTGAAATGCAAGTCAATAAAAATTGACTCAAATATCCCTTCCTTCATTATGCTTAGTTCTGAATTTTTGTTATATTTCATGCCCTGTTTAATATACATTCCAACTCCTCCTCCACTATTCATTCTCCTATAATTTGATATGTAGTTATATCCGGCTAAGTTTTTATAACTTCCAAAACTTGTAGGTTTCTCCCATGTTTCATTAATACCTATTACTTGAGGTAGAACATCCAAGGAACTCAAAAAAGACTCTAATGAGGAAAAATGCTTGTTGTTAACTAGTGACCTGATGTTAATATTTATAGAAAAAAAAGTACTTTGTTGATCATTACTTCTACAAATAGTGCTTAGTTCATTGGTTTCTAAATATTTGCAAGAAGCAATCTCTCCAAAAAAGTTACTACAATCTTGATTAGTTAAATCTTTTTCAGTGCCTAAAAATTTTTCATTTAAAGCAGTTGAATTGGGTAATTATTCATTATAGATAGAGGCTGTGTTTCTGGACAACATATTATGCACACAATCACATACACACACTTCATTTGACAAGCACACACAACAATCTGCAACAGGCATAACTCGGGTTTCAATACTATAACACACACACACACACAAAAAAAAAAGATAATTACACAAAAGCTACTCTGTTTTTCAATTCAGTGAAGCAATTACCAACGACAAGTTATGATTTGGGACAAGTCTATTTTTACTTAATATTTATAGGAGTCAGACTAGATGTTAGATTCACCAAAGCCCATTGTTTATTATACATAGTTACCAGCAGGCTCAGAAGGTACATTGGCACTAATTGCTAATGTTTACACTAATACTAATAGTGTAGTAATAAGACGATGGGTGCTATATGTAAACAAAGCCAAACTAGAGAATTAACTGAACTGTTGAGTTTTCCTGAGGTACTTTTAAGAAAAACCAAGTCATTTCTGCAAATTATAGATTTCCTCTTCATTCGATATATATTTTCTGGTGTCACCTATGTACACAAACACTTTACCTTCAATTGATCCTACAGACTTTTTTCCAAATTTTTCCTTAGCCAATTTAACTAGCTTTAGCCTTTTGGTGGTTAAAGCTTCTGTAATACCCAACTTTAAATCCTGATCCTTCAATTGTTTTTTGCTCGCATAGATGGTATGTTTAACATTCCTTCTTGTAAATTTGACAATCATTGGTGTTTTGCCAGATCCAGTTTTTAGTGGGTGAGCTGTGTCTATGTCTTTTCCAGAAATTTTAATTCCTAAATTGAGGGAGTTAATTTTGTTGACCATATATTTTTCGAAGTCCACATACGTGGGATTAATGGTTTCACTTTCATTTTGTGGGTTGCGTTTGGGTTTAGGGATATCTTCCAGTCCATGAAAAATTAGGCAATTTCTTCTTTGATATTGCTGAATATCATCTATTTGAGCTGCATTTTGTAGCACTCTAGAAGTAATTTTCTCGATTTGTAAAGTTACAGCAGCAATTGTATTTTTTATGTCAAACATTTGTTTCCAAAGCGTTGACTTTGAATCATCACCATTGCTTGAGGCTTGTGACATCATACCAGTTTCCAATTCATTTTGTTTTTGATTAATGCTATTCAGCTTAAGCAGGATTTAATTTAGTGTTGTTTGATTATTTGATTCTGCCATAGTCAGAAGTATTGCTTGTAATTGTAGAACTTGCAGACAGTAATAATAATAGACCAATTCCAAATTTAACAGTTACCGATAATTACATAGGGTTCATAAGCCTACTTTGATAAGCCTTATTCAAATAGAAGCATCATCTGTTCTAACGGAAACGTCAGTCAGCGGCCTGGAATTGATCATGGCTTCAACTTCCAACAGAAGAGTATGCAAACTGTCGTCATCAAGATTCTTTCCCGGAAGCAAGCTCGTTAGAATTTGCCTTACTAGTCTAATCATTCGCTCCCAGGCACCGCCCATATGGCTGGCTCCAGGAGGATTGAATGTCCATTGGATACCCTGTTGGCGAAGATGTTGATGTATTTGCCGCTGATTCCAATCTTACATGGATTTCTGTAAGACTTTCTCAGATCCAACAAAGTTGGATCCGTTATCAGAGTATAGATGTTGAACTGGACCACGGCGTGCTACAAATCTTCGCAGTGCATTTATAAAGGCAGAAGTGGTCATGTCCTGGGCCACTTTAAGATGAACTGCACGGGTGGTCAGGCACATGAAAATGCACCCGTAGCGTTTTACCTCGCTTCTGCGTTGTTTGATCAAGTAGGGTACAAAGTAATCCACTCCAGTGTGGGCGAAGGGAGTCTTAAACATTTGAAGTCTTGCCGGTGGCAAATCAGCCATGAATTGCGCTTCAGGCTTTGCTGTTCGTTTCTTGCAGGTAAGGCATTGCTGAATCACTTTTGCAACTGTAGCCTTTGGTTTCGACAACCAGTAACGTTTCAGCAAGTTGTTCAGAGTTGCATTCAAACCTTGGTGACCAGATTCCTTGGATTGACAATGTTGAATGATCAAATCCGTTATGGGGTGCTTGGAAGGGAGTATAACAGGATGCTTCATTGAGAAAGATAAGCTTGCTTTCTCCAATCGACCTCCCACTCTCAACACGCCCTCCACAACTATTGGGTTCACATGAAGCAAAACATCTGACTTCAAGTTTTTCCTGGCCACGTCATTTTTCTGAAACCATTCTGGAAAACTGTGATATTGCACGTATTTCACAAGCTCTATCTCAGCATTCTGTACCTCATTTACCGAAATAGGACTTTGAATGCGTTTTGCAGGAGTCACTCCACTGATGTGATTCAACCAAAATTGCTTAACGCGAAGTAAGCCAGCAGTTGCTACCTTCAGCCGATCCAAGGAAGAAAAAAATCCAATAAAGTGATCAGTAGGTGTAGGTTCAACAGCTTTGGCTGTAGCCAACATCGACACTGAGGCTTTCTTCGGCAGATCATACACTTTGTACGGCCCATCATTATTTTCTTCCAATGCAGGTAATTGCGGCCATTTTTCTGGGGGGTCCTTTAAGAATCCCGGGCCATTCATCCACATCTTGCTTAACACTAGATTCCCTGCTGTACATCCACGGGATGCCAAATCTGCTGGGTTAAGATCGGATGGCACATGGTGCCAGTCATAGACGCAAGTCTGACGCTCAATTTAAGACAAACGGTTTCTCGAAAACACGGGAAATCTCTTACTTTCCGCTCGCAAGCTCTGTAAAACAATGGTAGAATCAGTCCAGTAGATACAAGGACATGCACTTAGTTCAAGTTCACTCCGAATCACTTTAACCAACTTCACCACGTCGAGTGCAGCTTCTAGTTCCAGTCTAGGCACTGTGTGATTTCCTGATCCGGCAAGCAAAGATTTAGCCATTACCAATGAGCAGTAGACTCGATGATCTACATCAACGTAGCGCAGGTAACATACTGCTCCTCGTGCTACTGTAGATGCGTCCGCAAATGCATGTAATTTGCATGTCTTTAACGGCAGCTTCACGTTTGAAGCACCTGGGGATCTTCAAATCGTTCAATTCACTCTGGCTGCTCTTCCATTTGGCCCACTTGACTGCCTCTACAGTTTTCACGGGTTCATCCCAGCCAATCTTCTGCTGGCATACAGTTCGAAATAAGAGTCGCGCTTCCAGAATCACAGGGCATACCAGACCAAGGGGATCAAAAACAGCATTTGTAACCGCCAAAAGTCCTCTTCTTGTTGGTGGTCTTTCCGGAATCTTCACGTTGAAATGAAAATTGTCATCCAAGACGTTCCATCTCATGCCAAGCACTCTTTCCTCGGAGACGTCTCCAAGTTCTACCTGAGCAAACACTTTCGCCCGTCTTTCAGGCTTGATGCTCTCCATCACAGCCTGACTGCTTGAAATCCACTTTGTAAGGTTAAATCCCCCACGAGCGAGCAATCCCTCAAGGTTCTTTACCAGTTGAATTCCGTCCACCTCATTACGAACTGCCATCAAACAATCATCGACATAAAATCCCGTTTTGATTACTTCTCTCACGTTGCAAGGATAATACTTGTCAAAACGCTTAGCTGTCTCCAAAAGAGCATAGGCAGCGCAACTTGGAGAGGACTTCGCACCGAAAAGATGTACGTTCATTCTAAAAGGAACCGGTTCAGCATTCAAGTCCCCATTAGGCCACCAGAGAAATCTTAAAGAGTCTCGATCCTTTGGCGCGCAACGTACTTGATAGAACATGCTCTCGATGTCTGCGACAATGGCAACTTGATCCTTGCGGAAGCGTAACAACACACCAACAAGTCGATTCACAAGATCAGGTCCCTTGATGAGTTTCTCATTCACGCTAATGCCATGGCTTTTGGCGGCGCAGTCGTAGACGATCCTGACATTTCCCAGCTTGTTTGGATTTATTACCGGGTGATGTGGGATATACCACACACGATTGTTTGATTCCCATTCATCCTTTGGCACTTCTTCAGCATAGCCATGTTCTAACACCGACTCCACTTGCTGACAATACAGCTCCTTCAAGCCATCGTCCCGAAGCAATCGGCGCTTTACTCCTTCCAATCTCTTTCTTGCCACGCTCAAACTTTCTGGCAACTTAAGTGAAACATCCTTCCAAAGTAATGGGAGTTCAAAATGTCCATCTTTAAACGATATGTTCCTATTCATGCAGTCATAGGCAACAACATCTTCTGCGGAATACTTCAGACCGAAGTCTTGGGCTTCTTGGTTACTCTTAAGCCAATGCATCAGATTATCCACATCTAATGTGCTTATGCCACGTGAAGGAGAAATCACCTCACCTTCCTCAGTAACAAGAACATTGTCCATACTATCCAAAGGCATATGGTTAGTGTTCAGCAAGAAGTTTCCACAACTTGATAACGACGATCCGAGTGAATTTCCTGGACCCTTTAAAATCCAGCCCAATGGCGTTTTGATTGCAAGAGGTCCTGCCAATTCCGTGCTATCGTGGACTCGAGTTTCCAAAGGGAAATGTGCCAAATAGTTATCGTTGCCGATTAGTAACGTCACAGTGGCGCCATCAATCTCGGGCAAGGTAACTCCACGGAGATACTCCAACTGACCAAGGTCATCAGAAACGTTTCTATTGTCAGGAGTCACTGGTATCTGGTCGATCATCACAACATTGGTAATCTTAAGCTGGTGATTACCATCCAGTGCTTGTACATCCAGCGAAAAGGTTTCCGATTTCAGCAACTCCGGCCGTTTGGTGGTGAGTGTTTCCAAGAGGGTTTCTACAGCATTGCCACGTCCCTTAAGTCTCAATTCATCAATCAGAGCACTTTCACAAAATGACATTGAAGACCCAGGGTCTAGGAGAGCATACGTTACAACTTCAACGTCTCCCCCACTAACTCGAACAGGCAATATATCCAAAGCTGCACCACCTTGAGGACGATTTGCAGCACCAGCAACTCGAACCGTATTAAATACACCCTTAGCTTCAGCACTATCACTGGCTTCAACATGTAGTTCCTTATGCAAAAGAGTGTGATGCCCAGTACTTTTGCATGACTCCACTTCGCAGGTAACTTTACTCAGGCATTCTTTGATGCCATGACCATGGCGCAAACAGCGATAACATAAATGCTTATCGCGAACTATGGATCTTTTCTCCAAAAAGGGTTTGCTACTAAACTCTTTGCACTGTGTCAACTTGTGTTGCTGACCGCAACAACAACAGCCAATTGAAGTGATTTTTTTTCAGCTTCTCCCCACTTTCATTGGAGCTCGTTGTAGACTTCGACTTGGCCGTAGCTGCAATACTCGTTCCCTTCGAGACAGTCGCGGCAAATGCAGGTGCTCGCCTTTGCTTGACGCCATGTCCATCACCCTTGCTCGATTTAAAAGAAAACATGGCTTTGCAAAATGTAGAATTTGCTTCCAACGATTCATGATTTACAAAATCAGCAAAGTCAGAAAACCGGGCCAAACGTCCAGATGTTTTTTGAATCTTCAGGGCTTGTGTAACCCACCTACGGCGAAGTTCAAGAGGTAGCTTCTCGGCTAGCATGGAAATAAATCCAACGGTGTTCATTGTCGTATACTCAGGAAATTCGTCTAGGGCAGCTATGCATCTTTTCATCAAAACAGCCATTTTCTCAAGACTATCAGAATCATACTGACTAACCTTGGGGAGCTCTTGTAAACGCTGTTCACAATGGCAACTAATAATGTGAGGCTGTCCATATCGCTCGTAAAGTTCTGTCCAAATTATTTCATAACAGTGACGTTTATCCTGACCACCGGCATAGTGTTGGATCCTTTCATAAACTCGCTTGCTGCAGTGCTGCAACAAGTAAACCAGCTTGAGATCGTCACTCCACACTCTGTCCGCAATGTGGATCTTAAAACGATTCACGAAGGCCCAGTAGTCGAGGGGATCACCATCAAACTTTTCAACCGCCGGTTTGGGCAAGAATCTTTCGCCTACTTCAGGATATGAAATGACAGCTGGCTGGTAATGCTGCCCACCTCCAGAAGCACTTCGACCACCAAGAACTTTCCCCATTCTCTGGCTCCTCAAATCACAGGTGGCTATAGCGTCGCAAGTCAAGTGCGTATTAGACTTTTCCGCAAAGTTATGAGAAGCTGCGGTCATACTTTTGCCCACCTCAAAATGGGGAATTGCAGCAGACTGATAAGGCTGCTTACTTCCAAGAGCACTCCGAATACTAAAGGTCCTTTTCATGCGCTGACTCCTTGGGTCAAAGGCAGGGATATCTAGAACATCGGGATCGCTTACTTTGCCTTTTTCGCATGTTTTGTCTGACAACAGTGGTGCTACGCAGCGCTTTTAGATTCTCGGTCGCTTGAATGATCTATTACATTGCGAAACTGCTCGATTTGCTCATTGCGCTTTGACAAAATCACGACCACGTGTTGAGTTGTGAGCAGTTGTTGAGCAGTTGTAACAAGTTTAGTTACTTTTACTTGTAACAAGTTTAGATTGCGACTATGGTTAAAAATGTACATGATATTAAGATATGCTGTAGATTAGAAGAGCGCAGTTTACAGGACTAGTCAACAGTGCTATAGTTACTACTTACCAATCTGCAGTCCTGTTCTACAGATGCATTCTGTAATTTTTGCAGTTTTTTCAGCGTCTTGGTAAATGCAAATGTATTAGTTAGTTTTCGAAATTTTAGTTGAGATGAAGTACAGTAAATTTAACTCAACAATACGTTGCTATTTTGCGCTTACGTTAGTTATGAAACTATTCTTGGATACCCTTGCTTTGGGACTATTTGGAGATATCAAACAGATTTATACTTTGAAGAAGAGCATAAAAGCTTGAAAATTGCTCGCATTGTAGCCAAGACGTCACCCAACATGCTATCTGTAAGTTATACCTTGTATTTGTTCCTATACGTACTGGTAAATGAGATTAGGCATCTTAAATTAGCTTGTTTATTATTGCAGGCATTCTTTTTAAGTTTCTAACTATAGCCTGCATTACTTAAGTTACTTCTGTACTTAGGCGTAGCCAGGATTTTTGATTGTGCGGCCCAAACTACAAATCACATGCAATGTCGTGATCAGAAATTTTCGAGAGAGAGACTTTTTGTGGGACAAAGTTCAGCCATGGCCTGAGTTTGGCATTTAACTGGGTGTTTGATAAATGGAAAGTTGGGTTTAAACCAATGGTTAAAAAACGAAAATGTCTAAAGTAGAAGACGTGTGTGAGCAATCTAGTGTAAGTTGAACGTATTACAGACAGGGGTCTGAGCAGTAGCGTAGCCAGGGGGCGGGGGGGGGCTATAGCCCCCCCCATTGGCCTGCCGACCAAAATGCAGAATAAGGAAAATACCACGTTTTTAGCACTTCTAAGACTCTCTTTTGGACTGGATTAGACTAAAAAATGATTTAAAGCGTAGTTTGAAACGTTTATTTGGGGGGGGGGGCTAATGGACTGCGGACCAAAATGCAGAATAAGGAAAATACCACGTTTTTAGCACTTCTAAGACTCTCTTTTGCACTGGATTAGACTATTTTGAAACGTTTATTTAAGGGGGGGGGGGGGGGGGGGGTAATGAATTGCCGACCAAAATGCAGAATAAGAAAAATATCATGTTTTTAGCACTTCTAAGGCTCTCTTTTGCACTGGATTAGACTAAAAAATGATTTAAAGCATAGTTTGAAACGTTTATTTAGGGGGGGGGCTAATGAACTGCCGACCAAAATGCAGAATTAGGAAAATACCACGTTTTTAGCCAGTAGCGTAGCCAGGTGGGGGGGGCGGGGGGGCTATAGCCCCCCCCCCATTGACATGTCGACCAAAATGCAGAATGGAAAAAACACAATATTTTTAGCACTTTGAGACTGTTTTATGCACTGGAGTTGACTAGATAGTGATTTAAAACATCTTTTGAAACATATGTCTACGGGGGGGGGCTAATTTGACAAAAATAAAACCAACAAATAAATGAAACCTTTGATAAATGGTAAGAAATAAGCAATCAAATTTGATCGCAAGTGTAAAAATGCTGAACATAGATGTCATCTGCAAATATACTATAAACTAAGGAATAAAGGGGGGCTATTCAGTATTTGTTTATTACCAATCATTTCTTTCAAATCTCTTTTTATTAGCCCCCCCAATTATTTTTCTCTATAAACTGTATACGAGATAGATTACTCTGTGTGAGTTTTATTGAAGTATTCGATTGTATAATTTACCAGCATCTAAACAAGAGAACTACATTTTACCATTAGCCACCTCCCAAATAGCCCATTTATGCTTCCAGTTGAATCTTGTTTGCACTGCCAATTTCTAAGCCACGTTTTAAAAGCATTATTTTTTAATCAAAATAGCCCTAAAATGAAGTTATTTTTGCAAAAAAATGCAAAATTTTCGAGCGCTGGGGCTCCGCCCCCAGACCCCCATGCCTCCGGCAGCTGGGGGCTTTGCCCCCAGACCCCCATTGGCCTCCGGCAGCTGGGGGCTCTGCCCCCAGACCCCCCAAACAAACCCCCCCCATTGCGAATTTCTGGCTACGCGCCTGGGTCTGAGTGCGAAGCTCCCAGCCACTGGGTGTTTTTTTGTAATTTTTTGAAAAAAAGCTATTTTGATGCCATTGGATCACATTTTGCACATGTTCAGAGCAATTTGAAAGAACTAGATATTTAATTTGGAAGCCAATGGAAAAATTTTGTATGGTGTTAAATTTTGTAAGTGATTCGGCCCAGGTAGGGGGAAGTAAGATACCTTACCTTCTGCAATATAGTAGCAGTAAATAATGATCCACTTGAAGATTTTTTTTAGAACTTTTCGTTTTGTCATAAAACTAGCCAGTTATAGTAGTACATGTATGGCCAGGGGGCCGAGGCCCCCTTAAATCAAATTCAATTGTTTGTTCAATGAGCTTTTCCTCTTGGCTAATTTTTCAAAAGCCAGCTGGCGAGGTGGAGGTGAGTTGTTATTGAAAAATTGTACAATATATAGTTGCACCTACTAACCATGTTATTGCCCGTGCCGGATTTACATTACGCAGGGCCCTTGGAATGGGGATTTTTGCAACATCTTCCTACCTAATATAGGTGAAAACCAAAAAAAGTCTTACCACCTGAGCGTGGGGCCCCTGTCACTGTGCCATATGGTAAATCCGACCCTGGTTATTGTATTACATTCATGGAAAGGTTAGATGAGTACCTGAGGTAGCAACTTTTTAAGACAAAAACCTCTTAGTTTAACCCGGTGTATACATTTAAATTGGTTGAATTGAGGGAGCCCGGGCCTCCGAGTCGTCAATTTTATTGTTAATTACTGTTGCACACGTGTGCAGTTGTACGCGAAGAAACTGAAAAAACAATAGGCTTTTTTGTCACATTTTTGTCATTGGTGGCAATTCAATTGGGGGGAGGGCGGACCCTTGTAGCTCCCCCTGGCTACGCCTACGCTTCTGTTCAAAAATAAACCTTGTAGTTTAGGGATGCATTTTGTGTTTGACACATTTGTGTGCTTATTTTCAGGTTTCTTAAGTGAACCCACAACCCATGTTCTGATTCATTATAATGCTAATTATCCAAGCTTTGTTGCAACCGGAAACTTTGTGTCTTTTATTAACAATTTGTGGAAAGTAATATCTCTCAAATCTTCATCGAAAGGTAAAAACCTCTATTTTGTTCAAAAAATTCACTATACAATTTAAAAGAAAGGGACAACAAAGTTGTAGCATAAGGAAATCCATCCAAGCTAGGTGGGGTGCAGTAATCACGTATTAAAACAAAAATTGAAAAGGGAACACCGTTTAAAAGGTACATTATGAAAGCAATCGAATATTTCGATAAGGATTTCTTTATTCGGTAAGGATTTAGTTAGATTAATAGCCTGTAACTTAGTTTCATTTGGTAAATATTTCTGTGGGTTTAGCACTTTGAGACCCAGAGTTTCGTTCGGTAGCTATATCTCAGTTGGAAAAAATTAATTAATTTAGCATAATTTGCTGGGTAAAGATTGTTATGGGACAGAGTTTTATTACAAACAATTATTTATTTTCTTGAGTTTTTTTTTCGGAAGTTTTAACACTGTAATAATTGTCATTTTGGCCCTGCTAAGCCTAGCTGATGAGCCTTAAAATTAGGCGAAACAGCTGTCTTAGGCATGCAACTGGTAATTTTTTGTTCTCTGCTTTTAGCATGGCCTTTTGTGAATTTTGATGTTTGTTCGATTGCTTTCGTAGTGTACCTTTTAAACGGTGTTCCCTTTTCAATTTTTGTTCTATACAATTTACTTAATAAACTGCACTTTGTATGTAAAATTGATGGCCTTTTTTTAAACTTTGATGGTGGAGTTAAAATTTTGATCTTATTTAAATGCTGAATTATTCGTAACTTTTTAATTCAGGCTAAATCCGCTGCATTTAAACGCTTGAATTTAACAACAGTGCATATCATAATAAAATATTGACCTCAATATTACTGACTAAATTAGAAAGTTTTGACAATTAGGGTGGTTGCTTGACTTGTCCGCCAGATTCTTTCGCAACTTTCTTGTCGCAATTCTAATCAATCTTTATGACTGCTATATATTGTTACTAAGTACGGTAACTAAATTACAATTTGCCTTGTCTTGAGTTGGCAGTTATTGCAACCAAAATGTTATTTTTCATACCAGTCCTGTTTATATGTTTATAGCCATGTAATTGAAAATAATTAATCACCAATCACACTTTTCAGGATTTCGAAAAAACAATTCAATGTATAAACCCCTTTTGTCTCGATGAAGATGGATCTAGCAACTACACTCTCCAGTTTTTGCTAAAAGCACTTGCAATCTTTATGTAATGGAAAGCATCTGGTCAATCAGGCTTAACAGCTGAAACGTTTACTGCCTGCACTCTTATTACTGGAGGCAATGGTGGCAATGACCTTCCACCTCATTTGCAAGCATGGATTTAAGTATTATATTACCTGGCAAATTTACCAATAATCCAGTTGAGGACGTTTTGACTGGTATAGGCGAATAAAATGGTGGCAACTTTTATGTCAATTCCGCAGTTATTTTGGCTGAAAAAAGATTCGTTGCCTGAGTCTACTGTACTTCGCCAAAATGCTTTGCATACCTTGGCTCACCTAAATACCACCTCAACTAACTCAACAGAGGATGACATGGAAGCTTTGGACTGTTTGGAGGAAATAAGATTTTTAAAAAATGCTTCAGAAATTGAAGTTGACGAAGTATTGATGCAACGAAAATACTTTGGCTGAAAAGAATTGTTGATTGATACTGAACATATCCCGGGTTTGGAGAGCAAAAAGCCTTTTAGTGGTATTAGCGAATCGTGGTGGCCTATATGCTCCCAAGTCCCAAGCAGTACTGCCATGCTAGCCTAGTTGTGTTTTGGGAGTTCAAATTTACAACTAAGTAGCTGTCCGTGAAAGCGCTCGACTGCAGTTTTTGTGTTAAAAAAGCCGAAGCGCTTTTTGCTGCACTCTTATAAAGGATATTGCTTAAATCCTCAACGCGAGTTTTTAGTGACTCAAGCGTGCGCGGCAGAGCATTGCAATTTCAATCATATCTTGAAAGCTTTATTCAACTGTTTTGCTAAAAATGACCTAAAGTGAGATCGAGACTCTGGCAAATATGAACCGTAGCATAAGAAAACTTCCTTCCAAATTCACTTCCTTCCAAATTCTAATGTTACATGCTGTGCCAATTTGAACTTGACCATACTGTAGTTTTACTGAGATTTTGTTCGATTAATTATTTATTGTTTGAATTCGTGAATTCGCTTTTTGCTAGTTAACTTTTAAGTCGGGTGTTGTCATTTTATTTGAGTATTGCTACGGTTCAATTAAATTTTTTGCTGATTTTCAATCTGCATAATTTAGAAACGACTCTGGAAGTGAACCCAGGTCTATAATTTTCTCATGGAAATAGTACGGTTTTCAATGTAGTATGGTTTTCGTATTTTCGCAACTCTGTCTCTAGTTTATATCAACAATACGTAAAAAAATTTCTAGCACCACTGTTGTCAGCGCATAATTACAGTGAGCGATCCCGATGTTCTAGATATCCCTGGTCAAAGGTAGCTGGGGCGTCATGAGTCGAGTGCGCAGTGGACTCTCCCACGAGGTCATGATGAGTTGCGGTGACTTTCGGCAGAAGCTCCGTGGAGCACGCCGACTCAGGTTCCCACGCAGCCAGTTCTGCGTTAGCCAGTTCCAACTGCCGTTGCTTCTCACGTCTTGCTTGCCTTCGTCTCTCTTCCGCTTCTTCATTTCGTCTGATTTCTTTTCTACGACTGGATTCCTCTTCTTCCCTTTGCCTTTCTTCTTCATGACGAAGAGCCAACTGGGCCAGATGCACTTTTACTCTAGACTCCTTTAAGCGGCTTACACTAGAGCTACGAGAAGATGTGCTACTCCTGCAGGAACCTGAAATAGAACGATTACGACCAGCACCACCACTGGCACCGACATGATCATTCACAGACTCATCAACACCAGGCAACTCATTTTGCACACCTCTTTCGCAAACACCGCTAAGCCTATCATCAACAGCATCAGGCCAAAACGACTCACGCTCACCCCCACCGGGCGGACCGACATCTGCAAGCCAAGACTCTACCCTAGTTTTAAAATCATTTTTACCCTTGATAATGTCTGCCTTATGAGATACACTTCCTGGTATAGTCTCATCCTCGCGAACATAAACACACAAGCACATTAAACTATCAAAAGCACTATTAATTCGTTACAGTCTGTCACGAACATCAACCACATTTTTTGCATCCTTCATCAGCGACTCAGTCTTTTTATACTCGGCTCTAAGCGCCGTTAGCTTAGTCATTACTTCATTTGTGAGTAAGCAGTCGTGTCTATCCATGATTAGATAAAAAATAAAGGTCACCAACTTGCACTTGATTAATCAGAAAGCCAAAGTCAATCAAAAGGTCCACTGTCCAAAAACGAGAGGAAATCCGATAAAAACTTTAAATTGATAGATCAAATCCAAAGTCAATTGGTTAAAAGTCCAACGTCTAGAAGAAAATCCAAACTCCGCTTCGAACAACTTGAAGGAAATCCAAAGCATAGAATTTTTGAAACGATGTTAACTCCCGAAATTGCGCGCGGTTTGGTCGGACACACGCTCTTCGTTTGTAACAGAAATTTATTGAAGATATTTTGAATACGCGCCTTTGACATCCATTGAATAGCAATGTCGGTAGCGGTTTCTGCGCACAAAAAAGCACGAATTACTGTAGGTCGAGCACCCAAAAACACGCAGAAACCGTAAAAACAAAATTTACACAAAAAACACAAAGCATAGGCCAACTCGCACGGCAGTCTAGCACTCTACTGATAAGTTATAGCTTAACGGTATAGCCTTAACTAACACAACGATAGATAGGTTATCATAGTCGGCAAAATTAGGCAGTTTCGTCGGTTAGACAAAAATTATAAACAAATAAACCAGACACTCACCAAAAATTCTTTGACCAAACTCGTTGTCCAAATCACAGTCAAGCACTATGCGAAAACCAAACACTAGCTGACAGTCAGCTTCTATTAGGCACTTTAGGCCTACTAATAACTTACTGCAACTGCCGATAGGCCTACAAAAGACTTAGTTAGGATCAAACTATAACAGGAAGCTAATCTCCTAGCCTAACCCCTAATGACCCGTTTTGCCTTACCTATCTGCCTCGTAAAAAACCTGAAAAGTTCTTATCTATCTAGCCTAGCCCCTCAGCTCGCAGCATCCATACATACTTCAACGCTCATTCAGACTGCACGCATTAAGGTAGACAGACCAGACAAACCACACTCGGCACTATGACGTCACAGTCACGAAACAATCACACGCAGACTCAATGAAAACCGACGGGGAAATCAACGAAAAGTATGAATTTTTGGAAGCTTTTTATAAAAAATGCCGCATAGGAGATGAAGACTACAATTGTCATGGAAAAACGAAAAAGCATTAAAAAATGTTTGCTGTTAAGACTTGAAGGCATATTTGTTTTTTTTTATGAGGTGCAATCCTTCATTCCCATTTTCGGGCCTCAACTTAGCCCCCAAAATTAAAAAAAAATTCAAATAACAGACTTTCCTGAGAAATTATCATGAAAATAATCTAAAATTGTGATTCCTTGCCCCCAAAAACATGTATTTAGACACAAAAGCCAAGTCCATACGTTTAGTAAAGCTCGTAAAATCTAAATTTAAAATTTTTCATACTCGTGTATGCCTTCTAGTGGTGACCTTCAATATCTCAGCAACTACTGGGCCGATTAGAAAAATTTTCTGTGCAGGTTGATCAGTGCGCCAGCCTCTATCTATAAAATAGTTAATTGACTTTTTTCCAGAGGTTGGGTATAAAAATGCTCAAATTTTTTTTGAAATATAATGGAATGGCCCAAAATCTAAAATTGCAAGTAATATGGGTTCACTGAATCTCAGAAATGAGAACCAACAATGTCTCTTATCCCTTGATTTTGTAAGAATTTTAATGTTTGCACACAAGCAGGATACGTGGCTCGCCACATTATTGTACAATACAATACTAGCGCATGTACTAAAGCATAATCAAGCTTTAAGAAAACGTTTATTTTAGTTTATTTGGAATTCATCCTGAGCAAGCTGCAGTTTGTTATCAGTATTTCTAGGCTCTCATATTGTGTTCTAATAAACCCATACTGTGCATTTGCACCATTCATTAATCTTAGTTTAATCTAGTAAAAAGCATAGTTCATGAAGTACCATTGATTCTCTACCGCATTTTAAAAACTAAATAAATTGCCTATTTGAATATGACTTTCAATAAAGTCGATTTCATTTTGCTTTCGCGATAAGCTTTTCGGACAGAACTCTTCAGTTGCGATCACTGTCTGGTTTGGTATGTGGTGAGCAGGATCTTTTAAAGACCAAATGCAGTAAGGAGAAATGCACTCTGCAGTTAAAAGAAATGTACTCTGCAGTAAGGAAAAATGCATTTTAAGGAGATTGCACAATAGTAAAAAGAAACGCAATCTATCCAATGACAGCAAGCTTTGATTAATGTGGTAGTTTATAGTAATTTTCTTCAAGAGGCTGTAATAACCCCACCCAGCCGAAATGTTTTGTAACAACAATTTAAATCTTTTAAAACTAGGAATCACCTACAAAATTTTACTAAAATACCGATTAATCAGTATTAGATACTCACCAAATATTGCATTGAAATGTACTTTTACAGTTTTGAAATGAATAATATACCGAAATTCAACATCAAAAGGCTTAATATTTGATATAATCAACTTTAATTTTCACCACTTGGTGGCAGCAACGCTTATTAAAAGTGTAATAAAATAGCAATATCTCTGGATAAGATGACTCAATTTCGTTCAATTTTTTTTAAAAGGTGGAGACTAACATGGGGCAATTTTTGAAAACGTGCCCACAAACACAACTTATCCATATCGCCCTCTAGTGGCAAAAAAGGACAAATTTTTGGAAAAGTGGGCCTCAAAATTGGCCTGGCGGGGAAGGTAAACATTGATAAAAATTTTTGAAACTTCGTATTCATGATCTACTGATCAAACTGCAATACCATCAAATACTTAAGCAAAATCGGTAAAGGTTGGGGCGCCTGCAACATCCTAATGTGTAGTAGAAACTGTTGTCTAGCCTTGGGCTTGTACAGTTGTACCAATACCATAAGCCAGAAAGCCTTCTGCATACAAAGTGGGTATGTGGCTAGGATATGTGCATCTACTCTGATGATTGTTTCGCACAAACCTGTTTCATCTACAGTTTTTTGTCTGCCTTTGTTTCATCTTCTCACCAAATGCCCTAAACTTTTTCTAGTTTAGCCTACCAATACCAAAATTTTTTTGTTGGTGTCAATAAACATGTTCAGCCAACCAAAAATACCGGTAAGTTTGTTGTGGCCAAAATAGCCTATTTTAGGTTGCTCCTAATTCTGAAAAAGTATACTACAGTAGAATCGAAGGCATCTTTTGCCGCATTAGTAGCTTCGCCCTACGTATTGTCACATTGTCACAATATGGTATTGTTATTGTCTTCAATTTATACTATAGTTATTATTATTATAATTACTTGTTTATTTTAGACACAAGCAGCAAGCACAAACAGCATGAAGCAAGGTCCATACTGAATAACAAACACACACACACAAAAAAAAAAGAATCAGCACAAATAATGGCCAATAGGCATGACCAAAAGGCAATTGAAAATTGTGCGAAAGCAAACAGCAAGTTGTTGTGATTGACATAAAAATTCGATTCAAAAAAGCAGCCAGATGTCATCAGAGAATTAATTAAATTGTTGGAAGAACTTTGGCAACGTTGGATAAACAAAAATGTAGTTTTGCGTAAAATAGCATTAAATGTATTGATATGGCATTCAATTTGAGATAAACGTGCACTGGTCGATCGAGGAAGATTATGCAAAATACGGTAACTATCATTATAAGCAACACGAAGCCGATATATTGCATTCTTAGAATACTTACACCATATTTGACTTGAGTAAAACGAAGTAGGCTACAACTAAATGGGAGTTTGCCAGCAAACCCAGTGAACGACCGACGCGTAGTTAATGCTGTGACGCTCAATAGTACTTTTTGTCTACGTAAAATCAGCAATTATTCAAAAGTATCTGATTATGGAACCTCCAGAAAAGTAGAGTCATAATATTTGTCAGTCAAATATCTTCTGATATCATAAAACACGGGTAGGGCTACCCTAGCTTGAGCCGTTCAAAAAATTGATTTTTGGAAGTCCATTTGGGGGGTCTCCGGGGGGGGGTGGCCCCCCAAACTAGGGCAAAACGTTTGTCTCTTAAATATCTGCTGATATCATAAAACACTGGCACCCTCAGTTAAGCTGTAAAAAAATTGATTTTTGGGGGGTCCATTTGGGAGGGTTCCCGGGGGGGTGGCACCCCCAAACTATGTCAAAATATTTGTCTGTTAAATATCTCCTGATATCATCAAACACTGGCATCCTAAGTTGAGCCACTCAAAAAATTGATTTTTGAGTGGTCCATTTGGGGGGTCTCCAGGGGGTGGCTCCCCCAAACTATGCCAAAATATTTGTCTTTTAAATCTCTGCTGATATCAAAACAAACTGCCACCCTAAGTTGGGTCGTAAAAAAAATTGATTTTTTGGGGGTCCATTTGGGAGGGCCCTCAGGGGGGTGGCACCCCAAACTATGTCAAAATATTTGTCTGTCAAGTATCTGCTGATATCATAAAACGCTGGCACCCTAAGTCGAGCCGTTCAAAAAATTGATTTTTGGGGCCCCCTTTTGTAGGGTCCCCGGGGAAGTGGCTCCCCCAAACTATGTCAAAATATTTGACTGTTAAATATCTACTGATATCAAAAACAACTAGCACTATAGCTTGAGCTGTTCAAAAGATTGATTTTTTGGGGCCCCATTTTGGGAGGTTCCCAGTGGAAATGCCAAAAAAATTTTGGGCGGCAAAATTGCATTTGGCAGCTCAACAACTTTAAACAAAAATTAGATTTTGATGTTTTGTGCTTTAGAAGAGCGAAAAAATTTAGCAAGAAAAAAAAGAAAAAATAGGAAATAAAAGGAAAAAAAGAAGAAAAAGGAAAAAAATCTCATCGCAGCCAAAAGTGGGTTGTTTAGAATGAAAGGGTATCTTAACACATACAACCATATGTAAAATTTTTTGCCGTACTTAATAAGCTGTTTTTGACTGAGACCGCTTTTTACGCCAAACTTGCGGGGCGGTTTTTGGGTCTTAAAACCAAAGTCACGTGATCAATTGCCTCGAAATTTGGTACAAACATACAACTCATTAATCTCAAACTGCTGTCAAAATTTCATGTAGCTAGACCAAACCGTTCTCGAGTTATATCAAAAGTCTAAAATTTCGCACTTGTTAGTTGGAAAATGGCCGAGTAAAAACAAAGAAACACGCGACGCGAGCGTCAGTCGTTCCAATCATGACGACCACGTATCCACGTCATAATAATACCATGCAATTCTTGAGGTTTCAAAAAACTGTCATGTGACTTGACTTGCGTTCTCCACGTTTTGGAACAAAAGTTATTTTAATTTTGCTTTAAATGTTTTGTTTTATTTATTTTTATAGAAGAACTTAAGGACGCGATCTTATTTCAAAATCATAGGCGTAGCCAAGGGGATGGCTCAGGGCGCCCGGGCCCTTACAATTGAAATGCCATCAATGACAAAAGCTTGACAAAAAAACCTTGTTTCCTCATTTTCAGTTTCTTTTAACATCTTTGCGTACATCAGAACACGCGTACAACAGAATCAGCAATAAATAATATCGACGACCAGGGGGCCCGGACTACCCCTCTTAATTCAATTTTTCCAACCAATTTAAACGTAAAACCAGGGTGAAATCAAGGGTTTTTGTTCTAAAAGTTGCTACCTCAGGTCCTCAGCTAAACTTTTTATGACGGTAATGCACTAACCAGCGCTGTATTTCCCATATGGCGCAGAGCAAGGGCCTCACGCTCAGATAGTAAGACTTTTTTTGGTCTTCACGTATATTAAGCGGGAAGATGTCGCCTAAATCCCCTAAATGCCAGGGGCCCCGCACAATGTAAATCCGGCACGGGAATAACATGTTTAGTAAGCGTAATCATCAATTGTACCATTTTTAATAACGATTCAATTCCACCTCGCCAGGTTTTACGCACAAAATACTTTTAAAAAATTAGCCGTGGAAAATACTGATTGAACAAATCATTGAATTTCAGTTGAGTGGGCATGGGCCCACTGGTCGTTCACGTACTCGTATAACTGGTTAATTTTACGACAAAGCAAAAATCTCTAAGGAAAATCTACGAATGGATTAACTGCTAAAATATTGCAGGAGGCAATGTTCCTTACTTTCCCCTACACGGACCAAATCACTCACAATTAAAATTTTACTTCACAATGCAAGATTTTAAACGTGTTTTGAACTTTAATTGCAAGTAAACGAAGGATTGAACAATTAAATTTTTTCGATTGACTTTCAAATGTTAAAAAAACCAGTTCTTTCAAATGGCAGTGAACACGAGCGAAATGTGATCCAATGGCACTAAAATTGCTTTTTCTTTCCAAAAACTTACAAAAATTGCCCAGCGACTGGGGGTTTGCCCCCCGACCCCCGTCTGTGATACGCTAGAGTACACTAGCTTACTCAACATGTCTCCTAAGTTAGATATTTGCACTTTCGAACTATTAATTTCCCCCCTCTCCTTTTACCAAAATCCTGGTTAAGTGCCAACAGGCTACGGCTTCAGATCTTTTATTCTACGATACTTTTGCCCCATAAAAAGTTCTTTTTTTGAAAATTTCTGATAACGTTATTGCACGTGATTTGTGCTTTGGGCCCCCTCCAATCAAAAATCCTGGCAACGCCTATGACCGTTCTCAACGAAGAAAACTGAGCTTTTAGCCGTGCCTTTGAAAGTATTGAGCCACAGAATATAACAAAATGCTGCCGATGTCAACGCAAAAGAAGAATGTTTTACGATTATCAAGCGAAAATGTTAAAAGAAATTTTACCTCATTAGTTTTAATCGACAATGACATATTTTAACATTGTGCTTGCTCTTTTCTCATATTCTTTCAAAGACGTAAATGTGTTGCCCGCTGTTTTGTTTACTTTCGCATATGGATTACACGATATTTCCTACTTCAAACTTGTGCTAGGCGTTTTCCAAATTCATTCTGAAAAGTTATCAACCAGAACTGCAGTATAGTTAATTAACATTCCATCGTTATCAACTCATGAAATTGAACTTTTAATTAGCGAAATCGAAGAAAGGCAGGGCTTGAAGCTATAATCAAAATATTGAAAATTTCCTTCTGATCGCAAAAAAGTTTCCGGCCCAGTATTCGCTAGCAGAGGTGGAGTCTTCGAGGACGTCCTTGGCCTCGAGGACGTCCTCGAGAACACATTTTGAAGTCCTTGGCCTTGGCCTCGAAGGTCAAGTCCTTGGCCTTGGCCTCGATGGTCAAGTCCTTGGCCTTGGCCTCAAGGCCTCAAGTCCTCAAAAACTGGCCTGTCCTCGGCTCGAGGACAGCACTATTTTTTGAATTGTTAAAATTTTGTGGAGTGCCTAAAAAATTTTTGGAAAACGTTTTTTTGTGGAGATCGTCTTAAAAATTTTTGTGAAGACCTTTTTTTTGAAGAGCACTTGCGCTTGTGTCCTTGGTCCTTGGCCTTGGCCTCGAGCATTCCTGTCCTTGGCCTCGAGGGTGTCTGTCCTCGGAAAGGCTGTCCTTGGTCTTGGCCTCAGATTATGTCAAAATATTTGTTTAATATTTAATAATTATAAAAACAGTTAACTTCCCAGCTTTAGCCATTCAAAAAATTGAGCTTTGGGGGTCCATTTGTGGGAGGGAAGTTTTTGGAGAGGTACCCCCAAACTATGTCAAAATATTTGTCAGTTAAATATCTGCTGATATCATAAAACACTGGCACCTGAGCTTGAGCTGTTTAAAAACTTGATTTTTGGGGGTCTATTGGGGGATCCCCGCGGGGTGGCAACCCCAAACTATGTCAAAATATATGTCTGTTAAGTATCTGGTGATATCAAAACAGACTGGCACCCTAAGTTAAGTCGTTAAAAAATTGATTTTTGGGGGTCCATTTGGGGGTCTCTGGGGAGGGTGGCACCCCCAAACTATGTCAAAATATTTAAAACTATGTTAAATATTTGCTGAAATCATAAAGCACTGCCACCCTAGCTTGCGTCATAAAAAAAATTGATTTTTAGGGGGTCCTCAGGGGGGGTGGCACCCTCAAACTATGTCAAAATATTTGTCTGTTAAATATCTGCTGATATCAAAAACAACTAGCACCCTAGCTTGAGCGATTTTTTGGGGCCCCATTTTGGGAGGTTTCCAGTGGAGTTGCCCAAAAAAATTTTAGGAGGCAAAATTGCATTTGCAGCTCAACAAATTTAAACAAAAATTAAATTTCGATGTTTTGTGGTTTAAAAGAAGAAGAGCGTACAAAATTTAGGAAGAAAAAAAGGAAATAAAAGGAAAAAAAAGAAAGAAATCTCATCGCGGCCAAAGGTGGGTTGGTTGGGATGAAAGGGTATCTTAACACATATAACCCTATGTAAAATTTTTTTGCCGTACTTAATAAGCTGTTTTTGATTGAGGCGGCTTTTTACGCCAAACTTGCGGGGCAGTTTTCGGGTCTTAAAACCAAAGTCACGTGATCAATTGCCTCGAAATTTGGTACAAACATACAACTCATTAATCTCAAACTGCTGTCAAAATTTCATGTAGCTAGACCAAACCGTTCTCGAGTTATATCAAAAGTCTAAAATTTCGCACTCGTTAGTTGGAAAATGGCCGAGTAAAAACAAAGGAACACGCGACGCGAGCGTTGGTTGTTCCAATAAGGTAGAAATAAATTGTTTTTGACAATCCTGGAGCACCGATAAAATCGATATTTTGACATATTGGCACAGCAATACATGTATCGTACTTGTCTTGCAATATCATTATCATCATACAATGTGCTACTCAAACAAACCCCCAAATATTTAACAGAGTTAACAAAGCTATATTTGTTATGATTTAAGGTCAGTGTTGGTCAACCAAATAGTTACAGTTTACGAGGCAAAAACATTACACCAAAAGATATTTTGCAATTAAAAACTAAATCATTCTCCAGAGCAAATTTAGATCATACGTTAACAATAGATTGCAAACCATAAAGGCTTGCAGAAAAGCAACATAAATCGTCAGCAAATAGAATATGATTTATTAGATTATTACCAATGCAACACCCAGCTTGAAGCTTGTTAAGTTCCACCGACAGATCATCAATATAGATGGCAAATAGGTATGGATTTAGCACACCTCCTTGCCGTACACCATTTGTAACTAGAAAAGATTCAGAAAGACAATTATCCCATTTAACTTGCATAGTTTGATGAGCATACCAGTATTGTAACAGGCGAACAAAGCTCGTGGGTACATGACACACAATTAATTTTTTGAATAATTTGTAGTGGTTTACCGGGTCAAATGCCTTAGTAGCATTCAAAAATACAGAAAAGACACATATGTTGCTCTCAACATAGGAGTTTATAGTTTGTTTTAGAAGAAAGACACCCATATCAGAATTGTGTTTCTCTTTAAATCCAAACTGAATATGAGCAGGTTGGAGAAATGGATTTATCTGGTGCAAAATAAAGCATTCGAATAGTTTAGAAATGGTTGACGCTACAGCAATAGGTCGATAATTATTAGCATCTTGAACATCCTTATTCTAATTTTTCACAATCGGGATGATAACCGAAGTTTAATAATTATCAGGGATAACACCATGAAATAAGCACAAGTTAAACAGAATACTAAGGTAAATATTGATACTAGGGTCGGCATAGCGCAAATGATGAGCAGACAAATGACCTGGTCCACTGGAACATCTCAATGAAAAATTATTTAAAAGGGAACTTAAGAGAGGTACTGAACATTTGAAATTTTCGACATCACTATTTTGTATGGTAGAGCCAATGAACAAATTAACAAAATCTTTTTCATTTTGACTAGTTTCCGGAATACAATTTAAGAGACTAGAGTAATGCTGTTTCCACATATCAGAAATAGGCTGAGGTCTCGAAAAACCCCCTACACTAGCTGAAGTACAAATTTGACGCTTATTTTTGGACAGAGTATGCCAAAAAAACTTTTTTGTTGGATCTTTATACAAGGCAGCTGCAATAGCATCAGCTCTATGCTGTTCCTCATCAGACTTACATTTTCGAAGAGAATATTTAAACTTTCTTCTTGACTCTTTCATAAGACAATAAGTGGGGCCAGATAAAGGCTTGCCAATATTCAACCAATTTAAGTGTTCATTTCTAGCAGTGGCATGAGCATTTTTAACTGAGCTATTCCAACCTGGTATGATACTGTAATAACTGGAGGCAGTTTTTCTAATACTAAAATTATCACCAACTGGTATAGTATTACATACAGCGGTTATGAGTGACTCAATAATATTGTTGTAAAAAATATCAATATCATTGAAATGATTAATGTTAATGCATTTAATATTTTTGCACTGAATAGCATCAATGGGTAAATTCATATTGGAAAGTAACTCACCACTCTCTAAAAAATAGCAATGCTTGTAAAAGTTGTAATGAGAAAAAATATTATCCCAGTTAAGAAATGAAGGAGACGTACCATAAGTTTTGTCAACATTTACACCCTTTGATTGCAAACAAATATTTAAAGTCATTGCTAAAGAATGGTAATTAGGAAGAGATGCCCCCATAAAGAATCTCCACACATTCAATCAGTGGCGTCGCTTGGGGGGCGGGGAGAAAGCCCGCCCCGGGTGTCACCATTTTGGGGTGACACCATTTGTTTTTTTTTTCTTTTGAGACCACCGAAAACCCACTGATTGGTAGGCAAAGACCTTTTTTTTTTTTTTGGTCTTCACATACTTTCGGACTGAAAACCAACTCGTTTTGCAGCGAAGACTTTTTTTTGTTCTTCCCCTATATTTTGGCCGATAAAGGGTGCCACCACGAAATCCAGCCCCGGGTGCCACTATTCTTAGCGACGCCTCTGCATTTAATTAGACTGTGCACTGATTGAGAGGATAAACAATGATCCAACTAAGAAGTAGTGGAGTGGGCTTCACTATACCTAGTATGTAAAGAAATTGGAAGGCAATAAAAACTTATCAGATAACTTAAAATTATTATTACAGCAGAAGTTATATCATGACCAACCATCGTTGTACATAAAGAAATAATTCACCAGCAATAGTTGTAAAAAAATATAAAAAATTATTGTACGCAGCGCTGCGCTGACGCTGTTACATAATGCAGATTTTAGTTGCCACGCTGCACTGTGTACCAACAACAGTGGGCGGCCGCGTACGCTGCGCTGTTGCCATCTCTACTCCACTCTACCACTTTCCTGGTTGCCAATACAAAGTGAACATGCAAACTTTTTAACACTAGAGGCGCTAAAGTATTTTCGAATGTTATATTTTGTTTTTCGTTAGGTTACCTTCATCATTAGTTTTCGCTTTGTCGATATGAAATGAAATAAACTACAAATTTGAAAGTGTTGTGTCAGTTCAAGGCACACTCGAAGTAGTCGCGATATAACTTGACAAATATGCTGATTTCCAGCGATTTCAGCTAAATTACTAATTGTAGATCGATGCAAGGTCTTTTTCAAGCGGCAGACAGTATTACACCAAGTCGACGTGATCGAGACGCTATTGTGGTGTCACAATGTATTGACCCTTTTTTTGTTTTGTATTAATGCTTGCTACTAAAAGCTTTTCAGTGCTCGTATTGAATAAATAAAACAACAAACTTGAAGCTGCTAAATCGATTCGAAAAAGTATTGACTGTATTATGACATCATAATGAAGAGACAAAATGCATATTTAGATAACTCTTACAAAGTTGTCAATCATAAATTTCATCAATGTCTTTGTTACGATCGAAAGTTTCTCTCCCGAGATGTTTTTGTGACATCATAATGCATTTACGGTTTAAGTAATTTCATAATAATTGAGGCACTGTTGATTAATTTAATTGTGCTGGCATTTACTAAATTAATTAACAAAACTGAAAGTGCAAAATTGACTGGAAGTAATCGGGATTCTATTGGACGTCATAATGTTCTTTAATAAATTTCTGGTTTTAAGGGATATTAAAACAGTGATTCATCTTAAATCATGCCAAGGTATTCGATCGTTGCATTTCAAAGTTTCGCACCAACCGAAATGGTCGGTATGTTGTTGTGATCAAGGATGGCAGTACGATATGGAACGTAGGTACGGTACGGTACTCTTCAATTTTTGCTAAGAAGTACGGTACGCTGGTACGGTACGCCTTGTTTGAAAAGATACGGTACGTTGGTACGCGGTTTAAATTAAAAATCCCAGACTTTTCGCACATTGCGCCGGCTTTTTGTATACAGAGGCAAAAGACAGCTGAAGCCGACGCTAAATGTGTGAATTGAGGTCGCTGATTTATAGGCATAGGTGGGCACAAGTCCGTTAATCGTTAATCCGTTAATAACGAAGCTAACTTTTTCATTAACTCGTTAATCCGTTAAAAAGTTTTTTCATGTTAACGGACTAAATTAACTTCCGTTAAGTGCTGTTAACGGACTAAAGTAACTTCCGTTAAGTTCTGTTAACTTCCGTTAAGGTTTTTATCGTTAATATCTTGCAGCTTTGTTGTGCATTTGAACTTGTTTTTATCTTGAAATTAGATTCGACTGTAAAATGTAACTTTCAAAACACAAAAAGACCACCATAGCAATAAATATTTCCTTGCAATCAGCTCAACAGCGTCATTACGTGTTCTAGAAGCGAGTGAATAAAACGAAATGTAAATTACACGCAAAATGTTAACGGATTAACGGACTTTATTAACTTCCGTTAATTAAAACGGAAAATAACGGATTAACGTTAACGGAGGTTTGAAGTTTGTTAACGAACTAGTGGTTAACGAAGCTAACGTTTTGCATTAACTTGCCCATCTATGTTTATAGGGTAGTGATTTTAAAGTCCGTTAAAGTTGCTGGTACCAGAGGTAGAGTCCTCGAGAACACATTTTGAAGTCCTTGGCCTCGAAGCCTCAAGTCCTCGAAAATTGCCCTGCCCTGTCCTCGACTCGAGGACAGTACTATTTTTTAAACCGTTGAAAATTTGTTGAAAAACGCTAGAAACCTCGCAGAAAATTTGCCAAGACCTTTTTTGTTTTCATCAAGTAGAAATCGCCAGAAAAAAATTTTTGAAGACCTTTTTTTTGAGATTGCTTGAAAAATTTTTTTGAAAACCTTCTTTTTTTTGGAGAACACTTGCGCCTGTGTCCTTGGTCCTTGGCCTTGGCCTCGAGAAGGTCTGTCCTTGGCCTTGAAAGTTTTTTGTGTCCTTGGCCTTGGCCTCGATCCTTGTGTCTTTGACTCCACCTCTGGCTAGTACAGTAGTTAAAATCAAGGATGGCAGTTCGGTACGTGAGTACGGTACGGTACAACTCAATTTTGCTAAGAAGTACTGTACGCTGGTACGGTACGCCTTTTTGCAAAGGTACGGGTACGGTACGTTGGTACGGTATGCTTCAAAAATTGAACTGAAGTACGGTACGCCGGTACGGTACGGTTCAAGGTACGTATTACGCAAATTCTGAACGTACCGTACCGTACTGCCATCCTTGGTTGTGATATCATAATGAATTCGCACTTTTACTAAATTTATATTAATGCTTGCTGCTGAACAGCATTTTGGAGTTTGCATTGAAGAAATTATCGAACCTTATGGTGCTAAATCGGTTCGAAAGTCGCAGATTACTGTAACTTCATAATGATGGTAACATCATTGCATATTCCAAGCGTTACTTGTATCAGTTATTGATATTTAATTATACTGGTATCTAGAGGATTCATTGCAGTTGAAGATTTCATGTAGATTTGAAAAAGGTAGAGATGCTATTGTGGCGTGACAATGCATTTACGGTTTATCTTAATTCATACTAATTGATGCTCTTTTGATACACAGCTATTTTAATAACAAAATTGGACATAAAAAAATTGCTCAAATGTTGTCGTAATTCTATTATGACGTCATAAAGTTGTTGAACAAATTTGATAATTTCAAGTAGCTTAATCTTAGATTGCAAATTATTGATAATAAATGATATTAAGATATTTCTTGTTGCTTAAAAGTTTTACATCAGTCGAAGTGATCTAGTCTCAAAAACAAAAAATAGCATAAAAAAAAATTAAGCACAGAGCTGGACAGCGCTGTTTCGAGCTTTTAGCTCTCATCGGCAGCCCTCAGCTATCTTTTCAAAGGTATTCCCAGCTGAACAAACATCTTGGCCTAACTGGTAAACCTTAACGGCTAACACATGTTGCAGTTATAAAAAAAAATGTCAATACATGGCGACGTCGCAATAGCGTTTCGATCACATCGACTTGATATATACTGGCAATTAACATCTTATCATAATTTATAATCTTTAATTGCTTCAGAATCGCTTGAAAATAGCAAGCTTGTTAAAAACTTTGTGATGTCATAATGGAGTCATGACTACTTCCAGCCGATTTACTACTTTAAAGTTTTTATAATCACTATCATAAAAACATTCAGCAGTGCATGAATTAATCTATATTTAAGGAAACCATAAATGTCTCATGAAGTAACAAAAAGCAATGAAATAAAATAAAAAAACTCTCATTGAGTAGTGACATCACAATAATGTCTCGATCACTTTGAATCAATGCAAAACTTTCAGCTGCAACAATGGGATTTGCAAGAATCTATGTTCGACAATGGCACTGAAATTGCTTGAAATTAGCAAGTTTGTCAAACAATGATATCATAATGGAATCCCGACTACGTCGAGCATGCATCGCGCCAATACACCACTTTTAGATTTTGTAATTTATGTTATTCTAAACTGCGACAAAGCGAAAACTTACGAAAATCAAAATATAACATTTGAAAATACCTTAGCGTCTCTAGTGTTGAAAATGTTGCATAACATTCGAAAATACTTTAGCGTTTCTAGTGTTGAAAAGGTTGCATGTTCACTTTATATTGACGGGCGGCCACCGATTAAAAATAGTGGACAATCGAATCAAAGGGAGTGAAACTACTGCATGTTCTCTAATCTTTAACCTATAATGTGCTGTAGCGATAGGACTCCAACACTAGATGGCGGTGCAAACAACAACTTTCACATGGTTACGCGTTTAGTTGCCAGACTAGTACTATAACGACTATGATGGTACTGATACATGAAAAGACAATGATTGTAGTGCACCTTAAGCCTTTACCTTGTGATTCATAACATATATGACAGCTTCTGGTGCCCAACAAAAGTAGCCTAAAGCCTAATTAATCTGTAATATGCTATTGGTACCTTGCTTCAGTTACCGGTAATCACCCAAAATAAAATACTAACAACTCGTAAGCAATAGCTGATAAAACATGAATAAGCTGATATAGGCCTAGGCCAATTCTGTTGCAATAAGCCAAATGAAAAATTGATTAACACGCAATTTATTCTATTCAAATTAATTCTTTGTCACTTTAGGATTACAGTAGCCTACAGCTTAGTTAATATGGCATTCTCTTTATCGTATATATTAGGCTTATTACTATTATCAGTACATTTACATTGCATTTATGTACTATGAAGGTCTACTGAGTAATGCATGAAGACAATGCCATATTGCTCTATGTTAGCCTAAATGCAGCATTTGCAGGTACTAAGTGCTATTTACAGACATAGTGTTAGAGTATCAATGGTGAGCTAAACTAATCTGAAACTTCTGAATCTAGACCACATATCATCGCCATATACCTCACAACTTACTGTAGATAGCCAAAAGCCAAAACCGTGCCAAAACAAAAGAGAAAATTTGGACTTACCAAACAGAGTAACTAATGCATGCGACTAGAAGCTAGCCGATAAAACTTACGCAAGCAACAGCAATCATGCGTAACCCTCTATTGCTTTTTTTCTCATGCATTTGGTTTAAATACGGCATTTTGATAATGCAACGTTGTGACTGGCTTGGCATAGTGGTAAGCGCACGCGCCTAACAGCATTTGCGCTAATGGAGATTTGTAGAGGCGGGCTGCGGACGCCGTACAGTTAAGTACTAAGATTTGCTCTCTCAAAATAGTAACGACAAATGAGCAAATTATGTCATCATGCACTGAGCAGCAGAGCTTGGCAAGTCCGCATGTTAGTCCGCAAGTCCGCAAATCCGCAACTGCGGACTAACGAAAAAAGTTGCGGACTTGCGGACTTTAGCAGTTTAAATTGCAGACTTGCGGTTGCGGACTGTTTTTGATTTTAGTCCGCAATTCCACAAGTTTTATACAAATATTGAAATTCCTTTCTATTTGTGCAAAATATTTATGTTTTTACCCAGTCAAACATGAGACATCAATTTAATTTTTTCGACTTCAAGTTCGGCAAAAATATCAAGTTTTTCGAGTTCAGTCTGACATTAATACTAAGTCTGCTTTTCGACTTAATCGCTTTCTTTTAGTTGACATGCTGTTTGGTAACGTGAGAAACGAATCATGCCGCGTTCTCATCTTTTATGCAAATAGCTGGTTAATTTTTTAGACCATTTTAGAAGCCCCTTTTGTGCTTGTTTTAAGAATCTTCTAGAACTGTCTTTGAGGTAATTTTAACTGTATTGTCTTTAGACTTTAGATGTTTAATCCAATAATCTTTAGGTCTGCAACAAGTGCTCAAATTAAATAGTCTTCGACAGCACGAGTGATATGGTGTCTCAAATTTTCGTACTTTAGTGCATCAAGTTAGCTGTGTAGTAATTTGGTTACGTAAAATGCTAACGTGCTGATGTTTCTATTTTTATAGTGCGACCTCGAAGCAGTTTTTTAATAGTATTGTCCAGTATAGTCTAGCATAGTGTTAGTATAATCAATAGCGTAAATTTTGGTCTAGTAAATTTTAGTTAATTGATTTTGATTTGGCTAGCTAATAATTGACTTCTTGTTTTGCCGTGCTCCTTCGGATGAATTAAATTTTTGGTGTTCTGTGAGGAATAGCATTGTTATATTTATGTCCAAAGTGTGGTATAACTGCAGAAATATGAAGGATACGGCGCGCAGCGAGACAGGCTAGTAGAAGCGAGTGTAACCTGATTCAAAATGGAGTCAACACTGCTATTTCGAGTTCGGCAAAACAACCGAGTTTTTTGAGTTTAAGTTCGAATTTTTAGCCCTGGTTCAAAGTATGGCTTTGTTATTTTTTACCGTGAGTTCACAAAATTAGCCTCTGGGGTATCATCTTTTGGACTGGTAGCCAGTGCCGTTACTACGGTGGGGCCAGGGGCGCCGTCTCCCCCCAACGACTGCTTGTGCCCCCCATTTTGGTTCATTCAGAATGCTTTTTTGGAGCACCACGTAACGACAAGACAACAGGAAATAATAAAAAAGGAATAATAATTTTCAAAAATGATTTTCGTGCAGTTTTCTCGATTGTTTGCAAAATTGCTGGCCACCAACTTCTGTACATAAATCAATGTGACCCAATAATCCGTCTTATTAACCTTTACGGATGTGTCGCCAAATAGGGATGTATGCTTATATAGAAGCGTTACCGGTATTTCGTTAGTGGTTATGGCCTGAAATAATACGTGAAAGCATTCTTTAAAAGACCAGCTGTTTTTTTTTTAGAGCACACTCAAGATTTATTTTAGGTCGCAGTCAGTGGCGCAACCAGGGGGCAGGGGCTAAGTGGTCATCAGCTCCCTTCAGCCAAATCAGTTAAAAAAAATAATCAAAAAATGAATGAGCATTTAAACGTGTTTTGGACTTGACCTGAAGTATATGAGGCTCAAGAGGCTAGACAATTTAAATTTTTTAATGACTTCTGGATTTTAGCAATTTACTGTAATTATTGATATAGTTTTAAAACGTACGAAATATGATTTAAAAGGCGTTAAAATCAGAGTTGTAAGTCGGGCCGGGCTTTTCGGTCGGATTCGGGTTCGGGCCGGGTTCGGGCCTGAAGTTGATAAAAATTTCGGGCTTAAATCGGGCCTGAGACGTGCTTTTTGTTTTAGGTGAACAAATATACAATCAAAATAACTTGGCAACATTGCTAAATTTTTCAGACTTAAAGGTGGTGAATCATCCAGCCAATTCTGGTGGTTTACAATAGCTAAAATTGAGCTATAATTTTTGTTTTTTGTTTTGATTTTGGGGCTGCGTTTGCAAAGATATTCAACAAATACAAAAAGATATTTCCCGACAAAAAGTTTTTGGAAACTCTGAGTTTTGTTCTTCCCGCCAAAACCACAGTTCTCTAAACTATTAGGCCTACTGTAGTCTTATTAAATTATTACGCCTAACTATCTCTAAACTATTAGGCCTAATAGTTTAGAGATAGTTAGGCCTAATTACTGTAGGCCTAATTTAGAAATAAACTATTTAAAAATAAACTATTAGGCCTACCACAGTTCTCTAAACTATTAGGCCTACTGTGGTTTTGGCGGGAAGAATAGAACTCAGAGTTTCCAAAAAAAATTTTCTGGGGATATCTTTTCGTATTTGTTGAATATCTTTGCAATCGCAGTCCCAAAATTAAAACAAAAAATATCAAAAATTATGGTTCAATTTTAGCTATTGTAAACCACTGGAATAGGCTGGATGATTCACCGCCTTTAACCTTCGTTTTTTTTCGGGCATGATTTGGGCTTCAAATTAGTTTTCGGGTTCGGGCTTATATTTTCGGGTTCGGGCCGGGTTCAAGCGGGTTCGGGCCTAAACTAGTCGGCCCGTTTACAATTCTTGCGTTAAAGTCGCTATTTTTGCCGCGAAATTGCAAAAATCACCCAGCAGCTGCGGGCTCTGCCCCCTCTGTAACACGCTTGAGTAGCAACGGTTTGTTCAGCGTGGGACCTAAATTAGACAATTTTTGTGCAAAAAAACATTTATATTTGGTTCAAGCTCCCTCTTTCTTAGCAAAGCCCTGGTTGCGCTTCTGTTCGCATTCACTCCTGCAGACATATTTTTCAAGAAATTATACCGGCCGCATGCGAAGCGAGCTAATAAACGCTGCCGGGCTTATATGTATCTTTTTTCAAAAATGAATACAAAATTGTAGCTTTAAAATATCAGTTTTTATGTGCAAAAGTTCATTCCATTTTATAGTGCCCCCCCATTTTCGGCTAGGGCCCTCTCATTTCGTTTGGTATTGTGACGGCACTGCTGGTAGCGTGAGGTTATCTCGTTCCAAGAGCATTTATTGAAACTAGGGACAAAAAATTTAGTAATACGATTAGTGATATGAATGTTTCTTTGCCTTCTACTGCCTTTGCCTTTTCCTGCCTCGAAAAAGATTGTTTTCTTAGAATATATTGTTGCCAGCGGAAATACGGATTGTGCTTTGCTATTTGATAGCTTCTCATTGTAATCCAATGGCTTTTAATCTCCGAATCCCTAGCTTCATTGTAGCATTTTTAAGAGCTCGTCTGTGGGTTGTGCACTATGTTTCCAAGTAGTTTAGGCACCTACTGTATAAGCAGTAGCGCAACCAGGAGGGATGGGGGCTACAAACCCTAAGCCAAGTCACTTAAAAACTTTAACTAAAATTACAAGCGTTTGAATCTGTTTTGAGTTGGACCTGAAAGTAAGAGGGGCTGGGCAATTCTTGAGTTTGCCATCCGAAAAAGCAGCTCAATAACAAGTCATGCTGTGGTATATTTACTATAATAAACGATTGAGAGTAATTTCTTCTATTGCGTGGAATGTATCCACCATACGCTTGCTATACTTCCCACAGGTCACAACTTTTGACTTTTATTTTTGCTAATCAACTCTGAGAAGATCACTTCGGGACGTGGTTAATTGCAAAACTCTTCTACCCGGTTGATAAAAAGTTGCGGACTTGCGGAGCAGACTTCAAATATTACGAAGTTGCTGACTTGCGTTTGCGGACTTTAAGAACTAGGAAGTTGCGGACTTGCGGTTGCGGACTAAGCTTTTAAACGTCCAATTGCGGACTTGCGGTTGCGGATTAAGAAAATTGAAATTCGGTTGCGGATTTGCGGACTGCGGACTTAAAAAAAACAACTTGCGGTGCCCAGCACTGCTGAGCAGTATCAGTTCACTAATCACTATATCAGGAATAGGCTAATATCGGTATATGGTAACTGTGGCAAAATCAGCCATTTTTCTGCTACCAGGTGATCATATTGCCATAACTACGAAAATCGGAACTGTTGAAGGTGGAAACATGAAATTTAAATTAAATGGAGACAGACTGAACGCATTAAACAGCGCTTTGACAAATTTTTGAGGCTGCCGGTCACATGATACGAGATTCCCACACCCTAATCTGAAAAGCTGGTCGTAGTTTTAAGGCAGCAGCTACTATTGCGTTACGTAACACTTCGCTCGTAGGAGTATATTGCGTACTTTGGAACATTTCAGAGGTGAGATATTTTTACATGAATTTCGTGTCTTGGCTCTTGCGATGTTTATTGAAGCGAGAATACTACAAGTGCAAGAGCATGTTGCATCGTAGAAGGTAGAAGCTGCAAGGGCAATGCTTTTTTTAGGACGCATTATGATCGGCCGTCCTAACAAACAGATAATTTTTTTAGAACGCTATCAAAAATCAATTCAAATTTAGTTTATTTAATTACAAGTTTAATTAGAAATTAATAAAAATCAACTAAAATCTAGTTTTTGATAAAAAATTAGATGCGATATCATGCGTTAATAAATGCAGTACGGGTAAAAACTAAAATACTTTCCTAAAAAAAGTTTTAAACGCTATTAAAATCATTCGAAATCTGGTTTGTTTCTTTAAAATCATCAAACTACTGTAAAGTGATGCGAAGTTTGAGATAAATGACTAATCATCATAACTCAATGCAAATTCTAAATAAATTCGTCCCAAAATATTTCCGTCCTCAAAAAGGTACAGCGCCCAATAAAACTTTTAAACTTTTTTTTGAACGCTATCAAATTAATTATTCGAAATCTGGTTTGTTTCATTAAAATCATCACTTTAACATGATGCGAAGTTTGAAGATAAATGATCTATAATCCTAAATCTGCCAACAAACCAAATGCAATCCGAACTCTTGATAAATTCATCTTAAAACATCTCGGTCCTAAAAAAATACGGAGTCCTAAAAAAGTTTTTCAAACTTTTTTTGGACGGAGATGTTTTGGGACAAATTTATTTGGAATTCGCATTGAAATATGATGATTAGACATTTATCTTCAAACTTCGCATCACTTTAGTTTGATGATAATAATAAAAACAAACCAGATTTCGAATAATTTTGCTGGACAATACTAAAAGGCAGAAAAGTAGAAAAAGGAGGAAATCGTGCTAAAAGGAGGGAAAGTAAGAAAAGTCAATTAGGGTTAATTCTATCCGCTTTTTCCTATTAACCCTAACCCGCCTTTTAGCACGATTTCCGCCCTTGACAATACTAAAAGGCGGAAAAGCAAGAAAAGGCGGAAATCGTGCTAAAAGCGGGTCAGGGTTTGGATTAGGGCTAGGTTAGAGTTAAATCTAACCGCCTTTTCTTACTTTTCCGCCGTTTAGTATTTTCAAATTTTGAATGCGCCTAAAACTTTTTTAGGACGGAGGTGTTTTACAGTAGTTCGTAGCCATACTGCATTTGCAACCGCATGAATTTAGCATCTAATTTTTTACTAAAAACTACATTTTAGTTGATTTTATTGAATTCCAATTGAACTTTCATTCATGTATAAACTAGATTTGAGATGATTTTTGATAGCGTCCAAAAACAATTATTGGTTTGTTACAACGGATCCCAATTCGTTCTACAGTCCTAATGCATCCTGAAAAAAGTAGTAATTGCCCTTGCAGCTTCTGTCCGTAGGCGTAGCCAGGGGGCCAAAGGGCCCGGCCCCCCATGCAATTGAAGTGCAACCCCATGATAAAAATGTTACAACAAAGACAATTTTTTTTTCAATTTCAGTTTCTCTAAGCATCTTCGCGTACAACAGTTCACGCGTAAAACAGTAATTCACAATAATATTCTTTCAGGGGGCCCGGGCTCCCTCAATCTAATTTTTACCACCAATTTAAATGGGCCCCCTACAATAATATTTAAATGGGCCCGCAACAATAATATTGATCCAGAAGGCCCGCGCCCCTTCAATTAAATTTTTGCCAGCCATTAAAAAAATGCTCCCTACAATAATATTGAAATGGCCCCAATTTAAATGGGCCCGCAGCAATAATAATGTTCCAGGTAGCCCGTGCCCCTTCAATTTAATGGTTGCAAACCAATTTAAACGTATAACTCGAGTGAAATTAAAGGTTTCTTATCCTAAAAGTTGCTTACTGAGGCCTTCATCTAATCTTTTAATGAACGTAATGCAATAACCGGGGACAGATTAAAATATGGCACAGTGCCAGGGGCCCAGCGCTCAGAAAAGACTTTTGGTCTTCACCTGTATTTGGCTAGAAAATATTGTAAAAATCCCAATGTGCCAGGGCCCAACTCAATATAAATCCGGCCTGGGCAATAACATGGTTTGTTGGCGTAACTATCTAGTGTGCATTTGTCAAAAACAATTCACCTCCACCTCGCCAGTTTTTATGCACCAAAATACTTTTGAAAAAAAAATACCTACAGTAAGGGGAATGCTCATTTACCAAATTTTTGAATTGAGAGGGCCTGGGTCCCTTGGCTGTATATGTACTTCTATAACTGGTTGTTTTTGTCACAAAACAGTAAGCTTTAAAAGGGCATTCAACCCGAATTTTGAAAAATTGCAAAAAAATCTTAAAAAATATGTTTACCAACATAACCCCATTGCGATTCTTACAAATCATCCGGTTAAGAAAGTCTAAGAGAAAAAATGTTATGTTTTCCCCTTAGAATCCAAATTTCGGCCATCTTGTTTCAAGAAGATTGCGCAATAAATCAGTTTGTAACTTCTATTTCTGAGTCTTGCTATGTACCGGGCTTTTTGGGACTAGGTGATTGCTGAAGGTATAGGTAAATCAATACGTGGAACAGCTACTGTTTGAATTCAGAGAGGTTAGATGCTTTTCTAGTACTGTATGCTTTGTCTGCTGAGTGCTAGCTAAGTAGTCGGAATAAGATAAGGCTTTAGGCGTAGTAGCCTGTAGCCTATTGCAGATTGTCACAATTGCTTCGTATAGATAGCCTACCCGAAAAAATTATTGCCTGTTAAAGGCTAAGGCATCGTAGCTGACTAGATATTAGACTAAGATTCTAGTTTTTAGTGAGCCAGTAAGTTTTACGCGATTATTGCGCAATTGGTTTAGGCTTAAAGATCAATAAGGCCAGTTAGTTTTTCACGTAAATATGAAATTGCAAGCTTCAGTGCTAAGCATTTTAGTAAGCATTTTTCGTTCAGGAGTGTTACCGTTACTAGCTGGTACCTAGTCGAAGCCACTTCCTCCACAGCTGCTAATGTAGTCAGTCATTTGGAAGGATTTTGACCTACGTCGTTTCAGTTTGGTAATGTTCAGAAAGCGTTTTTCCGTAGTCTAAGGGGAAAAAGAATTGCGAATATCTTGCGATTTCTTGGCCGAAGAGAATCAAAATTGGTCCGAAAAAATTCTAAAAAATTGCCAAAGTTGTTTCACTCTGGTTTCGCAGAAAAAAATTTTAAACAAAAACGTCCTGAATGCCCTTTTAAGGAAAATATTCGACTGGATTGTTATTCACTGCTAGAATATTGCAGAAGGCAATATGCTTTACTTCCCTTACCTGGACCAAATCACTTACAAAATTTAACCCCCAAAAATACTGTAAGATTTTAAACGTGTTTTGGACTTAAATTGCAAGTAAAAGGAGAATTGAACAATTAAATTTTTTCGAATGGCTTTCAAATGTTAAAAATCTAGTACTTTCAAATGGATCTGAATACGTGCGAAATGAGATCCAATGGTATTAGATTAGCTTTTTTTTCAAAAATTTAGGAAAAATTGCCCAGCGGCCAACACCAATCCAAAGCTTTTGATCTTCCATTCTACGATATTTTTGCCCCCTCAAAAAATTCCTCTTTCGAAGTTTTTGGTGACGTCATTGCGTGTGATTTGTGGTTTGCCTCCCCCCAATCAAAAATCCTGGCTACGCCTATGTTTCTGCCTTCTACGATGCCACACGCTATTGCACTTGCAGTCTTGCCGCTTCATTGCAAGAGCCAAGACACGAAATTCACGTAAAATCATCTCACCGCTGAACTGTCACAAATTACGTAATATAATCCTACGAGTGAAGTGTTACGTTATGTAACAGCAGCCACTGCTTAGTTTTAAAAAGCCGCATAGACCTAAAGTAACTGCAGGAGGAGAATTACAATTTTGGATTTTGAACCGCCTAGGGTTATAGTTTCAATGCGCACATTCAAAATATTAGAGTTCCGAGATTTTTTTTTCTTTTTTTTTCTTTTCTTTTGCATGATTATTTGTGTATGCTATAACTCCAAAACCACTGATTCTAGAAACTTGAAATTTGGGATGGCAATAGGTTTTTGATTAAGATTGTGTCTATTGAAATATGGCGGTGATAGATCACGTGACTTAGGGGCAGTGCTGGGCACCGCAAGTTTTTTTTGAGTCCGCAGTCCGCAAATCCGCAACCGAATTTCAATTTTCTTAATCCGCAACCGCAAGTCCGCAATTGGACGTTTAAAAGCTTAGTCCGCAACCGCAAGTCCGCAACGACGTTTCAGGATTCTTGAATCTGCAACCGCAAGTCCGCAACGACGTTTCAGGAATCTTGAATCCGCAACCGCAAGTCCGCAACTTCGTAATATTTGAAGTCCGCACCGCAAGTCCACAACTTTTTATTAACCTAGTAGAAGAGTTTTGCAATCAAACACGTCCCAAAGTGATCTGCTCAGAGGTGATTAACAACTTAAGTTAAAAGTTGTGACTTGTTTGAAGTATAGCAAGCGTATGGTGGATACATTCCACGCAATAAAAGGAATTACTCACAATCGTTGATTGTAGTAAATGTACCACAGCATGACTTGTTATTGAGCTGCTTTTTCGGATGGCAAACTCAAGAATTGCCCAGCCCCTCTTACTTTCAGGTCCAACTCAAAACAGATTTAAGCGCTTGTTTTTTTGATTAAAGTTTTTAGGTGACTTGGCTTAGGGTTTGTAGCCCCCAGCCTTCCTGGTTGGGCTACTGCTTACAAAGTAGGAGCCTAAACTGCATGGAATCATAATGAACAACCCACCGACTAACCCTTAGAAATGCTACAATGAAGCTAGGGATTCGGAGATTGTAAGCAATTGGATTACAGTGAAAAGCCATCAAATAGCAAAGCATATTTCGCATTTCCTCTTCCAACAAGATATTCCAAGAAAACAATTTTTTTGAGGCAGGAAAAGGCAAAGGCAGTAGAAGGCAAAAAAACATTCATATCACTAATCGTACTACTAAATTTTTAGTCCCTAGTTTCAATAAATACTGTAGGAACGAAATAACCACACGCTACCAACAATGCCGTCGCCAGATCAAACGAAGTGAGAGGGCCCTAGCCAAAAATGGGGGGGCACTATAAAATGGAATGAACTTTTGCACATAAAAGCTGATATTTTAAAGCTACAATTTTGTATTCATCTTTGAAAAAAGAGACATATAAGCCCGGCAGCATTTATTAGCTCGTTTTGTATGCCACCCTTATAATCGCTTGAAAAATATGTCTGCAGCAGTGAATGCGACCAGAAGCGCAACCCGGGTTTTGCTAAGAGAGAGGGGGCTTGAACCAAAAGTAAATGTTTTTTGCACAAAAATTGCCTAATTTAGGTCACGTGTTGGACAAACCGTTGCAACTCAAGCGTGGCATAGAGGGGGCAGAGCCCCAAGCTGCTGGGTGATTTTGCGATTTTGAGGCAAAAATAGCAATTTTAACACCATTTAAATCACATTTCGCACGTTTTAAAACCATATCAATAATTACAGTAAATTGCTAAAATTCAGAAGTCATTGAAAGGTTTACATTGTCTAACCTCTTGAGCCTCATATACTTCAGGTCAAGTCCAAAACACTCTAAACGCTTATTCTTTTTTTGGTTGTATTTTCTAAATGACGTGGCTAGAGGGGGCTGATGACCCCACAGTCCTTTCCCCTGGTTGCGCCACTGACTGCGACCTAAAATAAATCTTGAGTGTGCTCTAAAAAAAAACAGCTGGTCTTTTAAAAAAATGTTTTCACGTATTATTTCAGGTCATAATCACTAACAAAATACCGGTAACGCTTTTGTAGGCATACATCCTTATTCCGCGACACATCCGTAAAAGCGTATTAATAAGACGGATTGTTTGTTCACATTTATGTAAAGCAGTTGATAGCCAGCAATTTTGCAAACAATCGAGAAAACTTCAAACGAGAATTATACTTGAAAATTATTAATCCGTTTTCCATTATTGCCTGTTGTCTTGTCTTTACCTGATGCTCCAAAAAAGCATTCTGAGTGAACCAAAATATGGGGGCACAAGCAGTCGTTGGGGGGGGGGGGACGGCGCCTCTAGCCCCACCGTAGCGACGGTACTGACTACCAATACAAAAAATGAGACACCAGTGGCTAATTTTGTTAACTCACGGTAAAAAACAATAAAGTCATACTTTGAACCAGGGCTGCAAATTCGAACTCAAACTCGAAAAAAGTCGGTTGGTTTGCCAAACTCGAAAAAACAGAATGTCAACAAAAAGAAAGCAATGAAGTCGAAAAGCAAACTTAGTATTTTTGTCAGCCTAAACTCGAACTTGATATTATTGCCGAACTTGAACTCGAAAACATTTAATTGATTTCTCATGTTTGACTGGGTAAAAACATGAATATTTTACAAAAATAGAAAGGAATTTAAATATTTGTATAAAACTTGCGAAATTGCGGACAAAAATTTAAAATAGTCCGCAACCGCAAGTCTGCAATTTAAACTGCTAAAATCCGCAAGTCCGAAACGTTTTTCGTTTGTCTGCAATTGCGGACTTGCCCAGCTCTGCTTAGGGGGATGGCCACCAAACTTGTGATTGTTTATGACTTATTTCAGAATGGGATTAGATTTGGCCAGAGGTGGGCAGCGCAAGTCATAAAAGTTGCGCCGCAAGCGCACATGCAACTACTCTGAAAATCTTGCGCCGCAAGCGTTTCCGCAAGCCCAAAAAAATAATTGCACCTCAAGAGCAACCGCAAGCGCAAGTGTGATGTTTTGAAAAGTATAATTCTAATTGACTTACTGCTCAAACTGCGCTAGTGTACAGTATAAAACTAGTTTTCAAAACAAATTATGTACACTACCAAATTCGTAAACAAAAGATTATTGATTTCCTGTAAATAATACAAGGGTTTGAAAACGTGCATCGCTTAACCTGTTTGGGCAAAGAACGTGTTTATGCCTTAAGAAGAAATACTCTCAACACCCGCGCTTAAAGGAACCGGGATGTTACGAAATTCCACGAATAAGGTCATCACGTGGTGGTAAGCGGACGACCTCGGAATTCGGGGTCACTGTTTTTTTCTAATGGTTCGTCAAGGAAATCCTTTACCAGCTTCGATACATATCTTGTAATTCTGGAGCAATTAGCATCACTCTCTAATGAATGGAGCACGCTAAAAAATCGTCTTGTCTTTCGTTTGAAGAAATTGAACCAATCAAGATTTATTTATAAGAGCTATACCACAGTATACTGAGGCTATACCATTGCTGTCACTCCTGTTTGCAATATCTTTCAAGTTTTTCCCGACTAGCAAAAAAGCTGTAATTAGTAGTTTTTGTTGTTTCCTGTTTTTGAATTAAGGTAAAAAATGTCGGATCGTTGCGAGCGACGCGTTTAATGCCTAAAGCTAGTATAAAAATTTTTAAAACGAGTAGCGCATTATTTTCTTGAAAGACAACAACAAAAATAATTTTTCTTTTTAAAATTTGATTTTACAACCACTTATCAAATTGTTCAATTGGAAATTTTTGTTTTTGAAAAATCGGCAGAAAATATTTTTTCAGAGAGACGTTTCATCGAAAGAAGACCCCTGCTGTAAATCTAATAAAAGTTTTGCAAGCCATGGACTAATGGAATTTCCCATGACGAGGTTTTATGAACCTACTACCTCGTCATAGGCGTAGCCAAAAGGGGGGGGGGCATAAAGCCCACCCATTTCCAATTGAAATGCCACCAATGATAAAAATATTAACAACAAAACCTTATGTTTTTTTTAGTTTCTTTGAGCATTTCCGCGTATGCAATAGTGTACAAGTAGGCTGCAAAAGACTAATATTAATTTTGATGACCAGGTGGCCGGGGCTCCTTCAAATCAAATTTTTGCCGTCCAATTTGAACGTATAAATCGGGAAGAAATTCAAGGTTTTTGTTCTTGAAGTTGCATCCTTAGGCCCTCATCTAATCATTTTGTGAACTTAAAGCAATGACATGACTACTTAGTAACCATCTATTGCATCAATTTCAACTAACAATCCACCTCGCAAGTTTTTTTGCGACAAAATACTTTCAACAAAAAAAATTAGCTTGGCAAGATGCTAATTGAACAAATTATTGAATCAGAATTGAGGGGGCCTGGGCCCCCTAGTCCAACACGTACTACTATACACGGTTATTTTTGTGACAAAACAAAAATCTCCATAGCAAATACTCGAGTGATTATTTACTGCTAAAAATATTGCAGGAGGCAACGTACCTTGCATCTTCCACCTGGGTCAAGTCACAAAAAAAGTTTAACCCCCAAATTCAAGATTTTAAACGTGCTTTGGACTTGATCTGTAAGTAAAGTGAAGACTCACCAGTTTGATTTTTTCAATTGGCTTTCAAATCTCAAAAATTTAGTTATTTCAAATGGCCCTTAATAGGCCGTTTGCTGTAAATTCTAGCGTTCACCTTGTAAAAAAATTTGAGTGGCAACTTATTTTTTGCTTAAATACATTGATTTTCATCTCACAAACTCACATGCAAAAGTTCTCCACTTATTTTCCTGCAGTATTTTTTTAATTTGACCTGAAAGTTGGCTTCTAAAATGCGGATGAATACAATCAGACAACCGGAATCGACCAATCATAAAATAGAATTACTTGGGGACTTTCCCTTCAACGAATTTTTAAAAACTGCTTTGGATCAGGTCCTGAGGTAGGCCACACTGAGTTAACGGTTAGTTTTCTAACTATGTTAGCTTAAATTGGGTTAAGTGGGTGCAATAGTTGGATTTTGTTCTTAAATTTGTTTTAAAAAGAAATTTTTGGCAAATTACTCGCAATAAATACTAGTATCCATGATGAAACCATGATGAAACATCGCTTTAAAGTATACCTACGTGTCTACACAGTATAGATAGCCAGGCACTTGGTAACCAAAAGTGATATGACGTGCCAGGCAGAAATTATGAAGCATTGTTTCAAAACAGTACTTTAAAATAGCCTATAGTTACTGGTACAAAGATAATAAAGTTATATGACCTGCCAAGCAGAACATCATCGCAAACTGCTGTGTTCAGGTATCAGTGGTATTTTTATGACAGTGCTGCGAAAATGGTCGAGACTTTTAGATTTGAAAATGCATAAAACATGTAGACCTAGCATTGTTTCTCAAACAACTAGGCCTAATGTAGATTTGTATTTGTAGACCTAGCATTGTTGTGCAGGCTCCTAGATAAAATAGAATAGATTTGTACTTCTAGACCCAACTCTCATGAAGACACTGCGACTTGTCATTTGAGATTTTGTTCAACGCTCTCTCAATTTTAGCCAAGTAGCACTCTGTTTAACAAAGTTTAAATCAGAGGCGGAGTCCTCGAGGACACATTTTGAAGTCCTTGGCTTCGAAGCTCAAGTCCTTGGCTTTGAAGCCTACAAGCATGGGCGTAGTAGCTCAAAAGGATTTGGGGGAGAACCAAACTTTTGCCCGAAAAATGACATTGAATTTTGCCCGGAAAGTGATCGGTTTTTCTGTCCGAATTAAGGTGACCTCCAAAAAAAAAAAGGTCTTCACTGAAATTGAGACGGTTTGATGAATATTAAATTGCCCGGAATTTTGACGCAAACTTGGCCGAAAAATATGAAATTGCCCAAAGTTTTAATGCAATATTGCCCAAATAATATGAAATTGCCCAAAATTTCGACACTTTAAAACCAAGCGGGGGGGCCAGTGCCCCCCGGACCCCCGCCTCCTACACCACTGCCTACATGTCCTCCAAAATGTCCTGTTCTCGGCTCGAGGACAGCATTATTTTTTGATTGGTTGAAAAGGAAAATAACCAAACAAAAAATAATCAAAAATTCTAGCTTTTCAATTCATTTTTTTTCCTTATTTGAAAAATATCATATATTGTGATTGCCAAGTCATAGTAAACCTTATTTTAAATGGCATTGTGTGAAATCTTTAATCAGAGAATGAGGGGCAAAATGCAGTGTAGAATTGTTATTCTTATTTCTGCTAATATTTCCGGTGCGGGTGGTATAAACCGCAAAGCCCTAAAACCATCAAGAGCCATAACAAAGGATCCGGAGTCCTGACGCAAACATTTTTGAGTTGCTAATGCTAACTCATGACCGTGCTTATCTGAGTATGGACTCGGAAAAAAGTATATGTGCGTGATAATGAAATGTAATACAGTTACCACGGCAGTAGCGTAGCCAGGGGGGAAGCGGGGGGTGGGGGCCTATAGCCTCCCCCATTGGCCTGTCAACCAAAACGCAGAATTAGAAAAATACCACGTTTTTAGGTCTTTTGAGGCCGTTTTTTGCTATGGACTAAAAAGTGATTTAGAGCTCCTTTTGCAACATATCTTCAAGAGAGGCTAATTTGTCAAAAATTAAAGTCACAAATCAATAAAAACTTTGAAAAATGCCCAAAAATAAACAATCAATAAATTTTGATCGCTGGTGCAAAAACGCCAAACATAGGTTTTATTAACAAATATGTTATAAACTCAGAAATAAAGGAGAGGGGGGCTTTTCAATGTTGATTAATTACCAATCATTTCTCTAAGATCTCTTTTCATTAACCTCCCTCCCCTCCCCCCGATTAATTTCCTTTATAAAATATAGACGAAATAGATTACTCCGTTTGAGTTTTATTGAATAATAGGATTTTATGATTTATCAGCATGTAGACAAGAGAACTGCAATGTTATCATTAGCCACCTCCCACATAGCCCGTTAATGCAACCGGTTGAATCATGTTGCACTGCCAACTTCTATACCACTTTTTAAACGCATTATTTTTATTAAAATAGCCCTAAAATTAAGTTATTTTTGCAAAAAAATCCAAAATTATTGAGCGCTAGGGGCTCTGCCCCTAGACCTCCGTGCCTCCGGCAGCTGGGGGTTTCTCCCCCAAACCCCATTTGACCTCCAGCGGCTGGGGGCTCCGCCCCCAGACCCCCAAAACAGCCCCCCCAATGTGAATTTCTGGCTATGCGCCTGTACTAGGGATAGCATATTAAACAGAATATGTTAGTGTATCCGTGATAAAACTAACAAAACTTATCTTGAGAAAGCCACCTTGTTCTGAATGTATGCGAGCAAAAATCGCGAAGATTTTTTTTGAAATAAGAAAGAGCAGCACTCTAATCACTGTTATGTGATCTGGGAAAAAGCCACATTTGCTGAGGAATTTTTGCGTTAAAAATCGCCGCTAAGAATCCCAAATAACAGAGGCGGAGTCCTCGATGACACATTTTGAAGTCCTTGGCTTTGGCCTCGAAGGTTAAATCCTTGGCCTTGAAGCCTGCAAGTCCTCGAAAATGCCCTGCTCTCGGCCGAGGACATTAAATTGTCGAAAATGATCCATGGCCATGAGCTTTTTTCACTTTACCTTGGAAATAGGCTTTTCTTCGCGCGAAGACCTTTTTTTTCGTTTTGGAGAACATCTGCGCCTTTTGTCCTTGGCCTTGATCTCGGATGTTTTTTTATCATTGGCCTAGGCTTCGATCGTTGTGTCCTCGACTCCACCTCTGTCCTCGACAAATAATAAACTATACTGTATCAGAAAAAAGCGCTACATGTGGAGTTAAAAATGAGAGCGTGAAATTAAATATAACTATAATTGTTTGAATGGCTGGAAACAGTCGCGTAGCCAGGATTTTGCAAAGGGGGGGGGGGGCTTTTTTGGAAGTTTGATTCAACCGTATACGAACTTGACCCGAATTTTCATTTGGTTTCAATTGGATTGAGGCAAATTCAGAGCGTTTTTCTGCCAAAATCGAGTGATCTCCAAAAAAAAAAGTCTTCACCGAAATTCAAAGCGTTTTGCTGTCAACTGACACCCACTTCTACTTCTCATTTCACGATCTTTGGGGGGGGCTATTTCCCGTTTTAGGGCAAAAACCAACCTCAAAACTGCTAAAAGCATGCTATTTTGCATACTGTTTAGGCCAACGGGGGGGGACTATAGCACCATTTGCTCCCCCTAACTACGCTACTGGCTGGAAAGATGCGCGCTGCAGTCAATCATTTTTTCATACGACGTCATTAAGATGAAGAGAAGCTCCCATGAAAAATTTTGGCCTTTTTCGAAAAAAATTATGATTTATTATTTTTACGTTTCTACAATTGTGAGCTCTTCAGAGGGGGAGGGCGACCCCGGACAAATTGCAAATCTCTTCAAGACCTTCCTCCTTGATACAGCCCTGCTAAGATTTTCAAGTTATTTTTGCCATTAAATAATTTATGTTAAATTTTACAAAGTTACGTTTGGCGGCAGAAACGCGTGCACTCATTCATCGATAGGCAATTAATGAGCAATAGCAAAATATCATGTGTAATAAAACGTAAAAAAAGATTAATTAAAATTAGGATTGGGGAAAATGTGATAAAACTAAAGTTTTTCAACTTAACTTTTACGTTACCGGTATTTTCTTTTTTAAAATTGCTTTGAAAATTTAATTGTTTCACCTCTTTCAAAATCACAAAAATTGTTTTTTTATTAAAAAAAAGTCACTAAAATTGTTCAACAGAGGCATGTGAACTTTGCCCTAGCTCCAGGACCCCGTTTTTTCCAAGGACGTGAGCTTGCAAAGACTGGATACGGTACCTTAAATCATTTTAAAAACATAAATTATTTTACTCTATTTTGCAATACTTTTAGATAATAATATCGTAGTCGCTATACAATGTTTGAAAACTATGATAACATTTTTAAAAATCTACAAAAAGAAGTTGTTCAAACAATAAAGGTTGTTATGGAAAAAGTACTAAAACGGTGGGGATGAGAGATCCATAATCACTCAGAGGACGTTTACACTGGGGTTTTAACTGATGAAGTTAAGGTCTTAAAATTGACCGTTTCCATGTTTAGAAGTTAGTTACTCTCATTTCGCATAACGGTCTTAATTGTTTTATTACCACGATACCGCTATGGAACGTAATCAAAATTGCTGCTAACGCGTAAAACTTCAAAATAACATTCGTTATTTTTAGAAACTACCATTTTCAAATTATCATGAAAAACTTAACGAAATGCAATGTCTTACACTTTCGCGCTTAAAAACAGTCAAAGTTTACCGACCATAGCTTTTTTTAAAATTTTGTTCTTGGTCATTGGCTTTGGCCTCGACCAATTCTGCCCTTGGCCTCGAGAGGGTCTGTACTTAAAAAGCCGGTCCTTGGTTTTGGCCTCGGATTTTTTTTTTCAGTTCTTGGCCTCGAACGTTGTGTCCTCGACTCCAGATCTGCTTCAAATATCGAACACGTAACGTGCAACTTGAATGTGATGATTGATGACCACGACAATGAAAATAATTTGTATCAATGTGATCGGTGATATCATAGAAAAAGTTTTGATTTCTCCAAACATTGTTGAAGCTTAAGACATCACCGGCAACCTGCATATTTTGCTTTATTTTTTGCACTTTTCTAAGTAATCAAAAGTGTTCTAATTTATTCTTCAATTGTTACTCGCTTCGGATGCACCCTAGGGTTAGAATTCACCTAGCACACCCATCAAAAATTGATTTTTACCAAAAAATGCGATTTTGCTTTTCATCAACTCAAAAAATATTGTGGTTTTGCAAAATTTTGACAAAAACTTCGTATTGCAATTTATATTGTGACGTTTCATTCATTCGTTACGTTTTTTGTGACGTCATCATTGACCGGTTACGTCATTTTAAAAGTACCCTCATCAAAATTCCTGTTTATAATTGTGCAGTTATAAGTTGATATACTTATTTTAAATATTTAGCAAGCATTTGAAACATGTTTGCTTTTGTAGTTAATTTTATTGATTTTTGTTAACTGTTTTCTAGTCAAACAAAGCCCCAAAATAAATAAATTTTTAACTTTATCTGTAGCCCAATGCTTTCGGAAAAGTTTATGTCATTTTTGTACGTTCAAACAAATGAAGTAAACTCCTATCGATGGTTAATCACTGAAAAATTAAGGGGAAAATTATTAAAAGCTTAAATAAACACAAAAGAAAGATTTCGCCGCTAGTAGTGCTAGAGAGCGCTAGGGAGGATTGCTTAATTTAACTTTAAAACCAAACTAGAAATTTGCGCATCTGAAAAATTGTCAAAATAAGCAAATAGAAATGACAAAAGGATTTAAACTTGCACATTATGCGGAAAATATGTAATTTTTAGTTTTGAAAACCCCCAACTTTACCCCCCTTTTGCTCGAAAACTGCTTAGTAAATTTTGGAGAACTTTTTATATAAACCTCCTAGGATGAAATACAGTCTATCTGCATCAAAATTTTTTTGCCACTCAAACTTTTTTACAAACTCGATTTTTAAGCGTCCTAGAATTTACAGCAAACGGCCTATAAAATGTACAAAATATGATCTAAATCGTACTGAAATAGCTATTTTCCCCCCAAAATTACAAAAAATTGCCCAGCGGCTGGCCCCCATACCTCAGTCTGTGATGCGTTTGGGTTAAACAAGTATGCTCACCACGTCTCCCAACTTCGACAATTCTGAAAATAAATTTAATTTTTGGTTCAAGTCCTTTCCCTTTAGCAAAATCCAGGCTACATGCCAACCCAGTCCCCAACTTCTGATCCTCCATTTTAGGATATCTTTGTCCCATAAAAAGTCACTCTTTTCGAAAATTTTTAATAACTTCATTTGGTATGATTTGTGATTTGGCCCTCCCTCCAATCAAAAATTTTGGCTACGCCAATGAACCTCGTAAACGTTTTTTTCTTAACTTTAATCTCATTTGATTGAAAAACAATCATTCCTAATCTACAGTATTTGAATTGCCCTTGCGCGATTGTGTTCAAAATTGCTAAAATACTTGCGGCGCAAGCGTCAGAGCAACTGTTTAAAAATAGTTACGGTGCAAGCGCTATCGCAAGTAAAGTAGTTGCGCCGCAATAATTGCGGCGCGAGTGCCCACCTCTGGATTTGGCAAACACTTGGAATAGTCAGCTACTACAAGTTTAATTTTTTGTTCGGTGTTAAAGGAGGGTTAGAGCAAAAAGTGCTTCAGAGCAAATTATTCCTAATATACCAGCTCTTTCCAGCACCATGAAAATATGTTGATGGGATTCTATGCAAATAAGCACTGAGTTATTTTCACACTAGTATTCAAATAAGCTCTGCTATATCAGATTATGACTCTTTAGTATTAGTACTTCACAAGCAAATCATCAAATTCATGCAATATATTCTTAGTCGTCATAGTTTTGGTGTTTTGTTTTTATGCGGTGCAGTGCAGTGTTTGCAAAGATTTTGCGGTGCAGTGCAGTGTGCGGTCAAAACCCTAGCTGTGCGGTGTGGGCGCAGTGCAGTAAAAGAGTGCCTGCAACGTTTCTAGTTGGTACTACAATCTGAACAATGAAAATTTTTTGTATTGGCAACACTGCTTAGTCTGCAGTACTTGCATTTTCCAGTTCTGGCATTTTCCACTACCGTCAATTTCCCGTACCGTAATTTTCCAGTAGGCTATCGGCATTTTCAAGTACCGGCATTTTCCAGTTTCAGCATATGCAGTACCGGCATTTTTCAGGACACCTTTGCAAAATAAGGTTTTAACCTGTTTGAGTCCGTACAATTGGCAACCCTGCATTTTGCCATTTTGTGACAACACAAAAGTCATACTGTAGATCAGTACAGGTAGCTTAGGTCAACAGGTTCCAATAGCAGTAGCTAAATTTTCAGATTTGGTTGTAGGCTACTAATAGGCGTAGCCAGGATTTTTGATTGGGGGGGCAAACCACAACTCACCTGCAATGACGTCATCAAAAATTTTCAAAAGAGGAAGGCTTTATGGGGCAAAGATATCGTAGAATGGAAGATCTGAAGCCGTAGCCTGTTGGCACTTAACCAGAAGTTTGGTAAAGGGAGAGGGCAAAAACTTATTGTTAGAAAGTGCAAATGTCTAACTTAGGAGACGTGTTGAGTAACCTAGTGTATTCAAACGTATCACAGACGATGGTCTGCGGGCGGAGTCCCCAGCCGCTGGGCAATTTTTATGTTTTTGGAAAAAAGAGCTATTTTAATCCCATTGGATCACATTTCGCACGTGTTCAGAGCCCTTTGAAAGAACTGGTTTTTTAACATTTGAAAGCCAATCGAAAAAATTTAATTGTTCAATCCTTCTTTTACTTGCAATTTAAGTTCAAAACACGTTTAAAATCTTGCATTATGGTGTAAAATTTTAATTGTAAGTGATTTTGACCATGTAGGAGAAATTAGGCACATTGCCTCTTGCAATATTTTAGCAGGGAATAATAATTCACTTGAAGATTTTTCTTAGAGATTTTTGTTTTGTTATAAAGTTAACCACTTATACGAGTACGTGAACAACTAGCAAGCCCAGGCTTCCTTAATTGAACTCAATAATTTGTTCAATGAGCATTATTCCTAGCTATTTTTTTAAAGTATTTTGTGCGTAAAAACTGGCGAGGTGGAGGTGAATCGTTATTGAAAAATGGTACCATAGATGGTTACGCTTACTAAACATGTTATTCCCGGGCCGGATCTACATTGCGCAGGGCTCCTTGCACTTAGGGGATTTTGACAACATCTTCCTGCCAAACATAAGTGAAGACCAAAGAAAGTCCTACTATCTGAGCGCGGGGCCCTGGCACAGTGTCACATGGCAAATACGACGCTGGTTATTGTATTACGTTCAGAGGTGGGCAGTGACTAGTTACTGTAACTAGTTATTTTTTTAGTAACTGTAGCTTAGTTCCTTTTCCAAAAAAGTAACAAAAAAGAGAAAGTAGTACTATTTAGAGACATCAAAAAGTTACTAGTTACAGTTACTTTTGGCTTTGGTCCTGTAAAAAAGATTCTTTAATCGTTAGATTTTGGTTAAATGAAACACTTTTATGCAATCCCTGTTGGCGCTACGGATTACGGATATTTTATTGTGCACTAACGTGACAACCCTAACCATGCTGTGAGAAAATATTAGATCGTTTTTAAATTAAAGACCTCATTTTAACGACCTAGAAAGTTACGGTATATCAAATAATTAGGATCGAAGGGTTTTTACCATCAGTACCAGCGAGAAAGATAGATGATAATTCCTTTACTGATGCAGCGCTAAGAAACTGTTCGTCCAGTACAATACTTCTTTGCCCTTGAGCGCTGCAGTTAAAAGGCTTTTCAGCATGGGCAATGATATTTTGAAACCCAAACGTTCTGGTCTCAGCGATGAACCTTTTGAGATGCTGCTTGCTTTCTTGAAAGGCAATTAAATAAAGTGCATCAATGTGTTACGTTGAGTATTTTTGCTATAACAACAGCAACAGTAGCCTTAAGCAGGTTGTGCAGAGGCATCACATGAAAATTAGAAAATGAATGGAGAACAAATCTGTTAATACCAGAGCCAAAGTACAAAATCAACATTTTCGATACTTAATTCATACCGGTATCTAGATGGGAGCTTGCTGAGAAGCAATCTCAGTGAACGACCCGACGCATGTTGAACAATGAGATTCTCAAAAAAAAACAACTTTTGCTTTCTCGCTAAAAAATTAATTAGAAACATTTTCTGGGAAAACAGGGTTTGGAATTTCAAACATTGTCAATATACATTTAAATGACAACATAGTGACTGATAATATTTAAAAAAAACATCCGATCCAAGCCTAAGTCGTTGGAACTATGTCAAAATATTTGTTACTTAAACAACTGCTTATATTAAAACACTAACGCCCTAGCTTGAGGCTTTTAAAAAATTGAGTTTTGGGGGTACCATTTGGGGTCACCTGGGGGTGGTACCCCCAAACTATGTCAAAATACTCATCTGTTAAATATCTGCTGATATCAAGAAAACTGGCACCCAAGATTAAGCCTTTCAAAAAATTGATTTTTGGGGGATCCATATGGCAGGTCCCTGGGGGGTAACCCCAAACTATATCAAAATATTTCTCTGTAAATTATCTACTGTTATGAAAAAACACTGGCACCCAAAGTTAAGCCATTCAAAAAATTGATTTTTGGGGGTACATTTTGGAGGGGTCTCCAGGAGGGGGGGGCGGCACCCTTGAACTATGTCAAAATATTTGTCTGTTAGGTGTCTGTTGATATCAAAAAAAAAACTGGCACGCTAGTTTGAGTTGTTCCAAAGCTGACATTTGGGGGGTCTATTTGCAGGGTCTGCGGAGGGATGCACCCCCAAACTATGTCAAAATATTTGTCTTTTAAATATTTACTGATATCAAACAACACTGGCACCCAAATTTAAGCTGTTCAAAAATTTGATTTTTGGGGGGTCCCCTAGGGGTTGGCACTCCCGAACTATGTCAGAATATTTGTCTGTTAAGTATCTATTGATATCAAAAAAACTGGCATGCTAGCTTGAGTCTTTCCAAAAACTGATTAATGGGAGGGTCCCCGGGAGGGTGGCACCCCCAAACTATGTCAAAATATTTGTTTCTTAAATGTCTCCGGATATCAAAAAAAATTAGCGCCCTTCCTTAAGCCGTTAAAAAAATTGATTTTTGGGGCCCCATTTTGGGGAGTTCCTGGCGGAGTCGCCCCAGAATTTTTTTGGAGACAAAATTGCGTTTTCAGCTCAGCAACTTTACACAAAAATTAGATTTCAGTGTCTAGTGGTTTAGCAGAAGAAGAGCGTACAAGATTTAGAAAGAAATAAAGGACATAAACGAAAAAAAGGAAAAAAAAGGAAAAAACCTCATCGCGGCCAAAAGTGGGTTGGTTGGAATAAAAGGGTATCTTAAGAAATATATCAGTGTGAAATATTTTTTGCCGTACTTAAGCCGTTTTTGAATGAGACCGCTTTTTATGTCAACCTTCGGGGCGGTTTTCGCGTTCTAAAACCAAAGTCACATAATTTTTTGCCTCAAAATTTGGTACAAGTATGCAACTCATTAATCTCAAACTGCTGTCAAAATTTAGTGCAGCTAGACTTAACTGTTCTCGAGTTATAAGCAAAAGTCTAAAACTTTGCAAAGTAAATGTAACTGTAAATGTAACGCTAACTAGTTAGTTTTTTTAAATGGTAATTGAAACTTAGTTACTTTTTTGTCATCTAACTGTAACTGTAACTCAGTTACTTTTACAAAGTAATTTGCCCACCACTGAATACACTCAATAAAAGATGAGATGAGGGCCTAAGGTAGCAACTTTTAGGACAAAAACCCTTGATTTCACCCTAGTTATACATTTAAATTGGTTAAAAAAATTTGGGGGTGCGCCGGACCTCAGATTGTCAATATTATTTATTGTTAATTGCTGTTGTACGCGTGTCCTGTTGCATGCAAAGATGCTAAAAGGAACTGAAAATGAGGAAACAAGGCTTTTTTGTCAAATTTTCGTCATTGGTGGCATTTTGATTAAGGAGGCCCGAGCACCCTTGGCCACCTCCCCTGGCTAAGCCTATGATTTTGAAATAAGATCGCGCCCTTAAGTTCTTTCTTCAAAAAAAACATTTAAAGAAAAATTTAAATAACTTTTTTTAAACGTGGAGAACTCGAGTCAAGTCACTTGACAGTTTTTTGTTACGTCCAAGAATTGCATGATATTATTATGACAAGGACACGTGGTCGTCATTATTATTACTGACTTTTGTACGCGTAAATCCTAAATTAAAGAAACTGCAATTCCAGACAAGGACAACATGGTGGCTATGCTCTCATTATATTTATCATTGGTAGTATTTCAATTGGGGGTTTGAATTACTGCCGGTGTTATAGCATTAAGTTCATTATAACCTTAAACGTGGGCCTGGGGTTGCAACTTTTACGACAAAACTCTTAGCTTTCTCACTGGTTTTGCATATAAATTGTAAAAGTTTGAATTAAGGGGCCCCTGGCCCTAGATTCTTGGTCGTCAGTCAGAGGCATCGGGGGCCCCTTGGTTGTTAGCTAGGGGCCTGGGGTCTGCGTGGTTGTAATTTAGGGGCCCCGGGATCTCCTGGTTGTAAATTAGGGGCCCTGGGGTCCCCTGGCTGTCATTTAGGAGCCCCGAGGCCCCGCGGTTGTCGGTTAGGGGTCTTGGGGCTTCTTGGTCGTTAGTTAGGAGCCCTGGGGTCCCCTGGTGATCAGTTAGGGGCCCCGGGGCCTTCTGGTTGTCGGTTAGGGGCCCTAGGACTCCCTGGTTTTAGTTAGGGCCCTGAGGGTCCCTTGTCATCAGTTAGGAGCCCCTGTTCGTCAGTTAGGGGCCCCCTGGTCGTTAATTAGGAGCCGTGGGGCCTCCTGCTTGTCAATTAGGGGCCCCAGGCTTTCTGTTTGTCGGTTAGGGGCCCTGAGGCCTCGGGGCTCCTAAATGACAGTCATTAATATTATTGTTAATTACTGTTATGTACGTAATTACAGAAAAAAAAACTGCAAATAAACATACATCGCTAGGCTATGTTGTCATAATTTTTTTATCATTGGTGGCATTTTAATTGCCCGCCCCCCTGGCAACGCCTATGCACACCTCTACTAGCTATGTCAGCAGGATTCTGTTCCGAGGGTACATAATGCCATTGCCCTACAGCGGTGAAAGCGTGCGGTACTTCTAATCGATTTGCGACAAAGGTAGTAAATGTTATGGACGCACTACTTAAATATCCCAAAACTACGGTAGAATTGGTCCACCAAAACACGTTTGCGAAATTGATATCAAGCTCATTAACGATAAAATTGGTCATTTGAGCTGCTAGTACGGCTGCGTTTAACTTAAGGTGCGATACACTCACAGATTTAACTGGTTTGACTCTAGATTTTCCTAAGAGAAAACAGCACTTCACACTACTATCACAATAGCACACTCTAATATAAATGAATGTGCCATAACCGCTGATGCTTGCATCGGAAAAGATGTGAAGTTCGAAACCAAGTATTTTCCTTTCAAGTAAAGTGAAACTTCTGTCAATGGAGATACTCTCGAGCTGATTTAATGCCTAGAGCCATTTCGCCTGAGCATGTCTAGTTCGAGTACATCTGCGAGATTGTCTCCCCACTGGAGCGATGGTCTACACGTTTCTGCAATGACTGTCTATAGCAGGCAGTAAGAAAGGCTGAATCAAACCCATGGGATCATACATTTGAACAATCATAGACATCAAACCCGGTTGCGTGCAAGAACGCTCCTTCACGCCGACTTTCACCATCATGTGATTGGTAGCTGGGTTGCAATACACTCCCAACGCCTTCTGGGACGGAAGTCCACTGCCTCTGAGATCAACGTTACGAACAAGATCACCTGCGGAACAGAGCTCAAAACCTCAACAGTGTTAAACAAAAACTTTGTTAAGTGAAAGCCACCGCTTTTCAGCAAACTACTCTACTGCGAGATCAAAGACTTCGCAGCATCAACAAACTTACACGAACAGCAGATATCGTCAACGTATACAGTTTCAAATACAGCTCTTACCACCTCCTCGCTTGCTCCCATCAAGTTGTCCGTCGCGGTTGCTCGAAGAGCATAGGCTGCGCAACATGGAGAAGATTTAGCCCCGAACACGTGAGTTAGCATTCCAAAGTCCACAGGTTGCGCACTCGAGTGATGGTTCGGATGCCACAGGAATCTAACAGCATCTTGATCACGCCTATATACAAATACTTGAAAAAATATAGCCTTAATATCGGCAGCCACTGCAATCGTTGATTCTCTACATCGAAGCAAAACGTTCAACAGATTACAGGTCAAGGCAGGCTCTATCAATAATCTGTCATTCAAAGATATGCCACAAAATTTAGCACTACGGGCAAAGACTACTCTAAACTTAGATGCAGTTGCAACGGCGTGATGTGGGATATAGTTCATACGATTTTGACCAACAGATTCATCTTCTTTTGCAGAAACTGCGTATTTGCATTAAAGGTACTCATCCATTTTTTCACAGTACTGTCGAAAAAATTCCGAATCGTTTTGAAATCTTTTTTTCATGCCATTAAGTCTTTCTAATGCCATTTTGCAATTATTTGGTGGCTTAAGTTCTTCTTCCTTCCATGGTAAACCCACAGAATAGTGATCGTCAACAGAAGTGGAGTCGAGGACACAAGGCTCGAGGCCAATGCCAAGGACACAAAAAAAAATCCGAGGCCAAGGACAGCCCTTCGGAGGACAGACCCTCTCGAGGCCAAGGACAGGAATGCTCGAGGCCAAGGCCAAGGACATGACCTTTGAGGCCAAGGCCAAGGACTTCAAAATGTGTCCTCGAGGCCAAAGACGTTCTGGAGGACTCCACCTCTGATCGTCAACTCTCTTAATTATCTTGTTTAGTATTTCCAGAGTCCTCTTATCCCCCAACGAAGGACACTCTCTTTTGGGAAGACCAATGTCCTGAAAGTCCTGCTACAACACTTCCAAAATCTTTTCACACGACACTTCCGAACTTTCATCTGTATTCAAGTTTACTATCATTCTAGGCAACTTTATTTCTTGATTGCCTTTATCGGTATCGCAGATCGTCCAACCCAGAAAAGTACGAAGACCGGTTAGATCTCCATGTGTTCCAACTCTAACGTCTTGCAGCTGTTAAGCTTGGTGCAAGTCACTAGCCAACAATAGTTCCATCTTTCGTTCTTTCACTTCAAGAAACATTATGTCTTTAAGATGTTCATACTGACTAGCAAGCATTTCTGCTGGAATGCTTGCGCTAATGTCAACAATTTCGTCCATAATCAGCGATTCTTCCAGATTAAAGGCAGAGCTTTCCTCCATACCCTGGATAGCAAGATCACGAATCTTCCTATTGACAACATAACTGCGTTGGTGGTGTGCAGCTCAACGCTTCCATGGCTGAAAAGTACACCCAAGCGCTTTGCTATTCCAGCAGCCCACAAGTTGGCGCTTGATCCTTCGTCAATGATTGCGTATAAGTGCACTCGTGCTTAGATGGATCCGAAAACTACACGTTTACTGGAACAACTTTTTAAATGGTTTGCCCGACGGTTTGATTCCCTTGTTTGGAAGAAGTACTGGCGGAAAGAACTGATTCCGTTGGTTGGTTCCCCGATTCACGCGACTCTGAAGTTGACGGAGATTTCTTTTGGCGATCCGCAGATTCATTAGCTTGAAAATGCAACAGCGTAGTATGCTTTCTTCCACATTCGTGACAGGTTAGCTTTGATCTACATTCTGCAATCCGATGTCCTTTGCGTAAACAATTGAAACATAACCTGCCTTCGCGGACTACTTGTTCGCATTTTTGCATCGATTTGTAAAGAAACGTAGGACAACTCTTGAGATCATGTTTCCATTTACAAACAACACACACTTAAACTTCCGATCCACTCCCACATGACTTGTTCTTTGATTGCTGAACTTTTGTTTCACTCCAAAAGGACTTGTTCTTCGATTGCTGAACTGCAGCACAAATGCTTTTGAAACGTCCGGTAGCTTAAAATCCAAGTTTCTGAGTCTTCTTTTGCTGCATTTACTTTCCATAAGAAGAGTTAGATTCCGACGCCGCGGATTCAGTGAGTTCTTTTAATTCTTCAAAATTTCCACTATCCTTTCCTTTCTTGTTTAGAGAAACAAACTTTGCGCGAACTCGGCAAGGAAGTCGCTGAAACAATCCCTCCATTATGCAATTGCTATTTAGTAGACCAGCTTTACTCAATGCTTTGAAACTCGTCTCACACTTGTACATGCGGTCGCAAAGGTCGAGAAGTTCATCCGTATCTCATTCCTTGATTTGGTTACCTTCGAGCAAATCTTTCTTTATCCGTGACATTAGCTTTCTTTGGTTTCCAAAACGTCTGTCGAGTCGTTTCCATGCCAATTCGTAAGCATGCTTTCTGTCATCGAAACAGCTAAGCCCGGAAATTATTTTAAATGCTTTCCCAAAGCAGGATTCCTCCAAGAAAGACATACTCACGTTATAATGCTGACAAGCTTCCTCGACGTAGCTTTTAAACCTTCGCTTGAAAGTGTGACATTTTAAAATATTACCTTCAAACTTTTGCAAACCAAGCCTCGGTGCAGGATTACTATAGTTATAACAGCCAAGTGGAGCACGACTTGAGACTGAAAATGGTGCACTTTCCATGTACCGCGTTGGCTGCGCCCGTATTTTATCATTACCATCAAAAGCTCGATAATATGGATTTGCAAAAGGGTTTAAGGTGCTCTGCTTGACTTCAATGTTGTCTCCTTTTGCCTTATTGATTGGTCCTGCTGCAGCACTAGAACCTTGACAACCAATCTTCTCTCGATTTTGATCGTGCTTCGAAACAAGCATCTTGCATTGTTTCAGTAAGCTGCGGCACTCTTTTTCCGCTAAGAGGATTCTAGGCTCTATCGAAGAGTAATCATCCATTCCATCTTCCTATAGTCGTATTTGAAAATAGGTAAGCTCTTCGCTAAAATTCAAAGCTTCGCTTCTAACTAGCAGAACCTCATCTTCGGTCAGCGACTCATCGTAAGGTTTACATTTAAGTATTTTCTCTAATTTAGCTAATTTAAGTTTGAACGAAAAACATATTCTTTTAAGATCGGCAGGTGTAAGTCCGACTTAGTGCCATGACTTTCACCACTACTTCTTACTTGGCTGGTAGATTCGCTTAGTTTGCGTTTTTCTGTTAAATCTGGTGAACGTTGACTAGCACTGCAAGATTCAGCACTTCCACCGGCTTGCTGCCAAGTGTGACCAGCTGAAATAACGCCAAATACCTCCAACGGACGAGATGGCAACGACAATTGCTGTGGAGATTCCACTGCAATATTCGGCTTGGGCCTTTTAGCGCCTTAAGCAACACGTGAACTTCCACGCCCGCCATTCATTGCTTATTACCACACAGCAAACAAAATACGTTACTCTTACAGATAAAGTAGCAAACAAACCATATACTGCACTGGAAGTCCGACCAGTACATAAACTTTCTTGTCCGCGTCGAAGCGGAGCTCCGCAGGTTACTCTTAGTAATCCTAACCTGCTAGGAACTTGGTTAATTCTACGATACACGATTGTCGACTACTCAGTAACCACCTAGTAGTAGAATTTTTTTGAATTTAATGTTACTGCCGCTCACAGAATGAGTGTTGTTGTCGCGAAATGCGCTCTCCCTGGATCTTAACTTTCTGCCAGAGCTGTAGTGTCTCGAGACATGTCTCGGTCTCGAAACAGTCTCGAGACACTACTTTTCAAAGTCTCGGTCTCGTCTCGGTCTCGAAGGTCTAAAGTCTCGGTCTCGTCTCGGTCTCGAAGGTCTAAAGTCTCGGTCTCGTCTCGGTCTCGGCACCTCGAAGTCTCGGAAAATGGGCAAGTCTCGGCCATATTTCCAATCCGAGCGTAAAAACCCACAATAATTTTAAGTTTTTAACTGAAAAAAAAAACAACAAATCCCTTCCTGCTTAAACCAAGGGTTCTTAAAGTTATACCTTAATAGCCCATGAGAATTGAATGTATCAAAAAAAGATATTTTTTACAGAGTTAATGTATTGTAAAACCCTAAAAGGGGGTATTTTGGTTCACAATAATATGGACTAGGGGTAGAGAGTGTCTGAGATATAAAACATTTCGCTACCACGTGTTATTTTCGATTTTATTTTTGTTGTTTTGTTAATAAATTTTCAAATGTTATTTTCAGTAAATTTCAAAAATCAAAGTAAATCAAATGTTATTTTCAATAAATTTTGTTTTTTTTATTCTTATGCTATTGGTACATCTGCAAGTCTTCTGCGTTTTGATTAGACGGCTGCTGCTTTTCTTGTACCGGTTTTACTCTTTGGCTTATTCTGTGTCCGGAAAAATACCGAAGTTATCTCCATAACTTTGAGAAAAAGGATTCAAGCAGTGAGATAGGCTGCGCCGAGTGTATTCGCATTCTACGCACGAAGTAACACGAAATATTTCGCATTTTAAACAAGAAGACCTCAAAAGCGGTTTGACGCTTGAATTTTGCTATTGTTGCTATCAAAGTCCTTTTCATCACAAACAAATCAAATCGGAATTTTCAAATCAACAAACATAAACTGAACTTGGAGAAATGATATGAAGTAAGTTTGCGCTCTTCAAAGAATTAAGCTTTTCTAAACAAAAATCACAATTCTCTGAAACAATCATCAGGACAACATTTGTGCAAAAAGACCACAGTAATGGTACAACTCCTATAGTATCACACCTTGGGGCGATAAAGGTGTGGGTTATAACCAGAGGTGGAGTCGAGGACACAAGGCTCGAGGCCAAGGCCAAGGACACAAAAAAAATCCGAGACCAAGGCCAAGGACAGCCTTTCCGAGGACAGACCCTCTCGAGGCCAAGGACAGGAATGCTCGAGGCCATGGACCAAGGACATAGCCGCAAGCGTTCTCAAAAAAAAAGTCTTCAAAAAAGTTTTTTAGGCAATCTCCAATTTATAGGCGTAGCCAGAATTTTTGATTGGGGAGGCCTAAACCACAAATCACATGCAATGACGTCATCAAAAATTTGCCTGTAGGCACTTAACCAGGATTTTGCAGAGGGAGAGGGCCTCAACTAATATAGTTGAAAAGTGCAAGCACGTAACTTTGGATACGTTTTGAGAAAATCAGTGTAACTCAAACGTATCACAGACGGGGGTCTGGGGGCAAAGCCCCCAGTTGTTGGGCGATTTTTTGTAATTTTTTGGAAAAACAAGCTATTTTAATGCCATTGAATCACACTTCGCACATATTTAGAGCCATTTGAAAGCACTAGATTTTGACATTTGAAAGCCAATTAAAAAAATTGAATTGTTTAATCCTCCTTCTAGTTGCAATTTAAGTTTAAAACACGTTTAACATCTTGCATTTTGGTGTTAAAGTTTAATTGTACGTGATTTGTTCCAGGTAGGGGGAAGTAAGGTGCATTTACTCGTGCAACATTTTAGCAGTAAATGAAAACCCACTCGAAGATTTTCCTTAGAGATGTTTGTTTTGTCATGAAAATAACCAGTTATAGAAGTGCATGTTAGGCCAGGGGGCCCAGGCCCCCTCCACTGAAGTTCGACGATTTGTTCAATCAGCATTTTCCATGGCTGATTTTTTTTTTAAATATTTAGTGCGTAAAAACTGGCGAGGTGGTGGTGGATTTATAAATTGTTATTGAAAAATAACAAAAACGATGGATAGTTTGGCTTACTAACCATGTTCAGGCGCGTAGCCAGAAATTCGCGATGGGGGGGCTGTTTTGGGGGCCTGGGGGCAAAGCCCCCAGCCGCCGGAAGCACGGGGGTCTGGGGGGCGAAGCTCTTTGCGCTCGCAAATTTTGCATTTTATTGCAAATATAACTTAATTTTAGAGCTATTTTAATAAAAAATAATGCTGTTAAAACGTGGCATAGAAATTGGCAGCGCAACATGATTCAACTGGATGCATTATCGGGCTATGTGGGAAGTGGCTAATGATAACATTGCAGTTCTCTTGTTTACATGCTGGTAAATCATAAAATCCTATTATTCAATAAAACTCACACGGAGTAATCTATTTCGTCCGTATTTTATAAAGAACAATAATCGGGGGGCTAATGGAAAGATATTTGAGAATTTGAGAGAAGTGATTGGTAATTAACTAACACTGAATAACCCCCCCCCCCACCCCCTTATTCCTGAGTTTATAACATATTTGTTTATAAAACCTATGTTTGGCGTTTTTACACTGGCGATCAATTTTGATTGCTTATTTTTGGGCATTTTTCGAAGTTTTTATTGATTGGTGACTTTAATTTTTGACGAATTAGTCCCCCCCTCTGAATATATGTTTCAAAAAATGCTTTAAATCACTTTTTAGTCAATTCCAGCGCAAAAGACAGTCTCAGAAGAGCTAAAAACGTGGTGTTTTTCTTCTTTTGCATTTTGATTGACAGGCAATGGGGGGGGGGGAACTTTAGCCCCCCCCCCTATCTGGCTACGCTACTGACCATGTTATTGCCGGGACGGATTTCCATCGCGCTGGGCCCCTGGCACTTTGGAGATTTTCGCAACATCTTTCTGCCAAATGTAGATGAAGACCATAAAAAGTCTTAAGATTTGAGCGCAGGGCCCTTAGCTGGTACTGCGCCATATTGTGGTAAATCCGGCCTTGGTTAATGCATTACGTTCATAAAAAGGCTGGATGTGATCCTGAGGTAGCAACTTTTAGGACGAAAACTATCCATTTCTTCCAGGTTTACGTTTAAATTGGCTGGCAAAAATTGATTTTAGGGTTCCCGGGGCCCTTAGTCTTCAATATTGTTGTTCGCTACTGGTGTAAGCGAAAAACGCTAAAAAGAAACTGAAACTGAAGAAACAATAGGCTTTTTTGTCACATTTTTGTCATTGGTAAAATTTCAATTGGGGGGGAGGCCCGCTTGGCTAAGCTCTATATTGCAATGTGTTGGGAACCGAATGTCCAAAATTTAGTGTCAAAAATATTTGCAAAATATTGCAAACGTTTGGTTTCAAAAGTCTTGTGTCTCGTCTCGGTCTCGGAACGTTCAAGTCTCGGTCTCGTCTCGAGTTTTTGCTCAAAGTCTCGGTCTCGTCTCGGTCTCGCAACGTCAATGTCTCGTCTCGGTCTCGAAGATTTTGGCCGAGACTCCAACTCTGTTTTCTGCCTTTGAGAAACAAGACTTCACAAGTATGAAAATAATTAATATTCAGCAGCTTAGAAAACGTAAACACAAAATCAGAACTCAAACGCTACAGCTTAAAAACAAAAGAAATGCTAAGCTCAATTCTAAAACCACCGGCCTCGTACAATACTATGCAAGGTCTCTTGCTCTCTATAGCAAAGGCGAGTAACCAAAAAAGGCTAGCGTTTATAAAACTACGTGCGTGCGATTCAAAGAATATTGTCACTGCATACTCTATGCCGGCAAAAATCAACTGTGTACATAGATTACAATTTCAAAAACAGTTAACGCCTATTGTTTCAAATATATCATTATTTGAAAATAATCAAAAAATTTGCATTGAACTGTAAAAAGTCTGAAGTCAAGCATAACGAAACCGTGTTTCAAAAATTCAATTAAGTTGCGTTTCTGACAAATAACCGCAAAGCTGTTAAAGCAGGTGCAAGATTGGAATAAGATTACGCGCAAAAACAAAGAAATATCTAAAACCTTAGGTGGCAAGTTAATGCAGAACGTTAGCTTCATTAACCACTAGCCCGTTAACAAACTTCACACCTCCGCTAACGTTAATCCGTTATTTTCTGCTTTAATTAACGGAAGTTAATAAAGTCTGTTAATTCGTTAATATTTTGCGTGCAATTTACTTTTCTTTTTATTCACTCGTTTTTAGAACACGCATTGACGTTGTTGAGCTGATTGTAAGGAAATATCGATTGCTATTTTGGTCTTTTTGTGTTTTGGAAGTTATGTTTTGCAGCCTAATCTAATTTCAAGACAAAAATAATTCAAATGCACTAACAAAGCTGCGATCAGAAAATCTTAGGAAATTTCGAACAGCGATAATTATCGCTGTTCGCAATTTCCAAAGATTGGAAAAGATATTACTCATAACCATTGGTGGGCCCAAGTCCGTTAATCGTTAATCCGTTAATAACGAAGCTAACTTTTTCATTAACTCGTTAATCCGTTAAAAAGTTTTTTCATGTTAACGGACTAAATTAACTTCCGTTAAGTGCTGTTAACGGACTAGAGTAACTTCCGTTAAGTTCTGTTGACTTCCGTTAACGTTTTTATCGTTAATATCTTGCACCATTCATTCATCGTATCGGTACAAACCAGTTTGCACTGGTAACACTTGTGGCGTATTAGCACGAGTTTTACAGAAAAAGCGAAGAAAGGAGCTATTTTTTGTGGCAAATAATAAGCTGCAGCTTCATAGGTCTATTAATTATCGCAATTCACAATTTCCAAAGATTTTCTGATCGCAGCTTCGTTAGTGCATTTGAACGTAATTTTATCTTGAAATTAGATTAGACTATAAAATGTAACTTTCAAAACAGAAAAAGACCACCATAGCAATAAATGTTTCATTACAATCAGCTCAACAGCGTCAATATATGTTCTAGCAGCGAGTGAATAAAACGAAATGTAAATTACATGCAAAATGTTAACGGATTTACGGACTTTATTAACTTCCGTTAATTAAAGCTAAAAATAACGGATTAACGTTAACGGAGGTGTGAAGTTTGTTAACGGACTAGTGGTTAACGAAGCTAACGTTTTGCATTAACTTGCCCATCTATGCTCATAACGTTTTCCGTTTCCGGTCCGTCAACAGTAGTACTCACGTTTTTTTCTCACAAACTTTCACTAATAGTTTGATCTTAGGTGAAGTGGGGTATCAACCCAAATCACCGCACCGGAATATCTTTTAGGGTACGCCCACTACAGGCTACTCCGGTGTACCCCAGTGGTTTGGCTTCACCCTTTAACCCTTGCCCTCGCTGGCTCAGGTCTACAGACTTAAGCCGTGGAGTGCATCCAAGATCAAGGCCTACCAAGCCAAGTCCTCAGGCCCATGCACGCCTCAAGGATTAAATCTCAAGCCGTGGAGTGCATCCAAGATCGAGGCCCAACAAGTCAAGTTCTTGGGCCCATGCACGCCTCAAGCCCACACAGGGGTACTGTGCTCTTTTGCCGAGCACGTACTGATTTACCCACCACCGTGGTACATCCGTGCGAACTCTTCAAGGCACCGCCCGACCCTCCTTCTCGGCAAGGAAAGAGTGGTCTTTAAGGTCTTTAATTAAAATTAATAGATCTACGAGGCTGCAGTTTATTATTTGCCTCAAAAAAAGCCCCTTTCTTCGCTTTTTTCGATAAAACTCGTGCTAATACTCAACAAGTGTTACTAGTAAAAACTAGTTTGTGCTGGTACGGTGAATGAATGGTGCAAGATATTAACGATAAAAACCTTAACGGAAGTTAATAGAACTTAATGGAAGTTAATTTAGTCCGTTAACTTGAAAAAACTTTTTAACGAATTAACGAGTTAATGAAAAAGCCAACTTCGTTATTAACGGATTAACGATAAACGGACTTGTGCCCGCCTATATGTCTAAAACATAATACCATTAAATTTCAGCTTTCTAGCATTTATGGTTTCTGAAAAGTTCCATTTGAAAATTTGAAAGATCTCTCAACGATGTTGTTATTTACAATTCAATTTCCTAGACATAGGAATATCCTACCAAAGTTGAAAAAGTATTCTGTTGCAGCACCAATTCACGCTAAAGCTTTTTATTTAGATGCTTTCAAACCAGTTGGTACACCCAGCGCACAAGTTGGTTGAAACAAACTATAAGCTTGTGCGCTTACGGTTATTACGCGCAGAGTAAGAGAGGGGTTAATCTTTTTTGGAAAATTTGCTTCTGAATCAATTGTATTTTGTTCGGTTCCCAGTTAGATCAAACTATGCAAAAATTAAATTGAGCTGCTCAAACTGGCAATACCGCGTTTTGTTTTTGGTAAGCTTTATCATAATCTAGCACAAGGGCGTCCAACCCGCGGCCGGCGGGCCACTTGTGGCCCGCCAAAGCTTTTAAAGTGGCCCGTAAAACTTTCTACATTGGTTAATTATTTCATCCTTACGCGTTGACACGATACTGTGAGTTACAGACATGAATTCTTAAATAAATGCGGCAAACTAAGTTGTCCCATCAATGATGTGGAAAATACAGCAAGGGCACGTGCAATTGTGCATGTACACACGTGCAGCACGCACACTGTATTGTTTTGATAGCTTAGTTTGCTTAAACTTGTGCCTATTATGGCGTCATAATGAACAATTGAACATGCTGTCACTCAGTGGCGTACGCAGGATTTTTCAATGGGGGGGGGGGGTTCAAAAGTGACATCAAAAATTCGTTCCCGATCTATACTTTGGCGAATAAATAACTTAGCGTAATGTAACAAGATGGAGTCAAAGTCACACAGTGCATAATGCAAACAAAACTTTTCAAACAAAAAACAATTAAGCATTAAGCATACATCTATAGTTAACATCATAAGGTTTGCAACTGAAAGATGAAGAAAAAATTGTTCAAAACAAAAGCTACGAAAACACATATGATTATGAACAGTGCAAAGCGTGGCAGGCACGTAGCCAGAAATTCGCAATCGAGGGGGTTGTTTTGGGGGCCTGGAGGCGGAGCCCCCAGCCGCCGGAGGCACGGGGGTCTGGGGGCGGAGCCCCCAGCGCTTGAAAATTTTGCATTTTTTTTTCAAAAACAATTTAATTTTAGGGGCTATATTGATAAAATATAATGCTTTTAAAACGTGGCATAGAAATTGGTAGTGCAAATCTGATCAAACTGTTTGCATAAATGGGCTATGTGGAAGGTGGCTAATGGTAAAATTTTAGCTCTCTTGCTTACATGCTGGTAAATCATAAAAAATCCTATAGTTCAAGAAAACTTACACAGAGCAATCTATTTCGTTTATATTTTATAGAGAAAAATAAATGGAGGGGGCCTAACGGAAAATTTTTTGAGACAAGTGATTGGTAATTAACTAATACTAAGCAGCCCCTCCTATTCCAAAGTTTATAATATGCTCGCTGATAAAACCTATGTTTAGCATTTTTACTCTAGTGATCAAATTTGATTGCTTGTTTTTGGCCATTTTTCAAAGTTTTCATTGATTTGTGGGTTTTATTTTTGACAAATTAGCCTCCCCCCCTAAATTTATGTTTCAAAAGATGTTTAAAATCACTTTTTAGTCCATTCCAGTGCAAAAAACAGTCTCGATAAGAAGTGCAAAAAACTTAGTATTTAAAGTTACTCTGACTCGTAACACGACATTGCAGAGTTTCAGTATTACCCTTAGCCGCTTACAATGTTGCATTAAATTGCAAAAAAAATATTTACCATTATTAAATACCTTATATTAATATGAGAGTAAAGAAGGAGCTTGTTTGTTTTGCGCAATAAGGTGATATTTTGAATGATAACGTCGGATCAATAGGGAGGATGGTTTAAACTCCCACCCCCCTGTGTACACCTTTGCTCATAAGTGAGCTATGTGGGCGATGGCTAATGGTAACATTTCAGTCCTCTAATTTACAAGCCGGTAAATCATAAAGTCATAATTTGAAAAAACTCACGAGCATTTATATTCTGTAGTTTATAGAGTGAGACAGTTGGAAAAAGGGGGGTAAAGGGGGGCAAATGGAACGAGATTTGAGTGGATTAATAATTAACTGGTACTGAAACCCCATCTCCATATTTTTTGATGAAGCCAATGCTAAGCATTTTTAGCGGTTAAATTTGCTAATTTTGGCAATTTTCTGAAGTTGCTTTTGATTTATAAGCCATATCTTTGACAAATTAACCCCCCCTAAGAAACTCTAAATGCTTTAAAAGTTGCTTTAAATCATGTTTGAGTCCATGTCATTGCAAAAAAACAGGCTCAGAAGTGCTCAAAACGTGATATTTTCTTTACTGTGCATTTTGGTCGACAGACCAATGGGGGGGGGTTTGAACCCCAAATCCCCCCCCTGCATACGCCCTTGCTGTCACTCGTAAGTGATTACGCATATTCTGGTTTCATTTTAATTTAGCATTGAGTATGGCAAGCAAGAAACGAAAAATTAGCGATAGCGGCCTAATATTTCAAGAGAGATGGACCGAACAATATTTTTTTGTGCAAGTCAGTAGCAAGCCAATCTGCTTAATTTGCAACGACGCAATATCAACTTTAAAGGAGTATAACATTAAACGGCACTATGTCACTAATCATGCACCAGGGTATGACAAATTTAAAGATCAATTCGGAAGAAACAAAGTTGCAGAACTGAAAAACGTGCTCGTCGGACAACAGGTAGCTTTCGTAAATCTTTCCTCTCAACAGTAATCCGTTGTTGCAGCTAGATATATACTGTAGTGGAAGAAGTGATCGCAAAAATATCCAAACCGTTTTCGGACGGAGAATTTGTGAAGGAATGCTTTCATCGCGTTGCAGATGTTTTGTGTCCCGAGAAGAAAGAGCAATTTGAACAAATAAGTCTTTCTAGACAAAACCATTGCTCGTCGTATTGAAGAGCTAGGGAATTCCGTAGAAGTTAGTCTTGCAGCAAAAGCGGGAGATTTTACATTTTATTCATTGGCACTCAATGAAAGCACAGACAGCAAAGCACTGCTCAGTCGGCCATTTTTGTGCGTGGTGTTGATGAAAGTTTCTATGTTCTTGAAGAACTAGCTGCCTGGTTCCACTTAAAGGCACCACCAAAGGTAGTGATTAATTGGAAGCTGTTATGACAACGTTGAACCGTCTTAAATTTAATTTGAAAAACATTTCAGGTGTAACAACAGATGGAGCCCCATCAATGTGTGGGAGTCGACAAGGATTAGCCAAATTATTACAAAATGAGGCAAGCAAAGTCGGAAATAATTCTGTTATGCAGTTTCACTGTGTACTTCACCAAAAAAATCTTTGCGCAAAATCTTTGAAGATGGAAAATGTAATGTTTGTTGTAACAAAAACAGTCAATTTCATCCGTTCTAAAGGCGTACGTCACAGACAATTTCAAGATTTACGACGCAGCTTGGAAGCAGATTTTGAAGATGTTCCGTACTATTGCGAAATACGTTGGCTTAGCCGTGGAAAAGTGTTAGAGCAAATTTTTAAGCTTAAGGATAAAATACAACAATTTATGGAAAGAAAAGGTAACCCCGTTGCCGAATTTGATGATGCGGAGTGGATACGCGATCTCGCTTTTCTTGTTGATATAACTTCCCATTTAAATGAACTTAATTCTCGTCTTCAAAGGAAGGGACAGCTAATTAATTGTATGTTCGACCATGTCAAAGCCTTTCAGGTGAAACTATCTCTCTGGAAAAACCAGATAACTAACAAAAACTTTGCTCATTTTCTTAATTTGTTAAACTGTAAAGATCAAAATTCTCAAAAGTATGCAAAACTTACATCGGAACTAAGAGAAGAATTTGAAAACAGGTTTCATGACTTCAATGAAAATGCGTCAAGTTTTTAGATGGTTTCATGTCCTTTTTCTATCAAACCCGATGATGTCCCCGAAAACCTGCAAATGGAGTTAGTTGACTTTCAGTGTAAATCCAGCTTAAAAGATACATTCAATAGTAGTTCATTATTAGATTTTTACAAGAATAATGTCTCACGAGAAAAATATCCAGGTATTTGCAAGCATACAATGTTTATGATTTCACTATCAGGAAGCACCTACTTATGTGAACAAGTTTTCTCCAGGATGAAATACACAAAATCTTCCGAGAGATCCCAGCTATCTGACAGTCACCTGGAGGATTCTCTGCGTGTTGCCACCACGACATTCGAGCCAGATATCATGAAGCTTGCACGTAGCAAGCAATGTCAAGTATCGCATTGATGTTTGAATTGGAAATAAACATGATTTTTCAATTTGTTTTTATAATTGTTTTATGCCGCCATGAAAATTTTGGCCCGCGAAAATTTTTGAAACGCAAATGTGGCCCGTTACTCAAAAAGGTTGGACGCCCCTGATCTAGCAGGATATTTTTTCTATTATTCACCACAGTTGAAGCACAAAATAAACTTTGTGGTCAAAACGATTATTTTAAGTTATTCAAAATCTGAGTACGCTGGAAACAAGCGATATTTATTTAGGGGAAATGTAAAAAAAAAGTAATGGGGAAAAAGATTTGATAAAATGGAGCAGATCAGATTTTTCCCCAAACTATCTCAAACAAAGTTGTGAATCAAGATGTTGTAGTGCTTGTTTGAATCAGCAAAAATTTGGTAAAATTCTTTAACAATTTTCTTGGGTATCCAGTTTCTTATCAACTAAATTTAGTTTAGTTTTTTTTTTCGGCGAAGTGCAGCAACAAAAATAATAGATGAAACAAAGATGAATAGATTTCAATGCTAATGCACTTTGTCATAGTTCTCTTGAGAATTCCAAACAGTCGACTTACGAGGACCTCTAAACTTAGAAGTGAAGCATGAGAACTGCGGCTAGAAAATAATAATTAAAAAAAGGTACTTACAAACTCAAGCAACAGCAACCAGAAAACAAGGCAAAAACAAAGAAAACACAAACAAACAAAAAAAAGATAACTAAGTTCTGGTTAGAATGACTATTATTTCACAAAAAACTAAAAAATGTTATTATTTTTTCAGCATTTTGTACGGAATAGCTTGTTCGCAAGGTGGCGCTACAATTTCAATTTTGCTGCAGAAGTTTCATTAAAGCGAAAACAGATTGGGCGTTACATGCAAACAAGAATCATGAACTCAGATCAAAAGCTTGAAGTCATTTATAAGAGGGAAGAAGAAAAAGTAATGTATGACCGGAAACACGTCTTTTAACTTCAAAAACACAGAAAGCAAGCTGGTTGGAACTCCGTGAGCTACATTACGCAAAAAATGAAATAAGTTATATACACATTTTTCATCTAAGCTTAAAAAGTTTAAGTTTGAATAAATTTTAAGTCACGGTTTGAGTTATTTATTGATGTGCTTGGAAGGTCAGTAGATCAGCAGACAGTAGTCCGATAAGGATGGAGTTCATTCGCAATTGACAGATAACGGCAACCAATCAAATATTTAATCAATCAAACAAACCAAAAAACACACACAATTAAGCAGCTTCAAAACGTTTCAAAAAGCTGGCTAACGTTGGAAAAAATACTGAAAGCAACATGTACAGTAACTGTCGCACTCAATACCCTATTCTGGTGAGGAATGAAACTAATAATTGGAACGATCGAACTGAAACTTTTGTGATGTTGATCGCTTGAATCTTCAGAAGTGTTGGTATAATCATAGACTATAATCAACCAGTGCCGCTACTAGGACGCTGTTGTCAGGGGGGTAAAATTTCATTCTGGGGGGGGGCAAAATTTTAGGGTTTGTTTACTTTTCTCCAAGGTTTCTGTTGATCTCCGAAAAAAAAAAGGTCATCTCGCCAAATTGTTCCACTTATTTTCTAGTTTTCTGTTGCTTTCTCGCAACAAAAGGAGACTAAGTGGGCATCTGAAAATTTTAGGGGGGCGAATTTTTTGCTTAGGGGGGCGCCGCCCCTTTAGTCCCCCCCTAGTTGTGGCCCTTAAATCAACATTGAAAAGTTTGAAACTTTAAGGTTTACTGTTATCTCAAACTTTTTTTTGTTTGCCTGTAACTATAAACTCTTACAAATCTCACTATTAGACTTATTAAATCAGAGATGATTGAAGGCAGTGTATTATTTTATTCTGCGATAAAATAATACAGCAACTACTCCACAAGATCAATTCACACTGCAAAAGCAGTTATGAAACATAGCAGTCACTACAGAATACACTACAGCAGTGGTAGTTTTTAATGTTGGTTTATTGTTAGCGGTTAGAGTTAAACCGTTTACTATAAAACTTTTGGTACCCACAGAGCCGCATCTACACTGCGCAGGGCCCCTGGCAATTTTGGTGGGTTTGCTGCATCTTCATATCAAATATGGATGAAGATTAAAAATAGTCGTCAGATATATGCTGCATTTTTCTGGTAAATAAATATGGAAACCTCAAAAAAGTTCTTTCTAAACAAATACCCGGAGCCCTTAGCATTGCTCTGTATGGTAAATCCCGCCCTGGGTACCGGTACCAGAGCACCCTTTTCTTTGTAGCTAAAAATAATATGCAACGAGCAGCATTAAGTACAATATTTGAGTTTAGTTTATATTCGAGTTCAACAATGCTGCATGCATATTTGTTTTTTGTTTAGTATTTGTTTTCGTTATATGCGTAGAATAAACTAATAACGCTAAAATTTCTAGATCTTGTTCACAGCGCTTTGCTTTGGCTCTGAGTCAAGTTGGCAGCGTGGACAAAAAGGTATAAAGGCGTCCTTTTTACGAGGACCCTGATCGTATCATCGTGGTTCAGCCCGCATCTTGGGCACGTAGTTGCGTCCTTGAATAAGACGCTCTACGATGATTATCTCTGGTTAGTGGTTTTGAACAAGCACAAAATCTGTGGACATGAATTTGAAGTAATCCACAGGAAGACTGGATTACTGGGAACTCCCTAGGCAGGTGCGAATTCCTTCAAGCACAAAGTAGTCATCGCAATAAAAAGTGTGCGAATCGTCCTGTAGGTACTAGCGTCTGACCCAGCGACAGGAGGATAAATATGCAACAGCAAGTCAAACCAAAATAATGCTACCTTTGTCTTGGTCACTGAAAAAGTATTACTTGGTTTCGTTTTAATTGGTTGAAAGTAGATCTTTGAAATAGTTGTCGGTACAGAATTTGCATGGGCAAAGTTATAAGCTGCAGTAGCATAGCCAGGGGTGGCGGGGGATCGAGCCCCCTCAATGGCCTGAAAAGTATGCATAATACCACGTTTTTAATGCTTTTGAGGCCAATTCTTGCTCCAAAAATGTAAATAGCCCCTCCCCAACGGGATTGGCGATCAGAAGTTGTGATGGACTTGCTTTGATTTGGACTACAAAACGAGTTTTTCGTTTGGATCTCACCTAAAGTTGGACAAAAAAAGTGACTGAATTAGGGTGAGGACCTTTTTCTTTGGAGATCACCTAATTTTGGCCGGAAAAACCATTTAAATTCCGGTGAAGCCCTTTTTTGGAGATCAACTAATTTTGGCCGGAAAAACCAACTCAACCTGATCAAAGATCGATTAAAATCTGGGTCAAGATCGTTTGATGTTTTTTCCAGTATCCAAAATAGCCCCCCCCCAAAGCAAATTCCTGGCTACGCTCCAGATGAGCCGAGTATGCTTATTCAAATCATCGCGTGGAAAGATATGTGCTTTACTTGATTGCATCTACTCCATCAATTCTGTAAAATTATTTTATTTGCTTTAAATTGTATGCAACTGATTGGGATCGCTATACGAAGCAATCGTGATGTTAGCATGCCTATAATGAAACACCACATGTTTATGTGATTTTATTTCAGAGTGTTTGTTGTAATGATTAGCGAATTACTTATCGTACAATAATGTGATAACGAACAAAAAATACGAAAAGTGAACAATCTTCATCATGGCCGAAGAGTTTCATGCTCTCAAAGCGCTAGAGCCTTTGTTATCTAATGTTTTAACTTGCAATGACATCGCCGATGTGGCATCAGAACTACAAAAGCTAAACTGCATTTCACAAGGTAGGCAATTTACCCTTATTTTTTCTTACCCAAATTTTTGCATAATATGTACCGGTGTTGTAGCTTGGGAAAGTTTTACTTGTCACCTGGCGTAAAATTATAATTTCTGCCAAAAAGTTTGTATTTGAACTCTCGAAAAACTTTTCGAAGGTAAAGCATAAAATAAATTAAGTACGAATGCTGTAGTTGCACTTGTTAACACGCAAAACATTTTTTTGTTACGCTCATGATTTTAAGCCAACGTTGTTTTGAGTTAATGGCTTCCTTCATACCCTAAAATGGTTATTTACATCACATACAAAAAAATTCTCGAAGCTGGACATACAGTACGTTGTAAAATTTTGTTCACCTTTATTTCACCAAGTGTTTAAAATTTTTTCTAAAATGCTTAGTATTGCACATCAAAATAAATTAATTTTGTTAATTATTATTATTATTTTGATTAACGACTGTATTGCACAATTAAAACGGTACAACTTAGCGGCTGAAGTTATTTGTTTCAACGTTTTGAGCGTGACTCGTTCGACAGAGCAGCACGACCAGCAATCGGTGATAAGGAAATAAAATACAAGCAACCAGCAATTTTAAATTCAAAGTTTGGCGGCTGTGTTGGCATACAGCACATTCAAGACAAGCACGATTACATGTAAATATTTGCTGAATGTTTAAATATGATAAAGCGTTAGCTAAAGTTTATAAGCCTGTTTAAGGCCCGTTTAAGACAGCGCGAACGCGGAAAGCGCACAAACACAAACACGTTCGCGGAAAAAAGGTTGTAATAAAATAAAATACAAGCAACCAGCAATTTTAAATACAAAGTTTGGCGGCTGTGTTGGCATACAGTACACTCAAGACAAGCACGATTACATGTAAATATTTGGTAAATATTTAAACATGATAAAGCGATTGCTAAAGTTTATAGGCCTGTTTAAGGCCCGTTTATACACAATGCGAACGCGGAAAGCGGCGCAAACACGAACACGTTCGCGGAAGAAAGGTTGTAATAAATGAAATAAACTCGTTTATACGGTGCGCGAACACGAACGAAGTTTAGTTCGCGCGGAAAACCGCGAAGATTGCCTCCAGAGCAAAATGTTTGGCGGCGTTTGCGACGACTTTTGGGTTCAACCAATCAGCGCTCTCAATTTAGGCTACGTCACCATATATCGTACTACAGTATGTCACAGCACTGATATACTAACAAACAAATGTAATTCAACGCAGCTATATGATGTAAAGCGAGCTTCGAAATTTATCGAAAAAGATTTCCTTAAAATTTATTGGCGTGTTATTTAATGCAATAAACATGTGACATCGCACAAAGTTTGAAATTAGTTTTAACCGGCGGACCGCTCGTTTTCTCAAACCTTTTATTCCAGCTCAAATCAAATTAAACGACTTTGTTAACATCGTTGTTACTTTTTTGGTAAAAAAAAGATTTTAAGCGTTATTATCTCGTAATATTTTCGTTGTTTTTGAGATAAATAAATCTTTTTCTGTCGGTCTAAGCATCATATACCGGTAATGCAGTACAACCTTCTTTCTCTGTGTATACGAACCAGTAAAATTTAGGTCGAAGGTAACGGTTTTTAAATGTTTACAAATTTTAATTTCATTTATTCCTAAATTTATTGGAGTGACGCAAGCTCATTTTCGCTTGGTTAAACATTGCTTTTTGTTATTATTGATCAAAATAGTGCAATCTACTGGCAGTAATTGTTAAAACCTGGTTACCACTTTGTTACAACACGGCACTGTTTTCCTAAAATAATTTTACTAGAATGGAAGTTACCGTTTTTTTGGGCCTTGGCTCACGTCTTGATTAAATTGTTCTTTAAAAAAAAACAGTGCATAATAAACAACTAGTAATGACATTACAGAAATAAGGAAACATTCTTTTCAATGCAACATAGAGAGTTGTGCTCTTCTCTTAAACGACATTACATAAAAAACACGTGATTGCTCTCCAGTAATTGCTCAAAATTGATCAGGATCAAAATTCCACATAGCTTACAAGTTCTTGCGATGTGGTGGAATTTGCCGTGACCGACAAACCGTCTTAAAAATGGTAATAAAATTAATGATACAAAACAGATTGCGGTTTTCGCGCAGAAAACTGCTTTCTATTAGAAGTGCAAATCGCGCGGAAAATCGCCTGGTTTTCCGCGTAGTTCGATTTCGGTTCGCGTTTGCGATCTGTGTAAAGTCCCGTTCATACAGAGCACAACCCGAACTCGAACTATGCGGAAAACCAGGCAATTTTCTGCACGATTTGCTGTTCTAACACAAAGCGGTTTTTCGCGCGAAAGCCGCAAAATGTTTTACATTAAAACTTGATCATTTGTCCATGTAATTTATTATATTTAACAGACTATTGATTATAAAGGCGGTTCGTTTGTCACCGCAAGTTCTAAAATATTGCAGAAGTTGTAGCCTATTTGAAATTTTGATCCTGATCAATTTTGAGAATATTTTAACTGACGGCATATAATACAACAACACTAATTACTGAAGAGCAATCACTTTTTTTGTTCAGTGTCATTTAAGAAAAGAAAACAGCTCTTATATTTCATTAAAGAGAACAATTCTTCATTTGTTTAACGTCATAGCTGAATTTTTATTATGCAAAATTTTTTATAAGAGCAATTCAATAAAAATGCAAGCCAAATTAAAAAAAAGCAAAAACGATGCCTTCTATTAACAGTACGTTTGTATCGTAACAAAATGGTAACCATGTTTCAACAAACATTGCCACTTGATTATTCTGTTTTGTTGAATAATCAGGATCAATAACAAACAGGAATGTTTAATCAAGCAAAAATGAGCCTGAGTCACTTTAATAAAATTTAAGGACAAACGAAGTTAAAATTTATGAACATTTAAAAACAGTCATCCTCGACCTAAATTTATTGGTTCTTATACATGAAAAAAAGATTGTGTTTCATTATTGGTATTTAGATCGACAAGGTTTGTTTATCTGAAAAACAATGAAAATGATATTATGAGATAATAACGACTGAAAAGTTTTTGCATTGTTCCAAAAGAGTAATCTCGACGTTTGCGTTGTTGTTTGATTATAATTTCAGCTGGAGTTTAAGGGTTCGAGAAAAGGAACGGTCCGCCGGTTAAAATCAATTTTAAATATTACGCTATATCAAATATTTATTGCAGTAAATAGTATGCCAATAAATTTTAAGAAAATATTTTTCGATGAATTTCTTTCCCTGCATGATATAGTGGTATCCGGACACGAGTCCTAAAAACACAATCTCTAAAGAACAGGAGTCCCAAAGTACACAGGCCCTGACGGACACGAGTCCTAAAAAGCAGTAGTCCTAAAGACAAAAGTCCTAATGGACACCAGTCCTAAAATACACGAGTTCTAACGGACACGAGCCCTAAAATACACGAGTCCTAAAGACGCGAGTCCTAAAGGACACGAGCCCTAAAGGATATGGGCCCTAAAAGACACTAGTTTTAAAGGACACGAGTCCTAAAGGACACGAGCCCAAAAGAACACGAATCCGAAAATACACGAGTCCTAAAAGGCACCAGTCCTAATGGACACCAGCCCGAAAAGACAAGAGTCGTAAAGGATACGAGTCCTAAAGGACACGAGTCCTAAAAGACTCGAGTCCTAAAAGGCACGGCTTACCGGTCTACTGCTCTACTACTTGAGCTAGGGAAGACGTCTCCTCGCATGCTTAATTTTGACTACTTAAACCCAGCAACTTGCTTGTACTATGATGTTAATAATCGTTTAGTTGTGATGTTTTGACTTTTGCCGGGCGAGAGTTTTAGGGTTGTTTTAAATAGAGAAGACAACTTTTTCGCTTTGCTCGTTTTAAGTAGTCGCCGTTTTGATGGCTTTTCCCTAGGCTTCCGCGCTCTTAGCCTTTGGGCCAGATAGCACGTTGCCGATTAAACAGTAAAACTCTGGCCCGGCAAACGTCAAAACATCACAATTAAATTAATACAAAAATTTTGTTAGTTGTTACATTTTTTTTAAACAAAATAACGATCACAAAGAAAGCACAGTGTTACAGTTTTATAAAAAAAAACTATTTTAAACTTTCAAAAAATGTTCGTTAAAACCTATTGCAAATAAAAATTTGAAACCTGAATGGCTTCCTAAACACAAATATTTGTGTTTTTCCAAAAACAATCTAGTTATGTGGCCCCAGTCCACCTGCTGATCGAATTAAGCTGGGAAGCAAATTTCTGGCTTCTTGTCTGCAATTTTATTAAAGAAATATTGCTCAAAATCAATTTTATTGAAGAAATTAATTTCAAATGCTGGGCAATACTTAAAAGTGTTTGGAAAAAAAATTGCTATTTTAATGCCGTTTGGATCGCGTTTCACACGTTTTTGTCTCATTTGAAAAAACTAAATTGTTAAGATTCGGAAGCCGTTTCAAAGAAATTAAATTGCCTAAGCCTCAGAGCTGTATGATTTTTTAAATATTTTAACAAAGGCAGCAACTCAATACCGGTATTATTTACGTACAGTTTTTATTAGACGTGGGCTGTTTAAGCAGGGCAAATATAACAATAAAGTATAAAAACAGCCATAGGGCTCAAGTTATTGCAATAGCGTGTAGCAAATTTTTTTAGGTTTTTATGACATGGGCAAAATGGAATTAACTTCAAACCCCTCTAAACGTTATCGGATATGAAATGTAGCTAGCTTTTTCTGTTATTTTGAATTGGTGATCTTGCCCCGTGGGCACAAAATTAATCAAATAGACGTTCAAACGTGGTCTAGATTGATGCAGCAGACGTAATTTATATGGTTTAATTTTTGTCTAAATGTTGTCTATTTTGCAAAAATGCATGTAGTTCAAAAGACGTCTTCACAAAGACGTCGAATATACGTAAGTCATAGACTTTGACACGTTGTTTAATTTTGCCTATTTTCAACGTATTTGTAAAGACGTCTATTCAACTTTGCACATTTTGCAAAATAGACAACATTTACACCAATTTTCGTTTTACACGTCTTTTAGAGGTTTTGTGCCAGCTGGGTGTGTTCGAGGATTCCAAGGCAGCAAAATTTTGTCTTGCTGAGCTGAAAATAGTATAAAATCTGCCCCAATTACTCGGATTTTTTGCGTGTTTTTTCTATATTGTGCCGCGGCCGAAAAGGAAGAAGGCATGAGATAACGGCTCGCCCCTAAATATGTTATCGTATACGTCTCTTTGTTCAATAAGCATTTTCCTTGCTAATTTTTTAAAAAGTAGTTTAGCGCGTAAAATCTAGGAAAGTTGGATTGTGCTTTAAAGTTTGTAAAAAGGTTAAATGATGGTCTGGGGTTGCAACTTTTCCGACAAAATCCCTGGATTTTTCATAGGTTATGCATTTAAATTGATTGGTAAAAGATTGAATTGGTAGTGTCTGGGTCGCCTTGTCGTCGTTATTAATATCATTGTTAACTAGTGTTATAAGCGTAAACGCTAAAAGAAACTGAAGAAAACAATAGGCTTATTCTTTTTATCATTATTATCATTAGTCATCCTTTTTATCATTGGAGGCATTTCTATTGGGGAGACTACGTGTTGTGTATTTTCAACACCTCCTTTCCTTTATTTTTTCAATTTACAGCTTACTTGTTACGTCAATTTGTAAATAGTTCTTTTTACCTGATTACCTTGTTTATGCGGCAGATAAACGTTTGCAACTGCTTAAAATAGCAGCCATATTGTTATTCTGAGAAGTATAAGTAACTCTTTTCTATTTGAATTCACTATAAACAGGGGCAGTCTGTATGTCTGTATGTGCTGCGGTGCTCCAGCACCCCCAACCAAAAAAAGAAACTTTATGTTTTCAAAGTTATATTACAAAAATAACAAATGTAAAACTTTCAAACCCATTTTACTCTATTGTTGACAAAAAAACAAAAAACAAAAACGGATTATACGATCCATTGCAATAACGTGGCAACACTGCTAGCTGTGCTGCTGCTTTTGCTGCTCTCCCTGCAGATCAAAAATAAACAGAACAAGCTTTCGAGCTTGGGAAATTTTGAATTCGTACGTATAGCAAGACAGTATGTGCTGCTGTCTCGGCAGCACAAACTTTTTCTTTCGCCGCGACAGTTATATCGTGTTCGAGATTTTCACGCTCCGCTGAAGTCGTGCGTTACCAAGCTATAGAGAAGCTATCTCGTTCTTGTGTAACGGGATGAAAAATTGAATAAAAAAGGGTAATCGATTGCAGTAGCGTCGCTAGGGGGTGGGGGGGGGGGAAGGGGCGGCCCGCTCCGGGTATCATTGGGGTGACACCATTTGTTTTTTTTGCTTTTGAGACCGAAAACCCACTGATTGGTAGGCAAAAACCTTTTTTTTTTCTTTTTTGGTCATCACATACTTTCGGACTAAAAACTAACTCGTTTTGCAGCGAAGACCTTATTTTTTTTTGGTCTTCACCTATATTTTGGCCGATAAAGGGTGCCACCACGAAATCCCGCCCCGGGTGCCACCATTCTTAGCGACGCCTCTGATCGGTTGAATACAACAAATTGATAAGAAACTATTAAAAAAAGAAAAAAATTTGCAAATTTAATTCTAAACCGTCATATCATTGAAAATAGTCAAAAGAATTATATTCTAGCCTCCAGGGGTGCCGAAACCCGGGGGGGGGGGGGGGGGGGGGGGGGGTGGTGGATATATCCTCCCAATAATTTGATTGTATCCCCCCAATAATTTGAGTATGGTCTACATCTGCATCCCCTCCAATAATTTGACTTTGGTGCGCATCTGAGCGCAGGTTTCCACTCGAATTCGGGGAAAAAAGTGTTCCATTTTTGGTGAAGACCTTTTTTTTTGGTCTTCACTTAATTTGCTAAATCGTGGTCGAGGTTCATCCCCCCCAATGTTGAAAATAGGGCAAACTTGGGGTAAAATTGCAAATTATCCCCCCCAATGCTCAACAAAGATTTGCACCCCTTCTAGCCTCCTATTATATTAGCTGCAACAGACGATTTGAGAGAAAAACACGTCGAAACTCAGAAGTCAAGTAAGCCAATTGCCTTTGCTTGATTTCATTTCTCTTCAAAAATAGGAATATTTACGCAACAGTGAATGCTTCAAATCTAAATTTAACTGAGGAACAAGATTCTCCTTGTTAGCGCCCAAAATGTAAAAAATAGAGAAAGTGTTAACTAAAGTAGTAAAATACCAGGTTGTAGGTGTAATTTTTGAATAAGCGTACATAATTTTACGAAACAGCTAAATTCCAGCAAAAAAACTGTAAAAAATGCTCAAATTTTTATGGCAATATAGCGCATTAATTCAAACTAAAATAAAGTTGATTTTTATTATTCTAATTTGCAGCAACCCCAAATTTTCAAGTCACGAGCCGCCACTGGCTATAAAGTATGTGTTAAAGTAATTTGGTGCTACTAAGTAATGCGCTCAAAAGGTATTACTTAAAGTCTTAAAGAAGCCGGGGAAATATTGGTAGTCTCTAGTTTCTGGCCTAGTTAGCCTACAATAATTTTTGTGTCAATTTGCTAAGAACGAGACTGAAGAATATATTTGAAGCCGGTGGCGACATTTCTGCGAAGATCTTGGTACGTAAATTTATTTCAAGTTCATTCCAGCAGTCTAACTTACGGTAATGTTATTGATTAAGCGTAGCATCGAAGCCTAGCACGCTAGTCCGTATTTTGTGCTTTGTGATAGGCCTGAAGCGTAGTTTTGGCGTAAAGGTAATTTGTTCACGTGGTAAGTTCCTAAGTAATTTCTAGTCGTTAAATGCTTAGACCGTCCATTTTATTCTAGATTTAACGGACGGAATTGACAAACGAAGACTGCAGCAAAAGTTTAAAGCGCCGTATTTCGTTTTTACCGTTCAGTTAATTAAATTGTCCAATATCCTTGCGTTGTTTTACTCAACACTATGCCTACGCTGGTGTGAGGTCATTGAGGTCGCTCACAATTCGACAGAGTAAATAGAACAAAAGAACAATGCTTTTACCATACGATTTTGACTATCTACATGATTAAAGTCGTTTAAAATTATTTAATTTCTTGCCAGTCCAGGAGAAAAAGAAAGGACCTCGTGCGAGGAATCTCGCCTAATCATAGTATCTAAAAAAAAAAAAACGTCCCAAAAGCATCATTGTCTTGGTTTCCAAAATATACTGGCCTCAAAAGCGGAGTGGAGAAAATGCTTCGGAAAGCTGTAGAGACTGCTTAGAAAAGAAGAGAAAAAAAGGTGAGAAGCGCCACACTGCTCTCAAAATCAAAGCAATCTTTACATGAATCTTGATATTGATGATCATAGCCTTGTCCGTTTTGATATTCAAGTGTTATGGATCCCGTACACGAGCCCTAAAAACACGAGCCCTAAAAACACGAGTCCTAAAGACACGAGCCCTAAAAGACACGAGTCCTAAAGGACACGAGTCCTAACGTACACAAGTCCTAACGGACACGAGTCCTAAAAGACACGAGCCCTAAAGGACACAAGTCCTAAAAGACACTAGTTCTAAATACACGAGCCCTAATGGACACGAGTCCTAACGTACACGAGTCCTAAAGGACACGAGTCCTAAAGAACACAAGCCCTAAAGTACACAAGCCCTAACGGACACGATCCCTAAAAAACACGAGTTCTAAAGACACCAGTTCTAACAGACAGGAGTCCTAATGTACACAAGTCCTAAAGGACACGATCCCTAAAAGACACGAGTCCTAAAAGACACGAGTCCTAAAAGACACCAGTCCTAAAAGACACGAGTCCTAAAGGACACCAGTCCTAAAAGACACGAGTCCTAAAAGACACGAGTCCTAAAAGACACCAGTCCTAAAAGACACGAGTCCTAAAAGACACGAGTCCTAAAGAACACGAGTCCTAAAAGACACGAGTCCTAAAAGACACGAGTCCTAAAGAACACGAGCCCTAAAAGACACGAGTCCTAAAGAACACCAGTCCTAAAAGACACGAGTCCTAAAAGACACGAGTCCTAAAAGACACCAGTCCTAAAAGACACGAGTCCTAAAGAACACGAGTCCTAAAAGACACCAGTCCTAAAAGACACGAGTCCTAAAGGACACGAATCATAAAGGACACGAGACTTAAAATACACGAGTCCTAAAAGACACGAGCCCTAAAGGACACGAGTTCTAAAGGACATGAGTCCTAAAAGACACTAGTCCTAAAGTATGACTCATAAAACATACGAGTCATTACTTACACGAGTTCTAACAAAAGTGACCCGTTTGGAGATGCGGCTGAGTATCAATTTCTTCTGACCAACCAATTTAACTACGTATCAAAATAATCGGATGGTTTTGGGGGTCAGAGTTCAGTATTTCCTCTAGCAAAGCACGCTATAAGGACGTGAGAAAAAATTTTGCTATTTTTTATTGAAAGTTTTATTGTGATTGGAGAGTGTCTGCCACTACAACGGTAGACTCGGGTTCGATTCCAAACAGTTGGACAAACCCAAAAACTTAAAGATGGTGGTCACTGTTTTCTGCTTCTGAAGTATGGTCACGGTTTGTTACTAACTGTTTAGTGCAATAATCATCAATGTGCAAGTGAAATAATTGTTTAGGGCACGTTAGTTATTTAGGGCATGTTAATTACTTAGGGCAAGTGTGCCCCCAATAATTGACTTTTAAATGACTTAACCAAGATAGATGTTTTTACAAGTTCGTCACTATGAAGTTGTTAAATACACTTTAACGTCGTTTGTCATTTCAATATAAGAAATGCGTGGAAAAATATTTTGACATAATTTAGGAATGCCATCCCACCTACTTAAATCTCCCAATAGTCAATTTTTTGAATAACCTAATTGTTTTTAAGATCAGCAGGTCTTTCAAAATACTTTGACGTGGTGTGGGGGTGGTACCCCCTCGGTAACCCCCTAAATAGATCCACCAAACCTTTTATTTTTAATTTTGAGCTAGAGTAACGTTTTTTAAATATCAGTAAGTACATAAAAGTCAAAAAATTAGAAATATAATTAGACGTCTGTTCGAGATAAAAGTTTAAAATCGCTGTTATTAGTGTAAAAAATAGATTCTTGGACCAACTTAGTTTCAAAATCGCCGTGCGTATGCTAAACAATGACTCGCTCTGTCACAGTGTTATTATAACGCTGTACTTGCGACAATATTGTGGATGCATTTTGCGGAAAAACCACCCATCACGTCGGCTACATTATTTTCACTCGCAGTCATCATTACGCGATTTGCTCTTGATCTGTTAATCAAACACTAACTTTTAGCTTCTTGTCGTGCTGTTGATGCAAAAGGGTTTATTCATCCCATAAATTAAAATTACAATCATTTTTCAGAGTTTTAAACCACCCATCATTGTTTTGAAATAGCGTATTTGAAAGTTTTTACTTGTTCCAATTTGAAAAATTTAACCGATCTGATGTTTTATCAGAGACAATTTATCACAATAGCTTCAAACGTTTTCGCTAATGAATGAGTTTTAAAACCGCAAGAAGAAAAAATATTTGCATTTTTTGTTTTTTTTCATTGTATGGCAGAAGATTTTACATCACTCATATTCATTTTACATAAGAAAGTGAAAATTCATTCGTTTTAGGTTTAATTTTGACGTTTAATTTTTGCTGAAAAACTTGCTTTTTAACAAACCTTGAATAACAAAAATTTAAAAAATACCAATAATTTCGTTAACTTGAACTGAAAAAGTCAAACAATTTTTATAAAAATGCAGCAGAGTTCATATCCCTCATTCATGGATTAATCTCCTATTTCTTCAACGTTTTCAATACACACTATGTTTTGATTGCAAAATTACTTTTTTCGTTGATCTTAATTTTCTGCACTACCTTATTTGCGTATAAGATACTGCAAAACATACAAAATATACCGTAATTAAAAAAAATTGTTTTATGACTGTGTCGCAATGCTTGTGGCAAGATAAAGTATAATTTCTGATAATGTAATTAAGTGGCGGCATGATTTTTCGAAGCACAAAAATGTTAGCAAAGATCGTAGGATTACGTCTCTCTGTGTCCTTTTGTTTTTTTTCATTGTATGAAAAATGATCGTTTACATGTAAGTTGGTGATTTCAAAAATATCTATTAATCTTTGCTAAAATGAAAGAAAGAGCAGAATGTTCAGCATAAAGAGTAAGTTACGTTAGGTTCACATTTTTACAAATTTCTCAAGAAAAATTGTTCTGCGCTGATATTGAACTCTCTATATTTGATTTTTTATTTCTTGCAGTTAAAAATTTTTTCTTTCTATTTCTTACGATTAAATAATTAAAAAAATTTGATCACAATGCTCCATTGAAAATTTTAAATGCAGTTTTCTCAAGTTTATTGTGCTTTGGCAGTTTCAATTCCACCAAACAAATTTCTTTAGTCACAATATTCTTTATTGGATTTTTTGCTAATCAAGAAACTGTAGTTTTTTTTCATTATTGGATTTGTTGCAAACAACGTTTCCTCTCAGAGCTTGCTTGGTGTGCGCGGAATAAAATGCCGAGTGAGCTCCAAAAATAGGTCTTCGCCGCAACCTGGATCTCTTTCAGTCTGGAATTGTGGAATTTTGCCCCTCAAGTGAAGATTGAAAAAAAAAGAAGAATAAAAGTAAAAAACTACTGCATACGAAAAGCCATATCTTTTGATGTTCAAAGCCGTACAAAATCAATTAAACGATATATTTATCGTTTTCAAAGCAGAAGACTTTTTAATGGCGTAATTTTTGGTCGCAAAATTGAAATATTTTTTTACTAAAGGCGAATTTACACAAACTCCGTTTCTCTCCATTTTGTTTTTGGTTTTTGCTTCTTCGTGAAAAAGTATGCTCTTTTTCGAGCGCATTTTTTTAGTCTTATGTGCATTATGTAGAGTGTTATTACTGTACATATTGATCAAAATTTTGTGTATAAACAACATAGGCGTAGCATGGGGGAAGGGGGCAGGGAGCCCGCCCCCCTCCCCAATCGCAATGCCAGCAATGATAAATTTGTGACCAAAACGGCTATCCTTTCGTGTTCACCTTGACACGAGACCGTGAAGACGTTATCGTTTTTTTGCTCTTCACCTTTTTTCGAAAAAAATTCAGCTCTTCAGACCGTGAAACCTGTTTTTATTGTTTTGGTCTTCACTATATAAGTTGTGGTCTGGTCCCCTCCCTCAATCCTAAATTGGTCTCCAACAAAATTTCATCCCCCCCCCCAATCAAGACTCTTAAGTCGGACTGTGAAGACTTTTTTTCTTGGTGTTCACCTATGTGATTAGTGGTTTGGGCCGCCCCCAATCAAAAATCCTGGCTACGCCTATGATAAACGATGTGAGCAATATTTCAAAATAGGGCTGTTTAACCCTTCGTAAAAAACGTTTTTTGAAAAAAGTTTTGTCCAGTACGTGACTGTCTGGTTGGTGTGGACAAGGACATACGTATAAAAATGCTTACCAAAAAGAACATTACTTTTTTATGAAGAAGAAAAGCGTAAAAAAAAAACGACAAAAGCGGATAAAAAACGGATACTGTATGAATTCAACTTAAATAGAATACCGGCCGCGCATTCACTGACGATTTTACTTTGCAGTCAAGTTCATGTACTGAATAAACAAATAATCAAAGAAATTCTATATGCGATGGTGACGAGTATGCTCACTATTGATAACTTTTTGAGGGAGATCATCGAGAAATCAAGACGAACTATTCATCAGTATTGCAAACGGCTTTGAATAACAAATAAGTGTTTATCAACATCAGTAATGCAGTGAAGTGGTGTTGCGCAGTTAGCGAACTTTTCTGAATCTAACGTTTATCGCATTATTTATCAGATAAAATTTTGAGAATACGAAACAACTAAAACAATCTCAAATTAATTGAAATTCTTTTTTTTTTAAGAAAAGAGAAATAGCTTTGCTATAGAATTTAATTTCGTTAACTAGTTGTTACCTATTTTGCAAGCTATCAACATCAATAACAATGAAAATGCCCTTAAAAACTTAAATTCGCACATGACGCTGTAACTAATAAATAATGTCCTTTTGCGAGTGCGACAAAAACTAAAATGACACAATAAATCAAAACATTATTTAGAAAATTTTCCAAGCATTTTGTACGTAGAAAGAAAATTTTTATCAGCCCAATATCGCAAAGAATTTACAAACGACATCCATTACGAACTGCCAAACTACAGCAACAGATGATCGATAATATTACGATGAATCATCAAAAAGGAGAGAAATTTTCGCGTTCTAAAACCGCAAAGAGCGCATTATGTCATCGTTTTAAGGAGCATGAACTACCGTTTTTCAACAAGTTCATTAATCTGCGTTCAGATCAACAACGACTTGTTTGCAGTTGGTACTGGACTTCGAATCTCCAATACCTTCCAATTTTTATTGATGGATTGGAGCTACGTCATAGTTTTTCCTCGCCAAAACGATTGGACGTCAAAATGCCATTACAAAGCATCAAACCTTACCGTAAATCAATGTTTAATTCTTTCAGTGTGCGTATTTAAAGAATTTGAATGTAAAGTCAAAACTTTTGTGGATAGTCTATAGCTTAGTTGAAAAGTTACCAGGATCAATTTATAGCTCATATAACTCAGCGGGTCTAGAAAGTTATGCCTTTTGTGAAATCTCATTGTCCACTCTGCCTGATATTGTCCACTTTGCCCGGTTTTTAACTTTGTTTCACACCGTAGTTTCGGCCATATCCTAAAATACATAAAATTCTATGCCACAGCAACACCACATGGCAGATTAACGTTTAATTTCAGCACTATCTGTGAATAATGATTTACACCACTAGTTCAAGTCGAAATAGATGTAAATTAAGGCTCGATCAACATAACATTCAGCGCGGTTAAATCATTGGTTTAAAATTTAAATGACATCTTTACGAAATAATTCAATGAAAACAGCTGCTTCAGCGTTTTAACTCCTAGCAACCAACATCAAATGCAAAATAAATCTTTGAAATTACAAAAGTTTAAAAATGCGTTATTTATCACGAATGAAGGAGATGCAACTGTTCTATTTCAGGGCCATCAATAGTAAACCTTGTATTTGATAACCGAAAGTAGCTACCACCATGTACATTACAATATTTTCATGAAAAAGCAAACAATAACCCCGAATTCTTACTAACCAAATCTTTTTCAGTATCTACCGACTTTTATGTAGCATTTAACTGATGTTTTTTAGGACTCGTGTCCTTTTAGGACTCGTGTCTTTTAGGACTCGTGTCTTTTAGGACTCGTGTCCTTTAGGACTCGTGTCCTTTAGGACTCGTGTCTTTGAGGACTCGTGTTCTTTAGGGCTCGTGTTCTTTAGGACTCGTGTCTTTTAGGACTCGTGTTCTTTAGGACTCGTGTCTTTTAGGACTGGTGTCCTTTAGGACTCGTGTTCTTTAGGACTCGTGTCTTTTAGGACTCGTGTCTTTTAGGGCTCGTGTTCTTTAGGACTCGTGTCTTTTAGGACTCGTGTCCTTTAGGACTCGTGTTCTTTAGGGCTCGTGTCTTTTAGGACTCGTGTCTTTTAGGGCTCGTGTTCTTTAGGACTCGTGTCCGTTAGGACTCCTCTCCTTTAGGACTCATGTCCATTAGAACTTGTGTCTTTAGGACTCGTGTTTTTTAGGGCTCGTGTCCATTAGGGCTTGTGTACATTAGAACTCGTGTTCTTTAGGACTGGTGTCCATTAGGACTCCTGTTCATTAGGACTGGTGTCCGTTAGGACTCGTGTCTTTAGGACTCGTGTTTTTTGGGACTCGTGTCCGTTAGGGCTTGTGTTCATTAGGACTCGTGTCCTTTAGAACTCGTGTCCGTTAGGGCTTGTGTACTTTAGGACTCATGTCCATTAGGAATTGTGTTTTTAGGACTGGTGTCTTTTAGGGCTCGTGTTTTTAGGGCTCGTGTCCGGATACCAAGTGTTATACATCAATACAAGCTTGTTCGAGTGCGCGACTACAGAAACATTAATCATGATGATCTTTTACATGATTTGTATAAACAGTTTTGCTTGAGCGATTTTTCAACTACAATGGAAACAGCTATTGACCGATGCAACAATTCTATCCGATCTGTAATTGACAAACACGCACCTGCAAAGCTAAAAAGAATCAAAAACGTTCCATCTTGTCCTTGGTTTAACCAAGCATATCTGCTACTACGTAGAAAAAAAAGGAAAGCCGAAAGAATGTTCAAAAAATCAAAACTTTTTATGCACAAGCTTACATATTACGATCTACGAAAACAATGCATTGATCTAGCTAAACAGAAGTTAAAATACTTTCTAGGTAAAATTAAAATTCGTCCAGACACTAGAAAACCTCATTCAGTACTGTACTGTAAAGTTATTGTCTGCTGTTGAACCAATCAAGAAATTTCCTAATGCCTTTGCAAATGACAATGAACTTGCCAACAAATTTGCCGGTTTTTTTTATAACTGGAATTGAAAAGAATCACAAATCGTTCATAAGCGACACTCATAAGGAAAAAAATTGCTAAAACTTGGGAGCCATTTGAAAAAATTAAATTGCTCAGCCTCCTTACTTATACCAAAACACAATTACACGCTGGCATTTTTAGGTTACATTCTGAAGTGACTTGGATGTGGGGAGCTGAAGCCACCATGGTTACACAACTGTAAATTACTCTTGCTTTCTACATCTGTTCTAGCAGACTGCTGTACCCGAGCTTCTGACATCCTGCTTAATACAGTATAAGTTCAAGAAATCGCAAAACAAGAATTGACAATATCAGCAACGTAATATACGCTCTTTTTTTAAATATTTTATAAAAACACAATGCTCGTTTTTTCTCAGAATTTAAAAACAAGTTAGGAACAATGCCAGCCTGAACTCAAAAAATAAGAAACAAACGAAAAAATCTCTAATAAAATACAAACAAAACAAATACGCAGATTTTACTGATTCAAAACGATGAATTCTAATACTCTGTTGTGTATTTTAAACTTTTAGAATATATTATATCGATAGAGCATATTTTATAATTAGACCCGTGTCCGGAAGCTTAGGACTCGTGTCTTAGGCCTGTGTTCTTTAGGACTCGTGTCCTTTAGAACTCGTGTCTTTTAGGACTCGTGTCCTTTAGGGCTCGTGTAGTTTAGGACTCCTGTCTTTTAAGACTCGTGTCATTTAGAACCAGGTGCGTCGCCAGCGGGGGAGCATAGGGGGCATTGCCCCCCCGATTTTTATTTTTGCCCCCCCGATTTTTATTTTTGCCCCCCCGATTTTTATTTTTGCCCCCCAATTTTTGATTTTTGCCCCCCCCTCCCGAATTATTTCTTGCCCACCCACTGTATTTTTCTTAAAAGTGAGCATCGCCCTCTCAGTTAAAATAGTGGTAATTTTAACTGTTCCATGCCCTATCCTGATATCGATTCTACAGTATTTGATTGACTGTATTTGAATAAGCTGAAGATGGCCACAGGCCGAAATCGATTTTAGTGAAAGTTTTTGTTAATATACGTTAGTTAAATATATATTTTGGCTGATTCTTTGTTTCCTTCATGCAACTAAGTATCCTGACTTCTATGCTACGAGAGGTGGAGTCCTCGAGGACGTTCTTGGCCTCGAGGACACATTTTGAAGTCCTTGGCCTCGACGCCTCAAGTCCTCGAAAATTGCCCTGTCCTCAGCTCGAGGACAGCACTATTTTTGAACCGTTGAAATTTCGTTGGAAAATGCCAGAAACCTTGCGGAAAATCTGCAAAGACCTTTTTTTTTGGTTTCCTCAAGTAGAGATCGCCTGAAAAAAAATTTTTGAAGACCTTTTTTTTGAGATCGCCTGAAAAAAATTTTGAACACCTTTTTTTTGGAGAACACTTGCGTCTGTGTCTTGGTCCTTGGCCTTGGCCTCGAGAGAGTCTATCTATGGACTCGGAATTTTTTTGTGTCCTTGGCTTCGAGCCTTCTATCCTCGACTCCACCTCTGTATATTACTATCTACGGTACGGTACGCATTACAATCTCGTGTCTTGGGGCAAGTTCAACAACAACAGCAAATCAATTCAGTACGGTGTACTAATAATACAGCTACCAGCAGTTAATACTGTCTACTGTGTAGTAAGCGTGGCATCGTAGATTATGATTTCATATGCAGCAGCACTTATAGGCGAGGCCCTATTACTAGTCAAGTGTTGTGACTGTTGAAGGTAATGTACAGTAAGTTGGAGATCAGTGGTATACGCATAGTACAAACCATCCGCTATGTACCGCGCAATCAATAGTTACAGAAAGAAAAATAGACTATCGCAAAATGCCTACGGAAAAAAAGATAAGAATTCGATCGGTCAGTTGCACTTCTAGGCATAGGTGGGCAAGTTAATGCAAAACTTTTGCTTCGTTAACCACTAGTCCGTTAACAAACTTCATACCTCCGTTAACATTAATCCGTTATTTTCAGCTTTAATTAACGGAAGTTAATAAAGTCCGTTAATTCGTTGATATTTTAAGTGTAATTTACGTTTTTTTTCATTTGCTCGCTTGTAGAACACGTATTGACATTGTTAAGCTGATTGTAAGAAAATATCTATTGTTATATGGTGGTCTTTTTGTGTTTTGGAAGTTATATTTTACAGTCTAATCTAATTTCACGACAAAAATAAGTTCAAATGCACTAACGAAGCTGCGATTGAAAAGTTTTTGGAAATTGGGAACAGCGATAATTAATAGACCTGAGAGGCTGCAGTTTATTATTTACCTCAAAAAGAGCTCTTTTCTTTGGTTTTTTATATAAAACTCGTGCTAATGCACAACAAGTGTTACCAGTGCCAACTGGTTTGTACCGGTACGATGAATGAATGATGCAAGATAGTAACGACAAAAACCTTAACGGAAGTTAACAGAACTTAACGGAAGTTAATTTAGTCCGTTAACTTGAAAAAACTTTTTAACGGATTAACGAGTTAATGAAAAAGCTAGCTTCGTTATTAACAGATTAACGATATACGGACTGGTGCCTACCTATGCTTCTAAGAATCTAGGCTATGAGGCAAACGTAGGCTACGGGTAAGCAAACTTAGCAAAAGTGAGTTGAGTTGACAAGCCCATGTTTGGAAGTGGAAGGCCTTAGCTTAGCAACTCAAACCATACTGTATTTTAATTGGGTTCTTGTTCAGCAGTATGAGTAAGCAATCTGCAGAAACTCTGAGCTAACAGAGGAACAGATTGCATTTTTCCCCCAAATCGGAATCCATTGACCAATTCTTTGATAGCTAGACTATGGGAATTTTCTGACTTTTAGATTTGCTAGAAGTGTCCATTACCGTATAGTTTGTTTAACTAGATCGGTTTGTACCGTTAGCAAAACAAACTATAGCAGTGTTCTCGGCACTAGTTACGCCATTGATATCTGAGATTTTGAGTCAACTTTAGTAGTCCATAGTACCGTTTTGGCTGTTTGGTGCTGCTACTTGTGATTTTTGTAGAGCAATGATACAGTCCTGGTGAATTACCGATACAGTAATCAGTGGTGCCGATCCATATTGACAATTGGGGGATGATTTAAGAAATTTGTCTATTTTTTGATAATTTTGAACATTGGGAGGAGGGATGATGCTCAAACTGGAGATTTCCGGACCAAAGTTCAATGCTCATTTTCGCCAATACCAGCAAGGAAGTCTGCAGAAACGTTTGCTAAGATGTGGAAGGAGTGCTGGTGGCAATTAAGAATTTCAAACACAAAAGTTATGGTGAGACGGCCTTAAAGCCAGCTAGGGGGTCTAAAGGGGCGCTGTGAGCCTCCCAGCGTGGTCCGAAATCTTTTGCTTTTTCAACGTTTTTTCGAGGACAAAATGCATCGTTTAGTAACTTATGAACTTAATGCCATAACACAGGCGGTAATGCAAACCCCCCCAATTGAAATACTACCAGTGACGAATATAATTAGAGCATAGCCAGTATCTTGTCGTTGTCCGGAATTGCAGCTTTTTTAATTCAGGATTTACGCGTACAAAAGTAAGTAATAATAATGACGACCACGTGTCCTTGTCATAATAATATCATGCTATTCTTGGAGGTTTCAAAAAGCTGTCAAGTGACTTCACTCGAGTCCTCCACGTTTTGGAAAAAAAGTTATTTTAATTTTGCTTTAAACGTTTCTTTTTTTGGGGGGAAAGAAATTAAGAGCGCGATCTTATTTCAAAATCATAGGCGTAGCCAAGCGGGTGGCCCAAGGAACCCGGGCCCCTTCAATCAAAATGCCACCAATGACGAAAATTTGACAAAAAAGCCTTGTTTCTTCATTTTCAGTTTCTTCTAGCACCTTTGCGCACAACAGTACACGCGTACAACAGTAATTAAGAGTAAATTATATTGGCGACCAGGGGGACCGGCGTACCCCCTTAATTCAATTTTTCCAACCAATTGAAACGTATAACCAGGGTGAAATCAGGGGTTTTTGTCCTAAAAATTGCTACCTCAGGCCCTCATCTAAACTTTTTATGAACGTAATGCAATAACCAGCGCCGTATTTGCCATGTGGCGCAGTGCCAGGGCCCTGCGCTCAGATGGTAAGACTTTTTTTGATCTTCACTTAAATTTGGCAAGATGTTGCAAAAATCCCTTATGTGCCAGTGGCTCCGCGCAATCTAAATCCGGCCCGGCAGTAACATATTTAGTAAGCGTAACCATCTATTGTACCATTTTTCAATAACGATTTACCTCCACCTCGCCAGGTTTTCCGCACAAAATACTTTTAAAAAAAGCTAGGGAAAATGCTCACTGAACAAATTATTGAATTTCAATTGAAGGGGCCTGGGCCCTCTGGCCGTACATGTTCTCCAATAACTGGTTTTTTCTTTAAACTTTTTGGTCAACTTCATGGTTTTTATTTGGTTAACTTCATGACAAAGTTAACTTCATAACTTCATGATTTCTTTAAACTTTTTGTTGTTTTTTTTGGTTAACTTCATGACAAAGCAAAAATCTCTAAGGAAAATCTTTGGGTGAATTATTATTTACTGCTAAAATAATGCACGAGGAAATGTGCCTAACATCTCCTGCATGGACCAAATCACTTACAATTAAAATTTTACACCATAATCCAAGATTTTAAACGTGTTTTGGACTTTAATTACAAGTAAAAGGAGGATTGAACCATTAAATTTTTTCGATTGGATTTCATATGTTAAAAATCTAGTTCTCTCAAATGTCTCTGAACACGAGTGAAATGTGATCCAATGGGATTAAAATAGCTTATTTTTCCAAAAACTTACAAAAATTGCCAAGCGGCTGGGGGCTTTGCCCCCAGATCCCCATAGCCACAGGTGGCTCTCCCGTCTTTGATACGTTTGAGTACACGAGGTTACTCAGTACGTCTCCTAAGTTACACATTTGCACGTTCTAACTATTAGTTTTCGCCCACTCCCTTTACCAAAGTTCTGGTTAAGTGCCAACAGGCTGCGGCTTCAGATCTTCTACGATAATTTTGCCCCATAAAAACTTCCTCTTTTGAAAATTTTTGATGACGTCATTGCAAGCGATTTGTGGTTTGGGCCCCCCCCCAATCAAAAATCCTGGCTACGCCTATGCTCCGGCAAGGGTGCGTTTTGTCACCTCTCCTTTTCATTGTTTACATGAATTGGATCGACAAATGCAGCCAAGCTGATGAGTGTACCACGATTGGAAATTGCAAAATTAGTCGTCTGCTATTCGCTGATGATTTGGTTCTGCTTTCTTCCACAGAATCTGGCCTCCAGCGCGCATTAAATAGCTTTGCAGATGCATGCAACACCGCCGGAATGAAAATAAGCACGGCCAAAACTGAGGTGCTTCATCTTTCAAGAAACCCTGATCAGTGCGTATTACAAGTGAATGGAGCGACACTGAAGCAGGTAGAGAAGTTCAAGTATCTTGGGGATGCATTTACGAGTGACGGAAGGCAAGACGAAGAACTAGTGGCAAGGCTAGTGCAATAATGCGAGCTTTGCACTACTCGGTTGTCATGAAACGAGAATTGTCGAAAAAGGCAAAGCTCTCAATTTTCAAAGCAGTCATTGTCCCCATTCTCACTTATGGTTATGAATCTTGGGTAATGACCGAAAGAATGCGATCACAAGTGCAAGCGTCCGAAATGAGGTTTTTACGAAGAATCGAAGGAGTTACACTGTTTAACAAGGTGCGTAGCTCTGAGATCCAAAATCTCTGAACATCGAGCCATTACTTCTCCGAATTGAAAGATCTCAGCTTAGATGGTTTGGCCATGTAAGCAGAATGCCTCAGGAAAGATTCCCCAAACAAGCTTTACTTGCCAAAGCAAATGGGAGAAGACCGGTTGGACAACCTAGAACTAGATGGACCAATTACATTAAGGATCTTGGATGGAATCGCTTGGGACTTCGCCTAAGCGAGATGATGGATGTGATGGAAGACCGTGAGGTGTGGCGGCTTAATCTTGAGCTACTGTCCCCGTAACCCTCACGGAAAACGGGCAGAAGAAGAAAACGGGCAGAAGAAAGAAGAAGACACAAAGACGAAACGAAATTTACAACCCCTCCACACAAACAATAACTTAACTCTTAAAATACTGCAATAATTTATCGTCAAAACTTTGCCCCCCCGGTTTTCAGCTTTGCCCCACTGATCTCGCTAAGCTGGCGATGCCCCTGTTTAGAACTCATGTCTTCTAGGACTGGTGTCTCTTAGGGCTCGTGTCCTTTAGAACTGGTGTCCATTTGGAATGGTGTTCTTTAGGACTCGTGTTCTGTAGGACTCGTGTTTTTTAGGATTCGTGTTTTTTAGGTCTCGTGTCCATTAGGACTCGTGTATTTAGGACTCATATCTTTTAGAGCTCGTGTCTATTAGGACTCGTGTATTTTAGGACTCGCGTCTTTAGAACTCGTAAGCGGGATCCAGCTATGTTGGATTATATTGCAGTGTTGTGTTTGCATAGCAGTGCAGTGACGTACGCATACTTGGTGACGTAGCCTAAATTGAGAGCGCTGATTGGTTGAACGCAAAAGCTATCGTGAACCCCGCCTAAAATTTCGCTTTGAAGGCAAGCTAAGCGGTTTTCTGCACGAACTAAATTTCGTTCGCATTCGCGTTCGAGCTCTGAATAATATGGGGTGCCATTCGTAAACCCTTACTTTCCTATGTACTATAAGCCTTATTAACGATCCTATGTGCTATATCACATAGGTATGATCAATCCTTCATTCCTATGTGTTATATCACACAGGTATACACTAACTTTTCATTCATATGTGCTATATCACATAGGTATGAACAAATTCTTCGTTCCTGTCTACTATAGCGATCATGCGTGACGAATGTGTGATTGGCGGGAATTACTCAGCATTTTTACCTCGAAGTTGTACGGTAAAGATGGTAGCCGCGCAGCGTATAAATTGTAGTAGTTTTGCAGGGAGTGTGGTTGCAGCGTGGGGGATGAGACCACTTTTTTGAATTACAGTAGGTTAGGAATCAGCCAGTATTCGCACTGGTTAAATTCAGTCTCAATGTAGCCAGCTACTCACCAAATGTTGCATTAAAATGTACTTCTACAGTTTTGAAATGAATAATATACCGAAACTCATCATCAAAAGGCTTAATATTTGATATAATCAACTTTAATTTTCATCACTTGATGACAGCAACGCTTATTAAAAGTGTAATGAAATAGCAATATCTCTGGATAGGATGACTGAATTTCATTCAATTTTTTTTAAAAGGTGGAGACTAACATGGAGCATCTTTTGAAAACGTGTCCACAAACACAACTTATCCATATCGCCCTCTAGTGGAAAAAAAGGGCAAATTTTGAAAAAGTGAGCCTCAAAATTGGCCTGGCGAGGAAGGTAAACATTGATGAAAATTTTTGAAACTTCGTATTCATGATCTACTGATCAAACTGCTTTACCAAAACATAGTTAAGCAAAATCGGTAAAGGTCGGGGCGCCTGCAACACCCTACGCGGTAGGCTTACGATATCAAGGATAAACCTAGGCTACAAGTAAGCCATGCTACCTAACAAACCTAAGCTGGCTACATTGAGACTGAATTTAACCAGTGCGAATACTGGCTGATTCCTAACCTAATTCAAAGAAGTGGTCTCGTCCTCCACGCTGCAACCACACTTCCTGCAAAACTACTACAATTTATACGCTGCGCGGCTACCATCTTTACCGTACAACTTCGAGGTAAAAATGCTGAGTAATTCCCGCCAATCGCACATTCGTCACGCATGATCGCTATAGTAGACAGGAACGAAGAATTTGTTCATACCTATGTGATATAGCACATATGAATGAAAAGTTAGTGTATACCTGTGTGATATAACACATAGGAATGAAGAATTGATCATACCTATGTGATATAACACATAGAAATGAAAAGTTAGTGCAAACCCGTTAGACATAACACGTAGGAATGAAAAGTTAGTGCATACCTGTGTGATATAACACATAGGAATGAAAAGTTAGTGCCTACCTGTGTGATATAGCACATAGGAATGAAGGATTGATCATACCTATGTGATATAGCGCATAGGATCGTTAATAAGGCTTATAGTACATAGGAAAGTAAGGGTTTACGAATGGCACCCCGTAGAATAAACGGGTTTATTTTATTTTACTAGGACCTTTCTTCCGTAAACGCTGCCTTTTCATTCGCACCGCTTTCCGCGTTCGCGCTGTGCATAAACGGGCCTTAATCGATTTTATGAGGCGCAGCAGCGGTTTCGTGACTGAAACTTTACTGACTGGAAAGCAGAAAAAATTGTCAAAAATAGCACTGAGTTTGAAACTTTGTTTTTCCTTATATCTCGTAAACTGCTACAAGTGAAAAATAAAAACAAACAACATAGGGATAAATGACAGCTATATGGTCATCTGACCGCAATTTTATAGGCCAAAAACCGGCAAAAAAGCGGCCAACTTTAACCATCACATCTCGATAAGTAGAAAATTTTTAAAAATGCGTATTTTGAGTACACTGATCACTATCTTTCAGAAATGCTCGTTTACTACAATTGGGACACTTTTTTCTTGTTTCGTGTTTTTTTCTATTTGTTATGCTTCCTTCTTCTTTTCAAGTATTTCTCTTTCAACTGATTTTCATCAGTAAATGCAGAATTCGTACCCCAAACAGGCCCCCTAAAATTTGCAATTTTTATTCGATTGAGCTAAAAAGCAAAAATTTTAATCCAATTACAATTTTCTTTGGCTAATGAAAACAAAATTGGCTTTTGTCGCTTGATGAGCCCTTTGAGCAAGGAGTAACGCGTCGTGACGGCTCAAATCCATTTATTGTCTTATTGTGATTAAATCATTATTCATTTTGTGAAACAATGTCCCAAGTGTTCTTGTCCTAAACCCCCTTAACTGAATTTGACTAGAATGGATACTGGATAGATGTAAGAAAAATATCACGCAGAAAAAATTCGGAGAAACAAAATAGTCCTATCAACTGCTGTTGTTCATTGGCACTTTCATTGTTCATTGGCGCATAGAAATTAAGAAACATGGGAAACAAAATCCTTGCATAATCTGATAAAAAATGACACATTTAAATATCTGCTCAATTGACAAACGTGTTACAGCCCCATTTCGTTAAAGAGCCACAGTGAATGTGGATTTGATAGCAGGGTATAATGCGGCAAATTTTGCAATCGTCAAATTCGATTCGGGTTAGTTTCAGTCTTCTAAAACTATACGATTCTCAATTTCTTCTGCTTTGGCGGCCCTCTTTTGGCTTTGTGTTAATCTGGCTAGTAAAAAAGTTAAGAATTCTGTCTTCATCGACTTGATCGGCACTGGCCTGTCGGTCTAGCAGTAACTTCTCTGGAGCGGGAGATCTGAGGTTCAAATCTCGGGTCCAGAAAATTGGGTGCAGTATTGCCAACGGCTCGCCATCGCTGCGACATTTCTTCGAAGGTGCTGTATTGCCTGAAGGGGCAATAACGCGGAGATGGGCCCCGCCAACTTGTTCTACGCTTCCGCGTATTACAGCCAGTATAATGAAAGATTAGATTTGATTTTGATCTGACTTAATCAGCCACTCCAACCTATAATATATTCGATCACATCAAAGCTTAGCAGAGGGCTACGACTATATCAACGCATCTGAAAACAGTAGCTACGAGATATGCATCAGCAAAGCAACAAAAAATTTAGCGCAACGATAGTAAATTCAAAACAGTTCAGAAACTCAGACGTGACAACTGTCCAGCGCAGATCACCATATAGCTTTTGGCATTTTTGAAATTCTTCAATCACAGCTCAGCTCATTTATACGACTCATGCTTTTAGAAAAGTAGAAATCAGCACATTCAAAAACAAGGTTACTATAGGTTATTCTTCTACAATGCTTTATTTGCTTAACAACAAATCAATGGGAGTTTGACGTTTACCAGTTTTATTTCTTTATTTATTTCATACTTATTGTTACTACTGGCCGATTTGATTTAGAACTGAAACGTCTAACTCTAATCGTTACCAAAGAGGGTCATTTTGGAGCAGATATTTAAATGTGTCATTTTTTATCAGATTATGCAAGGATTTTGTTTCCCATGTTTCTTAATTTCTAAGCGTTTATAATATAGTTAGCCAGTGGTGCAACCAGGGGAAGGGTTGAGGGGGCTGTAGCCATTTGTAATTTAACCCCAAAGTGCATCGTTTAAAGGTTTTTGGACTTGACCTGTATGTAAATTGGGGGTTGAAGGGACTGAGCAATTTAATTTCTCAACTGATTTTCGAATCGTAACGAAAATGCGATCTCGATGGCGTTGCAATGGCTATTTTTTTTTCGAAGAACAAACTAACAATTTCATATTACTTTAGCTCTAAATTATGTTCTCCGTTTGTACTGTATTGTCTTTATTGTTGTTTGCAGATGCTTTAGAGAAAATAAGGAAAAACGACAAGCCAACTGTTACAAGTCTTTTGCAAGCTATAGAAGAAAAATCGGCAAATGAATGGCAAAATATCCTCTTAAGCTGTCTTGATCAGAAAGGTACGATCATGAATATTTTTTGTTTCATTTGAAACTGAACGGATTGTGACCATTACAACAGACATTAATCCAACAAATTTATGGAGCGCCAAGTACCAGAGCTGGGCACCCGCTACTTGAAAAGTAGCGGCGCTGCCGCTGTTAGGCAAAAAAAGCAGCGGCGCTGCCGCTTATCGCTACTCAAATGAAAAAGTAGCGCCGCTGCCGCTACTTGCATGCAAAACAGCGGCCGCTGCCGCTACTTTAAAAAAATAAAGAGAATAAAAACAGTGGCATTCAAATGCGGTACCTAATAGTGAAATTTCAACTTTATTTACGAAAGTAAATTATTCAAGCTTTTAAAATACTGGTACAGGTTAAAATCGGCATTAACAGGCTTAAATGGTAGACAAGAAAGTAAAAGTTTGACGCAAAAGTAGATCGAGCGTTTAAGATATTGGTGTTTACGAAGTCGAACGAGATACTTAGTAATGACGTACATGTTAAGCAAATGATGCTCAAAGCGATACATGTTACACTACGTATTTTTTCCACGAATTTAACTCTATAACTAAGTTGTCTTTAAAGCTTATTTATTACCTGGTTCTATTTGTTTGTTCTATTCTCAGCGTACTATAAATTCAATTCTTAGTTTTACTGTTAACTGTTGTAGCAAAATTTATTTTACTAAGCCTTGATGTAACTACTCAGGCCCGGCGCCACGGGGCATAGGCGCAGTCAGAGAGGGGGGGTTATGGAGCCCGGGCTCTCTTCAATTGAAACGCGACCAATGATAAAAATGTGACAAAAAAGCCTATTGTTTCGTCAGTTTCAATATTTTTCAGCATTTTTTGCGTACAACAGTACACGCGTACAGCGGTAATTAACGATAATATTGACAACCAGAGGGCAGGGCTCCCTCAATTTAATTTTTGCCAATCAATTAAAATGAATAACCTGGCTGAAATTAAGGGTTTTTGTCTTAAAGTTGCTACCTCGGGCTCTCATCTAATCTTTTACTGTAAAAACGTAATGCAATAACCAGGGCGTGATTTATACCATATGGCACAGTACCAAAGGTCCTGCGCTCAGATGGTAAGACTTTATTTTTGGTCTACACTTATTTTGCGAAAATCTCCAAGTGCCAGGGGCCCCGCGCAATGTAATCCGGCCCGGGCAATAACATGGAAATTAGGCGTAACTATCTATTGTACGGTTTTTAATAACAATTGACCTCCACCTCGCGGGTTTTTACGCGAAAAAATACTTAAAAAAAAAAAAAGCTTATTAGAAATGCCCATTGAACAAGTTATTGGATTTGAATGGAGGGGCCTGGGGCCTCTTGACCGTACATGTACTCTTACAACTGGTTATTTTCACGTCAAAGCAAAAATCTCTAAGGAAAGTCTTCGAGTAGATTATTATTTGCTACTAAAATACTTACTAAATTTAACCCCAAATACAAAATCATAAACGTGTTTTCGACCAAATTATAAGTAAAAAGCGGATTGAAACAATTTAATTTTTTTCAATTTACTTCAAATGTTAAAAATCCAGTTCTTTCAAATGGTTCTGAACACATGCAAAATGTAATCTAATGGCATCAAAATAACTTTATTTCCAAAAAAATGCAAAAAAATTGCCAAGCAGGTGGAACTTCGGCCCCAAACCTCCATCTGTGATACGTTTGAGTAAACTAGTTTGCTTACACACGTCTCCCAATTTACATATTTTCATTTTTAACTTTTGATTTAAGCGCTCTCCCTTTTGAAAACTCTTCGTTAAGTGCCAAACCAGGCCACGGCTTCCAGTAGCGTACGCAAGATTTTGAAAAGGGGGGCCAGAAACTTCAGAAAATTTGAGAGGAACATAGATCAGAATTTGAAATTGTCACACTCAAATTTCGTCCCATTTTTCGCCCAAAATCAGGTGAAGAGCAAAAAAAAAGGTCTTCACTGAAATTTCGTCCTATTTTTCGCCCAATATCATGTGATTTCGAGCCCAAAGCCTGATGCCCAACTTGCAAAGGGGGGGGGCCTTGCCTCAATTTTGCTCACTTTTCTATGCAATTTTGCAATCCTGGCGACCCAAAGGGGGGGGGCCATGGCCCAATGCCCCCCCCCCCTAAATACGCCCCTGACGGCTTCTGATCATACATTCTACGATATCTTTGTCCAACAAAAAGTTCCTCTTTCGAAAATTTCTGATGACGTCATTGCATTTCATTTTTGGTTTGGCCTTCCCCAATCAAAAATCCTGGCTACGCCTATGCACGGGGGGTGGGGCTTTTTGGGCCGTGCCTCCCCAAATCACTGCTTGTGCCTCCCAAGCGAGAAGAAACTTTTGTACTAATACAAGAGGACCAGCAAACTTTTGCCCATAAACAGGTCACCACAAACGCTTTTTTGCTATGAAACAGCTAGACAGATCGAGTGAACGTGTATCAAGTAGCCTAAAATTTTGCGATGAAAACCTTTTTTTTATTTTTTTGTCTTCACCTCCAAATTTGAGGGCAAAATCCATACCAAAGAAGGATAACATAGGATTTGGAGAAAAATGTTCATCAGATTGCTCAGACATTTCAAAGGCGTTTGGTCTCGGCTGCGTAAGCGTCCTCCCCAAAATTTTTTGCCCCCCCCCGGAAACCCACTACTCTGGCTCCGGGCCTGTTACTGTACTGTTCTACTTGCAGTGCACAAACTGTACTGTGGTCTGCGACCAGAGAGCCATCAAATCATCTTTATTTGTTTTACTACATGCTAGCATTTTGAGGAAATATCACGGAAAACCGTCTTTGCGATTTGCAAGTTTTTAGCAATTTATCGAACTGTAATTATTGCATTTTCGTTAAAGAAATGCGGCTTGAAATCGGCTTCATTGAAATCGCTTTTATCAGTTCAAATTGGCCCGCTATAGCCACATTATTCCTTCAATTTTGTTTCATAAAAAATAGGACCACGTACGATAAAACTCGCCTACACATATGCGAGCTACGACAAAACGTCACAAAGATAACCTTGTATGTTCTACTAAACTAAAATAACGTGGTAACAAGAGCAGAGTAAAAACAAACGGAGAGTAGAGACTCCAAGCGGTAACGTGTGAAAATGTGAATCAAGAAAGTCTTGGAAGGAGTTTATTAGGAGTAGCGGCAGAACATTTGCTTAAAAAACAGCGCTTCAGCGCTGCCGCTTTTTCGGTTAAAAAAGCAGCGGCGCTGCCGCTTGTCGCTGGTGACGAAAAAACGCAGCGGCGCTGTCGCTACCGAAAAAGTAGCGGCGCTAGTAGCGCCGCTGTGCCCATCACTGCCAAGTACTGTATATCTAAAAACATTTAATACATAACAAAGAGCTAAAAAACAAACTTTTAATTAATATGATATGAATTTCAACACTTACCAAACTCAAAATATACACATTTAGCCTTAAACACAAAAATTGGCATTTGTAAAATGCATAATTATTTAAATATCAAAATCAGCAATTGCAAAATTTGCATTTACCTGAATGCAAAAGTTGGGGTATGTTTAAATTCATCATTAAATGTATTGGCGAATCGAATTTTTCAAGCAAACATTTCTTGAAGCCTAAAATTTGAGCAATAAAATCTGAAAATTTGGATAATAATCATAGGATATGTATTTTGATGTGTGTCAAATTTTGTAGCATTTAGAGAATTGCCATTTTTGGGAGGCCTTGATAGCTAAATATGCAGTGTGCACTTCGACCGAGGCTAAATCTAATCCAGTAGAACGCCAATTGTCCGAACTAATTAAAACCAATGGGTGGTTCGGATTTAGTGATTTGTTCGGATAATTAGTGGTGTAAGGTAACGAAATACTTTTACTTGAGTAGGCTACTGAAGTAGTTTTATCCGGTAACGAGTACTTTTTGATTATTTCTTTGTGACTATTTTTACTTGCTTACTTTTAGAGTGAAGTAACGCTACTTTAGTAGCATTTTGATTCAGAAAAATACAAAGTAGTGTAATTTTAAATCTGATCCTTAAATTCGTCAGAACGGTCGACTTTTTCACCGGCAAATGTTCAATTCAGTTAAGTTAGTAGTCTTTTGTCCTTTTTCGGCTGGTAACTCTTGCGTCAACTGCAGCAATGCCTTTTTTCTACCTGTGCGCGTACATACATCAGATCCAGTCTGGCGAACAGCAGTTCAAGACACTTTTAGTTTCACGTTTGTTGTTTCAGGCGCGTAGCCAGAAATTGCTATAGAGGAGCTGTGTCGGGGTCGGGGGGCGGAGCCCCCAGCCGCCGAAGGCAAAAGGGAGTTTGGGGGCGAAGCCTCCAGTTCTCTAACATTTGTGTTTTTTTGGCAAAAATAGCTTAATTTTAGGTCTATTTTGATAAAAATTAATACTATTAAAACGTGACATAGAAATTAGCAGTGCAAAAACATAATTGTACCACTTGCATAAATGGGCTATGTGGGAGGTAGCTATTGCTAGAATTTTTGTTCTCTTATTTACAAGCTGGTAAATTATAAAATCCTATACCCGTAGTTCAATAATACTCTCAAGAAGTATTCTATTTTGTCTATATTTTACAGAGAAAAATGTAGTTAGGGGGGCTAATGGTATTAAAATCATTAAAAATAATCTGATCCGTTTTCAACTAATGACTGAAAACCCAATTTTAAATCTTTGTTTGTGCATTTGTGTCTGATTAATTATTGGATTTCGCAATCTTGTGACTTTAATCGAAAAGATTATTTGTCATTGCCTAATCGGTGTTTAAGTTAGATTAATAAGTAGTTATTATCGTTTGTTAAAAACAAGCTGCTAATTAGCTCATCTTCAAAGGCGCATCTTCAAGAACCTTCAAAACGCTAATTAGACTGTATGTAGAACCGTTGTGTTCTTTTTGTGCATTATTTGTGTAGACTGGCAGCTGTAGACTAGCAGCTGAAAGCCTTTGTTTTGTTAATTTCTGGCCTTTGATGGAGGCGATGCCACATGTTTTTTACTACTTGGAACTATTTAAACCTGCTTTGGGCCTGAAAACTCAGTAGTGACAAAACTGAGTGAAGTGAACAGTGTCAGTTTTTGGTGATACGTGTTAAATGCTGCTTAACTTGGGTAAATTGCGTTTTGCGATCCCTTACCCTCCCTTCCCTTCATCTCCATTTTGTTTTATGGATTTGACTATTAACTGTGAGGGGAGAGTCTTGTAGATTGGAAGAAAGGCCCTGAATTGGCCCTTGCATCCAGGCGCATAGCCAGAAATTCGGAATGGGGAGGGCTGTTTTGGGGGTCTGGGGGCGAAGCCCCAAGCTGCTGAAGGCTGGGGGTTTGGGGACAAAGCTCCCAGCTGCCGGAGGCACGGGGGTCTGGGGGCGGAGCCCCCAGCGCTCGAGAATTTTGCGTTTTTTTTGCAAAAGTAACTAAATTTTAGGGCTATTTTGATTAAAAAATAATGCTTTTAAAACGTGGCTTAGAAATTGGCAGTGCAAACATGATTAAACTGGTTGCATGAATGGGCTATTTGGGAGGTGGCGAATGGTAAAGTTTCAGTTCTCTTATTTAGATGCTGGTAAATTATAAAATCTAATAGTTCGATAAAACTCACACGGAGTAATCTATTTTGTATACAGTTTATAGACAAAAATAATTGGGGGGGGGCTAATGAAAAGAGATTTGAGAGAAATGATTGGTAATTAACTATTACGGAATAGCCCCCCCCTATTTCTTAGTTTATAGTACGTTAGTTGATGACACCTATGTTTAGCATTTTTACACTTGCGATCAAATTTGATTGCTTATTTTTGCCCATTTTTCAAATTTTTTATTTATTTGTTGGTTCTATTTTTAAAAATTAGCCCCCCCCTCTGAATATATGTTTCAAAAAATGTTTTAAATCACTGTTTAGTCCATTCCAGTGCATAAAACAGTCTCAAAAGTGCTAAAGACGTAGTGTTTTTCTCATTCTGCATTTTGGTCGACATGTCAATGGGGGGGGGGGCTATAGCCCCCCCCCTGGCTACGCTACTGCTTGCGTCGTATTTTGAGACTCCTTCGTTATTTTTTCTGTATTTTTCTTTATTCAGTATAATAATAAATTCCATTAAAAATCAAGAAAATTAAGTGCTCAGTTGTGAGAAGGAATAAGGGATTGGGAGAGTTTGGCATAGCTCTCCTACACGTTATTGAAGTTGGCTATAATACTACGCATCGTTGCCCTGCAGAAAACACAATACGGTTCGGATTGGCAAGTCTTGGCAGGTATTCAAATTTAGGAATTAAGCTTTAACGAGAAACGGCTTGACCAACTGACACAAATCGCAAGACCGGGTTAGAAAAAATTTATTGTTTGTAACAAATGGAAAGAAGTTTGAAAGAAGTGATTGGTAATTAACTAATACTGAATATCTCTCCTCTATTCCTGAGCTTATACATGGTTTGATGAAACCTATGTTAAGCATTTTTCAATCAGCGATCAAATTGGAATACCGATTTTTGGCTATGTTTCAAAGTTTTTTTTTTTTCTGATTTATGAGTTTTATTTTTGACACGTTTAGCCCCCCCTGCCACCCCTAACTAAATATTTTAAAATATGCTTTAAATCATTTTTCTGTCTATTCCAGAGCAAAGACCACCTCAGAAGTGCTAAAACGTGGTGTTTTCCTTGTTCTGCGTTTTTTTTTCGGCAGGTCAATGGGGGGCTGTAGCCCTGCCTCCTTTGGCTACGCTACTGACCACAACACTATACAAGCATTGAATTTGGTCTGCATAGTTCTATTATGTCATAAACCAAAGTGAAAAAACAAAACAAGTTTGGCATCCAACTGTGCTTCATTATACAAATGGGGAAAAACTTTATGTGCTGTCTTCTTTATAATACATTGTTCAACAAAGTCTCACTATTTAATGGCGCTTTTAAGCATAGTCTTCGATTAAGTTAAGAATGACGTTTTGCAGAATTGCACGAGTTTTTAACGACAGTCAGGGGTCGCTGAGGGTATACTTTTTTACACTTCCTTGTAAAAATTTGTGTACTCTTTGCGACTTTACCGCAGGGTTTCCCAAACTGGGAGTCGCGACCCCTCAAGGGGTCGCGACTCCCAGTTTGGGAAACCCTGCGGTAGACTATACACTGATAAGACACGTCCAAAGGGTTCTTAAATTTTACCATACTTTAACAATTACAGTGAATGAATATTTGCGCAATGATGATATTGAATGATTTCCTACAAATTCTACATGGCATGATTTTCAAATCTCGAAGTTTTGCTGTTGTTTTTTTTGATTAATTGTCTTGAAAAAATGTCAAAAACTTGCACCAATTAATAATCATGATTTGAGATAGTGAGGAGTTCAAAAACTAAGCGCTATGTTGCATTGGTGTAAAGGTAGTCGATCAGTTGTAATATGTCGATTAAATAGTTTGTTTATTTTGCTTAAATGCTTGTACTTGAGTACATGTATTTTTAAAACGATTACTTTTTTACTTTTACTCAAGTACTTTTTGGTCAGAACTTGATACTTTACTTCAAGGTTTTTTTGTCAATGAACGAAACCTTTGCTTGATTACAAACTTCGAGTACTTTTTACACCACTGCGGACAATTGAACAACATGCAATGTTACAAAAGAAAAATCTACCATTGCAATGCTGTATTACGAATTACGAAAATACATCATATTCGGTACTCAGACATTGTGATTTATAGCATACTATCAGCTTGTTGGACGCGTTTTTTTCTTAACCAAACTGACGAGCTAATATCTCTCTTATTGATGTTACGCTGAAATGACTTTGGTTAAAGTCGTGTTCGGACAATAGGCGTTTCGGGTGATAGAAGCTCGGATAATTTATTCGGATTTCTACTGTATAGACAAATGTTTGTTTTCAAAGCGTCGTGTTTTTATTTTCGTTGGTGGCGCCGCATTCAAATGCTTCAATTGGCGCGATCAAGTTTCTAGTATCTATAGTGTGGCTCATTACATGCATTTAGACAGGTTTTGTTGGAGTAAAATCCTACCTTGTGTAATGAGCGCGTAATGCCTTTGTTTTTGTTCGCGATTTTTGGTATGTGAGGATTGATTTGCTTAATAACTAGCAAACGGTTTAACCCAGAAAGTTGAAATTTGGATTTAACATAAGAATTATTAAACGCATCATGTGTGTCAATTGTGGGGGTCCTAGGTCACGTGATCACGAATTGAGACCCAAAAAAAAACGCAAAAAAACGGCATTTTTGGCTTGAAAAGTTATTAATTCGCTTATAATTCCAAAAACACTCGACGTGCTAAGCTGAAATTTGGGCACATTGTGGGTGCTTATGAATGCTTGCGCAAACCGAGTTTGGGGGCGCCTAAATTTTACAGGCCGAAAATGCGCAATAAGTTAACGAGTTCAAACCGATATATCTCGGTAATTACCGATATTGATCAAAAATGGCTTGTGGTTTTTGAGCACACTATCAACCATCTTTCTTTTGGTTATGTTCGTTTTCCCCAACTTGAAAAGTATTTTTCTTCTTTTGCATCTTTTTTCTTACTTTTATTTTTCTTTTCCTTCTGCCACAATCTATTTTTAACCCGCTAAACGCCCTGTATTCAAAGTTTGAGCGATTAAAAATATCAGGAGAAGGACTAGTGTGTGACTGAAATTGGGGGTTGCAGGTTTGGGGGATCCCCCTCAATCGGGTCCTCAAAAATTTTGAACTTTTAAACCGTTGGAGTTAGGTGGATCAAGTTTTCGAAATGGGAAGATATTAAAAATGAACTAACTTAACAACAATTGGGGGTTCCAAAATGGAGGTTTTTCCCAAACGGGCCCTCCAAAATTCAAACTTTTTAACTTTTGAAGCTGGACACATGAAATTTTCTAGGTAAGTACATACTGTAGAAAAGAAAAATAAAATTTGAAGCAATATAGGGGGACCAAAATGGGGGGTCCCCCTTAAACGGAGCAGCAAAAATTTTGAACTTTTAAACTATTAGAGCTAGATAAATCAAATTTTCGGAATGGTTAGATATCAAAAATAAACTAAACCTTGCAAAAATTGGGGATTACAAAACGGGGGTTTCCCCAAACAGGGCCCTCCAAAATTCAAACTTTTCAACTTTTTACGTTGCACACATAAAATTTTTCAGGTAAGTAAATATAAAAAAAGATAAAATTTGAAACCAATAGAGGTACCAAAATGGGGGGTCATCCTTAAGCGGGCCACCAAAATTCAAAAATTTTAACCACAGATGCTAGACACATGAAAATTTCAGGATTGGAAATTGTGAAGAAAACATAAAATTTGACAGAATTTTGGGTTACCAAAATGAAAGGAGCCCCCTCAAAGGAGGACGCCAAAAATCCAAGTTTAACCACTTATGCTGGACTGATGAAATTTTCAGAATAAGTAAATATGAAGAATAGATAAAATTTTACAAATTTTTGGGGGTACCACAATGGAGGGTACCCCTAAAACGAGGATGCAAAAATTCAAACTTTTTAATTGTGTAAGGTAGCCACATCACAATTTCAAGATAAGCAAGCAATTATGAAGGAAAGTTATAATTTGACCAAATTTGGAACACCAAAATTGGGGTCTTTCAAAATTGAAACTTTTCAACCATTTATGCTAGACACATGAAACTTTTAGAATAGGTAAATGTAAAAGAAAGATCAACTCAAAATGGGTAAATAAAATATCACTAGTTTCAGGTGTCACAATCGGAGAGTCCTCCTCAAACGCTTCTTCAAAATTTTAACCACTCAAGCTAGATGAACAAAATTTTTAAGATAGGCAAAAATATAACATGAAAAAATTTTGGGATCTCATACTACAATAGGGATCATCCAATTGTACTGGCACCTTCCCCATTAACTGCAAAAGCTAAACAAATGAAATCTATTGGATAGGTTAATATAAATCAAAAATTAAAGACAACAAAGTTTGGTCGGCCACATTGAGGAGACCATGCCAAATACGCCTATTAAAGTTTAAAAATTTTTGTTATTAAGTACTCCAGCTAAACATATCAAATTTTTAGAGTACTGGTAGGCTAACTTGAGAGAAAAAATAAAACATGCCAAACTTGGCAATGTTATGATGGATAATTAGCTCTTAAATGGTCCTTCAAAATAAAAGATGAATTTTCACAATGAATAGGTATCACAGAAAAGTAGAAGAGTTTCCCCAACATTTAAGATGTTGAATACTTGAGCGTAATGGCTTTGTTAGATTTAGCTGGATGTCCGAGTTTTTTTACTAAACTGTCACTTGTGACGTTGAAAAAATCTTCTACTTGCTCTTCGAAGTTTTTGAACAATTTTATTTAGAAAGCTTTTGTGCTGAATAATGGATGTACTAATACAACATGCTGTACAATATCCAATATGTTGGCCATTGGGTCACACTGCTAAACAGCGTTCTAGAATGAAAGTAGTTGTGAAATGCGTACATATTTCTAGCCGTGATTAGTGTTAAGTGTGGCTGATGTATTAAAGTCGCTGAAATTTTAAAGATGTCTCTGTGTTATGTCATGATAAAGTGAAAAACTGTTAGTAACTCCTACTAGCTTTTTGATTGACGTTACTTGATTATTTTGATAACTTTTTGAGACTTCAAACTTTGATAGCAAATAACCTCAAAGCCGTTAAAATGAACTGAAAAGAGCGTAATGTGAAAAGAAGTAGACAATTTTTGGTAAATAGTTGTTTGACTTTAAACATTACACCTAGGGTTCTGGAAAGCATAGAGTTGAGTAAATTGATATAAGTTTTCAATGTAAAGTCATCGTAAATTTAGACTCTGCTACATCACTCATAAATTTACCAGAATTTCAGTTTTTGCTTCTAAGTTTTGTTTGTGTACGTGTCTTTTTCCATGCTAATTGCTAAGACAGGCATTGTTTTGATTTAGTACTTAAGTTTTGAGAAAAATCAGTAGAACTGTTCATATCATGTGCTGATATAAAATTCTTCATAAAAAAATATTATAGTGGGCTAGTAGGGGGGTGTAGATTTGATATTTAGGATAGTGCGTCAAATTTTTGGTCAAGATAATGTGAGTAACAAAATCCAAAAATCATATTGCCATTTTCAGATCAAAAAGTTTTGTTCCTGTCGGAGCAAAAAGTTATTCTGTCGATATATTTGTTTTAACGAGGGTTTTGTTTGTAACCGCAACTTCATTAATGTCCCTGCGCTGCTAAGTGAAATTCAACAAACTCGTTAAAAGTTTTAACGAGAACTAATAAGTATTTATACAGAAAGCTTTTAAAGATAGCTTGTAGATACCTTTTTTAGACATGTAAATTTTGGAAGTCGTTCGGTAATGGAACATTATGAAACTCGAAAGCGATGTATTTCAGATCTGACTATCAACAACCGTAAACACACGTAATGCAATTGTAAAGTTGTTTTTAGTTCAGTGAAATTAGATACTTTCGCGAAGTTTCCAAACATCGCTTGTTTAATTTTCGCAACAGACTTATCTCATTCTTGCGACAACAAATTTTAGTAACAGAGGACTGCTCAAGAAACTGAAAAACATCCGAAAAACTAGCTTCTAAAATTACTTTTTGTTATTTGTATTTCTAGCGCAATTAGTAGAATTATTGCAAGGGTACGACAAGAAAAAAATTGCAATAAATACGACGTAAACGAAAAATAATTATTGGCGAATAAACTTGCATATTTTGCAGGTAATCAAAATCTTTCTGCAGTTGTCAAATTTTGGTTGGATCCAGAACAAAATCATAAAATTGCGTGGATAATTGAATCTTGGAATGCGTGTATACGCAAAGAAAAGGAAATAAGAGGATTTACCGAGACTCTTACGAAGCGGTATCATCTTTTTCTAGTTTTACATTTCGTTGCTTCCCATAAAAAATTTATTGTATGAGCTGACTGATCTCCAATAGAAGTTGGTTGCATTTATTTTTTTTTGACATACGGATCGAATTACTGTATTTAGCAATATAATAGTCAAAGTCAGTGTTATTATATACTGTATAATGACAAAATACCATAACACACCCTTAATTTTATACAAGTTTTGGACTTGATTGGAAAGTTTAGGGGGTATTTTTAATTGCTTTCAAACATGCATAGACTTTTATGGCGTTAAGCGTAGCAAATTTTTCAAGAAATCACAAAAATTGTACCACACAGTGGGGCCTGCGTCTAAACCCAATCTGATTTACTTAAACCGCCTCGATTTTTTTAGTTGTTGGAAACGGTCATATTTTTGCACATACAGTTCTACTGTTAGCATTTAGTTTAGCATCTCTGTAACCAAAATTTAATTTTGAGTGAATTTGCAGTAAACTGGAAGATGAACATTGGTTGCTGGATTTTTGTGGTTTCATGATCTGTGATGACGAAGGGGAACATGAAGATTATTTGACTTCTAAAGCAGAACTGGTAAACAAGTTGCAGTTCACTCTTTATGAATCTGATTCAAGCATTTTGGAGCAGACGAAAAGCTTCAGTCTAATGTCAGTACCGGTAAGTGACAAAAATTAGTAAAAGCACTAAAGCGTTGCATTGTTAGCCATATCGGGGAACATCGCGATTTTTAATGAGTCTTAGAACAAAAGTCAAAATAGTGCCCTATCAATTGCGTAAACCCTATTTCTATCACCTGTTTGTCGAATACATTTTACACTTGGCGGTAAAAATTACCCCCTATTTTACTCTAAGACCAGAGGTCATGAGAACACAAAATTGGCATGTGGTTTAGTACTGTTCATCAAATTTTTTTTCACATATTTATTTTGTGTTGATAATGCCATCTAAATGACCTCGAAAAAAATGTTTGGCAAAAATAACGTCACAAGCTGTTCAAATTTTGCTCATACAGTAGTTTTGTTTTTGAAATCTAAATTATGAAACGTCAAAACATTCAATGGCGCCATTAATGCTATATATTATTACTAAAATTGCCAAATTTAGTCGTTGGGGCTTTAACAAACTTCAAAATCGATAAGCTTTCTTTTATTCATCGACGTCAAAATTTCAGAGGCTATTTTTAAGCTAGTTCGAAGTAAAATTTTTTTCTGAAGTATTTACCACGGAAAAACAGACCGCGTTTTTTCTGCCATTTTCGATAGATGAGAGTCTAAACTTTTGATTTGGTTGAAAGCGGCTGAATCTCGAAGGTCGAATGTTGGCAACAATGCGGAAATAAAAAAAAGCATCTTGTAACGCTAATTTTAGGAATCCTATAGATCACATATGATCGTGAATTTGCGAACCAAATACCGGCTAGAAACTCTGTAAAAACAACCATCTCCACTGGCAAAATTTATTGATTCGCTTATTACTTAAAAGCTGCATGGCATTGAAAGCTGAAATTTAGACACAGCATGGGTGCAGCTGAATTTTAGGCAGATTGACAAATTGATTGTTTTGGAAGAACAACGATATTTTGTTTAAATTAATTCGTGTGGTATGAGCAACGGCAAAGTCATTTTAGTGTAGGTACGCTTTGTTGAATCAAATATAATTTGCTATACTATATATTTTTGGTTAAAGTTTTCGAAGGATAAAGTTTTGATACGATGGGGTACATGATTTCAAACCTTAACTCCAAAAATTTGTTTGATTTTTGTGCACGGTTTGTTTTATAACTGGTTGAGTAAAAATCATCCCTAGCCACTTTCTTGGATTGGCGAAAAGTGACGTCTGAAATAATACAAATAATTATTGACTGCTTGCGGTAAATTGTGTGCTTTTGCAACATAAACATGAATTTAGCAATTTGAAAGTTTAGCAGTTGATTAGTATTTAATATTTCAAACTGGATGAATAAAGGTTCAAGTTTTGTTTAATTTGCTAGCTTTCATTATCCTCAAGCATCTATTTTGCGGTACCTGCAGTTTACGCAACTGATTTTTACAGTAGCATCCCCAGACTGAAATTTTATCCATTAAATGTAGAAAACTATAGCGTACTACGCAGAAGGGGTACAGGAAAGTTTACCAGAAGCCGTACATTTTACTGTAATCTACACCCAATTCCAATGAGTGTAGATACTCGTTGCTCAATTATTGAATGTGACTGGCAACGTTTAACGTAGATTCAAGATTAACGCCGCGACCAAATTTCAACACTCTGACAAATTTCAATGAAAATATTGTTTTGGGACCATATTTTTTAACCCTATATTAGACGGGAGAAGGGGGACATTTTGCCCTCCCTCTCGTTTTTCTTGTTATAAATCCTTCCTGAAAAATGATATTTATTTTGAATCAACTTGACTTGAGTCAAATTTTATTGCAAATAACTCCTGAAAATTTGAAGGTGAGGGAAAGAGTCTCCATTTTGAGATTTTCTGAAGTCACTTTCCGAAATCTAAGCATTTTTTGGCTGAAATTTAACTTAACTGACGTCATAACACGTTTGCGACGTAACTAACTTGACGTAGGCATTCTATTATTTAGTATTAAAAAAAAATCTATGTTCAAAAATTGAACCACCGCTGACGTTATCGCAAAAACGACATCCTTTTTTTAAAATATGGCCATGACGTCATATAAATAACGTCATCAACTCAAAACCAAATTTTTTATACAACTTTAGTGAGCACCAACCATAATTTGGTGTTCTAATGACTTTTCGTTTAGGAGTTAGATAGGGGACATTTTCGCTCCCGTCACGTGTAAAATGCGTTGGTCAAATACCCCGTGTAAAATAGAGTTTAGCGTCCAAGTTATTGCTTTTCAATGGTTTCTTAGGTTGCCAATGACTGCTTTAGTCAAGTCAAGTTTATTTTACCAAACGTTAAAAGTACGCAGGAAGGAATCAGTGAAAAAACCATACGGTCATCTTAGTCAACTGCTACCTATAGCAATACTTACTGTAACTGTAATAGGCGTTAACTTAAACTTGGCAATAAATTATAATACAAAATAACGCAAAGTTGGAAAGCACTTGAACAACACTATCTCCCCACCCACTGGCACATCCGACGCTAGAGGCCGAACAACAAAACAAAAAATTAGATTAAAGTTACCCACCCAACCCTAATTACAACAATCTCAAGCAAAAGCAGCCCAGTCCGAGGCGGGCCTGCGAAGTCAGATGTTGCTGTAGGCGGGAAAAAATTTACACACAAATTGGAATTCGATCATAGCGCTTAAGATACCGCTTTAGAATATCATACCACTTTAGAATTCGATCATGAGTTATACCAGTACATATCAGATTATCCTAGTGGCGATCGGTAAGGGACATCCAGGTATTCTTTGAATATCCTAAGTATAACCTTTTACAAGAGAAATTTCTTGCACCAAAATGCCAAAAACTCGAATATTTTACTGCCGTTAGCATGTGCCAGATTACAAATGCAATATGCACGTACGCTCGTAAAATGCTTCTCTTGTAGCAATGAAGTACAATCTCATTCAAATATAAACCAATTTTTGCAAAGGTATGTTGTATAAAATCAATACTGATCAGACGATTTTGTGGGTAAGATTAGACTGAATGATATCAACCGTTCCAGTCGCATTAGGTGACCATTTCAATTTCGGTGGGCCCCGTTTTTTCGATCAAATTAGGTTTCGGGGAGAATTAACAGAGTGAGGGAAATTAAATGGACTGTATTTGATTCCCCCAACCCCAGTTTGGTCGAAAAAGAAGGGTTCTACAACATTGGATATTGCCACGTGATTTGATTGGAACGGTTAATAATGTTCATTCTAACTTCTTCCACATGTAACTTGCTTTCGCTGAAATTAGCGTAAGCTGTCAGGTATTCTCAAACACCAAGGAAAGCCCATAGCTTTGCGAATTAAGAAATAATGTAGCGATACACCCACGCATTAACCAAGCGCATTTACACAAACGCAGAAAAGTATGAGGACTGACGTGACCGAAGGGTGTCAGACACCTAGTGAGATTCCCTCGCATAAGCGTGTGATTTGGTTAGGAAATTGTTAACCGCCTGTCTACTAAATGCTCTGAAGCGCTATGTAACATCATGATGTTTTTTACTTATCAATAGTTCTCATGAAAACTGTTTTCTTGCAAATATTAAAAAAAAAACAAAAAAACATTCGAATGTTAGAACAGTCTATTAGAATGTTTCTTCAAAAAACTTTTTGGGAGAAAAATACAGTCGGCACTGCAAAGGCTCAAACCTAATGCTTTGCAATAAACTTTTTTTTGCGTTGGTTTGTAATTAAAATATTAAAGCTGTTTTATTTTTATGTCATTTCTGTTTAACGTATAAAAGTCTTCGTTTCTTTTCATTTCTGCTTTGCAACGCCTTCAATCGTTTTTTTTTTTTTTCAATCGAAGGGATCAAAATATGCAAGACTTAGGCGTAATTTCAAAAATACTTCAATAAGATTTAAGTTTTATGTGCTGATCGGATGTGCATTTTTTGTGAGAATCGACTAATGACAAAGACAAATGATTGTGATTAGCAGGCCAAGTTGTTTGTGACTTTCTTTTTACAGCTTCCAAAGCACTCAGACTTTACGTAGTACAATGTTTTAAGCTGTTAACATATATTCTTTTTTACAACTTTTTTCGATTTCACGTGCAACTTTTTGATGCAATTTTTATGAATTTTTGCTTAAAATGTGAAAGTGTGATTTGAAAAACATGCTTTGAAACTGTAGTATTTCAGTTTAATTCTAGTATTTTCTAGGAATTGTTTAACAACAAGCTTTGTGACAGATTGGCTGCGTCTTAATGTTTTCTATGATGCTACAGTTAGTTTTAGTTCCCATTATAAAAGTTCAACTACATCCCTAAAAGTACGAGTAACATAATTTCAGAACCAGGGTTGCGGAGCCATTGCAGAAAAGGAATTGCTCCAACTCTAGATCGTTGTCTTTCAACTCGTTGTGCATAGGACTAAACCCAACTTTTTACACCAACTTTCGTTAATAATGAAACTTTTTAGGGCAACTATTGTTAAAAATAAATGCAACTCTTTCAGAATTTTAGAGGAACAAAAACTTGCTCTAGTAATTATTGAATGCCTAAACTATTTTGTCATCGATCGTCGCTGAATTATCCCAGCCTTGCTGAGCATATTTGGAATTACGCGAAACTTGAGTCTAGGGCAGTGCTTTGAAAATTTGCGCAGTTAAATTTTTAATCTAATTTGTCCAGTCCCATGGTCAAATGGTTGAAGCTACTGCTGGGCTGTGCTGAATTGCATATTATTTAGAGACTGTAAGACTTCTGTCACCCTTTCTTAATTTCTTATTACCATGTTTTATACAGTAGAGTAGCTTTCACAGCGGAAGTTACATTCAATTGAGCGAATACAAACGTATTAAATTGCTTAAGGTAAACACGGAAGACTTGGCTGAAAACAAATCGGCTGATTTAAGTGAAGATTTTTCTCTGTTAGGAGATGGTGTAAGTACTGCATGTTTTTTGTGTGGAATAACTTGGGTGATAAAAACGTAATTACTGTACACTATAATTTTTCTTACTTTTTGCAATAGTTATTTTTTGATTAATTGAATTTTGCATTTCCTACAAAAAAAAGTTCAACGATCTAAACTTGATATCAAAACAACAACAACAATAACAACCAAAAAAAAATACTTCATAAAAAAATGAAAAAAATTGAAAAAAGTTTTCAGCAGGATATTCAGAATCATGTAATTAGCTATCCGAAATTATTGATGACGTTAAATTTATGTCGCAGCTTTGTTTTGTTCTCACTGTAAAGAAGCTTTAAATATGCTAATGAAATGATATTCATAAGTTTTACAATTATTTAAGTAAACGTACTTTTTGTCGGTAATTAAACCATTGATTAAACCTGCTTTTGATTATTACTCAATAGTTTTCATTAAAAATTGTACACATTTTGATATTCCATTATGATCTGATTAAATCGCAGTTCTTTGCCTTTCTACGCTCAGTCGTAGCTATGCCGACGAGGAATGAAAGACGAAACTTGATTCTGAAACAGTATGTCGATCTTAGGCTGTTAATTATGGGTTTGATTGTGCCTCTGACTAAGACTTTGGATACTGTCCATACCTTATCATTGAACCTATTTTGTTTGTTCACTCAGGAAATTGTCAACGAATCCTCACAAAAGAATTCTTCTGAATTAAAAGCAATTTTGTATCCTTTGCTGCCATTGCTTTATTCGAGCTTGAGCGTGAAAGAATTATCAAGCATAGTAAACGATATGTACATTTCGGAACACTTGTCAAAAGGTAGAGTAGCAAAGAATATTAAATTATTGCAAGGGCCTGGATAATATTTTTTGTAACTTAATTACTGCAAACTCTACAAGTAAGCCAATTGAGTATTAACTGGACCTACTACCGGTAATTTCTTGCTTACTTGGATTAAATAACTTGCTCTCACTCTCATAGGCTAGGTATTTAGCCTAAATAGTGCGAACACTACCATATCAAAACTCACTCTGACTCACATTACCTTATGCTAATACCTACCGGTTACCACAGCTTTATTTCACTGCTTAGTTATCAGAGGTGGAGTCCTCGAGGACACATTTTGAAGTCCTTGACCTTGGTCTTAGCCTCGAAGGTCAAATACTTGGCCTTGGCCTCGATCCTTGTGTCTTCGACTTCACCTCTTCTAGTAATTCGTTTTAACATATTGCTTGAATTACGTATAACAAATGGCAACACGTATGCAATATTTAAAATTCCATGCATTGGTGCATAGTCTGTGGTCTGTTTTAAGCCAGTTTAATGTTACCAAACTAAAATGAAAATAGAGACTACATTTTACTAAAAAATGACACTATAATTATAAAAGAACTTTCGCAGCGAATGGCAATTCTTGGAACCGCTGAAAGCAATTTCAAAATTGCATGTGTGTTGCCACTTATTTTTTGTAATTTAGCGATAATCTAAAACTAAGCTAAAAGTGAAATCAATGAATTAAGCGAGACTTTTTGTTGGTACTTTAACTTGAAAGCTCATGCCGGTAGCTGACTAACTGAGACAACGTAGCTTGAGGATGTTTTAAATTTTTACATGTATTGTACTTCTTTGAATTATTATTATATTTTTTGGCCAAATGACTAGGCATGCAATGCATGCCTTGCATGCATAGAGAATACGCCCGTGGTAAAAATCATATCTACCAGAAATGGGAAGAAGAAACAAAATCCAAGTCTTAACACATCCACAATAAGAAAAATTCTGCACTTTATTTGTAGCAAATTGGTGCATTGTTGCAACGTTGCTACGCAATACTAACAAGCTGGCTGCATTTATCTTTGAATCGAAACATGTGATGGTACTGCATATTAGCAAATACATTTTGGATGAACAATCGCAACTCCACTGAAGCTACTTTTAGTACGTCGTAAAACTCTCACAATTAAATATACCGGTTGGACATGTAATGACTATTCTGAAAAATTCCAGGTGCAGTACGACTTTTCAACGAATGTTATGATTATCTCGAAAAGTAAACGCTTGCGTCAAAATTGCGGACAATGTCAAAAATTGCTTGCAGCAATACAGTAGTTTTATCTTTGCAGCAACTCATGACAACTTCAAAACCGAAACATCCCAATCCGACGTAGACATATACAAGATTTTTATCAATTGCTTGCACGAAGAGGCAAAACCAGACTGGAAAATAGGACTGCTAAAAGCTATTGTTCAACAAGGTATGAAAGTGGCTCAGTAAAATGTTGTTAACTGCAAAGTTGAAAACGGGTCGACTTGTACAGGTCAAAACCTGGCCCGAAAGTAAAAAATTGTTAGAAGTTCAAACCAGGCTAAAAAAAAGTTGCATAAAGTTTAAAAAAACGTATGCGGTTAATTCTTTTCTTAAATCTATTTTTACACGAGTGGGGTTAGGAATTTTTGGCCCCCTCGCAGTTCTTTCGCGATAAATCCCTTCAGAAAAAATATTTTATTTTCAATCAACTTGACTTTAAGTTAAAATTCATTATAAATCATTCCTGAAAATTTGAAGTTGCTAAAGTAACTGGAAGTTTCCAAATTTTTGAGGTTTTTTGAAGTCGCTTTTTTGAGCATTTTTTGTCAATATTTAGCTTAAATGACGTCAGACGACGTTTTTGTGACGTAATTAACTTGACTTGGGCATTTTAGGATCCAGTAGCAAGTAACAAACCTATGAACAAAGTTTGAACCGCCTATGACGTCATTAACAAAATGATATCATTTTTCAAAAATATGGCCGTGGCGTCACAATGATGACGTCATCAACTCAAAACCAATTAAAAAAAAAATTTGGTAAACACCAACCCGCATGCTAAATTCAGTGTTTCCATGCTTTTTGGTTTAGGGGTTAGATAGGGGGCATTACCCCTCCGCTCCATGTAAAATGCGTTGGTCAAATACCCCGTGTAAAATAGGGTAAAAGTTACTTGTCTGCTCTGACTAAATAAAACTACTTATAGATTAATTGTGACACAATAATACTCGTGTACTAATTGTCGTATGGGTACTTAAATGGAGTCTTCTTTTGTAATCGCAAAATTATTTTGTCTTTGCTTTTAAAGCTACTGGGCACCTATCGGGCCCGAATTAAGTCTTAACTTTTGTTAAACTTCAGCCCAAATCTCAGCCCAGCTCGACTTGCAACTCTGTTGTACATTCTGTGACTTCTGATCAACTTTTTGTGACCATCCGGAGAGTCAGAATCAGTTTTTCTCTGCTAGTTGGTTGCATTTGGGCCGCCGAGAAGCCGGCCACGGTCTCGGCCCTAGAACGAGGAACTAACTTTTATACTTTATTGCTAATTTTTAACTCCTGCTTTTAAATTTCAGATTTACAGTAAACTTTGTGTTACTTGTGCCAGACACTGCTCCTGATAATCCCGATTACGGGTGAAACAGACTGTAGGGTTTTAATTTTTTTTTCATTTTGACTAGTGACGTGTACTGTCTTATTCCCGGGAGTTGATACCAACCACTTTGAGGACCCAAAGACCTTAACAGCTAAACCCTAAGACCTTAAGACTTTGAGAAAAACCGAGAGGGTAAAATAGGGTTTCGCGCATTCTTAATTTTACCCATATTCATGTAAACGGGTTTGCATTTACTCCGCTTGTCTTTGGTCAGCAGTTACGCTCAGTCGGGCAACCAGAGAGGGTAGGGGCTAAGGGAGCTTTATCCTCCTTCCCTTAGCCAAGTCACTTTGAAGATTTAATCCAAAATACAAGCGTTTAAATGTGTTTAAGTAAGGAGGGGCAGCAATTTAATTTCTTTCAAATGATTTCCAAATTTTAGCAATTTAAGTTAGTTTTCAAATGGCTCAAATAACGTGCAAGATGTAATCCAAATAGCGTTAAAATGGATATATTATCCGAAACATCACAAAAATCGCCCTACGGCTGGAGGCTCTGCCCCCAGAACAGCTTGCTAATAGCGCCCGCCTAAATGACGCGTTTTTTAAACAAAAAAAATTGACCTTTATTTCAAGTCCCCCCTCCCAGCAAAACCCTGGTTGCCCACCTGTTTGCCCTATAAATAATTAGTAAAGTGATTAATACAATATTTGCTTTGCTTCGCGTCTTGTCCAATCGAATTTTACAAGAACAAAATAACGCTATAAATCCGTAAGTAATAGGTGAGGAGTTGAAAAATCTTAAGGGCCGATTACGGTACCTCGATTTAAATTATAAACATTCAAATGATTATGGTGTAAATCAAAGGAATAAGAAAAACACAAATCAATGTAATATGCGGCATAAGAATATCTATACAGCCAGTATGTAACGAAAGGAATTGAAAGCTTTTTCACTTGTGTTTTACAATGGTTTGTGATGTTTATTGAGGTAATGTAATAAATTTGATAGCCTCATTATCAAATGTTTTTTTGTAATTTGATGTATGTATTTGCGCAGAAGAAAAAACTGAGTTGCATAAGATCATTGAACAATATTTGGATGCAGCCAATGACGATCTAAAGTGGGTGATTGAAAATTGGGAATTGTTAGAAGGTAGAAATGATTTGCAGAAAATTGTGCTTCGACTAAACCTTTCCGGAGCAACGTAAGTATAGGAAATTGATAGAACTACAGTAAGGATACTATGTGGTTGCGTTTTTCTGCAGAACAAACACCCTCAACGAGTAAACAATAATGTATGCTGCGAGACTGACAAGACAAAGGCGTCGTTTTACGACGACCTTGATCATTTGATCTGTATTCAACCCGCACCCTAGTCACGTTGATGCGTCCTTTAAGCCGCATTTACACGGGCGACTTTTTTGCGTGCGATTTTTTGATACAAATGGATGTGGCAAAGTTGCATATATTCAATAATGATTCTCATTGTGATAAAAGTTACCTTACTGCTGAAAATGACTGTTTCAAGTTGTTTCCATTCCGATAGTGATATTCTAAACCTTTTTAAAGCAAAATCGGAGCTGATCTCACTGCGATTTTTTGTTGCAACACCGATTCTTTTCTAAAGTTTTCGATTATAACAATATTGGTATGAAACCAACTTAAGACGGTTATTTCCATCAGTAAGGTACCAATTATCATGATCAAAGCCGCCGTTGAGAAAACGCAACTTTGCCAGATCCAATTTTATCAAAAAATCGCACGCAAAAAAGTCGCCCGTGTAAATGCGGCTTTACGATGATTATCTCTGCTGAGTTATGGCTTTGAGCTAGCAATACATTTAGTGGACAAAAATTGGTCAAAGCAGCCATTGCAATGAAAAGAGTGAGGATTGTCCAATAGTTAGCGTCTGACGCTATCCGGTGACTGGAGGTTAATTATGCACTGCAAAAACAACAACGAATGTACAATACTAATATTTTTTTAAAGACTTAATTTCTCTTGTACTAGACGATTGATATCGCTATCAACAGAAACTTTAGTGATACTATATAAGTTGCATTATTTGCAACATATTTGTGATGTTTTGAACGTTAGATCTTCCAAGTAAAAAACATTTATATCAATAAGTTGGCCAGAAAAGTTATAGAGTATAGCCAACAGAGTAATTGAGATTATGGTGTGGGCAGAAAATTGCATAGAAGAGAAAAATGAGAGACCAGAAAAAAGATCAAAATGAAAAGTCTTCGTCCCAAAGAAGCTTCGCTTTTCGGTAAAATTAAGGTTTAAGTTGATAATTCAAACAACTCCACTCCGGGAAAGTTCTGAATTTTGCCCAATTTAATGTAAAGACCAAAGAGGAAAAAAAAGATTTTCGTTATAGAGAAACTCCAATTCTCTGCGAATTAAACGTAAAGCCAGAATAAATTCAGGCCCTAGCTCCAGAAAAGCTGCTTTTCTCTTAAAAATATAGACAGATAATAATACAAAAATGTGCCGCAATTTTAGCGGCCGAAGATCGGCAAAAAGTGGACAAACTTAAAGCAGTATTTCTCGGTAAGTACCAATACTGATAAAAAAAAAACTTTTGTAATTTTTGAACACACTATTGGCCACCAACCTTATGGCTCTATTCATTTACCTCAACTTGCACAATGTTTATTGTTACTATTTTTCTCGGGCTTTCTACTTCTAAACCGCTGAACGCAGGGAAATCAAACTTGAACCGATCACAGATTACAGTTGTAATAGCTAGTGCCTGCTTGAAATCGAGTCTGCCATGGCCTCCAAAAACGAGCCTTTCAAATTTTTGAACCGTTTGATCTAGATTGGTGAAATTTTGAAGATAAGTAAGTATGAAAGCAAGCAAAACGTAACAATACCTTAAGCTAGAAGTTTGAAGAAAGATAAATGTGAAAAACAAAACATGAACAATTTTGAAGTGTCACGTTGGAAGGTCCTCTCAAGTAGATTTTCAAACTTTTAGACCGCTTAGGCTAAACCGCAAATTTTGTTTATAATACTGTAAGTAGTTACAAAAGAAAATAAAACATGACGAAATTTGAATGTGCCACGCTTAGCAGAAACTCTCGAAAAAGCTCCAGAAATTTAACAATTTTTAAACTTTTGAATTAGACAAATTGCATTTTAGAGATAGGTTGATGTAAATGAAAGATGAACCATTAAAAAATTTGTTAATACCACGTTGGAGTAGTGGGCCCCAAAGCTGTTATCCACAAACCTGTTGAAGTTAGTGAAGCATGACAAAATCGAAAGCGATGTTTTATAAATCTGACATCAACAACCATATGCACAAACTCATTCAACGCACTTGAAACGTTATGTTAAGAACAAAAAAAAATTGGATTCTGTGGCTAAGTTTCCGAAATTGCTTATGCAATGTCACAATTACGGCTTTTTTTAAAGTGCTACCTGAGTCGCTCCAAAATATTGTGAATGATGACAATGACATACAATTTATTGGTTCATTCACTCCAAAACTTAAACGAGGACCAAAGGCAAAATCAATGGGGGTATCTAAAGTTAAGCAATCGTATAAGACTTGATTGGTGTTGACTCCATCCTTCTTGACCCAACTGTTCCATAGACATTTTACATCAAACACGACTTAGGGGCCTCTTATGTTATCAATTTTGATAATTTTTATTGGCAATCCTGGCGTTAATAGCCTTAGCGTCGTTAGCAACGCCTTCCTACTTCTAACCTTAAGCAACGCCACTATTAGGTTACTGCATTGAGTCGTTCGCTGTGCACTAGTCAGTTTGATCTTGTCAGCAGAATAGATCCGAACTGGAAAAAAGAGTAGACTGTACGGTAGCCTAGGTAACAAACAACTAAAGACAAGCTAAAGTAAGGCGAGAAGAGTTGTTAGAGTAGTATAAGCGTTTGTTTGCAACTCAATTGGAAAAGTTTATTTTAAGGTCACAAAATACTCTTAAGCAAATACAATAGGCCTACTCAAGTATTGGTAGTCTTATTATCAGGTATGAGTTTATACTTAGTCGTCTAGTAATAAAAGCGTTATTTCTAGGGTAGGCTATTATTTAGACCGATATGTATCGCAGCTTGATTTTTACTAAGATCGCTAGGCTAGCAAACGCCTAGTCTACTCTTTTTACCAGCTCGGATCTGTTATGTTGACAAGGTCAAACTGATTAGTGTGCTGTAAAACGACTCAATAATGCAGTAGCTTGATAGCGGCGTTGCTTTAGGTTTAAGTTAGAATTTGGGATAACGTCGCTAACGACGCTAAGGCTATCAACGTCAGGGTTGCCGATAAAAATTATTATACTTCATAACAATTGAGGCCCCAACCTCGTGTTTGAAGTAGCTCTAGCTAGTATCAGATGTAAAATGCAACAATGATAATTTTGATTTTTTGCAAAATCTTTCATGATATTGCCTTTCCGTTAATTATTGTATTGATAGCTAATGTGAACAGGGATTAAAGGTGGCTTTTAAATTACTGTACATTATTGAATTGTGATAAATCATTGGCCGTGGATTAAGCTTGTTACCGTAATTTTACTTTTTGATTGCTAGTTAATATGTATTTTTATTAAATTGTAGTATCGATCCAAACCACTTCTCTCTATTGAATTTCATTTATCAACTGATTTCTGTTGGTGATGAAGCATTGCAACGTTTTGTAGCTACACTTACTAAAGAAGAAGAAACTATACAAGTATTGCACCTTTTGTACCTTTTAACTGATTTGCTTTAAGCAAGAATCTAACTTTGAATACCGGATAACAAAAACCATTGCAAAGTGTAGATTACTTTACTGTAATAATTCAACACTTGCATGGTGCGAGTATAAAAGAGAAATTAATTTTGCCTTTTGGTCAGGGTAATGAGTAATAACGCTGAATCCGAATTTAGAGCCGGAATGACGATGCAGCTCAATTTGAAAGAAGCTGGAGTATGTTGAAATACGATAACTCCAACTCTGTTGCAAGTGCTCGAAATAAATGCTTGCTCATTTATGGCGTTGTCTATTGAGTAATCAGTAGTTATTTAATGATTTCAAACAAATAAATTCAAAAAACGCTGATAAAAATCTGATTGGCTAAAGCATAATTTTTTGTGTGCAGTGCACAATTTCACAAAGCGGAGTTTAGAGAACCAAAAAATTTTTGGATTGATAACAGAGATGGATAGAGGAATAATTAAGTCGAAAAAAGCTCTGTTGCAATAGCTGGAGCAGATTTGAAATTTAGATCAGTTGCGGCACTCCGCTTTAAACATGGCAATATCGTATACTTGGTCCAGTGAAAACTGTCGAACCATTACATTAAAGTCAAAAAATCAAAAATACTATTGGCTTGTGCATGACGAGCACACGCGTAGGACGTTTGTATGTACTACGTCATTTTGGTATCAGAGTATCGAAATTTATTGATTTGCATGTAAATAAAAAACGTTTAAACGTGGAAAATTCAATTTTGGATATAACATGGGAAAAAATGAAAGCGTCATTAATGCCAATGTTGGGGGTCCTAGGTTACGGGATCGTGATTTAGGAAACCATAATCCGGGTAGAAACGGGTATCTTTGTGTTAAAAGTTTGTTCATTCGATTACAATCAAAATAACGGCTGGACGTAAAAAACTGAAACTTGTATCAAACATGGGTGTAAATAAAGGCTTTATTTCTGCGTACCAAGATCGGGAAGTGCCTGCTGATTACGTGACTGCAATTTTAGAGGAAGAATATTTGCGAAAAATGGACAAATTTGAACTGGTGTATCTTATTGGTAACCAAAAATATTAATAAAAATAGTATTAATGTTGTTTTTAAACACGTTGTTGACCAACTTTTTAGTAGTTGAGTTCATTTACTCAGACTTACAAAGCAATTTTTTTATATCGTTTTAATTGTTTCTATTTTTTCTGATATTTAGTAAACCACTAAACGTTTAGAAATCAAACTTAATTGATTATACTGTAGAAGAAAAAACTCGTATTTTCCTGAAATCGGCGGTTTTACGTTGGGGGTTCTCCTTAAACTGGCGCTCCAAAACTTAAAACTTTTGAACCGTTGAAGCTATATGGGTCAAATTCTCAGAATAGGGAGGTATTAAAGAATGGTAGAACTAACAAAAACTGGAAGTACTATATTAAAAGAATTATATCCAAATGGAACTTCCAAAATTCAAACTTTCTAATCACTAAAGCTATAGATAATATTTTTGGATAGGTAAATGTGAAAAAAAGATAAAATACGACAAAATTTGGGGTGCAACAAGAAGGGGATTCCTTCAACTGGGTCCTTCGATATTAAAAATTTTTAAATACGTAAGCTACACAGATGAAATTTTCACAGTACGTAAATATAAATGAACGATAAAATATGACTAAATTTTAGAGTACCACTTTGAAAAAAGCCTGAAATGATTTCTCAAAATTTGAACTAATAAGCCATTTTGAAATAGATCTAAAGAAAAACAAAATTAAAAGAGGATGTATAAGAAAGATGAACATTGCAAACGTTGTTTGATTCCACGCTAGTAGACTCCTTTAAACGGGTCCTGCAAGATTAAAAAAATTAACCACTCCAAAAGTTAAACAAATTAAAGCTCCAGAATAGGTAAATATAAAAATGAGATAAAGAGATAAAACACAACAAAATTTATGGTTGCTAGGTTTGGAGGCGGGTGAGGCAAAACGAATCTATTGAAATCTTAAAATTTTAAGTAAAGTTGAAGTAAACCAATTAAGTTTCTGGGAAAGATTAATACCGAAAATGCTAATTGCCATAAACTTTCATCGGCCCGCTCCCTGTTTTCATCTATTTTCGACGGTATTTTTTCTGTTTTAGGTTTGAATCGGCTTATGAAACATGACGAGGATTTTTTTTTATTATTTTCCGACCCAAAATGCTCCAAAAACACCCAAAAGTTTTAGAAATTTTTTTGGAATTTTACAATATTTACGTAGTTTTAATCTTTGCAGGAAGAAAAGAATCACCGTGAATTGTTGGAAGATGAGGTTGACAAAGTTTTAAATCTGTTTTGGCCTGTGTTTACATCGACAATGAATTCAAAAGATATTCGAGAACTTTTCAAAGAATTAGTGATTTTGGATTATTCGTACAAAAGTTAGTAAACAGTAATTTGACTCTACATTTGAACGAGGAGTGGCAAGGTAAATTTGCCCTCAACGATGGTAGCCGAGTGTATCAAAGCCCAAAAAAAGATTTTTTGTGGCAAACCAATTTTATTTCTAGTCACAAGTATATCCTTTTTTTAAATTTGAAATGTTAGTCAAACAACAAAGAAATAACAGTTCTAAGTTTTGTAGAAGCTGAAAAACAAGTAATGTGAAAAAACAATAGAAATAAATAAAATAACAGAGTACGTCAGGCCTAAATAGGTATTGCTCGAAATCGGTTTTATTGAAGAAATGAGAACTACACTGAGGTAATAAAGAGGTCCCTCATACCTTGCTCCACTATTCCCCTTAGCCCCGAAAATAGATTTTTTAATGCATTTGAATCCGTACCATTGGCAACCCTGCGTTTCAAAATTTCATGTCATCAAAAAAAGATGACTTTCCAAAATTTCTTTCAGAATAAGCTACGCAATGCTCGGTAATGTTCGATAATAATTGGTAATGTTTGAACATCGCATTGTTTATTCTGCAAGAAGTTGCCTTTTCTGATGTCACGAAAGTTTGAAACATTGGTTTGCCAATGATACGAAGTCAAAAGGATTAAGTCCGTTTTTGCGGATAAAGAGAGATGGTACAGAACTTCCGAGTATTGCTTAAATTAAGCTGGTCCTTTTTTAAAGCTTTACGTCTGACACATGCCAAGAAGAATCGACAGAAATGGAAAGCAGAGACAAAAATTTTCTTTCGGCATTTTTTTATAAATACTTTAGCCGGTCTTTTTCAGCGCTCTCTATTCTGGCATTTCTTAATAAGTGCGAAACGAAAAGCTTTTATGAAATGAACTTCTTAATTGGGGCAATGTTTGTTTCAAAAAGAATTTCTTATAGACCTATTATCAAATGAATTTTTTAACGTCAAATAAATTGGAATGTTTGTTTTTGAAAAAAAACGTTTTCATTCAAGCACAACATTTTCTTGGCAAACGTAATTTAGTCGAACCTTTAAAAGGCCCAAACGTGGCCTTTTTATTTGTGCTCTTTTTCATCTGAGTTCACGAATCACAAATAATTAAAGTATTTTACTTTATTCGGTACGTCAAATAAATTTGAATTTTTGAAGTAAAAAAAAGTTTTTCATGTAAACAATAGCACTTTTTCTTGACAAACTAAAAACTTTTTTGTGAGAACCCCGTTTATTTAGTCGAACTTTTAAAAAGCCGTAAATGCGGTCCTTCCATTTGTGCTGTGATTCATCTCGGTTCCCGAATCATAAATGATCTTTTTTCTTGAAGTATCAGCAGGTTTTTTGTTATTTTTTTGCTTGCTTTTTTCTTTAGGTTTTCCGAACAAAGGTCGAATCTCAATTATTAAAAATATGTAGAAATACTCTAGAATTTTTTGAAGCGAAGACTATCTGCTTTTATGAAGTCAGAAAAGAAGACAGCTTACTCTCAAAAAACTTTTGTCCAGCTACGATGTTTTTCACAATCTCTCAAACAAATTTGATTCACAAAAAGAGCTTTTATAACAACTTTTACTACTTTCTGACACAACTTCAGCCTTTTGAATAAGTCAGTAAATTGACAAGTTTTGACGCTTATCTGACGTTTAGCTTGCGACGCAATTTTAACCGTTTGGATTAAGTTGGCATAAATTGACTTTGGTCCTACAATTTAACAGAACGCATTTTGTCCACTTTAACGTCCTGCAAATGTAAGTTTTTAAAGCTAAAAAAACTGCATTTTTGTTTCGACAATTTGAGGCACTGCTACTTATCAAAAGTCAAAGGTTATGAGACGTAATAGTTGATAGTACTTAAAGAATAAGTTTACTTTTTGCATCAAGTGAACGCGAGTTCAACGGTGAGCTACAACTTAATTTCGACCAAACAAATTCAAATTTTAAAGAGAAAAACAATGGCTGCATAAAAGATTTTTTTTACGAGGAGATCATTCAAATTATCAAACAAATTTCATACGGATAATAATTGATTTTGTGTAAAGGGTAGCTGGGTAGATTTACGACAAGCTATCAAACGAGATAAAGCAACGTAGTAATTTGATTTTAGAATAACTGCTGATTTTCGACAATATCTGATACAAAATATTTTAAAAAAATTCTGATTTATGAACTATATTTTTACTGAGTCATAAATTAAAATCCTTTTCAATATTTAGTAGCAGATGTTAGATTATTTGAAACAATGGTTGACTCACCCTCGTGTATGTCTAAGTTTTTACAAACCTTGGTCGAATCAAAGTCGATTAACGACGTATTGCCGAGGACGAGCAGTATTTGACCGCCGACCGACCAGTTTTTAGCGACTAAATTTAGCTGAGTCTTTACTGAACTTTTTAGGTTGTGAAAATTTTATGCTGAACATTTTTATGGAATACCAAGGTTGAAAAAGATTAAGGCTGATTAAGGTTAAAAGATTGAAGTAACATTATTACTGTGACACGCATGGTGTCATATAAATGTCTACCGCATTATTTATAAAGCTATAATAATACTGTATCACTGTATTGTATTGTATTATATTAAAACAAAATAAAGACATACGATTATCTACATAGAAGAAAGAATATAGGTTCTCCACGAAGGGACCGTTTAAGCGTCTTCGAGTCAAGTGACAACCCAAACAGAATCAGATCATCGCCAGCATGCGACAGACTTATATTACAGTATGTGTTGAAAAAGAAAAAAAAAAAAAAAATCATCAAGCTTTCTACGAGATCATTTGTATTGTAGACTACATTTGGGAAAATATTACCATAGAATAAATTTTAGAAACATGCATGCATTTATTGTTTTTTAAAGCAGCAAAATTAACGAAAGATTAATAGGTATCCAAAATAGACGTTTTAATTTTTTTGAGAAAAACATTTAAGGAATGACTTTTGATTTCCTTTGGTAATTTATTCCACACTTTTACACCTGCAAACTTTATGGAATTTTGAAGCTGGTTTGTTTTAGACCGAGGTAAATAGTAAGTGTCGGAGGAGCAGCTTTTAGTGTTACGTTTGTGGATATCAGAGGTCAATATAAAGTATTGAGTAAGATTGTAAGGCACATTGTTTGATCGATATTTGAACATAAAAGCAGCCATTTCATAAGTGAACAAGTTGTCTAAAGTCAATACCATGCTTTTTGAACGGAGGAAGAACTTTTTCACGTAGATTTGATTTGGTTGTAATTTTGATGATTCTGTTTCCTAATTTACTAACCTTGGAATAATGCTTAGTACTAAAGAGGCTAAATTACTCAACAAAAAGAATTGATGAAGTGAAAAATGTGTAATTACGTTTACAGTAAATTCTAAAGTTGCTTTGGCCAAGAGAACTGTGAAAAGGACTTTTCATTTGTTGAGTCAGACTGCTCCCTGTTTACCCTTCTATCATACTTTACACTGTCCCTATTTATGCTAACAACCAGCTGCAGGGGAGATGTCATATAAATTTTTATAGTCGTTGATTTGACCCAAGCAGGAATCAAGCCCAAATCTATAACCGTTTTAGTATAGCAGAAGCTCTATCCACTCGACCACTGAATGGCAAAGTTGATCGTTTGCACAGAAATTTCTAGACCTGATTTAATTTTACGGCGAACTGACTTCATTTTATCGAAATTGATGAAAATCAAAGAGTAAATGCAAAAATTTAGCAAACATCATAAAAAATTCACACATTCTGTATCTAACTATAATTTTTTTCAGGTTCTTTTCTGAACTTCGACAAAGAATCAGTTAAGTTGAACCCAGAGGAAAAGTTTGGATTGTTTGTGAAATATTTTAAAAACAATGTCAAAAAAAATTGGAAAGAGCTTTTATTGAAAGCAATTGATGATAGAGGTAATAGATTCATCAAATGAAATCTTTCATTATACTCACTGTATTACGCCGAAGCGTGTAACGAGTTTGTTGGGCCCATCTCCGCGTCATTGCGCCTGGGCAACACAGCTTCTTTCGAAGAAATGTCATAGCGGTGGCGAACCGTTGGCAACACTGCGTCCGATTAGACCGGTCCAAGATTTGCACCTCTGATCTCCCTCTCCAGAGAAGAACGCGTTACCGCTCGACCAACTGGCCTGTTTGTAATGGACTCATAATTGGTTTAATCACTTCTGTACAGGAAAATTTATCGAAACAAAACTCTTGTGAACTGTCAATTAAATAGCTTGTCATTGGTTTCTCAGTACAATCTTCTGAGTAAATGGTTATTGTTAATTCATTGCTGGACTCTACAGTGTACAATGTAGATTGTACTGCAAGCCGCTCGTTTTCGTCCTGAGTTGTCTCTGCCTAGTGAGATTTAGCCATTTAGTTAAAGCAAGGTACGAATTGAGCTGCGATTTTACAAAACAAAGAATCGGCAAAATAGACGCTATATGATACGGTGCATATTTATTGAAAAAGTATCTTTAAAATCATGATTATTTTAATGTTGATTTAACCCTATTTTACACCGGAAAAGGGCAAAATTGTTGAAGAGAACAGAGACCATTTGCAAAAATGCTCCCCTCTTGTTTTTTTGTGATAAATTCTTTCAGAAAAAAGCTTCTTCCTTCAATCACCTTGATTTTAACTTAAGTTAGATTTATTTTTGAAATTAACAACCCCTGACGATGCTGCGGTGAGGAAAAGTTTTCCAATTTTGAGGTTTGCCGAAATCACTCTCAAAAATTTAAGCAATTTTTGGTCGATATATTTAACTTTAATGACGTCATAAGACGTCTCTGTGACAAAATCACTTTGACTTTAGCGTTTTATGATTTAGTTTAAGGCCGGGATCACACGTATGGGGCGCCGTTTGGAAAAAAACTATTTGTTTTGTGAACCATGTTTTTTGAGCTTATTTAGACCACAATTTGTCCGATATATATATCGGAAATATCCGACTTATATATCGGACAAATTGTGCTCTAAGTCGGACCAAAAAACACGCGCAAAACAAGTCGGATATTTCCGACTTATATATCGGACAAATTGTGCCCTAAGTCGGACCAAAAAACACGCGCAAAACAAGTCGGATATTTCCGACTTATATATCGGACAAATTGTGACCTAAGTCGGACCAAAAAACACGCGCAAAACAAGTCGGATATTTCCGACTTATATATCGGACAAATTGTGCCCTAAGTAGGACCAAAAAACACGCGCAAAATAAGTTGGATATTTCCGACTTATATATCGGACAAATTGTGCCCTAAGTCGGACCAAAAAACACGCGCAAAACAAGTCGGATATTTCCGACTTATATATCGGACAAATTGTGCCCTAAGTCGGACCAAAAAACACGCGCAATACAAGTCGGATATTTTCGACTTATATATCGGACAAATTGTGACCTAAGTCGGACCAAAAAACACGCGCAAAATAAGTCGGACAAAACTTTTTGTCCGACTTATTTTGTCCGATATGGTTCATATGAGCTATCTCAGACAACATCTAGAAGTATCACGTGACTTTCGTGATGTACGTTTCGTGATGCCGATGCACGTGACTTTCGTGATGTAAGCCTAGTCTAACTTACGTCTTTCAAGCTTTGAGTCAGTTAGGACCTAGAAATACTGAATATTTCAATGTGACTGTAAGATATCAAAAGACAAATGCTAGATAGCATTAAGTTTGTCTTATCATAGTTAATGCTAACTTTCATATCTATTTCTTTAACGTTACTTTTCATATTCGAAGTGACTTGGCGAATGGAACATTCACGGTATTTTTTTTCCTCGCGAATGGAGACATTGCCTTTTTCATACATTTGGTTAAAATACGACATTTTGATGGAATGTAGATGAAAGTTGCGTGGCCGAAAGGTTACAACGTCGAAGTTGGATCAATCGGCTCCGGGTTCAACTCCAGTCGAAACTACTGCTGTGCGGGTAGAATGTTGGAAGGTAACATACCGGGTGTGCTTTTTGCTTTAAAACCTTGCATTGCAGTTAGGGTTGGGGCAGCGATGCCAGTCTGAGGGATAGCAATTCCCTGCAGCAATTTCCCGCGTGTTTTTTATTCATAGCGCATGATCCATTCGCGAGGGAAAAAAATACCGCGAGTGTTCCATTCGCCAAGTCACTTCCTTTTATATTTGCATATTTTTTACTTTGCATGTTACCGGTATGTTTGATATTGTTTTGTATCACATTCAGATTTTATTATAGTGGTCAGAGGTGGAGTCCTCGAGGACGTCCTTGGCCTCGAGGACAGATTTTGAAGTCCTTGGCCTTGGCCTCGAGGCCTCAATCCTCGAAAATTGGCCTGTTCTCGGCTCGAGGACAGCAGTATTTTTTGAATTGCTAAAATTTTGTGTATCGCTTGAAAAATTTTTTGGAAAACGTTTTTTTGTGGAGACCGCTAGAAAAATTTTTGTGAAGACCTTTTTTTTTTTTTTTTTTTTGAGATCGCCTAAAAAATTTTTGTGATTTTGGAGAGCACTTGCGCTTGTGTCCTTGGCCTCGAGCATTCCTGTCCTTGGCCTCGAGAGTGTCTGTCCTCGGAAAGGCTGTCCTTGGCCTCGGTTTTTTTTGTGTCCTTGGCCTTGGCCTCGAGCCTTGTGTCCTCGACTCCACCTCTGATAGTGGTAGTGCCTAGGCAACACAGCTTTGAAGCCAGAAGAAATATTGTAGAGATGGCGAGTTGGTGGTGACACTGTGTCCGATTTGACCAAATACAGAATACTGTGTAGCTTGGGCTGACTGCTTGATTTTAGACTACCACTGTAGACTACCACTACCTTGTCAACCATTTGCTATTTGCTATTCCAGATGTAGACTACCACTACTTTGTAGACTACCACTACTTTGTCAACCATTTGCTATTCCAGATGTTATGCTTATTTCGATAAGCTACTCATGTTCTTCTAGTGTCTAAAGTTTGCTTTAATATTCAGATGCAACTCTTATAACGTGTCATACGATTACAACTTTAAAATTGGGTGCTTTAACCACCGAACTCCTAGAAAGCCCATTCAAACTGACTTCAAGATTTATGATTTTTGCTTTTTACGCGGCACATCACGAAAGTCACATGATACTTCTAGATTTTGTCTGAGATAGCTCATATGAACCATATCGGACAAAATAAGTCGGACAAAAAGTTTTGTCCGACTTATTTTGCGCGTGTTTTTTGGTCCGACTTAGGTCACAATTTGTCCGATATATAAGTCGGAAATATCCGACTTGTTTTGCGCGTGTTTTTTGGTCCGACTTAGGTCACAATTTGTCCGATATATAAGTCGGAAATATCCGACTTGTTTTGCGCGTGTTTTTTGGTCCGACTTAGAGCACAATTTGTCCGATATATAAGTCGGAAATATCCGACTTGTTTTGCGCGTGTTTTTTGGTCCGACTTAGAGCACAATTTGTCCGATATATAAGTCGGAAATATCCGACTTGTTTTGCGCGTGTTTTTTGGTCCGACTTAGGGTACAATTTGTCCGATATATAAGTCGGATATTTCCGATATATATATCGGACAAATTGTGGTCTAAATAAGTGGAAAAAACATGCATCACAAAATAGTTTTTTTCCAAACGGCGAGTGGCGCGCCGTTTGGAAAAAAACTATTTTGTCCAACATATTTTGCCCGTGTTTTTTGGTCCGACTTAGAGCACAATTTGTCCGATATATAAGTCGGATATTTCCGATATATATATCGGACAAATAATGGTCTAAATAAGCTCAAAAAACATGGTTCACAAAACAAATAGTTTTTTTCCAAACGGCGCCCCATACACACGATCAAGTTTTTTATATAATTTGTTTGCATCAAGAATTTTAAAGCTATCACATCTAGACGCTATTTTCTTGAAGAACTTCTTGCTAGACGGAAGCATGTGGTTTTTTCCGCAAACAAATTGGTAAAGGTTTCACATGTATTTTTTTTTTGCCGTAAAAGCATTTACGTAGTAGTTAAGGAATTTCTTTGAAATTTGCCGCGGCGGTTGTAGTATTATGCGCTTAGTCGATTCATTGTTATTTCTCGTTTGCCAAAATGATATGAACACGTTCACAAAAGCGAAAAGCTGCAGCTTTAGTAATAAATAGTTCTGCAGCAAATTACGTGCGTAGACTATGAAATTTTTTTTCGATATGCAATGAAATGATCATGGAAAATGTCAAAATAACTTTGCTTGTGTGGAACTCTTTAGCGTATAGCGTAGCTTTTTTCATGCTATGTCATCCATTACCAATAAAATTTGCATAATATTGCATGATCGATCAAGTAATATTAAACCAGGTATGTTCTTTCCGGTACTTGCGGATGCAGAGGGCTCAATAATTGGATGTCAGGACAAATTGAAAAATTATTATTTTTAAATAAGAATTTTAGAAAAGATATTTTAAATAAGATATTTTAAATAAGAGCGTTTTTATTTGGTTTGCTACTGCATCAGCGAGAAATTGCTGAAAACTATCTACTGAAATTTATCTTAACTGCTTGAAATTGCAACAAGCTCTTTTTCCAGTGGGCATGTCAAACTTTAACTAAGACAATATTAAAATTATCAAAAACGTATTACTAATTGTATAAATTCCGCACTAGCGAATCCTGGGCCGGAAACTTTTTTGCGATCAGAAGGAAATTTTCAATATTTTGCTTAAAACCACAAGCGCTGCCTTTCTTCGATTTCGCTAATTAAAAGTTCAATTTCATGAGTTGACCACGATGGCATGTTAATTAACTATACTGCAGTTCTGGTTGATAACTTTTCGGAATGAATTTGGAAAAGGCCTAGCACATGTTTGAAGTAGGAAAAATTGGGTAATCGATACGCGAAAGTAAACAAAACAGCGGGCGACACATTTACGTCTTTGAAGGAATACGAGAAAACAGCAGGCACGATGTTAAAATACGTCATTGTCGATTAAAACAAATGAGGTAAAATTTTTTTTTACATTTTCGCTTGATAATCGTGAAGGATTTTTTTTTCTGCGTTGACATCCGCAGCATTTTTTTGTATTCTGCTGCTCAATACTTTCAAAGGCACGGCTAAAAGCTCAGTTTTCTTCGTTGAGAACGGCGGCTCTTTGAAAACTTGCTCGGAAAATAGAGCTCGGTTCTATTTCCCCGCAAGAAGTCAGCAAGACTTTCTATCGTCTGATTTTCTTTTTCACTCGGGCTACTCAGTGTAACTGACGACAGGTGCCCGCAATAGTGAGTCATGGACTTGCACGACGTTTCACACGATTGATGCCCGAAAATTGTGCAAAAAAACCTGATCGTGTGATCCCGGCCTAAGAAACAAACCTACAGCATGTGCAAAATTTAAACCACCTATGCCATCGTTTAACCCTATATTCTACACAGAAGGGGGTAGTTTTTGACCTCCTCTCGATTTTTTTTGTAATAAATCCCTTCAGAAAAATGTTTTTTTATTTTGAATGAACTTTACTTTGAGTAAAACTCATTACAAATAACTCCTAGAAGTTTGAAGTGGCTAAGGTAACGGAAAGTTTTCCGATTTTTGAAGTTTTTCGCAGTCACTTTCCGAACTCTGAGCATTTTTTTATCAAATTCTTAACCTGAATGATGTCATAAGACGTTTTTGTGACGTAACTCATTTGACTTGAGCATTTTATAATTTTATAATCAAAAAAATAGTTATATACAAGTTGAACCGCCTGTGACGTCCTCGCAAAAGTGACGTCATTTTCAAAATATGACCGTGAGGTCGCAATCATGACGTCATCAACTCAAAACCAATTTTTCTAAAAAAACTTGGTGAACACCAACCCGCATGTCAAATTTGGTGTTTCCATGACTTTTGGTTTAGAAGTTAGATAGGTAAAATGCGTTGGTCAAATACCCAGCGTAAAAATAGCGTCATTTTTTCGAAATATGGCTGTGACGACAACGTTATTGACTGAAAACCAATGTTTCTAAAAAAATTGCTGAACACCAGCATGCAAGCCAAATTTGGTGATCCTCTTTAATAGCCTAGTCTCCAGTTTAGTAGCTAAATCGAAAGGAGTATTTTCGCTCCTTCTCCCCCGCGTAAAGTGCTTTGGTCAAATAGGCCTAGTAAGATATGGTAACGAAAGCTAAACGCGCAGCCCGAAATTTATGGCAGTTACTATATGGGAATCTTGTGCCGAGTTCCTATCAATCTGAAGCTTTTTCTGTTTGAAAATTACTGAGTATTTTGGCTTGTTTTGGAAATAATTGCTGGAGAAACGTCCCAAGCTAGCATTGGCTACGTGAAAGAACTTTGAGGATATAGCCGCGATTTTATTTGATTAACTACGTCATATGTATAAGCATAAAAATTTATGCTTTAATTTTAAACAGTTTATTAGTTTTAAACCGATTACTTTTTCCGATTAAGGCAGACTGCCGTTTCTATTTTGTTTCCGCAGTGCTAATCTTACCTACTGAAATCTGTAAACTAAGTTGTTCATTATTGCTACTAACTCTGACGAAGATAGGAGGTTGTGCCGTTCAAAACCCAGCTCATCTATATCGAAACGTTAGCGTTAAAATTTTTGGTTTCTTTGAATAGGAAATGCATTGCTCGTTCCACCAGTGCAACAAGATTATCATACGATACTTGTAGATATTAATATTGAATCATCAGCATTACCGGTCATTTGGTCGAGCGATAAGGCTTTCGTTTCTGGAGCCGTAGGTCTGAGGTTCAAACCTCGGGCCGGTCAAATCGGACAATTATTGCCAATGGCGCACCACCGCTGTGGCATTTCTTCGAAAGGAGCTGTGTAGTGGGCGCAATGACGCGGAGATGGGTTCCGCCAACTCGTAACACGTTTCGGCGTAATACAGGGAGTATAATAAAAGATTTGATTTGAGTCATCAGCATATCTTAAACCAAAAAAGAGTATTTATTATTCATTGTAGTTTTTCACAAAAAAAACAAGTAAAAAACCAATGGACCCGTATAGTCCATCACCAAGGACGTCAAGCTTTTTAGCATTAAGACATCAATCACTAACAGATCCTGAGCTAGATTATTTTCTTGCGTACAAACTTACAATGAGTTTGAATGTTATTTGCAGAGTTGAACGATTTGGGCTCTGTGCTTAAGCATTATTTTGATGATAAAAAATCTGATGCATTATCTTGGTTTCTACAATGCTGGAGTTCACTGCAAACAAAACAAAATGTGCTGTTATCAGCTGCTCAGAGTCAAGGCTTGGAAATCAAAATGTAAGTATAATGTTAAGTTTTGGAAATTGTTTTTAATCAACGTTGGATTTTTTAAGTTGAATAAGTTTTTAACTTTAGCCGTTACACCGTAACAAAAAAGAACTAGTCTGGAAACTAGCAATTTAGTGTAGTTTGCTTCACCTGACGGCCTGACTTTCGTATGTTTAGCGTGAGTGGTTGAAAAGTTTAAATTTTGGAGGGCTCGTTTGAGGGAATCCTTTATCGTGGCACCCTAAGCTTTTGGATTGTTTCACTTATTTTCAATTCCTACCCTTTTTGAAAACTTCACCCGTATTCTTCAAACTGCTTTAAAAATTCAAAAAATCGGAGGGCCCGTTTGAGAAGGTTTTTCCCAATGTGGTACTCCCAATTTTAGACAGGACCTAGTTCTTCCTGATATCTACAATTGCTCAAAGTTTGAATTCTGTGCATTCAGCGGTTTAAAAGTAGATAGCCTTGGAAGAAAAAAAAAAAAAAGGATTCAGGTTGGAATAAACGAACATAACCAGAAGAAAGGTGGTTGATAGTGTGTTCAAAAACCACAAACTTTTTTTCGTCAATATCGATTAGTCTTAATAATAATAATCATTATTAACATCATAGTAAAAGCAAGTTGCTGGGTTTCAACAGCAAAATTAAGCATGGAGAAACGTCTTCTCTAGCTCAAGTGGTAAAGCAGTGGACTGGTAATCCGAAGGCTGCTGTTTCAAATCCGGTAAGAAGACAACTTTCAAGTAGTCGCCATTTTGGTGGCTCTTTCCTTGGCTTTCGCACTGGTAGCCTTTATGCTAGATAGCACGTACCCGATTAAACAACGGTAGCGTAGCCAGTGGGGGATTGGGGGGGGGGCTGTAGCTTTTTTTATTGGCCTAAAAAGTACGCAAAATCCAACGATTTTAGCACTTTTAAAGCCGTTTCTTCCTCCGAAAACGAAAATAGCCCCTCCATTGTCATTGGCGATGAGAATTGGTCAAGAACTTGATGTGATTCCGACCAGAAAACTGGGTTTCAGCCTGGGTGAAGACTTTTTTTTTGAGAATACCTAAATTTGGACACAAAAACCGACTCAACCTGAGTGAAGACCGAGCAAAATCTGGGTCAAGATCGATTGATGTTGTTTCCAGCCTCCGAAACAGCCCCCCATTGCAAATTTCTAGCTACGCACCTGTTAAACAATATCGATACTAACCGAGATATGCCGGTTTAAATTGTCGACTTTTAGCTTCCAAAATTGCGGTTACGCTACCGCGCGCCCCCGAACTCAGTAACCGTAATGCCTCCACCTGCACCCATGTTGTGTTCAAATTTTAACAACCCACGTCCAGCCGTTTTTAATGACCAAACCGCTAATTACAGTATTTCTTAACACTGATTTGATTTAACCTGATTGATTTTTTCAAAAAAAATTCTGTTAACAACTTGCATTTTCAGTGACGAAAATCAGAAATCATCTTGGCTTCTTGTCTACATAGCTGAAGCAATAAAACATGAAGATGAGTCCGTTGAAAAATTAATATCTTTCATTAAAAATTACGAGGTAGGTTTTGTAATTTTGTTATTGCATTTCATGTGGGCAGTGGTGGGCAAGTTACTTTGTAAAAGTAACTGAGTTACAGTTACAAGGCAAAAAAGTAACTAAGTTACAGTTACCATTTTGAAAAAGTATCTAATTAGAGTTACAGGTACTTTTAATAAACTTAATTACCGGTATGAATTAAGTATCGAAAATGTTGATTTTGTACTTTGGCCCCGGTGTTAACTGATTTCTTTCTCTATTCATTTTCTGATTTTCATGTGATGCCTCTGCACAAGCTGCTTAAGGCTACTGTTGCTGTTGTTATAACAAAAATACACAACGTAACACATTGATGCACTTCATTTAATTGCCTTTCAAGAAAGCAAGCGTCTCAAAATGTTCATCGCTGAGACCAGAACGTTTGGGTTTCAAAATGTCTTTGCCCAGGTTGAAAAGCAGTGCTGGGCACTTCCGCAAACCGGTCCGCAAGTCCGCAAATTGGTGACTCAAGGTTTAGGCTTGTGGATTTTCAAACCAATTTCTTACCGCAAACATTTGCGGATTTGTGGTAAAAAAATTGATATCTACCGCAAATTCTCAAATCAACAACATCACTGGGATCGTTTCTGCAATTTCCAAAAAAATACGTTTTTACGATTTAATGTATTGTCAGATTTGGGTGGATGTATTTCTAAAGTACAACTCCCTCTCACCAAGTTCCTCTGCTGTGGAACGATTATTTCCCAGAGGTGCAACTATTCTTACAGCAAAATGAGTTGGCTTAAGGTCAAGAAACTTCCAACGGCTTATTTTTGTGAAGGAAAACTTAGACTTTTTGAAGTGGCAAAGGGCTGCACAAGACGACTTTGATGACATGCCCAGCACATTTAGTAAATAAATATGCTCCAGGCCTACCAACATTTTCACTCTCAGTTTTATCTTTTTAGTTTTTTTGCTTTTAGTCTCGTTGATCATCTTTTTGGAAGTCATGCTTTGGACTATATGCGTTGCCGCTCAAGAAATTTACAAAGGTTTTTCGAAATTAATATTACTGCCCGCTTTAGAATTCTGGAAAAAATTTCTGTATCCTGAATGATTTTGTGATATTTGGTGATGTATAAACAATACAACACTTTGCGTTTTTGATTTTCCAAACTTTGTGGATTGTGCAAATGATGCGTCAAAATGCTTAGCCTATGTTTTAATTTAAGAAATGGCGTAAATTTCAGAGCAGTTGGCGGCGTTACTCCAAAATTTTTCAATATTCCCGAGCAAAGTTAATCATATTGCCCAACTTTTTGGCGGATAAATTACTACGGCACATTGATCTTGTAGATTATTGGCACCACCAACAAAATGGTCACTGTCGAAACAAATTTCTAATTTAACAGTGGCGATTAATTGACCGTACGTTACATACCGATAACCAAGACTTAAAACCAAAATTTTCTATTTTTGTAATTACCAAAGGTGCTGAGTGCTAACTACTCAGCGCTAAAGAAAAACATAAAATTTTAAATGAGAACAAGTTTTCAAACAAAATTAATATCTGCATCCAGTGGCGTACGCAAAAAGTTTCATTAAAGTTTTGTCGCACTGTGACGCCACAAATCAATATTACGGAGAGTGCCGAAGGCAAAAGCATTGTTGGGTGTTCCGGGGGCATGCTGCGGATAAAAATTACAAAATTACACTAATATACGCGTTTTCGTGCATTCTGAAAACAAGTTTTAGTGTAATGCTTTTACGAGACTTACTAGAAGAATGAAATCGTAAAATGAAAATGTTTCAAAAACATTATGGAATTAAAAAGCTAGGTCATTTGTGAAGGAAGAAAACAAACCAAAATAATGATCGATTTATTTTTTGCATTTACGCAGTAGTAATGTACATCCTCTCAGAACTGCTCGGTTTTGCTTTATCGTGTTTCATTTTTAGGGTCTGAGGGAAAGGCCATGGCGTAGTGGCCTTCTTCTTAAGTACGCTAGTGTCTGCACCGTAATTATATTGTACCGGTACGCAATTTGAAAGTTTTTAAAAGACTGCTCTTATCCATAGTTCGGGTAGAACTTCAAGCGTTAGAATTTCATTTAACCATTAATCAGGACTGTATCGCAACTGAAATAAAATAAACAAAGGAACCGAACGTTTGGCTTGTTCTTATACCTAGCACATTTTCATCTTTGCAAAAATTTGCCTTTATATGAACACCTTTCAAAACAATTTAAAAAAATTTTTGCACAAGTACAGGAGCAAAAAAAACAAAAACGCTAACTGCAATTATCACGTTTGAAACTAAGTTAATTTAATCGTGATCTGCAAATTGCCATGCGTGATGAAGGGAGCAGGAAATGACATCAATAACAACCCCCCCTCCATCCTTTCCGTCACTCAAGCAGAGTAGAAGCTAGTCACGCAAAAGTCTCGTAGGCAGCCGCATTTAAGCGTAACCCTGTATTGCCTTTTTTTCATGCATTTGGTTTAAATACGACATTTTGTCATGGCGTTGTTGCGAGCTGCTTGGTGTAGTGGTTAACGCGTTCGCCTTCCAACCATTGCAGGAGGGTTCGATTAGCGCTTGGGTTACGAATTCGTGGAATGGACGTGAACGGAGTATAACCGTAGTACGCAGGAGCGGAAAAGGAAATGCTCCAAGCAGTGTTTTTTGCCTAAGGGATAGCAATTACGTGGCAGCAGCTTGGAAAGGAGATGCGCGGAGCATTTTTTTTTTGCCTAAAGGATAGCAATTACGTGGCAGCAGCTTTTTCGCTTACGAAAGCGACGTACCGTTACGCTTTAGTGCGGCTCCTTGCGTAAGTTTTGAATGACTAGCTTTTCGTCTCAAGCAGTAAATAGTAGCCTATATGCCTGTAAAGTATTATTTTCAAGAACGCAAAAACGCAAGTTTCTGCGTCTCGAGTTTTTACTTTTCCGCGTCTCAATAAAGATTTGTGCATCTCTGTTTGTCCTATATGACAAGTACATGTACAATACAAGTATGTAAATCAAATAAGGATTTTCAACTCAACGAACATACTGTATTTTGAAGGTAGAAGAGCGACGAAAGTGACTGGCAGGTGAGGTTACTCTTTTCTAAGTGTCTACTCCAGCCACCAGAGTCGCAGCCGTAATCCAACTCCAGTCGCAGTTTTGTTTATACAAACCTGCGTGCATTTCCACTCGGCCCTGCTGCTGACATGTATATCATAACTTACAAAAACAGAATATTAAATAAACGGAAGAAAACTTACTGATGTTTATTACAGGTCTGCACCCGATATGGAAAATGTCAGCATTGTTATATTGCTATAGGTCTCCTATATTTATCAAACTAGGAAAAAAAAACAGCAAAGTTTGCGGTTCAAGTTTGCGGAAGTAAAAAGTCATTTGCGGTTGCAGAAGTGCAAAAAATTACCGCAAACGTACCGCAAACTTGCGGATTTGCGGTTTAGGACCACCTATTGCTATTTTGCCGATTTTGCGGTTGCGGAATAGAGTTTAAATTTGTGGTGCCCAGAGCTGCTGAAAAGCCTTTCAACTGCCGCGCTCGAGGGCAAAAAAGTATTGTACTGGACCAACAGTTTCTTCAGCGCTGCATCAGCAAAGGAATTATCATCTATCTTTTTCGCTTGTACTGCTGATAGAAAGAAACCCTTCTATCCGTTTTGCAGCAGCATTTTTTTTTTTGGTTCAGGTTGGTTGAACAAACAACCAAAAAATTCATCGCTATTAACGGACTCAACATCATTGTCACTTTCACCGCTCAGCTTGTTAGCCCCGTTAGTGCTCAATAGTACCTGTTAGCACATCCCACTATAGCTCCTGTTAGCACGTTAGTGCACAATAAAAAATTCGTACGAATTACATAGAAGTGTTTCATTTAACCAAAATCTAACGATTAAAGAATCTTGTTTAACAGGACCAAACCTAAAAGTAACTGTAACTAGTAACTTTTTAATGTCTCCAAATATAAACTAGTTCCCACTTTCGTTACTTTGAAATAGTAACTGAGTTACAGTAACTAAAAAGTAACTTGTTACAGTAACTAGTTACTGTAGTAACTAGTTACTGCCCACCTCTGCATGTAGGCCAATTATATAGGTGACTGAGTGAAGCAAATTTCATCAAATTTGCAAGATTTAGGACGAGATGAGAAAATCTCAATTTAGTTTTGAAAGGTTTGTTAGCTTTTCATCGAGACATTTTTTTCATTTGTTGTATAGGCATTGTAGGTATGTTTAAATTTTTTTCTGAATAAACACATTATATTGGTCGTATGCAAGGATGGCAGTGCGGTACGGTACGTAGGTACGGTACGCCTCAATTGTTGCTAAGAAGTACGGTACGCCAGAGTTGCAAGTCGGGCCGGGCTTTTCGGGTCGGGTTCGGGCCTAAAGTTGACAAAAATGTCGGGCTTAATTCGGGCCTGAGACGTACTTTTTGTCTTAGGTGTACAAAAAAATAATCAAAATAACTTGGTAGTATTGCTAAAATTTTTAGACGTAACTTAACTTTCGGATTTTTTCGGGCATGATTTGGGCTTCAAAATAATTTTCGGGTTCGGGCCGGATTCGGGCTTATAGTTTCGGGTTCGGGCCTGAACTTGTCAGCCCGTTTACAACTCTGCGGTACGCTGGTACGGTACGCTTTTTTTGTTATGGTACGGGTACGGTGCGTTGGTACGCTGTTTGAATTTGCCTACTAAACGTTTTGTGTACAACGTGCGACCGTCAATGAAGATTCGTGCGACCGTGCCCGGCGTGAACACAGTCTAGGCTATTCTCAAGTAATTGGTATAGCCTCTTAATATGTCGTTACAATTGTAATATTTTATTAAACCAGTCTCTGTCACAAGTATATTTGATTGTGATGTCATAACTACTGCGTATAGATGCTAGGAGCCTAAGACTATCGTGGCACGTCATATAATGAAGAAAAATTTGAACGGAAACAACTGCGACTCTTTAGCTGAATAGACAGTGGTTAAAAAATCCCAGACTTTTCGCGCATTGCGCCAATTTTTTGTGCGCAGAGGCAAAAGACAGATGAAGCAAATCCGACGCTAAATGTGTGAATTGAGATCGCTGATTTAGAGGTTAGTGATTTCAAAGTCAGTTGAAGTTGCGAATAGTTAAAAGCAAGGGTGGCAGTACCGTACGATACGTAAGTACGGTACGGTACGCCTCAATTTTTGCCAAGAAGAACGTTACGCTGGTACGGTACGCCTTTTTTGTTATGGCACGGCTACGGTACATTGGTACGATATGCTTCAAAATTTGAACTGAAGTACTGTACGCTGGTACGGTACGGTTCAAGGTACGTAGTACACAAATTCTGACCGTATCGTACCGTACTGCCATTCTTGGTCGTATTTAAATTGTAAATAGCGTAATGATTGCTGCATCAGTAATTTTCGTAATTAATTTGCGTACTTGCAGGAATCCAATCCTTTTGAGGAAGATGTGATCAAGACTTTAGTTCCTTTGATTCCGTTGAAGCTTGGTCTGACACCTCAAATCATTTACAAGATTGCAAGATCCGAGTATGGTTTAGATGAACCAAGCTTATCAAAAGGTATCATAAGTCATGATTAGGGATATTTTTAATTTGACGTAAAAAAATTTTTTTTGACTTTATTTTAGGTAAATTTTGACTTTACTTTGACTTAAACCATTTTAACCTTATTACGCTCCGAATTTTGAATCAAAAAAAATGTTTGGAATTCGTAATTCACGAATTCACGTAAGTTTGAAGAAGGTAACCTTCTTTGCTCTTCATTAGCAGCATTTAGAAAGAAATTTCAATCAGTCAGTCTTGTGATTAAAGCAACTAAGCGATGAATCTGCACACATTTTTGTGCCAATTAAATTTTTTTATAACCAGTAAATTTTGGATTGAAATTGGCTGTTTTAAAATTTTCACGAATTTTCGGCCGCATTATTTTGCTTTTAAGCTTTTATTGGAAAGCAAATTGACACAATTTCATTCTTGCTCGGTAAAAGTTGTACTGTGGTGTAAAAGTTTTGTCGTTTGCTAAAGCTGCGAAAGCAAAACAGTACAGTCACAAAAGATGTCAAAAATCTGTTTTTTTCGTTGTAATATTTCGTACTGTGTAATAAAAATAAACTTTCTGATTTTTAAATATGGACGTAGAATATTTTTAAATTTTTTGTTCATGCCGTGGCTGGCATTCTCGATTTGTTCTTAATTAAAAAAAATAATTTTACGTTACTACAAAATTGTTTTTATGAAGAAGTTAACTCAAGCAATCGCATTGTGACATATTGCAGCTATATATGCTGAAGTTTGATTTGCAAGACTCCATTCAAACATGTATAAAACTGCTCATGAAGTTTCGTTGGTGCTCAAATATTCAGAAAAATGAAAAAAAAAAGATTTTGAAAAAGATTTTTGATCGCATACAATTTTGACAAATTTTGACCTAACACAAAATTTTGACTTTATTTTGACCTATAAAATCTACCTAAACTGGCTCCAGAGAACCCGAAGCTAAATTTGGTATACATTTGATGATAAAATAAAGCCTGAAAAAATTTAAACTTTATTGACTTTTGCGGGCTCTAGTCATACATAATATGCGAACAAGGAATTGTTTAAGAAGCCAATGCCCCAACGTTGAATCGGGGTTAGATAGTAAGAGATTATGACACCAAGTGAAGTGAATATACCCCGCAAAATGTATGCGCCTAATAAGCATTGTAAAAGGTCTACGCATTGTGACGTATCATATGTCTTTTGTATCTAAAAGCACAACTAAATCAAGAATATTTAGTTGTTACTGCAGTTTTATTTCATCTTTTAACATTGAAGCTTAATTAAACACAGGCGCGTCCAGAATTTTGAACTAAAAGTAAAAATAGTTTGTACAAAAGTGCCTAAAAATTGTCTAATCTAGGTGGCGTACTAAACAAACTAATGAAGCTCAAACTTATCGCATACGGGGGTGTGGGGGCGAAGCCCCAACCCTACGCAATTTTTGTGATTTTTCGGAAAAAATAGCAATTTTATCGCCATTTGTATTACATTTTACTCGTTTTCTGAGTCATTTGAAAGAACCAATAAATTGCTCAAATTTGGAAGTATTTTGAAAAAGTTAAATTGCTCAGGCTCTTTATCCCCCTTCTTTACTTAGCGGTAAAGTCTAAATCACGTCTAACGCTTGTATTTTGGGGTTAAATTTTCTAAGTCAATTGGCTAAGAAGGGGGGGCTGAAGCCCCCTTAGCCCCCCTGGTTTCTCCACTGATTAAATATAATGCGAATATTGTGTCATTTAATTTCTAAGACTAATGTTATGTACAGTAGTATGTATTTTTTAAACCCAAGTCATACGTCACGTTTTTAAAAAATTGTTTTCTCATTAGTGTAAATGGCAATATGATATATTTCATCTTTTCTATTACGTAACAGAATTATCGGTCAGTTTTTGTCGAGTTTTAAGTTTCGTAGTTGAGTAAATAGATGTTCAGTAACATTGCCGAGTATGAGGTTTCATAGTTGAATAAATAGGCGTTCATCTATTTAACAAGTTCAGTAAATAGATGATTTAGCGGTAAAAAAGAAATAAAAAATTTTGGTTCAATATTATGTATTCGGGTAAATGGCAAGCAATCAAAGCCGTTCCATGTGGGCGTTGGACTCCGGCAAGGGTGCGTTTTGTCACATCTTCTTTTCATTGTTCACATGAATTCGTTAGACAAATACAGCCAAGCTAATGAGAGTGCTGCAATTGGAAATTGCAAAATCTGCTATTTGTCTGCAAAATCTGCAATATCAGCAAAATCAGTCGTCTGCTATTTGCTGATGATTTGGTTTTGCTTTCTTTCACAGAATTTGGCCTCCAGCGCGCATTAAATAGCTTTGCAGATGCAGGTGACACCGCCGGAATAAAAATAAGCACAGCCAAAACTGAAGTACTTCATTTTTCAAGAAACCCTGACCAGTGCGTGTTGCACGTGAATGGAGGAGCGACCCTGAAGCAGGTAGAGAAGTTCAAGTATGTTGGGGTTGCATTCACTAGTGGTGGAAGACAAGACGAAGTGCTGTATACTTGAATTGGCAAGGCTAGTGCAGTAATGCTAGCTTTTCACTATTCGGTTGTCATGAAACGAGAATTGTGAAAAAAGACAAAGCTCTTAATTTAAAAAAAAGTTTTTATCCCCATCATTCTCACCTATGGTCATGAATCTTAATTGGGTAGTGACCAAAAGAGTGCGATCACTAGTTCAAGCGTCGGAAATGAGGTTTTTACGAAGAATCGAAGGGGTATTGAACAAGGTGCGTAGCTCTGAGATTCGAAAATCACTTAACACCGAGCCGTTACTTCCCCAAATTGATAGACCTCAGCTTAGATGGTTTGGCTTTGTAAGCAGAATGCCTCAGCAAAGACTCCCCAAACAAGCGTTTTTTGCCTAAAGAAATGGGAGAAGACCAATTTGATGACCTACAACTAAATGGACTAATTACATTTGGGACCTTAGATGAAATCGCTTGGGACTTCAACCGAGCAAAAATGATGGATGTAATGAAAGACCTCGAGATTAATTTTGAGCTGCTGCCCCCGCAACCATCACGGAAAAGTGGGCAATCAAGAAAGAAGAAGAAGACGAAGGTTCAATATTATGCAAAATTAGAGTTAGCAAGAAATCTAAAAATATCATGGATCTGAAGTCCTAAATATTATTTCCATGAGTTTAGACTTTGTCTGCTTGCCTCTGTGATCCTTGTCACTGGATGTCTTTCGATAACGATAATGCGTGGATGTATACTATACACTATATCGTCTTCACTATCTCAGACACACAAGTTGCTATACAATTGTAAACTCATTTCTTTTCTTTCGCTGAACTTTTACTTCAAACTTTTAGCGCTTTCTTAAAGGTAAAAACTGGTCAGTTGGTGAATTGACAGCACTATGAAGCATTGCTATCAATTTGTGCCTGAGTGGGGATACAAGCTTTGAGGGGGCACAGCATTCGACAGAATTTAGGTAAAGACCAAAAAAAGGTCAAATTTAGTAGTTTTTATCGTCAAATTTAGTGAAGACCACAACAATATAAGTAAAAGAAGGTCATCAAAAGTTTGGTGGTTTGTACTGCCGAATTTAGGCGCAGACCACATAAAATAATAAGTAATAAAGATCTTCACCTAATCTTTGGTGTTTTCATAGATTTTAGGTGAATTTTTCAAGAAATGTATTGCACTTGGGGAGCCAACTTCTGAGTGTAAGGCCCACATCTGGGGAAAAACCTTGGAGGCCAATGCCTCAGTGCCCCCATCAGCATCGCTAGAGGTTCTATTTTAACTGAACGTTTTGTTTGTAGATTCACTTGATTGTATAAAAGAACTGCGAAACTTGAAACTTGAAAATATAACAGAAGCAATAAATTGTTTGATCGAAGGTTTGAAAAAAGGCGCTAAAAAAAATTGGAGATCAAATTTTCTTCAAGCGCTTAAAGAAGAAAGTGAGTTATTTTAAAGTATAATGACTGTAACGTCTAAGTAATTTCAATATCGTTAATTCTGTAAAAACGAAGTTTGTCTTTTAGTTAACTTAAACAATAATTACATGCTATATACGCAGAACTTATCGAGTTGCACAACGTGATAGAGTTTCATCTTGATAAACCGGAAAAGTTTGCGTGGTTTGTGGATAATTGGACGGCATTGCAAAGCCAACAAAATGAAATATCAGTAGCAGCTGAAAGACTTGAGCTTAATATCCCATTGTAAGTATTCAACTTGAGATGTTGCTTCTAGATGAATTTTACCTTGAATAATTTCAGTGATTACTAAATAATTAAGCAATAGAAGTAAATCCACCAAAAGCAACCTCAGTGGAATATGATTCTGAATCTTAGAAGAACCACTTCTCCAAAGTTGCTCTTAATCCACTCCTATTCAATAAGGCTGCACATGAGACAATCAAGCTACTTAATTGCGATTGTATAAATGTTTGGGGATACTTCAGAAACCAACACCTTGGAATCTTGATTAAATCAAGAACAAAAAATAAAAATGCTTTATTTCAAAAAACAGCAAAAACACTAACTGATGAAACTTATATAGTGGAAGTCCATATTGCAGTACACGTCACGTATAAAACAAAAAAGATTAAAACCTACAGATTGTTTAATCCGTTATCGGAATCATCGAGGGTTTCTTATTCAATTAAATCTTGAGATTGTTGCATTAAGATTCAACCGAATAACTGCAATGCAATTTCAAATTAACATAAACAATGCTTAAATTCTAAATAGTTATTACTCAAACCAAATCTTTGATTATACTCGCTGTTTTACGCCGAAGCTTGTAACAAGTTTGCGAGGTCCATCTTCGCGTCATTGCGCCAGGGCAACACAGCTCCTTAGGAATAAATGTCGCAGAGATGACGAGCTGTTGGCAACAATTGTCCGATTTGCCTGGCCCGAGATTTGAAATATAGGTTTTTCGCTCCAGACACGAACACATTACCGTTTGACCTACTGGCCGGCGAATAGTTATAGTAGCTTTGCGTAACCATTCTAAAACCCAAACGACATTTTGGGGCCACCCAGTTGTCCCTATTTTAGAAGAGGATGAATTCTAGCAATTTTGATAATTCGAATATGCAAATAAAAATTTTGATTTCTGCAGTTGCAAACAAAGTAGTTTTTGATCAGTTTATTAACAAGTCTGTTTCTCAAAAAAAGGTGAATTATTATGAATTAATGAAATAAGCTGTTTACAAACTTGGCATGTGACATTTTAATCGCAATATTCAATCCAATGTTACTTACTTTAATTCTTTATCTCCATATTCTCAAAAGTTTTCTTGTTCGCTTGACAAGTTATTAATCAATGATGCTTGAGGGAAGCGATATGTAAGCAATTTTTTGCTACTTTTGTGCTCTTTTGTTGTGCTATGTAATTAAAGACTGTTTTTTTTTTGTTTTTTTTTTGGTTGAAAATTTATTCTAATTTATACAATACTGTAAAAGGACCAAAACGCTTGCCTACCTTGTTCAAAATTAAGACTAGTTTGGTTTTATAATATTACTTTTCTGTTCGTTGTATTGATGACCACGTTACAAAACATAATTATTCCTACGCGCTTTGTTTGTTTTGTGCTCTCTCGTAACAAAGAACGTACAAGAAAAATATTCACTCTTTCCGTATCGTGACACGCATCAGCGTGCATTGTTTAACGATGTCCAACACAAAAAAGAAAAACCTGCTTCTTTCCGAACAATGCAACAGCAATGATGTTTTAGACGAACATCATAAAATGTAGAGCAAATGGAGGTTTATACGGTGTTTATATGCAGTTTTTATTAGTTATTTTTCCACCAAATTACGAAAGTTACCTTAGTTTTTATTTCACGTAACACTAAGAAGAGGAGAAAACTTGACATTACTTAGGTCGAAATGAGGTTAAGAATAAGTCTGAGATGATGTACGTTTTTGTTCCATTTTGGTGTGGTGCTTGCTAATTATATTTCAATTTTTTAAGTGCACGATTCTATCCCTATTATGGTAAAATTGCGTGCTTCTGGCCTACAGGCAACCTTTCAAGCCTAAAGACTACCAGAAGCACGCAAAATGGTTAAATATTAAAACTCTGGCATGCAAACGTCAAAGCAAAATACTGTAGAATAATGTTGGGTAGATAAATGTTTAGTAATATTTGTAAGGTTTCCATTGGGGTCGGCAACCCAGATCAAGTGTACGATAACGAATCAGAGCGAAATATTAACTAGTTTATGACCACCACATTTTATCATGCCCCAACATTCTGTTTCACCCGCGTGGGCTCTTCAGGGGACTAAGATTTAATGTAGTCTTATTCAAATTTAAATGAGACTGCAATTTAGTCTTCTAAAGAAGCCCACACAAGCAAAACAGATTGTTTGGGCATAATAAATGGTGGTAATCAGTAACTAAATGATTATGTTTGTATATTTTTAAGAAAAAAACAGGAGGATTTGTGGTTGCTTTCATTTATTAATGAAGTGATTCAGAGAGGAGAAGATTCGCTGCAAAAACTGGTTGATGCACTTTCTTTGCCAATGAAATCGGCGGACGGACTGGTATGCTATTTGTGTTGCTGGCCGGAAAAGAATAGAACATTAATGAAAGACATCAAAAGCTTTTATAGTTTAAAGAATCATGTTTTTTTGAAGGCTTAAGGTTAAAATGCACGAAGTTGTTAGACATAAAGTGCAACAGTTTTAGCGTAAAAATACGAGGTGCATTCAATAAGTTTCCAGACTTTTTTTGTATGGGCACTTTTATTCACAGTACACACAAAAAACTCTAGTCCCCTTCAAAGTATTCTTGTTCGACATCAATGCACTTGTTGTACCGTTTCAACAACTTCTGGAAAGCCCCCTGGAAGTCTTCTTGTGTGAGCGTGTTTAGGACCCTCGTCACAGACTAGCTCTTTCATGTCCTCGATCGTGGAATAACGATTGCCTCTGAGGTTTTCCTTGAGCTTTGGGAATAGCCAAAGGTCGCAAGGAGCAAGGTCCGGGCTGTAGGGAGGATGGGGAACCGTCTTGATGCCCATCTGGGTCAAATAGTCTGTGACGAGGATGGAGTTGTGGACTGGGGCATTGTCCTGATGGAAATGCCACTGATCTGATTCGAAGAGTTGTGGCCTCTTCTGACGGAATTTCTTCCTGAACTCCCTTAAAACTTTAATATAGTACTCCTTGTTGACTGTGATTCCAGTGGGAACCCAGTGAATGTAGATTATGCCCATGCTGTCAAAAAAAGGGATCATCATGAGTTTCTGGGTGAACTTGTTCTGTCTGGCCTTCTTGGGTCTGGGAGATCCAGCATGCTTCCACTGGGAACTCTGTCTCTTGGTCTCTGGGTCATAACAATAGATCTAGCTTTCATCGCAGGCTACCAGGGCATCAAGAACTTGGGGATCTGAATTAATGAGCTCGACCATCTCCTTGCTGTCATTGCAATGTCTTTCTCCCTGATCTTCCCGGAGCACTCTTGGGACGAACTTCGCGCAAATCTTCCGCATCTTCAGTTCCTCACGAATGATTGTGTGTACAGCTCCCACACTGACATTAAACTGTGTGCTTAGTGTCTCTATAGACACACGACGGTTCCTATTCATGAAATCGTTTATTTGGCCAATCATCTCTAATGTTCTGACTTCCCTACTCCTCCCACATCTCTCATCATCCCTCACGGACTCCCTGCCTTCCTTGAGTCTCTTGTGCCACTGAAAAACTGATGATCGATTCATGCAAGATGGTCCATAAGCAGTCTGAAGCATACCATACGTTTCCGCGGCAGTTTTTCCAAGTTTAAAACAGAACTTGATTGCATATCGTTCTTCTAATGTGTCCTCACGTCCAGATTGCATTTTTGAAATTAGTAAGATGTACTCTAATTCCTACTGTAGCTATAAATTTGCACCTAAACAAGAAAAAATTGGTCAATCATCTCATAAGGAGTATAGTAACAACATATCGAAATATCTCGAGTTTACGGCAATTATAAATGCCTGTACAAAAAAAGTCTGGAAACTTATTGAATGCACCTCGTAGGTATCTTGCCAAAACAAATAAAAACAGACGGATAGTTTTAAAATAATTGTACTTTAAAAGTTAGAATATTTCTGAAGCAAAATAGTATTTCATATTTTGTAGAATTAATATTTTATAGATTCTATGAAATAGTATTAAAAATTTCATAGAATCTTACAACCCAACTTCGTTTGACAAACAATTAACACGTTAATGCTGTCTCTACGTCTATAAATAAGTTATCGTTTCAACTTTTAATTTTTGTGTACCGCCGATGAATCACTATTGATATTGAGCTTTTTCGTGGGTAAATAAATAAAACAAAACTACTGTTCCTTTAGCCTAAACGGTAAACACTAATTTTAAAACAGCAAGGTTTTTGAAAAGACACTTGTACAAAACCTAAGTCTTTGCAAATCTTTTTATGGGTTCTTTTTCTTAGAATTTAAAGACAAGTTTTGTTGGTTTGTGTATCTTCAACATAAAAATGTGAGATATTTGTAATAATTTTTCTCTTTGACGTCATATCATCGGAAATTTCACACCAAAGATTGATTTTCAATTCAAATTGTTAAATACAGTTTGGTGGTTAATGCTGCAAATGCAATTGCAACATGATTTTGCTAGCAATTTTCAGCATTAGCGCAGTGTGGCGAAAATGAACAATTTTTGTTGTGGTTTGGTGAGAGCCATTAACTCCAAATATTTCAATTTTTGTGTTTTTTTTTTGCATTTTTTGAATGTTTATACCCGTCTGCATCTTGTATCCTAATTTCAATTTTAAACTTCGTACCAATCCAGAGATATTAGGGGTAGAAAAAAGTTGATAACTCCACTTCATACAAAGAGCAAGTACAATTTGTAAAATTTCGATTGTAGAAGGTATTAACTTCTATTGGGATTTTTGTTTTAACACACACAAAACAAGGAGTTTTTTCAATCACATTAGAAAAGGAAAAATGGTTGATTTTCAAACTCGGCTCCACGCAAAGATTTAGCCTAGCGCAAAAAAGGAAAAGTTTTTCGATGAAACAGACTAAAATTGCAGACTTAATTACGCTATGTAAAGCAAATTGTAAAAAAAAATTTAGCAGGGCTGCGAACTCGATCGATTTTTGTTCGAGTTCATGTTTGAGTTTAAGTTCAATTTATGTCAGCAAGTCCGAGTTCGGAAATTTAATTTTTTTGAATTTGAATTCAGTTTATTTTAGCCAGCTCAAGTTCGATTTTGGAAATTTAATTTTTTCGAGTTCAAGTTCGGCAAAAAGATCAAATTTTTCGAGTTCGAGTTCAGGCTGACAAAAATTAGTATGTACATATTTCACCGTTTTTTTCGTTTATTCTGTGCATTTGTACGTTTAAGTTTTTTCGTCAAGTTGAAAACATTCATACGTACGACTCACAGGGTGCGTGGCCGCAAATCTGAAATGAGGAGTTGTTTTGGGGGTCTGGAGGCGAGTCTCCAGCGCTCGAAAGTTTTGTATTTTTTTGCAAAACTAACTTAATTTTGGGCCTATTTTGATAAAAATTAATCCTTTTGAAATGTGCCATAAAAATTAGTAGAGAGAAAACATGATGAAACTGGTTGCAAAAAATGGGCTATGCAGAAAGTGGCTAATGACATAAATTAATATTTCAGTTCTCTTATTTACCAGCTAGTAAATCATAAAATTCTACAGAATATAGTTCAATAAAACTCAGAACGAGTCCGTAATTACCGTAAACTATTTCGTCTTTTATAGAGGAAGATAATTGGGGCTTCGCGCGAGCGCGTAGTACCTTCGTTTTTGTTCGCGAAATTAGGCTGATGTTGATTAATTTGTTCACAACTAGGAAGTGGTAAAACATAGAATATTGAAATTTGGCCTCAACATGGGAATTAATAAATTGTTATTAATTCGAATTAATAAATCTTATTATGTGTTATTAATTCGCCTATAACTCAAAAATCACTCGGCGTTCACAGGTGAAATTTGCACACAATTTGGATCATGAAAACTGAGTTTGGGGGCACCCAATCACGTGACCAAAATGTTACAGCTCGAAAATGGGCAGAAAGTTGACGATTTTAAAGCAATATATCTCGGTAAATACCGATAATGATGGCAAATGGTTTGTGATTTTTGAACTACCAACCGCCTTACTTTTGGTTATGCTAGTTTGCCCCAATTTGAATACCATTTTTCTTCTTTTTGTCTTTTTTCTTACTTTTTTTTTTTCTTTTTTCTTTTTCTTCTTCGACAATCTACTTTTAAGCCGCTAAACGCACTGTATTCAAAGTTTGAGAGATTGAAGATATTAAGGAGGACTAGTGCGGGAATGAAATCGGGGGTGCCAGATTGGCGGATCCCCCTCAATCAGGCCCTCAAAAATTTTGAACTTTCGAACCGTTAAAGCTAGATAAATCAAATTTTCAGAATGGGTAGGTGTTAAAAATAAACTAAAGCTAACAAAAAATTGGGGGTGCCATGATGGGGGGTTTTCCCTCTCAAACAGACTCTCCAAAATTCAAACTTTTTAACCTTTAAAGCTAGACCCACGAAATTTTTAAGGTAAGTAAACATAAAGGAGAGATAAAATGTGACAAAATTTGGGTTACCAAAATGGGGGGTTTCCCCAAAACGGGTCCGCCAAAATTGTAACTTTTTTACCACTCACATTAGACACATGAAATTTTCAGAGTGGGTAAACATAAAGAAAAGATAAAATTTGACAAATTTTCTGGTTACCAAAAATGGGGATTACCCTGAAACGTGGCCGCCAAAATTTTGAACTTTTAAATCATTAGAGCTAGATGGATCAAATTTTCGGAATAGGCACCTACTAAACATAAACTAAACCTAACAAAAATTGGAGGCTACAAAATGAGGGTTCTCCCCAAACAAGGCCCTCCAAAATTCCAACTTTTTAACCTTTTAAGCTAGACACATGAAATTTTTAAGATAACCAAACATGAAGGAAAGATGAAATTTGAGAAAAGTTGAGGGTGACCAAAATTGGGAATCCCTCTCAAACAAGGTCACCAAAATTTTAAACTTTTAAACCGTTGGAGCTAGATGGATTAAATTTTGGAATAGGTAGATATGAAAAATAGACTAAATCTAACAAAAATTGGGAGTTTCAAAATGGGGTTACCCCCAAACGAGGCCCTCCAAAATTCAAACTTTTTAACGTTTTAAGCTGAACACATGAAATTTTTAACGTAAGTAAACAGAAAAGAAAGATGAAATTTGACCAAATTTTGGGGTCCCAAAACGGGAGGCCCCTCAAACAAGGCCACCAAAATTCAAAACTTTTTAACCATACACGTTAGACACTTGAAATTTTCAGGGTTGGCGATTATGAAGATAAGATAACATTTGACACGATTTGGGGTACCAAAATAAGGGGATCTACCTAAAACAAGGCTGCAAAAAATTCAAACTTTTAAACCACTCACGCTAGACATATGAAATTTTTAGAATAGATAAACATAAGTTAAAGATTACATATGACAAAATTTGGGGATACCTCAATGAGGGTGTTCCTCTCAAACGGGGCAACCGAAATTCAAACTTTTTAACCATTCACGCTAGACGCTTGAAATTTTCAGGAGAGGTAAGAACGAAGAAAATATAAAATTTGGAAAATTTGGTGGTATCAAAATAAATAGATCCTTCTCAAACAAGAACGCTAAAATTTAATTTTAACCACTAACACTAAAACTGATGAAATTTTCAGAATAGGTAAATATGAAGGAAAGATAAAACTTGACAAAGTTTGGGGGTACCACAATGGGGGTCCCCCTCAAACGAGGATGCCATAATTCAAACTTTTTAATTGTTTAAGCTAGACACTTAAAATTTTCAGGATAAGCAAATATCAAGCAAAGATAAATTTTGACAAAATTTAAGGCTCCAAAATCGGGGGCCCTCAATTGGATGAATCAAAATTCAAACTTTTCAACAATTCCAGCTGGACAGATGAAACTTTCAGAATAGGTTAATATAAAACAAAAATAAAATCAGAATAGGTAAATAAAATATGACTAGGAACCACAATTGGACAGTCCTCTTCTAGCGGGTCCTTCAAAAAATTTAACCACTCAAGCTAAACAAATGAAATTTTTGAGATAGGTAAAAGTTTAATATGAAAAAATATTGAGGATCTCATGCCATAGGAGTCCCTCAATTATATTGACACCTCCCCCGTTAACTTCAAAATCTAAACGAATTAAATCTAGTGGATAGTTTAATATAAATCAAAGATAGATAACAAAATTTGGTTGTCCACATTGAGGAGACCATGCCAAATTGGCGCGTAAAATTTTGAAATCTTTATACGAAGTACTCCAGCTAGACATATCAAATTTTAAGAGTACTGGGAAGCTAATATTAGAAAAAGATAAAACATGCCAAACTTGGTAATGCCATGTTGGACAATGATCGGCGTGAAAGATCGTGCTAATTAAAGGCCGCATAGAAACCTGCGAAAGTTTACCAAATTATTCTCATCGACCTGTGACAACTTGTGAGTGGAACATTAACTAGGGAAAATAAATTTTAATTCTCCGCCTTTTTTTGCAATTTGTCGAATGATACCATTAGAGAATGAAGTCTATGTGGCAATTACATTAACGATTTGATAAAAAGCTTAAATAAATGCCTGTTTTAAATTTTCAAAATTTTAGCGCTTGTTTATTTCAGCTTATGCTGTTGAGGAGGGGGCTTTAATTCCGAAAGATTTGGCATACCAATACTATATGTTGAATTGTGATGCGAAAGAGCGTTTTCAGAATCATGCATGGCTATAAGTTTGGTTGGTGTTACGAAATTTGCTCGTAAGTCGCTGGAATTTTAAAGACCGCTTTATGTTATTTCAAATGGAGAGAAAAATTGCTTAAGAACTCGTAAAAAGTGCTCAGATTTCACGTTGTATTGTAAACTGTTGAGCTTTTTGAATGACGTTACTCGATTATTTTTGATAACTTCAAGAGTTTTAAATTTTGAACTCGAATAACCACAAAGCGATAGAAGTTAGTGAAACAAAATTTGAAGGGGCGCGTTTAAATTATTGATCTGACTATAAACGACTGCATTTTTTACAAATTCATTCAAAGCAATCGGATCACTATTTTAAAGCTTAATAAAGTTCAGTCAAAGTTGAATAATGCCACGAAGTCCCCAGATATCGCTTGCGATGTCATGTTCTAGTTGGGATAGGGGTTAATGGAACGAGATTTGAAAGAAGTAAATGGTAATAAACTAATACTGAATTGCCCCCCTTATTCTGAGCTTTTTTTTTATGAAACCTAAGTTGTGAGGCCCCCCTCCCTTTCCAAAATAAATGCTTCAAACGATGCTTTAAGTAATTTTTCAGCCTATTCCAATACAAAAGACAGTCTCAGAAATACTAAAAACTTGATATGTTTTTTTATTCTACGATTTGGTCGCAAGGCCAACGGGGGACTTTAGTTTCCCGGGCTCTACGCTACTTACGACTCGACAAATTATTTTCCGTTGCAAGATTAATGATGCAATGAATAATAATAAATTTAGGTTTATCAAAAATTATGTTTTTTAACCCTAAAAACCCCGAATTTTTTTTCTTCAAGAAAGCCCAAAGGGGTTAAGTGACTTCTATCACATAATATTGCATTTCCTGGAGACGTCGCTGTTGAAATAATCCTAGTTTTTGCTTTTTCTGAAGTAAGTTGGCAACAAACGAATTCAAACATTATTTAATTAACACTCTTTTGAATGTCTAGGGTGACGTAAGTCTGTAGGCAAGGTCCGTAAGCAATAGTAGGCATCGCAGTAAGGTTATTAGACTGAGCAGACTTAGTAAGCTTAGTTGGCGTAGTAGTAGGCCCGGCGTTAGAGTAGCGCGCTTTGGGAGCATAAGAATTTTTTGTAGGGGCACAAAGTAATTATGCCCTCAAAGTCGGGGTTAAAGACCTCCCAAAAGGAATTTTTTATATGGCTCCGGGTCGTTTACTTTCGTTCGCGCACAGTTCTCGCTAAGAAACACTTCCTTCGACTGGGGGGCACGAAGAGGTACTTTGGAGCGGAACTCGGTTCTTGTCCTCAAATTCGGGATTGAAGACCAAAAAACAAAAAAAGGCCTTCATCGCAAAATCTTAGGCTACTACATGGCATTCACTCGATTTGACCGGCTGTTTTTTGTCACCAAAGGACAGTTTACTCACTTTAGGGGGGTTCAAGCAGTGATTTGCGGAGAACGGCCCCGAAATGCCCCCCGTCGCTCCGGACCTGCATAGTAAGCTTTAGTAACTATATTAGACATAGTAAGCAATAAGCATAGTACGCTTGGTAGGCATTATAGACGTAGTAGGCTTAGTAGGTTTAATAAGCTAGTTCAGTAGACATAGTCGGCAAGGTAGCCATAGCCCAGCATGGGATAATAAAACCCTAACCCTACTATGCCTATTAGAACAACTGATGTTTTATTTTGTTTACATTGCTTTTGCCATAAGCATGCAATGTCTGCTGAACGATAGATTTTGCAATTGGCTGCTGAAAGTGGTACCAGAAGCTCATTACAAACAGATTCACAAGGTTTTGCCAAAATAATGCCATGTCGCAGTAAGCAAGAAATAGCAGTCTTTAGTGCATAATAATTTAGAATTGCTGTGTGATATCGTATTAAAAGCACTTTTTGCAAAGTGGTTTGAAAGCCAGCTCAAAAAACTCCGATGGCATGGAATTCAGAAAACGTTTATGGTTAAACTGCATTTATTTGTCACTAGTCCGGAAATTGTTCTCATTATGTTTGTGCCCTGTGTTCACCACCAGTCTGCAAAGAATTGGAGTAGAACTGCTGTATGTCTTGGAAGCTTTATACATACAAGTGGCTGTGGGGTCAATTGACCCCTTTGGGCTTTTGCGTATAACTAGAAAAAATTGCACGAATTTTTTGTCGAATTTTTTTGTTACTTATTTGGGGTGTGTAATAACCAAAATAAATAAAAGTCAAAAAATCTCAGCCTGCCATGTTAAGTATGTTTTGTTTATTTTAGAAAAACAAAACGGGTCAGTTAACCCCTTTAGGTCTTCTAGGGTTAATATTCTTTTAAAAGTGAAGTATAGATTTTTGAATTCATCAAATGCCATTAACAACTATACTTTTCTGTCACTAATAGACTGCACTAATTTTATTAAAAGCTACTTCCACAAACATTTCATAATTTACTTTTGCGTTGTGCTAGCGTATATAATAGGATGTTTCATAATTTCCCCTTTTTTGAAATTAAAAATGCTTGGATTCTCATCAGATCGGATTTAGGCCACAATGAAGAAATAAATTTTGTTTCGATTACTCGTTGCTTTGAGGGTGTCCCGCCCCCCCCCCAAAGTTTGATATTTTTGGACGCTGGGAAATTTTTTTGATAAGTGCGATATCTCCTTAACAAAACGAGATAGAGAGTAATGTTTGGTATCAAAATTTTCAGAATGATCGACTTCCTATCTGTATTCAATACATTCTTAATCGCTAGCTCCAACAGAAACGAAGTTATTTACGAAAAACTGTTTTAGCACTCAGTAAAGCTAAAGATAAGATAATATCAAGTCAGTACCGACTTGACATAAAAAGCAAATCAAGCTGCAAAACAGTCATATGCAAAAAGAAAAAAATTAAACAGTTTTAGAACGAAAAAAACAAATGGGACATCTCATTACACGCTGCCCTGCATTTATACTGCTCGAGAGGTCCATTTGGGGATGCTCTTTGGCTCCTAAAGGTACGATAGGTCGATACAGGGTTTTAAAATGGCTGAAAATTTTGAGCCTGCAACAAAGTTTTTTACCTCCCGTGGACGATTAGAGAAACAAAAACAACAAAACGAGTACAGTAACAAAGGCAAAAAACACACCAACCGGAGCTACTCCATAAGTATGAACGTAGACGAACATCTGTCTGGTTTCTTCGTGAAGAAATCGAATCTTTTTGCGAAGCAGCAAATCTTTCAGCTAGCCTATTTCTCTTTCATTGCAGCGTCACGGGGTTACGTCAGAGGGTTACGGGGTTCAATGCAACGTCAGGTTTGCAAATAAAAATTATTAAAATTTATAACATAGTAGAGACCCTTCGTCGTGTTTGAAGTAGAATATCTCTGGAACGACTGGGTCAAGAAGAGTGGAGTCAACGCCCATCTAGTCTTATGCAATTGGCCTAACTTTAGATACCCTATTGATTTTGCCGATATTCCTTGTTTAATTTGATGATACTGTATTTAACATTAAAAAGTGTCTTGCTCTGTAATAGATTGTTCTAGAGTTTCTAAACAAATTAAAAATTTAAAGCCGTCAGTGAAATTGCATCGCCTACTAATAGCAGGATTTTGCAAGTAATTAGCCATACGACCCAACAAGCTGCGGTTCATATCAATTTTACTTTCCACCAACCAATAATGGGGAAGTATTAACTATTTTGTCTGCTAATATCATTCAATATTTTTTCCATTGTTTACATAGAAGCGAACGTACGCGTAGTACTTCAGGTTGGCGATCCCATTAGCCATGGACTTTTTCGTCTTCTCCATAAATTACTACGGTACACGATATGTTGTGACCGATCTGAACCCTTTTACAACGAGCCCTTTTATTAAATTCATTTTTACGCTAATTATTACTATTCACTACCACGAGTAATAATTTAAGAATGAGCTTTTCTTCATTTTACGCTGGCTTGCAAATATCATAGGCCTGCAATTTAACATGAGAAATTTAAAAACTGGAAAGAAAAATCAAAATAATGAAAAATGAACTTGCGGCCGATGTTTTTTAATAACTGTTTTTCAAGTTATTTTACACAAGAACGCAGTCTACATGAGCCTCTCAGCATGAGCGTACGATAGTACTCTTAGTTTATTTTACTAACTTGTAGATTGTACGATGGTAAGGCGGTATGCTGGACGTACCGATTTTCTTTTTGAAAAAGCTAAAAATACACGCGTACGTTCACGATTTTACGCGCAGTAGACCGACCGCTTAGCGAGCAATCGCAGCAGACGAGCGTATCCATTGTTTGTTTTGAATATAAAGGCTCGCTTGCACGTTCACAATCTTACGCTACTTTTAGAAATTGTTTAAGATTTGAAATTCAAGCATTGCTTACAGTGACGTCATGAATGACATCATAGTGACGTAATTGTGCTAGGACTGGTTTTAAACAGAACTGGTGTGACTTGCTACAATAAACATCCAAGAAATAAAATAATAAGAAAACTAAAAACTTTTCCTTTTTCAGATCGACTATCAAGAAACGGTTATCCTAATACACGCAAAATTTCTGTCACTTTCTAGAAACTATCGTAGCAAAAATTTTTTCCAAAGGATTAATACCGGACGATTAACTTCAAATTTCGACGTATTGCCTTATTTTCCTTTGCTAAAATCAGTTTTTGTTGAAACAGACAATATATTATACGTAAATACGCAATCAGTTGAGACGTCATCAATGATATCACTTTGACGTAATTATATTAAACAGTAAACACCGACTTATTAACATTCAAATTTGCAAACTTGTTAAATGCAAAAGCTGCAAAAACTCAATTGAAACAATACGAAACAATAGCGACAGTGACGCAATTAACCAAGAATTTTCAATAAAGTGGACGAAAAAAGATGCTAAATTCATTTGCGAGCGAACGTTACAAAGTTTGTTTTTTGCATTAAAATTCTCTGGTTCGTTAGTGCTTTCTGACCAAAAATTAAGAAATTCTACAATCAAACACTAAAAATCAATTTTTTCGAAAAGTTGGAAATGGTGGTTAATACCTTTTACTATATCGAGTACTTGATAAGAGTAACAACCTTTTATCTCCCAGAATAGTCCACGTCGGCTAAACCAAAGAACCACTGAGATGCTAATTGACGAATCGAAAATGGCAGTTGATAGTTGCGTTGGCTTCGTGGATTGCTGAAAGCATCAACACCAAACTTCAATTTATCGAACAACTACCTATTTAAAGATTGTAATGAAAGCAAATCTCTCCGAGCAAAATTGGTCTGCTAAAGCTCCACCTAAGCGACTAATTTTAGTAGCACTCTAGCAGCTACACAAGCCAATCACAGATACACAATCTCGGCGCACTGCCAACCACAATGCAGCAAATATCTAGAACCTTAAAGCACTAAATACCGAACTGTGGTCGAGTGGATAGCGCGTCTGCTACTGCAACGGTAGAATCGGACTCGATTCCCGATCGGATCAAACCAATAACTATTAAAATCGGTATTCACAGCATTCCTGCTTGACCTTTACCAACTAAAGAACAATGTGAAGCCACTACCGTCTGTGGTAGACAAGTGGGCAGGTGGCAGCTTGACTCGAAAAGCGAAAGGTCCGTTCGCTGTTTCCTGACCAAGGCAACCTGGTTGATAAAATGCAATTACAATTAGAAATTATTGGAATATAATGAAATAGAAAATTTTGCCTTATTTATACATCGCAATAGCTGTAGGGCAAAGGTCGGCAACCTTTTCGCCTTCGCAGACTACATCTAGACCCAGCAAGGTCCCATCGGGTCATCATAAATTCTGAAACGAGGTCTACTCCAAATTTGAGGCAATTTTTGCTCGAACTATTGGTGAAGACAAAAGAGATCTTCGCGATAATTTGAGGTGGTTTCAAATTTCCGATTCCCAGAAGTCACGTGTGGGTATTACAGAAATAAACGAGGCAGGTGTATCTATGGGACCACTGGCTGGATATAAGGTGCGGGCCGGATGAAATTTCTTGGCAGGCCGTAGGTTCCCAAACCCTGCTAGTAGGCCGTAAGTTTTGTGTGGTGCATCAACTCCAAAGTACTTTTTGGCAGCAAAAATCACTTTTCAGTTAGATTTGATGTCATTTTCATTGAAAATTGAAGTTGAGATCAAACAAAAGGTCTTCATCAAGATCCGAAGTACTTTTAGGCCGGAGATATCGCTTTTTCGTGAGATTCTACGTGTTAATCAGCGGAAATATAGGTGGATAACAAATAAAAGGTCCTCACCTTCGGCATTGGTTGTGGCCCGCGGGCCATAAGAAGTAGGTATGCGAGGTGCGAGAATTTGATATTAGACCAAAAACTTGGTATGATTACTTGATCCATATACCAGTCGCAGCTTGCAAAATGCAATTTGGACAGCCTTGTTAAAAGCAGAAAAACAACCGTCTGATCATAGAAGATTGTAGAACATACGGAAAAGAATCACAGAATCACAAACATTCCTACTCAAAATAGCGGGAAAGCGATTAAAGCAGCACAACTGAATTAATGTGCGGCAAAAACCCATAATAAAAACCAGAGGTGGATTTGAGGACACAGCGTTAGAGGCCAAGGACTAAAAAAAATCCAAGGCCAAGGACCGACTTTTCGTGGACAGACCCGCTCGAGGTCAAGGACAGGAATAGTCGACGCCAAGACCAAGAACACAATTTTTCTAAATTATGTATGATTGGCAAATTTTTCATAATCTTTAAACGCAAAAGTGTTTAAGATATCGCAGTTCGTTAAGTTTTTGATAATAATTCGAAAATAGTAGTTTTGAAAAATAATAATAAATGCCATTTTGAAGTTTTACACGCTAGCAACTGACGTTGATTACGTTCCGTAGCGGTATCGTGGCAATAAAACAAGGCCATAACCCGTGAATGAGGATAAAGCTAAATTATAAGCCTAGAAAGGTCAATTTTAATGCTTTAATTTTATCAGCGATCAGCCTTAATTTCTTCTGGCCCGGGTGCAGAGTTCACTGATTATGGATTCCCATTTTTTTAGTAGTTGCCTAAACCCAAAACAGTGTTTGGTTAAACGATTTTTTTTCACGGAAGTTTTTAAACATTATTATCTAAAAAGTAGTAATGCAAATCCTGTAAATTTATGTTTTTAAAGGTACCGTACCAGGTGCATTTGTAAGCTCGAGTTTTTGGCACTAAAAAGAAAACGGAGTTCTGGGGCGAGGGCAAAGTTTCCATGCCCCATGCTGAATAATATTAGTGATTTTTTTTGAAATGTAGCAGTTTTTGTGACTTTAAAGAAGATTACACACTTAGATTTTCAAAGCAATTTCAAAAGAAAATACCGTAAATGCCAAGTTAAAAAAACTTTGGTTTTCCCACAATTTCTCAACTGTAAATTTAAGCCAATCTTTTCTTTACGTTTTATTATATGTGATGTCTTTCTCACATCTAATGCATATAAATAAATGATCGCGAACGTTTAGACCACCAAAAGGCACTTTATTAGATTTAACAAAAGGTATTTAGTTTCAAAAAATAACCTTACGATCCCAACAGGGTCGTTATAAGAAGAAAGGCATTGGCGACATTTACACTATGTAAATATACGCCCTGGCCCCCCTTCAAAGAGTTCACACTCCACAATTGTCGAAACGGAAAAATAATAAACCATTAATTTTTTCTCAAAATGCCCAAATTTTTCGCGGGCGCTTTGCCTCTTTATCTTATAATAACGTGATGCATAAAATTTTTAAGTGCAGCCCGCATCTCTCCAGGCATTCGAATAATTATTATACTGTAGTTATATTTGATTTAAATTCACCCTTAATTTCTTAAAGAGATACTGCATGAAATCGGTTTTATTTAAGAAATGAGAGCTACTTGATGTAATAAAAAGGTGCCCAAACCTTTTTTCAGAATCCCCCTTATTCGTGAAAGTATGATCTAATCCGTTTGACTCCGTACCATAGGCAACCTCGCATTTCGTAATTTTGTGACATCGCAAAAGGCGTACTGTAGATCAGTACTGGTAGCCTAGGTCTACAGGTATCAGTTGCAGTAGCTAAATTTTCAGATTTGGATATAGGCTACTCAGTACTCACTGCTGCCAGTTGGTTATAGCGTTTCTTAGTGTGCGAGAATTTTCGCAAAAATTATGCTTTTTGTGAAGTCACAAAATTGCGAAATGCAGGGTCAACAATGGTACGGAGTCAAACGGATTAAATCGTAATTTCGCGAATATAGGGAATTGAGGAAAAAGGTTTAGGGCACCTCTTTATTACCTCAAGTAGCACTTATTTTTTCAATAAAACCGTTGCGAGCACTATCTCTTTAAAAAATTTTTATGCAGCATTTTTTGTGATCTAATAGTTTGCTATTTGGCATTCCTAGCAGCGATTTCAAACACACAAATTGTTCGGTGGATGTGGTTTTGCTCCCAAACCACATGCCAGTGATTCGAGTTGTTTCTTTTTTTCTCAAAGCAAATTCTTCGCGCTCGCTTATTTTCCAAAGAAGTTAGCGTTCTCAAGATACGTTTTGTTAGTTATATCTAGATATACTTAAATATTTACGGTGGTATAATATCAATATGCTATCCCTAATAATGCTGTATTACATTTCATTATCACTGGCACACTTTCTTCCAAATTCACGCGCAGAATAGGCTTGTTCATGTTTTTGCATTAGCAACTCAAAATTGTTTGTCCGGACCCCCAGATTCCTTGTTATGGCTCTGGATGGCTTTAGTGCTTGGCAGTTTGCACCGCCTGCACCAAAAGTATTAGCAGAAATAAAAACAACAGTTTTCTGCATGGCTTTTTGCCCCCTAATTCTACGATCAGAGCTTTCACACACTGCCATTCAAAATAAGTTTCAGTATGAGTTGGCTTAATCGGCTATCGCATTGTATTATTTTTCAAATAAAAAAGAGAAACTAATTGACAGACTAGAAGTTTATGTTGTCTTTTGTTAGGTTATTTTTCTTTCTAACCAATCAAAAAATAAAACTGTTCTCCAGCCGAGAACAGAACATTTTCGAGGACTTGTGGGGTTCGAGGCCAAGGTCAAGGACTTCAAAATGTGTCTCGAGGACTCCAACTCTGATAAAAACAGTCAAAATTATCATTTGTGGCACTCAACAAAACGTTAATTTTGGTAAAAGTATATCAATAGCCTGAGCCATAAAAAGTGGTGATGCTTTTTCAGCTTATTGTCGCGTGTCTTCTTGAGTCGAAAAACTGCAATATTTACAATACCGGTAATTACATCTACTGTAGTTTCAAAAATTACAACTTTATCTGCAAAGTATAGGTTCGTCTAGGAGGTCACGAAGGCTTGTGCTATGCTATTGTAAACTGAATAAGTTTAACAGTTCTGACCCAGGTTAATCAAAGTTTGCGAAATCATATGCTTGGGCCAACTAAAGATGTTTGTGTAGTTATTTTGATCTTAAGCTGCTGGCCCAGGTTAATCAAAGTTTGTAAAATCCTTCTTATACCGTAAGGTAGGCCAGCTTAAGGTGTTTTTCAGGTTATTGTAGTCTTGCTGCTGACCTAGGTAAATCAAAGTTTGTGAAATCAAATACGTTGACCAACTAAATATGCTTATGTGATGGTTATTTTGGTTTTACGCAGCTGACTAGGTAAATCAAAGTTTGCAAAATCCTTGCTATACCGGAATGTAGGCCAATTTAAGATGTTTTTTTTAGGTTACTATTATCTTGCTTCTCACCAGGTCAATCAAAGTTTGTCAAATCATATACATGGGCAAACTAAAGGTGCTTGGGAGGTTAATTATTATTGTCTTATTTTATTATTCAAGTTAATGATTTTTTTGTTAGGATTCATCGAACCAAGCATCAGACAAAACTACTGATGTTGAAAAGGAAGTCATTTCATGTCTAATGCCTTTTGTTACTGTGATCGAACACGAATTGCAAGTTGATGATTTGATTGCCATTGGGAAGGAATTAAACGCAGTCAACCAATTAACTAAAGGTAACAATACCATTATAATCATAAACTGTTTGTTGGTTAGTTCGATATAGGCTTTAATGGTGAGCAAAATGATTAAAATGCAAAGCTTTCGAAGCGACACTTTGAATTGCAATAAATTCAACCATAGATCAGTGATATTTGTTTTTTCAAGGTGACATAATAAAGCTGAACATCAAATCGCTCTCTGACCATAAACTTTTGCTTTGCTTACCTGCAGCCGATAAGATAAAGAAAGTAAATTAATGTAACTTGGTATTATTTCTGTAGCAGTTTATTCAAAAATAATCCCCATTCCACTTGAAATACCAAACCAATTTTACATACCGGTACTCCTAGCGTTTCTAACTAAAAAACATTTCATCTTTTACTGATTTCAACGGTGATTTTGCTATTGTTTGCTGGAATTGTTAAAAAAAGTGCATATTTCATTTTTGACATACTTTCAGTTTTCTTCGATGCATCAGCAAAAATTCCATTCATGCATAATTTTTCAAGATAGAATTGATTACTTCTCACTATTTTACGCGAGTGGACGATAATGCTCCCTCTAATTTTTTTTTTGATAAATTCCTTTTTTTTTTTGATAAAAAAAGCTTTTTCGAATTAACTTGACTTTGAGTCGAACGCATTTGACACTGTAAATCAAGCTGTTCTTCTAATAGCCAGGTGGCTTAGATCCCAAATTTAGGTGTTTGGTTTAAATTCATGCAAAAGCACCAAATTTGACACAGATGGTCTTTGTCCCAAACCAATTTGATTTTTTGAGAGTGCCACTTTTTTGAGAGTCCCATACCATATTAATTCGGTAAAAGTGGGTACAACCAATGCTGCTATGTATCATCAAATGTACAAATGACGAATGGGAGACATTTTAATCACTCAAATTAAAATTACCTAATTAAAATTATCTTCATTTTAAAGTAATTACCTAACTCGTATGACTTGGCTGCCAAAAAAGCCTTGTCTTTACCTAGTGCCATTTTTAAGCAGCAGCGTAGCTCAGTTACTAGAGCATTAAGTTAGTGATCGGAAGGTTGCTTGCTCGTGGATACCAGTGGATGACTTAACTGGCAATTGCAATGCTCGAACTGGGGTTAGCAATAAGCAATGCATCACTACGGCTTTGGAATAGATGCTAACGCTTAAAGTTCTCATTAAGTCAAGGCAAGGAAGTCTACTCATTATTGCAAAAATCACGAAAAGTTTCTTTAATCACAGTGTTTCTGCATCTTCCTGCAGTATATCCTGCAGAGAAGAATGAATGCTTTACGTTGTTTTAGCCTGTTACGCTCTAATGTTATAAAGGCACCATGAGTTCTGGCTTCGATTTAATTTCCGAACAGCAAATGAAAAGGTGCAGTGATATTGGTCATATATTTTTTCAAATTAGTTAAAAAATTGATATTTTTACCGCAACAATTACAACTGTCGCAAAAAGGCTGGAGCGAAGAGAATTACCTTTTTTTTACTATACGTTCAAATAAATTATCTTTTTTCCAGATTTGCGACGTTTACGAAGCTACCAATCAAAAATAAGAACCGTTAAATTAAATAATACAGGGAGTAAAAATGTGGCTGTAGTGTGTGATTCGATTCAGATATCATCGATCATGGTCATAGTGTAGAGGTTTAATTTAAAGGTCATAGTTTAAAGTCAAATAGGTTTTAAGGTATAATAGGTGTTAACGAGGGCAAAGAGATCAAAATTGCCTTCAAGCTGATAAAAAGAAATATCTTAAACTGGACTTTGCGATATTCAGTGTCTACGTACCAAAAAATCCATAAAAATCAAGTCAAACAGTGATTCTTACGATGTCATCAGACGATGTAATGACGTCAATATTTTGACTTGGCAGTATCTTTATGGTGATCAAAAATATTTGAGCCGCCCATAACTAAATCATTGAAAAAAACAACGTTTTTTTTGAAAAAAACTTGAAAATAATTGCCAATAACATCACAAAAATGACCTAAACATCTAAAGAAAAATTTTTCATCAAAATATTAGGAATAGAGTCACAGATTATTATTTGGTTAATTTTAATAACTAAAAAATAGCTTAAATTGGACTTAAAGCCGGCTGATAAAAATTTTCGATTAAACGCACCCCTGGTAGTCTAAATTTTGGCGCCCTCAAAAAATCAAAAGAGTATGGGACAAAGGACATCTGTACCAAATTTGGTGCTTTTGCATGAGTTTGAACCAAACGGGATCATTAAGTTTCCTGTCTTACAGTGTATAACTATTGGATTAGAGGCAATTCATTGGCATTGATTACTAATTTTCTAACGAACAAGAGACAAGATGTTCATATCAGTAATACATGCTCCTCTCAACAACTCATTACGTGTGTTGTAACTACAAAGATCCATTTTAAGGCCTTTGCTTCAATTTTCATTTGATTTACCAAAAGCATGAATCTTTGAAACTCGTGTATATGCGGATGTTACAGCATTGATGTTAAGCAGAATGGATATTGATAAATTAGATCAAAATGTAAACAATGAATTAACGAAGAATGGGTAGTTTCTCATAAGCTATTGTTGAACTATTCTAAAACCTAGTATTTGCTTATTTAACCAGATTCTAATCTAAGTCAATCAGTTTCCAAAGTTTTGATGTAAATATCAATGGAATTAATATTGACAGATGTTTTTCAACTAATTACTTAGGAGTGAAATATTACAGTCACAAGCTTATTGGGCACAAAGCGAAATCATTTGTAAAGTACAGGGTGGGCCAGAAGTTAGGGGGCAGTGATACACAAGCACTGATTGTATCACTGCCCCCTAACTTCTGGCCCACCCTGTATGTACTGCTATATTTTATTTACTAAAATCGATTTCACACCAGCCGGGCATCATCATCAGTTTTCAAAGTACGCTGATTGTTTTTAAACTTCATTGATGATACCCCGCTGGAGTGAAATCGATTTTTGTAAATACTATCGTGAAATGATTTGTGACTGATTTCGTATGAGCTCGGTAAGCTTGTCGCTATAATATTTTACTGATCCCTAAATGTAAAGTGTTAAGGAATTTCTTCTTTCCTTCTTCCTTCTTCTTTCATCCAAAACATGGCACCAAACAATATGCATGAGTGTTGTCGTACGAGAACATAAAGTAGGAAATCACACATTCAATACGTGCTAAAGAACTTATCACTACTGTAGGTGCTGGTGTAATAACAAAGATGAGGGAATGCCTAAATAATAAAAATATATGCTAGCATTATATTGTGTTTTTACCTGTTCATATAACTTATATGGGATTCTCGGTCCGAAAAAAGCTTCTAAATCTGCAATAAAACCACTTCAAACTCTTCAAAATAAAGTTTTTAGAATAATTAAACAGGTCCACTTGGCATGACCATGTTGTAAATAATACATTCATTATACCGAAAACTTAAAATTCTCAAAGTTGCTGATGTATACACGTTTGAGTTAAGCGAGTTCATGTACTAGAGTCACGTTATATCTCTACCCGAAGTATTTGACAATTATTTTTTGCCCATTGAGCAAGCTCATGATAAAACCCCCGATGTAAATCAAATTTTAATTATTATCTCAATTCTGTGAGAACCAATAGTGGAAAAAATTCAATCACATTTTTTTGATGCTCAGTTGTGGTATCAGACTCCACATTCAATGAAATCTTATTCTTTTTATCGATTCAAAAAAAGAATATCAAAACATTTTGCTGAACGGATGCAACTAAAAATTAATAAATTGATGCATACAAAGTGCTAAAGCTCTAAAGGGTTACTTTCAGGGTCAGTTGTTGTTAATTGTTAACTATTTTACGCAGTTGTAACTACAACAAAATTTTGATTTTGTGCGTGTTTTTTTTTTGAAGACAGTGTTCTTTCAGACAATTATATTTAATACTAGATTCAGAGAAACAACCACTTGAAATTTAAATTTCATCTTTTGATTTGAGCTATCTTGAAATTATTTGAATGTGGAAAATACCAATTTTAATCTCTATTTTTTTTGCTTGTGTGATTTTAGTGTGATTTAAAATGTTAGTGTGATTTAAAAAATATGCTGTAAAACTATTTCATTACGGTTCTATTGTCTTTGATTTGCATAACAATGAGCTATGAGATGAATTACCTGCGCCTCAATGTTATTTATGACGCTACAGTTGGCTTACAACTTCGTGCACTGTGGAGCGAAGTTTTAGCATGCTTTGCAAACTGTTGGCAAAAGATCGCCATTTCTCCACAAGTAATGTTTGCAAATATTTGGCATAATATGTCAGTGGCGCAGCGTGACATTTCAGATAAGGCATGCAGTTATGATGACGTCATCAGTTTTGGTGACGTCATTAATTATCAAGCAGTAAAATAAAAAACCAACACTAATAAATGTCTGGTATGGCAACTAGGCCTCCTCTCTCCAGCAGGGGCGCCGAGAGCCGAATGTAGGCCCGGGGCCAGCTGAAATATGACGGAATTCAGGTTTTGTGAACTCCAAAACAGACGGAGACAATGCCGCAGTTTTGTCCAAATTATGATGTGATCTTCAAAAAAAAAAGTTCTTTACCGGAATTCTAACAGTTTTTTCGGTCAAAACCAGGAGATCTCCAAAAAGAAGGTCTCACATGCTTATTTCTAAATGTCATTTGATGGGCCCCTTTCGAGCCTTCCTGAAGCCAATGGGCCCCGGGGTCATTATACACCCCTGCCCCCCTCTCGGTGGCCCTGCTCTCCAGTACACATTGGTGTGTACTGTACATTTACTGCCTCAGTACTAGTCTTCCTTGTGTTACTACAATGACAGGTCTAGCAGTTTTATATGTGCCAGTAGCCGGTTACCGGTACCATACTAGGCTAACACTAACAGTAAAGTAGGCTTAAAAACATTGAAGCAAAAACATTAATTGCAGAACTAAGCTAAGCCACCTTGCTGAATAGCAAATACATATCCTACTTTCAAAGCCTCTTTCTCATGTCATTACAATATATCGTGGCCTGCTTGCAACAGCCAGCGATGCTGTACAGTATTAAGCAGGCTAGTGGGCTCAAGGCTAGTCCAAAGTATATATGGATAGGCCTGGCTTTGTTTAATTTATTTAAGAACCAGTAAAGCACAAGCAAAGTAGCAAAACTACCAAACGGTAGTTTAGTGATTGTCCTAAAAACTTTTTTGCAAACCAAGTGCAAATTCTACGACTAGCTTTAGCTTAGGCTAACTAAATACTAACTGAACCAACTACCGGTAACTCTTTGTTTAAGTTGATTTCACATCTTGCTTTCACTTTTATAGCTCAAAATTTAGCCTAAATACTGCGAACAGTACCGTATCAAAAACTCACTCTGACTTACATTACTTAAAGCCAATACCAACCGGCTATCACGACTTGGTTTTGCCGCTTAGTTATTCGCTTTTTTCATATTGCTAAATCACATAAAATAAATGGCAACAAGCATGCAATATTTAAAATTGCATGCTTTGGCGCATTGTTTGTGGCCTGCTTAAGCTAATTTACTGTAACAAATCTAAAATCAAAATAGGGACTATATTTTACGAAAACGAGAAACTAGAGAGATAGGGGAAGGTCGGGTAAGTTGGGTAAGAGGGTAGGTTGCACAAACGTAATTAACTCGTGATTGGCTAATGGAATTATCACGTGATTTGACGCTTGGAAAGATAGAAATGTCTTTTATCAGTTCCAATACTTTCAGGTTGCTTCTGTAAAAAACATGGCTGCAGTGGTCAATTATGTTCAAAATATAGTCGTTTTAGGCACTAAACCAATTTTGTGAAAAATCATTCTCCGCCTGTTTGAAAGAGAGTCGTGAAAGGTCGCTTTCAACTAAAGTATTTGAGAAAGACTAGGTACTACAAGGACCTAACAAGGTGTTTCGCTTACCTTTAAACTCAAACAGATTTAGACTGACAGCAGTCTAAACAATATGGCAGCCTTGAGGGTAAATCGGACGACTTTTGGTAGGTCATGTTGGACAGATGTCCAATTTACCCGACTAACTTTGAGTCTTAATCCTGCAAATACAGTAGTCTGCTGGTTGCCCTCGTGTCCACACAAAGTGGATGTGGATTCCTGATTGAGTTATATTAGTGTCCGGTTCATTAGAAGACTAGGCCTGCAGGCTCGAACCTTTGCTTAACTTACAGTTGCTAAGAAATAAAAAACAATTTGCAGTTGTGCTTACCTCGCTTCTAGCCTGCAGGTCTTGCAAAATAGTGAGGGATCTTAAGGGTCTTCTAGTCAAGCAGTAACACAATTAAGTGTTCAGAGTTAGGGGGAGGAAAAAGGACATTATAAATAAGGCAAAAACTTGTCTATCATTTTAATACAGCATCCCTTGCTTGACTTCAATTTTTTACATGCAGAGGCTATTTTTCTGATGGTGATGAAGAAGTGCTTGAAAAACTTGAGTTGAACTTTTCTAAGGACTTATCAAACCTTTAATTTAAGGGTAGACTATCCAGGTCAAGTTACTAATCTGTTACATAAAAACATAGCTTTGGCTACACAGCAAATATTTTTCAAATTTTAAGGATACTTTCCAAGTTTTAAAGTTATAGCTATCACTGTATTGACTAATAGCGTGGCCAGTGTAGGACCTAATTGCCTCCTAAGACGAAACCACAGCGAAATAGGCCCACTGCAATGGTGTCGAATCGAAAACGAAAACAGCTGGAAAGAGGAAAAGCCACCATTCGAGTTTATGAAGCAGCAAAGCGATTGGTAGATGGAGGCTTGAGTAAATCTAAACCATGCTCCAGCTCCAGCACTGCACACGGCCATCCGTTGCTTAAAAACAGTAACACCGGCTCTGCAATATACATTTGCAATGAATGGGCACATGTGCTTTGTTGCGACTCTGAAAATAAAATGCTATGTCCAAATTGCAGTTAGACTTTAAGCTTTGATAAATAGCCTATCCCATGAGGCTATATTATGTTGACTATTTTGGCTGGTTTTATTATGTTGGTGGTTGGACGATGGTGCTATTTTGCTGACAATGTTGGCTATTTCCAAGGTTGGCTGTGTTGTGTATTATCTGCACAGGTTTAGGCCTAATGACTTGGCTACACCAAAATTTTGGTTTGTAGGCTTGTCCTTATTGAGACAATTTTTTCTGATTTAAAGTTTTAAGTTTAAGTCATGACTAGGAGCCGTTCAAATATCATATGACGTCTTTTTTGTTCAAATATATGACGAAATCTTAACCCCTTCTCATTTAACAATTTTAAGACGTAGGCCTAATTATATCCATCCTTTTGCATTGCATTTAAAGCTTTTTTCCAACCCCACCCTCTTCTGAAAGCGTCATATAATATTTGAACATCCCTCCTACGCTACACCATAAAGTTTTAACCAAAAATGTTAACGGTGTACCGGTACTGTACTTTTTCCTCAGAAAGTTTCGTTATTTTTGATATTTTGTTAGCTCTGCCGATAAGTAGGCCTGCTATTTTGTTGCTCGCAATTTTCTCGGAGCAGAATTGAAGAATGGAGCAATGAGCATTCCACCTAAATTTCGTTATTATTCGTTTAAGCCTATGCAGTAGAGCGATTATAATGTCTTGGCTTTGGTTCCCACCCCCCAGGTCTTAATGAAGTGATGCAGAATGATATTACGACTGAGTAACTTAGTCTACTAATGTAAGCTGTGGTTTAAATCTGGTTTAAATGTTTTACTGTGGTGTAAATTTCTTAAATTAAATGGCTACTGTTATGTATAGCAGGCTCGTAGCCAGAAATTTTTCTCAGGGGGGCTATGTCCAACGCACCCTACACGGTTGACCTACATACCCTTATATGAGGGTTGTTTAGACAAATTAAGAGCACTTTTTGGATCGAATATTTTGGCTTGAAGGTAATGTTCAACTCAAGATTTTTGGCTGTGGTTGAAGACCTAAATGCATGTAATTTTATTTCATACCAAAACGGTTTTTATATCTGCAAGCATTCTCGAGTAATGTGCAATTTACAGCTTCAGTGTCCAACTCACCCCACCTTCCCCAAAGAACTTTTGCAGCAAACAATGCGCCAATCAAAGCTTTCAAACCTATTTAATTTTGTTCGTAATCGTATCGAAACACAGCAATCTTTTAAGCCAATCAAAATCAAATCAAATCTTTCATTATACTCGCTGTAATATGCCAGAGCGTGTAACGAGTTGGCGGGGCCCATCTCCGCGTCATTGCGCCCGGGCAACACAGCTCCATTCGAAGAAATGTCGCAACGGTGGCGAGCCGTTGGCAACACTGTGTCCAATTTGACCGGTCCGAGATTTGAACCACAGACCTTGCGCTCGAGAGACGAACGCGTTACCGCTCGACCAACTGGCCGGTCAATCTTTTAAGCCGTTGAACGCAATTTGAAAATTGCATGCGTGTTGCCATTATTTTTTGTAATTTAGCAATGTGCTGAAAACAGGCTAAAACTGAAATCAATGAATTAAGCAAGACTATTTATTGCTACTTCTACTTCTATTTATTTCTACTTGAAAGTGAATTCCTGTAACTGTGGCAACTTAGTTTGATTTTGTTTTAAATTTTTACTTGTACTTGTTCAAATTATTATTTTCTTTTTTGGCTAAATGACTAGGCATGCAATGCATGCCTTGCATGCATGGAGAATACGCCCCTGTAATATGTAAACAAATCGCTTGAGTAAATCACTTTCGTTTTTAATGTTTGTGAATAAATGCAACTTTTTGCAACTTTCGTTAAAAATAAATGCAATTTTTTAGTGCAACAAAAACTTGCCCTACTAATGACCTATCCTGAGTCAAATAAAGAATGTTAAAATTGCAAGGGAAAGTTTCTAATTTTGAAGTTTCTCAAAGTTACTTTGCAAAATCTGAGCATTTTAGGCCCTTATTTAACCTAATCAATGTTATAAAATATTTATGTGATGTAGTCACTTTGAAATAAGCATTTTGTGATTTAGTATCAAAAAGCAAACCTAGGTGCTCTCATTACTACATACTCGCTAAATCAAATCTCTCATTACCTGAAATCTCTTATTATACTTGCTATTACATCGAAACGTGTACCTAGTGTTTTGAGTTTGGATTATCTATATCCAGGTACATTGCATCTGCCGGTAACACAGCTTGTTTCGACGACATGCTGTGCAGTGGTGAGCTTTAGGCAACACTGCGCCTGTTTTAACCGGCCCGAAATCTGAACCTCAGATCTACCGAGTCAGATACAATCGCTTCACCCTGGACCAATTAACTATAGTTGGACGAACTGATGAGTTACATTGTATTTCACTTTAGACTCACTAAAGCACTTGAAGCAAGCATCTGAATTGTCTGCGGATACCATTGTGTTATTCCTTGAATTCTTGAGCAAGGATGCGAAGGAAAATTGGAAGCTTCTTTTTCTTGAAGCTGTCAAGGAAGAAGGTCAGTGCTACTGCTGTTGCACATTTAAATTTGGTTTGTTTAAGCTCATTTAAGCCTGAATTTATTAATTTTTTTTTTCAATCCTATTCCTAGTAGCTGTTTTTGAAATAGTAGTCAGAATACCTGGATTCAGCAATTCTTATGATAGCGATTAGTTAATGACTTACCGATACAGTAGGCTATATTTGACATTAGAATGAATTGAAATAAGAGAGAAACTCCTGCAAGTGATGAAAGTGCAGTAATAAGGTTGTTGTCCGGAAATACTAAAACATCCTGAACTTTGCATTGGCAAAAGGTACTCGTCAAGTTGATCAAAAATTGTTTACTGGACTAAGAATTTTCTTGATGCTACTTTTAATCATTCCCTACATTGCAACAGCTCCTTCACAGATTCCTTCAGCTTGGGAAAAGCTTGGCAATGCTATCGATGGCATACAAACATCATGTCATAATATAAAAAGCATTGTGGTCCGATAAAACATCACTCATAAAACTATCAAGTGTAAAAATTTGCTACACTGGAGTATCTCATACCATGGAGAAATGCCATGCTGTTGTTACCCTGTACAATGCATTATAAAGTAGCAAAGGCAATCCTAGTGACTGCAACATTGCTGCAATGAATTGCTCCTCAAAATCGCTTGTTTTAAGTGTTGACATCCAAAATCAGTCATTAAGATTGAAAGTTTGCATTGCTTGGGTAGTATAGTCCGTGTGTATCGGCAAGTACACTGCAGGTTCAAAGGACTGCAGCAGACCAAAAAAATGCGTTTTTTGAAGTTAGGGTAATTGCATTGGACTAGATTAGCTTTGACTCCATCCTTCTTGACCCAGCCGTTCCAGAGATATTTTATTTTAAGCACGATCTAGGGTGCTCTGATTTTAAGCGCAATTTTATCAATTTTGATTAGTGCGCAGCGAAACAAATCAAAGCACTAGCCAAATCAGCGACCAGCAATTGCTTTACCGTAGATCTGAGATGGCCTTTTTATTGATATCAACATCAGGGCACCAATTAAAAGTGTCAAATTTTGGCTGAAAATTAGGATAGCGCCTATTATATCTCATGTTTAAAGTAGAATAACTCTGGAATGGTTTGGTCAAGAAGGATGGAATCAACTACGATTTAATGCGATACGATTATCCTAGCTTGTGATTTTGTTTAAAGTTCTCTACTTAGACCAGTTTCATAACCGACTCGATTTTTTTTCAGACAAGTCCGAAAATGTTTTTTCTTTACATAATTTATTGGCCTAGCAAAATTTTTTGATACAGAAAACAAGAGGTTTTTTGAACTCTTTACCGAAAAAACGATCTCTGGTAAGTTTTTTCCCTTACTACGACCTCATTTCACACTTTCACAGTATCGCGAACTGCCACCGAATTTTCGGCGGTTTTCTGTGCAACCTTTTTTCGATCAACAACAAAGTTATATAGGGTTGTATTCTTGTGTCACATATTCTTCTTGTGGCTCCTTGTGTTCTGTATTTTTTGGTCATTTATAGACGGTCATTGACTTAACATCTATAATAGAAGTTATCGGGCGTTCATACAAATATAGTTCATACGAATCTTTATCGAATAAATCATTTTAAGCGCTTGTTTCAGTGTATACCGTATATTCTGAGTTTCTCATGATCAAATTTTTAATCAGCTTCTACCATACACACATGTCTACGCATATGCGCAAAAAATGCGCTTATCTACGTAAAATTTTTACGGTTATTGTCTTGTTTTATTTTACCATTTACCAGTGCTGGGCACCACAAATTTACACTCAATTCCGCAATTTCGGCGAAATAGGAATGGGTGTTCTGCAACCGCAAATCCACAGGTTTACAGTACCTTTGCGGTAATGTTTTGCACCTCCGCAACCGCGAATAACTTTTTACTTCCGCAAACTTGAACCGCCAACTTTGCTGTTATTGTGACTTCGCGTGAGCGCGCATGTACCATTGTCTTTGTTCGCGAATTTTGGCAGATGAGGATTGATTTGCTTAATAACTCCCAAACGGTAAAACCTAGAAAGTTGAAATTTAGAATCAACATTGCAATTAATAACCGCATTAAGTGAGCCAATTTTGGGGATCCTAGGTCACGTGATTGTAAATAGGGACAAAAAAAAAAACATAAAAAAAAGCAATTTTTGTCTTCAAATTTATTAGTTCGCTTACAATTCCAAAATCACTTGACGTGCAAAGCTGAAATTTGGACGCAATGTGGTTATGAATGCCTTATGCAACCGGTGGCCGGTCACGTGACCAATCGTCACAGGCCAAAAATATGCAAAGAGTGACGAGTTTGAACCAATACTTCTCGTTAATTACCGATTTTGATGAAAAATGGCTCGTGGGTTTTGAGCGCACATTCAACCACCTTTCTTTTGGATTTACTAGGCTGGCTGGGATTTATACTGCCAGCTTGGGATTAAAAGACTAGGCTGGGATTTATACTGTCAGATTTAAAAGACTAGGCTGGGATTTATACTGCCAGCTTGGTTTTTACTGAAATCGCTAGGCTACCGAAAAGTCTACTCTTTTTACCAACTCAGATATGTTGTGCTGATAAGATCAAACTGATTAGTGTGCAGTGAAACGACGCAATGCAGTCGCCTAATCGTTGCTTTAGGGGCATTCAGGACGTTTTCGTTTAAATAAAATTTTGCTGTGAAACCATGGTGAAACAACTTCGGCAATTTTTTAGAATTTTTTCGCTCCAATTTTGAATCTCTTTGGCCAAGAAATCGTAAGATATTCGCAATTATTTTTCCCCTTAGACTAAGGAGAAACGCTTTCCGAATATTACCAAACTGAACGGACGTGAGTCAAAATTGTTCCAAATGATTGACTAGATTAGCAGCTGTCAAGGAAGTGGTTTGCAGGTACTTGCTGATAACCGTAGCAAACCTATACGAAAAATGCTAACTAAAATGCTTTGCATTGAAATTTGAATTGCACATTTACGTGAAAAACTAACTGGCCTTCTGACCTTCAGGCCTAAACCAATTGCGCAATAATCGCATAAAACTTATTGGCTCACTAAAAACTGGAATCTTAGTCTAAGATCTAGTCAGTTGCAATGCTTCATCCTTCAACATGCAATCATTTCTTCGGATAGGCTATCTATAGTAAGCAATAGGCTTAATAGGCTGTAGGCTACTACGCCTAAAGCGCTAAAACCTTACCTTGATTCCGAATTCTTTGCTAGCATTTGGCGGACAAGGCACACTAGGAAAGCATCTACCTCTCTGAATTCTAACAGCAGTTGTTCCACTAATTTATTTACCTATACCTTCAGCGCTCACGTAGTTCCTAGTACCCCGGTACTTAGCTACAAGGATGGCAGTAAGGTTCGGTACGTTGGTAAGGTGCGGTACGCCTCAATTTTTGCTAAGAAGTACGGTACGCTGGTACAGTACGCTTTTTCTGTAATGGTACGGGTACGGTAAGTTGGTACGCTCTTTGTATTAAAAATCCCAGACTTTTTGCGCATTGCGCCGGCTTTTTGTATATAGAGGCAAAAAACAGCTTAAACCAAAGCTAAATGTTTGAATTGAGATTGCTGATTTAGAGGTTGGTGATTTCAAAGTTAGTTAAAGTTGCGCGTAGTTAAAAGCAAGAATGGCAATACCGTACGTAAGTACGGTACGTCTCAATTTTTGTAAAAAAGTACGGTACGCTGGTACGTTACTCTTCAAAAATTGAACTGAAGTACGGTACGCTGGTACGGTACGGTTCAAGGTTAGAGGTACGTAGTACGCAAATTTTAAACGTACCGTACCGTACTGCCATCCTTGCTAAGCAAGACTCCAAATAAAAGTTACAAACTGATTTATTGCGCAATCTAATTGAAACAAGATGGCCGAAATTTAGATTCTAAGAGGAAAACAGGAAATTTTTTCTCTAAGACTTTCTTAACCTGATGAGTTGCCAGAATCGCAATAGGGTCATGTTGGTAAACATATTCTTTAAGATTTTTTCTCAGTTTTTTGAAATTCGGGTTGAATGCCCTTTTTAGGTGAGAGCTGAAAAGGCGTCGCTAAGACGCTAATGCTTATCAACGACAGGGTTGCCAGTAAAAATTATTACAACTTATAGCATTACAATAGAGTCATCGATGCCTTGTTTGAAGTAGAATATCTCTGCAACGGATGGGTCAAAAAGGATGTAGTCAACGCTAATCTAGTCTTATGCGATCGGCCTAACGTTAGATACTCCCAATGATTTTGCCTTTAGTTCTCGTTTAACCGTCACTTGTGACTTTGAAAAAATCTTCTACTTGCTCTTCAAAGTTTTCGAAAATTTTATTAAGAAAGGTTTTGTGTTGAATAAATGATGTAATAGATCATACTGTACAATCCTATGTTTGGCCGTTGGGTCGCCCTGCAAAACAGCGTTCTCAGAATACGAATAGTTGTAAAACGCGCGCCTATTTCTAGCCGTGGTTAGTGTAAATTTGGCTGATGTAATAAAGTTGCTGGAATATTGAAGATCGCGGTATGACGTTTTATGCTAAAGTGAAAAGCTGTTAGTAACTCTTACTAGCTTTTTAATTGACGTTACTTGATTATTTTTGATAACTTTTTGAGACCTTCAAACTTTGATAGCGAATAACCTCATTGCTGTAACAACGAACTGAAAAAAGCGAATAAATGTGCAAAAAAAGTAAATAATTTTTGGTAAGTGGTTGTTTGACTTTAAACATTACGCCTAGGGCTTTGGAAGGCATTGAGTTGAGTAAATTAATAAACGCTTTTAATGTGAAGTCGTCGTAAAGCTAGACAGTGCAATATCACTTATAAATTTAAAGAATTTGATTTTTTGTTTTTAAATTTTGATTGTGTGCGTATCTTTTTCCATACTTAATTGCTAAGGCAAGCATTGCTTTGGTTTAGTTCTTAAATTTTGAGAAAAATCAGTAGAACTGTTTATACGTGTGCAGATATAAAATTCTTCTAAAAAAAGATATTGCAGTGGGCTAGTGGAGGTTGTAGATTTGATATTTAGGATAGTGTGTCAAATTTCAGGTCAAGATAATGCAAGTTACAAAATCCAAAAATCATATTGGCATTTTGATATAAAAAGTTTTTTTTTTTATATCGAAGCAACAGTTCGCTGTCGAAATATTTGATTTAACGAGGGTGTTGATTGCAACTGCAATTTTAACAATAATTGCGCTGCTAGACCGTTTTAGTGGCGCGTCACAATGCCCATGGTTTGGTTCTTACTGCAGATCGTAGTAAAATTCGCCCATTTAAATCAATGGTAAAATTATTACATACACGCAACTTCAAACAACCACTGTAGGTTAGTGGGTGGCGTTTTTTGTTTGATTTTACTTTTATTTGAAGGGCCAAAGCTTCGTAATTCCATTTCAGGTTATTTCCGGGGTTAAAAGTTTTCATAAATGCGTATTAAACTCATTTTAAAAAGGGTACTATTATGACACAGAATAGCGTTTCTGGACAACTTCACAGGATATACTGTACAGAAAATCAATTGCTAAACAAACTTAAACATAGCGAAATGTGAAATCAAGAGCAATCTAAGACCAAAAAAAGGTCAACAACAATTTTAGAAATGAATGAAGGCTACAGCTCTAAATTAACAGCTCATAGTGTAGAAAGGTCAAAGCGAAGTAAATGATTTTGTATTATTTTGTGAATGCAAAATTAAAGTCGCATATACAGGCGTATACGGTGAGCGCGGCAGGGCCTGCAGGGGTAAGGTCTAGGAGAGCTAAATCCACCTATATCCAGTCCCATAGTAATGTCACTTACGATATTTAGTAGAGAAAAGGGCTTTTTAGACAAAAAATTGCTATTGTAGTAATTATTTTTTCCTTAAATTGCACTCCGCCACGAGGCAGCCCAAAACGTCAAAGTAAAACCAAAAGATGCCTATATTGTGAAATTTTGGACCAAAATGTCAATTAAAGTCACCTTTTTTAAACAAACGTATCCAAAATTTTTGAGAGCTGGGCGAATGCGACGCCAAAAAAGCCATTAGATCGATTTATTTGACAATATATTAGCAAACGAGAACGAAGTTAGCTAATTTTTCAGAGGTGGAGTCCTCGAGGACGTCCTTGGCCTCAAGGACGTCTTCGAGGACACATTTTGAAGTCCTTGGCCTTGGCCTCGAGGCCTCAAGTCCTCGAAAATTGGCCTGTCCTCTGCTCGAGGACAGCACTATTTTTTTTGAATTAAAATTTTGTGTATCGCTTGAAAAATTTTTTGGAAAACGTTTTTTTGTGAAGATCGCTTGAAAAATTTTTGTGAAGACCTTTTTTTTTTGGAGAGCACTTGCGCTTGTGTCCTTGGTTTTTGGCCTCGAGCATTCCTGTCCTTGGCCTCGAGAGTGTCTGTCCTCGGAAAGGCTGTCCTTGGCCTCGGATTTTTTTGTGTCCTTGGCTTTGGCCTCGAGCCTTGTGTCCTTGACTCCACCTCTGTAATATTTGTCCGAAAATAGAGTGGAAACCCCTATTTTCAGTCAAAAAGGCCAAAAATTCGGCAGCGAAAGTGTTCCTTTTTTGAAAAATTTTCTCCTCCCCTCTTTGAAAATTCTGGGTGCACCACTGGGCCAGATTGATGTTTTAGCGGGCACTGCACGAACGACCCAACCTAGTTGCCCTATTCTCAAAAATGAAAATATTACCGGCAGAGATCTACCTCTACTGTAGAATACCTAGGTCGTACTTCAGATATGATGGTTACAGGTCATCACTGAGAAAGTATTTAAAGTTTTTTTGAAAACCACTTGTTAAAGCAAAAGTGTCTTTGCCAAAAAAGGGTCTAAAACTTAAACAAAAAAGATCATTACTAGGGTAGCGAGGCGCTCCAGTTTCGGAGCTGGACTCCTGGCGCTCCAGCTTTGGACCTGGACTCCTGGCGCTCCATGCACGTCCTTTGTGCAGGGCTTTTGGCAGAAATTGAGACTAGTCGAAAAACTTGTAAAAAGTGTGCCCTATAAATGAAATTAGAAAACTTAACAGTTTTCCTTTTCGTCAGGGTTAGGGTCAACTTGCCCAACTCCTCCTCCATCGAAGAACCTGGCTGTTAGCTAGCCACAGTGCTTTAGACCATTGTTCCTGCAAAGAAACAAAAAAAGTGAACATAAATAATATTGCTTGAAATTCTTCTAATCTTCTATCGAAAAACTTGACTTCATATAGTGATTAGTTTTGATTATAAAACAAGCTTACATGCAGCGTGATTCCCATTTTGAAGCCAAATTGCTATTCTTTGGAAATCACGAGAATTTGCAACTACTCTTTTCGCTTGTATGATCGCATCCTGGTGCGAAGCACAATATCATTTTACTCTTTTATGCTATATGCCAATCGCAACTCTGCTCAGAACTATCACATGTCATTAAATAAGCGTTAAAACGCTATTTTACGGTGCAAAAGTGTCCTTTTTAAAATGAGTTTAATACGCATTTATGAAAACTTTTAACCACGGAAATAACCTGAAATGGAATTACGAAGCTTTGGCCCTTCAAATGAAAGCAAAATCATACAAAAAACGCCACCCACTAACCTACAGTGGTTGTTTGAAGTTGCGTGTATGTAATAATTTTACCTTTGATTTAAATGGGCGAATTTTACTACGATCTGCAATAAGAACCAGACAATGGGCTTTGTGATGTCATGACTAAACCGGTCTATTCCCAAGTCCTTAAAAGTTGAAACGAGAACTAATAGATTGTTATAGATACCTTTTCGAGACATTTAAATTTTGAAAGCCGTTAACCAGAAACCTGATCAAGTTATTGGAACATTACGAAATTCGAAAGTGGTGTATTTCAGATCTGACTATCAACTACCATAAACAGGAAACACGCTAACGCAGTTGTGAAATTCTTTAGTTCAGTAAAGTTTGATACTTGATAAATAGAGGAGACCTATAGCCGAAACAATGCTTCATATTTCCTGCGTAGACTATAAACCTGTTATAAACACCATTAAGTTTTCTTAATTTATTGGGACTTATTGGTATTATTGGCATGGTGAGCGTGTAGTAGGCCTATACCATTGTTTTTGTTCGCGAATTTTGGCAGATTAGAATTGATTTGCTCGTAACTAGCAAATGGTAAAACGTAGAAAGTTGAAATTTGGCTTCAACATGGGAATTAATGAATGCGTCATGCGTGTTAATTTTAAGGATCCTAGGTCACGTGATCGTGAATTGAGACACAAAAAACATAGAAAAATGCATTTTTTGGCTTGGAAATTTAATAATCCGCCTACAACTCAAAAACCGCTCGATGTGAACAGTTGAAATTTGTACACAATTTGGGTGATTTTACATAGTTTCTGCAAACCGAATTTGGGGGCACTCGGTCACGTGATCAAAATGTTACAGGCCGAAAAAGGGCAAAAAGTGGACGACTTTGAACCGATAGATCTCGGTAGATACAGATTTTAATGGAAAATGATTTGCGCGTTTTGAGCACACTATCAACCATTTTTCTTTGGTTATGTTCGTTTACCCCAACCTGAATACCATTTTTCTTCTCTATTGTCTTTTTTCTTAGTTTTTTTTCTTTTTTTCTTTTCCTTCTCCGGCTATCTACTTTTAAACCGCTGAACGCACTGCATTCAAAGTGTGAGCGATTGTAGATATCAAGGAGGACTAGTGCGAAAATGGAATTGGGGGTGCCAGGTTGGAAAGATCCCCCTTAATCGGGTCCTCCAAAATATTGTACTTTTAAACCGTTAAAGCTAGATTGGTCAAAATTTTGAAATAGGTAGTTAAAAATGAACTAAACCTAACAAAAAATTGGGGTTGCCACGATGGGGGTTTCCCCCAAACGGGCCCTCTAAAATTCAAACTTTTTAACCTTTTAAGCTAGGTCCACGAAATTTTTAAGGTAAGTAAACATAAAGAAAAGATAAAATTTGACAAAATTTAGAGGTACCATAATGGGGTCCCCGTAAATCAGACCGCCAAAATTTTACCCTTCTAAACACTCCCGCGAAACACATGAAATTTTCATGAAGAAAAGATAAAATTTGACAAAGTTTGGGGTTACCAAAATTAGAGATCCCCCTGAAACAAGGCCGCCAAAACTTTGCCTTTTTAAATTGTTGGAGCTAGATGAATCAAAATTTCGGAATGAGTAGATATCAAAAATAAACTAACCCTAACAAAAATTGGGAGTTTTAAAATGGGAGGTTTTCCCCAGATGAGGCTCTCCAAAATTTAAACTTTTTAATCTTTAAAAGTGGACACATGAAATTTTTAACATAAAGAAACAAAACATAAAGAAAAAATAAAATTTGTGAAAATTTGGGTATGAAAATTGGAGATTTCTCTGAAACAAGGCCGCCAAAATTTTGAATTTTTAAACCATTATAGCTAGATGGATCAAATTTTTGAGATAAGAATATACAAAAAACGAACTACATCTTACAAAAATTGGGGATTCCAAAATGGAGGTTCCCCCCAAACAGAGCCCTTCAAAATTTAAACTTTTTAACCTTTTTTAGCTGGACACATGAAATTTTTAAGGTAAGTAAATATACCAGAAAGATAAAATTTGGCCAAATTTGGGAATTCCAAAATGAGAGGTCCCTTCAAACGGATGTACTTAAATTTAAAACTTTTTAACGATACACGTTAGACAAAAGAATTTTTTAGGGTTGACAATTAAGAAGATAAGATAATTTCTGACAAAATTTGGGGGTACCATAATAAGGGTAGGCCTATTTACCTAAAACGGAGCCGCCAAAATTCAATTTTTTTAACCACTCACACTAGACAGATAAAATTTTCAGAATAGGTTAAATATAAATTTAAGATAAAATATGATAAAATTTGGAGATACCACAATGAGGGTGTCCCTTTCAACCGGGGCCACCAAATTTAAAACTTTTTAACCATTCACGCTAGACGCATGAAATTTTCAGGATAGCAAGTACGAAGAAAAGATAAAATTTGGAAAATTTAGGGGTACCAAAATGAAGAGATCCTTCTTAAACAAGAACGCTAAAATTCAACGTTAATCATTTACTCTAGACTGATGAAATTTCCAGACTAGGTAAATATGAAGGAAAGATAAAATTTGACAAAATTTGGGGATACCACAAAAAGGGTCCTCCTTAAACGAAAATGCGAAAATTCAAACTTTTTAATTGTTTATGCTAGACACTTGAAATTTTCAGGATAGGCAAATATCAAGGAAAGACAAAATTAATTGAGGCACCAAAATCGGGGGTCCCTCAATTATTGGATCCTTCAAAATTCAAACTTTTTAACGATTCAAGCTAGACTCATGAAAGTTCCAGAATAGGTAAATATAAAAGAAAAATAAAATCAGAATCGGTAAATATAATCAGAACGGGTAAATATGTTATAACTATTCTCAGGTGCCACAATTGGGAAGTCCTCCTCCAACTGGTCCTTTAAAATTTTTAATCGCTTAAGCTAAACAAATAAAATTTTCAAGATATATAAAAGTTTAATATGAAAAAATATTGAGGATTTCATACTACCGCAGTCCTCCAATTATGTTGACACCTCCTCTATTAACTACGAAATCTAAACGAATTAAATCTTTTGGATAGGTTAATATAAAACAAAGATAGATAACGAGATTTGGTTGGCCACATTGAGGAGACCATGCCAATTGGGCGCCTTAAAATTATAAATCTTAAATACGAAGTACTCCAGCTTGACATATCAAATTTTAAGAGTACCGGTAGGCTAATATTAGAAAAAGATAAAACATGCCAAACTTGGCAATGCCATGTTGGACAATAATTCGCCCGCAAAATCGTGTTAAAATTAAAGGGCGCATAGAAAACTGCGGTGGTTTACCAAGTTATTTTTATCGACCTATGACAACTTCTGAGTAAAGCATTAACTAGGGAAAATAAAATTTGATTCTCCTTCTTTTTTGCAATTTGTCAAATAATACCATTTGAGAATGAAGGCTATGTGACAAAAACATTAACGAATAAGTAAAAATCTTAAATAAATGCCTGTTTTAAATTTGCATAATTTTAGCACTTGTTTATTTCAGTTAATGGTGTTGAGGAGGGGGGCTTTAATTTCGAAACAACCGGTTTACGTATACCAATACTATATGTTAAATTGCGATGCGAAAGAGCGGTTTTAGAATCATACATGACTATAAGTTTCGTTGATGAATTGAAATTTGCATGTGAGTTGCTGGAATTTTAAAGACTGCTTTATGCTATTTCAAATGGAGTGAAAAACTGTTTAGGAACTCGTAAAAAGTGCTTAGATTTGACGTTGTATTGTAAACTGTTGAGCTTTTTGAATGACGTTGCTCGATTATTTTTGATAACTTCGAGAGTTTTAAATTTTGAACTCGAATAACCACAAAGCGATAGAAGTTAGTGAAACAAAATTTGAAGGGGCGCATTTAAATTATTGATCTGACTATCAACGACTACTTTTTTTACAAATTCATTCAAAGCAATCGGATCACTATTTTAAAGCTTAATAAAGTTCAGTAAAAGTTGAATAATGCCACGAAGTCCCCAGATATCGCTTGCGATGTCACGTTCTAGTTTAATATCCTGTTTTTGCTCGTTATAATACACAAGTCGTGAGCATGGTCGAGTGGAAATGCACGCAGGTTTATTGTTTGAACACAACTGGGACCGAAGTTGGATTACGGCCGCGACTAAGGTGGCTGGAGTGAAGACTTGAAAGAGCGCAACCTCGCCTTCCAGTCATTTTGTCGCTCGTTATCACTTGTAATTACGGTATGTTCATTGAGTTAAAAATCCTTTGTTGATTTAGATACTTGCACTTGTCATTTAGGATAAACAGAGATGCACAAATCTTTATTGAGTCGCCGTTCATAAAAACTCTAGTCGCAGGAAGTTGCGTTTCAGGGTTCTTGAAAACGACACTTACAGGCTTATAAGCTTCTATTTAGTGTTTGAATGACGGTATGGGGGCAGCTCTTTGTCGATATCCCTTCCTGCTCTTTTATCACGCATAGCAATTTGCAGTTCACAATTAAAATAACTTAGTTGAAACGTGATAATTGCAGGTAACGTTTTGTTTTTTTTCTATACTGTACTGGTGCGAAGTTTTTTTGAATTGTTTTAAAAGGTGTTCATAGAGGCAAACTTTTGCCAAGATGAAAATATGCTAGTTGTAAGAAGAACAAGGCAAAAGTTCGGCTTTTTTTCAGTTGCATGTTTCAGTTTTTCAGTATTTTTATTTCAGTTGCAGTACAGTCCTGATTAATGTTTACATGAAATTTTAATGCTTAGACTTCTAGTCGAGCTTTAGATAAGAGCGGCCCTTTAAGAGCTTTCAAAATGCATACAATATAATTACGATGCAAATATTAATTCTGATTGAAAACTCGCTCTTATTTTAAATTTTATGCTTCTGTTTGGCGCTGAGCAGTCAGCATCTAAGGGTAATAGCAAAAATAAAAAAATTGGGTTTTAAGTTTTGGTTATCGGTATGTAACGCATGTACAATCAATGGTCACAGTAAATAATAAATTTGTTTCGACAGTGGCCAGTTTGGTGGTGGTGCGAAAGTCTACAAGATCAATGTACAGGAGTAATTTACCCGCAAAAATGTTTTTCAATATAACTAGTTTAGCTCGTGAATTTTGGAGTAACGCTTCCAATTGCTCAGAAATTTATGCTATTTTTTGAATAAAAAAAGGCAAAGCATTTTGACAGATCATTTCCATAATACACAAACTTTTAAAAATTAAAAATGCATAGTTGTTTTATGTATATATACATCATCAAATATCACAAGATTATCCAAGATACAAAAATTTTTTCTGGGATTCCAAAGCGGGCAGTAATATTATAATTTCCAAAAATTTTCAGAAATTTCTTGAGCGGCAACGAATGCAGTTTAAACTATATACTCGTATTTCAAAAACACGATTAACGAAACTGAAAACAAAAAAACTAAAAAGATAAAACTAAGATTGAATATGTTGGTAAGCCTGCAGCCCAGTTATGTACTAGACGTGCTAGGCATGTCATCAAAGTCGTCTTGTGCAACCCCTTGCCATTTCATACAGCCTAAGTTTTTGAACAATTTTGAGGTGGTTTAGAATTTGAATATGACTTTCAATAAAGTTGAAAATGAAATCGAGTTTATTGAAAGTCATATTCAAAGCCTAAGTTTTTCTTCAGAAAAACAAGCCGTTGGAAGTTTCTCGACTTTATGTTAGCTCGTTTCGCAGTAGAAATAGCAGCACCCATGAAAAATAATGGTGCCACGGCAGCGGAGCTTAGCAAGGGGATGTTGTACTTTATAAATACATCCACTCAAATCTGTTGATGCAATGAACCTTAAGAACGTATTTTTGTTGAAATTGCAAAGAAACAATCCCACCAATGTTGCTGCTTTGCGGATTTGCGGTAGATTTCAATGTTTTTACAGCAAATCCGCGAATATTTGCAGTTACGAATCGGTTCGCAAATCCGCAAATCAAAACCTTGAGTCCACAATTTGCGGAAGTGCTCAGCTCTATCATTTACTGAACACGCGTATTTTTTACGCTAGACAAAGTATAAAATACGCATGGAGCACGAATAATCGAATATTTTTCAGGCATTTATAAAAAAATTTTGCGGCGTGACGTCACAAGTTTGCTTGGCGTAGTAGTTATGTTACTTTTAAAACTTTCAATCTGGGTTCGGTTCTCACGAAAATTAAAACTTAAAATTTTTTACACAAAAGTATTAAACTTTTTTGCAATCAATTTTTTGGCCTTAAATTTCGAATTTTTTACGAAGCTTTTAAAAATAGGCCTAACTACCTTAATTTAGCGCCGTTTTTATTTTGGTTTTTTGATCCTCGTCGAGTTAAAAATTGTGTCTTTTTAAACATTTGCTGAATTTGTGCTGTATTTATTTATGCTTGGCATTAAAAGATTGCTAGTTCTACTCCCGTATTTAGGCGTGCCAATAATACTGAAAACTGCGGAAGCAACTCGTTTGATCTTTTGATTTTTTAAGTCGTATTTTGTTGAAAGTAATGAAATACTGTAATAGCAACCCCAATTTAACTTGATAAAAAATTCTTTCACTCCAGAATACACCTGAAATAATGTCTATTGTTAGACCAGCTGCTTCTCCTTTTTTTAAATAATTTAAAGCAGAAAATGAATTGTTTAGGTTTTGTGGAGCTACACAAACTAATGAAACATCATTTTCAAAATCCTGACCTACTAGCACGGTGTTTACGAAATTGGAAGCCATTTTATCATAGAAAGGACCAAATTGTTGAGACCGCAGAGAAATTAAAATATGATATGGAAAAGTATCGGTAAGGTCACACGATTTTATTAATTTTTTTACTTTTGGTTCTAATTGCAAGCGGAAAGAGAAAGCCAAGCAGAAAGTCAAGAAAGTCTCACCAATAATGGATGTGAATAAGATGACACTACTATCCACAAATTTTATAACATTGAAGTTTTAAATATAATTCATGATCCTCAAATAAAATTATTTTTTTTTGAACAAACTCAAAATGGCAAAAAATAACCGAGACGTCTTTAAATATTGTTTTACAGTAATTCGGTTCAGAGGCGTTGCTAAGGATGGTGGCATCCGGGGCGGGATTTTGTGGTGTCACCCTTTGTGATGTGACAACCTTTATAATAATTATGTCTAAGAGTAGGCGAAGAACAAAAAAAGTCTTCGCCAAAAAATTGGGTAGATTTTCCGTACAAAAGTAAGTGAAGACCGAAAAAAAAGGTCTTTGCCGGAAATTGAGTGCATTTTCGGTCCAAATGAAGATGGGGACCAAATAAAATAATAAAAAAAGTCTTCATTACAAATTAGTGAAATTATGGTTTTTCATCGTAAAATGGTGTCCCTCCAAATGGTGTCACCCCAAAATGGTGACACCCGGGGCGGCCCCCCCCCTAGTGACGCCACTGATTCGGTTGTACCAATTTTCTAATTTTGATAAGTCAGAGTTTCCTGACATTTCTCAAAAAAAAAAAAAAAAAAAGAAAAAAAGACATATTCTCAATCGCTGTACGGCCTGCCGTTTCGACGTTTGTTCCTTCATCAGCAGCGAAGAGAGAGTATACTGGTTGGCTGAAATACAAGAGTCTTAATGCCTGCTCAAAAATTATCACTTGAGGTAACTTTTGTACCCAGCGAGAGTATGTATATATGTGTGCTTATATATATATAGAAAAATATATTCAGTATGAAGTTAAGATAGGCTGGCAATTGAAGAAAGCTTGGAAATAAAAATTGCATCGATAAACACATCTGCTTTGTCTATGCAAATTTTCTAAAGACGTCAAACAACTTATGACATGTTCATGTAAAAATCACAGGGAGAGCACGAGCTAAATGCATGTGATTTTTATATGAACATGTCATAAGTTGGTTGACGTCATTATAAAATTTGCATAGACAAAGCAGATGTGTTTATCGATGCAATTTTTATTTCCTAATTTGGTAATTGCAGATTTACATGATTGCATGAAGAAAGCTTGATTGTATGATTAAGGCTTCTTATATAGTAGCATTAGTTTTGATTCTACATGTTAAGTTTAGCAGTAAAGTTTTGATTTGCAGAAATGAAAAAGGATATTCTTGGCTGCTTTGTTTCATTAATGAAGTGATCACACTTAGAGGTGCTGAATCGATAAACAAATTATTTGACGCTGTCATTCAAGATGAAGATGCTGAAACAGCCAACATCAAAACCGTATGTTAGCTTTTTGCGAACATCATGTAAACTGATCAATTACAGTCTTCAGCCTTAATTCACACGCGCTATAATTTGGCCAACGCATTTTACACGGAAGAAGGTCAAAAATGCCTCTCATCGCTCTTAAACGGAAAGTCACGTGAACACTAAATTTGATATGCGGGTTGGTGTTTACCAAATTAAAAAAACAACTGGTTTTGAGTTGATAACGTCGTCATAGTGACGTTACGGCCATAGTTTGGAAAAAAAAAAACATGGGTTTGTCTCTTAAAAGTAAATCATAAACTGTTTAAGTCAAAGTGGTTTTGCCTCGAAAAAGTCGTCTGATGTCATTTATATTAAATAGATGTGGGCCAAAAATCTTCTGATTTCGGAAGGTAATTTCAAAAAACCTCAAGATGGGGAGACTTTTCCTTATTTTGACAAATATAAATTTTCAGGAATTATTTGTGAATAAATCTTCATCTAAGCCGGGATAATTTAAAATAAAAAGTTTGTTTCTAAAAGAATTAGTCAGAAAAAAAATGAGTGGAAGTAATGTTTGGCATTTTGCCCCCTTGCATAAGGGTTAAAGGATAAACGAATTATTAATTATTAAAAGGACGATAATTATAGTTATATCAAAATTAAATATTAGCTACACATCATGGTGCGGTATATATAGGTCCAAGGCAAGTTACTACAAAGACTTAGGTTTGATGAGAGAATACAAATAAACAAATAATCGACTTTAATCCAGCAATGGTTCCGCTTGAGTGCAATTAACAGCTAGTATAAAATGCACGAAACATGAACAAAAATTAGGCTGGTTTAACTTGAGTGGAAATAATCGCGTAAAATTATATGGTAAACAAAAAAAGAAAAAAAAGTTATAAAGGTTTGTAGTAATTAACGAAACAATTAAAAATGTTGCTACAAATTCATGCAGCTGCTGCTGTAGACAACCAAAACGTTTTTATTCCAAGCAAAAATTGATTATTCATAGTTATGTGACGTACGGTTGAAAGTATGATTTTATTGATTTAACCGTACGTTTTTTGATTTGTTCAAACATTAAACTCTTTAAAAGACTTAAAAACTTTTAGCAAGACTTCCCTTTTACCCGTGACGATCCAGAAACTTCTGAATTATTATTTTTTGTTTATCTGTTTTTCTACTTTGCTACTTAACAAATAAAATTATTGTGTTTTCTTTTTTAAATTGTGCGTTTAACTTACAATTCTGAAATCTTTTACACAGCTTTGCCATTTTTACACTATACTGTTACTATATGACTACCAGCGGTATAGGTAGTTAAACATACGCCAATGATCAAAGTACTGTGCAGCAGTAGTGTTAGAAAAAATTTAAATTAATATTAACTCTATTCTTTTATTTTTTATAGGTTGTGAAGTCTACTACGCAAAACGTCTCAAATCGAACGCATGCAGAAGTCAGTGAAAGTCTGCTTCCCTTGTCCAATCTTTTCAAAAGCTGTCTCAAGCCTATCGATATTATAAATATTGCGGTGGTAATGCTTGATCAGCATGAGATCTCGGAAGGTTCGTTATCTCTTTTTCAATTTTTTTTTCAATCTTCTATCTTTAACTTTTAAAACTAGCAGGGGAGTTCGAGCTCGCAGGACGTTTGCTTTTATTCGACCATTTTGATAGATGAGGATCGAAATTTATAGATTTATTTGCACAGTAACTATACAACAGTTGAACCTAGATCGTTCAACGTTAAATCTTGGGCACAACATAAAAGCAAATGAAAGTATCATGCGTGCCGTCTTCGGGCATCCTAAGTCACGTGATCGTAGTTTAGGAAACCTAAAACCGGAAAAACGGTCACGTTTGTTTCAGAAATTTATTAATTCGCTTTCAACCAAAAAAAGGCTCGACGTTGAGAGCTGAAATTCAGACAAAACATGGGTGCAGATGGAGGTTTCATGCTGACTAAGTTTAGAGGCCCTGATCACGCGACAGGTAGTTCAGAGACCAAAAATCGGCAAAAATGAACAAATTTGAACCGGTATATCTCGGTAAGTACCGATATTGATGAAAAAAGGCTTGTAGTTTTTGAACTCAGAGAGAAAGATTTGGTTTATTGTTACGCTATACGGCGCGCAACACAGCACACACAATTTATACACACACACAAAAAAAATGCAGAAGCCATCAGTCATTTGAGTCGGCGCGAAAGAGCATCTTTCGTATGATTGTGTTCTATTGTTCATTTGAGCCCCACTTGGATACTATTTTTTTTCTTTTTTGTTCTTCCAAGGGTATCTATTTTTAAACCACTTATTAAGGCATAGAATTCAAATTTTGAGCGATTGCAGATATCAGGGAGAACTAGGTCTCGCCTGAAATCAAGAGTACCATGATGAGGGAACTTCCAAAAACAGGTCCTCCTAATGTTTGAACTTTTGAATCGTTGAAATTAGATGGATCAAATTTTCAGAATGGATAATTATTGAAATTAAGTAAAACATAATAAAAATTAGGGTGCCACGTGGGAGGGTCCTCCTTAAACAAGTCTTCCAAAATTTAAAATTTTTAAGCACTCAGACTGAACAGATGAAATTATCGAAATAGGTTAATATAAAGAAGAGATAAAATACAGTATATCAAAATGTTGGTAAGCTATAACGGAAAGTCCTCTTCAAACGTGTCCTCTAAACTTCAAAATTTTTAACCCCACGTGCTATAGGCACATGAAATTTTCAAAACAGATAATACAAACGAAAGATGAAATATTACAAAATTTGGAGGTACCACAATGGGGGTCCTCCTCAAATGGGTTCTCCAAAATCAAAATATTTAACACTGAAGCTGGGCAGATGAAATTTTCAGGAGAAAAGAAACATGACAAAATTTGGGGATGCTGCATTAGAGGGTTTACCCTCCAAAATTTAGACTTTTAAACCACTTGAGCTAGGCAAATTATATTTTAAGAGGATGAAGAAATACAAGCAAGATGAAACATGACAGATTTTGATGATGTCACATTGGGGTGCCACTTAGGAGTGAAGCCCCCAAATGACCTCCCAAATACTTAAATATTTTTAACTACTTGAGATAAATTAAATTTCTTGTAAGTCTATTTTTAAATTGAAGATAGAACATGACGAAATTTGAGAGTGCCTCGTTAAGGAAAACTTGCCATATAGGCCCCCAAAAGGTTATGATTTCCAAGTACTCCGGCTAGACTTAATACATTTTTGAGTATGTTTGATAAGATTTGAACCCCGTCTTTTGTTTTATCTTGTTAGCATTGTTTATGTCACGTCATTTAATTAGTTTCCGGTAACCGTAGTCGTCTTCTGAGTTTTTTACCTTTACGTTTATTCGCTTTTCATAGTTCAGTATCATACTGGATTATCAGATCACACACAGTTGTTTAGTATAGTAGAAGAAGCGTTAAGCATAGTATCAGTTTATTGGCGAGTGCTTGCATATCTATCATGTTTCTTAAGTATTAGTATTTACAATATTTCTGTTCATTTTCAGAGTTAGTTATATAGTCTTTTAAAGCCTTAATAAAAGGTGCAAGGAAATGTTAAACTGTTGTTATATTTCAGTAGATTAATGTAAAAGAAAGATAAAACATAACAAAACTTGGGAATGACATGTTGGAAGATTAGCCCTTAATTATACGGGGTTTTATGAGATTTCTATCTGACGTAATAAGCTAGAAAGCTATATGGCTGAAATTCTTAGAATAAGTTGGTGTCTCAGAAATGTAGAAGAGCCACCATTGGGCATTCCAAGTTAGGAGCTTATCTCCATAATTGACTTCCAACATCCCAAACATTGAAAAACTTGAGACTTATAACTTTGATAGGTTTGAGCTAAATGGCCGAGTTTTTCAGTAAGCTATCATCTGTTACGTTGAGAAAATTTTTTTATTGCGCCCCAAGGTTTTTGAGCAACTTAGATTTAATTGAGAAAGTTGTCGTGCTAAATAATGGATTGAATGCATAGTATCCGATACGTTGGGTTGCAATTCTATAGAGTGTTTTCAGAATCAGAATGGTTGTAAAATGCGTGGTATCTTCTTAGCCGTGGTACGTATTAAATTTGGCTAATATAATTAAATTTTGCTTAAAAATCTCTGAAATTTTAAGAGATCGCTCCATTTTGTTTCATAATGCAGTAAAAACCGCCAAGAACTCCTAAACAGTGCTGTAGTGTTTCTGTTTAGGCGTTGTTAGCTGGTATATGAGCTTTTTGAGTGACGTTGTTTGATTGTTTTTGATTTCGAGACATTCAAACATTGAAAGTGAATAGCCCACAAAGCTGTTTAGCGAAACAAAACACGAAAGGGGCGCATTTGATTATCGCTCTGACTATCATCGACCAAACATAGGCATTGATTTTTTGTTGATTAAGCAAATTCCGAGGGGGCAAAATCTTTTTGCGAAGTTTGGTTAAACATAATAATTCTATTTCTGTCTGGAATGTTGCCCCCAAATTCAGGTGAAGACCAAAAAGAAGGGTCTTCGCCGCATTCTGGTTCAATCTCAGTTCGGAGTTTAGGATTTTTTGAATACACCTTAATTTTTGAGTACCAAGTGGGCATTACTTGCCAAAAAAACGTGGGGGCCAGACATATTTCGCCTCCTTGAGTGTCATACCCGAGGGGGCGCTGCCCCCCGAAATCGACGCCAGTGCGACCACATACTTGTAAATTCATTTAACGTAAGTGGGTGATTATTTTAAAGCTTAATTAAGTTTAGTAAAAGTTGGATACTGTCGCGAAGTCCCAAGATATCGCTTGCGATATCATGCTCGTGTTAAATGTTAGTAAGTTTACTGCCTGAGTGATGCTGTAAAAATTTTTACATTAACAATTCTTTTTGATGTTTTTGATCAGATTTTAATTAAGCCCAAAAAATTAGCTTTTGCTGACGCGAGCACCGGCACAGCCAGAAACAAAAACAGTGTGAGCAAAATTTTTTGTTATGATTGAAGCAAAATATGCTAGTCGAAAAGTTTTAATTTAGGAAAATTTTAACAAATTACGAAGTTTTAGCGATAACAGTCAGCAGTCCTATCCTCGTTCATGAAGCAAACGCATAAACAATACTAGAATGTGACATCGCAAGCGATATCCGGGGACTTCCAAAAGTATCTAACTCTACTTTATAAAAGAACTTTACAATTGCGTGAAGCGTGTTTATGGTTGTTGATAATCAGATCTGAAATACTCTGCTTTCGAACTTCATAATGCTCCATTAACTTGATCAGGTTTGTGATTAACGGCTTTCAAAATTTTGCGTTACATTCCCATAGCTACTTTCTATAATTACAAACACGACTAATTAGTACAGTACTAAAAACTATAGGATACCTGTAAATTAACACAAAAATATTAACGACTGCTAAAAAGCTATTCTTGCCGTCAACTTAGCGTCTTATCTGCTCGAACTTCGGTTGGTTATGTGTCTTTGTTCACATAAAAGCTACAAATTATTGTCCATTTACAATTGTGTGGACAGATGAGGGTATCAAAATGACGGCATAAAGAAAAAGCTTTCAGTATAATACGATCAATTTAGTAAATTCTTAGACAAGAATGACAATTGGGAAACCATAATGCTTACATAAGTTATACCCTGAAAAATTGGCATGCGATTAGCTTGCAGGGCCCATTTGGCAAGGTCTCTTCGATGTGGTCCTCCAATTTTTGTTACCTTTAATCTTAGATTCATATTAACATATCCAATAGATTTGATTTGTTTAGCTTGTGTAGTTAATGGGGACAGGTGTCAACATAATTGAAGGATCCGTATTGTCTAGCATCCCAAAATTTTTCATGTTATCTTTTTACCTACGTTGAAAATTTCTTTTTTTTTAAGCTTGAGTGGTTAGAAATTTTGAAAGACATATTTGAGGAGAACTACCCAATTGTGGCAACTGATCTTAGTCATAACTTTATCTTTTCTTTCTATTTTGAATCGTTTTTATGCCCAGCTAAAATGGTTGAAAAGTTTAAATTTTTGAGGACCTAATAGAGGGACCCCATTTTGGTAAACCCTAATTTTGTCATATTATAATTTTTTGTTATATTTTCCTATCCTGAAAATTACATAACAGATAACAGAAGTTTATTTGTCGCCACTCGCGTCAAAAAAAACAAAAACAAACAAAAAACAAAGTCAAGGATTTAACAAGCAAATTAGGTACACGAATGGAATCTGGGAGGCTGCGAATAGACCTTCTCGTTCTTCGAGTCGAGCAGCCACCCGGATTGCTTTTTAACGATTTAATATAGAACAGACGGATAGAAGGTCGTGACCAGGTTGAATGCTGACTAGTTTACCGCAAATGTTCAAGATAAAATCAATTTATTTCCTTTAGATAAGCTTGCATTAAATGTGATTTTAATTTAATTTTAAAGCGTGACTTGGGTGGATTTTGAATTTCAACTGGAATTGAGTTCCAAACTTTTACACCTTGATATTTGATACTTCGCTGAATCCTGTTAGTTTTATGGCAAGGTATATATAAATTGTTGGGGTTAGAAGAAGATCTTGTTGTACGAGTGTTGACTAGACCTCCCTTTGTAAAAAAATTAGAGAAGGATTGTGGAAGGATATTATGCATAAATCTATGTACAAATTTAGCAATTCCAAGTTTATACAAATCGGGGAGTTTTAAAAAGTTTAGTTTTGAATAGTATGGGGTAGCCCTATTGAGGTAATTTCCTCCACCGATTAGTTTAACCGCTTTATTTTGTAATATGTTAAGTTTTTCTATGTAAGAAGGGAAAGTAGAACCCCAGGCAACTAGTTCGTAAATCAAATAAGGATGAACCATAGCATAATATAATTTTAGAAGTGCATTTTGAGATAATACTGGTTTTAGTTTAAATAATATAGCTAAGGATCTAGACAATTTATTTTCAATAACTTCAATGTGCTTGTAAAAATTCAGGTTCAAGTCAAGATTGATTCCTAGATATTTAACTCTATTTTCAGCACTAATAACGGTTCCATCAAGTTTAATAAAGAAGTCAGTTACATTTTTGTTCGATTTTGGAGAGATTGCAAGAATATGACGTTTTTGTGGATTGATGGTCAATTTGTTAGATTTACACCATTTATTTAAACAGGAGGCTTGAGAGTTTAAATCATTTTGTAGGGTCAAGAAATTTGAATTCCTTAACATAAGGCAGGTGTCGTCGGCAAAAAGTGTTGTAGAACCCAGGACAGCATTAGGTAAGTCGTTTATGTAAATCAAGAAAAGTAAAGGACCAAGCGTTGAACCTTGAGGTACGCCAAAGCTATTACGTTGTAGATCTGAATTGACACCATTAATTGAAACAAATTGTTTTCTTTCCAGAAACGATTTTATTAGTTGATGACTTGGACCATGGATACCATAATGCTGTAGTTTAGCAAGAAGAATTTGGTGACAGACTGTATCAAATGCTTTCGTTAAATCAAGAAACAGTATTCCCGTATAAGTGTTTGCATTGATATTGTCGTAAGTGGCCGTTAAAAGTTCTAAGATTGCATAAATAGTTGAAATATTTTTTTGAAACCCATATTGTTGTGGGGCTAGAACATTATTTTTTGATAAGAAAGAAAAAACTCGTTTATATATCATTTTTTCAATTGCTTTTGATATGCAAATCAAAATTGAGATCGGCCTAAAGTTGCTTGGATTATCTTTTTTCCCTTTTTTATGAATGGGAATAACTTCAGCAATTTTGCAGTTATCAGGAAAAATTCCATTTAAAAAAGCATAATCAACTAAAAAGCATAGGTAAGGAGCAATAATGGGTGTAGCCACTTTCAGAAAATAAGCAGGAATGTTGTCATAACCTACAGCTTTGTTCGCGTTGAGAGAACCAATACAGTAAATAATTTCATTAACTGTTGGAGGTTCAAAAAAAAAAAAAAATTTGGAACACGATGTCTTAAATATAACGAGTAGTCTACTGTTTGAAACAAAGAAACTTTTTTAGCTAAATCTTCCCCAACAGAGCAGAAAAAATTATTAAATTGATTCGCATTTTGGAATAGCTTGGTAGGATCGCAGTTTTGTCCATTAAACATTTTTTTTGATCTGTCGGTATTGGGTAAGAGTGATTTTAAAGTTTCCTAGGTTTTTTTTTTTTTTTATTTCAACTATGGTTTAGCAGTTCCTTTTCGTAATAAAGATGTTTGGCGCGGGTTTTTATTTTTGTCAATTTGTTTGAAAATTTTTTTATAAAATATCTTTTGCACAGGATTTCCATCTAAAAAATGAGTTTTATACAATTTGCGTTTCATATTAATAGAACTCAAAAGTTCTGTTGTCATTCAAGGTTTTTTCTGCAGTCTTGTATGCTTTCGAGAGACCTTTTTCAAAGGGGCATGTTTGTTGACAACTTGCCTTATTTGGTCTACAAACATGTTAAATATTTCATTGAAGTTTTCGTTAGTTATAGAAGGTATGCGGATGAAAAAATCATTTAAGTTAACGTTCATATTATCATTGAAAACATTCAGATTAAATTTTGATTTATCGCGATAAAAGGATTGTCTAGACTCCGATTTTCGAGAAGATTGTATCGTGTTAATTTGACATACCTCGTAATATAGGGTAGTGGTCACTAATTTCAATTGTCTTCACGATACCAGGAATGATGCAGTGTTCATAATCATTAGTTATTATGTGATGTACAATTGTTGCCGAATTATCCGTTATTCTGGTTGGTTTTGTAATAAGAGGAAAAGCGCCACAAGAGAGCAACATATTCAGAAATCTTTTAGCTGATGGGGATCGATTAATTGAGAAAGAATTAATGTTCAAATCACCCAGAATATAAAAAGTTGAGTTATTATTACTAAATTTAGTTAAGCAAGTTGACAATTCTTCAATGAAGACATCAACGTCACTTGTAGTGGGGCGTCTATAAATGATCCCCACTATATAAGAAGGTGCTTGATTGTTATCAGAGACAGAGATCCACAAAGATTCAGCGTTGGCTAATTCGTATTGCTTTGGGGAAACTTTGAATTTCACACTATCATGAATGTACATTGCAACGCCTCCTGCATTGGTTTTGCTGTTTGCATGAATAACGCTGTAGTTATTTAATTGAACATTAATGAGAGGTCATGCTTAATGCGGGTTTCAGACAAACAGATAATGTGAGGAGGTTGGTTTAGTGAGTCAATAAATTCGTAAAACAAGTCAAAATTTTAATGCAATGAGCGTACATTGAGATGAAGTAATAACAAAGTATTTTATGTTCAGGGCTTAAAGTTTTACAACTAGAATCAAGATATTCACATTTTCTAATCTTGCTTGTTAAATCGCTAGAAATATTGTCGGTAAGTTCGTCCTGGTCACGAAAAACTGGAGTGGCTGCCCGACTCAAACAAAGGAAATCCTGCAGATTTCCATCATCAGAGCTTGCAAGCGCCATTGATATTGATAAGCTAGAGAAACGGAAGAGTCACAGTAGATCAAATTACAGCGAGCGCACGCAGCTGCACATTTATAAAACATTGGAACTATACTGGCAGTCAGTAGCAGCCACTGTCTGTACACATGCCCACCTTTTAGCACCGATTCATTGTGTTTCGTGTCCGCTCATAAACTGTAAGGGAAAAAAAAGGCATGCTTAGTCTCTAGAAATAAATTATAATCAGGTTCAAAAAGGTAGGCATGGTAAGCGGCGTGAACAAAAATCAGCATGAATTGAGCACTGGGCATTATGAGAAAGCACATGTGTACACTAAAACGTTAAAAGAAAAAAACCAAGACAAATCAGACATCAGGATAGATTATCGTCAAATCAATCAACAGGTAAGATTCAAACTCATAGCTGCCAACGTCCTATTCACCCCATCTGCACTAAACAAACATAACAAATAGACGGGTAAGAAAAAAAAAAAAAAATTTAGCGAGAGTTAGGATCGACTTTATTGTCATTTATGAAAAGGCAGTAAAATCCATTTGAGACTCCCCATCTGGTTCTATCACCAGCTTCACGAGCCTCTTTGAATTTGGACATTAAATTCATTTTCTGTTCATAAAATTTTTGTGGCAATTGTTCTGCAACAAATACTTTCTTAGGCTTCATTGTTTCTGTTTTGTAGTTTGTCCTAGCTTCGTGGTCAAACCGTTTCAGTGCTTCATTATAGGGTTTTAAATGCTTTAGGTTTGCCATAATAGTTTGTTTATCCATTGCATTAGCCAGCTTTATTATAATAGGTCGGGTCACTCTTACCGCTTCTCGACACAGGGTGTTGTGGAAGACGGTGAATATCGACCAGTTGAATTTTTGTCGGATCTAGTTGGAGGCCATTTAATAAAAAGTCATTAAAAATTTCACAGGTTTCTAATTTCGTTTCATTTTTGGTGCTTTTCGTTTCTTTTAGGCCATGGATTAGGAGGTTTAATCTCTTGCTATACGATTTACGCATTAAGGCTTCTTTTTCTAGTTTATCAATTTTTTTTAGCAGTTTGTCATAATCTTCTTGATTGGCTTTATTGTCAATTTGATGTTTTAAATCTGTTATTCTCTCGACTTGCTCATTAAATTTTTCGTTTAACGTTTCATATTTAAGCTCAAATTTTTCCAATTTAGCTTCTAAACCATCAATCCTAGTTGTTAGTTCTTCAATGGCTTTCAGTACTTTGTCCAACTTTGCTTCCATTTTCATCCTGCAGTGAATCAACACAGTACTACAGCAAACTACCAGCTGATGAAGCTTTGCCTGAAAATTTGCAGCGCAAGGCGCGCTAAAATTTGATCAACTGCCACTTAAAAAAGAACGTCCGTTCGCCAGCTTGTTCTGAATCGAATGATGATGTAAATGATGAAGTAAAAAAGTCATAAGTCTAGCTTAAGTGGATAAGAGCTATTAATTTTGGCATTGCTGTTTGAGGAGGACCTCTCCATTGCGGTACCCTAAAGTTTTGTCAAATTTTATCTTTTCTTCACATTTCTCTATCCTGAAAATTTCATGTGTCTAGCTTAAGCAATTAAAGAGTTTAAATTTTGGCGTCTTTGTTTGAGGAGTACCCCCCATAGTGGTACCTCCAACTTTTGGCATATGATATATCTTTTACATATATTTACCTATTCTGAAAATTTTATCAGTCTAATTTAATTGGTTTAAAAGTTTGAATTTTGGCGGCCTCGTTGGAGAGGGACCCCCTCATTTTTGTATTCAAAAATTTTGTCAAATGTTATCTTTTGTGTATGTTTGCCTACCCTGAAAATTTCATGTGTCTAGCTTATAAGACTAAAAAGTTTAAATTTTGGTGGCCTTGTTGGAGGGGGATCCCCTCATTTTGATACCCCAAAGTTTGTCAAATTTCATCTTTCCCGTATATTTACTTGCCTTAAACATTTATTGGTCTAGCTTTAAAGGTAAAAAAGTTTGAATTTTGAGGGGCTCGTTTGAGGTGACCCCGATCTTGGTACCCCCTATTTTAGGCGGGCACCGGTACTTTTGGATATCTATAATAGTTCACAGTATGATCCGTGTGCGTTTTGTGGTTTAAAAGTACATCGCGATGGAAGAAAAAAGAAAAAAATACGGAAAGGTTTTATCCAAGAAGGAATAAATGAATATGATCATGATAAAGGTCGTAAGAAGTATGTTCAAAAAACACAACCTTTTTTTCATTAATATTGGTATACCGAGATATACCGGTTTCAAATTGTCCAATTTTTGCCGATTTTCGGCCCCAATCATTAGGATCACGTGACTGGACGCCCCTAAACTTTGGTGCACATACAGTCTCTATCTGTACCCAAGTTGTGCTCAAATTTCAGCGTTCCACGTTCAGCAAATTTATAGCTATAAGCGAATTAAAGTATTTTCGAGACAAACATGGCAGTTTTTTCTCAAATTTAGATTTCCTAAATCACGATCACGTGATCTAGGTACCTCAAAATCGGCATACATGATGCTTTTAATTATTTTCATATTATATCCAAAATTCAACTTTCTTTGCTTAACGGTTTTTTAGTCATAAGCATATCAATAAATTTCGCTGTTCTTCTATCAAAATGACCAAGAAAAACGAAGGTCCTACGAGCGCGCGCGCGCGAAGTCCCAATGAGTAACAGAGGATCCAATTAAAATCGTTTGTTTTACCAATAAAAGTCTATGTTTTTACTATGCAGCAGCAGGCGCAAAAAAACGCGTTTTTTTTACGCACACGATACCAAAAAAATCGTACATTGCCGTTACTATTCAGCCAAGCTGGCATAATAATATTTCAATTTCCTTGTATTGTAACAAATTAAGAGCAAATGAGTTGGACAATAATATTCACAACAATTTACGAACAACCTGCCTCCGCCCGAATTGTTTTTTTAAAAAATAATTGTTGGTTTTCAAAAAATAATTATTGGTTTTTGAAAAAATAAGTGCACCGTATTATTTATGTTAATTACTGCTCGCTATCTTCAAACAGAAAAAAATGCGCTATATGATTGTGCTTTGTCGATACTAAGTTTCTTTAATTGATTATATTTTATTGTTATCGTTGGTAGGATACAGGGATCTAAGCATTCAGCTTGATCAGTTGGTAGGATACATTCAGATCTAAGCTCAAAGAATTCGCTAGCAATCGACCATTCGTTACGTGTGGTTAGTTATCCCATTCTACTACAGGCCCGTTTATACTCAACGTGAACTCGAACGCGGCATTCTTGGAAGAATGGTCTTAATGAAATACAATTGGCTCATTTATACGAGTACACCGCATAAATAAACTTTGGTTCACGCCAAAAACCGCGTGGAATGTTTGCACGGCGAAATGTTAGGTCGAAATGTTAAATGTTTCCACGCGAAATGTTAGGTTAGGTTTTCCAATGCGTAAAACTGTGAGCGTGCGAGCGTATCCCTGATTTGTTTTAACCAATTGGCAGCTAGCACGCTCGTAAGGCGGTATACGCCGGGTGTACCAAATTTCTGTTGAAAATGTACTAAACGCTCGCTGTGTAGATTGGGCCTTGGATGGCGTTTGCGCGATGTTTTTGCTTGCAACCAGTCAGCGTGCTTAATTTAGTCTACGACATCAATCGGACTAAGTCGCACGATTTGCCGCACTGATAGACAACGCGAACTTTACTATAATTAAATCAACACAGCTGTATAATGTAATCAGCAGGCATAGAAATTTATCGAAAAAGAGTTTCTAATAATAAATTAACATACTATTTACTGCAATAAACATTTGACATTGCTCAAAGTTTAAAGTTGTACTAGTTAATTCTAACCAGCCGACCGCTCATTTCTTCAACCTTGCTGAAAATAAAATTAAAGGATCTCTGACATCAGTCTTACGCGTTTGGTGAAAAGCAAAAACGTTTTGAGCTATATCATATTGATTCCGCCGTTTTTCAGGTATATAGGTCTGAATGCAGGCATAAATAAGGCAGTTTTTACCAATTACGCCTGAAATCCATGCAATGTAAACGCGAAAAAAAGAAAAAAAAAAAACAGGCAAAATGCATGCAATCAAATGACATGCGTATGTTTATACGCATAAATACGGAAGATCGGTTGAACGATAATAGAAAAACCAATATCGACGTTAAAGAAATGGAGCGTCAAATCCAAAAAAATGATTGCCTTCCTTCCGTACTTAAAATCTTTTTTTCCAATATTTTCAGTTAAAATATTCTCGAATTTTTTTAGGGTCAAAATACAATTCTGACTACGGTGAAAAGCAGTTTCTGTAATAATTTGTAATAAATTGATATACGTCGGTATCTTGGTTGCCCCGGTTCCCAGCAATATCTGATTCTTTTTGTTCCATTAAAATTGGAAAATGATCGAGTTTAAAGCAAAACAGATTGCGTTTTTTCGGCGTCAAATCGCGTTGGTTTTTGTCTCTTTCGCGTTCTCCCACAAAACCACTGCGGCTTGTTGACGAGATATTATCATTCCAATTTCCAAGAGAGCGCAATACTGGCTACGAAAAAGTAATTCTGTCTACCAGCCCATGATCAAACATTTTCATGAAATACCAACGCAAACTATACATTCCCCTCTCCCGAATTTTGTTGTTATTTAATTCTACTCTATGCGCAAAAAGACAACGTGGCTAAATTCTTGTTGAAGAAAATCATTTTTTCCGCGGTTGTTATGTTAATATGAGGGAATAGGTAACTTGTTTCAATCATACAATACAAAAATTGAATTTTTGATGGTAAATTATTTCAGTTGTTACATAAACTGTGATAGACGTTGCCTTTTTGCTACAAACGTTTTTTGAACCGCGAGTATCAATATCTCGAAAACAACGCAGGCTAAAGGCTTGAATTTTTTTTTGCAATAGATAGATGGGCTAAAAAGTTAAAGGCCTTGAAAAGTTTTTTTTAATTGCAAATTTTTTGACGTTTCTCCTGCAACTCTGGGTAGAGAATGATACATGAGCTGAGATTTTTTAAACCAGATCTTTAACATTTCATTTTTTTTAAATACTTTATTGTGAAATGAAATCCTCCCCTTCCTGGATGCGCCGGTGGACCCAGGTATTGCTATTATTAACTGGTGGAGTTATTTGAAAAGTGTAGATGCGCTATAGGAAGAAATGTAGGAAAAAACAAGTATGTGTTTGTGAGTGTTGATATTGACAAGAGGACCGTGGTACGGGTGACGGGGGTTACGAGGGGTAATGTGCCTGAACAGAATTGTTGCTTGCGCCCTCTGTTTTGGGCAAGTTTGAATTCTACATTCTACTTATAAAGTAGCGTGCAATAAAAGTAATGCGGCTAACATGTTAATGTTTTTTTTCCACAATCAACAGAATCGGTGGAGACGTTGAAAAAAACTTTTGCTGAATCGCAATCTAATCTCGAGATCATCAACCTATTTGTTTTGCACTTGAATGAAGATGCCAGCAATACATGGAAAAACTCGTTTCTTGCTGCTCTGATAAGCATAGGTAAGTGAGTTTTGTTAAATACCTTAAAAGTGATTATGCAATAATTTTAATTTGTTTTTGACAGTATTAAAAATAGCTTTTTATTAGGAAGTATTTTTGATTAACTTTTTTTCTTAGAGTTTCAGTATGTTTATTGTTCATTTAGCTTGTTTGCAAATTTTTCGTCAGGCAGGGCCACTTTGCGGAATCGTCGGTATTGTTCTCTTTTTTTTGTTCTAGTAATTCCATAATTGACTTGTACCTTAATTGACATGAATGACAAAAGCTACGATGTTATGTATGTTCAATAATAGCGCTGTCTCTCTGGCAATATTTGCTTGCAACAAGTTACGATTTTTTAATCGTAGATAGCTGTATCTAGTCTGAATATCCTCGTAGGCACTCTTAGATTGTTGCAACCTTCTCAGACATCCGTCAAACATTATTGTGATTTTGGTGTGTTTTTGTCATGTTAAAAAAGGCCACAAATAATGTAAACTTTTTAACGAAATAAAACTAAAATTTAGCTAAAAAAAACTAATATAGTTTTTTAAACAGTTCAGTTTATAAAAATACAGCAAAACCAAGACCAATCAAATTGAACGTTTGCAACCTTTTTTTGGCTTGTAAATCTACACCAGGTTTGGAATAATTACTTGTTTTTACTTTAATTACAATTACAATTACAACCTAAAATTTTCAATTACAATTACAATTATTCAATTTCAAGTAATTGTAACTCAATTACAATTTCAATTGCAATTACAATGAAAAGATTCTCAAAACATTGCGACCAATTTACTTACACACGAAGCCTCGAATTTTGCTAATGTCAACACTGGATTTGTTTTGTATTTCCATACCAAACCTGTTAAAACTTCATTTCTCTCTATCCTTGATCTTCCACCAATTTGTTGTTTAACTTTAATTTTTTCAATACATAACTTTGTTTGTAAGCAATTGCCAATTATGTTATTGAATTCATATTGCTTCCAGTAACATTATGGTTTTTGCTAAACCATGATATCATACCGCATTTATTTATGCAAAAGAAAATAAGTTTTAACACAATTAAAAATTGCAAAAAAGTTGAAATTGTGTACGTTACAACTTCAAGTTACAACTAGTATTTAACACTATTTTAACTTTTACCAATAATATCACATATTTAGCATGATTATACAAAATAGAACCATGAGTATCGCGTTGACATACACACAAGGCCAAACAAGCAAAAAAGCACACAAAATCTTAATATCACAAATAGGATTGAAGTTACCATCATAGGCTGAGCCAGAAGGGGGGCTCAGGGTGCCTGGGTCCTCCCCCCAATCGAAATGCCACCAAGGATAAAAATCTGACAAAAAAGTCTCGTTTCTTCATTTTCAGTTGCTTTCAGCATCTTTGCGTACAACAATAATTACCAATAATATTGACGACCAGGAGGCCGGGTCCCAACAATTCCATTCGGCCAACTAATTGAAATGTATAACCCGGGTGAAATTATTAAGGGGTTTTGTCCTGAAAGTTGCTACCTCAGGCCCTCATTTACCTTTTTATGAACGTAATGCAGTAATCAGTGCCGGATTTACCATATGGCATAGTGTCAGAGCCCCACGCTCAAATGGTAAGACTTTTTTTGGTCTTCACCTATATTTGGCAGGAAGATTTTGCGAAAATCCCCAAAGTACCAGTGGCTCCGTGCAATATAAATCCGGCCCGGAAATAACATGGTTAGAAGGCGTAATCATCTAATGTACCATCTTTTGATAACAATTAACCTCCACCTCGCCAGTTTTTACGCACAAAATACTTTAAAAAAAAAATTAGCTAGGAGAAATGCTCAATGAACAAATTGTTGAATTTGAATTGGGGGGTTCTGGGCCCCCTGGCCGTACATCTACTCCAATAACTGGTAAATTTCACGACAAAATAAAAATCTCTAAGGAAAATCTTGGAGTGGATTATTATTTACTACTATAATATTGCAGGAGGCAATGTTCCTCACTTCCCGCAACCTGGGCCAAATAAATCACGTACAATTAAAATTCAACAACAAATTACAAGATTTTTAAAGTGTTTTGGACTTAAATTGTAAGTAAAAGGAGGATTGAACAATTCAATTTTTTCGTTTGGCTTTCGAATGTTGAAAATCTAGTTCTTTCAAATGGCTCTAAACGCGTGCGAAATGTCATCCAATAGCATTAACATAGCCTTTTATTTAAAAAAATTACAAAAAAATCGCTCAGCGGCTGGGGGACTCGTTCCCAGACCTCTTAATTCTCCGGCGGCTGGGGGCTCCGCCCCGCCCCCGTCTGTGATACGTTTGAGTTACATTAGCTTACTTAACACGTTTCCCAAGTTAAACAATTGCATCTTTTAACTATTAGTTTACCTCTATCTTTAGCAAAATCCTAGTTAACAGATTAATTGCCAACAACAGGCCATGGTTTTGGATCTTCCATTCTACGAGACCTTTGCCTCACAAAAAGTCCTCTTTTGAAAAATTCTAATGACGTCAATGCATGTAATTTGTGGTTTGGGCCACCCCCAATCAAAATTCCTGGCTACACGTATGGTTGGAAATGGTTAGGTACCATCACTTACAGTCACATCTGACATCATAGGCCAATTCTATGTTAGGTTATTTTTTGTCTTAAGAGTTATTGGTTGCTAATTATGATCAGGCTATTTATAATTATGGTACTTGCTAATTATAATTATGATAGCATGGGCATTATCCTGGTGGAACCATTGTTGACCACTCATCCACTTTGAAAATTTTTCTCGGCATAAACTTGGCACAGATTTTGCGGAATTTCAGATCATTGGTTAGAATAGTATCTACTGCGCCAACAGCCAAAATCAATGCCAACAGCTTCAGATAGCATCCTCAGAGACACTCAACGATCTTGCATCACCAACTTCTGGACTAGCTGAATGTTTTCCTCCTTGCCTACACTTGTTGGTGCTCCAGATCTGGATTCATCTTTAATCTGTTCACTTCCTTCAGAAAATTTGTTGAACCACGAACAAAATCATGCTTTACACGTCTGTTCATCCCCAAAGGTTTCTTTAAACATTTCAAATGCTTCTTGTTTGGTTTTCTTAAAATTAAGACAGAATTTAATGGCACAACTTTGCTCCCTGTTTTCTTGCATATGGCTACGTTTTCACAAATTAACAGATCTTGTCAGATTAGTTATAACACTCTCAATACTACATTAGAACTTGTTGAGATTGAAAGTAACCGATTAGTCATACTGTAGAATACATGAATATGCATTTCATCATAAAGCAATATTTTGATTGAATCATATTTAATGTCTTTCCCGATATTTTTCATTAACTTACTAACTTATTGAACACATCTCCTATTATTATAGCCCTTCTTTCGCGTAATTAGATCAAACCAGGGTATGAAATGTTCTAAAGAACTAGCATTCGTCGTTGCATTTAAGCTTGCAGAAATATTAATGATGTTGCAATATTATTTTACTTGCAAGCTTGGCTTGATTAGCTTTCTTGAGCTGACGGTTGTTGAAGGTCAAAGTGCTGCTAAAATAAATTAAAAAAAAATGTATTGGTTGATCACTGATTTTACGTTACTAAATTACGAATAAGAGAGAAAAAATAGATAAAATCATGGTTAAAATTTTTTGTTTCTCTGCGAAAAGTGTTTTGCTTTGCGATAAAATTCACATTATGCCATTTTGCCATAAGGTAAATCCGGATCTGGCGCGCAGCCCGGGTTTGGACACCCTTGCCATATGTAATAATCATTCAAGATTCTATCCCAAAATCTTATCAATGCAATTAATTTATCTTGTTCGGAGTCATCCAACCGGACCAATTAACTGATCTGACAATACCACTGGCCGATGTACAGTATAATTGAGTCCAGTGAACAGATGATGACTAAAAAGTCATCGTGGTCATTGGTAGGCGCAGAAGTGCTTTTTGAGCTTATGCACGCGTATCTGCAAAGCGACTACTGTCGAAAAAAGTGAAGACTAACGACTGAGCGCGGGCTTGAAAAAATTTTATGACGGAACTGACTTTGAATATCCCTGATCTAAGCTGGCTGAGATATTTCAGTTCAGAGATGTAGTTGCGCTAGCGTCTTGATTTTCAGAGACTTTCGCATTTGGGAGCTATATGCACTTTGACAAATAAAGTGGTCCGATCAGTGGTCGAGTGGATAGAGCGTCTAGCACTAAAACGGTAAACTCGGGTTCGATTCCCGGTCGGGTCCAACCAAAGACCATAAAAATTGGTATTCACAGCTTCCCTGTTTAACGTACTCGTACTGCATTAAAAGGGACAGTGTGTGGTAGACAGGAGGGCAGGTGGCAGCTTGACTCGAAGACCGAAAGGTCCCTTCGCTGTCTCCTGGCCAAGGCAACTTGGTGAATAAAATGTAATTACAATTACCGGTCGCTTTTCTTGAAAGTGCTTTTTTTAGAAGTTTCAGGCTAGCCAAAGTCATGATCTTCTTTACCAGCATTGCTTAATAAACTGCTTTCGCTGTCTTGGCTTTCCTCAGCAAGAAACGATGATTCACTATTCATTTTTCTCTGTTCTTCATTGTGTCGTTTTTGTTGTACTTTCAAAACCGTTTCCCAGTTAGCGTTTGCTTTTAGCCATTGTTATTCTGTCCCCGGAGAAAACTCCCACTTCTCTACCGCTTCTTATATTGTATAAAAATTGTTTGTCTTTAACGTTTTATTATTTTTTACAATTTGGTTTGGAGTTCAAAAGGTTTTTTCTTTATCTTTCAAAAACGCGTTTCTTTTGTTCAGCTGTTGCGGAGTTGTTTTTGATCGTTGCTTGAACAAGATTGTCAAATCTTTGTGAATATTTAGAATCATGTTTATGAGAGTGTTGTCAACTTTTTGGGATAAAAGCTTGACGTACCCACCACTGTTTAATGTTTTCAGCAGCAACTTGCGCAGAATTTTGCGTAATTCTTTTTCGTGGAGTTCAAAATGCAAACATTGAAAATGCAACTAAACTGTTTTGCTTGTTGGTGGTTTAGATCCTCGGATAGCATTCGCAACACATTCATCAAAAAGCCATATTTTTAGCTTTCCTTTTGATCTTGTCGTCTTACCCACATTAAATCATAAACTTTTCTTTTCTTGTCTTGTAAATTATATACAAAGGCAACTAACTCAAAAAAAATTCAACTATTTTCTGAAAAAATCAAGTGATCAATTGTCTGCTATTTCAAGATTTTCAAAAGCACTTGTTGATTAGACCTACTGATCGGCAACACGTTCCGAGTAACTGCAGCTCGTAGTCGTAGCCTAACCGCCAGTAGGCTATACCTGAGCTGCAGCACAGATTAGTGTCTATTTGTTTCTCAGCTCACTTGTAATCAATTTTTCTTTCTCCCTATACCGGCACTCGCAATGTAGACATTAAGACCTATTGCCTAAAGGCCTATTGCTATTCGACAGATTATCGGAATAAGTATTAATGTGTTTGATCAGTTTTACGATTCATGATTTCACGCAGCATTTAGCAACTAAATTAAGCGAACTAGAAATATTGCAGTTTGACATGAACCAATCTTAGAATGAATGATTGGGATTGAGTTAAGAGCAAGTTGTGATATCATAAGTTATTAATCATTGGGATTGTGCAATTGAGCGTAGTAGTTGTAGCCAGCATTTAAAACGTAAAATATTGCTTGAGGGGACGCTTTCACAGCAGTGACCAGACACATTTGGAATGCGGCAGCAGTTTGGTGAACATTTTGCCCCAAAATCAGGAAAAATTCAAGGTTTTCTACTTTTGATACAGCTTTTGTGCCCCCAAATTTGAGTGAAGTCCAAAAAACAAACGTCTTCACCGCAATTTGATAGTAGGATCTTCGACCGAAGTTTGGGATCTATTGGAATTATCAGCCACTTTTTCCTTTATGCGTCCTAGACGCTTTTTTTTTTTAGAAGGACGCTAAATCTCGATGGAGGACGCTGAATCTCGATTAGCACAGACTAAATTTTGATGGGAGGACGCGTCCCGCCGTCCCCCCTACAATTTAAGTACTGGTTGTAGCAGACAAGCGGTTACGCGAGTATACGTGTAGTAAAGTGCTGAAAAGGGTTGACTGAAACGCACTACGCTGGTTGCAATTAGGCTAAAATACGTCTTTAGACAAAATTTGACTTCGAGTGAACCAGGGTTAAACGTTGAAATTACAAAAAAAGCTTTGGTTTTTTAAATGTTGGCATCCAAAAAGGAACATTTTTCCAAATTGACAAAAAACTTTAAAAATGGTCAAGGAAAATGAGCCAAGTTATTGAGCAGGTGCAGTTTGACTCGAAGGCCGAAAGGTCCCTTCGCCTGTCTCCTGGCCAAGCCAACTTGGTGAATAAAATGTAATAGCAATTACAATAGAGCGCCGTGAATCTCCTTCGATTGTTTGTAAAAACGTCATTTTAATAGGAAAAAAAGCGGCGTGAAAAATAACTGACCATTTTTGCTATATTGGTAACTTGGTAAATTTGAGAAAGATTCTTAACGTTTATTTAACGAGCTTACTAATTTTTACCATGTTTTAAAATGACTTTTGATTCTGTAGGCTATGCAATTTTTCAGACTAGCTATAGTAGAAAAAACTGGGCTGGTCGGCCATACTACTTAAAATATAGATGCTTACGCTAAATAAAATGCATAATTTTTAGCGACGATTCCTTGTTTCTTTCTCTGGTAATTGGCCTCATTCGCGTAATTCCATTCCACTATCAATCTACATTCTACAGTATTGTTTCTTTCCACAGTATCGTCAATTCTCAGTTACCACACCTCACACCTTTTTTCAACAGCATTTAATATTAATTCCTGAGGGAAGATAATCACGAAGTTGTTCAGCAAAGACATTTTTTTGTCGCGTCAAAATGTTCAACACCTGTCCAAACTGTATTGGATCCTTCCAACCCACCTATTGCAATCATGTTGATTTCAACCTCTTTCCAACTCGATTCCAACACCATTCGGCAAGTTTATCCATCGTAATGCGATGCAGTTATAAAGTTTTCATACCCACCCTAATTTTCATTTTGCCAAAACATTGTTGAAAATTTTCATGAACACCATTGCAAAACCTCTTGTAAAACGGTCCCCTGATATTTATTTTCGTGAAACCACTATAATTTTTGGGACACCATTTTTAATTGCAGTGTTTTAAGTACAATTTTTTTCAAATTTCTAGCTTAAATTTCAGAGCAGGGCTTGGTTACATTATAAGTTCTCTCAGCAACTGTTTTTTTCGTACTCAAAATCAGTCTATACTCAGCTTTTTGTTAACTAAACTAAAAAAAAAAAATTTGATTGATTCCTGTAAATTTGTTAAAATGACACTCGTTTTTACTACCGGTAGAGTGATATATGTAATGTTGTTTTTTTTGCTTCTGTTAGTTTTAACAACTGGTACCTTTGGTCTTTAGGCATACAGGCAAAGCCTAATATAGTTTGATTTATATTTAGATCATCATATTCTTCACCACGTTATTGAACATTATTTTGAAAACCCTGAAGAAATCAATGGTTTGTTAAAAATGTGGAATTCTGAGAAAAAAGACAAATTTTTAGCTGCTGCAATGGAGCTTAACTGCGATTTTAATTTGTAAGTATAACAACTATGGTATGACAATATGAATTGATGCAGCAGAGTAACTTGTTTATTCAAAATGCCTTGTTTTGAATGTGAAGATTTTCAGTACCAATAAGTTTGGTAATGAAGTAAAGTTTTTTTTTTTTGCTATTTATATTCTATTTGTTTTCCGAAGTTGCCAGTAATAAAGCTTGCTCTCTACTGACCGATCACTGCAAAAAAAGGTTCCTTTTACAAGGAGTAAATAAGTTTTTCCACCTTGCTACGTGCATGCAGTAAAAGTAGATGGAGCTGTTACGTATGCCTGTGACATAATGTTTTTGTTAATCAAAGTTTGATGCTTTGAAAAATTTAACCCTATTTTACCTGACATTTTAACACTGTTATTTGGATCACAATGTACACGTTTTTCGAAACATTTTAAAGAATTAAATTGCTAAAATTCGGAAGCCATTTGAAAAAAAGAAAATTACTCAACCTTTTTCCTTATAAATCAATATCAAAACACGCTTAAACGCTTGCATTTTAGGGTTAATTTTTTTAGTGATTTAGATACTGGCGGGCTGAATCTTCCATGGTTCCACCACTGATTATTACTTTTACTTTCGACCACTGTTTCAGTAGACTACCGTCCGGAAGTTCTGACAATCTGTTTTACAATGAAAAAAAGCTCAAAACAAAACATGACATTATCCGTGATGTAATGCGATAATATACACTAAAATGATTAGAAGTTTAAAAACCCCACTACAGGCTGTTTTTTCCTAATAGGTTTTTCAGGCGGGGTCGAAACTAAACAAAGCGGTAAAACACCTCAGTACACCAACCACGTCTCTCCCCTACGCTGGAAGCTCTGTCGCGGGCGTGAGCCTAAGCTAGCCCACTGGAGCTAACCGTGGCATGCACCGGCCGTGACCAGAAGCCACAACCCAGGTTGGCGGTGAGGAGCCGTGGCTAGCACAAAACGCTGTTTTAAGCAATAACTGTGGAGGCTAAGCATCTTAATCAAACACTGTATATGCGCTGCTGCACATCTGTTAAATGTAGCAAACACACTGGTAAAGTTTTAAAATTTTAAACACCGTCAGAAATACAAAGCGGCATTTTATGTCACAGTGATTTAATTAGGCAGATGATTTAATTAGGCCGATTGAACGATTTGCGTTAAACGTGATTTAATTAGGCAGATGGTTTTTCAGTTTATGCTAGGCTTTGTGTCGATGTTTTATTACAAGTTCGGTGTTTTGGCAGAGGTTGTTGGCTGGATTTGCTTGTAATATCGCAAATTTTTCTTCTAAACAAAGGTTACATCTGTTGGAGCCGTTCTGATAGTGCCGTGCTCGTTTCTCAATGTTCCATCTTGCGTTTGGATGTTTGCCGGTTTCTATCGCGTTCCAGTATGCTTTGGATAGTTCTGTCGAGTGACGCTTCTCTTGGTGTCTGAAGTTTAGAATGTGGTTTCGCAAAGAATATTTGGTGACATAGTCACAAGTTGGCTCGGCTTTGTATACTAAGAATTTACTGCAGCATTCTCCGTTTAAAGGGCAGGTGGTATTCTTCCGGCAGTTGCACAACGTAGGTGGTATTGCGGACGCCGGCTTTTTTTGGAGCAATTCGCGGTTGTGGGATGAAATGATGGAAGACATGAAGGGGGTGCAACTGCAGCTTAATTTCACATTGTTTGTGTTGAAAAGTTGGTGACAAGGGCTGTTTTTGGGAAAATGCGTATTTAACAGACAATGTGAAATTAAGCTGCAGAGTTGCCCCCCCTCCATGTCTTCGATTATTTCATATCACAACCGCGAATTGCTCCAGAAAAAGCCGACATCTACAATACCACCTACGTTGTGTGACTGCAGGAAGAATACCAACTGTCATTTAAAAGGAGAATGCTGCGGTAAATCCCTACTATATAAAGCCGAGCTCACTTGTGACAATGTCGTCAAATATTATTATGGCCTATGCGAAACCACATTCAAAACACACTTTAACAATCTCAAGCATACCTTCAGACATCAAGATAAGCGTCACTCAACAGTACTATCCAACGCGATAGAAACCGGCAAACATCCGAACGTAAAATGAAACATTGAGAAGCGAGCACGGCACTATCAGAAGGGCTCTAACAGATGTAACCTTTGTTTAGAAAAACAAATGCAAAATTACAAGCAAATATCGCAATTTTTTCCTCAACTCTCCATCAAAAAACCGAACTTGTAATAAAATTTCGACTCAAAGCCGAGTATAAACTGAAGAAACGGAAGAACCATCAACCTAATTAAAGCACATTTAACGCAAATCGTTTAATCATAAAATGCCACTTTGTATTTCTGATGGTGTTTAAAATTTTAGAACTTTAACAGTGTGTTTGCTACGTTTGCGATATGTGCAGCAGCGCATATACAGTGTTTGATTAAGATGTCTAGCCTGCACAGTTAGTACTTACAGTGTTTTGTGCCAGCCAAGGCTTCTTACTGCAGACTCAGGTTGTGGCTACTGGTCCCGGCCGGTGCCTGCCGCGGTTAGCCCCAGTGGGTTGGCTTGGCCCAACACCCGCGACAAAGCTTCCGGCGTAGGGGGGAGACGCGGTTTGTGTACTGATGTGTTTTACCGTTTTGTTTTTGTTTAGTTTAACCCCACCTGACGAACCCTTCAGGGAGAAACAGCCTGTAAAGGTTTTTGTTTTACTTCTAATCATTTTAATTTTAAATTGAACTGCCTGCACCGTTAACTGGCTCTGGCACATGTCCATTAAGCACTCTGCAAACTGGAAAGACAGTGTACAAGTTAATAAACACTATGTTTTTACGAAAAAATTAGTTTATAAAAACACGGGGCTTGTTTTTTTCTCAAAATTTAAAAAATAAATCAAGAACAATGCAAGCCTCAGCTAAAAAACTAGGAACAAACGAAAAAATAGTAAAAATGTACAGCAACCATAAGATCTGGTGCATTTTTGGCTTGTGTTTGTATTAACATATTACATGTATTTGAATTTACATTATTTACAATTAGAAGAATATTACTTAGCGAACGTTTTCGGCACTACAATTGGCTCTCTTCAGGTATATCTGAAATAGCCATCATAACTTTAATGAATCCTAATCTATTAATGAACTAATGTGATAAAAAGCTAAAACATTTGCTGTACTGCGCAGAACAGAACAGAAAACTTTATTCTTGTTGCCAATAAAAATACCAAAATAACACAGAATTGCACAATAATAAACAGCAACGGAAGGCTGCGAAGAAACCAATGGTCTTCAAGTCAAGCAGCAACCCAGGCAAATATCTTAATTAAGTTCAAAATATTACAGTAAACTATTAATTTGTAAAGCTAAATTTTTGGTTATGAAAAGAAATGACAGCAGACTGTTATGATACGAAATAGTAAATTTAGTTTTTGTATTTACTAAGCAGAAACTTTTTATAAGACTCTTTAAACTTTGAGTAAGATTCATTTTTGAGATCAGATGAAATGTTATTCCATATCTTAGCTTCAATGTATTTTATGGAGTGTTGGGTTTTTGAACTCATAAATCGCGGTAAAAAAAGTAGTGCAGTGCACACTGTCTACTATAATTGTCTAAACTCAATATAAAAAGTAGATTTCAATTCACCAATACTGAAATGACAAAATCAGCAATTCCGATAAAACAAGCATTATGTCTATGGGATATGGAAAACACTATGCACGTCAAAAACTCGACCTTTTTGCCAAAATTATAAATGAAAAAATTTCAATAAATAAAAAAAATTAAAAAGGAGTTAAGTTTATGCTGATTCATAATGATGAAATCTTAGCAATCTGTTATGTTCTTTAAACTTTTGGAATATATTATATTGTTAAATTGGTTGATCATTTGTTCACTCCTGTTCTTTAGGACACGTGTCTTTTTGAGACTAGTGTCTTTCAGAACTCATTTCTTGAGGAATGCTGTTTTTTAGGACTCGCGTCTTTTAGGACTCGCGTTTTTTAGGATTTGTGTTTTTTAGGACTGGTGTTTTTTGGGACACGTGTCCTTTGGTATTCGTGTTCATTAGCACGCGTGTCCTTTAGGAATCGTGTCTATGACTCGTGTACTTTAGGACTCGTTTCCATTAGGACTCCTGTGTTTTAGGACTTATGTCCGCTATAGGGCTTGTGTCCGTTGGGATTCGTGTTCGTTAGCACTTGTGTCTTTAATACCAGTGTTTTTTAGGACTAGTATCTGTTAGAACTCGTGCAGTTAAGAACTCGTTTCCACTAGGGCATGTATTGCTGCAGTTTGGTAAAACTCGGCTAAAGTTAAATGCGTCTCTCTCAATAAGCTTTCGTCTATTTTTAGCAGTGCAAACAGTTTACAGTACCCAAAAATGATTGAGCTAAGATGGTAGAATGTTAAGGGGTCTTGCGGCGAAGACACAGGCGTAGACAACGGTTTTCTAAAATAAATAATACAAGCTAAGTTCTAAGCCAACACTGTGGTAAATCAAAGTTATCGTGACAAAAGCATTAAGAGATCACTAAATTATGATTAAAACAAGAGTTAAACGGAACTTAACGATTTAGCAAATACAACAAAGCACTCGCCAAACTGTTTTTTTCCGATCCGAATTGCAGCTCAAAACGACCGTCAAAGAAAAAATACGGGTTTTTAAACAACTTTGAAGTTCTGACGTCATTAGATCGACGCGAGGTTTCGAAAAAAGAAAAAAAAGCAGATTAAATCAGCAAAAGACGCGTGAGAACGGCAAACCAGACTTCTAAAACGGTTCATAGTTAACAAAATAACCCTTGCATGTAACTTAAATTTGAGCTTGGATGTATCACAGGCCCCCACAATTTACGACTTAGTAAATTCCCATTAACCAATACACCAAAGCGATACACAAATTTCATACTGCAGCAAAATAGCGGAAAGCCAAATTACGCAATTCACAAACAGTCACATCTTGAGTTAAGAAACACAAAAAATCAAGATTCGTTCGGCAAGAAACGACACAATTTTGTAATCGGCCCACGTAATAGCGTATTTCCCCTGGTGCGTACCAGGACTTGGCGAATAGTCCCTAAATCGTCCGGATAAGTGTTCACAATTCGGCCCAATGGCCACCTTCCTCTTGGTGGAGAATCATCAAATAACAGTACAATGTCCTCAACTTTAAAGTTTGTTTGTGCTGCTGCCACTTAGATCTCGTTTGCAAAATTTGGAGGTATGAACGCCTCCAATGCAAACAAAATTGTTCAACTAAGTATTGAACATGGCGTCAGCGTTTGCGTACGTAGTAGCCTTCTTTTGTAAAAAATCCAGTAGAATGGTCAGCGGGTGAACGTAGCATGAGCAAGTGATTAGGAGTTAAAGGCTCCTTTCCCTTAGGATTGGCGTGAGTAGCCTCGAATTCACAATGAATTCCCCTTTTGCAAAGAAGTGTAAAAGAGAGTTGTCAGTAAGGGTTTGATCTGAAATCAGCTTACCCAAAACCTGTCTGATGGTTTGAATGACACGCTCCCAAACGCCTCTCATATAACTTGCTTGTGATGGATTAAAGTTCCCGGTAATTTGGCGTTGCCGTAAGTGTTCATTTACTCTCGATTGGTTTAGTTCCTGCAAACAACGTTTGAGCTTCTGATGACCCCAAACCAGATTAGTCCCATTATCACTCTAAATAGGAATCGGGTTACCCCTTCGGTTGACAAACCTCCTTAGATTGTTGATAAATGTATTAGTTGACAGCGAATAGCTCAGCTCGATGTGTACAGCTATCATGGACTAGCAGGTAAAGACGCACCCATAACGTTTTATCGTTCTCCGACCTTGCTTAACATAAAATGGTTCGAAATAATCAATTCCTGTAAAAGAGAATGGAGGATGAGAAGGTGTTACTCGATCAGCGGACAAATCAGCCATTAGTTGTTGACCTGGAGTTGCATTTCTACGTTTACATTGCAGACATTGACCTAAAACTTTTCCAACATTACAACTTCTTTAATTATCCAAAGAGTTTGACGGAGCGAAGTCCAAGTTAAGGACATGCCACAGTGTCCAATGTTTTAATGGTGCTGCTCAATTAGCAGTCGTGTCACATGCGAATCGGATGGTAGAATCAAAGAGTGACGGGTTTGAACTCCATGGGTGCATGCCTCAATCTAGCGCTGACTCGAAGCACCCTGAAATACAAACAGGATTGAGTATTTGCAATGGACGAGAGAACTTCTGGTTACCTTTAGGTGAAGCGGTTGAGTCACCCAAGAGAAACATTTCTTTGGGAAAAATTTTTGCTGAACAGCTTTAATAATGGCGGTTTCAGCACAAGTAAGTTCATTTACAGGTTATGGACCACCGTTTATTTTTTGCTTTAAGAGCTTACCACGACGCCGAAATATTCAAGCAACTGATTTCTTTAGCTGATAGAGAGATTAAAATCTTGCAAATCGTCTGTTCATGCTGAGAACCTGTGGCAAAAATGACGTTTGTGTAACAGCAACAGCGGTACGCCCAAGTTCCTTAAATTTAGGAGAAAGATCTGGTAGCACACATAGGGATTCAGGCCATTCTGATTCCTCCTTCAGCAAAAAGGGTGGTCCGTGCAGCCAGCGATATTTCAGTCTATCTGTATTAGCAGGTCTTGTAAAGCATCATCAGCAGGATTTTGAACTCCGTCAATAAAGCGCCACTGGCACGGGTCACTAACTTCTTCAATTTTCGACAGTGTGCTAGCAACAAAAACAGGGTAGCGCTTAATGGTACTTTTTAGCAAAAACATAACAGCCAAAGAATTAGTCCGAAAAATTGATTCGGTAATTACATCGCGTAGCTCCCACCTCAGCATTGAGTCTACCTTTTCTGCTAAACTAGCAGCAATCAGCTCGATTTTAAGGATCGACACGATCTTTACAGCTGCATGACAAGCCTTGCCGAGCACGAAACTGCACAAAATAGATCCATCTGGTGCTACAACTCGTAAATAAGAAACTGTAGCATAGCCTTTTTGAGACGCGTCAGCAAAGTGATGACTGACGTTGCGTGAGAGATTCAAACTCTTAGATTCAAAGTGAGAATTTATTACTTAAAGTAATAAAACATTGTGGGATTTTAACTTTGTTGAGGTCACTTAAAGTATTCAACTACCTCAACCAAATTGCAGCATCTTCCTCGGGCACTGGATCGTCCCAACCCAGCTTCATTCGGCAGAGGTCTTGTAGCAATAGTTTAGCACTAAGCCTCATCGGACTCAAAAATCCTTGTGGATCAAAAATAGAGCTCAGTACTGACAAAATGCCGCTTCTAGTCAATGGTTTTTTCTACAGTTGGAGAAAAAATTGGAAATTATCATCAGAGCAGTTCCAAAGAAAACTCAAAACACGTTCACATACCTGAAGATTGTCAGTCTTGCATGTCAAACTTGCAGCGGAGTTCGGAAGTTTAGTGTTTGGAATAGTTTTTAGCGCATCACGATCGTTGGATAGCCACTTTGTTGAGATTAAACTCTCTGTTCTATAAAAGCTTGGTTACTTGCCCTATTAAGTACGTCGCTTCCCTTGTAGAAGCTGCCAAAAACAAACAATCGTCCATATAAAAATTTCGTTGCACAATTTGTTTTGCTTTTACGTCAAATTGTTCGAATTGATTGTTAGCAGATTCAAGCAAAAAAAAATAGAGCACAGCTTGGCGACGATGCTGCCTCAAATAAATGTTTATAAATGTAGTAAGAAATGGTTCTAAAGTCAAGTCTCCCTGAGGCCACCACAAAAACTGAAGATATTTCGATCTTTTGGATCCACTAAAACTTGGTGAAACATTTGCTCTATGTCATCCATTACAGCGATTTCTCCGTACGAAATCTAGTCAACACCCCAACTAGTGCATTCAAAAAGTCTGGTTCTCTGGAAAGCTGGTCGTTTGATGAAAAACCGCAAAATCGTGCAGCGCAGTCAAAAACTACACGAAGTTTCTCAGGTTTCCGTGGATGAAACACGGGGTGTTGGGGTAAATATCAACCCGTAAAATTTTCTTTATTAGAAGCCAACTGAGCATGACCGTTAGCAATATAAGTTTCCATAACCTCTCGTATTTTTGTTTCGCATATGAATTCTATTCCAAGCGTCTCTTCAAATGTGACAATCGAATGACAGCTTGTTGCCGATTATCTTCTGGTCTGGGCGTTCCTGGCTTCCACGGTAACGCAAGTTGGTAGTGACCACCAAGGACGGCAGTACCGTACAGCACGTTCAGAATTTGCGTACCACCTACCTCGCACCTTGAACCGTACCGTACCAACGTACCGTACCCGTACCATGACAAAAAAGGCGAACCGTACCAGCGTTCTGTACTTCTTAGCAAAAATTGAGACGTACCGTACCGTACTTACGTACCTTACTGCCATCCTTGGCTTTAACTAGCCTACTCGCAACTTTAACTGACTTTGAAATCACTAGCCTATAAATCAGCGATCTCAATTCACTCGTTTAGCATCGGCTTCACCTGTCTATTGCCTCTGCATACAAAAAGCCGGCGCAACGTGCGAAAAGTCCGGGATTTTTAAACCGCTGCGTATTCAGCTAAAGTGTCGCAGTTGTTTCCGTTTAAACTTGTTTTTAATATATGACTTCCCACGATAGTCTTAGACTCCTAGCATCTATAGGCAATAGTTATGGCATCACAATTGGTTATACTAGGGACTGTGACTTGTGACATCATACTACAATTGTAACGACAAATTAACAGGCTATAATAATTACTTGATAATAGCCTAGACTATGTGCACGCTGGGTACGGTCGCAGGAATCTTCATTAACGGTCGCGCGTTGCAGATAAAACGTTTTAGTAGGCAAATTCAAACAGCGTACCAACGTACCGTACCCGCACCATTACAAAAAAGGCGTACCGCACCTCCGTACCGTATCGTACTGCCATCCTTGGTGACCATTAACAAGCGTTTTCGAATTCTTCATAATATGCAGCCAGTAGCGTAGCCAGGGGGGGACGGGGGGGCTCGAGCCCCCCCATTTTCGACCTGTGATTCTGAGACCAGCCCCCCAGTTCAGCCGTTGGACTTGACATGAGGTCTTTCGCAGCCTCTCACCAGGATATCACTGTTTCTTTTTTTTTCTTTCTTTTGTGATTCACAGTGTGTGATTAAAAATATGTATGTGTGTTTTTCCTAACCAAAAATAAACGTACTACTACATTGGCTATTGAAGTATGCAAAATCGCACGTTTTCGATTTCTGCCGAAAAATCAGTCTCAATTTCGGTGAAGACCTTTTTTTTTTTTAGGAGACCACCTGTATTTGGGCGGAAAAAACGTTTGAATTTCCGATTTCGGCCGAAGAATCAGTCTCAATTTCGGTGAAGACCTTTTTTTTTTTTTTTTTTTTGGAGACCACCTGGTTTTGGGCGGAAAAAACGTTTGAATTTCCGAGCTTTCCGAGAAATTATTCAAATTCTGGATAAATTTCTGGACAAACCGTGAGAAACCGCTGATTCAAGAACAATGAAAATTCGGGTCAAGGACGTTTGCACTTTTCTCACTCTGTCAAAATAGCCCCCCCTTTTCCAAATCCTGGCTACGCGCCTGTATGCAGCGCGTATATATCCTCTTTCAACAATTGAACATCTGGTCTGAAATTAGAAGAAACGTTATCCAGACGCCGCTAGCATTCAATTTGTTGTTCTAGCAGTTCAGCCTTAGATGAAGTGACAAAATTTATTCCAACATTTTCGCAAAACGATGTACTCATCACCGTCATTATATTTGGATTTAGGGCCAACCAAAGACCAACCTAAGGTTGTTCGCACAGCATAAGGATTACCCACGTTACCTCGTCGTTCTTCAATTACCCAAAACGTTTCAGGAGCGTTAACATCAATAGCAACATGACTTCACCATCCAATTCTGGTACAGACAGATTTTGCTGGTAGGGCTATTTGATTAAGTCCTTTTTCGTAAGCGCGGGGTTTGATTTCACTGGCAATTCTCCAACGGATGAAACATCCTGCAACAATAATGCTTTCTCGTCCCACAGAGAGGTCACGAGCAAATTTTCCTTGTGCCCTTGGCGTTAAATAGCATTCTTATTTACTGTATAGATAGAAAATGAGATATCTTTTCCTGTAACGTCCGATTCAGTAAGGAGAAGCTTGTCACATAAAGTAGTTATTGAGCCCTGGTCTAAAAACGCAATTGTATTAACAGTCTTATCACCAGCAGACACTTGCACTGAGACAACATTCAGATATACACTGCTAGTCTGTATTGCCGCTACACCAGAGAACTTTGGTCGTCGTTGTTCTTGCTGATCCGTAGTAGAGGACTGGGAGTTTTCCGGAATATCAGAAGTATTGGTGGTAGGAGACCAGTTATTACCAGACGGTTTAGGTCTGTGCAGCAAAGAATGGAGCTTCTGTTTACAACCAGTCACTTTAACAGACTTTTAGAAAAATAATAGTTGGCTACGTCGCCTTTCTTAGCACAATTGTTGCAAAGATGATTTCGCCTCATAAATTGCAATCGATCGCTTATGGTTTTTTATCTATAGTGCGAACAGTCCCAAAGCTTGCGTTCAGCATTACAAACCGTACACTTGTTATCTACAGACGACTTGCGATTAGTTTCCGACACCACCGTCGAGTGCAGATTAAAGCTCGAACCTTTTTTACCCTTTTGATGCAGAGCAGTCGCATAAGATGATTTAGCTACTTCTGCCTCATTAGAAACAAACGTACGCAGATCGGAAAAGGATGGTTTACAACCCTGCCTTTCAACCTTTGAAGAGAACCTCATCCACCGCGTGTTTAAACTAGATGGTAACCTTCGCAAAATTCTAATAATATTTTCAAAACTGTTTACGGTAGATCAAAAAAATAGTTTGGATAGGTCAAAGTCACCAGACATTCTCCTATTTCTCATGCGAAGTTCATGAGAGCTTTGAAATTGTCGTGTCTTATGTTCCTACTTTCCAACAGTTGCTATACGTAAGCAGAAGCAATTACATTTTTTTCTACCATAAGTATCATGCAAAACCTCTTTTGCTTTGGCGTAGCCACGGTTAGGTTCTGACATCAAACAGTATTTAATCAAAGGCTTTACCTTTCCACTGCAGTGTTGAATCAATTAAAGCAACCTCCTTCAAATTGTCGTCCTCCATTGATTCTATAGTTGTTTCAAATGTACTCATGAATCTCGAATATTTTGTGGGATCGCCGTCGAATTTAAAGGGTTCCAAATTAGGTTTCTTCATACAATCCTTTATCAAGTTTGCGACAGTCAGGATACCATCATCCTTGGGTCTGGAACTAGAACCTGCTGCTTCTATAAACTTAGGTAAAGTTTGGTTACGCTGTAACAAATCGTTAGTTTTAAGAATTCCAGGGTATACGTTGCGTCTAGGCACGTTGCTTTTTGGCAAATCGCCAAAATCAACAAATTTAGTTCTAAGAACTTGCGCTGTTTTTATCAGTAAGCAATGTTCTTTCATCAGCAGGAGCGGTAGTTAACCTATTTATAAAAGGAGCCGTGGGTGCCTCCCTGTTAACAGTAGATGTAATGGATGGCTCATGATCTTTCACTACGGGGACCTCATTTCGTGCAACGGAGCCACTGGTAGTTTCTAAATTACTTTTGAAACCAGCCAATTCTAAACGCCCCTGCAATAAATCATCTACAACGGAGGAGCCTCCGTTTTCCACCTCTGCTTCCATCACCTGGCGGTGTACTGACGCTGCCAGCTGGGCATGAGGTGCGTCAAGAATCTCCATTTGAAGATTTAAATCAGTTTCCTCCTGCTCACGGCGCCGCCTAAGCTCTGCTTCCTTGAGCTCTTGCTAACGTTTTCTTTCCGCCTCCTCACGGTCTAGTTGATGTTTGCGCTCGCCTTCTTTGAGATCATGTTGACGCCTTTGCTCCGCCTGCAACAATTGTTGTTTTTCTTTAAACTGTGCGACCTGCAGTTTTGGTCTTTTTTTTTTTCTTTTTTTGAAATAAAACGAGCCAAACTGCTACTGTTCCTGCTAGTTTTGTGCGTTGCGCAACTAAATCGAGAAGTAGTATTTCGAGAACTAGAGCTATCAATGGTGGCTCTCCGTTGAGAATGAGAACGAAAGACCCGGGTAGCTGTCACAACACTACGAATATCCTTTGCAACAAGCTTAGCGGCCTTCAACCAATTGGTTGCGTTCTCATCAAATTTCGCTTTTACCATATGGTGAGCTTGCATGGAACTCGTTAAGGATGCTCATCTAGAGCTATCAAATTCATTAATCGTCAAACGTTCCATTGCAACGTACACACTTTTGATTTTCGACATGACACCTTTGAATGATTTTGCATTCGCAACGCTGCTGGTTAGTAATGCCTCTGCATCAATATACAATTTGTGAAACCGAATATCTAATTGGGACTTCGCGTAAGCGTGAAGTACTTATGTTTTTGTTCGCAAATTTTGACATATGGGGATGGATTTTGCTTATAACTAGCAAACGGTCAAACCTAGAAAGTTGAAATTTGGACTCAACATAACAATTAATGAACGTGTCATGTGTGCCAATTTTGGGAATCCTAGGTTACGTGATCGTGAATTGACTTACAAAAAAACATAAAAAAAACGGCAATTTTTGACTTGATAAGTTATTAATTCGCTTATCATTCAAAAACCACTTGGCGTGCGAAGCTGAGCTTTGGACGCAATGTGGGTGCTTATGAATGCTTTATGCAAACCAAGTTTGGGGGCGCCCGGTTACGTGACCAAAACTTTACAGGCCGAAAATGGGCAAAATGTTAATGAGTTTGAACCGATATATCTCAGTAATTACCGATAATGATGGAAAATGATTTGTGATTTTTGAACACACAATCAAACGCCTTTTTTGGTTATGTTTGTTTGCCTCAACCTAAATACTATTTTTCTTCTTTTTTCTTACTTTTTTTTTCTTTTTTTTATTCTTCTTCCGCTATCTACTTTTAAACCGCTGGACTCACTGTATGTAAAGTTTGAGCAATTGAAGATATCAGGGAGGACTAGTGTGAGACTGAAATTGAGGGTGCCAGGTTGGGGGATCCCCCTTAATCTGGTGCTCCAAAATTTTGAACTTTTAAATGGTTAGAGCTAGATGGGTCAAATTTTCGGAATGGGTTGATATTACAAATAAACTAAACCTAACAAAATTGGGTGTTCCATAATGGAGGTTTCCCCCCTAAACGGGCACTCCAAAATTCAAACTTTTTAACCTTTAAAGCTAGGCACATGAATTGTTTAAGTTAAGTAAATATAAAGGAAAGATAAAATTTGAAAAAAGTTGGGGTCCCAAACTTGGGTTTTCCCTCTTAAACGCGGATGCCAAAATTGGAACTTTTTAACCACTCACGCTAGATGCACGAAATTTTCAGTGTAGGCAAATATGAAAAAGAGATAAAATTTGACAGAATTTGGGGGTAACAAAATAGGGGCTCCCCTGAAATGGGGCCGCCAAAATTTTGAACTTTTAAACCGTTAGAGATAGATGTATCAAATTTTCGGAATTGGTAGATATTAGAAATAAATCAAACTTAACCAAACCTGAGGGTTCAAAAATGGGGAGTCGACCCCAAACGAGGCCTTCCAAAATTTAAAGTTTTTAAGCTTTGGAGCTGGAAACATGAAGTGTTTAAGGTAAGCAAATGTAAAAGAAAAAAAAATTGACCAAAGTTTGGGGGTACCGAAATGGGGGTTTTCCCCCCAAAACGAGGCCGCCAAAATTTAAACTGTTTATCCACTCATGCTAGAAACATAAAAATTTGAACGTAGGCCAATTATAAAGAAGAGATAAAATTTAACAAAATTTGGGGGTACCAAAATGGGGGCCCCCTCAAACGAGGTCACCTAATTTTTGAACTTTTGAATCGTCAGACTTAGATAGATCGAGTTTTTGGAATGGGTGCATATTAAAAAGTGAAGTAAACATAACAAATAAACAGAATCATAAAATAAATACACAAAACAGCATTACAGACATAATCATAAACAAAAAACTTGTGATTGAAGACAGGAAAAAAATTTTTTCAAACACAGTCTAACATTAAAACAGTCTATGGAGTCTCTAAATATCGTTTGCGATGTCATACTCTTGATGAGCTTAAAGGCTTTGATAAATTTAAGCTACATGGAAGAGTTTTTTTCACGAAACTGTCACCAGTGACGTTAAGAAAGCGTACTTTTTCTTATGGCTCAACGTTTTTGAAGAATATAATTAAGGAAGTTTTAATGCCAACTAATGGATTGAATGTACTGTACAGCCAGTTTCGATATTAGGGTCCCTCCCTCTACCGCTTACTTGAAAATTTATTGTTTTCTTCATTAGACTAGTTTAAAGTTTATTAACGTAAGTTTCTATTCAGCTATTTTTGATTTCAAATTTCTTTCATTTTCACGTCGAGTACCTGAGTTAGATTAACCCACATTGATAATGCTTCAGAGAAAATTAGTTGGGCTGCTAAACAATAAAAGCCCGAAATATCGGTGATTCTCAGCACCCCTCACCTTCTAACCTAATTCTTCACAAAAGCATGCTGGGTAGTCATCTCGAAAGATTGTGTTGATTATAGGGCGAATAGAAAAATGCGATAGTTTACCAAGTGATTCTCATCGACTTCTGACACTTTGTGAGTTAAGCATTAATCAAGGAACATAAATTTTGATTATTCGCCTTTTTTTGCTATTTGTCAAATTATACCACCCGAGAAAGAAGGCTATGTTACAAAAACATGATCGATTTAATGAAAAACTCAAATAAATGCCTGTTTTAACTTTGCATAATTCTAGCACTTATTTGTTTTAGTTTATGCTGTTGAGGAGGGGACTTTAGTTTCGAAACAACCGGTATACTAATACATTACGGTGAATTGCGATGCGAAAGAGTGGTTTCAGAATCATACATGGCTGTAAGTGTCTTTGATGTAATGAAATTTGCTTGAGAGTCGCTGGAATTTTAAAGACCGCTTTGTGTTATTGGGACTTCGCGTGAGCGCATAGCTGTGACTTCGCGCGAACGCGTAGTTGGGACTTCGCGCGAGCGCATAGTAGCCTACCTTAGTTTTTGTTCGCTGATATTGGTATATGGGGATGGATTTTGCTTATAACTAGCAAACGGTCAAACCTAGAAAGTTGAAATTTGGACTCATCATAACAATTAATGAACGTGTCATGTGTGCCAATTTTGGGAATCCTAGGTTACGTGATCGTGAATTGACTTACAAAAAAACATAAAAAAAACGGCAATTTTTGACTTGATAAGTTATTAATTCGCTTATCATTCAAAAACTACTTGATGTGCGAAGCTGAGCTTTGGACACAGTGTGGGTGCTTATGAATGCTTTTTGCAAATCAAGTTTGGGGGCGCCCGGTTACGTGACCAAAACTTTACAGGCCGAAAATGGGCAAAATGTTAATGAGTTTGAACCGATATATCTCGGTTACTACAGACAATGATGAAAAATGGTTTGTGATTTTTGAGCACATTATCAACCACCTTTCGTTTGGTTACGTTCGTTTACCCCAACCTGAATGCTATGTATTTTTTTTGTTTTCCATCTCTTATCTCACTTTTGTTATTTTTTTGTTTTCTTATTCTTCTTCCGCTATCTACTTTTAAACCGCTAAACGCGCAGTATTCAAACTTTGAGCGAATGAAGACATTAGGGAGGACTAGTGTGAGACCGAAATTGGGGGTGCCAGGTTGGTGGATCCTCCTCGATCGGTTCCTCCAAACTTTTGAACTTTTAAATGGTTAGAGCTAGATGGGTCAAATTTTCGGAATGGGGAGATATTAAAAATAAACCAAACCTAACAAAAATTGGGGGTGCCACGATGCGGGTTTACATCAAAAAAATGGACTCTCCAAAATTCAAACTTTTTAACCTTTTAAGCTAGACACATAAAATTATTCAGGTAAGTAAATATAAACGAAAGATGAAATTTGACAAAATTTGGAAGTACCAAAATTGGGGGTCCCCCTCAAATGGGGCCAACAATATTCAAAGTTTTTAAACACTTGCGCTAGACTGATGAAATTTTCAGTGTAGGCAAATATGAAGAAGATAAAGTTTGATAAAGTTTAGGGGTATTAAAATGGGGGTCCCCCTCAAACGGGGCCGCCCAAATTTTGAATTTTTAAATCGCTAGAGCTAGATGGATCAAATTTTGGGAATGGGTAGTTATCAAAAGTAAACTAAACTTAACGAAAACTGGGGGTGCTAAAATGGGTGATTCTTCCAAATGGGGCCCTCCAAAATTCAAACTTTTATTCTTTTTAAGCTGGAAACATGAACTTTTTAAGATAAGTTAATACAAAAAAAAGATAAAATTTGAAACAATTTAAGGGTACCAAAATGGAGGGGTTCCCTTTAAAGGGGGCGTTCTAAATTCAAACTTTTTAATCACACTTGCTAGACACATGAAATTTTCAGAGTTTGCAAAAATGAAAAGGTAAAATATGACAAATTTGGGAATACCAAAATAGGGGGTCCCCCTCAAACGGAGCTACCAAACTTCAAAGTTTTTAACCACTCACGCTAGACACATGAAGTTTTCATAAAAGAAAAATATGATGAAAAGATAAAATTTGACAACCTTTGGGTTGACATTATGAAGGCACCCTTCTCAAACAAGGATGCCAAAATTCAAACTTTAACCACGTACCCTGGACTGATGAAAGTTTCAGGATAGGTAAATATGAACTGAAGGTAAAATTTGACAAAATTTGGGGGTGCCAAAATTTGGTGTCCCTCTCAAACAAGGACGCCAAAACGCAAACTTCTTAATCGTGTAAGCAAGACACATCACAATTTCAGGATACGCAAGCACATAAAAAAGAAAGATAACATTTGACAAAATATGGGGCACCAAAATGGGTTCTTCAAAATTCAAACTTTTTTACTATTCAAGCTAGATCCATAAAAGTTTCAGCATAGGTAAATATTAAAGAAAAATAAAATCAGAATAGGTAAATAAAATATGACTAGCTTTAAGTGCCACAATCGGAGGGTCATTCTCAAACGAGTCCTTCAAAATTTTTAACCATTCAAGCTAGACAAATAAAATTTTCAAGATAAGATAAAAGTACCACATGAAAAAATTTGAGGATCTCATGCTGTAGGGGGCTTCCAATTATGTTTCTTTTTTTCTTTTTTTTTGGTCTTCACCTATGTGATTTTGGTTTGGCCCCCCCAATCCAAAATCCTGGCTACGCCTATAATTCTACGCTACCTTTTTCTCCCTCATTCTCCGATTAGAGCTTTTCACACAATGCCATTTAAAATAATGTTTACTATGACTTGGCTATCATTTTACAATATTTTTCAAAAAAGGAAAAAAACGAACTTACAGGCTAAAATTTCAGGGTATCTTTTTTTTGTTTGATTTCCTTCTTAACAGATCAAAAAATAATGCTGTCCTCGAGCCAAGGACAGAACGTTTTCGAGAACTTATTGGTTTTGAGGCCAAGTACTTCAATAAGCAGGGCTGCAGGTCTCAAGGCCGATCTCGGTCTGGAAGCGGATTTTTTTGTGGTCTTGGTCTTGGTTTTTTCTCATCGGTCTTGGTCTCGAACCACCGTGATTTCGGTCTCGTATCTTAAAATTGGTCTCGAGACCGGGTAATTTTTGTAAGCGATCAGGAATGAAACTTCAGCTATGAGTAAACGAGTTTTGGCGAAGTGAAACCAGGTTTAGCATGTTGATTTTCCGAGCGGTTTTCACTCCAGGTTTCGCGACGCAAATTGCCAAACTTCAATGTGTACTCGCAAAACGCTTTGACAAGTTGCGAAAACTGCTGCAACGTTTTCATCAGTCATTTATGCAGGTTTCAAAACCGGGCTTGAAAAGTAGTTTTTGCTACTTTTGATTGTTCACACATGCGTAAAGTTTCGTTCCTTGTCAAAACCGCTACGTGTAAACGACTTTTTTGTAAAGTCAGGGTTGCCACATCCTGGAAAAGTCCTGGAAAGTCCTGGATTTTTTTTGCTGTCCTGGAAAGTCCTTGAAAGTCCTTGAATTTTGTTTTTAAGTCCTGGAAAGTCCTGGAAAATGTTTAAAGTTTTCCCGTAATTTACCAGGACAGAATGTGAAGTTGTTGTTTTTTATAATAACTGGTGCCTTGTAATCTGGTAATTGTACAAAGTCATTGTTGAAATAATTTGCCTTGTGAAGCTCGTTCTAAAAGCTTTATTGTATTGTTAAAAAACAGAGTTTATTTGTACGCTGTGCACAAACAAAAAGATCGCTATTCTAACCCTACCATAGCTCTAACCCTAACGTTAATACGAGCGCCCATTCTTCTGCTCTAAGCTCTCTTATTCTTTTTAAGCAGTTTTTACTAGTGCGCTAGAGTACAAATGAGAACTTCTTTCTTAAATCAAATCAAATCTTTCATTATACTCTCTATAATACGCTGAAGCATGTAACAAGTTATCAGTGCCCATCTCCGCGTCATTGCACCCAGGCACCACAGCTCCTTTCAAAGAAATGTCACAGCGGTGGTGAGTTGTTATCAACACTGTGTCTGATTTGACCGGCCCGAGATTTGAACCTCATACCTCCCGTTTCAGAGACAAACGCATTGCCACTTGACCAACAAAATGCCAAAATTTACTGTGCAGTATGCATAAATTATTGAATATTATTAGGAAGAGTAAATTCAAGGATCTAGTAGCAGTATTACTGCTAGCAGCAGTAGCGTAGTGGGCTATAGGCCCCCCATTGACTCGTTGACCAAAATGCACTATAAGAAAAATACGACTTTTTTTGCACTATACTGTACTTCTGAGGCAATTTTTTGCAGTAATACGGACACTTAAGTAATTTAAAGCCACTTTTAGAACATGATTTGGGGAAGGGCTAATATTGGTTAAAAATGAAACCAGTAACAACTAACTAGAGCTCGACCGATATGACTTTTTGAGGCCGATACCGATATCAATATTTTGGAAATTTTTAGGCTGATACCAATAATATATTAACTTATTGGTTATAATAATAATAATAATAATGTAGTCATTTGTATAGCGCCGTTTCCTGCAAGGTAGCAGATCAAAGGCGCTTTACAGAACAAATACAGTTCAACAACATGAAAGAGTAGCACACTAAGTCACAGGCAACCAAAATTTTGTTACACTATAGTTGGCATATCGTACACTTGTGTGAAGAAGAGTACTAAGAGGGAGACAAAAGTGAAAAAAAACAATACTATTTGGCATGCAAAGTGTGCACAGTGAGAAACTAATCATCTCGAATATGCTTGTTTAAAGAAATAAGTTTTTAGCAAAACTTTAAATTGATTGGTAGATTCAGCGTCTTTTATGTGTTGTGGTAATGCATTCCAAAGACGTGGCCCGCATACACTAAAGCAGCGATCACCGAAAGCAGAGAAAGTACGCGGCACAAATAGCAAATTAGAGTCAGTTGATCGCAGTGAGCGAGAAGGGACAGGCTGATGGGTGATCAAGTCAGTCAAGTATGTTGGAGAAAGATTATTTATCACTTTGAAAACATGCAAAAGAATCTTAAATTTCAGACGATATTCAATAGGCAACCAGTGCATATTGTTATATTGTTCTGAAACTTTGCCATTATTTTTCAACTAACTTGACACTAAAAAAAAAAGCTTCTCTAATTCCCCTCCAAAGAAAGACTATTGGTATTGCAAACACAAGCCACACTCCAGTATTTTTTATCAAAAAAAATCAAGCAAAAAATACAACGATTTGGCAATCAATAGTCAAAAACAGTTGTGCTTGCTCTCAAAAATAAACAGTTTAAGGAAGTTGTGCTAAGCTGATATTTTATTGGTGGTAGACACCGATACGATATATCGGCTTGGGCCAGATATCGGCCGATATATATCAGCTGGCCGATATATCGGTCAAGCTCTACAACTAACTAAAAATAGCCCAAAATTAACAATCAAATTGATCGCTTGATGCAAAATGGTTAATGTAGGCTTTGTAAAAAAATTATAAGGAGCTATTCAGTATTTAATTCTGTCAATTACCAATCAATTCTCTTAAATTTTGTTTCATTAGCTTCTCCCAAATTATATCATTATCTAGCATTATAAAATACACACAATTTGGATTAATACTTGTGAGTTTTTTTAAAGGAAGTGCCTATTTGCACTTTAGCTTGCAAATAAGCTCTGCGTAGAAAGAATAAGAGAACAAGAGTGGGTGCTCATTTGCTCTAGTACTCTTTCATTTTTTAAATTGTTATCATTAGTGGCTAGTTGGGGTTTAGATTAGAGCTGGACCGATATATCGATCAGCCGATATATATCGGCCGATATCAGGGCCAAGCCGATATATCATATATCATTTACCACCGATAAAATATCGGCTTAGCGCAATTACCTAAAACTGTTTATTTTTCTGAGCAAGCACGACCGCTCTTGACTATTGATTGCCAAGTCGTTGTATTTTTGGTTTGTTTTTTTATTGAATAATACCATAGAGTGACTTGTGTTTGCAATAGTCTTTTTTTGGAGGAAAATTAGTGAAGTTTTTAGTGTCAGGTTGTAATCGAAAAATAGTGACTAAATTTCGTAGTTAATAAGTTTATGTATCGATATCGGTATCACCCTAAAAATTTCCAAAATGTCGATATCGGTCGAGCTCTAGTTTAGATTTTAAGTTTAGGTTAGGATTAACGTTATAGTTAAATAGAGCTAGGGTTACAGTTTGAGTTAAGTTTAAGGTTGGGGTTAGGACTAGAGTAGCGTTTTTTTGTTTGCACGATGGCATGCAAATAAGCTGTGTATTTTTCAAATGATATGGTTTACTAGCTGAAAATAAAGCTAGGACTGAAGTTTTACCATTACCCATCATTAGAGTGTGACCAATATATCGGCCATTCGATATATATCGGCTGATATCAGGGCCAAGCCGGTTTATCGTATTGGCTATGTACAGTCGATAAAATATTGACTTAGTGCAATTACCTTGAACTGTTTATTTTTTAGAGCAAGCACGAGCGATCTTGGGTTTTATTTGCTTAGTATGAATTATATGTTTCCAATAGTATTTCTTTAGAGGAGGATTAGTGAAGCTTATTATGTCAAGTTAAGTGAAAGATAGAGACAAAATTTGGTAGTTCGTAAGTTAATATATGGGTATCGGCCTGAAAAAGTCATATTGGTTGAGCTCTAGCTATCACCCACATACTGTAGCCCATTTGTGCAATCAGTTTAATCATGTTTTTGCAGTGCTATTTTCAATTTCACACTTTGCAAGAAATAATTTTTACCAAACTAGGCCTAAAATTAAGTTATTATTGCAAAGAAATTGCAAAATCTTCAAGGGCAATAGTTTCCAATGGTTTCTGGTCGCCAGGGGCTCTGCCCTCAACCCAAAAGCACAGCCCTCTCATTACAAATTTCTGGCTTTGCTGCATCTGGCTAGTAGTCAGTACTAGGAATGCAAATGCGTTGCATCAAATTTTTTTCTCAATCTTAAGTACAAAAAAGTAGATGCATCAAAGAACAGTAGTCAAAACTGAATTTAAAGACCTGTAAAAAAAAAATCTTAAACAGTCCTGGAAAATGACCTAAAAAAGTCCTGGAAAGTCCTGGAATTTGATTTTGAAGTTTCTGTGGCAACCCTGTAAAGTGTATACGCGACAAATTTGATAACCAGCTGCAAAACTTTGTTGCCCAACCTTCTGTGAACGCTCCATAAGTGTTTTTTCGATTTTGTTCCGGTTTAAAACGAATTTTGTTCTGATTCATAACGAACCAAATTTTGCACTGATTTAAAACGATGAAATTTCAGTGATTTTTTTGTGTTTGCAAGCAAAATTACCATTATTTGAGATTATACATCGCTGCGCTAGTAACTGAGAAATTTTTTAAGCAGTCCTTTAAAAGAGTTGAAAAAACCTCGCTTATTCGCTTTTGCAATTTTACGATGCTGCAAAAGCAGCAAAAAAGCCTTTACTCAAGCAGACAGAGCATTATAAACTAAACAGTTTTACAAACATGGTCGCTAAAATTGACGTTGATGCTCTCAAAATTTACGAACAAATTAAAAATAAATGAAACTGAAAATTAGCAAAAAAATCCCAAAAAGCCAGTCAAAATTTAAAATTCACTGTTTCTTTCAAAAAAAGAGAGTGAATAAGTGCTTATTATTTTATTACTGTTTCTTTGAAAAAAAGAGAGTGAATAAGTGCATAGTATTTTATTGTCAAGTGGCAATTACAGTGCTAATAACCTACATATTTTGTCTCTTTCTCGACAGCGAACAAACCAACTACTTTAAAATTGGTAACCAACTCCTTTTAGCCACATGACTTTGGAAATTTAATTTATGAATGCAAGCGTTTAAACGTGTCTTGGACTTGACCTGTATAGGTAAAGAAGAGGGGCTAAAGAGGTGGGTACTTTAATTTTTTTAAACGGCTTCTTAATCTTCGCAATTAAGTTCGTTCAAGTGGTTCTAAAAACGTATGAAATATGATTCAAATGGCTATTTTTTACAAAAATCGCCTTGCGGCTGGGGGCAAACCTCCGGCAGTGATGCAATTAAGTTACACCAGTTTTCTCAGCACGACGACAAGGTAAGATATTTTTCGGCTAAAAAGTTTTATTGCTTGGTTTAAGCTTCCTCTGAGCATAATCGTAGCTGTGCGCCTGAAAGTTCTCTCTCCCCCACTTCCCCTAATCGAAAATCATGGCTGCGTTTTCGTAGCTACGTGTAAAACGGTTCTTCAAATTTTATTGACACGTGATTCCTGAAAAAAAGGGGTGATCATGCTCCAATTTTCGAGTAAGAGGCATTCAGTTTAGTTGAAGGCAGTCTTCAAAAATAATTTCAGTGAAAGTCTGCGTAAAATGACATCGTCGAGATGCTTTGATGACGTAATCACTTCGACCAAACCAATTTGTCATCCGACTCAATTTATATAATCATAAAATCAATTTATGAGCAAATTTGAGCTCCGAAAAAAATTTTTTTTTAATCGAAAAAACTGATGATGACGTCATTTTCCGGTCTGGGTCTTAGTCTCGAACTTTGCCGGTCGCAGTCTTGAAGCCAAGGTCGAAACCGGTCTCGGTCTTGGTCTCGAACTAGTCGGTCTCGACTACAGCCCTGTGAATGAGTGTCCTCGAGGACTCCACCTCTTTTCAGAATATTTTTTATTGATTAAGAATACTTAAACAGAGGTCTGGTAACTTTTTTTTCTGAACACTGGATTATTATAAAATTAACGGATGCCAGATTAATATTAATAGATAATTTTTGCGAGATTAATAGCTAATATTTCTGAAGTAATACTCTACAGGGCATCGTGTTCTTGAAAACAATAAAAAACAAAGGCCAAAAAAACTCTTTTTTTGCAATTTGGCCCAAGCTGACTATATTTGTAGTGTGTCGCTAGGCCGAGTGCAGCCCCCCTAGCTAAATGAATAAACAAATAAACACAAGCGTTTTAACGTGTTTTAGACTTGATCTGTAAGTGAAGGGATATTGAGTTCTCTCAAATACTTGCAGTGAAAAAAAAAGCAAAATTTGATCCGAATGTCGTTAAGCGGCTATTTTTTCGAAAAATTACAAAATCGCTCAGAAACTGGTGGCTTGGCCCCCGACCCCCGCCTGCAACGCGCTTGAGTTGTGCTGGTTTGCTCATTATCGCACTGTGATTACAACGCACATCTTCATTTACTAAGTATTCTTTGTCAAAATCGGCAAAATGAACAAGCGGTCTTTAAGTTAATTTGCCATCTTTCATTCTGTCAACTCCACGCCGTACGGTGGTGGGCTGGAGGCTTCACGCTGCCCTTTAGTTTTTGAAAACAGTTCCCTTCTGTCAAGCAGAAAAGCTTTTTAATAGTTTTGAGCTATTCTCAGCCGGACATCACTCTTAAGTGAACGTTTCAGTAGCAAACGCTTTCTGTTGAGTAACTATAGATCGCTGATTTGTATGGAATTTATGTCCTTGCAACTTGTTCACTCAGTATAAGTTACTTTCACTCAGGTGGGGTCTATGCAAGTGCAGCACACTTTTCTCATTTCTTGAGTCATTACACAAAATTACTAATTGTATCAAATTGAAAGAAGTGTAAAGAAAAACTTTTTTTTGAAATTCAATCGATGATGCAAAGCTCCTTGTAGAGCAAAAGTTCTTTGCACTTTGAGCACATAGTGACGAATCAACTGTTCCCCATCGTTGCTGGTGCCCATTACTGAGCTTACTTCAAAAGTTCAAAACTCTTAATGCACTATATAGCTGGAATATGACATCGCAAGCGATATCCGGGGACTTCGCGAAAGTATCTAACTTACTGAACTATAGAATTTCACAATTGCGTTGTTAAGCGTGTTTATGGTTGTTGATAGTCAGATCTGAAATACATCGCTTTCGCATTTCATAATGTTCCATTAACTTGATTAGGTTTGTGGTTAACGTCTTTCAAAATTTAAATGTCTAGAACAAGTATCTATAAAATGTCAATCAAAATTTTACAACTCAGCTTAGATCTCTTTGCAACTTTTAAAGAGCTTGTTGAATTTTCACTTCGCAGGATAACGCAATTGTTAAAATTGCGATTACAAACAAAACTCTCGTAAAAACAAATATTTTGACTGTTTCTTTTTTCGCAATATTTTTTAAGAAAAAATTTGTATCAGCTCATGTATGAACAGTTCTATTAGTTTTTCTCAAAATTTAAGAACTAAATCAAAATGATGCCTGCCTTAGCAATTAGCATGGAAAAAGATACCTACACAAACAAAATTTAGAAACAAAAATTCAAATTCTTGTAAATTTAAAAGTGATATTGCGGAGTCTAACTTTACGATGACTTCACATTGAAAACTATATAAATTTACTCAACTCTATGCTTTCCAGAACCTTAGGTGTAATGTTTAAAGTCAAACAACTATTTACCAAAAATTATCCACTTCTTTTGCTCATTACGCTTTTTTTAGTTCATTTTAACAGCTTTGAGGTTCTTCGCTCTTTTAGTTTAAAAGTCTCAAAAACTTATAAAAATAATCAAGTAACGTCAATCAAAAAGCTTTTAGGAGTTCCTAACAGTTTTTCACTTTATTCTGAACTAACATAGAGCTATCTTTAAACCTAGTTGTATCGGGGGGGGAGATGGTGCAAATTTGCCCCCTCTTAGTTATTTTAAAAAGCATTGCTTTGATGCAACCTGACTTTGAATCAAATTTAATAACACACATTTTCAGAAATTTTGGTGTCAGCCGGATAATCGGTAGTGACGTCATTTTTGCCTGAGTCAGAGGGGCTTGAGGAGTTTCATATACTGTGTTAATCACAATGCATGCTTATCAACGCACTTACTCTATTCATTCTACAGCGTCTTTATTATCGATGTTTATCTTTAGCTGGAATAAAATATTTTATTTACTAATGAAAATATTGCAACATCATTACGTCATTAATGACGTCATAATTCAAAACTATTGCTTTTTCTGCTGTTTCTCGAAATAAATTGCATTTGCATAAAAAAAATATTCATTTTTGCCAGCTGTTGAATTATATAATGAAAGTAATACTGCAATATTCTAAAATTTTGTGAATGATACTATATCTCAGTCACGCAAAATTATAAATAATAATCAACGCAATATAACTTATTAAAGACGACGTCATCATGCATGTGACGTCATCATCAGCGGTGAATTTATCAGAGATGTTTTTGAAATAACAAAAGTCCAAACTGAAAATAATATGTAGCAGCATTTAAAAAAAATTTGCATGCTGTTATAAGGATTTAGTGGTTTTGATGACGTCATCATCGTTTTGGTGACGTCACGATCTCAAAATAATTTGTTTTAAAAATTCAACAAAAAAAAGCTTCTACAACCAAAAAATCTTACTTCTATCACTTACCAAACAGTTTTTGGACAGGGGTCAAATTTGCTCCCTTCCTGGTACAAATAGGGTGTGAAAATAGCCCTGTAGATATAGGGTTAAAAGTCCAGCGACTTGATTACATCAGCCGAACTTAGCAAAACGCTAACCACGGCCAGAAGTATGCACGCATTTTGCAGCTATTCTTGTTCTGAGAACGCTATGTAGCATTACGACCAAACAGCCAACATATTGGATATTGTACAGTATATTGTAGTACATGCATTATTCAGCACGATAGCTTTCTTAATAAAATTTATCAAAAACTTTGAAGAGGCAAGTAAAAGATTTTTTTTAATGTCACAAGTGACAGTTTAGTAAAAAACTCGGCCATCCAGCTTAAATCTAACAAAGCTTATTAAGCTCAAGTACTTTAACGTCTTAAATGTTGGAGTAACCCATGAGCTTGACTCTTCTACTTTTCTGTGATACCAATATTCTTTGCGAGAAATCATCGTATTGTTTGAAGGTCCATTTAAGGGCTAATTGTACAACATGGCCTTGCCAAGTTTGGCATGTTTTATCTTTTTCTTGTATTTATCCTACCAGTACTCTTGAAATTTGATATGCCTAGCTGGAGAACATCGTAATAAAAATTTTAAAATTTTAGGGGACACATTCGATATGGTCTCCTCATTGTGGCCGACCAAATTTTGTTATCTTTAATCTTTGATTCTTATTAACGTATCCAATAGATTTGATTTGCTTAGCTTTTGCACTAAATGGGGAGGTGTTAACATAATTGGAGGACCCCTATAGCATGAGATCCTCACATTCTTTCATATCTATTTATACCTATCTTGAAAATTTTAAGTCTAGCTTGAGTGGTTAAAACTTTTGAAGAAGCAGTTGGAGGAGGACTACCCAATTGTGGCGCCCGAAATTAACATTTTATTTCCCTATTCTGATTTTATCTTTCTTTTAAATTTATCGTTTTTGAAAGTTTCATGTGTCTAGCTTAAATGGTTGAAAAGTTTGAATTTTGGTATCCTTGTTTGAGGTAACTCCCCATCATGGCATCCCCAAATTTTGTCAGACTTTATCTTTTCTTCGTGTTTACCTATCCTGAAAATTTCATCAGTCTAGCGCAAGTGTTTAAAAACTTTGAATATTGTTGGCCCCATTTGAGGGAGACCCAAATTTTGTACTTCCAAATTTTGTCAAATTTCATCTTCCTTTTTATATTTTACTTACCTGAATAATTTTATGTGTCTAGCTTAAAAGGTTAAAAAGTTTGAATTTTGGAGAGTCCATTTTTTTGATGTAAACCCGCATCGTGGCACCCCCAATTTTTGTTAGGTTTGGTTTATTTTTAATATCTCCCCATTCCGAAAATTTGACCCATCTAGCTCTAGCGATTTAAAAGTTCAAAAGTTTTGGAGGAACCGATCGAGGAGGATCCACCAACCTGGCACCCCCAATTTCGGTCTCACACTAGTCCTCCCTAATGTCTTCATTCGCTCAAAGTTTGAATACTGCGCGTTTAGCGGTTTAAAAGTAGATAGCGGAAGAAGAATAAGAAAACAAAAAAATAACAAAAGTGAGATAAGAGATGGAAAACAAAAAAATACATAGCATTCAGGTTGGGGTAAACGAACGTAACCAAACGAAAGGTGGTTGATAATGTGCTCAAAAATCACAAACCATTTTTCATCATTATCGGTAGTTACCGAGATATATCGGTTCAAACTCATTAACATTTTGCCCATTTTCGGCCTGTAAAGTTTTGGTCACGTAACCGGGCGCCCCCAAACTTGGTTTGCATAAAGCATTCATAAGCACCCACATTGCGTCCAAAGTTCAGCTTCGCACGTCAAGTGGTTTTTGAATGATAAGCGAATTAATAACTTATCAAGTCAAAAATTGCCGTTTTTTTTATGTTTTTTTGTAAGTCAATTCACGATCACGTAACCTAGGATTCCCAAAATTGGCACACATGACACGTTCATTAATTGTTATGTTGAGTCCAAATTTCAACTTTCTAGGTTTGACCGTTTGCTAGTTATAAGCAAAATCCATCCCCATATATCAAAATCAGCAAACTAAAGTAAAGGTCTGCAAGTTTGACGTCCTTCGTGGTCGACTCCTGGGAAATCATAACGACTTCCACTGGCAGTTAGGTGGCCAGATCAACCACCAACTCTGCAGCTACAAAGCAGCTCGAGTCATACGATGCACAGAGCTGGACAGCGCTGTTTCGAGCTTTTAGCTCTCATCGGCAGCCCTCAGCTTCTCTAACAAAGTTATTCCCCAGCTGGACAAGACTCTTGGCCGAACTGGACAAACCTTAACGGCTTGCACAGCGGCAGAGGCTTTCTAGGGAATAAATGATTTTTCACTTGTGGTACTGAAAATGAACAAGTGAAAGAATCGCTGAACTCTTGCAGTAAGGATAGCCATAGGCTATCCCTACTACAAGGGTTTCCCTTGTGTGACCACGGAAATCATAACCGACAAGTTTGACGTCCTTCGTAGTCGACTCCTGGGAAATCATAACGACTTCCACTGATTTTTCAGGAGTCGACTGATTTCCTTCCAACTGATTTCCTAGGAGTCGACCACGAAGGACGTCAAACTTGTCGGTTATGATTTCCGTGGTCACGAGAGGGGAACCCTTGTAGTAGGGATAGCCTATGGCTATCCTTACTGCAAGAGTTCAGCGATTTTTTCACTTGTTTATTTTGAGTACCACAAGTGAAAAATCGTTTATTCCCTAGAAAGCCTCTGCCGCTGTGCAAGCCGTTAAGGTTTGTCCAGTTCGGCCAAGAGTCTTGTCCAGAAGGTTTGTCCAGTTCTGCCAAGAGTCTTGTTTGTCCAGTTTGGCCAAGAGTCTTGTCCAGCTGGGGAATACCTTCACTCAGAGCGGCTGTGGATGCTTGAAAAAGTGTCTGCAGCTCTCAATACTACTGCCACTACCATCCCACAAACTCCACACATCTCCAAAAATCCACAAAAAAAAAAAAAAAGCTGGGGAATAACTTTGTTAGAGAAGCTGAGGGCTGCCGATGAGAGCTAAAAGCTCGAAACAGCGCTGTCCAGCTCTGTGTACAGTAAAGGTATTACGCGCTCGCGCGAAGTCGCAATTACTCCCACAAATCGGCGTCTCGAATTCTCGATTTATCCAAAAGACCAGCATTTTTGTAAATACATCCGATAAGAATACATGTAAACTTAAAGTAAGTTTGTTTTAAAAGAGATTAATGCTTTAATTTATTAATTCTTGCTGATTTATTGACTATTAAACTGATGTACTCATTTTATGTAATTTAGCAAACAAGAAAACGACGATCTCTGGCTAGTAACATTCATTTACGAATTAATCATACGAAAATCTGTGCAAAACGTTGTGGTTAAACTTCATGAAGCCGCTGTTCTAGCTACACAGGTATGCTGCATCTTTGCTTTAGAACTGACGCAAAAAAATTAGATATTGAGTATTGTTGACCGTCAACAATTTAGGTGATCGTTTTGAAGGCTTTTTAAGGATTTGAGCAATATATGATTAGTGATTACCATAGGTGGGCACATTTTGTTAATCGTTAATCCGTTAATAACGAAGTTTACTTTTTCATAAACTCGTTAATTCGTTGAAAAGTTTTTTTTATATTAACGGACTAAATTAACTTTCGTTAAGGTTTTCATCGTTAATTTCTTGCACAATTTATTCATCGCACCGGTACAAAACAGTTTGCACTGGTAACACTTGTTGCGTATTATCACGAGGTGTATAGAAAAAAAAAACAAAGAAAGGAGCGCTTTTTTTGTTGCAAATAATGAGCTGATTATGGCCGTTCGCAACTTCCAAAGATTTTCTGATCGTAGCTTCGTTAGAGCATTTGGACCTACTTTTATCTTGAAATTAGATTAGACTCTAAAATGTAACTTCCAAAACGCAAACAGACAACCGTACCAATAAATTTTTCCTTAAAATCAACTCAACATTTTCATCACGTGTTCTAGATGTGAGTGAATAGAAAGAAATAGAAAGAAATGTTAATTACACTTAAAATGTTTACGAATTAACAGACTTCATTAACTTCCGTTAATTAAAGCCAAAAATTACGAATTAACTTGAAAGGAGGTATGAAGTTTGCTAACGGACTAGTGGTTAACGAAGCTAACGTTTTGCATTGGCTTGCCCACCTATGGTGATTACCTCTAAAGAACTTCAAAACGACATTGCAGATGATTGTCTTCAGGTCTGCCAAGAGCAATTTTTGAATGTTCTATCACAGATCACTTCTGCATTGGCCGATTTGCTTAGTCGTACTTCGTGACTACTATTTGTGCCCTGAGAACAATGGGCTCAGACGAAAAACCACTGCTTTAATGGTAATTTTCCTGCGCTTTGTTATTTCTTACGGATCACCAAGATACTAAGAACAATGGTCCAATTTCTATATTACTAGTTGCATTTTGCAGATTTTTCCGTCCTTGTAACATGTGCAGATACTGTAAAAAGCCACCCAAGTGTACAGTATGCCTAAAACGATCCTCAAGTTCAAGTTAAGCCAATCAGGCTCATCGTAGCTTATCCCTGGCCAATGGCCATTTCAAATATTTTAAGGCTGTTATACTAGAGTATGAGTCAAAACCTAGAGGAGGTGGATAGGTAGTTGAGATTGTGACGACTGCATTATCCCTATTTATCACTCAAGGGGTGGTGCTGAGTGAAATCTTTTTTTTATCATATCAGATTCGATATATGGGTGGAGCTGCCCAAAGTTGTTCTGGCCAGCCGCAAAGGATGCAAATGTTTGGTCCGGAATTGATGAGTTTGATGTCGTTATTATGGCGATGTCAAGACGATTGTTAGCAAAACCATGTTATTTTTTCAATGCCATCATTAGCGATTTAATTTTTTTTTTACATGGCTGTGTATGTTAAATCTGAAGCATAAAACGCTTAAGTCAAAGTGATTTCGTCACTTAACGTCTTTTGACGTAATTTAAGTTAAACATGAGTCAAAAATACTTAAATTTTAGTGAAGTTTTTTCTGAAAATCCCTCAATTGGTTAACTTTTTCTTACTCTGGCAATTTCAATTTTTGAAGGTTATTTGAATGAATTAAAATAATCTTTTTTTTAAGGAATTTGTCTCGTAAAAAACGAGAAAAAGCCAGTTGCTCCCTCTGTACATTATTTTTGCTAAACTGTGGCATAAGATTAATGTCTGAATTTTTATTTCCAATTGGCAGCACCACTGGAACTCACTAACTTTTAATTGTGATATCTTGGAACGAAAAATCAAAAACGCTCAAACTAGCCATAGTCAATTTTGAAGTATTTTGAAAAAAACATAACTCATTAATAATAAACTATAGACAGTATCCAGAGTCTTAAAGGCACAATCAAACCTTTGATTAATAGCCTAAGACATACTGTTTCGGAATCGACATTCGTCTTTTATTCCTCGTCAGTACAGCTAGGACTACAGGTATGAACATGAGCGTAGAAAGGCAAAGAATCGCAAATTAACCAGATCATGACACAATTATTTTTTCCCAAAAAATGCTAAGTAATCACAATATTACAAGAGATAATTCTTGTAGTTCAATTCAAAATAATTTCCAATAGCATGCCTTAGATAGCTGTTTCGCCCAATCTCCGGGCTTATCAGTAAGGCTAGCAAGGCCAAAAGGACAAATATCACCTGTGATAAAAATTTTCAAAACATGCATCTTTACCAATTTATCAATTAATGAAAAATCTTCGGCGATTAGGTTTATGATACACAAATTTTTACCCACCATTCAGTCAATTTTAGCCAAAATAAGTAAATCTTAAATGAAAAATCTTTACCCAATGACACTAAAGTTATTAATTAAATCTTTACCGAATGAAACTATAGCAATAAATCAAATCTTTACCGACCAAAGTATAAATATAAATCTTACCTTACATCTCTCAAAAGAATCAGGATATAAGAACCATACTCAGAAGCTCATGTTCATACCTGTAGTACTAGCTATACTGACGAGAAATAAAAGACGAATGTCGATTCCGAAACAGTATGTCTTAGGCTATTAATCAAAGGTTTGATCGTGCCTTTAAGACTCTGAATACTGTCTATAGCTTATTATTAATTTTCTCAGTACATTGTTCTTAATAACTCATTAACTTTTGACCTTTTCCCTTGAATATAAGATCAATAGCTCATACATTAGTTTTAAAACATTTTTTCCTTAAGAAATTTTTTTAAAAAAACAAAAAAGAACAAAAAAAAACGCCAACAACAGAGCCGTTTTAAGGCAGTATAGGGCCCGGGGCACGATTTTTTTAGAAAGAACGTGCTTTGTTTGGTAAATCAGAAAGTGTGTACATAAGAATGACGTGGAATTGTGAGCTTTTTTAAAAAATCAAACAATTGAATATAGCATAGCCAAATCATCCCGATATACTTCTGATAAAAGAAAAATAACAATGGTTCTTGGGTACGTCGAAGCCAAAAATTTTAAGCAAAGCCTTCAGCCATTCGGCGTTCTACGGGGTCAGTTGGTGAAGCCACCAGCTGGTGAACGATTTTTATGATTTTCTACCAAAAAGATTGCTGTACAGTATTTTACACATCTACGCTGAATATGAAAGTAATTTTGCTTTTTTTTCTTTGATGAAGTATATGATATTAGTAGTGTAAAAGTCTAAAATTAATCAAGAATACGGTAGATGGGACCAACCACAAAATGGGGGATCATAAACATCAATTCCGTCAAAAAAGACCATAGAGGCAGTAATCGTGCTCAGTCGCAAGTGTTCATCGGAGAAACAGTCCAGTAAGAGGCAGGAAACTCCAATAAAAATTCACCGCAAACCGAGAATCGGCAACCATAATCTTAAGATTAGCATTAGGCTAGGAAAATTGAATGATAACTGTGTCAGCAACGTCCACAGCATATCTATTTTGTTAAATCATAGGGCTCAGTCAATTTCTCGACCGAACTACCACCAAACAAAACGTGCGGAGAGGAGGGATTTTTTGTTGTATAGAAGTTTTCAGAGTAACAACACTACTTTTCTGTGCAATGGTCAGCAAAATAACAATATGTCGATCCATATCTGATCTCTTTAGCTGGGCTACCACGAATCAAAATGAGTAAAAAATAAATTTTTTTCCCTATTTATAGAATTACAGGTACAGTAGTTGAAACAGGCCGAACGAAAAAGATAGAAGGCCAAACCACAACAGCAAAAGTCGGCCAAGCCAACTAAAAAGCTCCGAAACGGTCTCAATATTCTTTCGCTAGCGTCCAAAAATAATATAGAAATAAAGCGCTGAAATCAGCCATAAGTTTTGCACCAAAAAAGGGGAAAAATTAAAAGCAAAATTAGGCTGAGAAAATGGAAGATTGATATAAAATTTACGCTGCACGATCTACGTCAAGTATTTTGTGTGACGCCAGAGGGTCGTAGGTGTGCTGCAAAGATTTTCCTAATTAAAAGCGACTTCTATTACCAAAAGTTAACAGCCACTTCATCGTATGCTAGGTTTGATTAAAAAGGAAGTTCCTAAAGCGTCATTGCACCAGTGGCGGAACGATGAAAGGCAATACTATGCCACTACTGTTCTCATGCTTGCCCAGTCTTTACTCATTGCTTACGGTGGTTGTATATTATAAAGAAAATACAATAATAATAATAACAATCCTAAAAATATAAAGTCATGTTTAAGATAAGGCATTCGACGTTTTTGTTTTGTAGAAAAATATTTCCAGAAACTGCTGGTTGGTTGGTTGGTTGGTTAGATGGGGGTAGCTTTCAGATGTTTTTCATCAAAGTAAAAAATTTGGCTGTATTTCAAGTTGTGAAACAAGATATTGATCAGCAACGAAAGCTAGCTCAATTTCCCACTAGGTCTTACCAAAAGCACGATGGGCAGGAAGGGTTAATGATACAGTAATAATAGCTGCATTTTACCCTGTTGCTGTTTTCCTTATTTTGTTTAAAAGTATTAATCTGAATAGGCGGTGTCCACTTGGCCATAAAAAAAAATTTAAACAAAAATAATCTTAAAATTGATTTTTTTTCAATTCAAAAAACTTTATAGATCTCTAAATGCTGGGAACTACCTCCTCTGATCTTCGTCTTGTACTTCTTAATTGACCATGTTCTCATTTTTCAAACTTCATGGTGCGCGCTAAAAACAGATGAGGGTCGGTGTGCCGCGATAAAATCTGGAGGTTTTAGATATGCGCAGTGAAAAAACGACTGAAAACTTATGATATCTGAGCAACTGAAAAAAAGCTATTCTTACCAAGATAAATTTGTACTGTATATAGTCCATCCAACTATAATCGCATAGTTGCTCTAGTAACGCCTCGAGGTGCTACCAATGCGTTTCGCTATTATTCCATTATTTTGTTCCTCCACGTAAATTAAAGCGCAAAATAAATCTTTAGTGTTTTTAGTGCTTTTAAATGACTAAACAGATGAGTACTTTTTATTCTTCTTTCGTATACACTAAGAGATACATTAAAAGTCAACGATCATGAGACATTCCTGCAAGTTTTCGCTGTTGGTATCAGAGATGTTGCAAGGAGGCTTTAATGAAGGACATTCAGAAAGAATATGTCTTGCAGTTTGAATGGAGCCTCACTCACTTTCGCTAGATGTCATCAAACTTGCTGTATTTTGACCATGTTCAATTTAAAGCGATCAACTCCAGTACGTAGCGGATTTGCTGTAAACCTTTTTACTGGGGGTTTTGCAATGGTATTCATGAAAATTTTCAACACCATTTCGTCATGATTATTGGCTATTGCATCTCAAAAGCTTCTATATCACGAATATTATTACCTTATAAAAGTCTTCATAACACACGTCATATTTATTATGACGAAATGGTCTTGAAAATTTTCAGCAATACCTTTGCAAAACCTCATGTAAAAAGGTTGAGTGTCCATACTTTTCCGGGGTTGTGACATCCTTATGGTTTTGAAGTCAGTTCTTTATTGTATGGTTTTAGGAGTGCAAGTTCTTGTTGCATGGTGATACTATTTTGATCAAGTGGTTCGACATACGACCGTAATAGTCATCTTGATTAAAGTCGGGTTGCAGTTTGTTGTGTGTAAAGTGCGTGATCTAAAAGATGATTGGTCCTTTGAGCCTTTGTGTATAAGTTGAGGTAGACAGCATCCCGTCTGAATTGCGGAGGAGTGATCCCGGCCGAAAAGGGGAGGTATAGCTAGTCGTAGTACTTTTCAAGCATCCAGTGATTGATCTGAATGTTTTATTTTAGCACTACGTCAATTTTTTGTGAGTGAGAACTGCGGCTCCAATCAAGTGCGCAGTACTCCGCTGGGGCATGTACTAGAGCTAAAGCTGATGAGGTTCTTAATGTTCTGTGTGTTGCTCCCCATTTCGTATTAATCACCCGTTTGATCAAGGAAATTTGAGTAGCTGACGCCCACTCGACCGTTTTAGTAGCTGACGCTTTATGCTTTCTGTTCTATTCACTGGAAACTAATGCAAAAAAAGATAGTCTCACGTATAATTGGTCTAATATGCTACCCCTAAAGATTAATTACCCCTGTCCAAATAAACCGACTAAACATTTTTCATGTAAATTTGTGGAGATGAAATTAAGCTTTTATCCATTGCTGTCAGTCACTGCACCTACAGAGCATAACAGTGAAAAAGTAAAAAATCATCTTTTTCTAGGCAAAAAAGTTTGAGAAAAAAAATTGCTGTACTGCCGTGAAAGCCCGAAATCTTCTATATCGCCAGAGGTGTAAATTAACGAAAGTAGCTCTTCTTTAGTTACCTACTGAAGTAGAATTTGTCGGCAACAAGCTCTTTTAAAGTAGTTACATTTTTGGATACTATTTACTTTCACTTGCCTATTTTTAGCGTGAAAAAGCGCTATTTAGGTAGTATTTTGATTCAAAAAGTACAAAGTACTGCGATGGTTTTAAATTTGAACCACAAATTTGTCAGAACAGTTGACTTTTTTTACGGGCAATTGTTTAATCGAGTTAAGTTAGCAAACATTTTATGAAATGATTCCAAATAAATTTTGCGTGTCAAGATTTTCAAATCTCGAAGTTTTGCAGTAGTGGTTCTGTTTGATTAATAGTCTGGAATATAATAACAAAAAACTTGCAACAATTAACAATTCATGTGTTTTGAGAGAGTGAAAAGTTAGAAAACCAATCGTTATGTGGCATTGATGTGAAGGTAATCGACCTTCCGTTGTCATTATGCAGATTGAATAGTTTGTTTCGTTTAATTACTTTTAGTGATGCTTGTACGTGAATGAATTTAAAACTACCTTTTTGATTTTACTAAGTATATTTTTGGTTAATACTTTGTTGCTTTTCTTCTTTTCGTTACTGACGAAAAATTTTACATCTTGTAGTATTTTTCGTCAGGAAGGAAACTTTACAGTTTTCGAGTACTTTTTACAGTACTGCTAGTCGGCTATTGCATAAATTTGCAAATTCAAAAGACTTCTGCCTTGTGGCAACAGCCATGCGTAACGTAGCTAATGGTATCTTGAAAGTCATTCGTCAATTTCCCGTGAGAAAAAAAGTTGGCTTTTTCTTTGTGCAAAGTTCCGCATTTTTGTGGCGTTACAGTTCATTTACGCTGTATCTCAAAAAAGATTTTGGCTATTTCTTTGTGCAAAGTTCAGCATTTTTGTGGCGTTACAGTTCATTTACGCTGTATCTCAAAAAAAATTTTGGCTATTTCTTTGTGCAAAGTTCCGCATTTTTGTGGCGTTACAGTTCATTTACGCTGTATCTCAAAAAAGTTTTTCTGGTTTGAGAAAATAAATTTCCCCTTTAAGAAAATTCGGCTACCGCTTTTGGAACAGTTCCACATTTTTTCGTTCTTAAAGTGCAACATTGCCGTCTATCGTTTAAATTTAGGAGATGTTACAAGTTTTTCCGAACAATTTAATGCTGCTCTGGTGCAAGATTCCGAGCTAAGAAAACGCCATTTCGATGCTTCCGTGAGTTAAAAATGCGATTTGTGGGGATCATCGTTAAATTTTTTGCGTTTAATTTGTTGTTTAATTTACTTTTACATCGTTAAATTTTTTGCGTTTAATCTGTGAAGCAAATGGCAAAATGCATCTACGTTTTGTCATTTCGGGTATTGTAAAAAATCGAAGTAAAGTATGTTTAACGCGGTATTACAACGCCTTCTTAGCCGTCTCAAAAACGTAAGTTTTGAAGTTCAAAACTTTGCTATGATAGTCGATTTTGCTAGGCTTTCCGCGCTTAGCAAACGCGATTGTATCTTAACCGCTTTATGCTTCTGCTTGCGTCATAATGAGCATTGAAAAACTACTAAATAGCGTTTTCGTCGTAATTAAACCAAAAGTTTTCGGTGTGAGACATCAAGCATTGGGCATTGTATTTCAGTTGTCAACAATAAAAATGCAATTCGCTTATTTGGTGAAATTAAACTTAAACAATACTAATTTGCAATAAAAAGAACACTCATTTACACTGTTGATTAGTAAGCCTACTGCTTCCCTTTCCAAAAAAAACAACAAGCAAAAAAACAGAAACTGCACAATACTATCTTTGCGAGAAAGATAAAAGATGCCAGGTGCGGCACTAGTGATAAGAAGCCCACAGCATGTTGTTTTTTGTATTTTTTAAAGAATTTTGTTTTTTAGTTTTTGATCGGGATTGAGAATATTTTGATTATGATAACTTTTTGCTTCATTTGTTGACAATGTTGGCGATTTATGCTGAGCATTGGGGGAAATAATTTGCAATTTTACCTCAATTTTGCCTATTTTCAACATTAGGAGGGATCAAGCTAGACCACTATTTTTTCCCTTGAGCAAATCAAGTGTAGACCAAAACAAAAAAAGTCTTCACCGAATATTGAACAGTTTTTGTCCCCGAAATCAAGTAAAGACCAAAAAGAAAGATCTTCACCGAATATTGAATGGTTTTTGTCCCCGAATACAAGTGTAGACCGAAAAGCAAGTCCAAAGATCATCCAGCGCTCAGATGCAGACCATAGTCAAATTATTGGGGGGGATGCAAATGCAGACCATGGTCAAATTATTGGGAGGGAGGTGCAGTCAAATTATTGGGAGGGTGCAGTCAAATTATTGGGGGGATGTATCCCCCCACCCCCCCGGGTTTCGGCACCCGTGTTTGTTGACTACAAAACTTTAGTTTTTATGTTTTTTTATGCAATTCATTTTGTTTTTAAGTTTAGGACAACTAAATTCCGTTTGTCCCTTGCCAATCACAGGTTACACTAAAGTTGCGCTGCTGTAGCGCGATAGTAATGGAAAAGATAATAGACAAAAAAAAAAACAAATTAAAACGAAGCTGTACTGTTGTACTTAATGATGGTTATTCGAAAATTGGGAAACTTCCCGTTACCTTAGCTGCTACAAATTTTCAGCAGCATTTGTGATGAATTATGACTCAAAACTCAAGTTGATGTGAAATAAAAATCGTTTCGTTTTTTTTTGAAGGGACTTATCACAAACAACCGAGAGCAAGAGGATTTGTCGTGTAAATTAGGGTTAAGGGAATGAAATCCTGTCCATATTGATACTGGTATGCGATTTATTGTGCTCACCTTCAAAATTTCTAGATGTCACAAGACCGCTCAGAACACAATTTTGCGTATTCTGAAGAAGATGATGACTGGGAAGTTCCTCCAGATCATTTCGAGGTGTGCTAAGTACATTTTTTTTACTTTGTATTATGTATGCTGTATCTACTGTAACTGTGAGTTTTTACGGTAAGCTTTTTCCGCTACGTTCAAATTTGCCTCACATAACAGTAAACATTTTACGTTTTATGGAGGCCTATTTTGGCTAATAAAACCATACAGTTTTAAGCTAAAATGCCAAAGAGTGTATTTTACATTTTTTCTTGGGTTGGAAGCAAAATTGTGCTGTTTGGTTTTCGTACGCTCACAATTGCGGCACAGCGTATATCGGCCCTTTATACGTGCGCATTTTTTCGCTTGCGCGTAGTTTTTTATATCTGCGAAATGCACGTATTCAGTATAAGCCGCCTGACGGCCATTTACAGCCTCTTACTTAACACAGGCCTAATACTAACTAAATCAGCGCAGTGACAAGCAACGTGCAAACGTGGCTTACGTAACTTACGTTCCGCCGTATTTACTACACGTGGTAAAGCATCCAATAGAAATAGGACCGAGTTAAGAAAAAGAAACCTCTAGCACGTATATTTTTAACAAATATCTGCATTTATCGTTTTTGTGATATTTCATTTGAAAATAGATGAGAGATCTCCCCTGCAGTGTTGTCAATAAAAATCACATTACTTTTGCTCTGGACTCTTACTTGACTTTCTTGATTTTTTTTTGCAATACTGACCCATTGCTGAAGCAATAATGCTCTTTCATTATGTTTGTAAAAGTTTACCTTATACATAATTTGTGATAATTTTAGATTTTAACAGGTGACACCACAGGCAAAAACTTCTTAACTTTAAAATATCTCTAAATAACAGGCCAAAGAAAGCTGAAATTCGGTGAAGATATATTTTAGACGATTTTTTATATTTTGCACATAATTGTAGCTGGTTGCTTCTCCTCCTTTCATTTTACATTTATAAACTTCGGTCGCAAGGCAACCAGGTAATTTGCAAGTCTGCTGGCATTTTCTTACCGGAGCTGTGCTTACTACGCGTTTACCACATAGTGAAAAGAAGGCATTTATTTGTCACACGCAAATGTATCTAATCATGTAATGTTTTCCACTTTCTTCAATGATATGACATATGAATATTATGATTGATTGAATAATCTAAATCTAGAAATGCTGTATGATATCTGTGTTAAAACTATTCAAATGCTTAGACTGCTACTGAAGGCGTACAGGAATATTGCTAAGTACGTTCTATGTGTTTCATTGCTTTGCAGAAGAAACCTGTTGCCACACCAGTGACGGAACAACCACGCTTGGAAGAAACAAAAACGGTGATTCGGATTGTTTTTTTTCCAGCTCTATAAAATTGCTAAGAGTTTTTTCCAATTAAAGGCTGATAATTTTTTTCAAGGGGTGTTTATTATTAAGCAAAAACAGACGTGAAAAAAAATGTTTATCAAAGTCGTATTTATGAGCTAGGAAAGATGTCAGCTTCTCGCTGTGACTCTTTGCCTCAATCTTAGATTCCTTATTAAAGATTATAAGTAACACAGAGACATTCCTTGACTTTGGAAGCAATACCACATAGCTCGCATGCGCTGATTACCAGGCATGCAATAATATAAACACACAATAACTAGATGTTTATTTTCCCAAGGAAATAATACGGGACTTCCGCTAGTTTCTTTGCACTCACATTCTTCCCTTCATGCTTTGAAGGTTACCTATATTTCTTTAAAAATCAATTGCTGCAACGCCAAATAAAAAGATTGAATGTGATTTTGTCCGATGAATAAATAAATAAATAAATACAAAAGATAACTGTTAATTGCAAGAGTTATATTTGTGATTTGTGATCAACAAATGACCGACAAGATGTTTGAACCCAGCTCTATTCCTTCACCACAACTTTAAGCTCGGGCGCCTTTAATCACTACGCGCCGTTACATTACATCTGTCCTGTCGAGTAAAATTTAGTAACCCATATCATGCTACTTCGTGTGCTCTAATTCAGAATCCTGCAGCACTTACCAAACTAAGTTTGGGAGGAAAGAAAAACCTACATTGGTGTTAAAAGCTTTAAAATAGAATTGCAAAATATTCTTCCAGGGATGTATTCTTCACAAAGAATAAAACCTGAAACCCTCTGATTACAAGTAATGCCAAAATAAATAGTTTGAATGTGATTTTATCGGATAAAAAACAAAATACTGACTTGGGTAAAATGGATGTTCGACGAGATAATTGAACCCAGCTCTGTTTAATCACGAAAATTTCAAACACTGGCTCCCTTAACCATTATGCTATTACCGCACATCATTCTACTTGACTAAAATCAAGTATCGAAGTTCATTTTAGAAAACACAAATAGTTTTGGGGCATTACGAGTGTATCTTGGTACCGCTAAATGCTAGCACTTTAAAATTTACACATGAGTAGTTCTCATTAGGCCCAATAAATTCACAGTTTTAACTGATAAGTTTATGACACTTTGTAAAACTAAAAACTTTAAAATATCTTAAGTTTTGAGCTCTTTTCCCCAACCATGTAAACTAGCGCCTCCAAAAATGCAGGTGCACAGTTTCATGTGTGTATAGACTTATCGTATCTTCAAATTTCAAGTTGTGGTGGTTTTGGAGTTTTTGTGTATAGAAGAAATTGTTCTTAATAGAAAGAAAAAAAAAATTGACAGAATTCAAAAAAATTTGAATGTGGGAGCTGCAACTACATCCCTAAGCGCTTTTAAATTCGAAAATTTCATTCTCCTCTCACAATCAGTTTTCGAACTATAGCGGTTTGAATCTCCGATTGGCTTTTTAGTTTTTTGGCTTGGAAATCCGTATCTCTTGACTACTTGCCTCCAAAACTTGCAAAAGGTTGTTCCCCATCTAAGTTCTGAATTTCAAGTTTCCACCTTTAACTGTTTTGAAATTATAGCGATTTCAGCCTCTGGTTGCAGATAGACCGTTTATTAAGCACGAAAAAAAAACAGAAGGACTTCCAACCCAAAGCGTCGCGGAAGTTCCAACAAAGAAAAAGGAAAAAACTGTCTGAATTCAAACAATTTAAATATGGGAGCTGAAACTGCATTCCCAGGCGCTTCTAAATTCAAAAATTTTGTTTTCTTTCTGTTAGTAGTTTTCGAGCTAGAGCGGTTTGAACCTCCGATTGGCATTTCAGTTTTTTGGCTTGAAGACCCGCATCACGAGACCGATTGCCCCAAAATTTGCACAAAGGTTATTCCACATGTACTGCATCCAAGTTCTATATTTCAAGTTTCTAATGTTTCGAAGTAATAGCGATTTCGGCCTCCGATTGCAGAAAAACCGTTAATTTTGCACGAAAACAAACGGACTTCCGACGCGAAGCGTCGCGGAAATCCCAATTATGACAACGTTTGATTACATAAGCCATTTCTTGTTGAAGGAACAAAAATTGCGATAAACACGCTATCCGGATTCGAGTTTATTGGCTTGCTTCAGGTGCATATGTGATCCACAAACTTTAATAAAATAGGCTACTAACTTAATTTACTGTTGCTTTGGAACCCCACCATGTGCAATGAGATTAATCAAATTGAAACGCGATATAACTTTGGCATAAAGTACACAAATTTTGAATAAGATTGTATAAAATATACAAAACTATTTTTAAACTCACGTTTGTTACAATATCAAAGCTTATCTTCGCTTAATACGTAGCCTACAACTAGCTTTGAATAATTTTCAATGGAATGTGTTCATTAGAAATATACCGTTTACATTAAAATCTGACTTAGCATAACTTAGCAAAAAGTTCTTTCGAAAGCAATAAAATCAGTCTGCATTTCAAGCTAAACTTCAGTAGATCTTATTGAAATACAGCATAGAATGAGATATGTTAATGTTTTATGCATATCGCGCTAATGCATTATATTGTATAAAATAACCGGTGCAGTTATCGCCTAGTTTTTTTGTTTTGTTTTTTTTTTAACAAAGCGATGTCATTTTTTCAACAAATTTTTGTCTCAAAATCAATCCATCGTTACAACAACTTCTAATTTAAGATATTCAATTATGGGGGGGCTTGACATTACCATCAAAAGGGTGCTCAATGGAAATTCCTGAGCAGAATACAAATTGCAGTAATCTATGTGATAGGAAACCCCTACAGCCAGTTTCACCCTCACGGGATCCTCAACGGGTAATCTAAAGATAAAACAATAAATTACAACTCTGGATTTTCACTCCAGCCTGTAGTGGCCCTGCAAGCCATCAGGTAGCCTACCAAAACTTAAACAATGCGCAGCCGAAGCTGTCCAGATAAACTGAGCTTATCAGACCTGTTAGGTAAGAAACCGGAAGGTCGGCAAAGCAACTGCAAGATGGAGTGGCAAACATAAAAGTAGATTAATCGGAATCAATTACTATGCACTGTAGAATCACTTTGTCAATAAATCGTGAATTTAAAACTAAGCGGTGTGCTCGTGGCTGTGATGAGATCGAAGGTTCGCTGTTGGTGTTGAGGTGTGTTATAAATTTCTTAACTTGACGTTGGCGTTGTGGCGACATTTAGCAGTGCTTTGGGAAGCTTGTTGAGTGTAGAATTGCTAAAACCAGGCTGAAATGAAATAACCGTGTTAACTTAGCGTGATTTTGTTCCCAACGAGAGTGCTCGACCTGACCAAATCGCGGATCTGATCAAGGAGATATACATATATTAAATATCTCGAAAAAGTTTTTTGATTCGTTTTATGTATTACTGGCTTATTGTGTTTTCAGAAAAAGTCAAGAAGACAAAAAGTGATTGATGGTAAGTTAAATACTTCTTCACCCAACAGTTTATTTTAAAAATACTGCATATTTTGTAGACCGCTGAATCGCTTAAAGTGTGGACATAGAATATAATATTTTTTTTTCACTGTTGCTTGCAATAAACGTTTGATAATAATATTACTTATTAGTTTATTTTTCAGGTGTAGCTTCAATATTACCGCGTAGTACGATGGAGCTGTTCAAATCAAACAAAGAAGACAGTTCTAAAACAAATGCTGAAAATGGTTAGTGGAATATTTTTCTGTTTTTGATACTTCATTTGCTATTGTTTCGAAGCTTATCGACATGGCAATTTATGTTTGTTTTCCTATGTTCTTCAAATTTTTTTCGTACGATAATACTCTACTGAGGAAGAAAACAAAGTACCGCAAATAAAGTTTACTTTTTGATGAGCTATCCCTCAGTGTGATGAAAAAGTATGAGGCTATGATATTTTGGTCTGTGCTGGCTGGATATTCAAATCTCCTCAAAGAATTACCTAGCAAAATGGAGATTTAAACTCATAATGTTGTATTCGTCAGGTATGATTGACATTATATCCTAAAGATCTAAAAGAAGGACAACTTTAATATAAAAATCTTATCGTAGTTGTATAAAACTGTAACCAGCAATCATGACGAGTAAAACACGGGAAATAAGAGTGCGAAGTTAATGGACGATTCAATTCTACAAGAGGAGCCTCTTCGGCAGGAAAAACGTGTTAACAAGAATCATCAAGTAGTCATAGAAAGAGGAGCTTCATTGAAAAATGAGTGCTTATCTTCAACAATGTGACTGCAACATTTTTTAATACAAGTACAGGCCCGAACCCGAAAACATAAACCCGACCCGAACCCAAAAGATGATTTGAAGCCAAAACCAAGTCCGAAAATTAGGTGAAATCTAAAAATGTATGCGATTATTGCTCGTATTTGAGCAAAGCCGTTTTTCAGTGTAGCAAAATTACTGCGCTTTTAAAGCATCTACAAGGCAATAACACTAGGCTAATACGTAGTACATCACGCCCAAATAAAACCCGATATTTTGTCAAACTTAAGCCCGAACCCTACTCGAATAGCCCAGCCGACTTACAACACTCTGGTTGTGATGTCAGAACAGTCGGTTGTAAACCGACTTCTGACCTGACTTACAACACTCTGACCGACTTTCAGTACCCTGTAAACAACAATACCTTTTTGCGACACCTACCATCGATCGAACTCAAGAGTTTTGCGTTCAAAAATCAATTGCAACGCTTTGCATTCAATTACAGGATGGCTTCACTGAAAATATCTAACAAAATAGGAAACGATTCGTTTATTGTAAGTGTGATTTATCGCCATCCTAAAAGAGATGTTAACGATTTTGACAGCACTTAATAAAAAATTGGATCTTTTGAGCAATAAACAATTTTATCTGTATGGCGACTTCAACATTTATGTCAATTCTGCAGTGAATAATGAAGGTGGTCTAAATTATTTATACACAGTTTTTAGCAATGGAGCTTACTCTCTTTTAGGCAAACCTACTCGTGTAACAAAAATATCTCAAACGACTATTGATCATATTCATAGGTGGGCACAAGTCCGTTAATCGTTAATCCGTTAATAACGAAGCTAACTTTTTCATCAACTCGTTAATCCGATAAAAGTTTTTTCATGTTAACGGATTAAATTAACTTCCGTTAAAATGCCCGTTAACTTAACGACAATGATTCATTAACTTACGTTAAGTTGCGTTAACATAAAGTTTTCATCGTTAATTTCTTGTACCACCCATTCATCGTACCGGTACAAACCAATTTGCGCTGTTAACACTTGTTGCGTAATTAGCACGAGTTTTATAGAAGAAAAAGCGAAAGATCTGCGAGATAAACAAGCGAGCGCGGGATCAAAGGAGCAAGCGCTATAAGAAATGCTGCAAATATAATTTTAATCATGCAAGTATAAAGTGGGTTAGATCTTAGATGAGTTGAACTGCAATACTGCGATAGACCCATGATGCACCCATGAATAATCTGTTACTGGTTTTAAGATGGAAGTGACTAGCATGGCAGCGTTAGCAAGGAAAGTGGACATGGATAGTTAGTGAGCCTAACCTATACCAGAAATGATCTCGATTATAATCGTAGTCTACAATCACTAATTTGTAATCGATTACGCAATTTTCAAATTATCGTACTCAGAAATCAATTACAAACGATCGTAATCTACGAATTGCAAATAATCGAGCCATGGCTGGCTACTACTATTGGCTAGGCTTCCACTACCAAGCAAAAGCGTGAATGATGATATAAGTGTATAAACTCTATTATGGGAGGGGTACCGTGGACCAACTACAGAACAGAATGCAAGTGCAAGACATGCATGATTGCAATTTTAATAATAGCTTAATAATATTGATAATGCAAAACAGAATTGCAGGGTAGATTGCAGAAAAAATGCAGGATAGATTCCGACTTCGTAAGTGCTGTTACAAAAGTTATTTTTAAATTTTGGCGAAGCGATGTAATCGTAATAGCGATGATTAAAGGTGAAATAATCGCAATGGAAAATCGATAGCATGGGTGCGTATTTGTAATCGTAATCGGCGGAATCGATACAATCAAACCAAAGACCATTGAAAGAACAGAATGTAGGTACCGGTACTAAAACATAGCAGTAAAAACAATGTTTATTTTGAGCTAAGCGTTAATGTCATCGAAAAACTTGGAAGTGTTTGCATCCTCGGATTGCGGATGGTGTCAAAACGTGAAATCTACGTAGGCCTACACTGTACAGTGGTTGGTGATAGGACTAAAACGAGAATGAATGACGAATATTCATTTGCAATGTTTTTAGTTACTTTTGTAAGAGTCAAGATTAAGCTTTGGGTTAGGTTGGATCTCGACTCTGTCTAGAAATTGTTTTGCAAGCCATAGCTTAAATAGTTAATTTTAGATGCTGTTGTAGCGTGAAAGCACAGAGACTTAAAGTAATAGTGTCGTGGCTCTGAGTAAGCAACCGTCTCTATCTAACAGTTTCCATGATGTTTAATCGTTTACGTACCATCTGGCCTAAAGGCTAGGGGCCCAGGGAAGAGCCACCAGAAGGGCGACTACTTAAAAACAAGCAATGCGAAAAAATGGCTCTTCTTGGGCTTCTGCGCTGGTAGCCTTTAGGCAGGGCCACCGAGAGGGGGGAAGCGAGGTGAGACAATGACCCCGGTGCCCATGGAGTTTAGGAGGCCCATCAGGGGGCCCATGGGCTTCAAGGGGCCCTTGGACTTCAGGGGGCGTATGGAAATGACACTGACAAATCAGTTTGTGGAATATCGAGGACCATTTTTTGGGGGGATCGCATCAAAATCCGAAGAAAATTGTGGCATTTTCCTCTTCTTTTTTGAAGTTCACAAAGCTGGAGATGCCCAATATTTGAGCTGACCCCGAGCCCACGTTTGGCTCTCCGCGCCCCTACAAACAATTAACGATATATCTATTGCTTTTTGTGGCAAATAAAAAGCTCCAGCCTCATAAGTCTATTAATTATCGCTGTTCGCAATCTCAAAAGATTTTGCGGTCGCTGCTTTGTTACTGCATATGAGCTTATTATTATCTTGAACGTAGATTAGACTGTAAAATGTAACATCCAAAACACAAAAGACCACCATAGCAATAAATTTTTGCTTACAATCAGCTCAACAGGTGATTACGCGTGTTCTAAAACTCAATGAACAAAATGAAATGTAAAGTATTTTCAAAATGTTAACGGATTAACGGACTTCATTAACTTCCGTTAATTTCAGCTGAAAATAACGAATTAACTTTAACGGAGGTATGAAGTTTGCTAACGGACTAGTGGTTAACGAAGCTAACGTTTTGCATTTACTTGCCCATCTATGATCATATTGTTACTAACGATTTAACGCATGTTATTTATCCTATAATATTTCTAAGTGATATAACTGACCACTATCTTATTGCCTGCTTTGTGACAATTCCCCAACAGAAATACAGTAATTTGAAAATTACTGCTACAGAGATACTGGCCAATGTAATTGCGATTGGTTCAAAATGGACTTACAAAAGGCGATCGAAGCATTTTTAAACAAAAATGAGCTTGACTCTTCTGACCAAATTGATTTGTGTTTTGACAAATTTGTATCTGCTTTTAGTAATTGCCTCAACAAACATGCTCCACTTAAACGTGCTTCACGAAAAAAGAGCAAATTAATGTCCAAACCATGGATAACTAAAGGAATTGTTATTTCCATCCGCTCTAAGCATTTATATTTGTCTACAAGCTTCCATCCGCTACAAAACTCATGCAAACAAATTGACCAAACTAAAAATTCATTCCAAAAACTTGTTGTTGGAATTTGAAACTTTAAATTTGAGGCAAGACATGCGAAAATTTTGGAGTATTATAAGAATCTTAACTCCTGAAAAACCTCAGTCAAATGCTCCTGTCCTTGTAGAAAGTGAGAATGGAGCAAATATTACTGAACCAAATGGAATAGCAGAGAGATTCAAAAAATACTTTTGTAGCATACGCAAAAAATTGGCTGTAAAAATAGATTGTTCTAAATCGAATGATTTCCATGATTATCTTACAAATTCAATGCATTCTTCAATGTATTTGCGTTTTACCTCCCCTTTTGAGATTTTATGCGTCATAAAACTACTTAATTCTAACAAAAGCTGTGGACTGGATGGAATTGATGCAAAGTTTGTACAATTAGCAGCTGAAACTATTGTTAGTTATTTAATATGTTTTGAATGAGGATTTTTTCTTACCTGTTTAAAAGAAGCCAAAGTTGTGCTTGTGTTTGAATCCAGTGATGGACGAAAATTGACTTACAATAAACCCATATCGATACTGTTCTATTTCTCAAAAAAATTGGAAAAACTTGTGTACTCTAGAGCGATCGATTTTTTAAACCACAACTCAGTGTTGTGTCCGACTCAATACGGATTTGGATCAAAACAATCAACTGTTCATGTTATTTTGGATATAGTCTCAACTTTTTTTGATCATGTCGAAAATAATAAATTTACTGGTTGGTTTGCTACTATTGGATCTAACCAAAGCATTTGATACTGTTCAACACAAAATACTTCTCGCTAAATTAAGCCATTATGACATTCGAGGTGTTGTAAATAAGTTCTTTGAATCGTATCTCAGATGCAGATCTCAAGCAGAATTCATAATAATCACTCTTCAATGTCCAATATCAATATACGGGTCCCTCAAGGCTCATCGCTAGGACCACTTCTATTCTTACGTAATATAAATGACCTACGTAAATGTATTAGCAGCGCTTCCCGACTTTTTGCTGATGACTCCTTTATTTTAGTTCAGGCAAGTACTTCAAATGAGTTGCAATACTGTTAAAATTTGGATCTGGCAAAAGTCAATAATTGGATTTGCTAATAAATTAACGTTAAATGCAGCTAAATCTAATGCAATAATATAAAAATCGAAGCTCCATTCTCCACTAGTTGAAACGAACATTAGCTGTGCCGCAGGATCAATTAAGGTAGTAAGCAGCGCTATATATTGTGGTGTTTTGATTGACGACTAGCTAAATTTCCGAGAGCACATCAAACATTTACAAAAAGAAGTCTCGCACTCAGTAGGAATTCTTAGTAAACTGAAAAATTATCTACCTGGGCATGCATCGTTTAAACTCTATTATATGTTAGTACATTCTCATTTAATTTATTAGAATATAGTTTGGGGAAACACATGTACAATCTATCTCTCCCAATTAATTACACTTCAAAACAAAGCTTTACGTGTCGTTACAGGAAATGGATAATATGAAAATGCTTTGCCGCTTCATCAAAAGTTTAGCTTGTTGAATCTACTAAATTTACATATCTTTGAGACTGCCAAACTTACACATTATGAATAAATCAGCGTCCATCTCCAAACTTTAATAATTATTTCACATTGGCCAAATTCTCGCATAGTCGGCAAACTCGTACTACTGCATTCTCTAATTTAAAAATTCCTCTTCTCAAAACAGAAAGAACGCAACAATCAATTAACTATTCAATTAAATAAATAGGGTGGAGTGAAAAAAATTTTTTTTGGAAATTCAAAAAAGTGTAGTTTGGAAATCCTGGCAAATGGTCTAAAAATAGAAAAAAAATCGACTTGAGTCAGTTGCCACCTACCATGGGCTGGCTACCCCCCCAAAAATTGGTCGAGGGGGTAAAATGGCCATAAAATCATATTACTTGATAACCGCTAGTCGTAGAGACCTGATTTATAGCTCAAAAGTTGCAGAATCATCATGTTTCTATGAGTGCTAAGAGGACTTTTTTGTCAATTTCAATCATAAAAAAAGTTACAGTCAAGAAACCGGTTTTTCATGCTAAAATTGCATCATAGAGAATTGTGATTCACTACTAGTTAACATGAACTCTTGCAATTCGTAACTTGCTAAGAAATTTGATTTTAGGGGTATGTCGTACAACATATTACTGTAGTAATGCGAAGTGCACAACAAAAGTGAGTGCGAGGCTGGCAAACATAGATGTGTTATCAACAGTCAACACAACATAAAAACATTTTACGAAAATTGCATTTTAGTGTCAAACTTTTTTAACAATTTGCGAGATCTAATTTTTTGGCGAATAAGTCCGTCTCTTCTTTCAAATCCAGTGACTTGTGCTGATGCTTCCGTTACCAATTTGACATGTCTTTCGACAGTTTGATTGTGGCATGGATGGTGTAAAATTAGGGGTTTCATTCGACAGTCTTCAATTTCAGAATCGGACAAATGTCTAATAGCTGGAGGTTGTTGCTGACAAATTTCCAAATCAGCCAACTCATAGTATGTGTCTGCTTCCAAGTCTGAGGTGTCGTTCTTGCGAAGTGAAAGAAAGTGATTCACGCCCTTGTCTCGAACAGCTTGATCGTCATCTCCTAACATTGCGATCAAAATGCTTTCTGGATGGCCAAAATATCCATTTCTTTGAACAACATTTTGAGCTACTTGTCGAAGATCTTGATTTGTCAGACTGTTAATTCTTTTGATCAAGTTGAAAAAAACTTTAGAACCATGTGTTAGTTGGTTGTATAACTTGATTTCAAACCAAGTGGGAAAATAAACAGTTAAACAAAAGTTAACTAAAATTTCCAAGTTCTGAGGTGGTTCATCAAGTGACACGTAATACCGCAAAATTCTACAACCCAAAGTCAACCATCTTGAATGCACCACTGGGCCAACTTCCAAATATTGTAGATCATCATCACAATTACCAGTTATAATTGCCAAACAGATTTTGTAAGCGTAGTATTGATCTGTACTCAGGTCATCAATGACATGAGGTGGAAGTTTTGGAAAAGAAGAAATAGGGACGAGCACTTGCTTAAACTGAGTAACTGGCCATCTTGATACAGGACCCTGTATTTTTTTACCTATTGGTCCGGCAAATGTATCTGGACCACTTGTTGCCCCATCCAAAGCAGCAAACACATGTCGCAAGGGAAGTTCATTTGTGTGTAGTAAACACACAACCCACTGAAGAGGTCTGTGTAATAATTCTTCTAAACTTCGAATGCATTCATTGTGTTTGCCGGTCATAGAAGCAGTACCGTCAGTGCCAACTATTGCAAGCTTGCCTTCCAATTCCGTACCACTGAAAGAATCAAACAACTTTTGGGCAATTGTTCTACCTTTGCCATCTTCAGGAGAAAAGTGAGTAAGGAAATAACTTCCTGGCTCATCAACTACTGTATAATGTTCTTCCAGTTGAACAGACCGATAATGCTTCTCATTTGGACCTTGTGCAACAATTTGGGTTGCATCTTTACGGCCATCCAAATACACTGTGTTTACCAATCCAAACTTTTGTTGCTCTTCGCTCCGGATTTCGTTTCGGCATCTTTCACGCTCTCTTCGTAGTTTACTACGATCAATGATGCGTGTTTTATCATCTTCAGTAACTAAACCAACATCCACTAGGACACTGTTAGCAACTGCAGCAGCTGCTCTATCCGATAGCTGGTAGCGTTCACGAATTCTGGCAAGGTTTGGCCATTTTTTGCGATTTTGAATGGATGGATTTGGCATTTCCGCTAAGAACAGAGAAACTGCAGATGATTGTGATGTGTCTGTGCTAGTTGATGCCAAAGATTCGGACTCCGAGACATAATCAGTAGTTGACAGAGTAATAATTTCATTTTGGCATTGTGAACTTGGGGCATTGACATGTGATTCTGAACGTCGTATAAATTTTTGGTCAGATGAGGTCAAAGGCAAAGCTACATCTAAACATTTGCCAATACGCCGACTCTTTTGATCTTCATAAAATACAAAATCTTCATCAGTCATTCGCAACTTGTGGTCTTTTTCCAAACGTCTTCGTTGTTCATTGTCATTGCAAAACACGTCGAACAACTTATCTATATCTGACAAGAACTCCGCTTCTTTTTCCAAAAAAGATGCTCCACGTTTTTTCTTGGGATACCGATCAAGTTTGCTGAAAGCTACCACCAGTGCCTGTACTTTTTTAGCTATAGTTAAGTAGTGTAATGGATAAACATTACACCACACCCATCTGTCATGTATTTCTTTTGCAACATCATTTGCAACGTCCACAGTTCTAAAATTTTCGAATTGGATGATCCTCTCTAACACTTGACATTTGGTGGGTATTATACCGGATGGAAAGCTTTTACTTCCAGTGAAAGTGTATCCACTATGTAAAACTTTAACGTTGCTTGCACTTCGCCTGGTTGTCATAGCTATAAACTAGGGTGGTTATCAAGTTATTTCATTAATAGTACTAAGCACCTAATTACTTATCTGCAAAGAAAAAATCTTTAAAAATTTGTAAGGATCAAGTAGACGTAAGCCTACGTCTACCTAATCCTTAAAAAAAGCTATGTTACACCTGCCAAAACTAGTTTTTTGACTGTAACTTTTTTTATGATTGAAATTGACAAAAAAGTCCTCTTAGCACTCATAGAAACATGATGATTCTGCAACTTTTGAGCTATAAATCAGGTCTCTACGACTAGCGGTTATCAAGTAATATGATTTTATGGCCATTTTACCCCCGCGACCAATTTTTGGGGGGGTAGCCAGCCCATGGTAGGTGGCAACTGGCTCAAGTCGATTTTTTTCTATTTTTAGACCATTTGCCAGGATTTCCAAACTACACTTTTTTGAATTTCCAAAAAATTTTTTTTTCACTCTACCCTATTAAATATATTGGAATTCCATTCCCAACAATATTAAAGACCTCTCACTTAAGAAAGTTTTTGAAAGAAAGCAAACAAATTCGATTGAATTCTTTGTGATAATTTTCTAATCTCTTATATTTTGAATTGTTAAGTGCTGACTTGAATAACATTTGTAGATCACTCGTATATAACGTTTTGAATATTATAATTATCTAAATTTTTAGCTTACAAATACTAAATTTTTGTATTTCATGTCCCAACATATTACTATTGTAGATCATATTTTTTGTTGTTTTTGTGTTTCTTTGTTTTTCCATTCTTGTGTTTTTTTTACGTTTTTTCTTTGTAGCTCGAGTAAAGAAGCTATATATCTTATTATGGCTCCTCAGAGTGGCTGCAGACTCGAAGACCTCACGTTCTCTTCGCTGTCACTCAGGCGCTGCTTCCTTCGCTAATAATATCTCTATACATACTCTGTTTCATCTGTTTTTGATTTTTTGTTTATTTAGTGGCGTCAATAAACAAACTTGAACTTAAAACTGTACGCCTTAAAGTTTGCATCCGAAAAGCGTGTTAAAGTAGACAAACTGGCAGAGATTGTATACTCACTGCTCTCTTCTAAACAAAAATTTGAACGAAATACCCTCTAAATTGACTTATATTTTGTTAAAAATGATTGTAAAAAACTCTGAACGCTTGAAGCAGAGCTGCCTCGACTCCGCTAACTATGATTAAACTACTCCGCTAGCCTAAATTAATTTAACCCTTTTTACTACGGGAAGGCATTTTTGCCCCTTCGGTTTTTTCGTGATAAATCCCATCAACAAAATGTTTTTGTTTCTAATCAACTTGTCTTTGAGTCAAAATGTATCACAAATAACTTATGAAAATTTGAAGTTGCTAGGGTAACGGAAAGTTTCCCGATTTTTGTAGTATTCTGAAATCACTTACCCAAATCTGAACATTTTTTGGCCAATAATGACGTCAATTTTTTTTAAATATGGTCGGGACGTTACAATGATGACGTTATCAACTTAAAACCAATTTTTCTAAAAGGTTTTAGTAAAAATCAACACATATGCCAAATTTGGTGCTCTCATGACTTTTGGTTCGAATCGCTTCTGCTTCCACCTTCGTCCCTTCCACCACTTGATGACGTAATTTTTGCTTAAAATTTTTTATCTTAACATTCTTTTGGCAAACATATGTTCCAGATACGTCAAAATTTAACGGTTTATGTATCATCATCTTAAAAATATATTATGACACCTATATATAAAATTGATTTGTCATCGCAAGGATCTGGGCATAGACGTAGCAAGGATTTGGATTGATAGCGGTCCAAAATCGGAACATCCAATCACATGGTCATATGCTAAAATCTGGAGCAATTGCTTATTGGTGTCTATAGAGACGGATTTCCAAGCGTTCGGGATTACAATGTTTTAATCGCTTCTGCTGCAAAGTGTAATTGTTTCCTTGGCTATAATAATAGTTAGCGCTCGAGCGAAGTCCAAACAATCGCAGAATTTTTAAAAATAATTTGTTTTTGTAATACGTGGCTTTGCTCCAAATTTCTGCTCAGCAACGTGTATTTTTAAGATTGCGAAATGGCTAACACTGCGAAACTTTTGTGGTTATGTACATTGAATACCAGATAAGAATACAATTCTCATTAATATAGCAGTGGTGCTCTGCCATAAGACCTGCATTACACAGCATCATCTTCCCTATTTACTTTTGCAATAATAAATATATTGTCGCAGTGACCAAAATTAAATGCTGGAACTGGAAAACATGTTAATGTTAATCAGTAAATACTACGTTATATCAATATTTGACCCCAGATTTTAAAACAAAATAAGCAAAGCTCCAAAAAATTTTGAGAAAACCTTCAAAATCTTATTGGGATTAAAGCAGTGAATTTATTTTTAAACACTTTTAAATTGGAAAATGAGTTGGTAGGCTGCATGGTTCATTTTTGAATTGATGTGGCTGGAGGTTGGCCCCAGATCTAGTAAACCGCAAACCTTTAAAAAGGTTTCTTTGCAAATACTGGTTTATTGAACTAATAATTTATGTCATATGTTTTACAAAAAATTGGCCCTCATTCAAGTTTTTGGCGTTTGATATGAAAGGCCAGAGTGGAAGAGGAAGCGATAGCCTTTTATCGCTTCCACAAAACTTAGCCACTTCCACAGCTTTTAGCTTTTGCTTCGACATCCCTGCTTCTAGGGCCAAGGATTTAATGGGCGGCAATGGAATCGTTTCGATTTAAATCAAAACTAAATTTGTTCGTTTTCCATAAGGTTGGAACGGTTCGCAAAATCTGACCGTCAGCGCAACACCATGCAGTGATTTGTTTGTCACTTTATAATAGTGTACTCTGCACTCTTCAATTGATACAATAAGGCATGTTTTTGGACTATACGGCGCAGTAACAATAATGACCTCAATTGCTTTTATTTCCTAAGATAAGGTGCTCCGGAAACTAAAGGCGCACTGAATAAATTGCAACTTGCAAACCTTTAAAAACTGTAATAAAGATATCTAAACTGGAACGTGACATTGCTAGCGATATCCGGGGACTTCGCGACAATATCCTACTTTTACTGAACTTTATTAAGCTTCAAAATAGTGACCGATTGTTTTGAATAAATTTGCAAATATGTGGTCGATATTAGTCAGGTCAATGATTTAAATGCGCTCCTTAAAATTTTGTTTCACTAAGTTCAACAGGTTTGTGGCTACTTGAGTTCAAAATTCAAATCTCTCGAAGTTATCGGAAATAATCGCTTGACGTCGATCAAAAAGCACATTTTACAACGCCAAAGCCAGTACTTTTAACGAGTTCTTAACGGTTATTCATTCTGTTATGAAATAACTTCAAGCGGTCTTTAAAATCCCAGCGACTCTCTTGCAAAATTTTATGACCTCAGCCAAACTTACGACCAGAAATATCCTGCGCATTTTACAGTCATTTATGCTTCTGAGAACGTTCTTTCGCATCCTAATTCAACATTTTGGATACTATGCTGTAACAGATACTGGGTGTTTCGAAATTTGAGCCTACCTCTTTCGTCTACACAGTGACGTGCGGTGAGGCTTCTGGTTAGTGAGGCACAATTTTTTTTCACACACGTTCGCAAAAAAGTTATTTAAGACAATAAATGACAATCAAATAACTGTTTTCATCAGAGATGGAGTCGAGGGCACAAGGCTCGAGGCCTAGGCCAAGGACACAAAAAAATTTCGAGGCCAAGGACAGACCCTCTCGAGACCAAGGCCAAGGACCAAGGACACAGACGCAAGTGTTCTCAAAAAAAAAGGTCTTCAAAAATTTTTTTCAGGCGAAAAAGGTCTTCAAAATTTTTTTTCGGGCGATCTCTACTTGAGGAAACCTATAAAAAGGTCTTTGCAGATTTTCCGCAAGGTTTCTGGCGTTTTCCAACTAAATTTCAACGGTTCAAAAATAGTGCTCTCCTCGAGCCGAGGACAGGGCAATTTTCGAGGACCTAAGGCTTCGAGGCCAAGACCAAGGACTTCAAAATGTGTCCTCGAGGACTCCACCTCCGGTTTTCATAGTCACTTAACCGGTGGTTCTCAACCTTTTCGGAACCGTGGCCCATTTTGTGTTTTTTGAAACTTTGTACGGCCCATTGCGCTGTAGCCCTCCGCCTAGAAAAAAAAGGTCTCCACTTTCGAGTTAGCATTGTTTGCCTAGTGATTGCCCTGATCTCAAAAAAAAAAAAAGAACTTCACCTCTGGGACAGCGATTTTTGCCTTGATCTTCGAAAAAAAAATCAACGTATTGAAGTCTCCAATTTTTGTCAATTCTCCAATAGATTTTTTTTCCTTCTGTGAGGTAGCACTTCCTCACATATCTGCTATCCCATTAGCAGTGGCGGATCTAGAAAATTTTGGTGGGGGGGGATTTAAAGCACAAAACCTCAAAAATTCGGATGTCTTCACCGAAATTGAGAGTGATTTTTCGACCGAATGCAGGAATTCAAACTTTTTTTCGCCCAAAATCAGGTGGTCTCCAAAAAAAAAAAAAAAGGTCTTCACCAAAATTGAGAGTGATTTTTCGGCCGAAATCGGAAATTCAAGCGTTTTTTTCGCCCAAAATTAGGTGGTCTCCAAAAAAAAAAAAAAAAAAAAAGGTCTTCACCAAAATTGGGAATGATTTTTCGGCCGGGTTCGTTAGGTTTAGGCTGGTGGGGAGGGATGCATCCCTAACTGGAGCCGAATTATTCGAAATAAAGGCTGATTTTTCGGCCAAAATCGTTACTTTTAGGCTGGTGGGGGGGATGCATCCCCCCCATCCCCCCCCTAAATCCGCCACTGCCCATTAGGCTAATGTTTCATCAGCATCTGAATTCACTCATTGCCTATCCTGTTTGTTATCAGGCGTACATAACTGTGTAAATGCTTACTACAAATTTTGAACGCCAAGAGCTAAAATTAACCTACTGTCTCCCATGCTCAAGATGTCTCCGGATATCTCCCATGCTTAAGATATTCTGTGTGAAATATGCATATAGCGTACTATTGTGGTAAATTGCTAATGTGATGTCATATATGGTGTCCATGCTTAGTGATGCTAGCGCAATGCGGTGAGCTAAGTGGAGTGCTAGTGTGATACTGGTCAAGAATCCACTTTCTGGTGACCTTGTTGTCAGACTTTGATCAGAGTAATCTGAGAAGAGGGTGCGATGGCAAGTGCAGAAATTGCCCTCGTGTATTGTTGGAAGGTTCGGGTGGGCTGCCAGGATAGGCTATGTGTGAATTCAAATGCTGATAAAACATTGGCTAATGAGATAGCAGATATGTGAGGTGATGCTACCTCACAACATTGAAAAAAGTTTAAGTTTTAAATCTGCTATGTAACTTTTGAATCTTCATTTGACATAATTGAATTTTTGAACCAAGCAGCCAGTTTTTCGAATGGCTCTGTGGCCCAGCGCAAAATCTCTATGGCCCATCAGTGGGCCATCGCCCACTGGTTGAGAAATCCTGCACTAAACGAAGACCAAATTATTCGATAATTAATTATTCGTTTAATCTCCGCTGTTCACTTAAAGCCAAATCAATTCTTGAAGTTTCGAAAATCTATCAAGATAGCTTATCATTTGACCTTGAATGTGGACATAATTGAAGTTTGCGTGGTTTCTAATGCTTCTTGGCAAATTCTTTAAGTCACAAAAACCCGGTTTCAGTCCCAACATTATTATTCGTTAAAATATGAAAGCAAAAATGACGATTTTTATGGCGCAACCACTCTTTTCTTGAGTACGGTTCTACTTTTTCTGAATGAGGGATTTTTTGGTATTGTTTTCTAGAGCAAATCTTTTAAATCGGTTTTCTCTACCTATAACTTCAAGTTTAGATTAAAAACTTAGTTTAGAAAAGTCTCTCAGCTTTGAGACTAAATTTTTTTCCATTTTAGTTCATTTGCTTGCATTGAATTGTTTTTATTTCGCTAGAAAAGTGTTTAATTTTGCAATGAACGAAAGACTACAAAAAACGGCTTTGACTTTTTCTCTTTCTATGACGTCATACTTGAGGCACTCAGATTTAAAAGATTTAAAAGCATTATGCGTTTTCCACGATTTGTCTGAAAAAAAAGGCATACTTTTAATTCGTTTGTTAAAATTTGTTTGGCTGAAGTAAGGCGCCATCGACAATGCCTCACTTCACAAATTTGAAGCGGTGCTCAATGGCACGCCTTAGAGATAGCAATTACACCGAATAGTTTGGGCATTTTAATGCGAAAAACATAACGTAAAAGCAGTGAATACACAAAAAAGTAAATATGATATAAAAGTTAATAAAGTTTTTAATAAATATTTTGATCTGAGTGAAAACATTTTATTTCAATTAAAGACTTTATTTTTGTTTTCCTTTGTACAATTCTACCGGTGAGGCACAGCCTCACCTGCCTCTCCTGACCGCACGTCCCTGCCTCTACAGCATAAACTAAAATTTAAACAATTATTAAAATTATGCAGATTTAGGAAAGGGTTTTGTTTTACGATTTTTTTATTTAATCGTTAATATTTTTTGGCCCTTCACCTGTTTGCCTCATGCATGGCCTGCATTCTTGAGGGGTATAATCTAACAAACTGCAAAATAAAAGACGGAGAATCAAAATTTTATTTTTCCTGGCACTTCACTCACAAATCGTCACAAGTAAGTGAGAATGACTTGGCAAACCATCATAGTTTTCTACACACCCTTTAACACGATTCGTCGAGATGACTGTCCAGCATGGTTTTATGAAGATTTAGGTCAGCGGTGCTGAGAATGTACCAGCATTTCAGGCTTTAACCAGGTTTGTAAATCCACTCAATTTGTCTCTGAATCATTATCTATGTGGGTTTTTCTAACTCGGTTATACTCGCCATGAAAATGCAAGAAGTTTAAAATGAAAAATAGCTTAATAGAAAGTTACGCTGATGAACTTCATACTGGTCTAATGAAGAAAACTTTCATAAATTTTCATGTAAGCTCTAGAGGGGGACCCTAATTTGGAAATACGCTGTATATTAAGTCCATTTATTACTTAGCGCTAAAACTTTCTTAATAAAATTTTTCAAAAACCTTGAGCCACAAGAAAAAGAAAGTTAGGCTTTTTCAACGTTACAGGTGACAGTTTAGTAAAAAGCTCGGCCTTCTAGCTCAAACGCTCAAACCTATCATAGCTATTAAGCTCGATTTTTTTAACGCTTTAAATGTTGACAGTCCATTTTGGGGAAAATCTCCCAATTTGGAATTCCTAAGTATGGCTTTTGTACTTATCTATAATGGCAACTCATTCTGAAATTTTCAGCCATCTTTAGTACCTTAAGTCAATTTAAATAAATTACCTGTATTTTGTGGCAATCAATTAACGATTTTTGGGAGACTGTCATCTATTTATACGTTCTCGACCCGAAGTGCTTCTTCCAAAAATTTTTATGTGTAAAGAACATCTTAGGCAAAAACTAATCAATAGCTGAAAATTTCTGGTGTTAATGTTTGGAAGAGTTAACCAGGATGCATAAGAGATAAAGCTTTAACTTCCAGTGACAAAACATCATATCATCAAAGATACTAAAGCTTTACTTTTTGCAGTTCCGTACCCATTTATAAACGAAACCATTGCTTGCGTGGATGTTAAAGTGCAAGCCTATCTCTGTGTGTGTTTTCCTTTTTTCCCTTTTTTATTTTTTACTTTTTTTACGATTTTTTTCTTTTTTTTTCACTTTTTTTTCTAGTAATCAAAATCAAAACAAAACTTTTTGTTCAAGGTCGAAATCCTACTGCTAAATTTTGTATTATTTCTAAGAGGAAGAGCAGACTCGGCGACCGTGTTGCTTGATTAAGCGACGTTCTTAATTTGATCTTTTGCTTCTCCTCGTGCTAAATCGCGTGTTTAAAATGTTTCCTGAATTTGCGATTTATGTATTTGTTTTTGCTCGGCAATAAAAGATTACTAACTTACTACTATTACTTAAGGCATAAATATTTTCTGTTTTCGAAATTCTTTTAAGGGCTAAACTTCCAGCTTGGCATTCCCAAATTTTGTCGTGTTTTAGCTTTTATATTAACGTGTTGTAAAAACTTTTCATGTCTAGCTGAAGTAATTAAAAATGTAAAAATTGTTGGGCTCATTTCGCAAGGTTACGTAAACGTGGCCCCTCAAATTTTGTCGAGTTTTATCTTTGATTTATATTAAACTATCTTATAAAATTAATTTGTTTGTTCCAATGGTATAACTTTTTTTACATGTTTGGGGGGCTCATTTGTGGGTTTCCGCTAAACGTGACGCCGAAAAGTTTTGTCGTGTTTATCTTTTTTGATGTAGTCTATCCTGGAAATTAAATTTGTTTAGCTTGAGAGGTTAAAAAATTTCAACGTTCTATTTGGGGTAAACTCTACCCTCAATATAGCATCACCAAAATTTATTATGTTTCATTTAACTATCCTTAAAATTTCAATTGTCTAGCTCAAGTGGCTTAAAAGTCTAAATTTTAGGAGGCTGTTTTGGTTTAAAAGTCTAAAATTTGCGGGGCCATTTTGGGGTTTTCCAACATGGCATTTTAAAGTTTTGTCAAATTACATGCTTTTTTGTAGATTACCTATCCTGAAAATTTCATCTACCTAGCTTGAGTGGTTTAAATTTTTTTTATTTTGGAGAACTCGTTTAAGGGGGAGCTCATCATGGCACCCCAAAATTTTGCCACATTTTAATATTTTTTATATTAACTTATCCTGAAAAAATTCATCTGTCTACCGTGAGTGGTTAGAAAATTTGAATTTTTGAGGACCTGTTTGGAGAAAGGAAGACCAATTGCAGTCCACCAAATTTTTTCAAGTTTATCTTTCATGTTCATTTACCCATCCAGAAAATTTGATGCGTTCAACTTAATTATTGAAAAAGTTTGAACTTTGGAAGACCTGTTTGGGGGACCTCCTCATTATGGCACCCCCAAATTTTGTGATATTCTATTTTGTTGCTTTATGAACCTTTCTTGAAAATTTCGTGTGTCTAACTTAGGAGGTTAAAATTTTTGAATTTTGGCGTACTCGTTTAGGGGGAACCTCTGATCATGCCAACCTCTCATTTTGTCTTATTCTATCGTGATGTTGTATTAACCCACCCTGAAAATTTTATGTTTCTAATACAATTAGTGGTTAAAAAGTTTGAATTTTGGCGGACCCGTTTGAGGTGGACACCGCATTTCGGTACCCCCAAATTTTGTCATATTTTGTATTATCTTTGTATTTACATATCCTGAAAATTTCATGCGTCAGCTTGAGTTAGCAAAAATTTTGAGTCTTGGCAAACCCTTTTGATAGAGACTTCCATTTTGGTATACCCAAATTTTGTCATATTCTATTGTGGTGTTATATTAACATACCCTGAAAATTTCATTTGTCTAGCTTAAGTACTGAAAAAGTTCGAGGTTTGGAAGACCTGTTTAGAGTGGCCTTCCTCATTGAGGCATCCCCAAATTTTGTCATATTCTATCCAGAAAATTTCATGTGTTTACTCTAGCTTAGAGAGATACTGTTTGAAATCGGTTTTATTGAAGAAATGATAACTACTTTAGGAAATAAAGAGGTGCCCAACTATTTCTCCCCGATTCCTTTTTTTCGCAAAAATACAATTCACTCCGTTTCACTCCTTACTAATTTGTAACATCACACCAGGCATGAATTTGCAAGAATTTTTTGCTGACTAAGGAATGCGATGTTCAATGAGGAAGGTAATTGGGTTCTGCTTTAGACAGCGAGTCTAATTCAAACTAAATTTATTGGTGGCATTATACGAGTGATATAATCTGTTTTATCAACTTTAGACCAGCTTTGGTGATGTTTTTAGCCTATGAATGATTTAAAGTTTAGAACCAAAAACGATCATACTGTAGATCAGTACCGGTAGCCATAGATGGGCAAGTTAATGCAAAAAGTTAGCTTCGTTAACCACTAGTCCGTTAACAAACTTCACACCTCCATTAACGTTAATCCGTTATTTTCAGCTTTAATTAACGGAAGTTAATAAAGTCCGTTAACCCGCTAACATTTTGCGTGTAATTTACATTTCGTTTTATTCACTCGCTTCTAGAACACGTATTGACGCTGTTGAGCTGATTTTAAGGAAATATTTATTGCTATGGTGGTCTTTTTGTGTTTTGAAAGTTACATTTTACAGTCTAATCTAATTCCAAGATAAAAACAAGTTCAAATGCACAACGAAGCAGCAAGATATTAACGATAAAAACCTTAGCGGAAGTTAACAGAACTTAACGGAAGTTACTTTAGTCCGTTAACAGCACTTAACGGAAGTTAATTTAGTCCGTTAACATGAAAAAACTTTTTTACGGATTAACGAATTAGTGGAAAAGTTAGCTTCGTTATTAACGGATTAACGATTAACGGACTTGTGCCCACCTATGCCGGTAGCCTATAAAGATATACTGGTACCAATAGCAGTAGCCAAGTTTTCTGATTTGGTTGGGCTGTACTTAATGCTACTATAGTTAGTAAGTTGTAAGTATTAGATTAGGCCTCCTGTGTTATTGCACTAGTTTCCGATTACAGATCTGAAATTAGCCTACGCCGATATTCTATGTTCCGGTACCTATTCTCAAAGGTGGAGTCGAGGACACAAGGCTCGAGGCCAAGGTCAAAGACAGCCTTTTCGAGGACAGACCCTCTCGAGGCTCAGGACAGAAATGCTCGAGGCCAAAGCCACGGACCAAGAATACAGCCACAAGTGCTCTCCAAAAAATGGTCTTCATAAAAGTTTTTCTGGCGATCTCCAATTCATAGGCGTACCCAGGATTTTTGATTGGGGGAGGCCTAAACCGCAAATCACATGCTATGACGTCATCAAAAATTTTCAAAAGAGGAAGTTTTTGTGGGACAAAGATATCGTAGGATGGAAAATCTGAAATCGTTGCCTGTTGGCACTTAACCCGGATTTTGCAAAGGGAGAAGGCTTAAACTAATAGTTGAAAAGTCTTTGTATCCAACTTTGGAAACGTGTTGAGAAAGCTAGCGTAACTCAAACGTATCAGCTGCCGGAGGCTTTGGGGGTCTGGGGGCAAAGCCCCCAACCGTTATGCGATTTTTTATAATTTTTTGGAAAAAAAATCTATTTTAATGCCATTGAGTCACAATTCGCAAGTGTTCAGAGCCATTTGAAAGCACTAGATTTTTGACATTATTGAAAGCCAATTGAAAAAATGAAATTGTTTTATCCTCTTTTTACTAGCAATTTAAGTCCAAAACACGTTTAACATGTAGCATTTTGGAGTTAAATTTAGTATGAGAGATTGGGGGAAAGTAAGGTGCATTGTCTCTTGCAACATTTTAGCAGTAAAGAATCCACTCAAAGGTTTTCCTTAGAGATTTTTGTTTTGTCATGAAACTAACCAGCTGTAGGGATACATGTTCGGCCAGGGGACCCAGGTCCCCTTAGTTGAAGTTCAATGATTTTGTTCAAACACCGTTTTCCATGGCAAATTTTTTTAAAGTATTTTGTGCGTAAAAATCGGCAAGGTAGAAGTGAATTACTAAATTGTTATCGAAAAATGGTACAATAGATGGTTACGCCTACTAACCACGTTATTGCCGGGCCAAATTTACATCGCGCTGAGCACTTTGGAGATTTTCGCAACATCTTTCTGCCAAATATACGTGAAGACCAAACAAAATCATACTATTTCAGCGCGGGGCCTCTAGCTGGTACTGCGTCATATTATGGTAAATCCGGTCCTGGTTAATGTAGTCATAAAAAAGCTAAATGTGGGCCTAAGATAGCAACTTTTAGGACAAAAACTCTCCATTTCTTCCGGGTTATACGTTTAAATTGGCAGGTAAAAATTGAATTGAAGGGGGCCCGGGGCCCGTGATCTTCAATATTGTTGTTAGTTACTGTTGTAAGCGAAAAATGCTAAAAAAAAACTGAAACTGAAGAAACAATAGACTTTTTTGTCACATTTTTGTCATTGGTGAAATTTCAATCGGGGGAAAGGGCGGGCGGGCCCCCTGGCCCCCCCTTGGCTACTTCTATGCTCCAATAAACGAAAACAAAAAAGGTATTCGCAAATTTTCCGCGAGGTTTCTGGCGTTTTCCAACAAAACTTCAACTGTTCAAAAAATAGTGCTGTCCTCAAGCCGAGAACAGGGCAATTTTCAAAAACTTGAGGCTTCGAGGCCAAGGCCAAGGACTTGACCTTCGAAGCCAAGGTCAAGGACTTCAAAATGTGTCCTCGAGGACGTCCTCAAGGCCAAGGACCTCCTCGAGGACTCCACCTCTGCCTGTTCTGTTATTTTATAAAATTGATGATTGTTGCTGTTTGCACAATGCTGGTAACGAAACTTACTTTAGCTCAGGGAAAAAGAGTTGGCAAGAATAGAACAACTAGACCAGGTTGGTGTTATTTTAGGGCTGTTATAGTTGGCAACGGTCTACAGTAGGTCTATTTAAGTTAGACTTCCTGCAGACCTAGGCTACCATATCGACGATATGATCGTTTTTGGCTTCTAATTTTATAACATTTATAGTCTAAAAACATCATCAAGACTTTTTGCAGACACAGGCTACCATATCTACGGTATGATCATTTTTGGCTTCTAATTTTATATCATTCATAGTCTAAAAACATCATCAGGCTGTAATAACTTTGATACAACAGATTATACTACTTGTATAATGTCACGGATGAATTTGGTTTGAATTAGGTTCGCTGTCTAAAACAAAATCCTTTTACCTTTCTCATTGAACATCGAGTTTCTTAGTGAGCGAAAAATTTTTGCAAACTCATGCCTAGTGTGATTTCACAAATAGGTACGGAGTCAAACGGAGTAAATTGTATTTTAGCGAATAAGAAAAATTTTGGAGAAATACGAGTATTTGAGGCACCTCTTCATTACCTTAAGTAGTTATTATTTCAATAAAACCGATTTCGAACAGAATCTCTTTAATTAGATTAAGATTTTGAGTTTTATCGTACCCGTTTGAGAGGGAGCCCTCGTTTTGGCACCCCCAATTTTTTTATGTTTAGTTTATTTTGATATTTACCTATTCCGAAGAATTGATCCATCTAGCTCTAACGGTTTAAAACTTCAAAATTTTGGAGTACCCGTTTGAGGGGGATTCCCCTAACCTGGCACCCCCAATTTTAGTTGGAACCTAGTCCTCCCTGATATATATTATTGCCCAAAGTTTGATTACTCTGCATTTAGTGGGTTAAAAGTAGATAAATCGAAATACGTGACTATAGCATTGGAACGAAATTAAGCTCCGCTTTCAAGATTTTTTTGTTTGATGATATTTTTCAGCCGACTTTAATATTCGTATTTAGATTTCTATGAAGTGGAATTTCGAGTCAGGATAGCGCCTGGTAGTCGGAAGCTAGATGATGGAAGCAAAATGAAAATCAAGTTAAAATCTGATGATGACAAGGAGAAATATGAAATGCATTATTCGGAAAAGTAAGTTTTTATGGCTGATAAATTTCTTAAGCGTAAATTACTGCAAAAAGATTTGAAGAAGAGGTTTAACTTGTACTTCCTTTGTCGGTAGCGCGGCCGAAGGGCAAATGTATTGTTTGTACAACAATCCTGTACAACATTGTGTCGCTCTTAAAACTTTTTAAGATGCAATTTAACTTGCTTGTGATTGTAATTACATTTTATTCATCAAGTTGCCTTGGTCATAAAACAGCGAAGGAACCTTTCGGTCTTCTAGTCAAGCTTGCACCTGCTCACCTGTCTACCACACATGGTGGAGGCTTCACACTGTCCCTTTAATTGCTGAACGCCAAGCAGGTAAGCTGTGAATACCAATTTTTGTAGTCTTTGCTTTATCCCGACTGGGAATCGAACCTGAATCTTTCGCTTTAGTAGCAGACGATCTATCCACTTGACCAATGATCGGTAAAGTAGCATTACCAATGAGAAAATTGCTTCTGGCATAAAATAAGCAAAGTTTTAATTGAATTAAAGTTTTTGTGACATAAGCTAACGCAATATTTGGTAGTGCTGTTAGCATTGAAATAAATGCAAAATTCAATATAGTCTCAAGTCATTATGCGCCAATTGAAGCAATTTAAACAAAAACATTGAAAACTCCCACCTGTAAGACATTTCGGCAGCGTGGCCCAGAGGGTAGAGGCTTCGCTTTTTACGACGACCCTGATCGCATGATATTGGGTTCAACCCGCACCCTGGTCACTTTGTTACGTCCTTGGATAAGAGGCTTTACGATGGGTATCTCTGCTTAGTGGCTTTGAACAAGTAGAAAATTTACGTGGGAAAAGTCAAACGTCAACCTCAAACTCTGAAAATGGCCAACATCTAAGCAGTTGCGGATTCGTCTAAAAGATAGTGCCACCGTCACCTATTCGTGATAGTAAAATAAAGGTGCATCAATTAATCAATATTTTGAAAATATCTTCCGAATGATGTAAGATGTTATAAAACATCTCATTGGGCTATTGAATTTTTGGCTGAACCGCATTGCAACATTTTACTCTTAAAATTCTTTTTTATTTCGTTGCGATTCTTGACATAGTTATTGTTGATGTTTGATGCCAAATTTGTATTCAAAGTCAGCAAAAAATAAAAATTAACAACTAAACAACAAGCAATATTTGAAACCCTTTGAAACTTAGGACTGGGGCTGGCGAACTTCCGCTTATATTTTTTCCCCAAAAGGTTTTAGTGTTTTAAGTAATCTCTCAATTAGGATCCAAATTGTAAAAAAAACTAGGGTTGACTTTTTCAATCACGGTAACATCGGAAATATGAGGTTCCAAATTTTTCATTTAGTGCCACATAGTAGTCACAACATTAAAACCTTACAAATTGTGACCACCAGGTGGCACTTAATGAAACATTTTGGGCCTCTTATTTCCGATATTGCTATGATTTTACAAATCAACCCCAATTTTTTTTTCAATGTGGGTCCTAATTGAGAGATTAAAACTGTCACATCTTTTAGAGGTAAAAATATACGCAGATCTGCGCCAGTTACAGGGCTAAAAACGATAGCGAAAAATTTCATCTTAAGATGTACTTTGTCGGAGTCCTGTGGTATTGAACGCTTTGGCAGAGTTTTGTGGTATCAACTTTAGTGTAAAAATTGAAGAGCTCTATAAATTAGCAATTAACTAAAACTCGAAATTACTTACACAATAAGTCAGACTGGCAATTAACTGCTTACTCGTGAATTTCAGTAGTTCGCATAGCAGAAAATATAGCGTCGTTACTTTTTAATTTGAGTATTACCCAACTATTCCTAACTGATCCTACATATACACTTCATCAACAATGGGTTGACGCATATTTGGTATCTCTTATGTAAAATCAATATATTTGTGTTCTGTTTAAGTTATCGGAGAGACTAAAACCTATGGTACTTTGTTCCTGTTATTTGTATAAGCGTAATGTGGATGGTATGACTCACTATTGCTGTAGGTTGCATATAATTAGTTTAATGTATTTGCTACTAATTACAAAATTTGTTATTTTCTTGATACTTTGACCAGCTGCCACTTGAAACGGTTTCCGGAACCGGTGAGGTTTCATTTTCGGGGTGGTTTTTCTTTCTCACCATGCTCCGTTGAGCTAAAGTCATTTTATGGGCCAGTTGCGCCATCCATTGACCCCCTATGTAACCGTAAACTCGCTCTGGTTATTACGCTCTCTCTTTTCTCTTTATCAATTTTTCAAGCAACTACTCCAGTCATTAGTTTTACTGACATCTTGTCGGCCTGCATATGTACGTTGAAGAGAATGATTAATTAGGCCTAGATTGTGTATACTTCAACTTGTTTGACAGGTGTAACAACCATGCAAATAAAAATCGCTGTTTTTGTCTGTAATATCCTCTGCATGTCTTAACGTCTGACGTTGTGTCGCTACTTCTTTTTCCTTACTCTACGTGTTTTAGGGACTTCGTGCGACCCCTCTATTGAAATATCACCAATGACAAAATGTGACAAAATAGCCTATTTTTTCTTCAGTTCCTTTTAGCATTTTTTGCGTACAACAGAACACGCGTACAATAGTAACTAACAGCAGTATTGACGATCAGGGGCGCCGTGCCCCCCTCAATTCGGTTTTTGCCCACCAGTTTAAATGTATAACCCGGGACAAATTGAGAGTTTTTGTCCTAAAAGTTGCTATCTCAGGCCCTCATCTAACCTTTTCATGAAAGTAATGCAATAATCAGGGCCGGATTTACCATAATGTGGCACAGTACCAGCTACAGGCCCCGCGCTCATATGGTGAGACTTTTTCTGGTTTTCACGTATATTTGGCAGAAAGATGCTGAGAAAATCTCGCAAAGTGCCAAGAGCCCCGCGTAATGTAAATCCGGCCCGTGCAATAACATGGTTAGTAGGCGTAACCATCTATTATACCTTTTTAAAATAACAATCCACCTCCACCTTGCCAGTTTTTATGCCAAAAAATACTTTTGAAAAAAATATTAGCTAGGGGAAATGCTTCTCGAACAAATTATTGAATTTCAATTGAGGTGGCCTCGGCACCCTGGTCGTACAAGTTCTTCTACAACTGGTTATTTTCCTGACAAAGCAAAAATCACTAAGGAAAATTTTCGAGTGGATTATTATTTACTGCTAAAATATAGCACGAGGCAATGTACCTTGCTTTCCCCTGCACGGGCCAAATCACTTACAAAATTTAAACCTAAAATGCAAGATTTTAAACGTATTTTGGACTTAAATTGTAAGTTAAAGGAGGATTGAACAATCTAATTTTTTCAATTGGCTTTCAAATGTTAAAAATTTAGTTCTTTCAAATGGCTCTAAACACGAGGGAATTGTAATCCAATGGCATTAAAATCACTAGTTTTTCCAAACAATTGCTCAGCGGCTGGGGACTTTGCCCCCAGACTCACATAGCCTCCGGCTTGGAGCTTCGCCCCCAGAACCCCGTCTGCGATACGTTTGAGTTACACTAATTTGCTCAATACGTCTTTCAATTTACATTTTTTTGGGGGGGTTTAAGCCCTCCTCCTACAGCAAAGTCTTGGTACGTGCCAACACACAGGCCACGGTTTCTGATCTTGCAATGTACAATATCTTTGTCCCACATAAAGTTCCTTCTTTTTCGAAAATTTTTGATGATGTTATTGCACGTGATTTGTGGTTTGGGCCCCCCTAAACAAAAATCCTGGCTATGCCAAAGGGCCCGAAAGTGGTGCATAGCACAATGCCCCCCCCTTCTGCCTACGCTACTGTCTGCGTGACTGCGCATTACGCAACCAGCTAAAGTGCTAAACACATGCATAATTTGTGATGCAGTAATTATAATTCTGTACAATAATGGTATCGACGCAAAAAGAAGCCTTCATTCAGTGTTGCAACGTTATTTTGATCATGCTTTTACGGCGCCTATAGGACGAAGCACAAATAAGGCCCGAAATAATCCCGAAATGTTTGTTAACTCCAAGCCCAGATTTAAATTCAACCTCAAAAGTACGGCAATTACAACTCTGGTGCAGAGATACAACATGGAATTTTCTGGTGGTTGAGCCCTCAGTGTTTTGACATTTTTAAGATTATTGGATAAAAATTACTCAATTATAAACGTTTATATTTTATGTTTTTGTTTGAGGACATAGTTTTTTATCAGGTTAAAACTTTCAAATAAAGCATGGAAAACAAACAAAAAATAATGAGGATTGAAGTATTTATTTCTGATTTTGTTGCACATTGTGCCTCTAGTAAGAATGATCAGCTGTTCAAGACCAAATTTTGGAACTTATTGCTTGACAGAGATTGATTATTTGAGCTTTTCAATACTAATAAATGTTATTATACATATTTCTTATTTTTAGGGACAGCGAATACAACAGAACTATAAAGCTACCTGCAAAACAAAATGCTTTGGCATACAAATATTTTGCGTTAGATTCTAAAAATACTAAATCTTGGGAAAACTTGAGCAATTCGGAAATAATTACCCGATTTCATATATCAACTGATCAAAAGGTGTACCGACGTCGTGATATTTCTCATCAAGGTTTGTAAAGTGTAAAGATATATGAGGCAAAAATTATCTATTTTTATGTTAATTTGATTTCGATTCAGGACGAGTTTAATTTTCGCTCAATAATTTTTCAAGTTTGGATTTATCGTTGGAAGAAAACAAAAAAATATTCAAACTTTTTGTTAATACGGTATTTTCTGCAAAGATTCTTTCATTTTAACCTTTTAACTTTAATTGTTCATATATACGAATATTATTGAACAACAAAAAAAGCTTGTTTTTTGAGTTCTTAAGTTTGAACTCAAGCTGCATTCTTTCAACTTTTATTCATCTTCACATTAAATTTTGACAAGTCTGAGACAAAAACTGTCAAATTCAATTTTAAACAGCCTTTTGTATGGCTTCTAATATTGTTTTTTGTATGGCCTTTTGTATAGCCTTTTGTATGGCATCATGAATCCGACAGTCGTTAAAATAAAAAAAAAGTTTATTACTGTCTAGGACAGGAGCGTCCAACATGCCGCCCGCGGGCCACTTGTGGCCCGCCGAAGGTTTAAGTGGCCCGCGTTAAACTTCCTACATTGGTTGCTTAATTGATACGTACGCGCTGACACGATATTGTGAATTACAGATGCGAGTCCTTACACCTCTAAATCCATCGGTATTGGTGTGCTGAAGATTTTTTTTTTGGTCTTTACCTACTTTTGGGCAAAACGACGGACCCAATCTAAGTGAAGACCTTTTTTTTGTGGTCTTCATCTAATTTGGGGCAAATAAAACATTTTTTTTAAAGAAGAAGAATCCCACAAAGTAAATTTTGGCCCGCGAAAATTTTGGAACAGCAAATCTGGCCCCTGACTGAAAAAAGTTGGACACCCCTGGTCTAGGATGTTGATGAAGCTTAATTGTAACTAATTTATTGTACTGTAATTCTACTTTATTCTCCAAGTTGCCTTGGTCAGGAGATAGCTAAGAGACCGTTTGGTTTTCGAGTCTTAGGAGTAACGTTAGTGTTTAAGGTTGCGACATTTTGTAAAAATATTATTGGTTTCTGGTGTTTTGTGTGTTATTCAAAAGGTGCAAGATTTATTTAAATGGATTGATTTCTTGTTGAAGTCAACAACAAGCAGGGTTTTTTCCGTTCGTAATTCGGCAATGGTGAAAAACCAGCGAAGAAGTTCAATATACAAAGCTCGTTTTGTCATTTTTTTTTTGCCAAAAACCGAAGTTGGCGTCGAAATAAAAACTTAAAGAATTGGAACCAATAGTACGATAGCTGTGATGGTAACCTTGTACTGTAATCAATAATAATTAAGATTTATTTGTTCGACTATTATTATTGCTCTGTTTCGTTTTCACAGTATCAGTTTCATAATCATCTTTTGCTTACTGTAAGTCGAGTTTTATCAACTCACAATTATGTTTAACTCTTCAAACCACGACTGGCAATCACATCGCATCGAACGCTTTTCTCAAAAAAAAAAAAAAAAATTCGCATCAAATTATCGCATTGAAACACGCAAAATTTCTACATGCATTACCGCATCATAGAATTGGACAAAAAAAAAAAAACCTTTGAAATTTTTTCGATTATTTGTCATTGCTTCTGATGTTTTTTTTTTCTGTTTCGTCATAAGTTAACGGTTTCGTCATGCAGGGCAAGTTTTTATTAAACTAAAAAATTTTAAAAATTGACTTGAAGAAACCAAGAAAAATTGACGTTATTGACCTAACAAATTTTGGACTAAATCAGTCGTTCTTAACCTGGGGGGGACACAAATTTTTAGGGGGGCGCGAGCCCTAATGCATTTGCAACGCATTTTCATCAATTTTGAGATTCCGAGCTTTGCAAACGAAATTAACCTTCGTCACATGCTCGTTAGTTTTTCTACGTCAAAAGTTATTTTAGGTCAGTTGTGTGTTAGAATTTAAAAACCTTTTCAAATTTCTTATTGTGCAAAATGCGTTTCTTCTTACCCTGGCTAAAATGTACAGTGTACAGCGCGCAAATGCTTGCCGCACCAAAGGTCCTAAACCTTAATTCTGTCCGAGATATTCTTGCGAGTGATTGTTATAGCTGTTGCTGTCAAGCTCTATGGGTTGGTGCACTTGGTGTTGCAAGTTTTTAATGTGAAAACTCAGCCGCGATATCAGCAATTCTTAGAATCGTTGAGTTGAGATTTAATAAAAGATATAAATTAACATTACATATTTTACGTTATTTTCATTTCTAGTAACGCATTAATGCTCGCACTAAATTCAAGAATTAAACTGTTATTACAATAAACATAGTAAATTTCACTTACTGACTGTTTGTGACTCCAAACTTTACATTTTCTATCGTTTTACAGCGGGAAATATAAACGTTTTACTACACTCTTGAGATTCAAAATGAAAATGAAATAAAAAACGCAGCATTTGGTTGTATATTGAAGGAAGTCTTCTACATTCAGGCAGTGAGAAAATTCGTGGTACGATTTAGGTCCTTTGTGATAGACGGAATACAATTACCTGGTTCAGGGAAATATCTTTTGTTTCAACCGTTTCTCAGACAAAAATAATTGATACATTTGCAACGCTCGTAGGAGGCGACTATTAGAAATGTTCTAGCAAATTTTATAAGAAGCATTTTCGAAAATTCATTAAAAGCACGTGGTAGCTATCATATGGAGAAAGATTTACATCAGTAACAATTGTAGCCTGCCATTAATTGTAACCCTGCTTTACAAACTAAGTATAATGTCATAAAACAGCTAAATTATCGATTGTGTTACTTCATTTTGATTAGCAGTATCAAATCTACACTGCAGAGTAGATTGTGTCACGCTGCAAATCTACACTGCAGAATAGCTATCAGTCAGTTTGTTAAAATAGTAGAGCGGTTTATATGTAAACGAAATTTACAATTAACTAAATTTATGTTTTATCATGTTGCAGTGCCTGCGTAGATTAGTAACAAAGTAAGATAAATGAAATGGCAACGAAAAAAAGTATCTTGATGACTGCCTTGAATTTGGTTCGGTGTTATTGCTAAAAGATGACACAGAAGTCCCGCAGTGTGTAATATCAACATGTTACAAGACTCTTAGTAATGATGCAATTTGTCCCTCTAGCTTGAAACGGCATTTGACCACAGCCTATTCCGCTTTAGCCTATAAACCTAAAGCATTTTTTGTCAAGAAAAGTCATTCCTTAAAGAAAGCTAAGTTGGACATGAGTAGGACGTTTCAGCAAAGATCTTCAAAGGTTGTTGAGGCTTCTTACCGAGATCGCTATGTTGATTGCAAAGAATAAGAAAAGTCGTGATATCGAGGAATCTCTTGTAAAATTTCGTATAATTGTGGCAGCAGATGATGGGGGGCGTAAAACGGGCAATTATCGGTTAAAGGAGGCGCGATACCAAAAAGGTTAAAAACCGCTGGATTAAATAAATGATAGTTTTTGAGAATTTATATTAAAACAAAGATTTAATAGACAAAAGCACTCGAATTCTCAACGAAAGTTGCAAAACAAGTACATTTGGTAGTGCAAAATATGTCAAGTGTTGCGATGTAACATTGCAAGCCAATCACCAGGTGGAGAAATTAAAGTGTAAAATCATGTAATGTTTTACCTTCTCAGCTTTGAAGTTTCTGTCCTTCGCCAAGAGTTTTTTCGGCATGGAAAAGCTTCTCCCTACACAAGCAGATGTGGGCTGAGAATTTCGAAGTAAACTGTAAGCAGCTGGTGAAATATATTGTCTTTCCAAGTTTATTATCCTAGAAATGTCATTGTTTTGCCTTCTTTTTTTAATATACCGAATGGTGTTGCAAGTGTCTTCTCTTAAGTCAAGTTCTTGGATTGCTTCCACTGCTTCTTTGATGGCGTATTTGGCACTTTTCATCATTTCTATAAGCTTAACTAGACATTCATATCGCCCTTTACTTTTGAGAAGTTGAATAGCTAATCGTAGTGTTTTCCAGCTGGTTTTTGCTTGAGTTACCAAAACGTCAGACCCTTCAAAATTTTCCACAATTGCTTTCACTTCAGGTAAGTTCTTTGCGTAATATAAAGCAGCAAATTAGCCAGCTTCTCCATCATGTAAGAACAGACTGAGGAGGGTGACCTATAGTAGCAAATCTGGCTTGTCTGGTTTTGTTTTTAACTGTTACTAATTTGACTTTTGCAATTACCTGATCAATATCTTGGAAGTGAGATCTGACTTTCATAGCACAATTGTGCGATTAATGTGCTACGCATGTCACGTGAAACAACTTAAGATACAGCGATTTTAGTACCGCACCTGCAACCATCATATATTTTGCAGCGTTAGAAAACAACAGATAAAAAGAGTTTTTGTTAGTTCCAAGAGTTCTAACTGTATCGTCAACTGCTTGAGCAATGCTGTTGCTATTTGGCGCACGTGATAGAGATTGACCGTCGTACAAGTAACTGACGTGTGGAATTTCAAGGCTTCCAGCTAGAATATTCAAATACGTTGTGCCAGACAGAGTGCTCGCGTCAACAACCGGAAAAATTTGTCATGATTAGCATTTCGTATCCTCCGTAATCCATCTGCGCTTAATTGCAGCACTGTTCGTCTACAAGCAGTTTCAGATGGCAAACCGAGACCATTGACACAAAAAAGGTTTTTGATGAGCTTTTTGTTAAGTTTGTACAAAGTCAGCAGATAAAAATGCCTTGGACACCTTTTCCTCAAAATCGGTATCACTGCTTTTTTTTTAAATGTTCGCGAAGTGTGGGGGATTAGTTGATCGGATCTGCTGCCCGACGTTTTTTGGAGTTGGGACGTTTTTCGGTGACTATCAACAAGGAAGGATTTTTCGCCAGAAACGTACAGTTGCACGAATTACATTATAATTCGTTGTTGGGATTACCATCAATTCTTTTAGGGAATTCTTTAAGAATAGATTGAACTTTTATGCGTTGGTAGCTTTAATTTTTGGCATCATTCAAAAATCTAAAACGCAACTTAAAGCCAATTAAATTTTAATAATTTTGCTAATTGGAACGACCGACGCTCGCGTCGCGTGTCCCTCTGTTTTTACTCGGCCATTTTCCAACTAACGAGTGCGAAATTTCAAACTTTTGCTTATAACTCGAGAACGGTTAGGTATAGCAACATGAAATTTGGACAGCAGTTTGAGATTAATGAGTTGTATGTTTATACCAAATTTCGAGGCAATAGGTCACGTAACTTCGGTTTTAGAACCCGAAAACCGCCCCGCAAGTTTGGCGTAAAAAGCGGTCTCAGTCAAAAACAGCTTAAGTACGGCAAAAAATATTTCATAGAGTTATATGTCTCAAGATACCCTTTCATCCCAACCGACCCACTTTTGGCCGCGATGAGGTTTATTTCTTTTTTTTTTCCTTTTTTTTCTTCCTAATTTTTGTACGCTCTTCTCCTAAACCACAAAACATGCAAATCTAATTTTTGTATAAAGTTGTTGAGCTGCAAATGCAATTTTTTCTCCCGAAAGTTTTTGGGCAACTCCACCGGGAACCCCCCCAGAATGGGGCCCCCAAAAATCAATTTTTTAAATGGCTCAACTTAGAATGCCAGTGTTTTATGATATCAGTAGATATTTAACAGACAAATTTTTTGACATAGTTTGGGGGTGCCACCCCCCCGGAGACCCCCCAAATGAACTTCCCAAAAATCAATTTTTTGAATAGCTCAACTTGGGTGCCCGTCTGTTTTGCTATCAGCAGATATTTAACAAACAAATATTTTGACATAGTTTGGGGGTGCCACCCCCCCAGGGACCCCCCAAAATCAATTTTTGAACGACTCAAGCTAGGGTGCCAGTGTTTTATGATATCAGGAGATATTTAACTGACAAATATTTTGACTCCACTTTTCTGGAGGTTCCACAATCAGATATTTTTGAATAATTGCTGATTTTACGGTAGACATTAAGTACTTTTGAGCGTCACAGCATTAGCTATGCATCGGTCGTTCACTGGGTTTGCTGGCAAACTCCCATCTTGTTATTTTTGTGTCTTCGTTTTGGCTGGTGAATTCACAGTATACTGTTGTGAGATTAACTAAATTGACACAAAACCTGAAGAGGGGCGGTTACTAACTCCCTAAATATTCAAGAAAAAAATGCTTTGTTTAGTTATATTGGTAAATTATTGGGATAACAGTGACTTGTGTATTTTGCGTCGCGCAAACCAATGCCGACAACGATTGACGGTTCCAGCATTGACACACAGACGAATATTTTTGACATAGCCTTTGTAAACTTGCACACTGCACCTACGCTAGCATACTATTCGCTTTTTTCCTTTGCAGGTTAAATAATGAAATGGTACTTTAAACTAACCTCTACGTCTGCGCTATACTGCATACGTTTTCACCTTAGAAATGTTTACGTGAACAATGTCGCGCTTCTTAATTGGCATTTTAGACTCACGTATTCGATTGTTACACACTCGCAACATATTTCATCTAACTTTGACTGTTGTACCAGATTGCACCACAATCATTCGATTACGCTGGGTATTGTAATTATCAAGGCCTTCTATCGTAGATAAATAGCCAGATGTGATAATCTGTAAGGGCAAGTTATCCCTTATATTTAACTTATCGCTCTTTTTCAGCAGCAAATACTAAAAAAAAAAATTTGACCAGTAGGGGATAAAACTGATAAGTTGATAACTGAGTGATAATTACAAAAAAATTGACTTTATTGCCCTATAAGAAAAATATTGACCTAACGGAAAAAATTGACTTTTTATTGACCTATCAAAAATGTAAGAATACGAAACCTACTCTTTCTATCCAGAGTTCTTGCAAAAAACACGTAATTCAAACTTCGTGCTAAAAAATTGACTTTATTGAAAAAGCTTGCCCGAGTCATGAGTTACGTCAAGGGCAGAAGTTTGAGAATGTTTTGGCATCTGTTGCGTAACAATCACTGCATGTAATAGTAAAATTAAAGTTTTGCCCTATGTTAGCTTCAGTTTACACACTATTTCTGCGGGAAAGATGATCATTTCAGCACGCCACATAACTATGTAGTTGCCTCAGTTGTAAAACGTATAAAACCCAGCTTTGTAGTAGAGAAATCACGCCGAAGTTGGATGTTGACTGCATCGAGTATTTTAAAAGCAGCGTCGTCTTTAAACCTCAGTCTTAAGAACTGAAAAATTTGTTTTGGAATTCTAGATGAAGACCTAACTAAACGCGCCCGAGTTGTTCTGCACAGAGATGGAAACCGGTCGGGTTGCCGGTCGGGTCGAGATTCTTCAACCGGCCGGTCAAGCCGGTTAAAAACCCGTCAAATTCTCCTTTCTGGCTACTAGAAGACATCTAAGCACCAACCAAAATATAATACTGATATGTTTTATCATAAATAAAACTTTTTATAAAAAAAACAGTATTAACAAACCACTTCTTTCGAAAACACTTGTTGAATGGTTTCAAGCTGTGACTAATATGCTGCGACCATTACGGCATGCACATCCGGGACGTATTTAGGGTGGGAGTATTGTGCCATGCCCCCCCTCCTTTGGGCCACGGCGCAAAGCAAAAAAGTGCAAAATATGTTAAAATCGCGTGATCAGATTCTAATAAAGCATGCATGTCGAAGAGGTTTGCGCTACTTAGCATTTAGCATCATTTTAGTCAGCTTAAGAGTAGAAGTGGCGCAGATTTCAGATTTTTTAGTACATGCTAAAACCTTGCCGCTTTGAAAAGCTTTTTTCAACTTAAATTTACCACACTCTACACTGGGCAAGAAAGACATAGCTCTTTCTTTTTTTTTATATCTAACTAACCATGGCTAGTTCTAAAGTAGCAGCATTTCTACAAACTGCTGGGGCACATTGTATTTCGAATGTTTTCTAGCCAATTAATGTCATTACAGTTTAGTGTTTTCAATGAAAATAATCGACGCGTTGCCTTCATCGGAATAGATAACCACTTCGTACTACCGATGAGTTTATTTATTGGTTTGACGTTTTGCTTCCCAAACTGGGAAGCTTCTTCAGAACAATTTTCGGCAGTGCTGCCTTTGCAGTTACAAGAAGATAAATGAGAAAAAATAACAGCAGAAGATATAGGCAATAGTAAAAACATACGAACATCACAATACTTGTACTATTATACCAAAAAACATTAAAATGATGGAGCAATAACATTACATAATATTGAAATTTATGTCACCAACAGCGTGAAAAAAGGAATATTGAAAAATTATTTCACTAACAGCGTGAAAAAAGGAATACTGAAAAATTATGTCACTAATTAAGAGTAGAAGTGGCGCAGATTTCAGATTGTTTAGTGAAAAAAAATTAATAATAGCTGCTTCACTAACAGTTTGAGAAAGTATGAAAAGGATCTATTGCAAAACATTATGTACTGGAATAGGCTTTTAGCTCCACAGATATTTATATTAATTGTTCAGTCAACATATAAATCTTTGTGGAGCTAAAAGCCTATTCCAGTACATAATGTGTTGCAATAGATCCTTTTCATACTTTCTCAAACTGTTAGTGAAGCAGCTATTATTAATTTTTTTCACGCAGTTAGTGACATAATTTTTCAATATTCCTTTTTTCACGCTGTTAGTGACATAAATTTCAATATTATGTAATGTTATAGCTCCACCATTTAATGTTTTTGGGTACAATAGTACAAATATTGTGATGTTCATATGTTTTTGTTGTTAACTATCTTCTGCTGTTATTTTTTTTCTCTTTTATCTTTTTGTAACTGCAAAGGCAGCACTGCCGAAAGAAAGTTTAGTGTTTGCTATGCTTGGCAAATAATCTGTCTCCAATAGCTAAAAAATTGTTTCATTTTTTGGCCTTTCGCAAAACATCATTGAAAAGAACGTTTAATAATTTAGGTTGTGCCCTCCAGTGCTTTTTATGCTTATTTTCTGCACGTTTTGCGCTGCTCAAAACAGGTCTTTCAAACCCGAAACTTAACCAAAAAAGGTCTTAAAATTGAGTCATTTTTGCAAAAAACTCAAAAATTTTATTGCGTTTTTTTCTGAGACCCCGTCTAAAGTCACAAATTTTAACATCTCACCCTTGCCTCCCCCCCTTTTTGAAAATTTTTCATTAAATACATTGAATAGTGAAGTGAAACCTTTTGTAAAAAAACCGGTCGACCGGGCCGGTCAGAAACCGGTCGACCGGCCGGTCAACCGGCAATGATTTTGAAATTTACCGGTCGGGTCGGGTCGAGAAAATCCTGACCGGTTCCACCTCTGGTTCTGCAGTTAAATGCAACTCAGAGTCTACAGAGAGAGTGGTATGTAGTACATCATGAAGCATTTGAGAATGCGCTTATTCGATGATGCTGTTGACGACATTTTTGCTTTTTGCGCAAATTCTGTGTAAGATTTTGTAAAACAGTTTTTTTTTAAAACTAGTTTGGGTCGAAATAAGGCTAAATTTTTAGCAACTTTTTAACTCTATAATTGCAGAGCAGGGCGCGAATAACATTTACCGAAAGTGCAGCGCAATAAAGCACAACTATTTTTTAAACCATTAAAAGCGTAGCGCAAAATGCGCAATTTGATTCTTTTGTTTTCTGAAGCGCAGCGCAACTTTCGCGACAAACTTTTTGATTCAGTTGAAGCGCAACGCAATTTTGAGATTGCGGAACGGGATTTTCACACTAAGTTAAAGCGCAACCTAACTTCCCCAGTTAAATTTACAAAAGGCAATGCAAATTCCGTATTCTTGCAATTTTAGATTGATAAGGAGTTAGTATAATTTGCGATAGAAAGTCGGCATTTGGCAATATTACAACTAAAATGAAACAAAATTAAGTTTAAAACATAAAATTGCACTCTTAACGAAAAAAAAGATTTTTTGAAAGCATTCGCAACAAATTTTTAATTGCGCTTCGTGCTTATAATTTGCGCTTTGCCCACCATTGCCTAAGTTTTCTTAGGTTTTTTTTGTAATTCAAATTTTATTCAGCTTAACTTGAATAGCTTGTACAGTACTTTTTTTTTGACGAACAAAAATTCTGAAGCAACACAAAACAATTTTCAAACACATGTATAATACGCACTTGCAAAATTTGCAATGTTAGGGTATCGAACCGTCACTATTGCGAGTTTAAGTCCGATTTCCTACCGCGGCACCATCTGCAATTGCAATTTGCGCATTGTCGTGATTAAAATGTTAATATGTTCGAAGCTTTTCGTCCGACACTTGTCAAAACGAATCGTCAGAAAGGAGAACGCAGGAAAATGAGCAGCTATTTATAGGAAAAAGCCGAGCCGTGATTGGCTGGAAAAGGACCAATGAGAAAGCATCATTAGTGTACAATCTTTAAGCTGTACGCGAATTCTTTTTGTCGGCAAAGGGCGGAGTTGAAACTTTTCTGGAAAGTGGCTTCAAGTGCTCTTGAAGCCACTTTCATGAAAACTTTTAACCCCGCGCTCTGCCGACAAAAAAATTTGTGTGCAGCTTAAAGATTGTACACTAATGATGCTTTCTCATTGGTCCTTTTCCAGCTAATCACGGCTCGGCTTTTTCCTACTAATAGCCGCTCATTTTCCTGCGCTCTCCATTCTGACGATTCTTTTTGACAAGTGTCGGACGAAAAACTTCGTAGATATGAACATTTTAACTAAGTCAATTCTCAAGTTTTATACCACCAACCAACTCTTTAGGTTTGCACATTACTAGACTTAAAATTTTAGTTGAATTTGAAGGTGCCCCCATGTGATAGTTGTACTGTCAATTTATCAGTATCCATGTTGCAATATGCATTTTTTCAGCAAAATTTAACCTCGCATTTATTCATATAAACTAGTTCTTATTAAGAGTGTACCAGTATTTTATTGTTTCACAGTAACTTTTAGTTTTATATTGATTTGCAAATATGGGTTAATAAAAGCTTTGTTGATTTGCTAACTGAGTACTAAATTTTTGGCAATGAACTTTAATTTCAACATTAATCGAAAAAATCGATAATCGCACAAGTAATCGCAAATTTACTGCGATTATACCGCATGAAAAAAAATCTAAATTATTGTAAAAAAATCGCATCCATTGTTCTTCCCTGCGTCGCATCGGTTGGTAACAAATTTCGCAAAACGTCATCGATGCGATGCGATTGCCATTCCTGCTTCAATCTAAAACTTGCATAATGCATAACTGCCGCAAAGTTCCGGACATTGCTTGCAGTGTCACATTCTACTTTGATTTTACTTTTCAGCCAAAAAACAAGTCAAAAAGATCTTTATTTTTGATGTTGTGTTCTTTGAGCCATTTCTTGTGCGAGCGGAGTATGATTCACATTTTCAAGATTGTTTTAAAAACTTTCTGGTGTATGGAATCAACTTTGAGCTGGATGAAGATTGTGTGATGGATCTTTACGGAATCTATAAGTGCTTTTTGCTGTCTCTAACCGAAAACAGAACGTTTGAAATGGTTAAGGGAGATAAACGCTACTCAGAAGATACTCCGATTTCAGATCAGGTTAAAGTAAGTTGACAAAGTAATGCTGCTATCACCCTTTAGCGACTTTGATAGCGACTCGACTGTGACTTGAGCTGCATTCACACGGCGAATTTTTGCTCCGAGAATCTGCATTTTGCCTTTTTTCTTAATTGCTCTTGTTTCTTTTTCGATTTGAGAAAGAAGGCAAAATGCCAATTCTCGCACCTAAAACTCATTCGTGTGATTGCAGCTTTAGGCATTTTTCGGTTTTCTGAGTCTCCGTGCGCCTCAGTGATGCATCGTTTGCAGTGGAGTCACCAGCGATCATTTTTTTCCCACTTGTTCAAAAACTTTCAATTCGCAACGCAGTCTCCGTGTAATATCCGTAGGTTCGCAGTGCGTTTGCCATCGAATTGATGAAGACTCCGGCGAACTCTCAGAAACTCCACTGCGAAAAATATCAAGCTTACCGGAGATGACGTAGTTAACGGTTTTGCAATAAAAAACATTTGCAAAAGATTGAGTTACATTGTTTCAATTGCATCACTATATAAAACTTTTGTAAGCTGCTTTTGTATGTTTCATAGGTGGGCACAAGTCCGTTAATCGTTAATCCGTTAATAACGAAGCTAACTTTTTCATTAACTCGTTAATCCGTTAAAAAGTTTTTTTCATATTAACGGACTAAATTAACTTCCGTTAAGTTCTGTTAACTTCCGTTAAGGTTTTTATCGTTAATAACTTGCACCATTCATTCATCGTACCAGTACAAAGTAGTTTGCACTATTAACACTTCTTGCGCATTAGCACGAGTTTTATGGAAGAAAGCGAAGAAAGGAGCTCTTTTTTGTGGCAAACAATAAGCTGCAGCCTCATAGATCTATTAATTATCACTGTTTGCAATTTCCAAAGATTTGCTGATCGCGGCTTCGTTAGTGCATTTGAACTTATTTTTATCTTGAAATCAGATTAGATTGTAAAATTTAACTTCCAAACACAAAAAGACCACAATAGCAATAGATATATCCTTACAATTAGCTCAAAAACGTCAATACGTGTTCTAGAAGTGAGTGAATAAAATGTAACTTACACGCAAAATATTAGCGAGTTATCGGACTTTATTAACTTCCGTTAATTAAAGCAGAAAATAACGGATTAACGTTAACGGAGTTGTGAAGTTTGTTAACGGTTTAGTGGTTAACGAAGCGAACGTTTTGCATTAACTTGCCCACCTGTGGTATGTTTTCATGATCAAAACAATGAAAACATGATCGAAGTAAGGCACATTCTCCCCTAAAACGCTTCGTGGTTATAAATTTTTTTAGGCTTTAGTAATGTCATGGGCGAAATGAAAAAAAGAAAAGAGCCATGCCATGATGCATGTCATCTCCCCGCTCCTTCCTGTTACTGGTTATGAAATAGAACATTCATTCATTCTTTCTTGCAATAGTTCAGGTTTGCGTCCTTGAGTCGAACAATTTCCAACGCAGCAAAAAATTTTCATTGGTTCAAAAAAATATTTCTTGAAATTTGTCTTATCCCATCCACATAGCAATCGAAACGTTGCTAAATTTACCCGTTAACCAAAACCTTTTCTACTTTAACGCTCCAACGTATTCCAATTACAATGGTTTTAACGTTTTATTGTTTTTGTGCTGCTGTACCTTAGCCCAAAAAAGGGTCATGTTTTACTTTTGTTTTCGAAAAATCCAACGAAAAACTATTTAAAAGTTAAAGAAGTAACCAAGCAGGTTGTGGCATGTATGATGTGATTAGTTTTATTTTGATTTCATTGCGTTTCCTTTCATTGGATATTGTGATTGCTATTGTAAACCAAATCTTTATATTGTAATTTTTGGACATTTTTTGGAAACCATATATGACATCACATAAGTACTTTAAAACAAAAATACGCTATATGCATATTTCAAACCCGTTTGCTATCATGTCGCGTATTTAACTGTGTAAATGCCTACTACAAATTTTGAACCCAAAATGCCAAATTACCCTACTTGCCAGTATAGCAAATTGCTATATACAATGCCGGTCACCGCCCATACGTATAAATTGTCATTCACTCGTATGTGCTTTGAAGATTCAGAAGTTACTTAGCAGCAAGGATGGCAGTACGGTACGGTACGTTCAAAATTTGCGTACTACGTACCTCGCACCTTGAACCGCACCGCACCTTAAACCGTTAGCGTACCGTACTTCAGTTCAATTTTTGGAGCGTACCGTACCAACATACCGTACCCGTACCACTACAAAAAAGGCGTACCGTACCAGCGTACCGTACTTCTTAGCAAAAATTGAGGCGTACCGTACCGTACTTACGTACCGTATTTCCATCCTTGCTTTTAACTATGCACAACTTTAGCTGACTTTGAAATCCATAGTCTATAATTCAGCGATCTCAATTCACACATTTAGCGTCGGCTTCAGCTGTCTTTTGCCTCTGTATACAAAAAGCTGGCGCAATGTGCGACAAATCTAGGATTTTTTAACCAATGCGTATTTCGCTAAAGCAGTGTTTTTTAACCACTTTCTTCTGCGACCCAAATTCGTATAAAAACCCTATCTGCAAGAGCAGCTGTGACCCAACTAAATTGTTACAAAAAAACAGAAGTTTTATTAAAAATTTATTGCCATTTCGCTTCAACAATCTTTGAAATCGTGGCTCAACATCACTCAACGCTAAACGCATTGGATGCTTCTGCATCAAGCTCGTAGCAAGAAATTAGCAATGGTTGAGGGAGGGGCTGTTTCGGGGGGATGTGGGATTTGCCTCCAGCGCTCAAAATTTTGCTGCTAAAATAACTTAATTTTAGGCCTATTTTGATCAAAATTAATACTTTTAAAACTTGGCATAGAAATTGGCAGTGCAAATATGATTAAACTGGTTGCTTAAATGGGCTATGTGGGAGGTGGCTAATGGTAAAATTTCGATTATCTTATTTACAAGCTGGTAAATCACAAAATTCTATGTAGTTTAATAAAACTCACACCGAGTAAACTATTGTGGGAATACGGTTAACTCCGTCTTTTGTAATTATATTTTTTTTTGGCAACTCTTTTTTTTCCTATTTCGCAACGATAAATAATCAGTCTTTCTCTTTCGGCTGCCAACATGGCAGGATAAGCAACTACCGGAATTCATCTTAGTTAATCGACGATTATGGTAATACCTGTGAATTCATTTTGGTAACATACAATAAAATTGGAGAACAAGCAATCACTCGAGTAATCTATCAAGCTGGAAGGAAATTGTGGCCCCTCCCGTGACAGGCTGGAAGGAAGGCCACCACACTATCTAGTCTATATTTTGTAGCAAAAATGATTGAGAGAGAGGGGGGCTAATAGAAAGAGATTTGAGAGAAGTGACTCGTAATTAACTAACACTGAATACTAAATAGCCCCCTACCACCTATTTCTAAGTTTTCAATATACTTTACGATGAAACCTATGTTCAGCATTTTTAAGCAAGCGTTCAAATTTGATTGCTTATTTTTGGCTATTTTTCAAAGTTTTTACTGATTTTTTTTTTTTTTTGACAAGTTAGCCCTCCTAAAGGTATGTTTCAAAAGATGCTTTAAATACTTTTTTGGTCCATTCCAGTGCAAAAGGCTGTTTCAGAGGTGCTAACAACGTGGTATTTCCCGTATTTTGCATTTTGGTCGACAGACCAATGTCATAGCCCCCGGCCCTACCCCTGCTTACGCTACTGCTCTGCATCCAGAAGGTTTCTATTTTCGTCTTTCATAAATGCCATGAGCAAAAAATCCCATCTCACTTAAATATGAACTTGGAAAAGAGATTATAATGTTTAAGGCTTTTTCATACCATGCTGGATATTCGCTTGCCTAACTACGAAACAAAGGTAATCAAACTACTGAGGGCTCTACTTGTGTCAGCTACCCATTCTTAGAGCCTTGGCGACCCATGGTTTGAGAAACGCTGAGCTAAACCGTCGCACTTGTTTCCGTTCAAATTTTTCTCTAATATGTGACATGCTATGATAGTCTTAAGGTCCTAGCATCTATACGTAATAGTTATGACATCACAATTGGCCATACTTGTTACTATGACTTGTGATATCATAACGACAAATTAAGAGGCTATAATAATTACTTGAGAATAGCCTAGCCTCTGTGCACGTCGGGCACGGTCGCACAAATCTTCATTGACGTCCGCCCGTAGCACATAAAACGTTTAGTAGGCAAATTCAAACAGCGTACCAACGTACCGTACCCGTACCACTACAAGAAAGGCGTACCGTACCAACGTAGCGTACCCGTATCATTACAAAAAAGGCGTACCGTACTTCTTAGCAAAAATTGAGGCGTACCGTACGGCCATCCTTGCTTAGCAGATGTTCAACATAAATTTTGTTCAACAGTGAGGTAGCACTTCTCTCACTTATATGCTTTTTCATTACGTTAGTGCAAGGGGTACACAAACTTTTCACTACTGACGCCGCAAAACATCCTATAAATGCACTAACGGCCGCCATAATTAAGGTCTTTTTTTTTTTTTACGAAGTTACGTTTCTAACCTTACAATTTAACTACACATGCTAAACATCAGAAAAAGTCAAATTTTCAAGTTAGGAGAATTTATTCAATCATAAATCACATAAATGCAAGATCCGAAACAAAAATATGCACTAGAAAATGCTGAATCCAAAAGAAACATGCTAGATTTTAATTTCGAAAAAAAGATGCCCAAAAAACTGCTACATTGATTGCTGTTATTTTGATACCGGAAACCAGACAGGAATAGGGTGAACTAAGTATGGTATTGATTGCTGACTAGCTAAAGGCCATAGGTCAAGACGCCCTACCTTCAATATACTTCAGAATTATAACAGAGCTATTATGTTGTTATCACGTAACCTAGCATTAACTAAATCCTAAGCGGCGGAATAGGCTAACACTTCTAACGCAATTTAACAGCAGTTTCACGTTAAAACTTATTCTCACTTCTATTCCCTACCTCAAAAACATTAGCGTTAACTGTAGGCAAAAGGAACAATCCTGAAAAATCTTAAGAAAAACCAACTCGTAGGTAAAAATCATATCATGGTGACATTACAGTCAAAAATTTGTACACGGCATTAAACTAGCATAATTAATAAATAACTTTAATGCAGTTTTAGGAATACACTAGTTTAAATAGTTAGGAACTTTCTGGAAAAGACTCGGCTAGGCCAACTGTAAGCGGTAAGTAGCTACGCCGTGGTAAATATACAGCACTGGCATATTAGTATCGTCTTAATTAACTGTACAATCACCCAATCGGAGTTCTTCTAAGAGTTGTTTCTTAACAATTTCGTGTGGGAAAACATTCTAATCAATGCACGGCCGCAAATGTGCACCCCTGGGCCAGTGTTTTATCAGCATGTGAATTCATACATAGCCTATCCTGGCAGCCCACCCGAACTTTCAAACCACACACGAGGGCAATTTCTGCACCAGCACTAGCTAATTTTGGCATTTTGGGTTCAGAATTTGCAGTAGGCATTTACACAGTTATGTACGCCTGATGATAACAAACAAGTTTGAAATATGCATACAGCGTACTACAGAGGTGGGCAAAGCGAAATCAAAAGCGCAAAGCGCAACTTCCGCAACCTCCGCAATTGCGGAAGTTGCGTGGCGCTTTAATTTTTGATTTTGAAAGATTACGGAAGTTGCGTTGCGGACTAAAGTCTTTAAAGTTTGTTACGCTTTAATTGCGCTGCGCTTTCAATTTTTTTTTGGTTAATATCGCAATTTTACGCGTTGAACTTGATTTTGTTCCGTTTCGATTGCAATATTGTAATTGTCTGCCATCTTTAGCAAATTATTTACTCTTTTTCTGTCTAAAATTGCATAATTTGCGGTTTTTGCATTGTGTTGTGAAATTTCAATTGCGAAAGTTAGGTTGCGCTTTAACTTGGTACGAAAATGCCGTTCCGCAATTGCGGAATTGCGTTGCGCTTCAACCGAATTAAAAAGTTGATTGCGGAAGTTGCGCAGCGCTTCAGAAATTAAAAAAATTAAATTGCGCATTTTGCGTTGCACTTTTATTGGTTGAAAAGATGGTTGCGCTTTTTTGCGCTGCGCTTTTGGTATAATGTTATGTGTGCCCACCTTTGGCGTACTATAACTATTGTAAATAGCTTTTGTAATGTCATATGGTGCCCATGCTTAATGATATTAGCGGAATGCGGTTGAACTAACTGCAGTGCCAGTGTGATACTGGTCGAGAATCCTTTTTCTAGTGACCTTGTTGTGAGACTTTGATCAGAGTAATCTGAGAAAAGAGTACAATGGCACGTGCAGAAATTGCTCTCGTGTGTGGTTTGAAGGTTCGAGTGGACTACCCGTTAAGGCTATATGTGAATTCAGATTCTGATGAAACTACTTGCTTGATGGGAAAGCAGATAAGTCAGTAAAGTATTACCTCACAGTTGAAGCAAAATTATGTTGAAAATCTGCTATATAACTTCTAAATATTGAGTTTTGTTGAAATCAAATGTGTAACTAAACAATATGGATACCATTCATGGACATAGTGATTTAAATTTCCATTACAATATATACTGTATTAGCCATAAATCAGTTTTAGTTTTACGAAAGCTCCCTACTTTCATCAAGCCATTTTTTCTCAGCATCATCAAAATCGATGTACAGATAGTTTTTTCAAAAAAGGCACTAAAATTACCTTGAAGCTCCGTCTCATCTTCACCTGAAAGCTTTGCTTCACTTTTTTGAAAATTCAGTTAATAACATCCCTTTATTTTCATAATTTTGAGTTTTTATATTATTTTGCATTTTTTAGGGCTGAAAAGATCCATAAATGACTTTCTTCTTAAGATTGGCATCTGATGCGTGTAACTCGTGGGGTAGTTCATTTATTTTTTGTCTTCTTTTAAATGACCTTGTTAACCAGAGGCGGCGCCACGGGAAGGGCACGTCTTTTCCAACCACTTGTAGGGTCATTTCGGATCCAAATCCGATGAGTTTTTTAAGGATATACGGGAGTGACGCATTCAGTATGAGTTAGGTTCAACTCATCCTAAAGCTAATTTAGCGTGTAATAGATGTAGTTCCACTCTTTTCAAACATTTAAAGTTTGTTGTTTGTTTTTTAAATTAGCTAATACCGGTGCATAATTTGGCAGCCTGTTCCAGTTGTGGCTGTTATTGTGATAAAATGAACTAGAAACTAATTGGCTACTGAGGTAATTTTGCATTGTATCATTGTTGGACTTACGGCTTGGCAGAATTCATCAAAATCAGCTTTTGTTGAGAGGCTTTAGCCGTCCAATTAAAATGCGCCATTCTTTTGCGAGGTTACGGCTATACCAGATTATCTGTATAATGCACATCTCACCCATTCTTCATAAGCATTTATATGGTACAGATCCAACATGAAGCATGCGCCACAGGAAGCAATTTAAATTTCTTATCTTGCTACTTTTATATTTCATGTTTAGTTGCATCATAATGTAAATTATTGGGCGATATTATCTCAAATGACTCCACAAACGTATATTTTTATTCAAAATGGTGTCGAAAATTGATTTTTTTTAAATCACAAAAATGGACCTTAAAAATTGCAAAATTTTAAAATTACAAAAATTTGTATTTAGACCCTCATCAAAGGCCTCCACACGATGGAGGCTTCCGACCGTAATCTAATTAAAACTTATGTCTCGATCAGGTGCGTAACCAGGATTTTGCTAAGGAAGAGCAGGCTTTGAACATGAAACTAAATTTGTTTGCATCTCACACTTGGGGGTCTGCTTTGTGATTTTTATAAGCCATTTCTGCACCATTTCAATGACATTTTGCACGGTTGTAGAACCAATTAAAAGAGCTAATTCTTGTGGTTAGAAGCTCGTTGACAAAATTGAATTACTTAACCCTTTCACCCCTCCTTATTTTCTAGTTACAGTAACTACTAAGATCAAAACACCTTTAAAAGCATGCATATTTCGGTTAATTTTTTTAGAGACTTAGCTATAAAGGGGGAGGGGGATTCAGCCCCTTACCCCTCAGGTTTTGCCACTGGTTTAGATATACATCCAATTGTTGGATGCATAATAGTAAAGACTATTTAGAGCTTGTAGGGATGTAATCCCTCAGAGATTGACTAGCTTTTGTCAAGTTGACCCTCTGACCTAAAACGGCCCCGTACCAACTGGATGCAAAGTTAAAAGAACGTGCGCGTAAGGATTTTTGTGTGAAGTTCACTTGACCAGCATTTTTAAGCGTAGAAACTGCATAGCGGCGCAACGAAGGAGCCTAAAGGGACTTCAGCTCCCCCTCAGTCAAGGCACTTAAAGCTCTAAAGACAAGCGTTTAAAAACTTGATTTGTAAGTAAGGAGAAGGCTAAATGGGCTAGGCAATTTAAACTTAAAGTCCGTTCTAGCTGGGTTATGTACCAAAAAATCACGAACATTATTCTACGCGTATAAAAAAAAACAAAGTGTCAACTTTCCTTACTTTGGGAGAAAAGCGCAAAAAGCAATCTTCTTCAATGACGTACTCCGGGGAATATAACAGACCCTTGTGCATAGGTTTTCAATGAATATGTATTTTAAATTGCTGTAAAGAAATATTTAAACTTTTCAAGTTCTTTCAGAAGAGTGTGATGCCTTGCTGGTATTTAACTGCAGACATTTTTTGAATCAAAAGAACCAGTAAACCAAATATAGGAGCGCATTTACCCTCCATACTTACACTACAATGCACGGACCAGATAATCTTTTGTTTGTAACGGTGAAATCACAATGGGCTAATAGTTATTAGTTGGGCAAGTTTTTGTTGCACTAAAAAATTGCATTTATTTTTAACGAAAGTCGCAAAAAGTTGCATTTGTTCACAAACACTAAAAACGACAGTGATTTACTCAAGCGATTTATTTACGTATTATGCCAAATATATACAAACAACTTGGAGAGAAATGGCGATCTTTTGCCAACAGTGTGCGAAGCATGCTAAAACTTCGCTCCACAATGCACGAAGTTGTAAGCCATCTGTTGCGTCTAAATAACATTGAGACGCAGGTAATCTGTCACATAGCTCTTTGTCATGCTAAACAAAGGCAATAGAACTGTACTGAAATAGTTTTGTAGCATATTTTTTAAATCACACTAACATTTTGCGCCATTTTTAATGAAAATTGCAGTAAAAAGCTGCATGTAAAAAAGAAAAAAGTTGCAAAAAGTTGCCATATAAAATTCCTAAAAGCAGCTTAGATTATTGTAGTACATAAATTCTTATTATTTAGAAAGCTGAAGGAAGCTGTAAAAACAAGTTGCAAAAGTTGCAAAAACTTGCCCTAGTTATCAGGCATTCATAATGACGCATAATTTTGTTCTTATCAAAGTGCTGCAATTATATTGCTCACAGGAAACAGCAGCTCCAGCAGGCCATGGCGGCTAACAGTGCTCTTATACTAGATTTACTTGTTCTTTTCGTTCTAAAAAACTTCTGCAGTAAATACCAGCAAGGCATCACGCTTCTCTGACGGACCATGAAAAGTTTTAATTTTTCTTCACAGCAATTTAAAATATCAAATTCATGGAAAACCAATGCAAAAGAGTCTGGTATTTTTCCAAAGTAGTTATAGAAGAAAGGTATTGCGCTTTTCTCCCAAAATAAGGAAAGTTAACACTTCGTTCTTTTTTTTTTATTTGTAGACTTAAGAATAATATTTGTGATTGTTTGGTACATAACCCAGCTAGAACAGACCTCGCCTTTAATTCTTGCTAATAACTTTCAATTTTTTGGAACTTAGTTTGTTCAAGTAGCTCTAAAAACAAGCGAATGGCGTTAAAATGGCTCTATTTTTTTTCAAGAAATCACAAACATGGCCAGACACCCATAGCCTCCGGTGGCTGGGGACTCCGACCCAAAACCCGTCTGTACTACGCATAGTTGCACCGATTTGCTCACCACGCTACTCAAAAGAGTTATTTTCCGAGTAAAAATAATTCAACTTTCGGTTCAAGCCCCCTTCCTTGCAAAATCCTCTAATGGATAAGTATAAAATCCTTTCACGAAGGAGGGAATACTTTGAAGATTTTTGAATTTTCCAAAGGCCTCGACTCGTGACACACGTGACTCGTGACAGTGATACGTTTTGAGGAAGAGAAAGTTTTCACTGCAGCAGAAGAGGCAACGGCAGTTAAAGGGATAAAATTTGGAAAAGCTGCTGGTGACGATAAAATCAGACCCGAGATGTTGAAAGCGCTGACTGGAGAGAAAGAGTTCTCTGGTTAACGGCAACGTGAGTGTGTCGAGTTGCGTGGAAGTTTGGCAAAACTCCCAGAGATTGGCAAACGGGTGTAATTATTCCAATATTCAAAAAAGGAGATCTCTAGCAGTGAACGAACTACAGAGGAATATCAATCCTTAGTTTGCCAGGGTTAAAATGGCTCTTTAAATGCAAAGCGTTGCCGACTCCAGGCATAATCTATGCTGTCTTTATTTTTTTACATCAACATCGTACAATCATTGTATCGTGTTTGATATTGAAAGTCAATGCCCACAATCCAGAGATTAAGTTTTACGCAATCTACCTGAAAAAATCGTGAAAATAAAATCTAAATTTTTTTTATCCCCTTTTTACCCTTTAAAAATTGTCTTTTCGTACTGCAATGCCCGCTATCGGACCTGAGATGGGCTATTGTTGTTTTATTCATGCAGATAACTATTGCTGAAGCCAAAAGTAGGCTACCATAATATTTTGCATGCTACCAACTTGTTCATTATCTTGTTGCGTACTATAAACTGCACTTGAATTGCAGTAAAATGCTTTTGTATGTAAACTTGTCTTGCATTTTGGTTCTCCTTGATCGCAAATTGACTTTTCAAAGTAGCTGCGAACCCAAATTATACTGAGCTCAGTACCAATGAAACTCAATGCAATTCAAAATCACAGCCACTTAGCTCATTTCTTACTGGAAAATTTGCGATACACTGTCTGCCGTAATGAGTACCGATCAGAGGCGGAGTCCTCGAGGACTCAATTTTAAGTCCTTGGCCTCGAAGCCTACAAGTCCTCGGCTCTTGGACAGCATTCTTTCTTGATCGGTTAAGAAGAAAAATAACCAAACAAAAGACAGCATAACTTCTAGTCTGTCAATTCGTTGTTTTCTTTCCCTATTTGAAAAATAATGCAATGTGATATTCGACTAAGTCAAATCATACTAAAAACTATATTAAATGGCATTGTGTGAGAAGCTCTATTCGGTAAAGGAGGGGGCAAAAAGCAATGTAGAAAATTGTTGTTTTTGTTTCTGCTAATATTTTTCGTGCAAGCTGTACAAACTGCAAAGCACTGAATCATCCAGAATCATAACAAGGCATCCGGGGATCCAAACACAATTTTGAATTGTACCAAACAGTAGCACTATTCAGCAAGCATAAGATCTGGTATATTTTTTGGTTTGTTACATGTATTTACATTATTTGCAATTGAAAGAAAATTACTAAGCGAACGTTTTCGGCACTACAATTGGCCGTCGTCAGGTATATCTGAAATGGCAATCAAAACTTTATTGAATCCTAATTAATTAAATAGTAAACAAATCTGGTAAAAAGCTAAAGCTAAAACATTTGCTGTACTGCACACTGTCTAGTACGCTAAATTCAATATAAAAAAAAATTCAAATTTACAATTGAAATGAAAAAAATTAGCATGGTTGCAGTATATTGCTACTGTTTGGTGCCAAAAGTCGACCTCTTTGCCGAAATTTTAATTTTGAGTTGCTAATGCAAAAACATGACCGAGCCTATTCTGCGTGTGAATTCAGTAGAAAGTATGTGTGTGGTAATGAAATGTAATGCAGTATTACTAGGAATGGCATATTGATATTATACAACAGTAAATATGTTAGTACAGTATATCTTGAGAACGCCAACTTGTTCTGAAAATACGCGCGCACGAAGAATTTGTTTTGCGTTAAGAAAGAACATCTCTCATCACTGGCAAGCGATCTGGGGGGTAAAACCACATCCACTGAACAATTTGTGTGTTGGAAATTACCGCTAAGAATCCCAAATAGCAAACTACTGAATCACAAAAAGCGCTATATGAAGAATTAGTAAGAAGTTACAGAAAGTTTGAAGTTAAATATAACTATAATATTGTTCGAATACCTGGAGTACTTCATAAATTTTTTACTCCACGTCATTGTGATAAAGAGGTGAAGCTCCCGCAGAAAATTGGGGATTTTTAAAAAAATTAATGGTTTAGTGTTTTTCCGTTTCGATGATTATGGACCCTTTGAAGGGGGGCGCGTGGTAAATGTCTCCAACGTTTTTCTCCTTAATACGACGTTGGTGGGATCCTCATGATTTTTCTGTAATTAAATATCTTATGTTAAATTCAGCCAAGTGAATGTCTTTTGGCAGCCGAAACGTAAGCGCTCATTATTGATAGACATTAGAGATGAGAAAGACAAAATATACTAAAATGTAAAGGAAAGACTGGTTCAAAATTGGAGTTGGGAAAATGAAGAAAAACTAGACTTTTTTAACTTAGCATTTATGGTATTTTCTTTTCAAATTGCTTTGAAAATCTAAATGTGTAATCTTCTTTAAAGTCACAAAAATTGCTATTTTTTCAAAAAAATTTAGTAAATTGTAGGGACTTTGCTCTTGCCCTAGACCCGAATTTTTTCAATGCCAAAAACTTTTGAGGTTACAACTGTATCCGGAACGGTACCTCAATTCACTTTGAAAATATAAAGCCACGGTATTTTGCAATATTTTTGGACAAAAATTTTTAAAAAACTTCTTGAAAAGATATCGTTTAACCAAACAATATGGTTTGCATTTGGGAAACTACTAAAAAACTAGGGATCCATAATCAGTGGACGTTTGTACCGGGGCCCTTGCTACCCTTGTGCAAATTAATTGCATAAATCCTGATATTATGCTCGAAATGCATACCTGATTAAACACTTTGCTAAGGATCTATGGTAAATGTATCTTGGTGACGAAACAATCATATCACAATATTTGAAAATGATTTTGATTGTGTTATAAGATTATCAGTTCATTTCATCCAACTTCTAGCTGTTGATGCAACATTTCATTAGCTTCATGGTTCCATTTTGTAGGTAGAGTATTGCTTTTATTTGCCATTTATTTTGCACTGTTTTTGGAGGAAAGTCTTAATGTATACAACTCCAAGCAAGCGAACGAAAATACTGACGTTACACGAGCATACAACCAAAAATCAAAGCAAAATAACCAAGATCATGGGTGTGAATTAGTCCACAGTTTCTAGGATTTTGAAAAAAGCCCGTGAAACCGGTTCTTCATCGCTAGGCAGAAAGGGAAGATGTGGGAGAAAGAGGAAGACTTCAGCGCAAGATATTACCCAACACTTTTCCGGTTGGATTTGGAGTTTTTCAGCAGGATTTTGCTCCTTGTCACAAAGCAAAAAAAAATAATGAAATACATGAAAGAAATGAAAATCAAGGTACTGGATTGGCCAGGAAATTCCCCTGACCTCAATCCGATTGAGAATTTATGATTAATCATCAAGCTCCGCCTTCGTAGTGAAGACTGTACAACAAAAACAAAGATTATAGAGGCAATAATCCGGATATGGTTTAGAGACCCCGAAATCAAAAAAAAGTGCCACAAGTTAGTGGATTCAATGCCAAATCGAGTGCAACAAGTCCTGAAGAATGGTGGTGGTCATATCATGTACCAAATTTGGTTTACTGTGTCAAAAATTGTTCTTGTGAGAAAATTTGTGAAAATGTGCTTGTTTTTGGTCATTATGCAATTAGTTTGCACAAGGGTGTAATTGGCCTCGAACGTTGTGTCCTCAACTCCACCTTTGGTACCGATAGGGCCACTTTCAATGTAGTCACTTAATTACCATTTACTGAGTTGTACTTGTGACTGACTGTTTGCTCATAGTTCTCTTTTGCGGAATTGCTTCTTAATCGTTCACATTGTCATCAAGTTAAAGTTAACACCTTTTCTAGCTATCAAGACAAGCTACAAACTGTGCAGAACAATTGCAATAAGTTACAATGTGCAGGTTTTCCAATTAGGTTTCTTAAACACGTCAAAACAATTTTGCATTATACAATTAGCAAAGCATCATAAAAATAATTAATGTATTTGCAGCATATGAGCTAGCTAGTCCAACAAATAAATTTTTAAATGAAACTGCTGCATGAAGCCTGACAGCCATTGACGTTATCTATTATATTTAGCTTAGACACAACTTTCAAGGGGAACTAGGCTTTTAATTTCCAAGCTGGGCTACAGTAGGCCTATATACCTAAACTTTTTTTCATATTAATTCTGGTTGTGGTCTTAAAGCAGAACGTTTTGGTTATCTTCGCATTTACACCAATAAATAAACTGGTTCGTAGTCTCGGATTGTAAATTCCTGCTTCAACAGCTCACCGAGCCTAATTCCGGCCGGAATAAAACTACTATTAGATTGCCAGTTGTCACCACTTTATATCGACTAAAATTACCCAAAAATATCGAAAGTTTCATCAGGCCAACATAGAAACAATTAAACTAATAAATTGGTGTTTGCACTGGCCTATTTTGCCCCAAGGCCTTAAAATTGACCATTTCCAAGTTTAGAATTTAGTTATTCCCATTCACGAGTTACGGCTTCAATTGTTAGATATTACCACGAGAGGTGGAGTCCTCGAGGACGTCCTTGGCCACGAGGACATCCTCAAGAACACGTTTTGAAGTGCCTGGCCTCGAAGGTCAGTCCTTGGCCTAGGCCTCGAAGCCTCAAGTCCTTGAAAATTGCCAGTCCTCGGCTCGAGGACAGCACTTATTTTTTCAACCGTTAAAAGCTTTTTGGAAAACGCCAGAAACCTAGCGGAAAATTTGCGAAGACCTTTTTTGTTTTCCTCTTTTGGCGATCGCCTAAAAATTTTTTTTGAAGACCTTTTTTTTGAAAAAAAATTTTGAAGACCTTTTTTTTGAAAAAAAATTTTGAAGACCTTTTTTTAGAGAACACTTGCGCCTGTGTCCTTGGTCCTTGGCCTCGAGCATTCCTGTTCTTGACCTCGACAGGGGCTGTCCTTGGCCTTAGCCTAAGATTTTTTTGAGTGCTTGGCCTTGACCTCCAGCCTTGTGTCCTCAACTCCACCTCTAATTACCACGATACCGATACTAAACGTATTCCAACATAGCCGCTAACGCATAAAACTTCAAAACGACATTCATTATTTTTAGCAACTACCATTTTTGAATTGTGACCAAAAAATTAACGAAAGGCTATGTCTTTCTGGCTTAAAAATAATGAAAAAAATTGCCAAACATAATTTAGAAAATTGTGTCCTCGGTCCTTGGCTTTGGCCCAGGCCCGGCACCAAGAAAGCGTGAGTGGGGGAGCAGAAATAAATTTTGGGGGGACACGAGAAGTTTATTTAATTAAATTTGAGAGGGGCACGGGCAGTGGCGGATCTAGAAAATTTTGGTGGGGGGGATTTTAAGCACAAACCCTCAAAAATTCGGATGTCTTCACCGAAATTGAGAGTGATTTTTCAGCCGAAATCGGAAATTCGATAAAAAAAAGGTCTTCACCGAAATTGAGAGTGATTTTTCGGCTGAAGCCGTTAGCTTTACACTGGTGGGGGGGGGGATGCATCCCGAAATGGAATTTGGGAGTCTTAGGCCTCGATTTGCACTCCAGTAGCCCCGAGCCTGTTAATTTCTTCGGGGCACATTCCTCGCATGGGGGGGCACAATTTTCGTTTGGAGGGGCACAATTTTCGTTTGGGGGGCACAAGCAGTCATTTGGGGGGGCACGGCTCCGTAATGCCCCCCCCCCCCCCCCCCCGGCGCCGGGCCTGCTTTGGCCTCGACCATTTTTCTTCTTGGTCTCGAGAGCGTCTGCCCTCGAAAAGCCAGTTCTTGGCATTGGCCTCGGGTTAGTTTTTTTTTTTGAGTGCTTGGCATTAGCCTCAACCGTCGGCTGCTCGACTCCACCTCTGCTAATCAGTGCTCGTTGCAACTGAATGGAACTTCACTGAAGCAGGTATGAAATTTGAAGTATCTTGGGGTTGCATTCACTAGTGACGGAAGGCAAGACAAGGAGCTGGATACCAGAATTGGCGAAACTAGTGCAGTAATGCGAACATTGCACCATTCGAATGTCATGAAACGAGAATCGTCGAAAAAGGCAAAGCTCTCAATTTTCAAAACAGTTTTGTCCCCATTCTCACCTATGCTCATGAATCTTGGGTTGTGACCGAAAGAGTGCGACCAGAAGTGCACGTATCCGAAATGAGGTTTTTACGAAGAATCGAAGGAGTCACACTATTTAACAAGGTGCGTTTATTTGTTTAACAATCGAAGGAGTTACGCTCTGAGATTCAAAAAACTCTAAACATCGAGCCGTTACTCCAAATTAAAAGATCTTAGCTTAGATGGTTCAGCCATGTAAGTAGATTGCCTCATGGAAGACTCCCCAAACAAGCTTTGCTTGCCAAAACAAATGGGAAAAGACCATTTGGACGACCTTGAACTACTGTAGATGGACCAATTACATTGAGGATCTTGGATGGGGAATCGCTTGGGACCTCACCCAAGCAAAATAATGGAGGTGATGGAAGATCGTGAAGTGTGGCGGCTTCATATCGAGGTGCTGCCCCTGCAACCCTCACGGAAAAGCGGGTAGTGAAGAAAGAAGAAAAAAGAAATTTGGGCTTTCTTGCATATTTACCATTTCTTTCAATAGTTTTATTTTGTTTTTCAGGGGATCAGTAGCTTTCGTAATTAAATTTTGAATCATGAATTTCAAATCCATTTTATTACGTTGAAGATATTTTTTGTACGATTTTACATTTTGATCTTGTTCGCTTGTACGATTTTACATTCTGGTCCACTGGTAATTTAGAGCTTTGCGTCAGCATAATCGATCACTGCTATTCTTTGCTTTAAGCTTGAAAAGCGCCTCGAAAATTTGCGTTTTCTGTCTTTCTTTCAAACACGTCTGCGCAAGCAGCACACTTGCTTCTGAGTTGGCACGAATTTGAACAAAATCATTTAACATTCAATACGCGGCACTGTATACTTTATATTTCGTTTAATTATGAAACTGTATCTTCGGCAATTTTTTTTCAAAATAACTTTGCATATTTACCAGTGATAGTTCTACATCGTTTCTACCTATTGTTTCGATGCTTAAGAAGTATCTTTTACGTCGAATGTACGTGTATGCTCTTGCCTCCTCAGGCAAAAAGCTGATGTTGTAAAAATCTTTTGATCGTTAAAAAACTTTTTAGATTCAAACCATTGTCCAGTTTCTAGCACTTCATCTGACGGACGAAAAAGTATCTTCGGACCTTATTATTTTTAATACATTGGTGTTTTTAATTGCTATGGCTGACAGCAGAACTCCAAATAACGACGAAATTAAACGATGGATTTGTTTGCGTCTGTCACTAAAGCAGGTTTCTCACGAAAAACTAGCAAATCTGAAAAAACGTTTGAGCTGGTTTTTGAGAAGCTGGACATTATCCCAAAAGTAGGTATTTGATTGATAGTATGCGACGTTGTCCGAGGTTAAATTAGGATCTCCTGTCATTTAATCCAGCATTTTCTTGAATTGCCGCTCTACTTACTATAGTACTAAATAATTAACTAAAAGTCTAACGACAAGTAGCAATTAGCAAGAATAATACACAATATATCTATTTCACCTTAAAAAGTAAGGCATCTTCAGTGTCTTATTCAAAATTTAGATTGATTGATAATAATCTACAGTAGATATCTTACAAAGCCAATCTATCTAGTTGGCACTTTAAATTGCGGATTAAAAAGAGCAGAGGTGGGATTGGTGGTGCTATCCCACTCCTTGTGAGTTATAAAATGTGGATAAACTCCGCAAAAAACCATCAGCTCGGGCCACACCTCACCATCTAGACCGGAAGTCGAAAATATAGAGGAAAGAACCAAATTTGTAGAAGCTCAGAGGCAGGACACTCGAGAAGAAGCTGATTAAATCCTTCACAAGCGCTACAAGAAAAGTTTTTTTTTGATAATTTTATGTTGAAAAAAGGAGAGTGTATGAGGCAGTAACCAAAGCGGCCAAGGCGTGAAAGTTCACAGTGAATAAGGATAGACTGGATTAATTCCTCCAGAAAGACTGGAGGAATCTTTACTATTTAGATGCGAATAGGAAATATTGCATCTCTAAATGTGGTACAGAGTGTTTCGAGAAAGAGAGGGGCCAAGGAGCCACATTGGAAGGCAAGAAAGCTTCCGCTTTGGCTGAGAATCAGCAGCATTATTCTTTTCTGCATTATCGGTACACTCGTACTATTTTCTACACAGGTGTACAATACCGAATTCCATCGACTTATTTATTATTTAGTAGTGTTTGCTCAATATGCAGGGATTGCTACGTTTTACAAGTACAGTAGCGATGCTGTTGAATCAACAGAATTTCTTTTATTGATCTAAGTTAAAATGATTCAATTTTCAAATATTGTTTACTTAGTTTGGGCTTGCAAGAACAACCACTTCTTAAATTGATGAAAAAACAAGTTGATTGGTTGAAGAACATACCAGAATCAATGCTTGTGCTTCCACTAATCAAATTGCTCGAAGCAACCTCGCAGAATAATGATAACGTTGATGAGTGTCCCAGCATAGCTCCTGTCGGTTGTTTTGCAAAACCGCTATGGTCATGTGAAAAAATTCAAAGGTAAGCAAAGTAGTGCTGATCACGGTTATAAACGGGCCAACTAGTTTAGACCCGAATCCAAAAATATAAGCCCGAACCCGAAAACTAATTTGAAGCCTAAATCATGCCCCCCCCCAAAAAAAACGAAAGTTAAGTTGGGTCTGAAAAATTTAGCAATGTTGCCAAGTCATTTTGATTATATTTTTGTTCACCTAAGACAAAAAGTACGTCTCAGGCCCGAATTGAGCCCGAAATTTTTGTCAACTTTAGGCCCGAACCCTACCCGAAAAGCTCGGCCCGACCTACAACTCTGTTGCTGATTTAATCAACACGATGAAGCATTTTTCTTTAATTTTTTTTCAAAATTGAATTTTTTTGATGCGAGTTCGATTGCATAGTACGTGATACTAGAAACAAAATGCTTAGCTTTACTACATTAAGCCTAATTATCTTTTGCTCCAACCATGCAGTAAATATAGCAGAAATGAGTTTAAATTCGACCAGAAAATTGACATAGTTATGATCATTTCCAACGTTCTACTTTCATTAGTTGTTAGTTTGATAGAACAGTCGCATAGTAGGCTATATACAGGATCTGTAAACCTAAAGACGGCGCCACCTACGTTCGGGTTACGCTTTTAGTTAGACAAAAAAAAATATTGAGCCTATCTGAGGCTACCGTAGCAAAAAAACAAAAAATAACAGGTAGACCTAGCACTCCGAGCCTATATCCTCGACATTCTCATTGGTTGCGTCCAAAACACGAACAATAACCTGAGATATATTTGTTCAAAATTTCAGGTTTTTACGAGCTTTCGTTTCTGAGATATTTCATTTCAAAGTTAAAGCGATCTCAACAACCGTGGTGCCAGTAAAAATTTTTTGTTTCTATGGTGCGTCTTTTACAATTGCTGTGAAATAATTTGAATGCAAGGCTTTAGCAATTAGTTAGTTTTACAACAAAAAGGATGTTAATAGCGTCAAGGCTATCATTTCCACTCTTTGAGAAATGGTTAGCCTTGAAAAGGCTGTTTTGGATTGTACGTTTTTGTCGAGCTTTCTTCATGAATCTACGCTAGAATGAAGAAAAAGTAGAATGCGGTGGTATATATAAAGGTTAATTCCATTGAAATAGAGAATGAGTTGCTATTATGACGTAAGATGCTGCAAAAATTATATAAAATAGTATAAAGTTAATGCAAAAATGTAGAAAAGTTTAATGCAATCAACCAACCCCTTGTCTATTTCAATGTTATCAACCTCTGTTACATACCACCGCATTTTAATTTTTCTTCATTCCAGCGTAGGATCATGAAGAGAGCTGGACGAAGGCGTTCAATCTAAAACAGCCTTTTTCAAGGCTATCCATTTCTCAAAGAGTGGAAGTGATAGCTCTGACGCTTGTAAAAGATCTGGCAACACGGTCAGAAAAATCTCTTAAACTTCGAAATGAAATATTTTAGAAACAATCACTGTAGTCCTAGAAAGCTTAAATTTAGTTAAGATATAATTTTTTGTCTTTTGCACAAAACGTTAGCTGGATGCTTCACCACCTTTAAGCAAGAGAACTAATTTTATTTGATTTCCTCAAAATTTTGAGAGAAAAATGTTTTGATATTGCTCGGAGATGTCACCCTATAAAGAATACCCTTAAATGAACCCCCCCAATTTTTTTTTGATCGGCAAACCTCTTTTACTTGAGCTATTTGACCAATTTATTTTACTTAACCAAAACTAAAATGTTCACAAATTAACTCATAAATCTTTAACCGGAAGTTAGGAGAACACAAAATCAGGCATGCGGAAGTGCGCATAGCCTTAGGAGACACCCCATTTGCAAAATTCTAAAATTGAATTAAACCCATTGTTTGAAATTTAGTTCCGCCAACCACCAATAAGAAACTTTCTGAAATAAAAAACTTGCATTAATACATGAAGGTTAGTATTGTTGAACTTCTGTCACCGGACAGCGTCAGACGTTAACTTTTGTATGATTGGCACACTTTTCATTGCGATTTCTTTGAATATCTGTGTATCTTCGTGTATATGTGGATTTCTTCGAATTCTTAACCACTGAATTTGCTGCTTATTCAAAGTCAGCAAGCACAGATAATTATATAGTAAAGCATCATATCCAAGGACGCAACTATAAGATCATGATGCTGGTTGAACCAAATTCCTGCATTCAGGGTCGTCATAAAAACGAGTTTTAGCGTCTTGCCACGCTGCCGACTTTGAGTATAAAACAAAAACGTCTAATGAGTATGAAAAAAAAAAATCAAAATAGCTTTCAATATTTGTTGATTCGTTTGGACCTACAAAACGTAAAACCAAGTTAATAAAAACTCTTGTGCATGGAGCATTGATGATTTGTTTGAAGAGTAAACTGCAGCATGAACTGGAAAACATCAGCTCCATTCTACAGAACTGGATACCCAGAAAGCATGATTGAAATCACCATGTCTAAGAAAATTACGCTTTTCTACCGCAAACCAAACGAAGGACTGCAAAAGTGTCCAGTTTAATTAAAGCTCCCTTGGATTGGCAAAATTTCTTTGAATTTTGAAAAGAAAACCAAGACTGCTATCAACCGATGTTACTAAGCTGTTGAACCTCGCATTATTTTTTCAACGAGAAAAATTTTGCCTGCAATTCATAAAGATGTTCTATCTTCCCTTCAACAAAGCATGGTCGTAAACCAATACGTGTGCCGCTGTGACTGTCGGTACGTGGGTCGAACTTTCCAAAAATTGAGGACAGAATTAATCAACACATTCCGACATGCACAAGAAGCGACAAAAGACCAACGAAAAATCTGCCTAATCGAGAATGCAAAATCACTAGCACCCCTAGTGTCTACTGTGATTCTGCAAATCGAACAGCATTTTCTCGGAAATGAAGAACGTGCCGAAGATTATAACGATGCACAATTTTCCATTTTGGCTAGAGCAAGATCTTCGTTGCATTTATCAATTCTGGAAGCAATCTACATCAATTCTTTACCGCCTATTCTTTGCCGTCAAAAAAAATTTGTTTATTCACTCCAAAATTCACGTTAAGCTCTTGTGCACATTTCCGACTAAAACGAAACAATATTTTCCCACCAATTAAATTGTCAAAATGACAAATTTTGACCAATCAAAATACGACGAAAATTTTTTTATATTTTTCCATTAACTTTATACAATTTTAGGTGATTTTTGAAGCATATTACGTCATGATAGCAACCAGGGATGTGGAAGCGGCAATTTTTGAATCGCTTCCACCCTTAGCGCTTCTGCTTTTACCGCTTCCGCTTCCACCACTTGATGACGTACTTTTTGATCAAAATTTTCTGATCTTAAAATTTTTTGGCAAAATTTTTTTCAAGATAAGTCAAAATAAAACAGCATTGTTATCATCATCTTAATAACATCATACAGAGCCAAACTATATGATTGTATTCGGTGGTTTGTCATCGCAAGGATCTGCGCATGGGCGTATAAGGTCAGGAATTCGAATTTGGTGCGGCCCTAAAGCAAAAAGTCAAATTATATGGTCGTTATGTTTCAGCTGATGCGAATTTCTTTGGACGCTCACCCAGAATTTTAAAATAATGAGCGATTATTTGGGTTCTGGAGAGGGATTTTCAAGCGCTCGGGATAATAACTTAATTTAATTGCATCTGCGCTGTTAAGCGCAAATCTTTGCTTGGCTGTAATTAGGTAGCTCTAGGGCGAAACTTCAACAGTTGCAGAGTTTTATTTTTTTTAATAACTTCTTTGTGTATGAGGTTTGCTTTAAATTTTTGCTAGCAACGTGTATTTTTAGGACAGCAAAATAAAAAAATAATTGCAAGAATTATGCGGTTATTCACAGTACTGTATTAGAATAATTCTTATAGCAAACGATACTTCGCAATAATTACGACAAGCATTATAACCTTATCTTTGAAAGTCAAAATTAAACTTTGTTTGAGAGACCTTTTGATGCTTTCCTCTGTTTGCGTTTCAAGAATATATTGTCGCAATGAAAGAAATTAAAATACTGGAACGGGAAACTTTGTTTATGTTGGCGAATATAGTGTGTTACAGTGCTGTCGCCAGAGCAAAACAAAGTGAGGGGCACTAGCCGACAGTGGGAGGGGGGCACTAAAATAGACCGAACTTTCGCACATAAAAACTGGTATTTTACAGCTACAATTTATGCGCTCTTTTGAAAAGTTGTATTTGTATTTGGAAAAAGAGACGTATAAGGCCAGCAGCGTTTATTAACCTGTTTCGTATGCCAAATAATCGCTGTTTCGTATGCCAAATAGTCGCTTGAAAAATATGTCTGCTGCAGTGAATGCGACCAGAAGCGTAACCAAGATTTAGCTAAGAGGAAAGGGCTTGAACCAAAAGTAATTTTTTTCCACAAAGTTGTCTAAGTTAGGCCCCGTGCTGAACAAACCGATGCAAGTCAAGCGTACCATAGAGGGGGCCTGGGAGCAAAGTCTCCAGCCGCTGGATGATTTTTGTGATTTTGCGGCAAAAATAGCAATTTTAACGCCATTTCAACATAGGTGGGCAAGTTAACGCAAAACGTTAGCTTCGTTAATCACTAGTCCGTTAACAAACTTCACACTTCCGTTAACGTTAATCCGTTATTTTCAGATTTAATTAACGGAAGTCAATAAAGTCCGTTAATCCGTTAATATTTTGCGTGTAATTTACTTTTCTTTTTATTCACTCGCTTCTAGAACACGTATTGACGCTGTTGAGTTGATTGTAAGGAAATATTTATGGCTATGGTGGTCTTTTAGTGTTTTAAAAGTTACATTTTTACAGTTTAATCTAATTTCAAGATAAAATAAATTCGGATGCACTAACAAAGCTGCGATCGGAAAATCTTTAGAAATATTAACAGCGATAATTAATAGGCTGCAGCTTATTATTTGCCACAAAAAGAGTTCCTTTCTTCGCTTTCTTCTATAAAACTCGTTCTAATACGCAACAAGTGTTACCAGTGCAAACTGTTTTGTACCGGTACGATGAATGAATGGTGCAAGATATTAACGACAAAAAACGCTAACGGAAGTTAACAAAACTTAACGGAAGTTAATTTAGTCCGTTAACAGAACTTAACGGAAGTTAATTTAGTCCGTTAACATGAAAAAACTTTTTAACGGATTAACGAGTTAATGAAAAGTTAGCTTCGTTATTAACGGATTAACGATTAACGGACTTGTGCCCACCTATGCATTTCAATCACATTTATCACGTCTTTGAAGCCATGTGACTAATTACAGTAAATTGCAAAACTTCAGAAGTCATTGAAAGAATTAAATTTCCAAGCCCTTTCAGCCCTCTTTATAAGTACGTATGGTCAAGTCCTAAACACGTTTAAACGCTTGTTTTTGGGGGTTATATTTTTTAAATGACTTGGCTAAATAGAGCTGAAGGCTTTTTTGCCCCCTCTCCATGATTGCGCAACTGACTGCGACCTAAAAAAGTCTTGAGTGTGCTCTATAAAAACAAAGTAAATCGAAATGGGGAGGGGTACAAAAAGTCGTTAGGAGGCACGGCCCCCTGGCCCCTTGCAGCAATGCCACTGTTGTGTTTCCTGACGGTATTATACAAGTATGGCCCCAAATTTTTTAAAAAATGGGGAAGGCCCTATTTAAAATAGTTTTGAGAAAGTCTTTAAATTTTGAACTAATATTGAGAAGTTTTGAACACTTATAATTTAAAAAACGAGTTGGTTAGCTACATAGTTCATCTTTGAGTTGATAGAGGTGGAGGTTGCCCCGGATTTAAGTGAACGACAAGCCTTTAAAAATGTTTCTTTGCAAACGATGATCGATATGATATTTACTTTTCGTCGTATATTTCACAAAAAACTTGCACCACATTCAAGTTTTTGATTTCAATATGAATGATAAAGCGGAAGCGGTACCCTTTCACCGCTTTCAGCTTCCGCTTCCACGAAAATTTACCGCTTCTACTGCTTCCGCTTCCACATTCCTGATAGCAACCCATTGTCTATTTCAATGTAATTAACCTCTATATGTAGCACTGCATTTTAGTTTTTCTTCATTCCAGCGTAGATTTATGAAGAGAGCTGGACGAAAGCGTTCAATCTAAAACAGCCTTTTTCAAGGCTACCATTTCTCAAAGAGTGGAAATAATAGCTCCGACGCTATTAAAAGCTATTTTGTAATTCTGTACCACTAACAAGCTTTTCAAAAATACATCATCACATATAAATGCTCCGGCGCCTTGAAGCGCGTTATGAATTTTGTTTGTTATTTTATACCACATGTACTGCAAATGTACCTATCAAAGTTTTCGCAATTTAAAGAAAATCAATTCTTTGTAATGTCTATTTTACTGTTTTCACAATTAAGCATCCTTAGGAAGAGGGCCGGAGGCAATTGCCCCCAATTCTCTTTTAATATGGTCCTGCACAAACCTTTGTAAATTGATGACTTGCTTATTTTTGGTAGGAAATGTGAGTCTAAGCATAAGCAGGAAAGAATGCGACAGAAATCGATCCTTGCTCATAATGCGGTTAATTTTGTCATGCAAGTAACAACCAACTCACTCAAACGTAATGCGGCAGCAGCATGATTATGACGTCAAACATAATATTTCACGAATCACAAGCAACGAAACAGGGCTATTCCATTATATTTCAACAAATGTCAAATACCCTAGGTCGGAAAATTTATATAAAATGCTTATAGATCATCTATATAGGATGACACAAGCTATATAAAAAAAAATTTTTGAAATCGAACTGTCCGTTAATGAGATATCAAAAATCACCACTAGATGTCAGGTGAGAATACGTAAAAACACAAAAATCAATTTTGAGGCCCTTACTTATGGCAGAAAGTTGGTTTTTGTGTCTAAATATATGTTTTTGGGGGTGGGGAATCTAAATTTGGGGTTTAATTAAGGCTAATGTTACAATAAAATTGTGTTTTGATAGTTTTTTACGTTTTTGGGGGGTAAATTGGGGTCAAAAATTGGGGATGAAGGATTGAATGAAATTTTGAAACAAAAATATTTTCGGGTAGCATAAAAGTTGTTCTTTTTTTTGATACAGAATTTACGATGACAATTGATTAGCAATGTGTGTAAACAGCACAATTTGTTTTGCTGTTGTATCACAATCTCACTATTCAGCTCCCAATATAATGCAATAAAAACAGCACATAAAAATTTCTTCATTTAAGTGAAATGAAAGTATGGATATGAAAACAGACAAATTTTGAGTATTTTAGTTTTCATACAATACAGCTAAGCAAATAACAATACAGCAGCATGTAACATGTATCGAACATTAGTAGACGTTTTGGCCTCAAATTATACTTAGTTTTAATTAAGTTGGTCTTGCTGACTCATGTAATAAATGCTAGTCAATCACAAGATTGGTGTCATTGTTGCAATGCTGTTTAGAGCATTTTTGTTATAAAATACAATTTTAACCTTAGCAAAATCTTTATAAAAGATGTTTCGAAAGTAACATACTAATATACTGGTATTATTTCTATAATATACCGGTATGTTTTTTTGAAACATCCTGTGTATATCTTTTGATTAATTTAGCTCAAGAATATCGTAAGCAAATATTAAATAATAAGTCAATTATGATGTTTTTGACGTTTGCAGGCCAGAGTTTTAATGTTTAATCGTGTTGCGTGCTTCTGGCCTAATGGCTACCAGCGCGGAAGCTTAGGGAAGAGCCACCAAAATGGCGACTACTTAAAACAAGCAATGCGAAAAAATTGTCTTCCCACAGAATTCGAACCTGCAGCCTTTGAATTACCAGTCCATTGCTCTCCACTTGAGCTAGAGAAGACGTCTCCTCGCAAGCTTAATTTTGGCTATTTAAGCCCAGCAACTTGCTTGTTCTATGATTTTAATAATAAGTCAATTATGATGTTTTTAATATAATAAGTATAATAATAACAATGTAGTCATTTGTATAGCGCCGTTTCCTGCAAAATAGCAGATCAAAGGCGCTTTACAGAACAAATACAGTTCAACAACTTGCAAAAGTAGCACACTAAGTCACAGGCTACCAAAATTTTGGTACACTATAGTTGGCATATCGTACACTTGTGTAACGAAGAATACTAAGAGGGAGACAAAAGTGAAAAAAATAAACAATACTATTTAGCATTCAAAGTGTGCACAGTGAGAAACTAATCATCTCGAATATGCTTGTTTAAAGAAATAAGTCTTTAGCAGAACTTTAAATTGATTGGTAGATTCAGCGTCTTTTATGTGTGGCGGTAATGCATTACAAAGACGTGGCCCGCATACACTAAGTATGATATAATACGAGTATAATAAGTCAATTATGATGTTAAAATCATAGAACAAGCAAATTGCTGGGCTTAAATAGCCAAAATTAGGCTTGCGAGGAGATGTCTTCTCCAGCTCGAGTGGTAGAGCAGTGGACCAGTAATCCAAAGGCTGCAGGTTCGAATTCTGTGGGAAGACAATTTTTTCGCATTGCTTGTTTTAATTAGTCACCGTTTTGGTGGCTCTTCCCAAGACTTTCGGGTTGGTAGCCTTTAGGCCAGAAGCACGCAAAACGATTAAACAAAAATGAGCAAATATGTTGATGCAAATGATAAAATATCATACACGTGGGTTCATCTCCAAATCACTGCTACTGTATGTCGTTTGAAAGAATAAGAAACTAGCTTTGCAAATTTATTTATAGTACAACTGCAATTTTACTTGGAATGAAGTTAAATGACCAGCCAGTTGGTCGAGCGGTAACGCGTTTGTCTCTGGAGCGGGAGGTCAAATCTCGGGCCAGTCAAGTCAGATAGTGTTGCCAACGGCTCGCTACTGCTGCAACATTTTTTCGAAAGGAGCAGTGTTGCTTGGGTGCAATGACGCGGAGATGGGCCTACAAACTCATTATATGCTTCAGCGTAATACAACGAGTATAAGGAAAAATTTGATTTTGATTTGATAAAGTTAAATGACAATTGAAATCACAAGCACAAAAGAATATCAAGGTCCTGGAAGAAAACAGCACATCTAAGCACACTCAAAATTACTTAATACGTGAGTATTGACCTACGTGAGTAAGCGGTTCAGATGTTTGATTATATGGTATTGTTTAATAATTTCTTTGTTGTAGCCTACATCTTTTTCATAATGAGAACAATTAACCAAGTTAATCCTTATAACATTGAGATGCAAACTTTAATTGACCTTTTTATTAAATCAATACCATTAAGAGTCTAGGTTTGTTAATTTTTTTCAGTTATTTGATAATTATTGCGTAAATTTTGAATGAACTGCCAAAAAATCCAACATTTTGCTTTAAAATTAACTAAAAAATTAAAATATTTTGCGTGCAAGCTCTAAAATAATGCATGCGAAATTGGTGAGAATGATCAAAATAACTTTGATTAATTTTAGTTAGTATTTTATATAGCCTAATTTGAACAAACAATCACTAACTGATATCATTTGGTGAAATATAATCAAATGAAAATCACTCGAATGGCAACTAACTTATAGTGAAGCACCGGAGAGAATGATCTCTGATTATTGCTCAATAAGGTAAACTTCTTGGTTCTAATACATAGACCAGCCATATTTTTGTCGCATAATTATGAAACAACTGTAATTGTTTTGAAACAATCAATTATTGTATTCATATAGAGCAAGCAATAAATTCAAAATTTGAAAAAAAAAGTATGAATTTTTGGAAGCTTGTTATAAAAAATGCCGCATAGGAGATGAAGACTACAATTGTCATGGAAAAACGAAAAAGCATTAAAAAATGTTTGCTGTTAAGACTTGAAGGCATATTTGTTTTTTTTATTTGGTGCAATCCTTCATTCCCATTTTCGGGCCTCGGCCCCCAAAATTAAAAAAAACTTCAAATAACAGACTTTCCTGAGAAATTATCATGAAAATAACCTAAAATTGTGATTCCTTGCCCCCAAAAACATGTATTTAGACACAAAAACCAAGTCGATACCTTTAGTAAAGCTCGTAAAATCTAAATTAAAAAATTTTCATACTCGCGTATGCCATCTAGTGGTGAGCTTCAATATCTCAGCAACCACTGGGCCGATTAGAAAAATTTTTTTGTGCAGGTTGATCAGTACGCCAGCTTCTATCTGTAGAATAGTTAATAGACTCTTTTCCAGAGGTTGGGTATAAAAATGCTCAAATTTTCTTTGAAATATAATGGAACAGCCCAACAGCATTTAGTTTTATCAATCAATGGTCAATCATTTTCGTTACTGCCAGCAGTTCCACCAACCGCCCGAATTTTTTAGTGGTTTATAGAGTTGAGCGCCATTTAATATTTTTTCTTTTTTTTGCATTTTATTTTTTTAATTAATTGTAAAATTGTACATTGTCAAAAGAGACGGACTGGCCCCCTTACCCCCTTCCTCTGGTTACGCCGGTGGTTTTAATGCTAACTAATGGATTTAATATAGCCTACGCTAATTAGTTTGTTGAGTTGCAATACTAAAGTGTGCACAGAATCAGAAACGGCTTTAAAATGTGGCATATTTCTGGCTGTGGTTAATAATAAACCTGATTGATAATACGATATTTTGCTAGAAAGTTACTGAAATTTTAAAAATCGCTAGATGTTATTTTATAATGAAGTGAAAAACTGTTAAGAACTCATTAAAAATGGTGAGTTTTGGCATTCTAAACTGTTGTATGAGCTTTTTGATTGATTTTATGGTATTATTTTAATAACTTTTCTTTGCATTTGACTTTTGAAAGCGAATAATCACAAAACTGTTAAAGTTAGTTAAACAAAATTTGAAAGGGCCGCATTTAAATTTTTGATCAGCTTATATCTATGACCATATGATATATTTACAATTTACAAATTTGCCTAATTCTGTTTTAATTGGAGGGGTGAGGCAAAAATGTCCCCCTTTCAAATTTTTGTCATTATTTTAAAGCTTAACAAAGTTTAGAAAAAAATACGATGCACTTGCGAAGTTTCCGGATATTGGTTGCAACGACACGTTGCAGTTGTTTATCAGGAGCAGTAGTGACAAAATTAATGTGAGAAGAACTAGGAGTTTTTGATTGTTTTGGATCCCAACTGAGTGCCAATACTGCCAATAAGGATTAGTGTCTTTTCGTAAAGTTAATAAGAATTTTTTTGATACATTATTCTCAGCAATATACCGGTATTGCAAATCAAACACTAAGCATTTACTTTTCAAACAAATATACAAAGTTTAAAGTATACACTGTTAATTTGTTGTTAAACTCGTTCTAACGGCATCAGTGGCAAATTGATTTTTGTTTTCAAATCGGCGCTTCAGCGCTATGCGCTACTTAGCTACTTGTGCTATACACCAGTGCTCCGCAACCGGGGTGCCGCGGCACCCCGGTGTGCCCCGAAGCTGTGCTAGGGGTGCCGCGGTATTTTTAGAAACTTTTCTAAGTTGTTTGTGTGTTTGTTTAGGTTTTCTAAGTTGTTTGTGAGCTTAATCTTCTGCGTTCAGCAAAACTGAAATTTAGAACTGTTAGACACAATGGATAAATTTTTAAAGAGAGCAGTTCAACCACCAGATAGTTTACCTACTTCAGCAAGTGGTACTGCAAAAGCACAAAAGAAGAGAAAATACAGTGAAGACTACATGCAATATGGATTTACTTGGTGCGGTAGTGAAGAGGCTCCAAATCCACATTGCGTAGTTTGTGAAGAACAACTTGGTAATCAAGCAATGGTTCCAAGCAAACTTATTAGGCATTTAAAAACAAAACATTCTACTTATTCTGGCAAGGATAAGGATTTCTTTCAACGAATATGGAGTGAAAAGAAAAAGCAAAAGCAATTCATGAAGTCAACTTTCACAGTCACGGAAAAGGCAGTAGAAGCTAGCTATCAAGTTGCCAAATTAATTGCTCGACAGAAAAAGCCGCATACTATCGGAGAAGAACTCATAAAACCAGCCTGCCTAGAAATTGTCGGATTAATGCTTGGACAGAAGGAAGCTGAAGAAGTCAGGAAAGTGTCGTTGTCCGCCGAGACTATTAAAAGGCGCATTGGCGATATGTCTGAAGATCTACTTGAAACGCTACTTAATAAACTAAAAACATCTGGAAAATTTTCCCTTCAAATCGACGAAACAACGGACATCAAAAAGCAAGCACAGCTATTGGCTGTTGTACGATTTGTCGACGGCAATGCTATTACAGAAGAGTATTTGTTTTGCAAAAAACTTCCAGAGCGAACAACTGGGCAGGACATTTTTCGCGTGACAAACGAGTTTTTTACCGCCCTCGGTATCCACTGGAATGATTGCGTCAACCTTTGCACAGATGGTGCTTCAGCAATGTTGGGCAAAGGTAAAGGTTTTGCTACGTTGGTGAAACAGCAAAATCCTGCCATTCAAGTTACGCATTGCTGCATACATAGAGAAGCCTTGATGACCAAAGTGCTACCAGAGGAACTGTCCGAAACGATGAAACACTGCATTGACATTGTGAACTTCATTAAAGGGAGAGCTTTGAATTCACGTATTTTTTCGTCATTATGCAAAGAAATGGGTTCAGAGCATCAGTCATTATTGTACTATACGCATGTACGTTGGCTTTCTCGGGGAAAAGTTCTCGCAAGACTCTTTGAACTTCGGCATGAAGTGAGTCAGTTTATATTAAGTCAGAACAACCACGATTTGCGTAAGCACCTTGAAGACGATTATTGGGTTGCAAAACTTGCGTACATGGCGGACATATGTGAACACTTAAATGAACTCAACATCAAAATGCAAGGCAGGGAAGAAAATATACTATCGTGTTCTGACAAGTTGACTGGATTTAAACAGAAATTAGCACTATGGAAAACCGAGTTGGGGCGAGGATCACTGGAAATGTTTCCAAGAAGCAATAATGATTTGAGCGATGTTGACAGACAATTTGTAGTGGATTTGGCTCAAGAACACTTGTCTTTGTTGCAGCAGAAATATGACTGTTACTTTTTTACAATCAACACACAACAATATGATTGGATCCGAAATCCTTTTTCATCCAACGCTGAAATTTCCACAGAAGAGCTTTCTTTGCCGATCAGGGAGTCATTTCTTGAGTTACGAAATGACAGAACTCTCCGATTGAAATTCAGCGAGATGTCACTTGGGGAATTTTGGGTTTCTATTAGAGAAGAATACAAACTAATTTCAAAGGCAGCTATCGAAATTCTGCTCCAATTTTCCACAACCTATTTGTGCGAACAAAGCTTTTCTTCTCTCGTATTGATCAAAAACGACAAACGTTCCTGCTTGAGTGATATTGATAGAGAACTTCGAGTTGCTCTTTCGAAATTTGAACCTAATATTCAACGATTGTGTTCATCAAAGCAGGCGCAAATATCGCATTAAATTTATTGATGCTGTTCCTTTGCATTTAATTTTTCTCTTTCTAGTTAACATTTTCGCCCCCGGTGTGCCGCCGAGTTTATGAATGTTGTGAAGTGTGCCGTGAGTGAAAAAAGGTTGCGGAGCAGTGCTATACACTACTGGTAAACAATTAAAAAAAAAAAAAACAACGTCGGCGTTTCCGCTATTGTTTCTGCCAATTTATTTCTACTTCTTGCTCTTATGGTGAGCAATGAAATACATTTTTTTATTTACCACTACAAAAAAATTGACGGTGATTCGGCGCGCTGTTGAGGAGCGACACTGCGCCCATCTCTTTTATTCTGTAGTATGTCAAATTCAGTGGTTTGCTAATTACAACATAGTATGCCAGCTGGTTTGTTGTTTAAATCGATGTTGTACAGTAGATTAGCAAATGAAATGCATAGTGTTTATATAGGGAAATATTATCGATGACTGAAGAAGTGATCGAGTTGACGGACTTTTTTCCTTGGCTGTCAGAATATTTTGTGGAAATGTTAACACCCAGTACGATTGCAAGAAACTTGGGTGGAAGTTCCAAGCTTGCAGAAGTTATTGAAGCTGATATGGTTTTTGCAAAGCTGGTGAAGTTGTTTTCACAAAGGGAGGTCCGCGTAAGTATCTTACTCTGATTTATGAAGGAAAAATGCAACATTTTTTAATCTCTTACGCCCGATCTACGCAGCTGGGCGTAAAATCGTGAGCGTAGAAGCTTAGTCTTAGTTTATTTAAAATAAAATTTTGGTACAACTGGCGTAACACCTTACTAGCGCATAAGTAGCCATTTGGATAAGCTCGTACGAATTAATGACACTCCCGTACGCCACAATTGTATGCACAACAGTGTATACCGGGACTTATGTTAATGATTTGGTACATGTAAATTTGGACAGGTAATCCAAAGTTAGATTTTTGTACGCTGTATGTGACCAAAAATACTTGAATTATTACGCAGTTCTCATACTTACGAAAATTTGAAATCTACTTGATGGGCAGAAGAATCGCAATGATCTTTTTGGAGTCGACGTAAAGATTCAGAATAATGACGAATTGACCACTAATCCGTTACAAATAACTAATTTTAGCTTGTGAACAACTATCAATTATAACTGTTCTGAAAGTGCAAGTGACAGTTACAAAAAATAAATTAGAGGAGGAAGTTTGTAATTTAGACGAAATAGAGTTGTAGCAATATGGATCCTATGAGACGAAAACAAGAATCTTGGCACAGTTTTTCTCTCGTGTGGGCCCCACTTGATCAAACACTGCATGTGAGTTTGCTGTAATTACCGATAGCAGTACGCTTTTGTATTCGAATTGCCAAAAAAGTCACAATTTCAGCAAAACTTTTTTATCAATATTATTTTCTAATTATATATGATACTGTAATATTACACAGTACCTGTCAGTCGGTCGAGCGGTAACACATTCGTTTCTGGAGTGGGATGCTTGTGATTCAAATCTTGAAGCAGTCTAATCGGACACAGTGTTGTGTTGTCAACACCACGCCACTGCTGCTACATTTTTTTGAAAGAAGCTGTGTTGCCAGCTGGTGCAATAACACAGAGATGGGCCTCACAAACTCGTTACACACTTCGGCATAATATAGCCAGTAAAATGAAAGATTTTGTTTGATATATAATTCTAATTCAAAATTTTTTCTAAGGAGGCTTCATTTTTTCCGGCAATGGCAAACATTACGATATCCAAACAAGTGTAGCAAGTTTCTTGTCTCTGTCCCATTGAATCTATTATTGCTAGAACTAATATTTGGATCCATTATTGGTGGTACAATATTATTTTTTGAATTTGGAAATTTCCTTTTCTATTTTATCTTCTGTAACTGTCACTCTTGCTCGTTTGCAGTAAAGTCTTTTTGAAGTTACCTCAGAGACCCAGAGTAAATATGCTCTGGAATAAGTAGTCCAGTATAACTACTAAAAAATATTTCTGGCCTTGTTTCTAGAATATTGCCGTCAGTTAGGGATAGATTTGGGACCAGGATTGGATCCATTCATTTTGCTTTTAATTTTTAAATTCAAATTTATTGACTTTAAAAAAACTAAAAGTTGATTTCAATTTTCAAGTGTATTTTTGCTTTGATTAGACTAATGTAAAATTGTAAGTACAAATTTGTAGTTACAACTTCTAAATTCATAAAATTTGATAATTCAAACTTACCCCATATTTGACAAACCAGACTATTGAGAAACTAACTTAGATAGGAATAGGATTAGAAAAAAATCAGATTTTTGAGTAGTTCTTGGAAGCTGTGCAAAAAAGTTTTACTCAGGGAATTTGTAGAATTAGGTAGGCCTAACTCACCGTGTAGAACAGTACCACTTGTACCAACTGATAGTTTTTATCAGAAAAAATTATAAACGAAAAACAGACAAAATAAAAGCACGCGAACAAGTTTTGAACAATCATTTGTGTTCTGACCTGATTCTCAGTCTTTTTAACCAGTTTATAAATTGCTGCTTTCACAGTGTAAGTTTTGATTTGAGAAAATCAAATTCCTCGAATGTTTAATTAGAAACTTCAAATTTAAATTCATTGACTTTGCAAAAATTAATATCAAATACATTGACTTTGTAAAAGTCGAATTCAAATTCATCAATAACTCGTGAGCGGATTCAACTTCAATCCAACCCTATTGCACAGCACGTATCCGTTGATATTGAGTAATGGATAAGCTTATATCATATCCAATCGTAAACTTCTGAGCAAAACAGAGCTTGGCACTAAAAAGAGACAGACGGCCATTTAGTGAAAAAAGTTGCCCTTGTGTAAACAAAAATTACTAAGCCAAGTACGCTTAATTACCAAACCAGATGCTTATGCAGGATTCTCGCTTAGTGCCTGAACTGATACCCATCGGTCGTGACGTTCTGCATTCGTCTAAACTCGATTAGTTAGTGCGTGAGCGGAATGCTATATGTTTTCTTATTTCGCAAAGCTACGGCGTTTCACTTGGTATCTGAGAATACGTTACGGCTTACACGCTAATATCAGAGCAAACAAGTTACAAGCAACCTTTCTAGCGCCAAAATGCCGGAAACTCCAATATTTCACTGCCGTTAGAGTGCGCCATATGACAAAATATGCATGTAAAGCGTTTCCCCTGTAGCAACGAAGTAGGAATTTAATCAAAATATAAATAATTAAGAAAAAGGTATGTTGCCTTAAATTAAGTTTCTTAGCAGCAAACTAAACATTTTGCTTTTTATTGATGATTTATGAGAAAATAGAATATGCTTTAATCAGTGACACATTTAGGGGAGACCAAAAGGGCTAAAACTCTCTTGTTAACCAAGCCGCTGAAAAGATTTAAGCCAAATATGCGATCTTTCATCTTTTAAACGTATTTTGCAAAACGACATCGGGTGGATATTTTTACTTAAAGAGTGCTGAGGCAACGCCACACTAACAATTGACTTTTCAATGGCTTAACGCAGTGTTTCTCAACCATTTTTTTCTGCGACCCAAATTCGTTTAAGCATGCTATCTGCATGAACAGCTGCAACCCAACTAAGTAGTCACAAAAAAACAGAACACAAAAAGGCAGTATTTTTATTTAACAACATTTATCACCATCACGCTTCAACAATTTTTAAAATCGTGATTCAACATCACTCAACGCTAAACGCATTGGATGCTCTTCACCCAGACTGTTTCTATATTTCTCTTGTGAATGTCAGAGCAGAAAATCCCATCTCACGTAAATACGAACTTGGAAAAGAGATTATAATTTTTAAGGCTTCTTCATAGAATATTGGATATTCGTTTGCTTAACTACAAATTAAAGATAATCAAAGTACTGAGGGCTCTACTTGTGTCAGCAACTCATTCATAAAGCTTTGGCGACCTACATTTGGGTAGCGATCCATGCTTTGAGAAACGCTGGCTCAACCTGACGGTTTTTTTTTAATCAAAAACGATGACGTTCAAGGGCGTACGCAGGGAGGGGTTTGGGGGCATAGGTGGGCATACTGCGGTACTAAAGTTCCGCGGTACTTTCTTGGTACCGTCGGTACTTTTGTGGTACCGGTACCGCGGTACTTTGCTATTTTTTGGCGGTACCGGTACTTTAGTTTTGTTTTATTTTTTATTAGGGATTTTACGTACGTAATTAAAAACTTGAAACGTTGTAAAAATGCTTGCGAATAAACCGAATAAACAACGAATCTTTTTTCTTAATTTAGTGTTTAACTGTTGGTCTTATTCGCTACTACCACCGCAGGGACTTAGCGTTAGCAGTTAGCTGGCCCATTTGAAAAATTGACGTTTTCTTTCAATGGCAAAATGATGCAATACCAATATTCATGCACCAGCGAAACAATAGTAGAACTGCTTAGAAAAAATTGTAAAAGACGACTGACGCAATGAATACTCATCACATCAGACGTGAATACAGTAGTGAAGCCAGGGGGCGCGCGGGGGAACTATAAAAAGTTATTTAAAGCACATTTTGAAAGTTTTGTTGAAGGGGGGAGGGGGCTAATTTGTCAAAAATAAAACCTATAAATCAGAAAAAAGACTTTAAAGAATAGTCGAAAATTGGTAATCAAATTTGATCGCTTATTTAAAAATGCTTAACATAAGTTTCATAAAAAAAATGGATATAAGCGCAGAAATAGGGAGGGAGAGCTATTCAGTATTTGTTAATTACCAACCACTTCTCTCGACCTTCCTTCGATTAGCCCCCCTTTCTATATATATCTTTCACTATAAAATATAGCCGTAATAGATTACTCCTTGAGAGGTTTTCCAACCTACCGAAATAGAATTTTATGATTTACCAACTTGTAAATAAGAGAACTGAAATGCTAGCGATAGCTACCTCCTACAGAGCCATTTTATGCAACTAGTACGGTATAATCATTTTTTGCGCTGCTAATTTCTATGCCACTTATTAATGGCATTAATTTTTATCAAAATAGGTCTAAAATTAAGTTATTTGTGCCAAAAAAAAATTTTTTTTCGAGTGCTGGTGGATTCGACCCCCACACCCTATGCCTCCGGTGGCTGAGGGTCTTGCCCCCAGACCTCAGTTGCCTCCGGTGGTTGGGGAATCCGCTCCCAGACCCCACAACGCCTCCCCCCATCGCAGATTTTTGGCTACGCGCCTGCATGAAGAAAAATTTACTGCACGTTACTGCCGGCCTCCATTTGTATTAGCTTTTGGTTTTAAATATACCTGGAACGTTTGGCGAAGAAGATGTTCTCATTCACAAAAGGTGTATAATACGGCCAAAAGTATTTCACCCGGTAATACTTATACAGAAAAATTATCTCAAAAAATCCTTTCATCTGCACCAATCCCACTTGGGCTTTGGCCGCGATGAGGTTTTTTCTTTCTGAACATTGTACGCTCTTTTAATAAGTTCTAAAGGGCAAAACAACGAAATCTAATTTTTGGGTGCCACCTTCCCGGAAACCCCACAAATTAAACCTCCCAGAAATCAATTTTTATGAAATTACACCTCTTTTAGAACCCCTGAAATTGAACCTTACAAAAAATAAATATTTTAACGGCTTTAGCTTCAAAGCTAATTTTTTTATAATCAGAAGAGACCAAAAATCTTCTTGAGAGTTCCCCAAAAGCGTGGCCAAAAGTGCCAAAGCTTTTTTTGCGACAACCTTAATTGCATAATCTGCATTCAACCCACACTCTGGTTACGCTGTTGCGTCCTTGGATAGGGCGCTTTACGATGATCATCTCTGCTTGTGGCTTCAAACAAGCAACAAATTTAGTGGCAAGAAATCGAAATTCACGGAACATTAGAAAATTAGAAACTGGATCTGCAGCAGGTGCAAATTCCTCCAAGCACAAAGTAATTATCACAATGAAAGCGTGCTGAATGTCCAATAATTAGCGTCTAACGCATTGCTGTGACAAGAGAATAAATATGCTATACAACAGCAATAAAAGATGCTGTAATTTTGAAATTGTTCTCATTACGGGGGAACAAAAGGATTTTTTAAAAATCACCACTAACATGCGTCGTTGGTTTACAGGGTGGAAAATTGTAAGCTCCCATCTAGCTTTAACTAAGAAATCCTAAAAGTAACTGCAGCAATGAATCAACTAAAAACAAATCAAAATAACTCACTTTGCCAAAAGTGCAATTTATCCCCCAGTTTCTAAGTTTTGTGTGAATGTCACTTGTGCAATATATGGGAACTGATGTATCGTCAGAGTAGCCTTCAGTGAAAACTTACGCACGTGATGCTTTAGAGATGACTGCTGTTTGGTTATTATTGGTGATAAGATACCAGAGGTGGAGTCGAGGACAGAAGGCTCGAGGCCAAGGCCAAGGCCACAAAAAAATCCGAGGCCGAGGACAGACCCTCTCGAGGCCAAGGACAGAAATGCTCGAGGCCTAGGCCAAGGACCAAGGACACAGCCGCAAGTGTTCTCCCAAAAAAAGGTCTTCAAAAAAGTTTTTTGGATGATCTCCAATTCATAGGCGTACCCAGAATTTTTGATTGGGGAGACCTAAATCACAAATCACATGCAATAAGGTCATCAAAAATTTTCCAAACAGGAAGTTTTTGTGGGACAAAGATATGAAAAGGTGGAAGATCTGAAATCGTTGCCTGTCGACAGGTAACAGGATTTTGCAAAGAGAGAGGGATTAAACTAATACTTGAAAAGCACAAATATCTAACTTTGGAAACGTGTTGAGAAAGCTAGTGTAACTCAAAGGTATCGCAGACGGGGGTCTGGGGGCGGGGCCCCCAGCCGCCGGAGGCTTTGTAACCGTTGGACGATTTTTTGTAACTTTTTGGGAAAAAAAGCTATTTTAATGCCATTTAATCACATTTTGCAGGTGTTTAGAGCCATTTGAAAGCACTAGATTTTTGACATTTGAAAGCCAATTGAAAACATTCAATTGTTTAAACCCCTGTTTACTAGCAACTTTAGTCCTAAATACGTTTAACATCTGGTATTTTGGAGTTAGATTTTAGTTGTAAGTGATTTGGTCCAGGTAGGGGGAAGTAAGGCGCATTGTCTCTTGCTACATTTTAGCAGTAAATAATAATCCACTCGAAGATTTTCTTTAAGAGATTTTTGTTTTGTCATGAAAATAACCAGTTATAGGAGTACATGTTTGGTCAGGGGGCCCAGGTCCCCTCAATTGAAGTTCAAGGATTTGTTCAATCAGCATTTTCCATTGCTAATTTTTTTTAAAGTATTTCGTGCGTAAAAACCGGCGAAGTTGGAGTTGAATTACTGAATTGTTATTGAAAAATGGTACAATAGATGGTTAGTTTGGTTACGCCTACTAACCGTGTTATTCCCGGGCCGGATTTACATCGCGCTGGGCCCCTGGCACTGTGGAGATTTTCGCAACATCGTTCTACCAAATGTAGGTGAAGACCAAAAATAGTCTTACGATTTCAGCGTGGGGCCCTTAGCTGGTACTGCGCCATATTATGGTAGATCCGGCACTGATTAATGCATTACGTTCATGAACAGGCTAGATGTGGACCTGAGAGAGCAGCTTTTATGACAAAAACTCTCCATTTCTTCCGGGTTATACGTTTAAATTGGCTGGCAAAAATTGAATTGAGGGGAGCCCGGTGCCCGTGGTCTTCAATATTGTTGTTGGTTACTGTTGTAAGCGAAAAATGCTAAAAAGAAACTGAAACTGAAGAAACAATAGGCTTTTTTGCAACATTTTTGTCATTGGTGAAATTTTAATTGAGGGGGACCCGGGCCCCTTGTCTCCCCCCTTCCCGCTTTGGCCACGCCTATGCTCCAAGTGAAGAAAACAAAAAAGGTGTTCGCAAATTTTCCGCGAGGTTTTTGGCGTTTTCCAACGAAATTTTAACTGTTCAAAAAATAGTGCTGTCCAGGGCTATTTTCGAGGACTTGAGGCTTCGAGGCGAAGGCAAAGAACTTGACCTTTGAGGCCAAGATCAAGGACTTCAAAATCCAAGACCTTTGAGGCCAAAGACGTCCTCGAGGACTCCACCACTGCAAGATACTGCAGTAGAATACGTAGCCCGATGACCGTGGTCCGTATAAGTTAGATACTTCATCGAGTCAACTCCATAACTAATTAGTACTTTGTACTCACTGTAGTAGTAATACTATACTGCAACTGCTTACTATTCTACTGCAAACTTTCTGTAAAACGAACTGTAGGTCTACGCAGTGCGCTCTAGTCGCGAAAACAACCCTAATTGCTAAAAGTGATGATTTACAATCCCGTAAACGAGGACAATCAGTCCAATTTTTTTCTTTTAATTTTTTTAAAAAAGTACCGCAAAAGTACCGCGGTACTTTTAATTTGAAAGTACCGGTACCGCGGTACTAATTTTAGCAAAGTACCGAGTACTGGTACCGCAGTACTTTTGCAAAGTACCGTGCCCACCTATGGTTGGAGGTTCAACCCCCCCTCCCATTGGTCTGTCGACTAAAATGCATAGTAAAGAAAATATCACGTTTTTAGCACTTCTGAGCCTGTTTTTTTTTTTGCGATGACACGGACTCCAACATGATTTAAAGCAACTTTTGAAGCATTTAGAGTTTCTTAGCGGGGGTTAATTTGTCAAAGATATAGCTAATAAATCAATAACATCTTCAAAAAATTGCCAAAATTAGCAAATTTAACCTCTGAAAATGCTTAACATTGGCTTCATCAAATTATGGAGATAGGGTTTCAGTAAAGTTAATTATTAATCCCCTCAAATCTCCTTCCATTCGCCCCTCTCCACCCCCCTTTCTCCAACTGTTTCACTCTATAAACTACAGAATATAAATGCTCTTGAGTTTGTTCATATTATGATCTTATGATTTACCGGCTTGTAAATTAGAGAACTGAAATGTTACCATTAGCCACCGCCCACATAGCTCACTTATGTGCAAAGGCGTACACAGGGAGGTGGTGGTTTAAACCGTTCTCCCGTTTGATTCGACGTATATCATTCGAAATATTGCCTTATTGCGCAAAACAAACATGCTCCTTCTTTACTCTCATATTAATACGAAATATTTAATTATAGTAAATAATTTTTTTGTTATTTAAGGCAAGATTGTAGGCAACTAAGTGTAATACTGACTCTCTGGAATGTCGTGTTACGAGTCCGAGTAATTTTCAGTAGCGTCATCGGGGGGGGGGGGGAGGGGGGTTGTAGACTCCCCATTGTGGTCTGTCAACCAAAATCCAGAATAAGAAAAATACCACGTTTTTAGCACTTCTGAGACTGTTTTTTGCACTGGAATGGACTAAAAAGTGATTGAAAACATCTTTTGAAACATAAATTTAGGGGAAATAATTTGTCCAAAATAAACCCATAGATCGACGAAAACTTTAAAAAATTGGCCAAAACCAAGCAATGAAATTTGATTGCTAGTGTAAAATAGCTAAGCATAGGCTTCATCAACAAACATATTATAAACTTAGGAATAGGGGGTTAGGGCTACTTAGTATTAGTTAATTACCAGCAATCACTTGTCTCAAATTTTTTTCCGTTAGCCCCCCCCCAGCATTTATTTTTTTCTATAAAATATAGACGAAATAGATTACTCTGTGTGAGTTTTCTTGAACTATAGGATTTTATGATTTACCTGTATGTAAACAAGAGAGCTAAAATTTTACCATTAGCCACCTTCCACATAGCCCATTTACGCAGACAGCTTAATCAGATTTGCACTACCAATTTCTATGCCACGTTTTAAAAGTATTATTTTTTATCAATATAACCGTAAAATGAAGTTATTTTTGAAAAAAAAAATGCAAAATTTTCAAGCGCTGGGGGCTCGGCCCCCAGACCCCCAAAACATCCCCCTCAATTTCGAATTTCTGGCTACGTTCCTGCCACGCTTTACACTGTTTATAATCATATGGGTTTCTGTAGCTTTTGTTTTGAACAATTTTTTCTTCATCGTTCAGTTGCAAATCTTATGATGTTAACTATAGATGTATGCTCAATGCTTAGTTGTTTTTTATTTCAAAAGTTTTTATTTGCATTACTCAGTGTGTGACTTTGACTCCATCTTGTTACATCACGCCAAGTTATTTATTCGCCTAAGTATAGATCGCAAACAAATTTTTGATGTCATTATTGAACCTCCCCCCCCCCCCCCATTGAAAAATCCTGCTTACGCCACTGATGACGTTGATATTTTTTGACATTGTTTGGGGTTTCTACTTTTCTGGAGGTTCCTTAATCAGATATTTTTGAATAATTGCTGATTTTACGGTAGACGAAAAGTACTTTTGAGCGTCACAGCATTAGTTACGCGTCGGTCGTTCACTGGATTTGCTGGCAAACTCCCATCTAGTTATTTTATACCACGCGTAACAAAATCTGTTTGTCAAAACTCTTTGACTTTTCGAGGAAGCAAACTGTTGAGCGCAATTAACCAGGAATTAAGGAATAAAACTTTTAGGATTTTCAAAAAACAATTCAAACAAATTTTGCTTGAACAATACGAAAACTAAGGTTGCTGTGTAAAAACTAACAAAACATAGTGAAGCATATACTGTTACATAGCCTCAAACTGAATGATTGTCTAAAGTTATCCAACAAATTTTTTTTGCACAGAAATCTTAAAATTCGATCTTGAGTTAATCTCAAAATATTGTTTCTCTATCGATCATATTTTAGGAAAATTTTTTCGGATTTTTTGAAATGTTATGTGTTGGGTGTTAAAAAGAGGAGGAGGGGGGCCTTGACTCGTTTTTGGTGCTCCAGACATTGCAACTATTTTATTTATTTTATGTGTGTTTTATCCTTTTTTCATATACGTACATTGTCGAATAATAAACTACCACTGCTACTACTACTCCAACTAGACATATCGAATGTAAAGAGTACTGGTTGGCTAATATAAGGCAAAGATGAAATATGCTAAACTTGGGAATGCCGTGTAAGTCAAATAGCTCTTAAATAGACCTTCAAAACTATAAGATGAATTCTCACAATGAATTAATATCACAAAAAAGTAGAAGAGTCAAACTTATGGGATTACTCCAACATTTTGAGATGTTGAAGTACTTGGGCTTAATGGTTTTGATAGATTTAAGCTGGATGGCGAAATTTTTTACTGTCAACTGTGACGTTGAAAAAACCTTGTACTTGCTGTTCAAAATTTTTGAACAATTTTATTACGAAAGCTTTCGTGCTGAATAATGGATGTCATACAATATACTGTACAATATCCAATATGTTCGCTCTTGGGTCGCACTGCAAAATAGCGTTCTTAGAATAGAAACGACCGTAAAATGCGTGCATATTTTTGGCCGTGGTAGGTGTGAAGTTTGGCTGATGTAGTAATATTTTGCTGAAAAGTCGCAGGAATTTTAAAGATCGCTCTAAGTTATTTCATAATGAAGCGAAAAACTTTACGAACTTCTAAACAGTGCTGAGTTTTAGCGATGCTATATGAGCTTTTGAATTGACGTTACTTGATTACTTTGATAACTTTTTGAGACCTTTAAACTTTGAGAGCGAATAACCACAAAAATGTTGAAATAAGCTAAAAAGAGCGTAGCGTGCAGAAGAAGTCGATAATTTTTGGTAAATAGGTGTTTGACTTTAAACATTATACCTAGGGTCTTGGAAAGCATAGAGTTGAGTAATTAGTTTTTAATGTGCAGTCATCGTAAAGTTAGAGTTGCATTATCACTTATAAATTTATAAGAATTTGATTTTTTGTTTCTAAGTTTTGCTTGTGTACGTATCGTTTTCATGCTAATTGCGAAGGCAGGCATTGTTTTGATTTAGTTGTTAAATTTTGACACAAATCAGTAGAAGTGTTCATACATGTGCTTAGATACAATTCTTCTTAAAAAGATACTGCAGTGAGCTAGTTTAGGATGCAGATTTGATATTTACGATAGTCAAGGGCGTCGGCTGAAATTTTTTCTGGGGGAGAGGCCATTAAGAATGCAGCCAGTTTTAACTAGTACTAAAAATGATAGATTTTATGAAATTCGGGAGGTTTCAGAGAGCCCAAGCAAAGATCTGAGCCATTTCATCGGTTTACCACCAGCACTGCAAATTATCTGTCACCAGCAAATGCTTCAAAATAGACTATTTATATTAGCCATTTTTCAAAAAAAAAATCCAATGCATTACCATAATCAGAATCAATTTATTTGAAAGCAATAAAAATTTTACATCGGCAGTTAGAACTGAATATTAGGGTGGTCCGAAAAAGGCATGAAAAAATATTTTTTTGAAAAGTTTTGCTCCCAGAGCAGAAAAGTGTTTCAATTCCAAAAAAATACGATGTGTGAAATTTTTTTGAAAATTATTAATTTTTGGGTGTCGCTTAAGGCGATCGAAATTAGGGCCGTTTTTCAAAATTTTGTATTTTTGCAACATAAACCACTCTTGCCATTACAGATAATAATGTCATACCCGTGTTAAATTAGGCAACAGATAGTTCCCAAAATGGGTAACAAAATTATCCATTTTTTAAGATGTCTTTGCGTTATGGGGTTTTTAAGGCCAAACCACTAGAAGGCACTGTTTTCTCCAATTTTTATTTTATCCCTGCAATATGAAATTAGTGTCGATTCTACCATTTTCAAGGTCTAGAAATTCAATAAACACGTCTATTTTACGGTTTTGTCAGCAGTAATGATGATATTGGTAATAGGCCTACTTTGTTAACAGATTATCATGCAAACGTTAAAATCAGCAAATGATATATTTACTACGCGAAGGCAACCAATATCTTGTGTTATTTATATTGAACATTGTAAGGTTACATAGTTAAATTAAAAGCTCTGGCCTATCACTTTTAGTGTGGAATTTTACGAATGCCAATTCGTTCATTGTTGCGCAGATGCTAAGTGCATCTTTGAGGAACTTGCAAAGTCCCTTCGGTGTTGCTCAACAACTTGCAGAAGATACTGAAGCTGGTCCTCGCGTTGGCTGTGTGTCGGCAATTGAAGTCCTGAATCAGAGCAACTCCTCTCTCCGCATGATCGTTAACAGTGGGAAGATTTCGAATTGTGGTCTTTGCATTGCAAAAAGCTTCACTTTGTTGCCAAAGCTCTAAATCTTCTTCGGAGAAAGAGTTGTTTAAATGGAGTTGATGCAACAGGTTTCGAGATACGGGAGATGTCAAAGTATCTAGGGTTGGAAGAGTTCCTTTCTTTAGTGACGCTTTGACTTTTCTGGGCTTGTGCTCTTTATTCTTCTGTATCGATTGAATCATGAATCGTTTTGTGTTTGGTGAATCAAGGTCATTAAATAATGCCAATAAAACCAATTCTGGTGAAAGGTATTCCAAATGACCTTCGAGCTTAGCTTCAGCAACTCTTCCAACAGAATGATGGTAAGTTCTGAGTTGTTTCAGAAGAGTTAAATCTGTCCTGGGCGCAGATGGTGCATTACAAGCTGTGAACCATTGCTTCAAAAGTAAACTTGTAAAGCAAAAATACTGACAATTTTTACAAGTTCAATGTCATTTTGATCAAGGTCATTTATCTACTTACGAAATATCCATGTTTTCAGGCAGTAGAGTATTTTCGCCATCCAGCGAGAATAATGGATGGTTTCTGGTCGCTTAAAAGAAAATATTGGAACAGTACCTCTAAGAAAGATAATTGCCAATTCTAAATATATTTTGTAGTCATCACGATGCTGCTTTTTTAAAAATTGGTTTTAAGCAAATTGAAGAAAATCATCCCGATCATTATGAAGCACAGATTGAATTTCCACACAGCTCCATTCAGTCTCAAAATCGCTTTTTGAAACAGAGCTTCACTGTTTTTGAAATGACTTGAAGAGCTTTGAATTAGGCCGTGTTGATGTAGAGGGAGAAAAAGCTGAAAACATTGCTCCCAAAATGAAAAATCCATGATTAAAGCTGATGCAGTTTTGCATGACTGCTGCAAACCAATTACGGTTTGTTAATGCATTAACAAAAGTACTGTACCCTAAGCATTAAAAAATAAAGCACGTCAATCCTGAAGAGCTGGATAACTGGTAACGCTTTCTTAGACATTCAGGCAAGCCTATAGATTAGGCTACTACTGCAGACTCGGAGGGTCAGAGATTATAGTTTTTGATATTGTTCATGACGCTCTTGCTCGTGGTACTCTTGAACTTTCCTAACTGCATCTTAGATGTTTTTCGACAATTTTCTGACTGAACTACTGGTAAATAATAAACCTGCTAACTGGGTTTCTGCTGCTACAATACGTCGATATTTATTGAGTTTAAATTTTGAACTCTTTCTCTCAAAACCAGATAAAATGGCCCAAAATTAAACAGTAAAGGTAACACACAACAATTACTTCGACTATTTGGTAGCATTACAGTGCCATTGCAGAACATTTCATTTGAAAATCAATTGCCGGTATGGTACTCAAAAGCATTGAGAATAAGCGGAGTTTGCTTAAGTTGATTGAAAAAAGGCTAGGTAACTACGTGGTTGCTGGATCTTGAATAAAACAAATTTATGTAAATAGAGAAAAACATCATGCATTGTAGGCTATTTGGTGTTTGTTACGCTCAAATACGGTCTGTTAGATACTGTACATATTTCTCCTGTTGGGTTTTCCCCTTCTTTGCTTGACGTTGCTTAGCTCGTTCTGAAATCATTGTTGCGCGACTGTACTGTGCTGTTGAGTCATAGTGGTTGTTTGGCCGCTCTTGCTACATATTGTCGCTCATTCCTTTCGCAGTAGTACAGCGCAGAGTGCAGACACGTCAATTCAGTGTATTGTTGTTGCATGCCTGTTATGGTTTAGTTATCTTATTCTATTTGTTTAGGAAACGCTAAGTTACCTATAGCGTATCTACAGTTAGTTGGGCTTATTCTAGGGGTTTAGGTTAAGTTTAAATTGCTGTGGTTAACTGACGTGATGCATGTAGAGTCAATAGAATTCGTTGCTTGAGCCAAGAATTTTGATACATCTCGCGTCAGGCGTTGATAGGGCAGCTATAACTTGTTCATTTAGAATCGACCGTTCTCCGAACGTACCATTCCTATAGGTAACTTTTGTCGTCATATAGCTGTTTTCTTTTGCTGGTCCAGACAAGATAATGTCTAGGAGTTTATACAACACTCGTAGTTCGAAGCAACGTGGCGACTCAGGTCGCGCTCTTTCAGAAAGCTCCCCAGCGTCGATAGTTGAAATACAAAGGGCGCCTAAACGGCTTCAGAAAGTTGTCTCTGAACATCAGAAAGGTACTTCTAATGCACAAGGCTTGGGTGAACCTGGTAACTCCTCCACCGTAGAGGAAATTGCTGCTACTCACCCCAAAGGCTCCTTTACATCTTATCGGCCTAAGAAGAGTCATTCTAGGTCGGGCTCTAGTACTACCTCTCGTACCTCGCTGTCATCTGTAGCTAGGGCTCGCTTAGAAATGCAAATCGCTGAAATAAATTTGGAAAAATCTAAAAGGGACCAGACTCTGGCTAAGGCTATGGCTAAGGCTAAGGCCGACGCCGATCAAGCAGTCATACAAGCAGAAACTGAGCAGGCAGTCGTACAAGCAGAAACTGACCTAGCCAAGGCTAAAGTCATGGCTGATGCTTATGATGGTCTGCTAGATCTAGATGAAGATAATCCCGCGCCATCTCTTTCAGCTCATGAGAAGGTGGGCAACTATGTAGCTAGCCTAGTTGAACCTAATGAGGACGCAGGGCCATTCAATGCTGCTCAAGTTTCTGGCTCTTCCAGTGAGCCTGGTAACTTACTACCTACGGATACCACTCCGCCGGTACAATCGTTGAACCCTCATGCTGCATCCTGGGTGGTACCTCCTACGGTGGTCAGTTCTCCGCTAGGTATCAGCATCGTGGAGGTTCCTCCTGCTGCATCTTCGTCAACAGCTGTTGGGTTCTCTAGTCCATACACCCATGGAGTTTCTTCTGAATCCAATCAGACGCCATTGCTAGATGGGCCGGCTTTATCCAGTGGTCACATTGTGTCACCTCTTGTTTCCGGGTCCCATTCTCCATCTCCCTGGGTTTTACCTGTTTCGTCTCCAGTCACAGCCTGTCTATCATCGTTTGCCTCCACGGCTCCAGTGTTCCTTGGGCCGGCCTCGTCTGGGTATGCATATTCTCCATGTGCACAGGTGCCTGGGGCCCCCGTATCCACTTCCTCTGGGTGTACTTTGGTCTCCGGGTCCCCTCTCCCAACCCCTCGTGTGCTTCCCACTGTTTCTGAATCCCAACCATCAGCTCCCGCTCAAAGAGAAAGGTTCAATGACCTGAAAGAATTGGCACAGGTCATAGTACGCTGCCAAGATTCGCGTGCACTAACACAGGATCAGCAATTTGATGGTGATCCTCTCAAATACCATATCTTCATTCGTCAGATACAAGATCGAATCCTTAGATTACACGGTCAGTCGGACCCTGCCCATGCTCTGCAAATGCTCCTAGATTCTACTGCTGGGCAGGCCAGGCGATTGATTAGCAACTGCGTAATGTTGCCAGCCACCCAGGGGCTGCAAGAGGCTCTTAGCTTGCTGTACAAAGCCTTTGGCTCTCCTTCGGTATCAATAAAGGCTCATTTGAAGCTCGTGTGTGAAGGACCCCAAATCCGTTCCGATGAGAAAGGTCTCCGAGAATTCTATGCAGACTTGATTAACTGTAAAATGGTCCTCCAGTCGGCCAATGCAGCAAACCAGCTGGACGCAACGTCCACTACCGATGGTATCTTCTCTCGTTTACCCCGGCACTACCAGGAACAATTTGCCAAGTTGGCCATGAAGAGAGGGTATGACATGGATGTTGTACCGTTCAACCTCTTCGTCGAATTCATTGATCAGGCTCAAGGTTTGGCCAGCTCACGCCTAGGAAGACTTATGGCAGCTCCAAGAGATCACGACAACACTCAACGTCGCAGTAGCGGATGGTCGAGGTTCAAGCCAGCCAGGGTTCATGCTGTGCAGTCCCGTGACATACCCACCTCATCTGTTCCTGTCACACCGAAACGCGAAGATCAAAAGGTCAAAGGAGATCGGCTATGCACAGCCTGTGGTGCTCCTGGTCACTTCGTTTGGCGCTGTGAGCAGTTCAACAAGAAATCGGTTGCCGAACGGAAAACCCTTGTTAAACAAAAGCGACTCTGCTTCAATTGTCTTGGAAGTGGTCATGTTGTCTCAAAATGCCCAAGTAAGGCCAGGTGCCGAATTTGCCAGCAGAGTCACCACTCCTTGCTACATCTACCGGGTGGCACCAAAGGTGATGAATCTTTAAGCTCAGGATCTCCTGTTTCCAGTAACGGCCCGAAGGCTGACCGTGGCTGTACGTCCGAAAATGGCTTGAAAGAAAATCCTGAAACTAAGAATGCTTACGCTTGTGGTTCTAAAGCTAGGGGACGACTTCAGGTCTTGCCAGTACGGATTGCGAATCCCACTAGTGGCAAGAGCAAGGATATACTGGCGCTACTTGACACCGGCGCAGATGTTCATCTTTTATCCCAACAAGTGTTTGATGAGTTGGAACTGAAAGGTTGGCCAGTGAGATCCAGTCTCCAGCTAGCTGACGGTAGTGTAAAGGTATCAAATACTGTGGATACCGAGTGCACTGTTGTGGGATGAATGAAATGGAAGTCTTCAGTTTGACAGGCGTCAGAGTGGTGGATGGTTTGCCTGACTGCAGCGCTAGTATACCTTCAGGTAGAGACTTCGCGTGCAATGAACACTTGGCAGATGTTGATATTCCGTTGATTGGAACAGACAGGGTTGACTTGCTCTTGGGTACCTGCTCACCTGCATTGCATGTTTTCTCTGAGGTACGCCAAGGTGATGATTCAAATCTGTGGGCAGGCAAATCTCCTCTTGGATGGGTGCTATTTGGCTGCGATCCAGAACCCCTTGGGACTGATCATGTAAATCTGATTTCATCACGCGATGTAGAACGGGTTTCGGAGGCGCTTTGCCCTTGTCAACTTGACTTTGTGGATTTGTCTCATGACCCCGATGAACTACTACCATCTGAGGATGATAAGACGGCTACGGACCTGATGCAGAGTTCTTGCACTTGGAAAGACGGTCACTATAGTATGAGACTTCCCTGGAGAAAAGGTTGTCCTAACCTTCCAGACAACTACCCCGTTGCACTGTCCCGACTAAAGAGCCTTGGACGTCGGCTGCTACGCGACCCAGAGACGCATGTGAAGTATAGAGCCAAAATCGATGATATGATCCAGCTTGGTCATGCCTTTGAGGTAACTGATCAGATGAAACCCCCAGAAGAAGGTAGAGTTTGGTACATCCCGCATCACTCTACTGGTGGGAAGTTTAGGGTGGTTTTCGACTGTGCTGCTGCTTGCGGTGGAACATCTTTGAACAAGCAACTCTTACAAGGACCAGATAACACTAACACCTTACTTGGGGTTCTCTTTCGTTTTAGGCCTCACAGTGTTGCCTTGGTGGCCGACATCCGTAACATGTTCCACCAGGTTAATGTTGATCCCATCGATCAGACTGCCTTGCGATTCCTATGGTGGGGAGATGGGGATCCCTCTAAATCGACCAAGATTTATCAACTCACTGTGCATACCTTTGGCCTGACTTCGTCACCCAGTGTTTCGGGGTATGCTCTTCGCCGGACTGCCCAAGAGAACCGCACCAATGCTTCAGAGAAAGCCAAGACAGCTATCTCTCGTCATCTTTATGTGGACGATCTGTTGATCTCCGTTCCTGACAGCAAGGCGGCAGTCTGTCTGCTCGCCGAACTCAATGATCTCCTTGCCAGTGGTGGCTTTCAGTTGGCTAAATATGTAAGCAACCGCCGGGAAGTCCTTGAAGCCGTTTCTCCAAATCTACTTGCTCCTCAGCTTCATCAGGTGGATCTCCATGAAGATGATCTCCCCTCACACAAGGCTCTGGGTTTGGTATGGAACCCGGACGATGACCTCCTTTGTATAAAGGTGACTGGTAGCAGCCATCCCTTCACTCGACACGGTTTACTGTCACTCATGGCCAGCATCTATGATCCCTTGGGCATGGTTGGACCGTACATGCTACCAGCTAAACTCATCTTGCAACGCTTGACTATTCAAGGTTTGGACTGGGACTCAGAGATTTGTGAATCTGATCGTCTTGAATGGGAAAGGTGGCTCAATGCTTTGCCTTGCTTAGATCAGATCTCCATGCCGCGTGCATATGAGAACCTTCCTGGCGCCGACAGGATAGAGCTGCACTGCTTTGCGGATGCGAGTTGCAATGGCTATGGAGCAGTGTGTTATTTTTGGGTCAGCAAAGCTGCAAGGGTTTCAACTTCGTTCATCATCGGCAAGTCAAGAGTTGTCCCTATAAAGAAGCTTTCCGTTCCACGCTTGGAGCTTTGTGCTGCAGTTGTGGCAGTTCGCTTGGCCAAGACAGTTATGCGTGAACATGACATTACCATAGACCAAGTCACATATTGGTCTGATTCCACTACGGTACTCGCTTATCTGAGGGACACCTCAAAGCGTCGACCCGCCTTTGAGACCAACCGAATTAGCTTAATTCGAAAACTTTCTGCAGCGGAGCAATGGAGGTGGGTAGACACGCAACGGAACCCCGCAGATTTATACTCGAGGGGAGTGTCTCCGAAACAGGTTCGTAAGGCTGAAAAATGGCTTCATGCTCCATCATTCCTGCTGCAAGATAAGTCAACATGGCCAAAGGCGAAGCCAGAAGTACTGAATGGAGATGATGAACCCAATCCAACTGCGGCTGCTACCGTCGATCATCCTTCCGGTTGTTTTGATCAAGGTGGAATCTGTTGTACCCGTTTTACAATAGGTGATGAGGAGCAGGACCCATTGTGGAGACTCACTAACTGTTACAGCACCCTCCGGACTGCTGTAAAATCTGTAGCTTGGCTTTTACGTATGAAGACCTTTTGGCACCACCGTGCTACCCGTGTTGGCTGGCCATTCCCTATGAATCCTGTTGGGGGCAAAGAGTTTGATGATGCATTGCTTTCCTTGATCCGACTTTCACAGCAACAGGCATTGCCGGACCTTCTTGATACTTTGCAAAGGGTTCCTTGGTATGAAGTAATGGCTGGAACTCATGGTGACTCAGCAAAGGCATCACTGCAACCACTGCTGAGGTTCTGCCCTATAGTGCAAGATGGGGTAATTCGAATAGGAGGAAGTCTGCAGCGTTCCAGTTATCCTACAGATTTCAAGCACCCAATAGTCCCACCCAAACGTCACCATGTAACTGGACTTGTGATTATGGATGCACATTGCAACAGCGGTCATAATGGTTCGCAATATGTATTGAATAAGCTCCGTGGAAGATTTCATGTGATTGGCCAAGGGAGAACTGTGAAGCACTATATTAAGCAGAACTGTATGGTGTGCCGCAATCAAGATGCGAGCTTTGGTACACAGTTGATGGCTCCACTTCCACCAGCTCGTGTTGAATCGGGTAAGCCTGTCTTTGAGAACTGTGGGATTGACTACATGGGGCCCCTGGAAGTCAAGCAAGGTCGCAGCCTCTTGTCACAGTATTGTTGTGTCTTTACTTGTCTTGCGTCCCGAGCTACACATTTGGAAATGATATACAGTCTCACTACAGACTCTTTCTTGCTTGGCTTGCGTCGTTTTCTATCTTCCCACGGCCACTCCACTCGTGTGATTTACTCCGACAATGCTACAAACTTCGTGGGTGCCCATGCAGAACTCAAGCGTGGATTGCAACGTCTCGATAACCATAAGATTATGGCTGACCTGGGTCCTCATGGGATCGATTGGAAACATGCACCACCCCTTGCCAGTCACCAGGGTGGAATCTATGAAGCGATTATCCGACTGGTTCGCAAGGCCATGCGTTCCATGATGGCTGACAAGCATGTAAGAAGCTTATCCGATGAAGGTTTAGTAACCCTCTTCAAAGAGATTGAGTGTATCCTGAACAACAGACCACTGACTAGAGTGGGAACTGAACCAGATGATTTGCAAACCTTGACTCCATCGATGCTTCTTACTGGAAGTGTTAGTCCTGGGTACCCTTCGGATGTTTTCCTTCCTTCAGACGGCTTACGTTCATCATGGCGTGCTTGTCAATACCAGGCCGATCAATTCTGGAAGAGATGGCGATCTGAATACTTGCCCCTCCTTCAACGCCGTCAGAAATGGCTGTCCCCTCAACGTAACTTTGCAGTTGGGGACCTTGTCCTCTTGATGGAAGAGAGTGCACCTCGGAATTCCTGGCCAAAGGGAATAGTGAATGAAATCATGCCAGATCGTGATAATTTGGTGAGAAGGGTGAAGATCCGAGTTGCCGGAGGGAAGGTTTTCACAAGAGATGTGAGAAAGCTCTGCCTTTTGGAGTGCGACACTTAGTTGTCTTCATCGATGAAGTCTGTTACATACCAGCACATTGTGCGGTGTGTTATTTCGGATGCATCAACATGAACAATATTGACTATATGAACATTGTACTTGCTTACTTGGCACACTGAAGAGTGCTTAACAGCCCTATCCCTGTTGATGCTACCCGATAAGGCCGTATTAGCCGCCTACCTATAGACTGTTTGCTTTGTTACAGGCGAGCTAAATGTGCAATAAACTGTGAACTTTTAGCACCATGGACTGTTACTGACGCTTATGCTACAGGCTTGGTGCAGCCTAATATTACGGCCTGAGCATACGAACTATGGACTGTTTACCCACGTATGATACTAGATACAAGTATGCTCCTCCACTCCCCCCGTGTGTTTAAGCTTACATATCATACGTGGGCCGCGCGACGCGTGTGTTACTGTGCTGCCGTGGCGCAGTTGTGCTCTGCTTTAAGTTCTGTATTGTTTTACTGTTCTTATTCTCAATATTGACAATACCAGTAGTTCTGTCTACTCTGGGTGTTATTGCCTGGGTCGCTAGCTTATGTGTTGATTATTACTTGTGTATTCTCGCTTCATTATTTGAAAATATTGCTCCGGTTACGTTTGTATTCCTGCTCAATATTTTGGGCCGGCCATGTTACGCTCAAATACGGTCTGTTAGATACTGTATATATTTCTCCTGTTGGGTTTTCCCCTTCTTTGCTTGACGTTGCTTAGCTCGTTCTGAAATCATTGTTGCGCGACTGTACTGTGCTGTTGAGTCATAGTGGTTGTTTGGCCGCTCTTGCTACATATTGTCGCTCATTCCTTTCGCAGTAGTACAGCGCAGAGTGCAGACACGTCAATTCAGTGTATTGTTGTTGCATGCCTGTTATGGTTTAGTTATCTTATTCTATTTGTTTAGGAAACGCTAAGTTACCTATAGCGTATCTACAGTTAGTTGGGCTTATTCTAGGGGTTTAGGTTAAGTTTAAATTGCTGTGGTTAACTGACGTGATGCATGTAGAGTCAATAGAATTCGTTGCTTGAGCCAAGAATTTTGATACATCTCGCGTCAGGCGTTGATAGGGCAGCTATAACTTGTTCATTTAGAATCGACCGTTCTCCGAACGTACCAGTGTTTTTTTTATGTTTAAGTAACATGAAAAGTATTACCAATATGAACAATACTGCTGACAAAACCGTAAAATAGACGTGTTTATTGAATTTCTAGACCTTGAAAATGGTAGAATCGACACTAATTTCATATTGCAGGGATAAAATAAAAATTGGAGAAAACAGTGCCTTCTAGTGGTTTGGCCTTAAAAACCCCATAACGCAAAGACATCTTAAAAAATGGATAATTTTGTTACCCATTTTGGGAACTATCTGTTGCCTAATTTAACATGGGCCTGACATATCATCTGTAATGGCAAGAGTGGTTTATGTTGCAAAAATACAAAATTTTGAAAAACGGCCCTAATTTCGATCGCCTTAAGCGACACCCAAAAATTAATAATTTTCAAAAAAATTTCACACATCGTATTTTTTTTGGTATTGGAACACTTTTCTGCCCTGGGAGCAAAGTTTTGAAAAACTGAGTTTTTTTGGACCACCTTACTGTATATGTAATAAACTTTCGGTTAATATACATAAATTTGTAGATAAATATCTTTCTTTATACACAACAGTGTCTTATATCATTTTGTTCAAAGCCCGCCATGAGAATAACTATTAGTTGTAGAGGCAGGGCAAGCCTTATGACGTAGACTAGACTAGGGCGTCAACAAAATTGTTGACAAAAAAGATATTGCAGCGGTTGCAACCCAGTTTTCTTTCGACATTTTCTGGCAATGGTACTAGACTGTAATTTTCCGGCAACGAGCCCTCTTGATAAAATCTTGCGCTTTAATTGTTAAAAGGCTTTTTCAACCTTCGAGCGAACTAAACGCGCGGACGATGTCTATTATTTTCGTTTCCCCACAAAAGTTTTTCCCTATATTTTATCGAGTCCAAAAGTAACTTTTGCCAAATCTGCTGCAACATATTTTTAAACAGCTCAATAATAACATAGCCAATTAAATTTATATATCTCCATTAAAACCACGCAAGCAACAAGTTTTCAGCATACCAGTACTAATAATACGAAAGGAATAAGAAAGAGAAAGAGAAGTAAAAAGGCGATGACATTTATGTTCACTCGTTGTTTCAGTGCTTTTTGTGGTCCTGGCTTATAAAGCAAGACCTTCAAGAAAAATTATTTTAAAAGTTGGCCTTGCCCCGTCTCCCCGAAGCTTGTGTTGTGATCAAGCAATTGGCCAAATAGAAAAGTTGTAAAACGAATAATAACATGCGCTAGTAAAAACCATTAGTCGTTAACCTGAAATCAGTCCAGTTTTCTCACAGAAAAGTGGTTGATTTTATACCTATGCGCCAAGCTACTGACGCTTCTACACAGAGCTGGGCAAGTCCACAAATCCGTAATTCCGGACTAACGAAAAAAGTTGCAGACTTGCGGACTTTAGCAGTTTAAATTGCGGACTTGCGGTAGCGGACTATTTTTAATTTTAGTCCGCAATTTCGCAAGTTTTATACAAATATTGAAATTCCTTTCTATTTTCGTAAAATATTCATGTTTTTACCCAGTCAAACATGAGAAATCAATTAAATTTTTTCGAGTTCAAGTTCGGCAAAATTATAAGTTTTTCGAGTTCAAGCTGACAAAAATACTAAGTCTGCTTTTCGACTCAATCGCTTTCTTTTTGTTGAAATGCTGTTTGGTAACGTGAGAAACGAATCATGCCGCGTTCTCATCTTTTATGCAAATAGTTGATTAATTTTTTAGAGCAGTTTAGAACCCCCTTTTGTGCTTGTTTTAAGAATCTTCTAGAACTGTCTTTGTGGTAATTTTAATTGTATTGTCTGTAGACCTTTAATCTCATAATCTTTAAGTCTGCAACTAATGCTCAAATTAGATAGTCTTCGACAGCACGAGTGATATGGTGTCTCAAATTTTCGTAGTTTAGTGTATCAAGTTAGCTGTATAGTAAGTTGGTTATGTAAAATGTTAACGTGCTGATATTTCTATGTCTATAGTGCGACCTCGAAGCAGTTTTTTGATAGTATAGTCTAGCATAGTGTTAGTATAATCAATAGCGTAAATTTTGGTCTAGTAAATTTTAGTTAATTGATATTGATTTGGCTAGCTGATAATTGAGTTCTTGTTTTGCCATGCTTCTTTGGATGAATCAAATTTTTGGTGCTCTGTGAGGAATAACATTGCTATATTTATATCCAAAGTGTGGTATGACTGCAGAAATATGAAGGATACAGCGCGCGGCGAGACAGACTTTTAGAAGCGGGTCTAACCTTATTCAAATTGGAGTCAACACTGTTTTTCGAGTTCGGCAAAACAACCGACTTTTTTTGAGTTTAAGTTCGAATTTGCAGCCCTGGTTCAAAGTAAGGCTTTGTTGTTTTTTACTGTGCGTTCACAAAATTAGCCACTGGGGTATCATGTTTTGCGGTGGTAGCCAGTGCCGTCGCTACTGTGGGGCCAGGGGCGCCGTCCCCTGCTAACGACTGCTTGTGCCCCTCCCATTTTGGTTCACTCAGAATGCTTTTTTGGAGCATCACGTAACGACAAGACAACAGGCAATAATGGAAAACGGAATAATAATTTTCAAACATGATTCTCGTTTGAAGTTTTCTTGATTGTTTGCAAAATTGCTGGCCACCAACTGTTGTACATAAATGTGACCCAATAATCCGTCGTATTGACACGCCTTTACGGATGTGTCGCGGAATAAGGATGTATGCCTACAAAAGCGTTACCGGTATTTCGTTAGTGATTGTGACCTGAAACAATACGTGAAAACAGTTCCTTAAAAGACCAGCTGTTTTTTTTTAGAGCACACTCAAAATTTATTTTAGGTCTCAGTCAGTGACACAACCAGGGTGAAGGGGCTAAGGGGTCATCATCATCAGCCCCCTTTAGCCAAGTCATTTAGAAAATATAATCAAAAAAAGAATAAGCGTTTAAACGTGTTTTGGACTTGACCTGAAGTATATGGGGGTTCAAGAGGATAGACAATTTAAATCTTTCAATGACTTCTAAATTTTAGCAATTTACTTAAATTATTGATATGGTTTTAAAACCTGCGAAATGTGATTTAAATGGCGTTAAAATTGCTATTTTTGCCACAAAATCGCAATAATCACCCAGCAGCAGGGGGCTCTGCCCCCTCTGTAACACGCTTGAGTAGCAATGGTTTGTTCAGCACGGGACCTAAATTAGACAATTTTTGTGCAAAAAACATTTACTTTTGGTTCAAGCCCCCTCTCTCTTAGTAAAACCCTGGTTGCGCTTCTGGTCGCATTCACTCCTGCAGACAGATTTTTCAAGCAATTATACGGGCCGCATGCGAAACGAGCTAATAAACGCTGCCGGGCTTACATGTATCTTTTTTCAAAGATGTATACAAAATTGTTGGTTTAAAATATCAGCTTTTATGTGCAAAAGTTCATTCCATTTTATAGTGCCCCTTCATTTTCGGCTAGGGCCCTCTCACTTTGTTTGGTCTGGCGACGGCACTGCTGGTAGCGTGTGGTTATCTCGTTCCTAGAGTATTTATTGAAACTAGGGACTAAAAATTTAGTGGAACGATTAGTGATATGAATGTCTTTTTGCCTTCTACTGCCTTTGCCTTTTCCCGCCTCGAAAAAAATTGTTTTCTTAAAATATATTGTTGCAAGCGGAAATGCGGATTGTGCTTTGCTATATGATGGCTTTTCACTGTAATCCAATGGCTTTTAATCTCCGAATCCCTGGCTTCCATGTAGCATTTTAAGGGTTCGTCGGTGGGTTGTGCATTATGCTTCCATGCAGTTTAGGCACCTACTGTATAAGCAGTAGTGCAACCAGGAGGGCGGGGGCAACAAACCCTTAGCCAAGTTACTTAAAAACTTTAACCAAATTTACGAACGTTTAAATCTGTTTTGGGTTGGACCTGAAAGTAAGAGGGTCTGGGCAATTCTTACGTTTGCCATCCGAAAAAGCAGCTCAATAACAAGTCATGCTGTGGTACATTTACTACAATCAACGATTGTGAGTAATTCCTTCTATTGCGTGGAATGTATCCTCCATACGCTATACTTCGCACAAGTCACAACTTTTGACTTACGTTTGCTGATCAACTCTGAGCAGATCACTTCGGGACGTGGTTGATTGCAAAACTCTTCTACTCGGTTCATAAAATGTTGCGGACTTGCGGTGCGGACTTCAAATATTGCAAATTTGCGGACTTGCGGTTGCGGACTTCAAGAATTAGGAAGTTGCGGACTTGCTGTTGCAAATTTAAGAATTCTGAAACGTCGCTGCGGACTTGCGGTTGCGTACTAAGCTTTTAAACGTCCAATTGCGGACTTGCGGTGGGGAATAAGAAAATTGAAATTCGGTTGCGGATTTGCGGACTTAATTAAAAAACTTGCGGTGCCCAGCATTGCTTTTAGAGCCGAGTGTGATATAGCCGTTGAACCACTCTCGTTGAGACCCTGGCAAAAATACACAATGCTAAAAAGGAGCTCTTAAACGTCGTAAATAATAATTGGAAGTCGTCTAGGCTGAGAAGCGAAATCGTTTAGGATTTTGTTTGTGGTTTTCTTCATATTTTCTTTAATTTTGTTACCGTGCACCCTAGTTATACTCAGTCCACTAGTGCGGTCTTCCCCAGAGATTGTTCAGAGCCAAGGTTTCACATGCCTCAGAGTGCAGAAAGAACACTCCACAGTACAAGTAGTAGGCATCAAAGTTTAAGCAATCAACAATGCATGTCGAACAGCAAGAGAGAACTTACAACATCGAATTATTATTTCGTTTAACGACCTGCTTTTAACGTTTCCAGTTCGGTTTGATGCTTCCACACACTATACCACCCGAGGGCTTCGATTAAAACTTTTCAATTTTATAAATATTGACAATTTGCTCCGCTTCGGCAGTAAAATTTTCTCGCGACGTAATAACTGTTCGTATAGGATGCAACGTCAGCAAGCGATTAGGCGAAAAATTTGAATCGTTAATTATTTTTCGTAAAACACAAATTTAAACGATTTACAAAACTAACCTTTTTGTGGGTAGCACCATGAACCCTTTCTAAGCGCAGACCAGCGCATCAAAGAAAGGAACCTAGACGATGGTGATAGTTGAGATGGTTCCGCAAAACGAGGGCTTGTTCAAGAACTCATGGCATCATGTGTGAAAATTGCGAAAGGCCATGTCTTCCCTGCCCTCCCCCCCTTTCCGACGCCTATGAAGATAGTGCGTCAAATTTCTGGTTAAGATAATGTAAGTTACAAAATCCCGAAAGTCATATGGATATTTTCGCATCAAAAAGCTTTGTTCCAACATAGTGGAATGTTGTTTTTGTTGCTATAATTGGAGCTAAAGGTTACTATCAAAATATTTGTTGTAACGAGAGTTTCGTTTAAAATCGCAATTTAAACGATAGCGCTGCTAAGCGAAAATTGCAACAAACTCCTTAAAAGTCAAAACGAGAACTAAGCAGAGTTGTAAAATTTTGATTGGCATTTTGCAGATACTTTTTCTAGACATTTAAATTTTGAAAGTCGTTAACCTCAAACTTGATCAAGTTACTGGAACATTATGAAATGCGAAAGCGATGTATTTCAGATCTGACTATCAGCAACCATAAACACGCTTAACGCAATTGTAGCGCTAGTTTTAAGTAGAGTGAAATTCTTTTGTTCAGTAAAGTTAATGTTTTCGCGAAGTTCCCGAATATCACTTGTGGTGTTACAGGCTAGTTTCTATATTGTTAAACTTTATTTCAAAACTTGTGGTGACCAATATTCAGTTTTTAGAGGAAGCAGAAGCAATTTGTGCTACCGCTTTCAGCTCCTTTAAAAATCATACGCTTCCGGGTTTGCTTCCGCTTCCGGCTTCGTTTATCAAAGTGCTTCCTCAAAAATTATAACCACTTCTTTCGCATTCCTCAAAACAGTGAATTTGTGCATGAAATTCCATGCCGTGATTGTGATGCTGTATATTTTTTAGAAACTGGGCGTAGTTTAAAGTCCAAAAGATGTTAACATTTTGATGCGGTCAAACTAATGGATATAAAAAAGTTGCTTATTTGTGTCAACATATGGTAGACTGTAATCATTCCATAGCTTGTAAACTGTAATGGTAGACTGTGATAATTTCGTATGGTAGACTGCAATCATAATTTTTGATCTAAAGTGAAAAAAAACAACAACAAAATATGGTAATGTAAAACACAAAGCCAAAATAACCGGAAATATATCTTGACGTTTCGTGAAACTACTTCTCACATTGTCAAAAGTAATGAATGGCAAAAAACACAAAGAACAAGCATTTAAAGTATCAAAAAAAAGCAGTAGCAGGGTAGAGAATTATTCATATTACTCATGTGTTAAACAAATGCAATGGTATTGAGGTCCTGTCAACATTTAAGTTGGCGCTGTGTTTTTGAATTAGTAATGTTTCGGTGATCAATAATTTTCGCCAGTGATTGGTTTGGGCCATTATTTCTGTTTTGTCATTCGCCCAGTGGCCAAAATAATGGCCCAAACCAATCACTGGCAAAAGTTAATGATTACCGAAACATTACTAATTCAAAAACACAGCGCCAACTTAAATGTTGACAGGACCTCAATACCACTGTATTTGTTTAACACATGAGTAATATGAATAATTCTCTACCCTGCTACTGCTTTTTTTTGATACTTTAAATGCTTGTTCTTTGTGTTTTTTGCCATTCATTACTTTTGACAATGTGAGAAGTAGTTTCACGAAACTTCAAGATATGTGTCCAGTTATTTTGGCTTTGTGTTTTATAATAAAGATATTTCGATGTTCGGAACATCGTGCTCCAAAATATATTAAGTTCAGCGAAGTTGCTGCTATTTTGTATTGTAAATTTCGTTTTAAGCCGTGCTAAAAATTTCCGAAAGCGGCAAAAAGTAGTCCACAAGCAGTGGTGTAAAAAGTATTCCAAAAGAGTAATCTAGTAAAAGTTTTGTTACTTGAACGAAAAAGTGCTTGAAGTAACGAACAAAGCATTGACCAAAAAAAGGACTTGAATAAAAGTAAAAGGCAGTGGTTTTAGAAGTACTCAAGTACTAGTATTTCTGAAAGTAAGTTAGCAAAATAAACCAATTATTCAATCGATAAACTGTTGTATGACGACTACCTTCACATCACAGCCACATAGTACTTGGTCTTTTAACCCCTCACTCTCAAGAAGTCATGAATTACTAATTAATACAAGTTTTTGTTATTATTCTCATATCAAAAAGAACAACAGCAATACTTCGAGATTTGAAAATCACGTCGCGTAGAATTTACTTGGAATCATTTCAAAAAATTTTTGCTAAATTAAATTAATTGAACAATTGCCGCAAAACACCACCGTTCCGACAAATCTGTGCTTCAAATTGAAAACTTCGTACTCTTATGAAGCAAAATGCTACTTAAGTAGCGTTATTTCGCTCTAAAACTAAGCAAGTGAAAACAGAAAGTATCCAAAAGTATAGTTACTTTGACCAATATAATTTACTTTAAAAGTAGACCTACTTTCGTTACTTTACACCTCTGTCCACAAGCATGTCAAATCAAGACCTCGTGGTTTGCGGTTAGCATCTAATGTTGCGAAATTGTTGACGCCTAGACTTGTTCCGCAAAAATTTCATTAAAATTGTTAATATTTTAAATTTCCCACCATAAATTCGAAGCATTTTTTAAAAATCTAACGTATTTCCACGTGTTACCGCTAGAAATTACACGCATCCTTGAAAAACGTGACGCAAGCTACGCATTTTTACGTTAATTGGGCGTGTCTGGAGCGCCGCTGCGTTTATACGAGCTCGCTCGAGTATTGTTGCATCGAGAAGAAATCATAATATCATTTTGCATTTCGAGCGATCTCGCTCGAAAACAGCTCGCTAATTCAAGTCGAGAAGTCTCGTTATCTCCAAACTTCGTAATACGGGCCCTGGTTGCTTAAATTATATTTTATCTGTACATTTCAATGTCTTTGTAATTTTTAATCTTTTCGACGTCTACTAGGCTTATCATTTATTTCTCTGCACATTGTTTTTGTTTTATCGTGTTTACCAGTAGCGATTGTTAACTACCAGTGTTCATTGAAATGCGTAATATTCATTATTTTTTTTCAGGAAGATGAAAAAGTTGTGATAGCTTTGATGAATTTCGTCAAACAGCAAATCAGTAGCACTGGAATAGCAAACATGACAGACGACAGGTTATTTTTTTGTCTTAAATTGCTTTTGGGTTGATTTTTTTATATCTTGTTAACTACAAAATCGCAGTAAAAAGTAAAAATCACAACAGCCTGTTTCGTCCTAAGCACTCATCAGGTGTGATATTCTTTTGAATAAGATTACAGTTGCACCTGATGAATCCTTAGGACAAAACAGGCTGTGCTTTTAACTTTTTACTGTAATTTTATAGTTGTATTTCGCTCCGATTTTACTTTGTAAATCATCGAGCACTGTTTCAGAAGATTGACGATCAACAATTTACTATATCTAGTTAACAAAACTTTTAATCATTTTTTTGTTAATTTTGTTTTTGGGTTCTTTTTCGTTTTACTATTGACGATAGAGAAACAATCGATAAATTTTCGATACCTTTTGGAATTGAAAATGAATGATTTTCAAAATGTTAATGAGACCCGCAAGAAAAATGCTAAAAGCTTCGGTTGAGAATCACTGCTTTAGCTTATAATTTACTGGTAGCTTATTGGCTAGATACGGTAAGCAGTAAAAAATTAAAACTCTGATCCGCAACGTCAAAAAATCATAACTATATTATAAGGTTTATAGTACATAAAGGAACTAAAATCAGGAATGTGGACGCGGTAATTTTTGAATCGCTTACGCTTCCACCACTTGATGACCTAATTTTTGCTTAAAATTTTTTGGTAAAATTTTTTTCCAGATAAGTCAAAATAGGTCATCTCTGTTATCATGATCTTAAAAGCATCATATAGAACGAAATTATACAAGTGCATTCAGTGGTTTGTCATCGCATGGATCTGCGCATGGGCGTAGTCAGGAATTCGGATTTGGAGCGGCCCTAAAGCGAAAAGTCTCCATTAATCACATGATCGTTATGTTTGAGCTGATACAATTTTTTTTTGATGTTCACCCAGAAGTTTAAAATAATGAGCGATTTTTTGGGATCTGGGAATGGATTTGCAAACGCATGGGATAATATCGGTAACTTATTTCAACTGCATCTGCGCTGTTAAGCGCAAATCTTTACTTGGTTACAATTAGGTAGCCCTATGGGGCGAAGCTTCCACATTAGCAGAATTTTGTTTTTTTCAGTAACTTGTTTGTGCATGTAGTTGGCTCCAAGATTTTGCTTGCAACATGTATTTTTGGGACAGCAAAATGAAAAAAAAAACATTGCAAAAGTTATGCGGTTATATACTGTGCCACATTAAAATAATACTTGCCGCGTACGGTACTTAGCAATAATTAAGACACGCATTATAACACCATGTTTGGAAGTCTTACAACATTAAACTTTGTTTGAGAGACGTTATGATGCTCTCCTCTGCTTGCTTTTTTAGAATATATTATCGCAGAGAAAAAAATTAAAATGTTGGAACGAAACTTTGTTTATGTTGGTGAATGCTGTTTTATTTGGGTATGACCCCCAAAAATGGGCAAAGCCTATTTAAAAGTATTTTTGAGAAAATCTTTAAATTTTAGGACTAAAATAGAGAATCTTTAAAACTTGTAATTTTAAAAATGATTTGATTAGCTTCATGGTTCATCTTTGAGTTAATAGGTTTGGGGGCTGCCCCGGATCTAAATGAACCACAAGTCATTAAAAACGTTTCTTTGCAAATGATGATCAATCAAACGTTCACTTTTCGTCGTATATTTTTTAAAAAGTTGCACCACTTCAAGTTTTGACGTTTGGTATGAATAGTCAAATTGGAATCGAAAGCGGTACCTTTTTAGAGCTTCCGCTTCCTCAAAAATTTGCCGTTTCCACCGCTCTTGCTTCCACATCCTTGACTAAAATTAAGAATGCGAGCTAGGAAGCGGCTGATTTGGTTTAATTAGTATATAGTGCTCAAGACCAGTAAGGCCTGGTCTACTAACTCAAGGCATAAAGTCGTGAACATACAAGCGTATGATTAGTTTATTTTAATTAAATGGCAGTTTTAAGCTGAAAAAGCAGTGCGCCGGGCGTACTGAATTTCTAAAATAAAATGAAACTAGTAAGCACGTATGGCTCACCATTTTACGCTCAAGTGTACACCGGGCTTAAATTCTAGAGCTGCAGTGTTTGGAATTTAGAAAGGTTTTTACAATTCCTATTTACAAAGCTACAAAATAACAAGAATTTGCGTATAATATATTCAGAATTGCACAAAGCCGGATCATAAACGGAAAAGTCATTTTACAATTAATCAAGGATGGCAAATCACACCTAGCGTGTTTTCAACATAAATTTCTGCATTCTTTGTTATCCTTAATGGATGCGAACTTGGAGTTTGCTGAAAAATTTCAAGAGGTATGGTTTCGGGTATTTAGAGATATGACGCAATAAATTTCAAATTATTTTGAATCTTTAGGGTAAGCAAGATTGATTTGTGCAATAGATTAAAAACCTAGATACAGCTGAACATATACAAAATAAACGGAGGTTATGCCAAATTCTGCTACCTTATTGTGTGTTATGAAGGTTTGTTTAGTGTATATGTTTATGACAATTTGATGGGAACATACCACATATTTCAGATCTATGTTCTTACGATAATTTACTTAATTTTGTTTGTTTTTTGAAAGTCTTAATGTTTAACTTTATTACTGCTCTTGCATTAATTTATTGCTATTTAACTTTATTTATTATAGTGCGTTCTTTGATTGCTGCTAATTGTGTGACTAAACTGTTATGAATTATTTCTCTAAATTTTTTTGTGAGTCTAGCGAATGTTGCATTGTTCAATTGATTTATTTGTAATTATTGTTTTGATTAATATCTTTGGATAATATTGTAGTTTACTGAATTGTAGTATTCTGACGAAGGCTTAAGAATGTTCGGCCAACAACATTTTTAATTTTCAGCATAGCAATTGTACTTATCAGTTTGTCGAACGGTAACGCATTCGTCTCTGAAACGGGAGATTTGAGGTTCAAATTTCGGGCCGGACAAATCGAACACACAGTTGCCAACGGCTCGCCACGGCTTCAACATTTCTTCCAAAGGAGCGGTGTTGCCCGGCCACAATGACGCGGAGATGGGCCCCGCCAACTCGTTACACGTTTCGACGTAATACAGCAAGTATAATGAAAAATTTTATTTAATTAACAAAGCAGATGTTAAAGGTATAGTACAATTTAAAAAAAACGCAAAATGCAGAAACACACCTACCCAGCATCATGCAAAAATATTGCAATGTTGCGCTTTACGACAATTTTTATGAAAACTTTATAATGGTAATTTTTTTATTCTTTTACAAGATACAAAGTTGAGTCGTATGCTGCGACGTGGGTTAACTTTATTTTGTGGATTATCAGTCTTCTATTTTCTACGCCGTTGACCTTAATAGAATAAAATAAAGTGAATTCGGGGGTTGAAAAAAAGTATCCTTTGAATTCTTTCACAATATGTAGCAATTTGATCGGCTAGTTTTGTTAATACATTCAAATAGAATTTTATTTGAATCAGATTTTACTGATGATGCCCACCTGGGATGAAATCAATTTTGGTAAATAAAATATATGTAGTACTAGGGTCATTCAATAAATAAGGTGAATTTTTCAATATAAGGACTTATAATAACAGATAGAAGCTTTTTTTTTTTATTCACATGGATGAAATTTTTTTTTGCAGATTAAAGTAGAAAGTTTAAGAGTTTTGGTAATAAACAAAAATGTCAGATAAAGAACCATGCTTTAGGATTAAACAGCGGTTAGTAATCAAATTTTTAGTTGCTGAAGGGTACAAAGCTGTGGAAATCTATACGAGAATGTCAATTGTACATGGTGCCACATGTTTCATAACGAGCAAACATAAAGAACAAACGCAGGGGACAAACATAAAGAACAAACGCAAAAAAGACATTTAGAACAAACGCAAGGGTCATCAGTCGAAACGAGTCATCTTGCATCATGACACCTCACACAGCTGCCCAAACGGTGCAGACCATCAACAACCTGGGCTGGGACTGCTGCCTCATCTACCTTACAGCCCAGGCCTTGCCCCTTCAGACTTTCACCTGTTTGGTACTTTGAAAAAGTTTATGAGAAACATAAATTTTAAAAGTGACAAAGTTAAAAGTGTTGTGAGCGACTGGCTGAGACATCAGTCTAGAGATTTTTATGCTGAGGGAATACGGAAGCTTGTGCACTGATGGAAAAAATGTGTGAAATTGATGGGATGCTATGTTAAAAAAAAAAAAGTTAAGCTTCTGTCTGAATTATAAGTCCTTGTACTGAAAAATTCTCCTTGTGTAATAAATGACCCTCGTATATACGTTATGACTGATTTCGTATGCGTCCGATAAGCTTTGTGGCTATGTTATTTTATTCTCGGATAAGATGCTTCATAATGACTATCTCTGCTTATTTCTTAACCAGCAGCAAATTAAACGAAAAATTTCAACCGAAAACCTAGAAACAAGAGCGACTTCTCAACGAGTCGGGATTGCTTAGCGCCTCCTTTTTTTCTTTTTCTTTTTTTTGTGAAAGAAGAATGAATATGAAGCAGTCAACAATTAAGGAAGATTATGGCTATTCTCGCATTAATTACGTTAATGGATCCACCCTCGCGTGACTGCGTCGTAACCGCACTATTGCTGCATTATTGCAGAAGAAACAGAATTGGACTTAGGCGGATTCCAGTCACGCCACAGCGTTTGTCGGATCGCAAATGTTAATTCTGTCTGATACTCTGCCATGTTAGTAGCACGATTTGACGTTGTTTGCCTAGCTTTAAGTAAAAAAAAACTGATTTCGTTACGCACGACTGCAAAAAACAAATAAAAAAATAACAAGTCGAAAAACAAAACAAGTCAAAAAAACTATTTTTACATCTTTAGGCGTGCTATTCTAGCATTTACCGCCGTTATAACAGATTGATTTTTTTATGAATGTGACATGGATGCTGTTAATTAACTTTCAATGGTTCTGTCCATGCACTGCACTATTCAAATTAAATGACTGATAAAAAAAATGCACTGAAAACATGTAGAAAAATTTGTAAACAAAATTAGCAATTTTCAAAATTTGACATTTTTTCAGTCTTCACAATTTGAATAAAAGCTGCAAAAGCAAAATAATATTCCGCAATTTTTAAATTTTTGTTTCAACATTTTCACAGCAAAATTTCAACATGCATAAAATTTATGCATGCCCCAAACCGCAATTTAACTTGACAGCTTGAAGAAATTAATATCTTTTATTCCAATCAAAATACCAAAGGTGGAGTCCTCGAGGACGTCTTTGGCCAGGAGGACACATTTTGAAGTCTTTGGCCTCGAAGCCTACAAGTCCTCCAAAACTGCCCTGTCTTCGGCTCAAGGACAGAATTGTTTTTTTACCGTTGAAATGTTAATGGAAAACGCCAGAAACCTTGCGGAAAATTTGCAGTCTCTTTTTGTTTTCTGCAATTGGAGATCGCCTGAAAAGTTTTATTATTATTACTATTAATGGGCAGCGATGCAAGCGAATCTGCTACCGTTAGGTAAAGTCCATCTACACATTGCGTAGGCCTCACTTGGGCCCATTGCAACTGTAGCTGCTATGTTATTGTTGTTTTGTTTGGTTACTAGTCGAACTCAGAAAGCCTTCCAGCTTCGTGGCCAGTTTATTAAAGACATTTTGTTATCACATTGTGAACAGTGGTTTTGGCGATTCCAAAATATTTAACACGAATACCTTGGTAAAACTTGCAATTGCCTACATGATGATTTGGTGTTTCATCCTCTAGGCTACATTTTGGACACATTGAAGACTCAGCACGACCTGTAGTTTTCTTGTGTTGCTGTAGATTGCAGTGCCCAGTTAAAACTTGCCCTACTTTATTTAATTGAGGCCTCTTAAGGTTAAGGAGACGTATTGTTAGTCGAGAAGACGTCTAATCTACAGATTACTTCATCCTCAAGCAGTCTTTCGTTCATTCCACTTAGATTTCCATCTATCTGTGGACCATCCTTAATGGCGCTAACACAACTGGCATACGGGACTGTAATAAAAGGTTCAGGACCATGTATTTTTGATTTAGATCCTGATTTGGCTACATAGTGTGCCACTTCGTTACCATGTGCCCCTGCATGTCCAGGAATCCAGGCAATACTGCCATGGTTGTGTTTACCTACCTGATTTAGGTTTCTAATGCAGTTGAGCACTGTAATTGATGTTACAGTGCACTTTATTAGTGCTTTGATAGCTGCTTGACTATCAACCATCACAGCAATACATTGATAGTGCATTTTTTCCAAAAGCAAGTTTTTTGCCACTTCTGACATAGCCAAGACTTCTGCCTGGAACACAGTACTGTAACTTCCAAGGTGAAAAACGCTTGTTTTGGGGAGTTGTTTGGGTATTCGGCGTAAAAACCCGCACCTACTCTTCCATCTAGTTTCGAGCCATGGCTGTAAGCCCTGACTGTGTTCTGATTTAGAACGCTTTCAGATCTAATAGCTTTCTTTTTATCCATAATTTGACATTCGAAATTTCTCTCTAATACCTTAGTTTTCTTTAGTCGGTCAGCTGGCATTTGCAGCAGAGGTAAGAATCTTCTTGCTTCATTGCAAATATCAACATGGCTTTTCGTTTTTCCAAAGGAACAAACTCGGTTGACATTCCAGAGCCCACTAACAGTGATTCTGTATGACCCTTGCACTGCCTCAGCCAATAAGAATTCCTCAATGGGAGTTATGTTAGGCAATATTTCCAGAGCACCAGTAGGAGTGCCAGTAAAAGCTGATGAAATCATCAGGCAAGCAAGTCTCTGCACCTTTGTGAGTTTCCTCACTAGATACTTTTTGCTGACACCGCCAGTCCAGGACACACATGCATACAACATGATTGGACGTATCATAGCTGTATATCCATTTCATCATAGATGGTTTTATTCCCCATGTTTTACCCACAGTTTGTCTGCATTGCATTAATGCTGTAGTTGCTTTGCGGGTAATTGGGGTAATATGTGGTGTCTAAGTTAACTTGCTGTCCAGAGTAGCACCCAACTGCCCTGCTTCCTTGGAAAGTTTAAGTTTTGAACCATTTATTGACAAGGAACCCATATTTGGATTCCGTTTGTGAGTGAACAGTACAATTTTGGTTTTCTTGCAGCTAAATTGTAGCTCTTGTTCCGAAGCCCAATTTGCAGCAATGTTTGTTGCTTTTTGGGCCATACCTCTGATCCAAAGCATATCAGCACCAGTGACCAACACTGCTAGATCATCGGCATAGGCTTGAACATAAAAGCCCCTGCTACGTAACTCTAGCACTAGCAAAAATTTTTTTTGAAGACCTTTTTTTTTGAGATCGCCCGACAAAAACATTTTTTTCGGAGAACACTTGCACCTGTGTATTGGTCCTTGGCCTTGGCCTCGAGCATTCTTGTCCTTGGCCTCAAGAAGTTCTGTCCTCGGAAGGGCTGTCCTTGGATTTGGCCTCGGATATTTTTTGTGTCCTTGGCCTTGGCCTCGAGCTTTGTGTCTTCGACTCCACCTCTGCAAAATACATACCATACAGTGACGCAATCAAGGCGACGGGTTAAGATTGCTAAGGCTCCCCTTAGACCTACCACTTAAAAAATTACCCAATTATAAACTTACAAGCAGCAATGGATTAACTCGAGTCAGTGACTCGAATTGAGTAGGACGCGAGCGACATTTTTGATGACTCAGACTCGACTCGAGTTATTTTTGTTTTGAAGGGAAGTGAATGGGGCTACTGTCAACTCACATTTATTTAAATGACTCAACTCGAATTTTATTTTGATGCCTCGACTCATATTGTTTTAGATTTTATTGCAATTAAGAATAAACAGCAGTTTTGCTTTCTTTTCGTAACATACGAATTCATCCAAATAGTTTCATTTTTGTAAAATCAACTTAAGTTTGCGACGTGGTTTAATCACAGTAAGCGGAGTCGAGGCAGCTCAGTCTCCAGCGCTCAGAGACTTTCACAATCATTTTAAACTCAAAACAACAATTTTGAAGGTATTTTTGTTCAAATTTCTATTCAGAAAACAGCATTGCAAAACATACGAAATAAGCATAAAACAATTTTTCGTAAGTTACTGTATATCAGTAGCCATTCTTTGTTTCTTCTTGTGCTTCTGTGCGTTCTTAAAACAAAGAAATGAAATGAAGAATATTTATTACTATTAGTGACAACACTATCTTTTCTCGTTTGCAACAAGCAAGACAGCAATATTAGTGTGATAGTATTTTTATCATTGGTTGCAAAAAATTTAAAATAAAACTAACGCTGACTAGCTGCTAAAATGGCTGTTGCATTTTACGAACATGTTAGTGTCATTGCTTTGGTTATTACCCAAATAACAATAGTGGTACTGATAGGCAGGGTATTTTACAATGCTATGCTTCCTTAAAACGTTCCGTGCTGGTTGCAAATCTTATTTCGGGATTTTATGTCACGCTCTAGGCAAAGTGAATTTTTTTCCACCCAAACGTTATTTCTGAGTATGAACTATGAAATAGAGCGTTTACCGGCACTCAGTTTGTTGTTTAAAAATTGTGATTCTGGGTAGGACAATTGTCCAGACAGTCAAAATTTTGGCGTGTTGGACTAAAGTAAGTCTGAAATCTGTCCTACTGCTGCCACAGTCTGTTTGAGTGAAAGTCTGCTAAACTGCTAGGTCCCGAAATTCTTTCCGAATTTATACTCTATTTTTGTTTCAATTACTTTAATCGGGACTTCGCGCGAGCGCGTAGTAGCATTGGTTTTGTTTGCGAATTTTGGCAGATGAGGATTGATTTGCTTATAACTAACAAAAGGTAAAACCTAGAATATTCAACTTTGGACTCAACATAAGAATTAATTGAAAGTGCTATTTGTGCCAATTTTAGAGATCCTAGATCATGTGATCATGAATTGAGACACAAAAAAAATCATAAAAAAACTGCAATTTTTAGCTTCAAAAGTTGTTAAATCGCTTATAATTCCAACACCACTTGACGTGCGAAGCTGAAATTTGGACAAAGTGTGCTTATGAATGCTTTACGCAAACCGAGTTTGGGGGCGCCCGGTCACGTGACCAAATTTTACAGGCCAAAAGTGGGCAGAAAGGGGACGATTTTGAACCGATATATCTCGGTAATTACCGATATTGATAAAAAATGGTTTGTGATTTTTGAGCTCACTATCAACTGCCTTTCGTTTGGGTATGTTCATTGACCCCAACCTGAATACTATTTTTCTTTTTTCTTACTTTTTTTTTATTTTTATTCTTCTCCGGCTATCTACTGTTAAATAGCTTAACGCACTAAATTCAAACTTTGAGCGATTGAAGATATCAGGGAGGACTAGTGCCCGACTGAAATTGGGGGTGCCAGGTTGGGGGGATCTCCCTCAAACGGGTCCTCCAAAATTTTAAACTTTTTAACTGTTGGAGCAAGATGAATCAACTTTTTGAAATGGGTAGATATTAGAAATAAACTAAACCTAACAAAAATTGGGGCAGCCACAATGGGGGGTTTTCCCCCAAACGGGCCCTCCAAAATTTTAAACTTTTTATTCTTTTAAGCTCGATGCATCAAATTTTTAAGGTAGGTAAATATAAAGGAAAGATAAAATTTGAAAAAATTTGGGGGTACCAAAATGGGGGTCCCTCTCAAATGGGGCCAAAAAAATTCATTAACCACTTATGCCAGACACATGAAATTTTCATAGTAGGTAAATATTACAAAAAGATCAAATTTGACAAAATTTGGGGGTATCGAAATGTGTGGTTCTCTGTCAAACGGGGCCACCATAATTTTGAACTTTTAAACCATTAAAGCTAGATAAATTAAATTTTTGGAGTGGGTAGATATCAAAAACAAACTAAACCAAACAAAAATTACGGGTTCCAAAATTGGGGGTTACCCCCATGCGAAAACCTCCAAAATTCAAACTTTTTAACCTGTAAAGCTGGACACATTAAGTTTTTAAGGTAAGTAAATACAAAAGAAAAATAAAATTTAAAACAATTTGGAGTACGAAAATGGGGGGTCCCCCTTAAATAGGCCGCCAAAAATCAAACTTTTTAACCACACATGCTAAGCACATAAAATTTTTAGGGTTGGCAAATATGAAGAAAAGATAAAATTAAAAAAAAATTTGGGCAAATGAAAATGAGTGATACACCTCAAATGGGGTCGCCAACATTCCAACTTTTTAACCACTAATGCTAGACACATGAAATTTTCAGGATTGGCAAATATGAAGAAAAGATAAAATTTGACGAAATTTGGGGTACCAAAATGAAGGAATCCTCTTCAAACAAGGTTGCCAAAACTCAAAATTTAACCATTTACGCTGGATTGATGACATTTTCAGGATAAACAAAATAAACATAAGACAAAATTTGACAAAATTTGGGGGTACCAAAATGAAAGAATTCCCCCCAAACAAGGACGCCAAAATTCAAAACTGAACCACTCACCCTGGACTGATAAAATTTTTCAAAATAGGCAAATATAAAAAAATAAAATTTGACAAAATTTGGGAGTACCACAATGGGGGTCCCCCTCAAATCAGGATGCCAAAATTCACACTTTTTACTTGTGTAAGCTAGACATGTCACAATTTCGGGATACACAAGCAAATATAAAAGAATGATAAAATTTGACAAAAATTTGTGGCACCAAAACGGGGTCCTTCAGAATTCTAACTTTTCAACCAATCAAGCTAGACATATGAAACTTTTAGAATATGTAAATACTAAACAAAGATAAAATCAGATTAAATAAATAAAATACCACTAATTTGAAATGCCACAATTAGAGAGTCCTCCTTTAACGGGTCCTTCAAAAGCTTTAACCACTTGAGCTAGACAAAAAAAAACGAAGATCTCATACTATAAGGGTGCTCCAGTTGTGTTGGGACCTCCCCCCATTAACTACAAAATCTAAACAAACTAAATCTATTGGATAAGTTAATATGAATCAAAGATTAAAGATAAGAAATTTAATTGGCCACATTGAGGAGACCATGCCAAATGGGCTTCTTAAAATTTCAAAATTTTTATTACGAAGTACTCCAGCTAGACTTAATCAAAGAGTCCCGGTAGGCTAATATAAGAAAAAGATAAAACATGCCAAACTTGGCAATACCATGTTGGACAATTAGCCCTTAAATGGACCTTCAAACTGTACGTTAAGTTCTCACAATGAATTGGTATCACAGAAAAGTAGAAGAGTAAAATCTATGGGATTACTGCAACATTTAACACGTTGAAGTACTTGAGCTTAATGGCTTTATTAGATTTAAGCTGTATGGCCGAGTATTTTTACAAAACTGTCGTTGAAAAATCTTCTTGCTTTTCAAAGTTTTTGAACAATTTTATTGAGAAAGCTTTTGTGCTAAATAATGGATGTAATATACTGCACAATATTTAATATGTTGGCCGTTGGGTCGCACTGCTAAATAGCGTTCTCAGAATTAGAATAGTTGTAAAGTGCGAGCTTATTTTTGGCCGTGGATAGTGATAAGTTTGGCTGATGTAATAAAGTCACTGGAATTTTAAAGATCGCTCTATGTTATTTCATAATAAAAAGAAAAACTGTTAGAGCTCCTCATAGCTTTTTGATTGACGTTACTTGATTATTTTGATAACTTTTTGAGACCTTTAAACATTGAGAGCGAATGACCTCCAAGCTGTTAAAATGAACTAAAAAGAGCGCAATGTGCGAAAGAAGTAGATAAGTTTTTAATGTGAAGTCATCGTAAAGTTAGACTCTGTAATATCATTTATAAATTTATAAGAATTTGATTTTTTTGTTTCTAAATTTTGTTTGTGTACGTATCTCTTTCCATGCTAATTGCTAGGGCAGGCATTGTTTAATTTAGTTCTTAGATTTTGAGACAAATTTGTCGAACTGTTCATAAATGTGCTGGTATAAAAGTCGTCTGAAAAAAATATTGCAGTTGGCTAGTTTGGGTGTAGATTTGATATTTCGGATATGGTGTCAAATTTCTGGTCAAGATAATGTAAGTTGCAAAATTCAAAAATCATATTGGCATTTTCAGATCAAAAGTTTTTGTTTCTGTGTTTCAATCGTAGCAAAAGGGTTATTGTCGAAATATTTGTTTTAACAAGGGTTTTATTTTTCTAACCGCAATTTTAACAAAATTCAACTTACTCCTTAAAATTTAAAAAGAGATCTGATAGATATTTATAGATGCCTTTTCTAGACATTTGAATTTTGGAAGCCGTTAAACACAAAGTTGACTAAGTTAATGGAACATTATGAAATTCGAAAGCGATGTATTTCAGATGTGATAAACACGCTTAACGCAATTGTGAAGTTTTTTAGTTCAGTAAATTGAATATTTTCGCGAAGTCCCCGGATATCGCTTGCGATGTCATATTCTAGTTTGAATCTGCTTTTGTACAGTGCCTTAACTATAATGAGAGAGGGGTAAGGCACAATGCCCAATTTTATTCATTTCCAATGTTTGCTTTTTTTTTAATTTATTATTTTTCATGAATGACTCGTGAATCGAGCCACTTTTGTTAGTGACTCAACTCCTTTTCTAATTTTCCGAAAATAACTCAAGTTGATTTGAGTCACTTTTGTTTAAAAGACTCGACTTGTGTCAACATACCCAAATAACTCGAATCGAGTCACTAAAAAAGTGACTCGCTCCAACCCTGCATGTAAGTTTAGTGCGCTGTGAATCGGCTCAATGCAACAATCTTTTGGACTTGACTGATAAAAGTTAAAAAGGTAAAGAACTAGTTGAAGAATTACAATCTTTTTTTTTTTTTTGAAATGGCTCTAAGCATGTGATACTTCTTTCCAATAGTGTTAAAAATTGCTTTTTTTCTAAAAAAATTGTCAAAATTTCCAAACCTCCACGGCCTTCAGCCGGGTGTTTCGCTCTGGACCCCAACCTGTGATTTCTCCCAAATCCCAGTCTGTGATCAAAAGCAATGAGATTTCTGAAGTTATCGCATTATATTGGCGTAGCATTATTTCTCGTTGGTCCAACCATTCCAGGATATTCTATTTCAAACATGGTGTGGGCGCCCCCTGATTTTAAGCCCAATTTTGTCTAGTTTAATGGGCAACATTGACGTTAATTTACCGACTCGATGCCACCCGAGTTCTATGGTTTAGAGGCAGCGCTTCATGGCATTGATTAACTATTGTATTGAACCATTTTGTTGCACACTAATCAGGCTGATGCAGAACAGATCTGCGAGCTCGAAAAACGAGCACATGATTCTTCAGTTGCCAAGCAATTTCACTAAAAATCAAGAAGTCAAATTGTGCAACAAGCCTATAAGAATGTGCGAAATATAGCAGCTTAGAAGGTCATAGTTTGCTACGTGATTTTAAAAGTTAATAACAGGATGACAAAACTAAAACGTGACTTCGCAAGCAATATCTGGGGACTTCGCGGCATTATCCAACTTTTACTGAACTTGATTAAGCTTTATAATTGTGATCTGATTGCTTTGAATGAATTTGTAAAAAATGTAGTCGTTTATAGTCAGATTAATAATTTAAATGCGCCACTTTCAGATTTTGTTTCACTAACTGAAATCGCTTTGTGGTTATTCGAGTTCAAAATTTAAATCTCTGAAAGTTATCAAAAATAATCGAGTAACGTCATTCAAAAACCTCGCATAACAGTTTACAATACAACAATACAACGTCAAGTATTAGCACTTTCTACGAGTTTTTACACAGTTTTTCACTCCATTTGAAATAGCATATAGCGGTTTTCAAAATTTCAGCTACTCACAATCAAATTTCGTTGCATCAACGAAACTTAGAGCCTTGTATGATTCTGAAAACGCTCTTTCGCATCGCAATTCAACATATTATAGTATTGGTATACCGGTTGTTTTGAAATTAAAGCTCCCTCCTCAACAGGATAAACTCAAACAAACAAGTGCTAAAATTATGCAAATTTAAAACAGGCATTTAAGTTTTTATTAAATCGTTTATGCTTTTGCCACGTAGACATCAATCGCGAATGATATAATTTGACGAATTGCAAAAAAAAGGCGGAGAATCAAAATTTATTTTCCCTAGTTAATGCTTTACTCGCAAGTTGTCACAGGTCGATGGGAATAACTTGATAAACTATTTCAGTTTTCTATATACGCCCTTTAATTGACACGATCTTTCACGCCAATTATTGTCCAACATGGCATTATCAAGTTTGGCATGTCTTATCTTTTTCTAATATTAGCCTACCGGTACTCTTAGAATTTGAAATGTCGAGCTGGAATACTTCGTATTTAAGATTTAAAAATTTTAAGGGGCCTATTTGGCATGGTCTCCTCAACGTGGCCAACTAAATTTTGTTATGTATCTTTGATTTATGTTAACCTATCCTGTATATTTAATTCGTTTAGATTTTGTAGTTAATGGGGGAAGGTGTCAATATAATTGGAAGACCCCTGTACCGTATAGTATAAGATTCTCAGTATTTTTTTTTATTAAATTTTTAAGGATCCGTTGAAACAAAACTTTCCAATTGTGGCACCTAGTTATATTTTATTTACCTATTCTGATTTTGTTTTCTTTTATGTTCAACTATTCTGAAAGTTTCATGTGTCTAGCCTGAATGGTTGAAAATTTTGAATTTTGAAGGACCAAATTGAGGGACCCCCGATTTTGGTGTCTTGAATTTTGTCAAATTTTAGTTTTCCTTGATATTTGTCTACCTGAAAATTTGATGTGTCTAGCTTAAACTATTAAAAAGTTTGAAATTGGCCTCCTCGTATGAGGGGGATCCCCATTGTCTTCCCCCCAAATTTTGTCAAATTTTATCTTTTTTTCATTTTGAATTTTAGCGTTCTTGTTTGAGAAGGATTTCTTAATTTTGGTACCCACAAATTTTGTCAAATTTTATCGTTTCGCACTTGCCTATCCTGAAAATTTCATGCGTCTAGCGTCAGTGGTTAAAAAGTTCGAGTTTTAGTGGCCCCGTTTTAGAGAACATCCTCATTGTGGTATCCCCGAATTTTGTCATATTTTACCATTGACTTATATTTATCTGTTCTGAAAATTGCATTTGTTTAGCGTGAGTGGTTAAAAAGTTTGAATTTTGGCAGCCCTGTTTTAGGGAGATTCCCTAATTTTGGTACCTCCAAATTTTCTCAAGTATTATGCTATCTTCGTAATTGTCAATCCTGAAAATTTTATGTGTCTAAAATGTATATTTAAAAACTTTTCAATTTTGGCGGCCTTGTTTGGGGGAGACCTCCCATTTTGGTACCCGAAAATTTGGTCAAATTTTATTTTTCTTTTATATTTATATTTACTTACTGACCTTAAACATGTCATGTGTCCAGCTTAAAAGGATAAAAAGTTTGAAATTTGGAGGGCCTTGTTTGGGGAAAGTCCCCATTTTGGAACTCCAATTTTTGTTAGGTTTAGTTTTATTTTGATATCTACCTATTCCAAGAACTTGATCCATCTAGCTCCAACGGTTTAAATGTTTAAAATTTTGGTGGCCTAGTTTGAGGGATTCCCCATTTTAGTACCCCCAAATTTTGTCAAACTTTATCTTTTCTTTGTGTTTAGTTACCTTTAAAATTTTGTTCGCCCGGCTTAAAAAGTTAAAAAGTTCGAATTTTGGAGGGCCTTGTTTGGGGAGAACTTCAATTTTGGAACCCCTAATTTTTGTCATGTTTAATTCATTTTTGATGTCTACCCATTCCGAAAACTTGATCCATCTAGCTCCAACGGCTAAAAAGTTTAAAATTTTGGCAGCCACGTTTCAGGGGGATCCCCAATTTTGGTTCCCCCAAATTTCGTCTGATTTTATCTTTTTTTCATATTTGCTTACTCTGAAAATTTCATGTGTCCAACGTGAATGGTTGAAAAGTTACAATTTTGGGGGGACCCCCATATTGTTACCCTTAAATTTTGTCAAATTTTATCTTTCCTTTGTGTTTACTTACCTTAAAAATTTCGTGGGCCTAGCTTAAAAGGTTAAAAAAATTGAACTTTGGCGGGCCCATTTGTGGGGAAAACCCCATCGTGGCACCCCCAATTTTTTGTTAGGTTTAATATTTTTAACATATAGCTATTCCGAAATTTTGACCTATTTAGCCTTAACGGTTTGAAAGTTCAAAATTTTGGAGGACCCGATTGAGGGGGATCCCCCCAACCTGGCACCCCCGATTTCATTCTCGCTGTAATCCTTCCTGATATCTTCAATCGCCCAAATTTTGAATGCAAAGCGTTCAGCGGTTTAAAAGCTGAAAGCCGGAGAAGAAAAAGAAAACAGAAAAAAAGGAAGAAAAAAGACAAAAAAGAAGAAAAATAGTATTCAGGTTGGGGTAAACGAACATAACCAAAAGAGAGACGGTTAATAGTGTGCTCAAAAAGCACAAATCATTTTCCATCAAAATCGGTATTTACTGAGATATATTGGTTTAAAGTCGTCCGTTTTTTTCACGAGAATGTAGCATTTTGTTCACGAGACTGGGTGCCCCCAAACTCGGTTTGCGTGAAGCATTCATAATCACCCACATTATAGTGCACAAATTTCAGTTGTGCACGCCAATTGATTTTTTAGTTATAGGCAAATTAATAAAGTTTTAAGCCAAAAATCGCAGTTTTTTTTATGTTTTTTTGCGTGTCAATTCACGATCACGTGACCTAGGATCCCCAAAATTGGCACACATGACGCTTTCATGAATTCTCAAGTTGAGTCCAAATTTCAACTTTCCAAGTTTTACCGTTTGCTAGTTATGAGGAAATCAATTCTCATCTGCCAAAATTGGCGAACAAAAACAAAGGAAGGATGCGCTCACGCGAAATCCCAATTAGCAAATATTGTGGGTCTACGGGATAGTCGTACCAATCGTAAGTTGGATGCCTTCAAGATTAGCTTAAAATGCGTCTGATTGCTTAGTAATTTGAATAAAATGCGTTAAATTGCATAGACATTGCACATCAGTAGCATACTCGTATGGTCTTTTTCTCCATCTCTGATCTGTTAGTTCTGCTGACTTGAACGAACTGTTTAATATTGTGTGCAAAAAGACCTAATGCATTAGCCTAATCAGCGTCCATGCATCGCTGTCAAATGATAAAGCGTGGATAGTGTCAACGTTGCTAATCATAGCAGTGCTGCCCACTAAAATTGTCAAAATTGCGCCTAAAATCATGAGGAACCTATACGTCGTATGTTGAAGTAGAATATCTCTGGAACGTCTGGGTCAAGAGTTATGGAGTCAACACCAATCTAATCAACTACAATTACCTTACTGCAATTCAGAAACCTCATTGATTTTGCCAGAGTACAGTTACAATAGTTCTCTTTTAATTAAATAGCTTTTTAAAAACAGTTCTGCCTTCAACACTTCTAATACTAAGTTGTATAAAATCATTGCCTCAATAATTATCAGAAATATTCTATACAAAGAAATATTTTATTATCGTATGGCTATTATGAATGTTTTTGGGTAGGTTTACTGCAGTAATGACTTATCAAAACTTTGCGATGACCTCAAATCCAGGATAATTGCAATTGTCGATGTTTTTATAGGACATGACTGCGACTTAACCGACTTTGATGTAAAGGTTTGTAATGAATAATTTTGTGACGTGATTTGCAACCTAAACTGTCGTTTCGTAGTCTATTTCTGCTAAGCTGGGCCAATGCTGCTTTGAGCTGTTTGCTTTCATCATTATTTCTGCCGTCAGTCATAGCAAAATTGCTTTTTGGTTTGAAAAGTTTGATTCTTTTTGATCACAAAAAAAGGAAATAGGATAATTTATTTGGTTAACGCTTTACAGTAACAAAATGAAATACTGTATGCACTTGTATTTGTTGAAAAATTGTACGCAACTATTTTTAAGCTTCGTAGGCAAACTTTTAGTCAAAAAAGTATGTGAATGTAAAGAAGTAAAGCTTCACTACCAAAGAGAAAATTTTCGGGCTTTAGTTAAAAATTTATTATTTGAAAATGCTAAATAGATTGTGGGTTGAGGAAGTTATTTTGGGGATGAGGTTTGATATGAATTCCCCGCGACTGGAAAAAATAAAATGTTTAGTAAGTTTGCGAAATTGGTGTGTGCAAAAGATTTTACTTTAACCCTGTGCTACCCATGATTTCGTATGCAGCTATACTGATGTAGTTATTAATGTTTATAAACAACTTATGCGTTTGCAACTTAATTTTAAATTACTTTCAATTCTATATGCCTTCACTGTAATAAGCGCTATATCAGCTTAAGCATTTAACATATTTTTGATACGTAAAGTTGTATATATATATGACTATTAAAGATAATTTAAATTAGCTTTCTGACCTTTAGCTAAACTACTAAGTGACATGGCCTACTAGAAGTGAATATTTAGTTATCATTTAGTACAACGAACAATTTATTTTAATGGTAGCTTTGGAATGAGTTGCTGGAATTTAAATGGATTGCAAAAAATATCAATGAAGATTGGACTAAAATTTGCGAACAAGCAATAAAGACTACTTTGGAAAAGGTACTTTGTTTTCGAATTTGTTTGTTTTCAAAAAAATATTTAAGGTCTAATAACTTCACAGCATAGGTTAGTTTACAGTAATTCTATTCGCAACTACGACGCTGCTAGTTTTTGTTTTTATATTTATTACGCTACCGTATTGTGTTTCTACGCC